>CM074577.1:75467500-76720000 GCA_037305975.1 Chrysolophus pictus | reverse complement strand
AGGAGCGGGGAGAGGGGAAGAGCGCGTGTGGAGAAGGGAAGAGGAACGGGGAGAGCGAGAACGAGGAGGAGAGAGCGGCGGAGAGAGCGGAGGGAGGGGGGATAGAGCGGGGGAAGGAGCGAGGGAGGGAGGGAGGGAGGGAGGGAGGGAGAGGAGGAAGGAAGGAAGGAGGGAGAGAGGGAGGGGAGAGCCGGCTCCTCGCTCTCTCTCTCCCTCTCTCGCCCGCTCTCTGCCGTTGCCGCGCCGCCTCCGCTCCCCGCGCCGCGCTCCGCTCCGACTGACGGGCGGCGGGAGGTGGCGGCGAGGGAGGGGGCGAGGGAGGGGCTTTCCGGGACGGGGGGGGCGGAATGAGGGGGTTTGTCCGTCAGCCCTGACGGGCAGCGGCTGCTCCCGGAGACGGGTCCGCGTGCGGTTCGTCTGAAGCCTCCGGGTGCGGGAGGCTTCGGATGTCCCGGCGCTGTCGAGGCTGTGGGCTGTAACTTTCCGGAGAGGGAACGACGGAAGAAACTCCGTCACAGCCGCGCAGCCCTCGCGGGGCGTCCGCAGAGCCGGGTGCTTCGCGCCCCGCAGCGCTGCCCGTCGGAAGGGCAGATGCTTCCTCCTGCCTCGATCCCCCGGGCCGGCGCTGCGGAGGCACGCAGGGTGCGAGGCAGGGCGGAGAGGCTGAGTTCTCCGCCATCCCGCGGCTCTGCCACAGGGCGCGGGTCCCGCCGCCGCCTCGCAGGTGTCGGCGGCGCTGAGGGGAGCGGGAGCGCTACGGGCGGGCACGGCGGGCTGCGCCTCAGCACCGGGTGCGGGGCGCCTACGGCGGTGTCCCCGGGTGGGAGCTCAGCTCCGTGACCTGCCCGCTCACCGCGGGTGCCTGCTGTGGAGCCTCGTGGCGCCGAGCGTTGGGTTCCCCCTGTGGTGGCTCGCTTTTTGACTTTCGGATGAAGAATGGAGATAAAAACGACTGCCGACCTGGTCTTCGATTAGTTTTGCGCTTCTAAACAGTGGTAGTAAAACCCATCATCTGACACTTGTATCACTTACCAGGTATCCTGACTATGCCTTTAGGACGAACTTTCCCTTGACCACGCTGCTTTAGTGACCTAGCTCACCCAGTTCCCACGTATACATGTGTACAAACAGCCCATGCTTTCCTTGCCTCACCGTTCCGCTCAGCATTGCACACATTACCAGATTCTTGGTGTTGTCAAAAATTAACTTTGCAAAAATCTTGGGAAAGAAATCACTGATTTCACTTCTGCACAGGAAGGATGCTTGATATTGAACCATCTTCAATACCGGCTTTCCACAGATTTCAGGTCTGACACCTGAGTGTACTGCGGTGTTATGTGCCTCACAACTTCACTGGCTGGAAACACTTTCCCTGCAGCTAAACTGTTAAAACATTTATTTAACTCGGGCATCTGTGATCTGAATACTTGAACAGAAACAGCTTGATCTTTCAGAAGTTTCAGTGACTTTTTGACTAATATTGCAAAAGTCTTCACGTAAGCAATAGAAATTATAATACAGCAACATAGTAAGGATTTTTAGTATATCGTTTTTTAGAAAATTATGTTTGTAAATCACAAGGAATTCTGCCAAGACACTTTTTGTTAAAGAAGAAAACATGACAGAAACTGCAAACTGTAGTAAGTATTTGTTTTTCAGGTATTTTAAGGACTCTTGAGCGAATAGTACATGGTCTTTTATTAGTTGAAATGAATACAGTGTGCTGCATTTGTATTTCAGTTTATTCTCCAGAGGTGTAAGCTCATGTTCAAACACCAGTGAAGCAGTAGTAGTGTTTTCAAGAAGGTATTCTATGGCAATTAGACAAACATACCAATCTACCAAATGAAATACTCTCATACAGCTTTGCTGCAGAATTAGGCTAGAACAGGAGCCTGAGATACCCATCTTTCAAATTAGAGTTAGTGTTATTTACAGGTGAAAGAATCTTTATCCATTTTGATCATTTCCTTGAATCTCAGCTCGGTTTCCTAATCAGAATTAGCTGTCCTCTCCTTCAGGTAGATTGCTTGCTTTTGTTTCTGTTTTTTTGCCTGCCTTCCACAGAGTGTTTTCCGATCAAACAGATAATTTGACATCTATCAACTTTGAGCCTACTGCTGCCTAAATGCAAAGGAATGGAGTTGGGTAACCTGTTTCCAACATTTGGACTAACTGCAAGTTGTAAAACACTTTGGCCACTGTAGCTTAAAAAATAATACACTTTACATGGTAAAGAACAGTTATAAATAAGTGATAAATGCAATGCAAAATGGGGCAGTGCTAGAGTCTGTATCACAAATAACTGTTTATTCTTGTATACTGTTTAGAGTAAATTACATAAGAGCATCATTATTATGCTGACTCCTGCTTTCGTAAATATTTAAGCAGCAATGTAAGTTATATACTTTGTGTGTTCTGAGATATTAAAGCCATATTCTACTTTGTCAGCTCAAAAGAGGACATATAAAGATGTATTATTTCTTCAACTATTCAGAGAGATGTATTTGATCACTTAAAGGATTATTATACATAGTCATTTCAGTGAGTTTTGGACTTGTTTAGCTAAAGGTTAAGAAGCTGTTTACGAAATTCTGGGAAGAAATATACATATGCTTGCTGTTTTAAAATGTAATTAATAGTGTAAATTAATGAACAGTTTTCCCAAATTTAACAGAGAAACTTGCAGTTAGTACGTTAAAGTGCTGTGTGAAAATTATCCTTTTTTTTTTTTTTTTTTAGCAGAATGAGTAGCAAATAACGTACCCTGGATGAAAATAAAGTTTTAATGTGTATAGTAGATGAGACTGACATACTATCATACTGACACAAATCATATGGTGTAGCTTTCTCTTAGAGAAATAGGCCCCTTAGAGGCGGTCATTCAACCCAGATTTTTATCTTAAGAGTTAACCTCTGCGCACACGCATCCTCCAAAAAGAACAATGTCATTTTCACTGTACTGCTGTAGCTTTGATGATGTCCACACCAGAGCTGCAGTACCTGTGCTTTTGTGGCTCTTGAAGTTCACCTGCTTTGTGCTGCCTGTTTCAGCTATGAAGTGCTCACAGAGTTGTTTGCCTACTCAGCAGGGCCAGGTGCAGCATCCATTGTGGAAACTGGGGACGCAATGTCTCTAGTGCTCATCTGCCCATAAACACAGTACAGACAGACTACTAGAAGGAGTGGAGTAAGGATAGATTAAAAATGTTGTGCTGTTTTATCCAAAATGATAATTCAGTGTGAGCACTGGTGGCATTTGTCCATTTCAGAAGACATGCCAATTGCAGTAACGCAAGAAGAAAACCTCCATTGAGCCTGCTTCTTAATCATCTCTAGCATCATTACTTCCAATTGTCTAAAAATAGCTTATGAATATTCTGCTAAGATTTATAAGAAGCCTCTAACTGAAAGGTTATCACAGTTTAAAACTTAAATTCCTGAAAGGCCAGTACTCTGGCAAAGAAATTAGAAGAACTGCAGCTTAAATTTCCATGATCTTCAAGTGTTAGTAATCTCACACATAGACAACATGTATAGTTTTAAAAACAATGCCCACTAGCACCGAGAAAGGGAAATACAGAAATACTAAAATTTTCTCTTGGCAGAAGAACTAACCTGTTGACCAGAATGTATGGATTTCCTTTTTTTTTTTTTTTTTTTTAAGAAAAGGAGTGTACAGCTAGCAAAATCATTCCAGACTTCTCAAATAAATCTGGATACTAGCTATTTTATAGAAAAACACTGATATATAACGAAGATTTCCCAAAGACTAAATAGCAGTGAAATTAGGAAGAGTATGTGATATTAAAAATGTATGATCTGTTGGGGTCTTAGATTTTTATTTTCTTTTAAGGACTTGGATTCTTCAATGACTTCAATCACTGTGTTTGATTTTCTCTAACTGAAAGAGAATAAATGATAGTACTTTCCCACATGTTATCTGCTTACAGTGTTAGAAACTGTATGTAGCATAGTATTTTAAACTCTGTTCCCTTCAATAGGAAAGCAGTTGTCTAGGCTGAAGATGAAATGATGATCATTAAAGCTCAGAATAAACATCCTTGCAGCATGAATATGGAACAGCTCCCACCTTTTTCCAGCTGTTCTTAAAAAAATCTACAAACAATTTGACTCTTATTTCATAATTTGAAAATTTTCTATGCTGTCATGACACACGCTAAAAAGTAAAGAAACTTAGATTAGATGGCAACAAGAAAATAGACTTAAAAATATCACCAAGCAGCTGACTGATCATATTGAGCCTTGAATTCAGAAGTAAAGTTTCCTCTGGTTTTTTGAAATGAAGAAGAAAAACCTCTGCCAATTTGTATCTAGAAGACACAGAGAAAATGCTTCAAGGCAGATTCCCTACTATGTGCAGGAACCTACAGAAGATCTGAGGATATCCAAAGAGAATGGGTGAGATGGTGGGACTGTATTGTCCTCTTAACTAGTCCTGTAAACAAGTTAGAATGTTACATTTTTTGTTTTACTCCCCTGTACTGATCACAACCCTACAGTGAAATTCCTGGCCACAGGATTTCAGTGGATACAGCAGTGTAGGAAGCCAGACACACAGAGTGCTGGAATCAGTGCTGAGTCAGACTTCACGTTGATAGTCCAGACCTTTGCATCCATTCTGGGAGGTCTGCCAGTGGTTAGAGGCCAAATCCCATGTCCATTTCATATGGAGAAGGAAGAGTGCTGTAGAAATAAATGGAGACCTCAGAAACTGTTTGGATTCACAAGCAGACTTTTCCTAAAAAGGGTACATTCTGGATTTGAGTTCAATTTTTGGCCAGTGCACGGATTACTGTTTTCTTGGTGTCAGTTTTCTGTATCTTTTTATGTATTTATTTAGAGTAGCAATTGCTTCACTCTTTCAGTAGTTCAGTTATGCAAGATACTTCTCATCTCACATTAAAATTTATATCTTATTTATTATCCAGAAATAGTGGCAAAGATTATTCTTCATTTCCTGACTGGGTGCTCTTTGATATTGCTCAGATAATCTCATGGATGAACAAACTCTTAGCCTTCCAAACTGCTTAGACTTTTTGGGCAACTTAGAATCACAGAATAGCTGTTGTAATTTTCTTCATAATAATATCAAATGTCCTTTTGTTGCTGCACAGGATTGCATTAATACCTTGAAAAAATTTGCATTTACTTCTGAAAAATTATACAACAGTTCCTGATTTTGACTTCTCTATTCTCCTTTACAGAAAAAATATATCTTAGGATCTACAAAATTCCACTGCAAAAATGATTTGCACAAGATAACATGCCTTCATTTGCAAATGAAAATTCACTAGCTGTGGCATAGCTAGAGAAAGCTGTGCAGTTGAAGAAAGCTAAAAAATACCAGTGCATGTTCAGAACGAAATACTGTATCAACATGTATGGCAGCATCTGCAGTGGGGAGTGAAAAGAACATTGTCCTGTGAAGAAACACTTCTGGATTCCTCAGTTTAATGAAATGCAGCCCATTCATCCCCACTGTTTACAGATGGCCACTGAAAACTTAAAAATCTACTGAAATTCTATAATCCCACACCGCATTGTGAACTTCTGCCAGTAGCAAGACTGCACAGCCCAGAGCAGCAGTAACTTACTGTTTTGGCACGTGCATGGGCTTCAGAGGCCAGTTTTGTTACAAGTCACAGGACTCTGCATTCTGTGACCCTGTTTTCCCCAGGAGCATGCTGCCCTTCACACAGACTTAACGCTGTACAGTCTGGGCCTCTGAGAGGCACCTTTCTCAGAGATGCAAACAATAATGTAGCATGAGTTTTTTTACTGCTTCTAAGCACAGAAAGGGAGGAGCTGGGAAGAAAATAAAATCAAAAAGAAGAAAAAGACAAGGAATAGTTGAATAGGAGAAACAGATGGGGGAAAAAAAGATGAACAGATGGTTGCAGTGTCGTAAAATCTTTATTTCTATCTTTCTTTGATTTTAAATGAGCCAATAGCAGTATTTCATGTAGACATAGGATAACATAGAAAAGATAACATAAACATTGTCAAATTACTGTTTATGGCTTCTGAGTGCAACACTCATGAAGAAGTGACATGAGTATAAAGTGCAACTGTAATCAGAGCTTGAACTAGAATAACATTTTCTCTTTTCCTTGGTCTTCCAGTCCACTGTAACTGTTATATTTCATCCTTTTAGGGAGCAATAATCAGTGTCTGCATCACTGCAAATAAACAAATTAGATATAATGGGCATCTCTGCCCAGTTTTGGTGAGGAATATTACACACTCACGGTAGCATCTCTATAACATACACAGAAAAATTCTCAAGAATTTAAATATATTAGAAGCCTGGAAACAGAAATGAAGATCCTCCCTATTTGTACAACAGTGCTTACAGTGGTTTACTGGATTACCATTATGACTTTTAATCACATTCATTAGCTTTTTAAGCTCAATTTTTCTTCTGCCATTTTCTGTCTAATGGATGGTCTTGCACAAATGCACAACAGTTGCTGGTAGCTTCTATGGCATAATCTGTACTTACAACTTATCTGCTCCATCACATTGTGCAAATGATTCTCCCTTAGCTCAGAGCAGTAACAGTATTCTCTTTCTGTTTATCAAAATTGTTACTGTTTACCAGCTGAAGAAATATATGACTGCATCGTCAGCATCATTAATAGCAATAAATAATAGAATCTATTAATATAAAATTCTCACAGTCTGTGCCATCATAGTATCTCCTTTTCAAATTTAATCTTAGTATGGATATAATTTGTTTACTAAGAGGGTCCTCAAAAACTATGCAACTCTTCAATTTATGTTTTTATAATTAAAATGAACCACATTAGAAAGGAAATCTTGCCACTGAAATAGTCTTTCAAGACTTGCAGAGGTTTTCTACCCTCAGAACCAGATGCTTTGCACGACAGTGTAGTGATCAAAGAACAAAGGCAAAATGTAAATGATACTAAAAGTTGGTTGACTTAAATACATCATTGACTTTGCTGCTATTAACAACTTAATCTCTTTTATACTGCATCTGCTCAGAACAAAATTTAACTTAAATTGTCCTCTCCTTCAATCCACTGGTACCATCCAAAAATTTGTACACTTTCAAAGAAAAACTTTGATTTTTATCTTTTTTTTAATTGTTTACAATTTTATTGTCTCAGTAACATAGAGTCCTTTCTTATTTTCCTTTTCAATCCCTCTTGAAAATGAAATTTCAAGTTATGCAAACAATCTGATTTCAACAATGTTAAACTACAGACAAACTTTTGAATAATACTGACAGTTCAGAAATAAAATAGCGTATAAGAAGCAGGGAATAAATTTCGTGATTGTTTTGCAGTCTCACTGATTTTGAAAGAACTTAGATGGAAGCTGTCCAAATAAAAATCCTGAAGAACCACTCCCTCACCATTTCCCATCAGGCACCCAAGTTGCCCTCGATTTCAGAAGATCATTTTCATCAGTACAAGTGAGTTTAGAGCAATTTTGTAGTGTTCTCTAGTCATAAATTACTTTGCATTTGTTTCAATATGGTGTAAGCAACTGAATAAAGTAAATAATCTAATCTTTGTTTTCTGTCTGTTATTCTTAAAGAAAAAATTTTGGCTAGCCTCATTCATATAAAATACTGATTAATTAATAGTAATTAATGAAATGTCTTTAAGTAACAAAGCATCTTATTAGGAACAGAATCTAAAATTATCTATCCTGTGTTCTAGGTTCTCTCCACTACATGACAAACACTCATTCATACTTGCATAAATTAAAGTTACCCAAATATCAGAAAACTAAGGTTAACTTGTATTGATCCTACTGAACAAGTATTTTATTGACTTTTGAAAACTATATACGTTCACTGTTTTACACTTCAGTGTAAGAAACTGAAATTGTATGGGAACCAGACCAGAAGTGTATGCAGTTCAAAAACCTGTGACAATGAGCAGTAAGAAATGAGCAGAGCTGCATTTATGAGAGAGCAATCAGAGTGATGAGATGCAGTCTCACGACACAACAAGGAGAAATCACTGCTGTAAGGCAGTTTTACTGGCCACAACATGCCACTAGGACAGTGCACAGAACAATGCACACATTGGTTTCATCCCACTGTTGCTTACTTTAGGGAGTTTTGACAAACCAGCAAGTAGGCCATTGCAATATCTTTGCTCTGGTCCATATATTCAGTAAATGTTAGAGACTCTTTAAATCCTGGAACACAATACTTGTCTCTTGCTCTAATTAATTTACCTTCAATTTTTCTATGACAAATGTAATCTAATCCATTAGCAGTATTTCTAGTACTGTCGATCAAAAATATCAGACCAAATTTGTTCTCTTTAAACTTTGCAGACCTCAGTTACTTCCAGAGTGTAACAAAAACATGGAGTTTACTGCATTTGTTCTTTTAAATTTCTTTTGCATTAGATTTATCCACTTACTTCCAAACCCAGATCACTAATTTCAGTACTGCCACTGGTAAACAAAAGGTATCTTTCTGGGAGGTGGTCTTCTGAAAGATAAATTCATTTTCAGTAATTAAAAAATGTGGGTAGCTATTTTGCTTTCGTATGTTGCAAATTATTTCAATTAACTGGGGTAAACATACAACAGTGAGAGCTCCAATGGTGACTCCATAGACTTTATTTTCCACTTAGCAATGCTGAGTTTATTTGTGTACATAGTCAATAAATTAGTTTCTTTCAGACAAATTTTCACTTTTTTATGTGGTGACAGTTCTATAATAAACACCAAGCAGTCAAATTTACGGAACCCATATTCCTATTCCTATTTTCCCCACTTTTTGCCACCAACCTACAAAATCCTAGAGACTTCTGAAATGTGACCTGTTCCCGAGAGGTTGTTGCCATGGTCGCTCTCTGGCCATGAAATGGTAGATTTCATGACTCAGATAGTCACATACTAGCATATTTGTTCAATCAGCTTTTGCACTTGTTTTTAATTTGCTTTCACTTACCCTGTAGGACTGGTTCAAATAAAAAAGTAAAAATTGTATAAGTGAAATTGTTGCTTCCTGGTAATCGATTCCCTGAGTTACTCACTGGAAATATTAATGAAGAGTTATTATCTTATTTTAATGTTACATGTCGCACTATTATTTTTGTTAAATCATTAACAGTGCTATTTCCTTTGCTTTACCACTTTGCACCTACTCCTTAATCCATCATTTCAGTCTGTATATCAACTGTATAAGATTCCATGTTTCTGGACTGAGAAGAAGAGAAGGCTCTGGGATGATCTTATAGTGGCTTTCCAGTACCTGAAGAGGGCCTACAGGAAAGCTGGGGAGAGACATTTTGTAAGGGAGTACAGTGACAGGATGAGGGGAAATGGCTTTAAACTGGAAGAGAGTAGATTTAGACTAGATATTAGGAAGAAATTCTTCACTGTGTGGGTGATAAGACTGGAACAGGTTATCCAGAGAGGCTACGGATGCCCCCCTCCCTGCAATCATTCAAGGCCAGGCTGGATGGGGCTTTGAGCAACCTGGTCTACATGGAGGTGTCCTGCCTATAGCAAGGGGATTGGCACTAGATAATCTTAAAGGTCCCTTCCAACCCAAACCATTCTATGATTCTATGAATTTTAGAATATCAGAATGGAAATTTTATTTCTCTGAAGCTAATGAATTAATCAAGTCATGTTTCTACTTTTTCTTCCTTGTTAATATACTTCCGTGATGTATTCTATACTCCTGAGGACTGCATTTTCACTAGTGAGTGTCTCCACAATTATAAAAGTGAAATTAAAACTAGATATTTGCTGTTAAGTATTTGGAGGATACAACTCTGAGATTTTTTACTGCTGACGTGTCTCTGAAAATAGAAAATACTTAGCAGCATATGGTTGAAAAACTGGAGTAACTATGAATTGGTTTAAAAATGGAAGTGCTACCAGATAACTCCTTAGTCTAACCCAGATACAGCTGAGATCAGAAAACAACTTCTGATTATCTTACCCAAAACCTGTATTGTGAACCTTTTTTCTGCAGACATTTACTCTATCAAAGATTGACAGCCAATATTCATATGAAACCATCATTTCTTGTATTCTCACAAGACAAAAAAATGTGTGACTTTCAACATTTTTTAACTTCAATGCATTCTTTCAGAAAAAATCTGGGCCTGCAGCATCCAATTCAACAGCCCGTATAGCAGTGTAGAAATTATCTTTGGCTTCCTTCCCCATCATTTTTTCTGGGGTTTGGAATAAAGTCCTCTGGATGCAAGATACAAGATTTATGTGAAGATTGGTCAGTTTCTACCTCATCTAGAACAAAGTGAACAAAGCTTTTGATCATTTAGGGGGCAGAAAAATATGTACATTGATGGCTATGCCTTATTTTATTTATTAGTCACCACTTCATATATTACTTTCAATTCTCTTACTTTTATGGTTCACTCATCTACCTTTCATATTCTCATCAGTATTTGTTAATGTATCACCCTTGTTCTCTCTGTTAAACTCTTCTGAATTTCTTGTTCTAAAGTGTTGACCTTGGTCTTGTGCAGAGCAGTATGAAAATAAAGAAATTTCTGTAAATAAAAGGTAATCTGAGTAATGATTTGTGGATAAGACTGATGAGAACAAAGCATGCTGTAGTACAAAGATATACGTAAGAAAGAACACAATTATTCAGTAAAAAGATAATATATGAGAATTAATGGCATAGCCTTATTGAAAGGAAAGTTTAAGTTTCTAATCAAGAAAATACTTGCCATGATGAGGCTTTTTTGTAATGGAAGCTTAAAAAAATGGTGAAACATATTAATGAATATAATCAAACTCTAAATTGGAAAAGAAACGGAAAGTTTATTTTAGATTTTCTGTATTTGGACTACATGGTATTGTTGGAAGATCCTACTTTTGAAGTATCTGAATTCAAGAGATTTCATTTATATAAAATTAAACAGTTATAATCTGTTTCATTTTTTACTTTTAGCTTTTTCATTTTGAGGTGTATACATTTTATTAAATATAACTTTGTTTTGAAAATAACATATTGAATTGTACAAAAGAAAACATTTTGACTGAAGACTTAATTTCAACCAGTTTCTGTTTTTTAAATTTCGTGCATTTATAGTGACTTTATCTTAGAATAAGCAAGCATTCATGCCATAAATGCACTAATTGAATATATATATTTATATATTGACTATCTGTTCAGAATGAATCTCCTTGTTTTCTAAGAGTATT
Organism: Chrysolophus pictus; assembly: GCA_037305975.1. NCBI lineage: Eukaryota > Metazoa > Chordata > Aves > Galliformes > Phasianidae > Chrysolophus > Chrysolophus pictus. The sequence goes on along the minus strand of CM074577.1, from coordinate 76,708,792 downwards.
GTGGTTCCTGAAATCATCACACCACATACCATCTGTTCTAAAATACATCTCATTTTCAACTCTATTTTATATTATCTGAATCTTAGACTGAGGTTATAAACAATGGCCTCCAACAGTATGATTTTGTTTCTACTTCACCAGCTGACCTCCTGCAGGGTCTTCCATTTTCAAACTGCTTAAGAAAATCAAAGACCCTAGTTCTCCTCCTTGAAACTAATGATGTATCTCCCTTTAACTTCAGTGATAGCAGTAGAAGGTGTTGAAAATCAGTCCCTTATGTTAAAACTATGCAAACTTTCAAACTGGTAATCAAATACAGATCTTCATCCCAAATCAGGTCATGACATCAGCATATCCCAGTAGCAATAGTAGTAAACTGTTACCAGAGATTCACAATATCACTGAAGCAAAGCAAAGCACAACTGCTTTACATTATCACTTACTGATGTTTAAATAGCTCATGTTTTAGTATTATTTCCAAAATCATCTTTAATTCTGACATAAAGCTAAATGACTGTAGACAATATATTTCACTTTATGCATATGATGTATTGCTTTCTTGTTAACTTTCCTTACTTAAGATGGCTTCTCTATCTTATAACCATGTCTAAATTTCCAGCTACAAAATGAATTTGATTAAATCCAACCACTTGACCTTGTCAGCTGAAGTCCCCAGACACCTCTTTACTGACTACCAGTTTCCACGGGTTTCTAAGCAGTGGAACAGTAATATTTATATCCTATTCTATGTTCTCTGCCCTCAATAACTACATCTTTTCTCAAATTATTGTTAAAATTAAAAATGATTTAGAAGGATGGAACTTCATTCTTTTCAGGCTTAGTTGTATTACTTAAAATGAATTCCCATTTTCATTATATCTCGTCCAGATGTTACCTTGCCATGCATATCTCTAAGACTACTATTCAGGATCTATACTAGCCTTTCTACAAATAAAACAAATTAAAAATAGTTCCAGGGGAAAATTACATTGCCTCAAAATGTTAACATTCTTATTTTAGATACAATTTAGCAGTCACTAAGCAAATGCTTTTAAAAAGTGCCTTTATGATATAGTGTCACTTTTCAAGGTGAATTTAGAAACTTCCCTGCCTTTAGAAACTAAATGTTCTTTAATTTTATCCAAGACAATCCATAATCCCACTCTTCTACAGGAGGTCGTCTTCAACTGTGAGATTCAATAACAATTGGAAATCTACAGGAATACTGTTTCTTCACTTAGACCATCGTTTAATTGCATTTTCATACATCTCAGAGAGGTAAAGAATTGCAACTTCAATAAAGAATTGTATCATGCAAGTAAGTGAAGACTGTTAAAAATTTAATAACCTCAGTGCATTTATGTTCCATAAAATATTGTTTTATTCAAGGGTTCTTTTACACATTATTGAGGTGTGTATATGTGCCAGTTCATATGGTCCGAGAAGGGCAAGCCAAGTGAAGGAACTCCAAAACAGTTGTCATATTTAAATGACTAAAAAAAAAAAAAAAAGAGTAAAACTGACTGGAGACTAAAATACTAAAATGAACTTACTAGTCATAACATCCATACGACCATAAAGTTTTGGAAGGACTTCCAGCAAGAGAAGTGTCTACAGGTAAGCTAAGTGTGGTTCAGATGAAACAAATGGTTTCAGAACAGGATCACACTGGAAAGACCCTACAGGGGATAGAGCATGATAACTTTTATTTGCTTTGGTTATATGCAAAATGTATGTCCTTGCATGTTTCAAAAGATTTCTGTAGCATTTGTAGCAGACCAATTTATAATATTTAATTCAACATCAAAACCAAATGGAACAAGTTTCATCTGATGCAAAACATCTCCATTGTTTGGTACATTAGATGTCATAAAATGCCAATATCCTGAAGGAAACAAACTTATAAACTTTACCTGAAATGATTATATTATATTGGGTTTGTTTCCCCTGCTGCACTGAAGTAAAAAGGGGAGATAAAGAGTCTTTTATGCCTCCACCAGTTCAGCACCATCCTGGAGATAAGAACCCAAGCCAGCCTTCAACACAAAGCTAGAGAAATCACAGGGGTGCTCCAGCTCCTGACAAGCAGAACAAAACACTCAGTACCCTCTGTCAGACAGCACTGAAAGAGCATTCCTTGCTGCACCCTTCCCTGCTACTCATTGCCTCTGGGCATCACAGACTGTCTGCATGTATGTAAATGTATCGTATCCTAGAAGTTAACACAAAATGAAGCTTTCTATAAAGATTGCTCAGATCTGTGAAAAGGAACCTTATGGCAATTTTACTTCCCTCTAGTAAAGGAAAATGACATTACAGGGCCTTAAAAGTTGTCCATTTTGTTTCCTGCAGTGCAGAATTTTCTGTTTTAGTAAACACACACATAAGCACAAAAACACACTAAGTGTGAATGTGTGTACATTTATATATTTGCACTCACATATGCCAACAGATATGTATATGTAAATATATAATTTTAAAAAGAAGTCCAGAAAATATTTAATGATGTTGATTAAACTGTAAAGAAAAAGAAGAACTCATTAAAATATTATTTTATTGTTTTCATGTTGAATCTCTCTTTTTGATTTTACAATGTCAGATTTGATCTTGGAAAGTTTAGGTGCAGTATGCTGTCTCTTACTGTGAACTGTCTTCCTATCTGTTTCCTAAGCTGTTATTCCACACTTGTAATCATGTTATTTGAGTGTCTTATATGTTCTAAAAATAACCATAATAGAAGTTGCATGTAAGTGCAAGGTGAGAAGTGATGAACAGGACAGCAACACAGCACAGCCAATCTTTCTGAGTGTAAATGGGAGATGAGACCACACTGCACAGCAATAAATTATTATTGTTATTACTGCTTATAAAGAACCCCAGGGTAATGGAGGCACTTCAAACTAATCACAAAGAGACATATCCCCTCCCCTAAAAAGGTTGTAATCCAGATACTGTTTCATCTTCTCTCATAAGAGTAAAATAAAATGGAGAATGATGAGGTAAGCACATTATATTGGATCATGCTTAAGTCTATACTGCATCAACCATAAACAAAGTTTATTTAGTTACTTCCTGTATGCTGTATTTTTGCCACCAAGGAGGGAGCCGTATTGGCCATCTGGGATTTGCTGAAACTCAGCGTGGAATATGCCGGCGATTAAATTCTCTTGTGTAGGTATAACTTGCAAAAGACACATGAATTTATTTTGCACGTTCATCACAACTTGAACCAAGTCAAACTTTCACTTCCTGGAGTCATCGTTTCCAAGCAAGACTTCACACAAAACTTTCACTTGGCCTCCAGCCAATTGTCAGCAATGCCTACAAGTGCGTCCTGCACTCCAGGCCCTCAAACAATGGAAGTTCAGAAGTTTCCGCAAACAAAACTAATCCATCGTTTCCAGTCACTTCAAAAAAGAGACTGGTAAACAATTCCTGAAGAGGAGCATTCCCTTCCAAAGAATTAGTTCATCAGTTCCTTTCAAAAACACTTATATCCCTAATCAAATCCTCTCCTGCAATGCCGACCCCAACATTATACAACACCACAGCCGCAAACAAGGTAAATGGCTGCAGGGGTGAACTGCATGGAAATTATAAAGAGACAGCACACGTCTGAAGGACTATAATGTGAGTACAAAGACGTGAATCTACTACATGACAATGATGAAGAATCTACTATCCTTTTCCTTGCTGGTACTTTCCTTTTTTTTTATGCTGTTAGTTAGATGCCAGGACAGACAGAAAAGAAAACCAGAAATTAAATCTGTTTTTTCTGATGTTACAGGTATCACTGCAGTATAATTCAGTGGGATCAGGGACTCGCCTTAAATGTTAACAATATAAAATTATTTCAGTGGAATTTCTCAAGAGTTAAAGTTCTATTTCAGTGTGAAGAAGGAAAGATAAATCTCACTTTTAATGTGAATGGGTTGTTTTCTAACCAAATATTTATATCAAATTAAAAAATATATAATCTCTTCTGGAGATTGAGTTGTAGTCTGATTATTTACTCCTCTGTATTTTTCTTTTTCATATCCTCCACAGAGGAAAAGGTGAAAAGGCAGCCACTGGCATACAGTGTTGAAAAACTAAAACAATTTCAAAAACACATTTCCACTCTGAAATTGCAACTAACCTTTAAAATAAATATAACTGAATGAGCTTAGAAAACAAATGAAAATGTTTGTTTCCCTTTGGTAATTTATTCTGTGCATATAATAAACAAGGTCTGTAGTCATTTTTTACTTTTTCAGAGAAAATGAGCTTTATTTTCTCCAAGAAAATATAGAGTGATAGTGTCATTCTCAGAGATTGATATGTTCATGTGAATGTTTACAATTAGAAAGCAAAAAGCTGTGATTATGACATATTTCAGCACATCCTCGACACTGAGGATACCAAAGATGAGTGTGGAAGGAAAATTAAAAATAATACTTCTCTTAGATCATTCGATCCCCAATAGCTGGTGTAAAGTCTGATTTTCTCTGCATATTTTTTTTCCATTTCCTCTCAGTTTCAGCAGAATCCTTAAATTTCTGTTCAAAATCAAAGTAGAAGATCTGTATTTTTACTTCCATTCAAAAGAATATGGAAAATGCTGTGTGAAACTGAATGACAAACTACGTTCTAAGGCTTTCAGCTTTTCATGCCTTCTCTTTCTTCTAGGCGCTCCAAATCTGAAATGGATAATGAATCACCAGCCACTATGTCCTCTGTGCTCTAGAGCAGAGAAGCTGAATTTCCTAGTATCACGGCCTGTGCTAGACTTTCTAGCTAGCAACATAACAGTGAACCAGACTCTAACTCTGATTCAGGGAATATTAAAATACTCAGGGCCTCATGATCATACATGATGGGGTCTTTCTAGACCCCAGTCCAGTTGTTCCTAGTTTAGGAAAATTTTCACAGAAAGAGTAAACAAGGAATAAGGAGCTGGGGCCCAGGAGAAGACACCCAAGTAAGATGCCCCATGTGCTGCCACAAAGCTCTTCCCAGGTTTCACTGGAAATAAGGCAAAATTGAGGGGTCATCAGAAATATTTCAGTTTTGTGAAGTCACTCCTCTTTGTGAATAAAACCTACCACTTTGAAAGAATCTTACGCATCTCCCAAAAGCCATAAGAGAAAAGAAGTGAAAGGGATGGATTTTGAAATACATCTTCAACTTCACTTTGTGTATGCATGCACAGTGTTTGAATGCCTACCTAGGGAGCAGGAGGAGCTCAAAAGTGCTGGGAAGTTCTCATATTTTTCAGGTAATTATTATTTATAGGTGTTTTTAAATCAGTAAAATGCTGTCAATTCCTCAACTAGGAAAGAAACAGCGATACCAGAAAAATCTGTACGCTCAAAACAACCACTAGAGGGGAACTTGCAGTCGCACAGGTGAGGTAGCATCCAGGTTACAGCCTGGTTGGCTTTATTTTCCAAGAGAGATTCTTCAGTAATTAGTGGAAATTTTTGCCTTTTTTTTTTTTTTTTTAATAGTATGTAGCAATAGACTCGGTATGTCAAAATAAAGTATATATTATTGTTTCTTGTTATAATAATAACAAAACGTGCATCTACTTTTCTTCCAGAATTTCTCATGTGGAAGTTTACTTCTTGTTCAGCTTAGCAGGAATGCAATGCAGGATTTTATTAAAAGAATAAAATGTGACTGTCAACTGACACAATATTGATATTGGATATCCTGTAATGGAAAGTGGAAATAATACTAAAAAGGAAATGTCAATATGGATTAATCTATGGGCCATGGATTTGAACATTTATTAAATTGGCTTTAGTTGTATAAATAATGTATATTAAAGTGAGTTAAATTCACAATTCACATTTCATTTAGTTAAATTGAATTGAGAATTCATGTTGTTGTTTTGTGTATTTATTTTTTATCTTTTCTTCCTAGAAAAGAAGTTTAATCAATGTAAGCCTACATAGCCAATAAAACCTGCTGTGAAAGTTTGGATCTTTAATACTGTACCATAAGCCATGCTACTGAGGTAGAAAATTTACTGCTGGACAGAAAAATAAAAATATCCTCTCTTCAAGATTATGGAGTATATTTTGTAAAGATCTCCAGCTGGTCTTCCAGTTAGCTGGTTTCGGAGAGGCTATCAGAAGTATAGAAAAGCATAATTGTGTGCACCGAAAACTGTGTACATATGAAAGATATATAATGTGCAAATCAAAGCTGTAATGCCTTTCTTCTGTAAAATGCATATATTAAATCTGGTGGCTTTCATCATTTACAAGCTGCCCAGATGTGTAAGCACTACAGATGTGCATGCATTTCAAGGAAGCCTTTGACTTGACTTGGTAGAAAGCCTTTGAAAACATTTAAGACAATCATTATTTTTAGTTTGTTTTACATTTATGAAATATTTGTTTTTCAATTTACAGGCTAGAGTATGTGTTTTTTTCTATTTTGTATATGCAAGGTCAGGGTAATCCCAGACACGTATACAAACTTGGAAAAGAACTTGAGAGTAGCCCTGCTGAGAAGGATTTAGAGGTCCTGACTGATGAAAACCTTAACATGAGCCAGCAGTGTGCATTTGCAGCCTGGAATACCAATGATATCCTAGGTTCCATCAGAAGAGGGTGCGCAGCAGGATGAGGGAAGTGACTGTCCCCCTCTATTCTGCTCTTGTATGGCCTCAGCTGGAGTACTGTGTTCAAGACTAGGGCCTCCAGCACAAGAAAGATGTGAAAGTTTTGGATAGAGTCTGGAGGAGGTCTGCAAAGATGATTCAAGGAGTGAAGTACCTCTCCTACGTAGACAGGCTGAAGAAACTGGGCTTGTTCAGCCTGGAAAAGAGAAGGCTGCTGGGAGATCATATTGCAGCTTTCTAATATTTAAGGGGAGTTTATAAACAGTAGGGAAATCAACTTTTTAGAAGGGTAGACAGTGATAGAACAAAGGGAAATGGTTTTAAACTAACGGAGGGGAAATTTAGGTTAGATATCATGGAAAAAATTTTCATTGAGAGAGTGGTGAAGTGTTGGCAAAGGCTCCCCAGAGAGGTTGTGGATGCCCCATTCCTGGGAGGTGTTTAAGAGCAGGTTGGATGGAGCCCCAGGCAGTCTGATCTAGTACTTGATCTAGCAGCTGGTAACCCTGCCTGTGGTGGGGGGGTTGAAACTTGATGATGCTTGAGGTCCCTTCCAACTCAAGCCACTCTACGATTGTGGGTAATGCTGACATATTAAAAGTCACAGATGTCCACATCTCCCTTTAAAACATATAGTTTGATTTTACTACTCTGTATGCATCGATAATTATAAAATATCGAATGACCATAAGTAGTGCTTGTGTAGAAATTACTTCCCATCAGTCAGCTTTGACATAATATTGTAGAAATAAAATGTTGGAGAAAATTACTGTGGAGAATTTTACTTATTCAAACTAACAAGAGCATATTCAAGAAAAGAAAAAAACGTTACTATTCAGTTAACTGTGTTCATATTAATGGGGTTATTTACCATTGGAAAACAAGTGGTTCTTGCAGTTGTGCTTGTAATAAAGGAATTCCATTATGTCTCAGTACAATTATTGGAGGAAACAGTTCTACATATATGTACCTAGAGAAAGATTCAGGCAACAAATGAGGCCTAATGTTGTCCAATGATTTATTACAAATTCTAAGCTACTAAGGAATGTGGGGAAGATGGGGAAGATAGCAATAGTAAAGAGAGATAATTCTAGCAAATGGTTTACAAAGCAGGGACAGTCACCACAAGGGATCCGGTGATGTGGATCTATAAGTAGACTTTGTAGTTTAACTGTGTATTTAAATTATCCTAAGAAAACAAGTGTTGCACCCATAGGTTAGAAGCATGGTTGTAGAAGGGAGCAAAAGACAGCATAACTGCCGAATTGAATTCAATACTCAGATTAATACCCAGATTAATGACATTTCTGTCTAGTTCTACTAATAAAACCAATACCTAGAATTTCGTGTTTAGTCAGTTTCTGTGAATCAATGGGTCAAGCCCAATTAATTTTCTCAGTGCCTAGGCAGGGAAAATCAGAAGTACAGGGAACTTTCATGACTTTTCTGAACCTAAAAGAACCTTTGCCGCAGCCTATAGACTTTCTAGCATAAAGAGCTTATAGTTTTTCTAGCAATTGACACGCATCTCTTTCTATATTTTAAAATACAGAAAGTCCTGAATATTTTATTTCCAAGACAGAGAATGTGTGTTAGAATGGTGAACAGGAAAAATATAGGAAGGGGAAAAGATACACACAAAACTTCTCACATGAAGGTAAAAGAAAGCGTCCTAGTTTGGGGGAAGAGAAAGTGGATATATCTAGAAACTGTACAAGGAAGTAAGGGGCTGAAAGAGCTGCAAAGAGTTTGCAGAATACAGAGGAATGGGGAAGTTTGTAGCCAGTGCACTTGGAGAACAAAAGCACTCCAGGGTGCTCTGTAGGCTTGATCTGTGTGACCCTCTTGTTGATGAAACAACAACAGTAATAAAGGATTATTTTCTCTGACACTCAATAGCATGCCACATAGTACAGTCTTTGATTGATAGTAAAATTAAATTAATATTAAATAATCTTGAAATTACAATACTTCTGAAAGAGCCTTTGATTCTATACATGACTCAAGTAAAAATTTTGAAGTAAATTTGTAAATCTGAATTTAATCGACTATGTTAGAAAATCCACCTAACCATAGCCTCTGACACTTTTCTTTAGATGCATTCTAATACTACCTAGTCTTCATACAGGGCAAATATAGATGGTGAAAAAATGCTTAAAACAAAGAAAATATGGAAACAAATTTGACGTCTTTTGAATTCTACTTTTTGCTCCTATGATTTTTCCTCCTACGATTCAGCAAGTTTGTTCATGATGGTAATGATAACATTCATAGCAATGTATCTCCCTTTCTTACCTTTCTTATCTTTCTCCTAGATTGATATTTAGGTGGATCTTGAGAAAACTACAACTGGAAATTTCCATAGATCTAAAACTTGGAAACATGAGTGATCTGCTTATGAACTGTAAATGGTCCTTTGCTCCACAGCTATTATCTCCAGCAGGAAATGACAAATGCTGTTGGTTTTTTTTTTTTTTTTTTTTTTTTTTGTATAAGTTGATTCTATTTACTCTCTTCCCCTGGCATCCCTCAGGTGTTTTTGTTTTGTGTAATTTTTTGTTGTTGTTTGTTTATTTGTTCTTCTGTTTTTCTTTTGTTTTGCTTGTTCTATTGCATTTGTCTTTATTTATTTATACTTTTTTGTTCTCTGGGAATTTTGCTGGTGTCCTTTCAGAGATCAGGGAAAAACATTTTTCTTTTTTGCTGTTTGTGCTTTACTGTGAACACAGTTGAGAAGGGTCATAACTGTAACTCATTTAGCAGGTATTAAGTAAGTTCATGAGAGGTAACTCTATCTCTCTCCATTTTCTTACACACGATGTGTTTTGACAAATCATCCAGCACAAAAAAATCTTTTCTAATTGATGTCCATGCCTGTTAGTACAAGAGGGGTAAAGTATGCACAGCAGTGCAACGCTTGGCGGTGATACTGCTTGCTTCTGTGTTCATGCTCTTTTCTCTTTTTTTTTTTTTTTTGACTGATCTGCCTCTCAACTGGAAGTGATGTTTAAATCTGAGCAGCTTCCAGGTCCTATTTCATCTCAAGCCTAATTGGCACTGCCTTGAAGCTTCAAGATTTTCCAAGCAAGTCTAGAGGGACTTGATTCCCTTAGTTTTACTACCTAGTAAACAACTTGTTGTAATTCCATTTTAAAATCAATGTTAAAGAAATGCTGACATGCTAAGTAAAACGTGTGACTAATCTGACTTTTCTCTGTCTCCACATTCCACATTCATGAGTAAAATATATCAGAACAGTATTTATAGCATTAATTTGTTCTTATATGTGTAAACATGCTTATAATTTAGAGGATGAAACCGATGAACTATTAAAATATATACTTTTTACTATCTGCTTCTTTTGCTGGCATTTTAGGTCATGAATTTCATTTGAATTTCACTTATGATAGAATAACACCTACAAAACACAAACTGTTTTTATTATTAATTGCAATAGTTGTCATCAGTAAATTTACTATCCTCATTTCTAAAATGTCATACATGACCACAACTATTACCAGGATAAAATGAAAAATAACCTCAGAGGAGGTTCTGTGACAGCATTGCTTTTTATATGATTTTATTTATATATATTTCTGAAATAAAGTTTATATAAATGATGAAAAAAGTAATTCATAGAATTAACAAAGCTGCAAACAAGATGAGCATGCAACAAGATAATGTTTACAATATTACTGTAATACTTGATAAATTGCATGCATAATGGTAGAACATAAAGAAGATGAATACCTGCCACAAAGGACAGTGATTTGAAGAACTTTATACCAGTAAATCAACCGTGTCCAACTTTAAGATTCACTGATTTATACCTTAAACCTATGTATCTGTCGTCTAAATATCCAGTAGAAGTATCAGATTTCGTTGCATGTTCTGGAAGCTTTGATTATACACAAAATTGGAAATACAGAGCTCAGTCTAGATTCCAAAACTTTAAATACATTTTCTAAGTGCTCATACAACTTCTGCTGACTTGACTAAGATGAAACTAATTCTCCACTTGATACTTAAGCCTTGCTTAAACAAATTCAGGGTACAGTAATTTGGAAAGTACCTCTAGGGTAAACACCATCCTTGCACACAGAGGATAGAGGAGAAAAGGATCCATTGACTCCAAAGCTTATTATCTTCTGAAGAAACAATTAAATTTGGGTACAAGAATAGAATTAACTCTTCACTGTATTTCACGAACATCTTAAGCATAGGATTTGCAGCATGGATGAGAAGTAGCAGGCATTATCTCCAATTTAATCTTTTCAAACAGTGAGTAAATCCACTCAGATAGGATAAGTGTTTGTTATTAAACATTCCTGAACATAAAATACATGCTATGGAAGCTATCAGTACATAGAAGAATACATCCAAACGTCTCTTCCTCAACGTCTCTTTCATTTGCTTTCTACAGATAATCACTCTTTTGTTTCTATCTGAATTGAAAATTTTAGACTTTTTATTTATGAAAAATCTGTTGATAGCGTAATATATTTAAGCTGTGAGGTCTTCAGTGAAGAGAGAGACCTAAGTTTCCTTGTTTGCTCATTCTTTGGTCTCCTTATGGAAGTATTAAGAAAAATCAAATAACAAACAGTTTGCATTATGTGCACAATTGTGCAATACTATACTATAAGTCTACTAATCGCAAACTCAATTTTAAAGCACCATACCATAATCTATATTATCACAATACTTTTTTTCCTGTTTTTTTTCAGTTCTAAGTGGAATAGTGCCTTGAAATAAATGCAACATAGCAGATTTCCTCAATTTTTGTACTACTTTGCTCATTTACCCAGCAGAATAATTCATCCAGACATAATGGCAAATATGTAGACAATTCTGAAAACACTGAATGAAAGAGAATTTGGTGCATTTAAAGTGAAGATTTTGTTTTGCTTGTTCCATTGCATTTGCTTTTATTTATTTATATTTTATAGAAGAAATGAAATAGAAAACAATCTCAACCTTTGCTTGGTGGCTAAATGCAGTAATGTCCCATTTCTAATGTGTGTGTTATCTAAGGGAAAAAAAAAAATGGAGAGGAGTTATTTAGAAAGCCTCATTAGAAGTGATTTATTTACCAGCCCACAATTGTATAAATACTTTACTTGTACGTCTCAGCTGTACAAAGACTATTAGCTAAAAATGTGTGCTGAGAGAGAACATAAGTTTTTAAGAACCTGCACTCTTAAATAACGTATTTATGTAAGTGGAGTCCAGTTTACAAAACAACATACTCTAGTTCATGATTCTTGGACGTTTGGAGTAATAAGTCAAGGGCTTATAATGTTTGAACAAAAATATGCATTCTTCACGAAAGTATTCCCTTTTCAAAAAGGTGTGGGTTGAAAACAGTCCCACATCCTTGAGAACAAAGGCATATGTATTTCATACACATTGTATGTATACTTCATTTACACTGAGGGGATACTAGTAGAAGTCTTCTATCAGGAGTCTTTGAAGAACCACTAAAAAGCAGGCGAAGATCAGTATTGATATAAATGGGATGGCAAACTATTTAATAAGACATAAATTTTAATATCAACTATAGAATTTAAAATGCAACAGTTTTGTTTTTTATCTGGTTATGTGCTGGGCAGTTAGAGAACAGGATTAATTTAAGCCTCTCCTTCATAATCTTAAATAAACATGCACACATTATACATTTCTCTATATATTCACCATATATGGTTTAGGGATATATTGATGTATATATTCCATCAATATTCAGGGTACTCTAAACGTATAATGATGCTCAACAACCATTAAGCAGCTATAGTAGTCATGGCCTCAGAACGCTGTGTTGCAGAACTGAGGCCTTAATGCCTGTATCCCTACTGCTGTCTCTGAACAGCGTAAAACTTGCTTTTCTGTGATTTTCCGATGCCCAGCTCATTCTTGAAGTTTGCTCAGATGAAGCTCAGTGATGTTCAAAGTACTCCAGAGACAGACAATGTTTGAAGCGCACTCCAGTGCTGTTTCTCTGAGATCCCTGATTGAGCAGGAGAGCTGGACCAGGTGACCTCCAGAGGTTCCTTCCACCCTCAGCCATTCTGTGATCCTGTGATTCTCCTTCCATTTACGAAAGCAGTGTCACTGAGCAGCAGCTCAGAATTGGGCTTATCATGAAAAGCCTCTTTCGCCTAACTGCAAAGGTAGGTATCAGCTGCAAATCTTTACTAAGTTCAAATTTACTTTGAGTTGTACTCATCTCTAAGGGTTCAGCTCTTAGGATTTGATGCTGCTGTATTTACAGCATTTTGTAATTTACAATGCAAATTAAATATTACACTCCTGTACTGACATATTGTCAGTGTAGTGCTTGGTATTTTAAAACTCAGCCATTTGGCAGTAAAGCAATAATTCAAAAAGTAGGTATTTTCTTCAGCTGTTCATTTTCTAAAGATTTCAGATGTTAGAATCAGAGTACTTAATATTTCAGGTTGACAAGCTGGAGCATGAGTAGAATTAGTGTATCTTCAATTTTCTATTTAGAATGCTATACTCTTTGTTATTATTTTTCAATTTGAGAGATATTAAATGTTGGACTTTAATAATATTTGAATATAACATTTGTGTTTCAAAAATAGCTCTTTTTGATAAGTGCAGTGTAACAGAACTCTATGGCTGAATCCTGCTCAGCTATTTTCAGTTGAATTATTTGAATGATCAAGGCAATCAAGACCTGTTCTATAAAAAATGGAGTGTCTTTCATTCTGATGTTCTCTAAGGGCATAAAAGCTGGAACAGTATTGAAGGTTTGTCTTGTTAAAAACATAATTTATTATTCCATCAGTGTTTCAGCAGAGGGCCTAAGATTTTGTATTTGCCTCGTCAAGAAAGATGGAAAAGATAATTATGAAAAATCATTGCAGAGTAGAAACAAGTAGACATCAATGTTTGAAAATAATTATTGATCAATTAGGACCAAAGGAACAAACAGGAAGAAAAGAGCAAGGGGAGAAATTATTTGAGGGTAGAAAAACATTTAAAAGAAAACTGAGGATACCTGATAAAACACTGTAGAGAAGCCCTGTTGCACAGCAGAAGTCACCACTTAGAAGTGTAAAAGCATGTTATATAGGTAGGAGTAAAGCTGCCTATAATAATATATTGGAATGAGATAAGAAGAAATTAAATATATAGAGCCATAGAAAGGTTCCACATATGTGAGAAATCTACAGTTGTCAGAAGAACTGCTTAGGTCAAAGGGAGTAAGAAGAAATAATGAAGTACAGGCAGCAAAAAGGAGTCACTTAGTCTCTAAAAGCAAGAAGTGATTCTACATAATGGCCAGATTGCAGTCTAGACTGACATTGGGTAAAGGCAGCACTGAATAACACAAGCTTGGGAAAATTTGAGGAGGAGTTTTTCTTTAAGGAGAAAAAGGCAAAAGTCTGTGCAATATTTCTGAAGAGGTTCCCTTTAATTAACAAATTTAGGAAGATCACAGAAGCTTGAAAGGAGAAAAGATATGAGAGATGTAGGTATGGAAGTGGATATCAGCCTGGAGTCATGTTCACAACTGAGAAAACTGTGAGATTGCAAGGGAGAAATAAATCTTTTCAACTACCCACAGAAAACACTGGGAGGGAAGAATAGCCAGGCTGGTTAGAGAAGAGAGTTATTGATATGGAAATGGAGCAGTGGCCACAAGCATACATCAAAATGAGGAAGAAAAAGAAATTAGACTGAATTTGCAATGGTTAGGCATCCCTATGGAGTATCTGATGAGATTTACAACTCTCTTAACAGACTGAGATAGCCCTGGCTAGGAGATGAATACCTGAATGGGTTCAGTTTGTGCAGATATCCATTGACAGCAAGAGGCAACAGAAGCCCTGAGCCAGTACTGGGAATGTCACAATATTTGCTGAGTACCACTGTCAATTTTCAAACGGCAAAGTCATACTTGATGTCTTTGTTTCAGGTGCTGAGCATTAATGAGAATTGCAGTTCTATCTGAGGGGTCTCTTTGGCTTAATGACCCAACTCCAGGAAAAGGCAAGTGCAAAGAGTACAGAGCCATAGCCTTCTCCAGCACAGCAGTGCTGGGCACTCCAGGTCTGATAGGAAACGTGCAAAAATCAGCAACTTGAAGTAAGTGTAAGGGACAGTAGAGAGCAAGGAGCAGCATGTCCAGACCATGGTGCTGCAGAACTACCTATGACTCACCGGAGGCCTCAAGACAGCCTGCCTGGGGCTGTGCAAATTCACACTGCTGTCAGAAGGTGAGCTGAGGGCTGTAAACAAGGAACTGTTTTTTACTACAGTAAGTGTATGCTTAGGGCATCTCCTAAAGCTCTGAGAGTCTCATTACTGTCTCCTCATCTATAAATTCTTGCAATGATATCCAAATGATATCCAAAAAAAAGGATATCAGCAAGTGAAAATTCTAAATAAAATAAAATAAAATAAAATAAAATAAAATAAAATATAAAATAAATTCTTATTACCACCAAAAGCATATGAATGCAAAAATGAAAACACCATTCTGGGACACAGCCTGCTGAGGTGTGTGTACATTGGAAGTCCATGAATGCCAAAGTGGGGTGAAAGTATTGAAAAATTCGTATTGCCTTTATGTGGAAAGTTGCAAACCAGTTGATAGCCACAATATATGATATGGATGTGAATTAATTCTGGTACAGGAAACGTGTTTAAATATAATCAGAACATGATGACAGTGTATGTGCAGAACATCCAGATCCTTTTTGTGTCAGAAATAATGAAACCGTAAGGACAATATGCAGCCAACAGGATGTTGCACAACAGTAATGTGGGCACAAATACAGGTGGGGGATTTTGGAAATAAGGAAGCCCCATTTCCCATAAGAAATTCCATCAAAGAATTTGAATTTAGTCCTCCTCATAGTACCCCTGACTGTCACCTTCGGCAATAATTTTCAAGGAGGCATTTAGTTCACAGGGATAATTTCGATTCAGCTAACATATTTTAAATCTTTAAACAAAATAAGCACCAAGATGTGTAACAGTGACTTTTTTTCCATCATTTTGAGAGAATACAACTCTCCCAGACTCACTCACATTTCCTTTTTACTGATCATGACTTGATATATTGGAAAATTCAACAAGTTTCCAGAATGCTAAATGTGCTTTAAAGAGTTTGGGGTACATCAAAATAGCTTACACACAATGTCTGCTTAGTAGATTTCATATTTATGTTGTTAGAAGTTGAACACGAGTCTTTTGCAGGTAACAAGCATGCAAATTATCAATTTTAGGGAAATATATGTAGGTAAACTTGAAAATTTATGTTTAATATATGTGTATCTATTTCTGTACGAACACTGATTTGATGAATGAGCTTGATCCAAGCTGTATCTATTGGTACTTTTCAGTATTTTTAATTTTAATTCATTTATTCATAGTTATAACCTTTGTAAGAACATCAGTTATTTAAATGAGGAGAAGGTAAACCACATCAACAAAACTGCAGTGTTTAATGTTGAAGATAACTGACATGCATGAAGTCATTGTATTAAAATATTGTTTTTCCTATTGTTTAGCACAGATGGTGCTGGTAATTAATATTGTGCTATTATTTCATCAGGGGATTCCCTGATTGCAAAATTCACACAGTATGTAATAAACTGCTACATTACACCGTATGAATAAATGATTTATGATTTATATATTTATTAATGAGAAGTACATTATCCCAGGTGAAAATTATGCAATGTTTCAAAACTTAAGAGATATTTTTAAAAAATTAGATATTTTTATGAAATCCATACTCTGTGAAATACTATATATTGTCAAACTGATCCTGTTAGCTTTACCTTTTTTAAAGGTCTTATATAAATGGTAATGATCACAAATAAACCAAGGTGCACTTTAGAAATTGCATATCTGATGCATATCTGATACTTCCTGCAGAAAATATTATAAATACCGCATTAGGAATATTTTTTTTCCTGCCCTTACAATGAGAAATCAACATTATATTCTGTGCACCATCTCTATTTTGGGGAAGTTGTTTAAAAGATAGCATACTTCTAAAACACTCATTGATAATAAAGCATGTCTTCTAGAAACTGGTTTCTGAACGGAATTGTAGAAGCGTGCTTCTATCTGACCACCTAAAGCTACACCATCTTTGCTGTATACTTGTCAAAATTGTTTCCTAAAGTATATTTGTTAAATGTTAGAGCTTTTTACACTGCTACAAAAATATCGAGGGGTAGTTTGAGCAACTGCCAAGAAAACCTAGCTGTTGGTCATAGGGGCCACTTTGACAAACCTCCAGTCCACAGAATGCAGAGTTTATCTTTCTGATGTAGACAACTTATTTAGCACTGCTTTCCTAAGCCACTAACCATGCGAGATGGTAGCAAAACTATACTAGGCCACTTCTCAAACACATTCCCTGTTCACCCACTGAAACTGCAAGTACAAGTTCAGGTGGTTGGAGCCTGCCCTCCTATTTGGAGGAACTCCTGTGCCTCAGTATGCATGGTGAGCTCAGCAACAATATGCAGAACATAAAAGACACTCAAATGCTCCTTTAATTACCCACATGTTGGAATTACCAAGCGTAACTAGTCTAAAACAAATTCTAGTACTGGATCTGCATGTATTCCATGAAGTGGGGTACTATCAGCTGCCTCTAACCTCTGCTCCGTTTAAACATACAGCTCACTTGCTCATACCGGCATATATAACATTCTCTGTAAGGGCTCTGGCCTACCTGAAGAAAGGTGGTTATCCTCCTGTAGAATACTTTGAATTCTGTTTTTCTGAAAAAAGGAGACTTCCCATCTGCAATGTTTCAGCATCTTTACCTTTATCTCCTGACCTGATTTGGAGACAGTGAACACCTTGGTCATGCCAGTTTGAGAACTGGAAAAAAAAGTTTTCCTTCTGCCTAATAGGCCACTACTGGGAAGCCTGAATTGGACCAAAACATGTGTTCCATAAGAATTACACTTTTGGAAATGTTCATCTATGATCTGTGAATCGTTGGGACTTTGGGCTGTATTTGAGCCCCAGTAAGTGTCCTACTCAATCATATTGTAGCACTTGTGGTTTTTCAAGACTTGAAAGAGGAAAACTTAACTCAGTCCTTTTCAGTAAAGTTCCCATGCTTGAAGGTTGTGCAGAATGTGTTGCATTTCATTTACATGCAATTGAGGGCTGGCATTTTGAAGCAAAAGATCTAGATATTCAACAATGAATAGGACAGAAAAGGGAATTTAATTGTCCACACCAAGGAAAATAGAATTTTCTCTTCTAAGCCAGTGTGCCTAAGTCCTAAACAATAGCATCTACCAAGTACTTCATAGTATCAAAAATCATATTTCTTAAACAGTTGGTATTTTTCTGAGCTAATTCTTAACAATTTTTATTACAAAAATAAGTCATTTCTTGCATGCACTGAATTATAAAAGTAATCTATTAAAACCGTTAAAACCAACTATTTCAAAACCATAGTGGATAATTTCTATCTCTGGTTTTCATTCTCAGATACTAATATACTTTCTGAGATATGTGTAGATGGCTATAAAACAGATGAATACCATAATTAATAATTGCTCTTAGTCATTAATAGAAAAGCAATAGATAATTGGAATGTTGTCACCTTTACAGTATAAATTTATTTTTAAAATCGATACCTTTTAGCAACTGCAAGTTTTATAATCACTTTAAATTACTTTGAGCAATGCTGCACATTATTTATATTTTCATCAGGCATTTTACACATTTCTTCCAAGCTTTCTGTATTGGAATACATTACTAACTTGGGGGACAAAATGATATTATTATATTGTAATTTGTAAGTAAACACATGTTCAGTTTAAAAACGTGGCATTATTTTCCCTTTCAAATCAATACTATCCGTCATATGTTGTGTTTTACAATCTACAAATTTATTGTGAGTTTTAGGAATCTCTCTAGAAGCTTTTTTTCCTCACAAATGCATAGTATTTATGTCTCTTTAGAGTTTCCTGTTTTGTTAAGCTGCAACAACATGAATTAGAACATGAGAATGCAGACTGTATATTTACACCATAAACTTCTTCTAGAGAAAAGCAGTATTTCAAAACAGACTACCACAATATATGGTATTTACATTTTGCTGTATGGAAAACAACTGGTTTTTAAAAGAAACATTTATCATTAAGCAATTAATTCAGCCTGTTAACTTTTTAATGGAAAGATGTTACAAGAAGTGTAATATCAGCTCCACTTGTAAACTATCTTGCAGTTCTCAGTTCTCCATTAAATATTACTGTAATGTAAAATCCGTGTGTTTCAGATTTGCAATAGAACAATTTAAGAAAGCTAATAATTCCTGCAAATAAAACAATAATAAAGCTCATACCAATCACTGAGACTCTTCTCCTAAAGTGGAAAATGAATTGCCTAGGATCTGAGCTTTTCACAGGATTTTTCTTTACTGTTTTCTGCATGAAAATATTTGGTGAATTTGGGAGGTGAATGTGTAAACATCTAACTCTAAGCTCATACAATAATCTTTCACCCAAATTCATATTTCAAAAATAAAAAGTTGAGTCGTTCATAAAGAATATTCTTCCAAATCATCAAGGATTTGTTCTTAAGTCACTTGAATCAAATACTATTGAGTGCTTAATGAACTTATATACAAAGGAAATTTTATTTTCCAGTATGGTGGAAGAATTCAAAACAAATCTGTCTACTACGTTATTTTCTTCTTTATGATTTCTGCTTTGACTAGTTAATTTAAATCTTAGTTACATGTGTGACTCTTAGTTTAATCACTTTACGTGAACATACATGTTACTTGTTTTCACAAAGGAGAATTAAAGATGAAAGAAAACATCATGCAAACAACGCTTTGTAGAAAGTGTGGAGTATTTTGGGGTCTTGCTACAGTAATCATTTCTCATTCAAAATTCCCAATTACATTATTTTACTGGCCTTAAAGGCTTTAAAGAAGTCAAGATTATAACTCTCATTCAAAAGTACTGTGTTCTTTATGCTCAATTCCTCATAATTGTTTTAAACCTGCAAATTCCTCTGCCTTTTTGGTAAGGACTGTAAGATGGAGGTGAATACCTAATTTACAACAATGGATTTATTTGGTCAGCACTTAATCACCTATCCAGGCTGAAATCATTTGTAATGGCAACACACGTAAGCAAATTTGCATGTGCAAATGTAAATCAGATGCCAATATGTTTTAAAGATCTGTTTTAACTATTTTATTTATGGGGAAAATTTTTGATATATGCAAGATAGTATTACATACATGTAGGAAATTGTACCTAATGAAATTTTGGATGCTATAAGAAGATACTGTAGAATATTTGTTTTTGTTAAACAAATGTACACTTTTTATCCTAGATGGTCTTTATCTCAAAAATACATGGTAGAGAATGCAGTTCAAACAAAATAAAAATTCATATTTTCTCTAGGACCAAGCAGAAGCCTGGAGCTAAGGGTAAATGGCTTTTTGTACTTAAGGGAATAATATTTTTAGCATTATTATTATCCTTGGAACTGCATCATTAAAACTTAACATTGTATTTGAATTTTCTTTATGCTTCATTCTTCCAAGTATCATACATCAGGATCAATAAGTAGATCATAAACTCCATTTATTTCATTAAACAATTACAAAATTGATCTATGGAAGCTGAAAATGTGTTAGTAGGATGAAGGAGCCTTCTAAATTTCTGTAAGTGACATCCTCAAGGAAAAAAAAGAAAAAAAACCTACTTCTATTACAAGTGAAGTTATAAGAGTGAAACAAATACAGTGATTCAGAGTGATTTGCTCCTTTCCTTGTTGTCTACAGCTGTCATCCTTTACCTTTAGTGATATATTGCAGATATTCATTATTCTCCTTAAAGCATCTGCGAGTACAGAGCTCTGATCATATTTTAATCTGCACCCTGAACTTTTTACCCAGTACTTCAGCTATGCTGAAGCTATGCACAAGGATCTAGGATAGCATATGGCCCGAGGTCCAGCTGGATGTCTGAGTATGTCATTCCAGACGCAGGTTTGGATTGCTCAGTAATTAGCAACTGGCTGTTTAATATTGTTAACCCATTTTTTCTTTGCAATTCATGTCCTGCTTTTCAAAATTCTAAAAGCACAAGTTGTGTGAGTGCCAGCAAAAAAATAATAGTAATGAGCTCATTTCCATAGCATTGGACCCATTTTCATGCTGACTGACGATGGTTTCCAAAACTGAGTTTTACTGGCAACAGGGTCCTGCTAGCATTGTCCTTCCAAATGCCTGGAGGAAATAATCCCAGGTTTCAAATGGAAAAATAAAAAATATGCTCAGTTCTGAGTAGGTTTTCATTTTACTTTTGTTTTTGTCTGTAATGGACATAGGACATGTATCTTTGGAAAAAATGAATTTTTCTTTGTTAACAGTTTGAAGTCATTCCGTTCCTGCTCATTAGATGCCATAGATTCAGACAGTTGGACTCCCCTTGCTCTCTATCAGTGAGGCAAAGAGACTCACTGTGATTTGTCAAATGTTGGCAACTCTACAGCTTTGCCTTTTCTATTCCCAGGCTACAATCTGCCTCAGAACAAATCTGCAGTAGAAAGTTTTTCCTCTAGTGATTCGCGCTTCATTGTTGAGGCATTTATGTAAACAAGCAAGGGCAAAGTCATGCAGATGTGGCACCAGAGGGGAAATGTTTTTGAGTTTCTTGCAAGCACAAAAACCAGTTACACCAAGAAGAACCACTGACCTTATTTTCCAGTAGACTGGAAACTTTTGTCCGTTATTTCTGGATTTATCATTTTAGTGCCCACATCCATTCTCCTAGTTTTGGAACAGTTGCCCCTGTTTGATTTGCCAAAGGCAATCTTCCATCTCCAAATCCTATCATCAAGTCCTGTTCTTGAAAGCCTGTCTGAATGAAGTAGGAATTTTGCACCACTTCATCTGTGTATCACTCAGTGCTGAATTTCTGCATTGGGCTTACTCCATTCCTGTGTCTGAATCAAACTGCACCAGAGCCAGAGAGGATGGCTGAATCTGATTCTGATTCTGATTCTGTACAGCTCTCAAAAAATAACAAACTATCAAGGTGAGTACATAAAGGACACCATGGCATTCCTGGTTCCAGGAAATGATATATATTTTTTTCTCTGTTGGCAACATTAGCCAAAGGTTGAGTGTGGGCTTTTCATGCAAATATCCCTTTGTGAATATACTATTCTGAAAAAGTTACATTTTCATGTACTTTTTCCTGAGTAAAAAAATCTCATACTGTGCCTACACTGTAACTTCTGCCCTTGAAAATTTGAGCTTAGATATCTCTCTAATATAGACAACTCCTTTGTAGCGCTTGTCCATGATCTCTGGAAAAAAATGAGTTGTATACCCCAAGTAAATTCAGCATTTTACATATAATTTCCCACACTTCAAGAAAGATTTTGTCATTCACTGAAAGCTGTCTACAGTCCGTTCACTTTGATTTCATAGAATTAAAAAGTTCATTGTCACGCACGCATTAGTCCTCTTCCCAGATACAGATGAAAACAAATGGGAGAAGGAAAGAAATGGGAGAAACCCTCCAGCATCTACAGCCATAAATTTCATCAATACCTTGTTGAACTTATTGTAGCATCTGAATGACTAAAACAATGCATGACAACATCTGACTTTACTACTACTTCTATTAGTACATCTTGAAGGATAGAGTTGAAGTTAAGGGTACATTTTTGAGTAGAATATAAAATGAAAATGCAAATTAAATTAAAATGGAGTTGATGTCTATCCGGCTTGTTTCATGACACTTAAACTATTTCTTCCCTTATAACTTCTTAGAACTTCCACATATCCATTGCACTATACTGTACATCCATGTAGTCTAGATGATCATCTCTTAGGCCAAAAATTGTTTCAGGACATACATCAAAGGTTATGTTTGCTGTTTGGTTAACTGTGGGGATTGAGTTAAGATTTGGTATTGTTCTTTACCTTCGCATATTTTCTATGTGCTGTGTTAAATTGCTAATATAGTAACAAAACAGTTGCTAAACTCTCTTGATAGAACTTATGCAAGGATTTTTATGGGCAAACCACCAGACTCACTGATTCTTTAAGAGTTTGTTTGTCTCCTTGCTTATCTAGGGTCTTTCTTCATGAGCTACTTACTGCAATCAGTTTCGTAGGTGTCCAAGCTAAGATTTATACACCAAACACCTGGTAATACAACCACATTCATTGCCAGATTTCCAGCATACTGAGAACTTTGAGTTTACTTTTTGTGTCCTCAGGAAATTGGAAGTGGGTAGGCATAAAGGCTTTTCAATGTTTCTAAATATCAATCAGCCTTTACATTGTAAGTGTTGCATGCAAATCTGGATAAACATTAATACTCTTGTAGTCAGAAAGCAATCCAACAAATTCCTATGGCATTCTACTGAAGCCTGGTCTCTTGATCAATTCAGGTGCGTGCTCAGTTCCTCAGGTTCTGCTGTAGCTTATATCACTTGGCCCACCATGCAGAGAGTGTACAGTATAGAAATGCACCCAGTATAGGTGCTTGAGAAGTTTTTCCTAGAAGCTTTCTCAGCTTCCTTGGGATAGGTCTCAGTATACTGAGGCAGCCTTGTGTCATGTAGCTGCCCAGGTGTTTGATCCTCAGCACATTAAACAGAATTCATATACCACACAAAATCAGAATTTCTAAATTAAACTGATTTTTTTTTTTTTGAAAGAGAAAGGAAATTAGTCTAAATAAAATTTACAAATCAATTGGTAATTCATTTAGAGCTGTTTCCAGTTATAAAATTGAGGATAGATTAATGCCAGGCAGAGCAATGCATGGATAAATTATAATCATTTCCTTTTTAACTGAGTCTAGGCTTCTAAACGAGGATAAAATATGTACTGTCTGCTGATCTCAGTTTCTTGGCTATGTGTTGATCTTCAATAAGGCTGAATCAATGCAGTGATTGATGAGAAGGAACCTGAGAAATCTTGTATTTATCGTTTAAAAAAAATATGCTGGTATGACTAACAATTGTGTGCTGTGAACAGACCTTGTCCCCCATGCTGGGGCTGCTGGCATTCTTTTCAGATGTATTTGCCCCGCGCTGCCATGCCAAGAAATCCTACAAAGTATTAGTGCAGAAATTTTGGTTCCTTTACCAGTCAGAAAAGAAAAATATTTTGACTTAATGTGTACAAATGTGTGTGTTTACGATAATGCAATCTTCAGTACAGTGTAAATATACATATAAAATAGCGGAGTAAAAACTACCCACTTGTAGTTACTTAAATTATTATTGTAGGTTATTTACAATAGGATGAGAATATAAAAATCAGGTTTCACACTAGAGCTGCATATAAGGTATAAATTTTTAATTTAATGCTATTATTTACTCCTATGTTTATAATGTTTTAAATATTTTGTGTATGTGTCCAATGATGAAAATCCTTTAAGCTTGAAGTCTAGAGTCTTATGAGAGGAATCTTTTTGTTACAGAAGATCAACACTGACTGCAGTGCAAGCTTAATTAAATGTTATTTCACTAATAAAATTGCAGTAAAATGTGGAAGTCGCTAAAGACAATAAGGATTTTGTGATTGACATCAAAAGATTAGGGATTTCACTGTAACAGATGAGAAAGTTCTGTGATAATGTGCAGTTCATGTAATTTGTGGGGTTTTTTTCTACCCATATTGGGTAGAAATTAGTTATTTTTAATAGAAATGTCATACAGTTGGACATTTATATCTCAAGCACTTTGAATATTGGCTATTAACTTACTTATTTAGGCTATAGATGTATGCAGAAAGGGCACAGACATTTCTTTCTTTGGAGATAGTGTTTATCTGTTAAGTAGAAAATTTCAGAAATGATTTTTAATTTTTTTTTCTTTTAAATATGGTTTCGACAGTTTAACTATGAACTAATAGAGTTGAATGTGAACATAACTGTTTTTTCTAAAAAGCATCTTTACACGTTTTGATTTTGCAAAAACTGTAAAATGTAATATACCACAAATATCCTTAAGTTCAGTTCTGCCTTAGAACTGTCAATCATTCTGAAGCAACTGGAAAAACCTTCTTTGTTCTCTTTCTGCTTTATAAAAACATATCCTAATATGATCACTAGTCATTCTTGCATGGTGCTTTTTATTGTCTGGATATCTGAACTGGAACACCGACTGTTTATTTACTTACTAGTGACATGCATATCGTAACAGGTGCTAATTTTGTATGGTAAGATGGCCCCACCATGTATTTAGCTTATTGTTTTGCTCCCGAAGCAGATGTTGCTACAAATATCATTGTTTTCCTGTACGTCTTTCTTTTTCTTTTTTTTCCTCTACTATGTGCCTGCCAGCTCTATGGTTATTCTTTATTTTCTTTCCCGTCTATTTTTAAAATGAAAGAGATTGGTCTTATAATGGCAAAGATTTGCTAACAGCTAAATCTCCATTTACAGTCAGCGTAGCAACTTTTCCCCCTCTGTTAACTGCAAGTGTCAACATTACCTTCTACAACAGCATAAATTGCTGATTTCCAGCATATGGACCTGGAATGCCAGATATGTTGTGGCTTAGCTGAGGCATTAAGGAAATCTCTCAGTGTTGCTGAGTGCTGCTGCTTTCTAGGGTCAAGGAAATGAAGGACAAGAATTTTCCTGTAGAGAAACAAAAGGAGAAGAGTATTGGGATTTCGGTAATATCTGAGGAAAAAAAGGGAGAAGAGGCGAAGTCCTAGCCCTCCACCAGCTCTCTGCACTACCCTGCTGCCATGGAGCACAGCTGAGCCCTGTCAAAACGTAAGTACAGTCCACAGGAGCTGCATCGAAATAACAAACCACGTTACGTGCTGTAAAGGAGGTGAACACGGTGCCTGTGAAGGGGGTGTGAGGAAATGTAACTCTGTGAAAGATAGAAAAAGATAAAGTGTTTTCGGAGAAAGAATATCAGCACTTTAAAAACCCTTCATCCTAGACAAAGTCTAAATGTGCCCTACTAAGTTGGGATTGTATAACCATACTAAATAGGAGCCTACGATACCAAGTACATTGTTTAAAGACTACTTCAGGATGGTTAAGAAGAGGATGATATAATCTAAATATGTGATAAAAAGAGATTACTGGTACATATAATATTCCTCACTGGCAGGCATTCCTATCATGTCATATCAAAGTCTAGCAAAATGTTGAAAGTTAGAAATGTTATCTAGCATTAGCAGGCATTTAAGGAACGTCTCTTGAATATTTCTAGCATAAAAAAGTATTTCATGTGATGTAAATGAATGGTAATTTTCTGACTTTAAAAGAGAACTGTGCCAGTACATTTCAGCATTCTGGACCCAATTCTGCAAACATGGAGATGCTTTCAATTTGCTCTGCCTGCCTTCCCGCCTTAGATGGCTGCGATTGCAGCGAAATTAATCCATTTAAAAATCTGCGGCTTAAACTTAAGGATTTTCAGTTTTTTTCCCTCTCTCTTTTTTTTTCTTAGAATATCAATAAGTTCCAATTGAAGAGCGGATTCTTTTGCAATTCAGGCATGTGCCGGCGATAACGGGCGAGTTGGCATGAAGAGAGGCAGAGATGGATTAATTATGCAGAGAACATGGAAATTCTGCTTATCATCGGCTAGCAAAGGAGCCCAGCTCACATAATCAGCAAACGAAGGGAGAGAAAAAAATAACAATGCAATGGCACCTTCCAGCCCATCATCAGGATTTTTTCTACCCCCTTGTAATTAAAAAATAACATACACTTATAGCCCTATCTCCTGTGCAGGCAAGGAGTGGATGTCCACAAAATAATTGCACTGGGATATTAGAGCTGGGAACAAGGGCTGTCCATTCCTACTATCCCTTACCCTCTCCCTCCCTCTCTCCTCCGGCCTCTCCTAGGCACTTTCTTTCTGTCTGCATTCTGAATCAGATGCGTGTCTCAGGTGACATCCTATCTCAGTGTCCATAAGTCCCAAACCTCACTCTTATCAAGATTCAAGCAAACATGTATATGATAAATATTTGAAGTGCTGAAGCTGTGGGGTTTTATCCTGATCACCTATGAGCTATCTACTGAAAATCATTTTGATGAAAACCTTTCCAAACAGTCTTTTTGAGTTACAAAACAGACTGATTAGAAGGGGTTTTGTTGCCGTTCCTATTTCACTTTTGCTCAGGGAAGATTATGTCACCTATAAAGTGTGTTTTTTTTCTTATTCATCTCGTGCTTTTTTAAATACAAGGTAAAAAAATAAAGAAATGAAACGGATTTATTGGTTAGATGAAATTATAGTTGTTTAACAAGGTTCAGTAGCCATATATTTGAGGAGAACTATGCAATAAAAAGAAGAAATCTGTTTCTTGTAAAAAAAATAGATTGATTCTGCATTTGTTATTGTTCATTTTACTAATGGTATATCTCATGACTGCAAATGAAGATGCAGACAGTGTATTTTACAGTTTTGTTCCATGAGCAGACTGCTTCACAAACAAGTTTTGCAGCTTTTATACCCCTCCAATTTTTGCCTATTTCTCTGTGCAAGTGATGTTCCCAGACCCCATGGACCCGTGTCTCTCCCTCTGGACCCTTTGGTCAGGAAGGGAAACGGAACAGAGAACGAGGGCTAGAACGGCGGCAATTATGCTAGTAGGAAGGGCGAGCAGTAGGCCAGGATTATAAAGCTGGCTGTCCCTGGAAATTTAATTTATTCATTGAGTTCATCCAAAGCAGGGGACCAGTGTGGGGCGCAGTTTGCACACCAGTAAATGAGCTCCTGGGGACTTTGATGATAACTGATTCTCTACTAAGTTTGTAAAAAATTTTTAATC
This sequence comes from Chrysolophus pictus, assembly GCA_037305975.1. Classification (NCBI taxonomy): domain Eukaryota; kingdom Metazoa; phylum Chordata; class Aves; order Galliformes; family Phasianidae; genus Chrysolophus; species Chrysolophus pictus. Next base: position 76,681,367 of record CM074577.1, on the reverse strand, counting down.
CCCATTTGGAAACAGCAATGAAGCTGGAAAAGAAAAATCTGATTCCATTGCAGAGTTACGCATGATAAATCAGTAATAAATTTTCATCAGTATCCTTAAGAAAAGAAAAGCATTTACAAAACTGGCATCTTAAAGACGAGATACTGTTCCAAACTCTGCTCTGAGGCTCCATAGTATAAATCCAGAATAAATCCATCGAGCTCATTACATTATATAATCAAAGCAGTGCTAATGTATACATGCACACACAGTCACACACGGTTTCAGGAAAAGGATCGAGAGGGTGAGATTTATGCTATTTGCTACAGTTGAACAAGACTTTGTCTAAAATCCTGTATTAAAATTAGCTCAATGAGGTTTCTTTGTTTGTTAGAAATTGGAGCAGAGCAGCTCTTCTAGAGGTGCAGCTGCAGAGCCAGTCTCCCTGCAATAGTTACCTCCAGCCTGGGCAATTCCCTGTTCTGAATCTCACAGCTGTCATCCACTTCTCCCAGTGAAGATAGCAGCAAGGGCCATGAAGAGCTTTGTGATCCCATCTAGGCACTCTGTAAATAGGGAATGGACTGAGACATACAGCCATTCTCATCACAACATCATTTTGAGAGCTGACTGACTCTGGGATTCAATCCCATATTCCATGACTAGTCTTAGACTTGCTGTAGAGGAAGCACAGAGAACTCCAAACTGATGGAACAAATGTGGTTCAGGTGAGACTGTAATTGGCAACAAAAGGAATATAAAAAAAAAAGAAGTGAAATGCTGTATTCATAGCCACAGAGAGATACCAGAGGTCTGGCCACCAGAAGAAGAAAGTACTCTCCATATTCAGAATGTGTATTCAGCACAATAGAGAGAAGCTGGCAGTCAGTACTGCCTGCACTGCAGAGACCACAATTGGTCGCCTGGCTGGGTACCAGAAGAAATCATGGTCTGGATCTAAACTAGCAGCCAATACAGACATGGAGCCTATAAACAGATCTACACCACCGGGATAGGCTCGTGTTACTGGTTAATGTTGCGAGCTTCATCTTCAGTGGTCCCCGGTATTAAGCAGGTTTTTCTTACTTGGCTATGATAGAAACTTTGCAAAGAGAGCATACTTCTATAATCTTTCACATTTCCTGAAAACAAGTTTTAACATCTTTCACAATAGGAGGTAGATAATAGAATTCTCAGTAACCGTAACAGTAAATGGATTTGTAATCTACCCATGATTAAAATTATTTTCATCATGAAGCAGAATTCTCATTATTGTTGCCATTTTAATATTATCAACTATAAAGTGTCTCGGTGATTGATACTATAGACAGCAAAACCCTATATTATGGTAATTAAATCTAAAATGAATCAGCCATCCCTATATGTCTTAGGAGAGCACCTGATTATTTAAAAACAATTATATTCTGGTGTCACGTAATGGGACACACTACTTTATGGAAGGCACTGGTGTAAGAACTGCTCGGGGTCAAAAAGTTGAACCAAAGCAAAAGGGAAGAAAAAAACAGATATTGGCACCTCTAAAGAAATGCAGAGGGAAGCACTGTCCCTGATTTTAAATAAAGAGAGCTCCACAAAGAATTTCAGCCTAACATTTTAGTAAATACTAAAATCTGTACAGATGTCTTGCAGGAGAGAACAAGCACCTACCCAAAATACAGGCTTCTCCTCAGTCCTAGTATATGCCTGAATGTGTGAACATAGGAAAAGGAAAAAAGTCATTTGCCTTTTATTTTGTCATTTCTATCTCTCAGGTAATTGTGAGAACTAAAGACAGAACTGTTCCCTTTTCTAAAAAGGCAGACCTCCCCCAGCTCCCCTCGAACACCTCTACCTCCACTAACTTTAGTGCTGCTTTAAACTGGGGCCAGCCTGTGGATTAGGAGTTCTTCCAAGCAGATGCCAATATCTGGAAATGCTAAACTCGGCAAAAATATTTTACAAAAATATTTGTTCGCCGTCTCCATATAAGAAGATTTCAGAGGGACAGGAGCTTCTCAACCAGAAGAGCATTTATACCTTTTATCCCCTTAATCTTCTGCTGTTTTCAGTACATTTCCTCAGTGTCTGCTATTACGAGATACTTTTTTCATTTTGGTGAAATTTTAGCACAAAAAATTCTTTAGTACCTCTGTTCATTTGCAGATTTCACCAGGCTTGCAGAAGCACACCTGTTGTGCTGTCTGGATTTCCTTTACTGATCATAGGCTTCTGACAAAGAGGGGGGAAAAGAAAGATTTTTATCAAACACTCTTCACTGGACAATGAATTTTCTTCACCATTTGAATGTATCTGTGGAATGCCTGAGTGATTCATTACAGCAGATTCTGAAGTATGACAATGGGCCGCAGAAATGACTGATGGTATCTTTTTCCTGATTTCATTTCCCTGATCCTCTTCATCCCTTGGCCTGTGTACCTCGATTAATTAGAAACCAGGGATTTTCACTCATCAGCTGATGGGTTTCATGCTCCACTCTGTCACAAATCTGCTGCTTGCACTATCTCTCTTACAGCTGGTGGCTGCTTTAAAAACTTTCTTTTTTCTTTTTTCTTTTTTTTCCCCTTTTTTGAAGCAGTGCTTTGTGACTACAGGTTTAGGCCTTTTTAAGATTCAGACATATTTTTAAAAAGAGATTAAAAATTAAAGTAAAGAAGATTCAAAATCTCTGATTAAGTTAATCCCTATCCAAATGATACTTGTCCAAAAATGAACTTTTTGAAGAGATAATAATGTAAATGTTTCATAGCTCTCAGCTTTCCAAGTTCTTTTTTCAAGATATAATAATTGAAGTATTATGCAAAGGATGAAAGTATATAAATATGATTTTTGTGAAAAAGGCCCATACGCTCAGTTCGCATGCATTTTAGTCCTACCTATGCTATATTGTTAAGCCAATTGCATTTCAGATTTCACTTGTGTGAGGCACCTTATAATAGGATCCTGCAATAAATCATTGAACCATTATTGTTTCTGGAGGAAATATTTCATAATTGAAAATATGCTGCCCCTTAGGGTATATACCAAATTAAAATCACATGGTGATATAATCCCTAAGGAAACAAACCATAATTAAATAGTATTTAAAATGCAGAATATTTTGCAATAAAAATCCCCCTCAGAAACTTAAAATAATGTGTGAATCACAGACAACAAACATATCAATTATGTCTTCCACAGAAAATGTAACCACTGCTAGTTTACTTTCTTATCATTATATATACCCTTCCAGAATTGTTTCATTTAATTTCTTCATTTAATATATTGTCAGCATTAAAACAGGAGCCCTCTTTTTCTTTTTTTTTCCCCCCCTGCATGAACACGGATCAGAAGCAGCGCAGTCCTTCTGGAACGTCAGGTGTGGCGGAGGCCACGTGTCACTGAAAGGGTGATGGTTAGCTGCAGACCTCCCGCTCTTTTGTTTCTATGGATGAAAATATATCAAATCTACAACATGCTTAAATTTAATTATGATTCCTTGAGCCTCTGTATTATTGATTGATGGCTCAGGTATACAAGTACACACACAGTATCCCATTGTGCTGTCTTCTGCCAGACAGGAATTGCTCAAGCAAAATATTTTGTGGTTATTTCTTTCCTCTCTTTTTATTTTGTCTCAAAATAAAAGGTGTGGCTGCTGCATAAGGACACAAGAACAAACAGAAAATCAACAGTTCTGTGCATCTAAATTTTATTTTAAATGTTACATGGGTTACTTTAATCCATTAATTTTTATTCTCCTTTCTACGCTAACTTACTGTGCTATTTTGTTCATCAAAAAAAGGATGCTTTTGCAAGGCAGCCTCGGTGAGCTACCTGGTGTGCAGAGGATCCTTGTTGCTGCAGCAATCCAAGCCCTGGCAGCATGCAGCAGAGGGCCAGTACACAGCCCTCGGGTATGCTCATGGCTCGCTGTGTCTCAGGGACAGTTCCTGGCAAACCTTTATGAGACTTGCTTAGGTGCCTTCCCAGATCTACCTTTGTGATACAGTGCTGCACACATAAAAAAAATAAGGTGATTAGAATTCTCATCTTTGGGATTTGTAATTGTTCTTGGCTCTTGCTGTAAGAGTTAGGAAGAAGAGGACTAATAGGACTCCAAGTACTGCAGTCATCATGGGACAAATTCAGCATTCAGACCCTTTCATAGCCCTTTGGCAGCTTAATGCATAAAAGCATTGGAGTTCACTTGTGTTTCATGGGAATTTGGCTATATACACCTACTGCTTTTTCTTGATGAGAAAAATAAAGTTTTGATTAGTCCTACATAACTGAAATCAACAGTCAAACCTGTAATTGATATTCATCATGCAACTCTTCTGCTATCTCTATTTTACCAAATCTCATTTGTGTATTCCTCCTGATCAGTCAGTTCAGAATTCTGACACTGAAACTACTTAGCTGAGTCATCAGCTTGAGCTCTTTTACCAAATCCCTTTGTTTGACCACATCACAATCAGGCTCTCAGCTCTTCCCCTGGAGATTTACCTCATTCTTCCCAGTTTTGCTGCACACATCAGCCAATGCCCAACACCCTGCAGCCCCCTCTGTTGGCGGTGCTGGAGGGGCAGCCATCCCCATTACCTCTCTGGCCCAGATAACTCTCTTACAGGGCAGCCAGGAAGACCGCTTTTATCCATCCCTCTGTCAACATTGCTAAAAAAAGGCTTCACATCTAATTCAACATCAATTTTCCAGATTCATCCATTGAGTCCTTCCAACTCCATTTTCTTTTATACCCCACCTTCAGTGTCAGCATGTTTGGAAACCAATAAGAAATGAATTGTTTAACTGTAAATGGAAATGGAATGGAGACAATAAGAATGTGGATTTTCCTAATATTTAAAAAAATGTTAATACATGCAATAAACAGAAATCCTATGTTACAGGCCTCCAGAAACTATACTTTTCCTGTGTTTTAGGGCAAGGTGCTTTCAGTCTGTAGCTCTTAAACATGTAGGCACTATCAGCTGATGGCCTGCTGGATCTTAAGACGCACTTTGCTTTCTCTGTCCAGACACCCTATATTGAGTAAGTTATCAGCTTTTATGCCCCTTCAGAAACAAAAAAACTTTGAACATCTTTGCTTTGGGGAATATAGGTTCAAGTATTACATATAACATAGTCTACTTTAGGTAGCCATTTACAAAGTTACAGATACCTATATTTAGGATTCCAGCTTTCCTATATATGAAAAGAAAAAAGTTAGGAGCCTTCAGAAGGTGATTTAAAGCACTAAAAGTGTGTATAAAGTCACAAAGAGTGAATATTCCTCCCTCTCACTCCTGGTGATGAGCACAAAGAGGTTCTGATCCTGATGGTGCCTTTCTCGGCATGAGACAATGAGAGTACAAAGAAAAAAAAAAGATAATTTTAACCGCAATTTGAGTCTTGAATAATTCTGCATGTTACAGAAGACCTTTAAGAAACAATCTGTGAAACTGAACATTTATTTTGTGGAATTGAACCCTGATGAACTGAAATCCCATTATCATTTCATTTGTTCCTTGAGATTCGTTTCTCTGCAGATTTCCAAAGAACAGCGCTAGATCAGTACATCTCTCAGCCCAAGCTTACCAGTCATCATCAACACTATCTTTGTGTTTGAAAATTAAAAAGTTAATTAAAAAAGCAGGGATGGATAAGAATTTGCATTTCTGATCAACAAAGTTTTAAAGTTTCTCTTGCTATCAGACTTAGTAAGAAAAAATATCTTCCGAACAGTTTTACCTGCGTTATGAAATGGAAGGGCTTCTCAGAGGTAGGCAGCACCGATTTTCATTTGCACAGCTAATGCCCAGCACTTTTCTCTGAGCTCAGAAAGACATTATTAATTCCTTTTCCAGGTTGCCTAATTCTGAAATTACAGGTGAATAAAAATATGAACAAATGAGCTTTTTGCTCTGACACAGCCAACATTTTGAGAAGACTCCGAAAGGCAGAAAGGTCCCAAGTCAAAGGGTGCAATAGAAACAAGGGACACTGAAGAAATCTACTGAGGGTGGTGCAGTAGGCTTCAAAACTGGGGGACAAAAGGTGGCTTCCTAGCCTGGTTTTTTAACTTAGTGCTTGATGAAGACACACGGCCATGCTATCATATAGACTTTAGTGTTATGAACTTGAAAATGTCCTTGAAAACAACATCCTTCACTTCGTTAACAAACTCCCTCCAACTGAGCACATTTTTGTATGCTTCTATTTTGTTTGTCTAGTGTAAAGAGGTTGGATCCAGCCTAGTTTCCCATCGGTAGGACCTGATGGTGTTAGACAGAGGGATTGGTCTCTGCCACATCTGTTGTTAGCCCACTGCCAAGAGGAAAGACTCAGTTGCTTTTGCCTTGTTAGATGCACAGCTGAAAGGGAGGCCACATCCAAACTACATCTTCCATTGACTTTTCTGTTCATCAGAGAGCTGATGAACTGATAAAGCTGGTCTGTGTCACATTAATTCTAAGCAGGACAATTAAAAATAAGGCTGTTAAAATGCCTGCATATAAAAATGGCATTGGTCAGATCAGAACTGGAGAGAATTAGGATTCATAGCCATGAAGAAAATGAAAATGTGCTGTAAATTCACTCCTTTTACAGAGATGAAAATAAACCATTTTTTTATTTCTTTTTCACAAACATGATGACCAAGTCAATTCTATGGGGAACAGCATAGACTTATAAATTCAGGATAGCAGCAATATTTTCCTCAGGAAAAACAAAACAAAACAAGAATCACAAACATTAAATATTTAGATCAATACTGATTTGGTTAACATTGTTGACAGCAAATACTTGAAAAGGGATTATGAAAACAAGGCAAAACTTCCCTAGCTATAACGTTCTGCATCCAGAAATGCAAAGCTTATAGACTTTCTGAGTTGGAAGTTGAATCTCCTTCCTTGGGACTGTTAATTTTAGGAGAATGCTCTTTTCTACTCATGTGTCTGTCTGATTGCTTCTTTTGACCCATATTTGGTTCATATTTTTCCTCCTCTTTCTACGTTTTCTACTACATCATTTCTCAGTTTGGACTACTAGAACTGCACACACGTTTTAAGATATGAAAGTGCTGTGTTCTTGCAGTTGTATGATATTTTCTTATTTGCTCTTTATTCCTTTCGTAATAATTTTTAGCATTTATTTTCCTTTTTGATTGATGTTTTCATATACTTGTTATAACTCCAAGATCTCTTTCCTGAATGCTAATGGCTTATTTATAGCCTATCACTTCCTACATACAGTCAGAGATAGTTTTTCTCATTTACATAACCTTGTGTTTGTCAGGATGAATTTCATCTGCCATTTTATTTCCCAGTAGCATTATGACGTTCGCTACAAGTCTTCTCAGTTTACATTTCAATGAAACTGAATGATTTTATACCATCCACTCAATACCAAATCCTTTTCCATTTCATTGATAAATACGTTAAATAATAATTGTCTCTGCACAGGTCCTCATGGAACTCCTTTGCATTGTAATTTTGCTACTTTTTCATGTATTGGAACATGTGAGAGCCTAGATTTTTAAAATCCTTTGTTGAACTTTTTTTTTTCTTTTTTTAAACATTTTCTGGAGTTCCCCATATGGTAAATGAATTTGCTTTTATCTACTTGCTCAGTGACTCCATTAAAGAACTCCTACAGTTTAGTGAGGCATCACTTCTCTCTGCACATTCCATGTTACAATTCCTACATTTTATCTAATAGCAATAGATTATCTTAATGGCATCTTAAGAATACAGAGGTGTCTTAAGAATTTGTTAATTATAAAATGTGTCCATTCTTTACTATGTTTTCCATCAGATTGCTCAGTATGAATGACAGCAACTAGATTGCTATCTACTAGACTCTTCAAAGCCTTACATTTAAATGAGCATTATGTCAAACAATTTTTTTCTCTGATGTAAGCAATGGGTTCTACATGATAACCAATCACTGAAAACATGATAATACTAGTAAATTTCACACTTGAATCAGACAGAGATTTTATGAAGAGAAGCTAAGTAACCTGAGCTTTTTCCTGCCCAATTGATGAAGGATTTGAGTTATTCAAAAAACAAGCTACCCTCCTAGGGCGTTAAGAGATACTCCTGACTTGTTTGGTTCAATAAAAAGTTCAGGTTTTAAGTAGCACTTCCCCTGAAAGAACTGGGATAAATGCTACAACATGTGATACTGTGCACACTTGTTGTATATGAGTTGGGTTGGCACATTGACTGGTTAGAAATCATAAAGACAGTGAGATCCCAGCCTGGAAGTGTTTGTCAGGTAGAAAAAATGTACATAATATACATAATGAATGTAACATATGCAATGACATTTAAGTTTAGAGACAGGAAAAGTTGATATGAAAAAGAGTGGAAAATGAATAATGGAAAAATGTTACTCCTTATTCCTTTATTGTTTCTTTTTGTGAGTAATATTATCTCATGTAAACTGATTTTTCTTCTGGGTGAAGCAGTCGAATAATACCCCAATTAGCTATCCTCAGCTCTCCTTCTTTGTCTCCTTAGACTCAAATAAAACATTCCATAAATGTGTGGTGGGAGGTTTGTATCCTATTCTATTTTAATTTTATCATTAATCCTATCTTATATTACTCTATGAATGTGTACATAGGTAACTCTGAAAGTAATGCTTCCTATTTATTTCCATGGAAACTATAACAAATACAAAGAGCACAATAAAATTTGCACTTTCAGCTACAAAACACTATTTTTCAACAGGTCACCACTGTTAGCTATGCATTTTTGACAGCAATAAATGAGAGTCTGCATGCTGCACTCGTGAAACTCTACATGGCCATCTGGAACATGACTTGTCCATCATTTCTCTGTCGCCAGTGCTGAAATGCATCACCCACCACCTTCCTGTGCTCATATCCACTGTTTGGTCTTCAGAAACATTCAGCAAGCATCGACAAAGCCAGCGGGTGCCATTTTTTCCACATGGGGGAGTTCAGTTACAACCTTTGGTCGATACACACTTCCATTTCAGAAGCCATTTTGTCAGATTGTCCCTCTGTCACAGAGCAACAAAGTATAGTGGAATATTGCCAGGAAGGTTCAACCACCAACATCTGCTTAGGACACTGTGGGCCAACATCATAAACTAGGAGGCATTACTTTCAGGGCAGTAGTGTCTTTTGGGAAAAAAAAAGGAAATTGCAAAGCTGAATGGCCATATTCCAGACAGAGAAGCCAACATTATTTTCCTGTCTTCTATTAGTATAAGCAAACCAGCACCATGGGTAATATCATAAACTTTTGATCTTTATGATTGATAATATGTAACTGTACCTGGAAATGTGCAGAAGCACTATACTGCAGTAAATGTAAACAACCCAACAGTACAACAGTTGTTCTTAATTTGCATCAAGTATCATCCAATGTATCGTGCGGAAAACATTCATAGAATATGAAGTATCGTTACTTCTTTTAATACTGCTTCTGCCATTACACAGTAGAAGAAAATTAGGCATAAGGGGCTTCTAATGCGTCTGGGGTAAACTCCTCTAAGCCATAGATATATTCTGAAGCAGAATAAAGGCTGACTATAACTTCTCCCTGACTTGCGTGGCATGATATTGCACAGATAAGGCACACTTTTCCTTCTGATTTCTTGGGTATGCTACCAAGGGATGGTAAGAGGTGCAAAGGATCCTTGGACAGGATTGGCAATGAAGCTGGGAACCAGTGGTATCCACAACACTATACTGGGATTCCAGTCTTTCAACACAGGAAAAAAATGCTGAAATTTGAAAACATACTATGTTTAGTTAGCTTTTTTTTTTTGTCTTTACCTGCCATTTTTACATTGGCACATGCAGTTATTGATGTTAAAACTGTTACAAATGATTTAGACTCATGGAAAAAAATTTAAGAACACGTGCAGACATAACTTCTGTTTAGTTGCCACATATTTTGTGAAATACAGGCCATGTGGTATGAAGGTAAATGTACTAAAATTTTTAAATCAATTTATTTCTAATAACTCCCTATTTTATCCCTTAAATATTTTTTTGAATCATTTTTTAACTTCTGGGCTGTTTTATATCTGTTTCAGCATTCTAATAGTCTCAGTTTCAAAAGAAAAGAAATTTCTCTGAGATTCACTGGTAGATGACAGATGGATTCTCTCACACTGCCTGAGACATGGAATTGCAGGTGACACCTGATATGTGATAATAAAAGAGCACCCATCAAGCAATCAACCCCGGCCTTTAGTTCGGTGATGTCATGAGAACACAGGTGGCTTACCTCTGAATCCCAGTGCTTTAGAGTAAAATAGCATGCATTGTTAGGGGCTCACTGAGAAGACGCTTATCTCCTTATCTATCTCTGTTGTGATAATTTTGGAGTGAAGCCATCTTCTCTATTCTCCTACTTGTCTGAAAGTTAGGAGCAAGTGGCTGTGAGGCTGTTTATCCTGCTCTGTTCTTCTGAAGACCATCATTTGCTGCTTGCAGTTTTCAAAACTGGAACATGCCCTGGATGATGGTTCAGGGAATATAATGGGAGAAAATGAATTCTGCTGCACTGCTCAACACTTAAATACAGAACAAACCAGTTTTCAAAGCACTGTTTAAGCAAGTCTAAGAACCACAGAGAGATCCTTCATATCCGTGGTATACTGATTGCATAGTATTTTGGTAGTTTGAAGGAGTGACTATTTAAATTTTAACATTCTGGTAGACAGTTTCAGAGCTATCATTTTAGCATTTAATATGAAATATTTCATTGATGTTGGCAATCTAGCTAATGTCAAGAAGATGTGATGTGAGCAAAATATCTGCCCTGTAACATTCTTAAGGGCAAGATCTTGCTTGTGGTTTTCAGCCATCTTTCCAAACAGTCATAGGAAAACACAAAAGACAATCGAAATTCTAACTGAGTCTGCTTTAAAGCATGAGGCACCAAATTCATGACTGTCAGATACCTGCAGAACTTAAGTGGTTCTTGGTTACTTTCAAAGATTCAGTTGTTAATGAAACCATGTCACTGGACACTGCAGAGATAACAAATTCACTGCTGTACCAAATTTTCAAGACTGTGTTCCCAAAGTGTCCTCCCGCCTGAGACCATTTTATGAATAAGGCTCTAGTTGAAAAACAGCAACCCATTGTGCTGAACACAGCTAAGCCTCTCTCATCTCTGTGAAGGGATTAGTGGAATTGCTTTGATTACTCAGACTGAGGAAAAGGTGGGACCATGATCAGGACTGCACTGCAAGTCCACCCTCCACAATACCTTCAAAGAAATTAGAATAGCATGTCTCTTACTAAATGCAAAGTCCACAGTACCGCTATGAAGGACTAAAATAGCCTGTGTAAAATGACTTTTGCAGCCAGTATGAGTAAAGGTTCTTTTTTGATGAGATATGTGTTCTGTGAGATGAACCCTCTGTGACATGATGACAAGTAAAGAGCTCACAAAAGCAGCAGTAAACATCTGAGAGCTGTGCAGATGGTATAGGCATGGTTAAGTGAGTCACCCCAGTAGCCTGTAGGGCAATGGTAGAATGGCTTTCTGGCAGTCGCAGTAAGAGCACGTTGTCCAGTAAATTACAACACCACTGCTGGCAATGGTACGTTTCAGAAGCTGGAGAGGAGTCACTGTGGAAAGCATACTCACAGGGAAGATGCAAGAGACCACTGGTCCAAGTAAAAAGAAACAGAAAACCTCCAGCTCTGTGTGTGTGTCAGTGCAGCAGATAGACATCATTTCTTTACTCAAAGAACAGACAGATACCTTTCCTACATGGATCCCTGGAGCAATTTGCAAAAGGTAAAATCTCCTTTGTTCCACCTTATTTCATTAGCAAGGACTTGGTAGCTCTTTCCCTCCAAATTGATAAGAGATACTTGTTTCTGTTGGAATAGGATGTCATTTCTCCTTCAGCCTTCTTTTTGATTGTCAGTGTGTTTTCAAATCACACTGACAGGTTTCAACTACATAGAATATACATTTGTGAGTGTTTATTTTCCATTTTAACCTCCTCCCTTAAGCTGAGTTTCAGTATGCTAACAAAAGGTCATTTGCTTCATTTGTTCAAAAAATCTGATGTTGGTCATCACTTTTAACCACTGCTCACTTTTTATATATCACTGAGATCAACCTTCTTTTTCTCTTTCACAAAAGCAGAAATTTTATTTAAAGTTTCCCTTCTCCCATCTACATTCTGACAAGAGTTGGGATGAGCACTGTTTTCTCCACCAATGACGTCTTGATATCTAGACATTTTTTTATTTTAAACCCAAGTCCCATTAGAGAAGCCAGGCAGCTCTTCATCACTCTAAGAAAAGGCAGAAGACTGTGAGTTTTCCTGGGATTCAGAAGGAATTTGATTTTTTACTCCGCCTTAGAGCTCAACTTCTGGCCTTATGCAGTGAAGAAGGTAGCCACAGTCACCTTTTGCTTAACTGTGGTCAGAAAGGTGCTCGGCCAGAAATTCCCTTCTTTTCTGATATGCAAGGTTCCCTGAACACATTTTTGACAAACTAATTTATCATGGAGTGAGCAAAAATCAGGGGAAAAACAATCCTTAATTGTTTAAACCCAGATCTTATTTTCTATCACTGAGACACTCCAGTTTTGCTAGCTGGCAGACTGGTCTGTATCAGATAAATCCTACACGTTGCAGTCGACTGTGTGCTTTCCCAAGGCAAATTCTTTCTTGTCTTCCATCATAGCTTCCTTCTCCTTCCAGCAGCAAAGAGTCCCTGACCTCCTGCTCTTGCACTGCTCACAGAAAGCTCTGAATGCAGCCTCACTTGAGTAAGTTGCCATCGCCAACACTTAGAAAAGCCACAGTCCTGCTTTCTTTGTTGCTGCTACAGAAAGGAGAAAGGAGAAAGAAGAGTAAATGGGACAAGAATCTCAGTGGTCTGAGCCAGCACGCAAAGAGTGAGGAGTCTGTCCTGTTATCCTCCTCCTTTCAGTGGCTTAATCCTTCTGGCTGTGGGAAGCCTTATTAAGGATATGTTCAGGAAATATATTTACAGACTTTCTTATAAAGAATTGGTCCGAAAAGGTTTTGCTTCCGTAAGTGCATGCATGACTTTGAAAAGAGCACATTTTGGAGGTGTTAAATAAAAGAATGTCTTTTTATTGGAGCTGTTTTACATTTTCAGCTTGCTTTCACCTAAATATGCTTTATTGATTATGTCATTATAATCAGGTTTTGACCAATTCCTATTTTCAAAGTATTGAAATAGCAATATTTTCACCAAAAAAATGCATCTGTGGAAGGATTTACTTATGTTATTTCTCAGGTTCCCTGAAGAGTAAGACAAAATATTGTTTGTGTAAGTTCTAGCCCACTACAGCAAATACCACTCCCGTAAATACTTACACAAAATAAAAAATGATTTGGGGATGTTTTCATGCCTGTGTTTTTCTTCCCGTATACTTTTTTGAAGTGTCTTTTTATTACCATGAACATCTCATAAACCATATTTAAAGGTCGCATGCTCAACAATTGCAGGTATTTATTTTCTAGGAGCTTTCACAGCTGAAGCTCTGTATCTACAACCTCACACATCCAACCAGAGAGTAAGAAACAATTATATGAGCCTCCCGTGACCTATAGTAGCTAAGCAATACAACTGAAGTGACAAATAGTGGAGAAACAAAAATTCACAGAATGAGCAATTTCAAACACAAATAGATTTAAGAAAAATTAAGGTATTTTCAACAAGCAGATAAAGAGGCAATATTTTCCCTGAAAAGCATTGATCATTTATTGAGAAGATTTTTTTTTTTTTTCACAATTGGAAAATAAATAATAGATACAACTTTCAACAGTTTTTGGCTTACAGTGCTTGCACTTGTCAATGCAAAACAATTTAATATGTCATTTTGTATTAACTTTAATGGAACTAGATTCTTCATCAGCAAGTTCACATAAGCAGACTCAGATCCAGACCCTTGAAGGTATTTATACACATAACACAATGGATTTCTCCTGGACTTTGATACCTTAGGATCCTTAAGTGTCTCAGTATTTGTGATGCCCATTTTCCTATTTGTTTCAGTCTGAAAGAGTAATCTCAGTTACTGAACTTTTCATTTAGGGCCCAAGCAGTAAATAAGCAGCTATGACATGTGCATCCCAACACAGGTGAATGCAAAGACTGCAGTGCGGGCATGAATTGCTTATATGAAGCAGTTCTGGAAAACTGTTGTTTTATGTAATAACTGAAACAAGGTCTATACAAGTTTTACATTTAATTCAGCATTACATTATCAAATTGGCAGTGTATTGTTTGAGCTTGGTTTATAAATTAAATGTCAACTTTTCTAATTTACTTTTATATAAGTATATTCAATTCTACATTCCCAGTCTTCTGAAGTTCCTGATGAACTGAGTTAGGACTGTAGTAGGACAGAGAATTGTCCCTGGGAACTGAGTGAGCTGAAATCTTTTCAACTTTCCGAAGACTGATGCTACAGAAGTCTTTCTCCAATTGTTCATGTTCTGCCCAGTTACTGGAGGCAACATCAGAGCAAGCTGGGCTTTGGGTGGTCAGTGAGCTCTGAGGTGAGAATTGGTGGAAAACAATCTCCATGATTACCAGAAAATAATAATGCATATTCATGTACCTCAATTCTCTGTCTATGAAATGAGCACGCCTAGTTCTTCTCAGAAGAGCAGTGTGAAAACATCCATGTCATTTCTGGCTATGAAACTGCAGGACTGAGCACCATAGCAATGCTGATGAAGAAATACATAATTCTTCCTAAAAACTGGGCCAGGGCCAAGGGAACAACAGACCAGAGAGCTGATCACCAAACGTAGTGGTAAAGCAGAAGACATGTAATCAAAATATCTATTAAGTAAAGACCTGAATTGTGGTGAAAGAGGCAATGTTAACATCCTGGCAGTTGCTGATTATGAAGGGTGTGAGTCTGCCGCTTGAATACATTTGTATTAGCATTCACATGTAATTTACCCATAGAGCAAGATTACTCTGTGTGCTGACTATAGTTTCATATTAGATCTGCTTGGTTCTGTATTTACCTGTGAAACAAAGACCTATTCACTCCATTTGATCACCACTTTCCTCTTGAGACAGCAATAGAAAACACACTTCTTCCAGTTTGCGTTAGTTCTACTTGACTAATTCTCTCCATGACTACAGGCAATTTTGATTGTATTCCACATAAAAACTGCACAGTAGTTGATCTGATGCCACACTCCCACCCTGCAATAATCAGCTCTGATTCACTCACTGCTGCCCTTCACCCACTGAGCCAGAGAGCACTTCCTCTCCCCATTTTTAAACTGCAAACCAAAGTCTCATTTTCTAACAAATTCTTGCCTTTTCAAATTACTGGTTAATACTGTAGTAGCAAAGATAAACTTCATAAAATAGATTAAATACTAAAAATGTAATTATGTTTTAAATTAAATGTAAATGTTTAAAAATATAAAACTTTGTAAATGTGTTTTTGCATTTTATACTGAAAACTCCCATATATATGTATAGAGCAATTGACCACACGTAAAACTGTCTCACAAATTTCAAAGTAATAGTTTGTGCAATTATATTGAATCAGAAGGGTCCTGTTACTTTGCTCATAGCTGGGGAAAAAAAGCTTATGTAATACTGAAATGAAATGTTATTACAGTCTCACTTACTCATTCCTGGAATTGGCTTAGTGATTACTTCAGCATCGACATCAGTGAAAAACATTTGACATCTGGCCTAGAAAATCAGACAGCGGACCACAGAGACTTTGATTAAAAAACTTCATGTAATTTTCTCCAATCAGTAAGCTGCCCTATTCTTTTATTAGAACGAAGGTTTCTCTCATCACCTGCAAATTTCTAGGAAGACCTCAGAAAAGAAGAAAAAAAAGCCGTTCTCTCACTATTGTAGCAGATTCCTTTCCAACAAGCAATTGCTCAGACTGAAGAACGGTGTTGGTTCTTCTGTTTGCAAAGGGTCGAATATCTGGTTCCCAGAAATGTTTTGGCTATTTATTCCTTTAACAAAGTTTTTCACATCCTCTGGCATTTTGCATGGGATGCAAATTCCTTTTAAGACAGAAAAATGCATAAGATTTTCCATGCATTCAGGCTAGAAACAACATAGGCCCTGACGCTCCATTTTTATAGGAGAGCTCCAGAGCACTCTCATGAAAAAGAACAAACCATCAGCATGGTATTACAGTGCACGTTCAGAAATGAACTGTACTGAAGCATTGCCAAGAATGAGAGTCTCAGCCCGAAGACCCAGATCACAGCATGGGAGCAAGGCACCAACATCGTTCAAGAAATACTGGAGTGACGGAACATCATGCTGCCTTTCCTGTTTGAAACAGATTTATAGGATAAAACCTGGTAATTAACTTATATTTTTTTAAAAACACAATTAATTTCTATGTCCATTTTCAGCTCTAAGAAGGTTGCTGTAACCATGTCAAATACCATATCCCATCTTCCTTTTCTGTGATAAGAACAAAGTCCTTGCTAATATCATGCGATGGTACATTTGCTGTTCCCGTAAGAACAAGGTACGTTGTAAAATATGATAGTGCTATCAAAACATTCATAATAAAATCTTTATTAAATTTTTAAAAAAGGACTTAAAAGAAACTGCTGTATCTCCTTCAAATGCACATCACAGCGTAAGCATTACAAAAACTAGTATGTAAAATAATCTTGACAGCACTATAGTGAAGAGAAATAATACGTTTTTCAGTTTCTCAAAAAAGAGAAGGAAAACTTTACTGTTGTAAACTAAGGATTATATTTAAAGATGCATTTTAAAGGTGCCAACCAGGATCAATCATGGATGGTTTCAAATGTTTCAGTGCAGATAATGTTCTCTTCTGTCTATTGGGTTCTGTTAGAAGCAGCCACGTTGTTCCTCCCACTTCATCGAGCCCTTCTACTAAACAAAATATTGATACCTCCAGACATTGCAATCAGAGTAACAGTCCCTTTGAATATGTGCCTTATAATCCAAACATAACACTTCAAAACATGTTAACAGTATATCGATTAAGGCACAGACTTTGCTACCAGAGCACAGGTATGGATCGCTGTGTCCTAGCTGTGTTCTGCAATTCCTCCCTCGACTTCTCCTTCTAATTCTGAAATAGAGTCCCCACCATTGCACTTAAATATGAATTTCACAATATAACTATACCAAACACATTTTTGTGATGAATATAACAAAAACGCATTGAAAAAGATACCGAATAGGATCTATTGTCCTCTTACCCAAAGCCTTGCTACTTATTCCATGTTCTGTATTCACCAAATGGCTGGCGTTCATGCCACGGCAGACATTTTATTAACAGTTAGAGTAGTGAAGTCCATCTGCCAGCATCTGGGTCACTTATTATTTGTGTAATAGTTGCAAGGGGGAATAAAATAAGAAAGCTGTGTTCTCCTGTAGGGAAAACAGGGAGACAACTGTACACAGGGGAAGTTTTTCTTATGTGGTGTGATGAACAAGTGGGGCATGATGAACAAGTACATCGCATTTCCTTTGTTCTGCATCCCTGCAACAGACTATTGCAGAATTGGACATTAATATCTTCACTCTCGCTAATTGGTTATGGACTTTATAGTACTAATCAATAAACTAATTAAGCTGGGTCAGTTGGTCTCCTGAGCCCTTCTTACGAACAACAAATAGACAACTGCCAACGCCACGGGTCAGAGGCATGGCAAGAAGCAGTGAGTTATGTACCATGGCTGTGAGCAGCACGAGGGCTGTGAGTGTGTGGGGGCAGCAGGGCTTGGGGGTAGCTGCAGTTGGGGAAAGGTGAAGAAATACAAGGATATGCACCACCTGAGGCATGAGTGGCTATGAGGGAAAGTCAAGGCTTCTCGAGCAGAGCCTCGGCTGAAAGACCTCAGGAATTTATTTCCTTACATTTGCACAAGGATTAAAAAATATGTATTTGTTTGTTTGTTCGTTTGTTTTTAAATGCATAGAACAGCATTAAATATAAAAAATAAAGTCTGCAAAACAAAACAAGGAAATCTCCATCATTAACTTCACCTGCCAAACAGAACTTGCATATAATATTTCATCACCTTAGGCTTGGGTATACAAGAGGAATGAACTTTATTTTCCTTATAACATAGTAGATATTTGCACATGAACTCATCAACTTTTATTTTTACGTGTGGTATCATTCCTGCCTTCAAAAGCACTGAACATTATTAAAACTTCATTTGCTTCTATCCATAACTTCATTCACAGTAACAGGTTCTGGATTGTTTTTATTTGTTTTCTGGGGGAAAGGTGGTCGGTTTTTCATTGTTGTTTGTGGGATTTTTTTATGTGTGTTTTTTTTTCTTTTTGCTGTTTGTTTGCTTGTTTTTGAGAGAGAGTGAGAGTATATTATGGGCATTTACCAAACAGCATACTGTGAAAGTATACAAGATGAAATTTTGTACAGTCAGAGCTGCTCAATCCAATGAATCTATAAAAGGCTGAAATAAAACAAATAATGTGATCAGATCATCCATAATCACAGCAAACCAAAGTGAGGCAGACTGCTCCTTTCAGGCCCATGCCACTGGTAGCCTTCCTCAAGATATCCAAATACAAATTAAAAGACACCAAATGCATTTTGTCTTCAAAGTAACATCAGTTTTTACAGAACTCCACCTGGCACTTGCCAAGGATGTAGCAATTCTTCATGTAATTGCGGTAAGTGCTTGGCACACTAACATTTCTATCTACACAAGAAGAATATTAAGACCAGAGTAGGAGAAGATATTCCGTTCCATAATTCCACATGCCAGTATATGCTATCAAGTGACATGATATTTCTTTTCTCACTATAATTCTTTTTAAATAATTGCATCACTAGCAAGTGATATCTCATCACAAAAGGCTGGAGATTTCATTATTTGTCTCAGATGAATCGTCAAGTGTGTCTAGCCTGAACATCTGTTGTTTTGCGCTGACATGGGAGAAAAAAGCACTTCCTGTAAAATGTTATACGTAGCAGTAGCAGTTGATTTAACTGGTTTGTTCTAAACATTAAAGTCTTCAACTTTATTTTTATTAACAGAAACAAGTCAATGATTTTTTCACCTTTGACCATAACTAAAAGATAATTAAAAATTCATTTCAATTAAACTGATTTTTTTTCTTACTTCAACCAATTTTTAAGTTAATTTCATGTGAACTAAATTATTTCTGCAATCTACTCCTTAAGCATTTTGTTCTGATTTTTTCAACCATATTCATTTGTATTAACACTTTATTAATACTAAAATCAAAATTTGAAATTCAATTCTGCTTTAGAACAAAAAATAATTTTAGAAACAATGAAACTCTTAATTTAAAATGAATATGTTATTTTTTTAACTTTTTCAAAATTCTAGATTTAATCCTTAAATTTCTCATTTCTTGATTGAATATCATTTTTGTATAAGTTCTATTTCTAGTCTTTAATTTGACAAAGGTAGTGCATTAATACAGAGAAAATACCAGTGGGATTCTTTCTGCCTTTTTTTCATTTTCACCAATAAAGCAGAATGGTGGACATTTACTGTGGAGCAATTTGCAAGTGATATAGTAGCATGTTTGCTAAGAATGGTTTTGATGCATATTTCTAATTCTGTGGATAGCATTTTACCACTACATTAATCTGTTCTGGAAGATTTATCTGTGACAATTTCATAGAATGTCACTAATGAAGTTGTGTATACAACCATCTTAATTATTTGTTCAAGGATCTTGCGACCATCCCAAGCCTGTGATCCTGCAGAAAAATTCTGTCTAATTGTATGTTTATCAAGTTTGTGTTTGTTTCCATACTGTATGATTACCAGAACGTCTGAATTCAGGACTGTGACTGCACAGCTGAGATGATCTGTGCTATTTTCCATTCTGTAAAGATACTCCATGCTTTGCTGTTCCTACAGAAACTTCTCTCAAACTCATTTTTTAACGACCCATACTGTAAGGTCCTTTCAAGCATGCATTATAGTCTTTTCAAAAGCTTGAGATTCTCATAAGAATAAGAGAAGCCTCAACTCTGCGTGACTCAGGTATTAATTTCTTCTATGTAGTTGGATTTTTTAATGAGAGATATATTCTTGAAAAGTATTTTCCACATTAAATAACTTACAAGTATCCCAAACTAATAATAATTACAGGAAAAATTCATATCATGAAATCACTGAATCATAGAATGGCTTGGGTTGGAAGGGACCTCAAGGATCATCAAGTTCCAACCCTCCTGCCAGCCACTTGATCAAGTACTAGATCAGATTGCCTGGGGCCCCATCTAACCTGGCCTTTAACACTTCCAGGGATGGGGCATCCACAGCCTCTCTATACAGCTTGTGCCAGCACCTCATCACTGAGTGAAAAGTTTCCCCATTATATCTAACCTAAATTTCCCCCCCTATAGTTTAAAACCATTTTCCCTCATCCAGTCACTGTCTATCCTTCTAAAAAGTTGATATCCCTCCTGTTTATAAACTTCCTTTAAATATTGGAAGGCCACAGTGTGGTTTCCACACATAGTTTTTAGGACACCTAAGTCCTCCTCTGGGCTACTCTCAAAGAGTTATTCTCCCAGTCTGTATACATATCTGGGATTACCCCGACCCCAGTTCTAAACCTTGCACTTTGCTTTGCTGAACCTGGTTAGGTTCACAAGGGCCCACTTTTTGAGTTTATCAACATCCCTCTGGATAGTATCCCTTACTTCTATATCAACTTCACCACTCAGCTTGGTGTCAGCTGCAAACTTGCTGAGGGCGCTCTCAATCCCATCATCTATGTCATTGGTAAAGATGTTAGAGTACCAGTAGTTTACAGATGTAAAGTATTGTAGGGTTTCATTTCTTATTCCAGTGAAAATAATTAGGCAAAATAAGACAGAGAAAAATTCTGCTGTGGGCACTGAGTAAAATAATGGCAGAAGAAAATGAGAAATAAAGGGTTGTATTTTTATGCAGAGCTCAGAGAAGAGTTGACTTCTTTGCCCTCATTTATCACATCAGCCAAGCATATTAAAGCACCAACAGATCTCCTCCTACCATAGTGCCAGATACACCTCTATTTGAATTTGGCTGGCATTTAAGTTTTATTTTACAGCGTAAACAATTTCATGAAATCCTAACACATCTTTCTATAGGAAAATTAATGTTATTTGTGTGAATTAGAAATAATTATCATTAACAGAGGAATTCTCACTTTCACCTCTTGCATCACTGTAAATTCTATTTACATATCAAAAATAATATCAGTTTTAGTTTTGAACTGATAGTTTTGAACTGATGTTCTTTACTTCTTTTGTAATTTTTGCAAAAACTAGCTTCACTGAGTATCCCCTTTTAATTATCTCATGAAATATTAACATTTAGAGTATAACTTTAGCACCCAGTTGGATGTTCATCCAATAACTAACGTCTGCGAGATCATGTTGTTGGCGTTTACATCAAGTTCTCCAAATTAGAATCATAATAGCTATTCATACATGCTTAATGATCAGCCACTTTTTTCTGGTTTGTATAATTATGGTATTTTTAATGTACTAGCTTAGAAATGTTTATAACAGCATTGGTATAGGGCATTTATATTTAAACATATACCTAAGAATTTTTTAGCTGAAAGCAAAGCTCTCTATTAGCATTCTGATCCAGTAAATTTGTAGCAGTTAGAGGAAAGAATGCCACCTACTGAATTATCAATACCAATTCAGTTAACAACCCATATTTTTCTTATAGCTCTCTTATCTTAATGCTGATCAAGTTCAATGCTAGATGACTCTGATACTTGGCAAGACCACAGCCTAAAGAAGAACGACTTCAAGACTCATGCAATGGGCAGATAAAATTGCAGATAGTCAAAATCAAACATATATAAAGGAAGTACTGGTACATTCTGTGATACATTGCATTTCCAGAAGAAGGATTTAGAAACTAGAATTTTGGGATTTTTACAGAACTGAAAATACTGTGAATTAAAGCAACACTAATGCAGATTTTTGAAGTTCAGAGAAGCCAGTACTGATGGATCACAGACCACATACAATTTTTTAAAGTACACAGTAATCAGAGCAGCGACAATGGAGTGAACTGCTTAGAGCTTTTATCTTCTCATAACTCTATCAAGACAAATGACTAGTGATAAAATTATTTTAACATGCCTTCTAGCTGGATGATGCAGCAGTGAGACAAGCCATGCTGTGTCCCACCTCTGTTCCATATTGCTAACTAGGCTTTTTTCCAAAATCTTTGGCTGATAATTCAGACAAGAATACAGTCAAATCTATGAAACTTTTGGTTGGATGAAATTTATTTCAAATCTAACTTGTAAACTGAGCACGCTTGATCTTGAAATAACTATTGTAAATGAGTAAGCCACTGATACTTTATTTCAACTCACTTTGACTTAAACTGTGTATGTCAAGAGAAAATACTGAGCCCTGCTAAGCCATCAGTAGTGCTCTTATGGCTTTTTTTCAGATATTATTTTTACTTCTAATATTCCTATGTTCCACAGGGTGTTACCCAATAGTTGTATTACAGCCGTACACATTCATCTGTGTTGCTGTTTTGGTTTAGTTTGTTTTTTTCTTTAATAAGAAATCATTATTCATTAGGTCAGGCCAGCATCTTGGGTGTAACTTTAAATGACCTTCGCTACACTCGATAGTATTTTTCATGTAGCAGTGACACTCAAAGGAAGAAACAGAGTGGAAATCAGTGCAGCTTTCAAATTAAGTAGATAATGGCATTAACATCTGCTGTGTAAAACAAGGAGAGCACAACTCCCAGTCTCAATTTTTTTGAAATTAGGTCACATCTTACGAGAATGGAAACTCTTTTCTAAATGATACATTTGAATGTAACCATCCTTTTTCACACCATACAGTCATTCAAGATAATTTAGAATAAGCAGGACTTTATTTGTCATTTAAATATGCACATTAGTACTGAATGGCACAAAGAAAGCAGTATTCACATTCCACTCAAGAGCAGAAATATTATCCTATAATTCATATGGAAATTTGTACCTGAAAAACAATACAAGAATCACCAAGTCCATGCCGTTGTTTTGTATGGCTGTGCATTAAGCATTTAAATAAAATTCCATTTGTCCACTTATGTTTTTCATAAACAACTCAACAGCAGTTGTCATTTTAAAATGAATTTATAAAAACGTCTAAATGCATTAAATAATATAAAACACGAATGCAAATAATAATGTGAAAATACCTTCTTTTCAAACAAAACTGGTATGCATTTCAAGGGTACTTAGAGCAATCAATCATCCAAATGAGAAGATGTGCTCGGTAGGGTGCTGGACTCTCGCAGGAAAGGGCACTGATCTGTTAAGCCACATATGATGATGTGTAAAACAGGAAAATCAACTGCGACCACTCACATACTGGTGGTGAAGCAATATTAGTTGCTGTGAGCGGGAGGAGATGGAGGGCCGTGGAGCCTGCCTGAGCACCGCAGAGGTGTGGAGGACTCAAGGGGCACTCGGCTGCTGGTTGGCAGCTGGCAGGTGCAGGACCCTTCATCACTGCCAGTGAGGCTGCGATGACAGTCCAGCACCTTCAAAGCAGTAAGTACTTGATGATATGCTCAGAAAATATCTTAATGACTTCAAAAAAGTTGTAGAAATAATCCAGACTGAAGGAATGACTATGAGCAGAGAGCAAGTGCTACTAAACATTGAAATTAATTGCCTAAAGTAATAAAATTTACAAATGAGTCTGTAGGATTCCCTGTTAGGAGATGTGCAAACACAACTACAGAACTGTAGTGCAATTAACAGCTGCTTTTTTTTTTTTGCTTTGAGTTGATGCACGTTTTCACATTTGCCAAAGAAATTTTTGTCTGTTACTCAGTTCCCCACATCTAAAGTGCTGTAAAAACAGCTGCGTTGCAGTGCTGTTGTGACCACATATGGTTAATTTATTTTTCCTGATTTGACAAAGCAGGCTTTGTTTATCTGCAGCAAGTCATTTGCAAACAGAGTTCGCACTTCACAAATGTATTCTGTGCTCATAATTGTTTAATGAGCAGCATTCACAAACAAAGACCAGTGCGAGGTTGTTTGTGAGCAATTTCCTCTTCTCGGGGTTTCCACTGGGTTACTGGCCATTTTGGCCACACCATTTGTTTCTGCTCTTTGTAACAACTCTAGTGATTTAAAGAAGAAATGCCACTTATGAAGTAATGACAGAGAGAAACAGGTATGCTTTTGCATATGCCAAATATTTTGTATTGCACTTTATTTTTCAGATCCCTCTGATAAGGTCTGGATGTAGCACACTGGCTAGCACTGAGGCTATCCCCCAGAGGGCTATCCCCCAAACTCACAATACTCCATAGGAATAGCAGGAAGCTAGCAGGAAGCTGCCAGAACAGAATTGTCGCTTGGTATTTATGTAATATTTGTGAGCTTGGTTTTGCAGTATTTCCTGAATTCACGCTGCTCCTGTGAGGATTAATAGAGCATGTAGAAGGTGTATATTACCATTATCTTCATAGTATATCTTGTTGCTTCTTTAAACCTGATGGTACTCAATTCTTTTCCTAAGTGTGTTTGTCACAACCTAAAAAATGCATTTAATGAGTACTATTAGTGTGGTCTTTCTATAAGCCCTAGTGAAACTGTGAGCATTGCTGTTTGATAATAAGATCTGATAACTCCCAGTATTTATTAAGAATTTAGTCACTACTACTTGGCCAATCTTTGTCTTTTCTTTTAATCTCCACCCCAAAGGAAATGTTAGGAAAGGTAGAAAACGAAAAAGAACTTTCAAACTTCCATCAAGCAAAAAGCAACAACCAAAAATCCTCTTCATCCTTTTCCGTTATGGTTTGTTGAATCTTCCTTTGTCTTGTTGTATAATAGGAATAATGTTCATGGCACTGGAGTATAGACACAATAAATAGCTTCTGTGGTTATCAAACACCTCAGCTTCACTTCAGCATTTAATCACCCACAAAAGCCATTTCTTTGCCTTGTATACTTCTCTGCCACAAACATTATCCTGTAGCAAACATACACCCTGGAGTGCCAGACCTTCATTTTGCGCTCTGAAAGCTGAACTGGAAGAATGAAAAAAACCCAGCCTGCAATTTTTAAAATAATAGATTAAAAGTTAAAAAGAAGGTAATAGTAATCAAAATCCCAAAGCTCCCATTAATGTAGTAGAGAAAAGTCTCGTGTCACCACAATGAAAAATTTGGCTGTCTTCAGCGATCTTCCAAAATTACCTGCTGGAAAGACTCCAAGAACAAAAAAAGCACAGTTATGATAGACGTGCTAGGAGATTATGATAATAACTGTGAGGAATTAACTTTGTCCCCATGTTAGAAACAACCCTAACAGAGCCAACAGTGCTCTGAATAACACAACTTAGAGAAGTTTCTAACAACAAATATGAATAGTGTTTCAAGGTGCTTTGACATACCCAAGTTGTTAATGACTGTAAAGACATAAAGAAGGAGAATACAGAGGTAGTAGACAGATCTGAAAAGTTCCTGACACCCTCAAAACTGGTGAATTTCTGTGAATCCAAAGTTCTGTGTTGCCAGCTTCTGTGCTCCAAAGCACAGTGGTTCCCTTCATGTATGCTTTTATCTCATGTTTGTCTGGTCAACAGTATGTGGTCAGCTGAAGTTACTCCAGTTGCTGAATGGATATTTGTGGCTTCTGACATTATCTAGGTACAGAGATGTCCAAAATAAAGAAATGAGACTAAACAGAGCCTTGTGGGAAAGGTAGAAAAAAAAATGAGTAAAACTTTCAGCACTGAAGTCAGAAAGGAAATATTCTGGGATAGTAATAAGACAAAGAAAAAGTATCTGAAGAGAAAGAAGGGAAAGCTGAAGGAAGGGTGGAAGCAGACAAAAGGAGAAAGGTAATGGAATATCTGCAGAGAAAAAGAAACAGAGTTTGGATGACCAGAGGAAACAATGGATCAGAAAAAGGAAGAAAGTTAATACTATAAAGAGAAAAATAGAATATGACAGAACTAAGCAAGCTGCACAGAGACTGGAAGTAGAACTGAAGGTTAGTAAGAGGGAGAGGTATTGTAACACTGGAAAAAGGGACAAAGAAGTGGAAATGAGAAAGAGGAGGTCAAAAGAGAAAGCGGAGATGAAAGAAAAATGCTAGAGAGAAGAACAAAGCAACTAACTTTTGGCTGGTGGATGTATTTATCTGTTCTTTGGCCACTATAAATTATGAGAGTGAAAACCAGGAGACTACTGTATTACACATGCTGTTGTAGAAGCTAGAGTTGGAAGAAACACCATGGACATAAAAGCAGAGAGTCCATGCACTGCAACTTACCAGTTTTCCTACATCCTTTTGATTTATCCTGAATTTGTTAATGCAAGTTAAATGGAAATACTGCAAGTGGAAGCAGCAACAAGCATTCTGCTGGTACACGTAAGAAACCTGTCCCTGATTTCTTAGAATGAGTTTGTAAAGAGGAGGTAGCGTCTTTTGCTTGCATGAGGAGATCTGCTCTAGGTCCAAAAAACAGCATAGGAGCTAATCACCCCTATCCCAAAAGACAGCACACATCACTCTGCCTGTTTAGGACTGCCTCCTGAAATTTTTCTTCCATGAGAATTCACTTGTCACCACTCCATGGACTGCTGTTTTTACTCAGCTCGTGGTAGCAACACCAACTCTCATCACCAGTAATGATGCAATCTAGGAAACTGTCAGCTTCGGTCTTGTTTTGGTTCAGTAGGTACTGACAAACTTGCATACAGTGTCTTTCTGATCTGTTTTCCATTTTAATTTCCTGTATAGGTGGTGTCAGGTTTGATCTTAAGTTGAGGCCCACAAAGGTAGACTCATCATAGCAAAGAGGCTGTACATTTACTGTGTCAGAAAATATGACACATTGCAGCTTTACCAGTCTCCCTTCAGAAAACTACAAACATGACAAGTAGAGGGATTCAGGAATATGGCATTCAGATTCAGTGCAGAAAAGTTGAATTAAATATATCAGCAGGTGGAGGGAAGGCTTTGCACCAGGTAGTCACCCTGCCCTCTCTACTGCATAACATATGCCCAGTTACAGGAAAGAAGGAAGGAAGTCATCTCAAGAAGGAAGTGAACAGAGAGATTTATTTGCTGCTATGTTGAACTTTGTCATGCTCAAGTGTCATGCCATCTAATGGACTTCCCAGTCCTGATTCAGTTAGTTGTCAGGGGTTCCCTGTAGAGTGAACAGGAAGAGGTGGGCAGCAAGAACTGTATTCATGAAAGCAGAAAGCTGACCTATTAAGGAAAGGGACTTATCTATATTCATCACATTCAAGTGGCTTTAAAAAAAAAAAATCACATTATAGAGTAATTTTCTTGCCTTTCTCCATTATTGGCCCAAATAAATATTTCATTATGTCATATAAGTTCACATGATAGACAGAGGAAGTCTTGTAACAAGTGATTGATAGCCTCAATACGAAGGGGAGTTTTAAAGCTGGGTCTTTCACTGTCTAAATCAAAAACAAACAAACAAACAAACAAACGTACTATTTTTTAAGGTAAAAACATGGGCACAGTCACTCTCTCTTCTTCTCATTCTGCATTATCTAAGCATACTAAATCCAGATCTGGGCAGAGGAGCACTGAGCTATGACTGTTAAGGCAGAAAGAGTGAGCATGAGTGCTTCAGCCTCAGGATTTAGGCAGTTCTTGCTTCCTCAAGGTGTCAGTGAAGCCTAGGTACCTACAAGACTAGACAAGCTGATACCACGTTATTAGATACCTGCAATACCTAAAAGTTGGATTTAGGTGCCTAAAGAGGCATTAGGATCCTTCAGTTCTCCTTGTAAATTGAGACCTATGCTTTTCCAAAAAACTGTCTCCATTCAACATTATTTCTCTCACAAATATTCATTTTGGGTTTTTTTGCACCATTATGTAGCCTGTTCTACATTCTTTGTTGCTTCTATAAACTTATAAAACTGTCCTATTATGTAGAACTGTAAGTCGCTTAAGTCATCTATCAATATTAGCTCTCTTCAACACACTCGGGATGAAACAGCTGTATAAGCTTTAACCCTTTATGCTCTGTTTATTATCCTTACTTGTTTGACACATGAGCTGAAATAACTTCCCTGTTCTGAGCCATGCACTTCTGTGCTTCCGATGGAGCTGTAAAACACTTGAGTTGCTCAGCTTGTGTGGCTCATTTAATAGCTTTCGCTTTGCATTGACACAGGCTTTTCAGCACATTTTAAGAGGGACTGGAAACACTGCTTCTCATTTGAGGTTGCCAGACACTGCTTCAGCCAGGCTTTCCACAAGAGGTCAATAACTGTATTTCATTCATTTTCTGGGACCTCGTTTTAGACTGAGTTGTTTGATTTGTGCAAATGGTAAACATTTATGTCTTATGCAAATGGAGGGGCTTTGCATGTGCACAGAGATGCAGCTGAGTCCTACCAAAGACTAAAAAAAAAAAAAATTCTAGGTATACCTGATTGGGAATCCAATATCAAAACAAGCTTTTTATTTTCATCAGAATTTCTTTCAGCTTAAGCTTGAGGATAATGACAGCAACATTACTACCACTTTAATGTCACTTACTGAGAATTCCCACATATGGACAAATAAAATGGCGAGGACTCATGCACTGGTGCCAGGGCAAAATAATGGGAGGCACTACATGGCGTGCACTTGCAAGTGATAGACCACCACATTAATGCCATGGCAGGAGCTGCATGGCTCTCTCTAATCTGTTCTGTGAGAAATAAGCACCAGAGATGAGCCCAAAAATAGCTGTCTCTGCCTTCAGGGGAGGAATAGAAAGCGATTTGTAAATATCATCTCACAAAACAAGATGAGCAGCAAGGAGAGAGCGAAATATTGAACAGCATCTTGTTTGGTGGGAGTTGTCCATCAGGTACAACAAATGAGGTAGGGCCATGTATGAAATGAGAAACTAGCCATTAGTTAGGGGCTGCAGAGGAGTGGGTGCAAAAAATGAGCCAAATCATGGTTGTCCAAGCATCTTTTCTAGATTCTAAGTAGCTAATTCTGAAGACGTTGCCAAAGTTCTTCTGAAGCCTTTCTCTCTGTGTGTATATGAAATTAAATTGTTCACTCAGTCATTTTTATAAGCTACTTTTGTTCCATACCTTTTACATGTTCTCGTTAATCTAGACTTCTTATTTAAAAGTAAATTAAAAAGTATCCTGATATCAATGATAATGTACCTTATCAGATAATATCTACTGAAGATGACACTTATTATTTATAGTGTCTGCATTCATTGTGGTGGCCCCGTAATACTGCAATTATTTGATATAATAAAAGGTATTATTTCTCTGTGTAAATCTTACCACAATCCAAGTAGCCAATTTGGCTCATTGATTCTCCCTACCAGAAATATCCATCCACCAATGATTTCCTGTAAATCTAAACCATGATAATAAGGAGACCAGGCCGCAGCCATTATTTGTTACCTTCATCAAAGGCAACGTATAACATCAAGAATACATTTGACCTTATTATCTTTAACATTCCAGAGAATGTTAAAGTACAACGCATGACACCAGACCCAGATTAAAAGCATTAGTGGCAAAATCAACATATTGTTCATTTAATCCACAGAAACGTAAGAGACTTCAGGCTGTGGCAGAAAGCTTGCAAAATGAGCCTAGAAGCAGAGAGAGATTTTTTAAATGCCCAGAATAAAGCTAAACGTTAGTGAAAACAAAGATGTGAAGTAAAGCTAGACTGTGTTCAAGCTGCAGCTATTGAAATGCTTGCTTCAAATAAGAAAGATAAGCAAGATTTGGTGCCACTGTTTATTGGGATTGTGTTGATTAATGCAAGAGGGGTTTTGGAAAACTCGTGTAAGATACTACATTTAAACAGGAAACAGATGGCCCTTAACTGGGTACGCAGGTGAGGAAACAGTGGCTTCCTAATTTCACTGAGCCAGCAAAACAAGAAGAAACATTATGCCTTGTTTGTTCCCTTCAGCTCAGTATGCACTGGAGTTTGTGTTACTTTTTCTCTTTTTTTAAAGGTATTTTAGTTTTGTTGCACACATTCATAACAAGACCAGAGTTCTGACCAAGGGCTCATTCCTGATCCTGATGAGTATCCTTCCTAATCAAATTTGTGTCAGAAATTCAAACCATTCTCACCGAATTACACATGGGCTGGTATATAGAGCAAACAGCAGAAATCCATGCAAAGTTCACTATTTGCAAGGCATGACAGGACTGAGAGAAACCACAATAATTTATAGAATGCATTAAAAGGAGATTGCAAAGAAATTTATGATAGGCAGCTACACAATAATAATAAAAAAATAAAACAACAAAGATTAATTAACATAAAAATTCTAGCTGTCATATTTCTCTAAGTAGAAATAATTGCAAAGCAATTTTATTTCACAGAATGATCCTCCGAATGGGTGCAGGGTAAAGTCAACATGTATATGAAAGTCACCTTTAGAGCAGTAAAAAAATTTGCCACAAACATCTGGGTGGACTGGTAGTAATATAATTACTACGTAAAATGCAATTGTAATAGAGATAGTAGGAAATTAAGGAAGTAAGAAAAATATATATTATTAAAAATCTGTTTTCCTTACAGTTTTGTAAAGTTATGAAAAATGTGAAAATCTCAAAGGGCAGGCTTAGCATAAGTTAAATGAAGTGAATCAAGGAGACAGAAATGGTATTTTTTTAATTATAGTTAGAAAGTATTTCTGTATGAAAAGTATTACAACTTGGATCTGTATAATAGTGTGTGCGTATAAAGAGGTATTTGTTTACCTACACAAATATACAAAATCAAGCACTAAAATGCTTTCTCAGCCAATGACCTTTCCCCAGAGGCTTGCTGTCTGTAGCATCGCTGTGATTCAGGAGGTACTGCACCGAAGTTGGACAAACCCATCAGAGAGTCTGGAGAAGGGGAAAAATGAGTGTATTCCTCTGGCTGACTTGAAAAGTAAAACCACAGTAATTGTTTAAAAGCGACTTGGCATCTGCAGCCCATGACTACTAGTATATGCGTGAAGTGGAATGTCCTAACAAATGTCTTGGAGAAACTTCTGGTTTGACCTGTCCTGACAGCAGTAGCCGACAGCCACAGAGCAGAGAAGAGCTAGCACCAGTTTGCTAGCACTGGGAAGCTGACCCATTTGTCCTGCTTTCATCCTCTCTAATTAAGCAGGAGCAGAGACATTCCTTGTCAAAATTGATAGCTGGTGGCAGATCCAAGTGAATTTTCACATATTTCAGACGATGTACAATGCAGTCCTGTTGTTTATGTAGCATCATGCTGTATGCCAACATGATGCACCATACCATGCGAGACTCTGGCAAAATTACAAAGGAGAGTGGGAACAAGTTTAATAGCTTTCTTTCAGATTGGCTGGTAGGCATCTGATCTAAATGTGAGGTGATTTCTCTTGAAGTGCATATCAGTAAAGGTTGATGATTTAAACATCTCCAAATACTTTTAATCTTCAGATGTTTTAGTGCCAGGTTCTTTTCAGTGAATATAATGGCTTTCAATGTTGAGAACAGTGAAGAGGGTGGGGTTTTTCATATACATGCGACTGCAAGCATCTTTAATACCCTTGGAAATGTAGTAGAACAAAGCCGCTTTCTTCTTCGGTTTAGCAAAATTGAAGTGAGGGTTTATTTACACTGAACTCATTCAAAGATGTGGTTCTTCTCCTTCACTGTATCTAAATATTATATTATAGTTAGGAAATCCAGATGGTCTTGGAGTCTACTTTGAACTCATTATATTAACTTTATCCTCAATTCTTATAATAAATATTATGATTGGATTGCAGCTCTTTCAATTTTCACTTAAAAATTGCACTTACATTTTATATTTTCTACATTTCCTATTTTCTCCTTTAATTAAATGTGGTTAAAATGCAAATACTCAAAAACTTGGAGAAAAGGAACATGGTGCTGTGGCTAGACCACAAGGCCAAAAAGAGAAGTGCATGTTAAATAAACCTTCAGTTTTGTAACTTGTGGTTCCCCTTACGTATCTGTTCCGTTGGCATAGTTTCCCTGTCCTATCATGAACCTCCAGCTTCCTTCTGGCTCCTTATCCTGTGAATAACACTTTCTTGGACTCTATTAACGTCATCTCTGTATTTGAATAGATCATCTCATATTTCGCCTCTGCAATTTGGATTGCTAATCAGGAGTCCAAGATATTTACCTTTCTTATATCATGATTGGGTTCTTTCTTCAAGTTTTCTGGTCCCTAAGGATTACTGACTATCTACTTCACCTGGCCGATGTGATATTTAAATCATTCGTTCTCATTATTAAAGCACATCCAGGAGCAGCCACAATGTCCCCTCACACCTTAGGGCTGCACCTTCAGACAGCAGATCTACACAAACCAATCTCTGACTCCTTGCATGGTGTTAATGCAGCAAGGCACTGATCTCTGTGTGAAATGCCACATTTCCAAAATCACCTCACCAATCAGAACTTCCTAAAATTTGGCCTCAATTACATGCACTGAGCTCTTTGGAGGGTCCATCCTGATTCCTGTTGAAAGTGCACATTAATCAAACACAGAGTACGTGGCATGCTGACAATACTTTGTTCTGTAAAAACGTATCTGTGCAGATAATGCCTGAATTTGCTGTGCTCCGAACCAGCTGTGAACTCACACTGCTGGGTGTGAAGTAGGTATGAGATGATGCCAAATCAGAACAGTCATTCCTTGCACACCCACTCTCTACCTTCTGCAAGGATCAATAAAATGTTGTGCTCCAGGCAGACCAAATGCTGCACATGGTTGCACATCTCGCATGTTTGCTATGCAGAAGGACAAAGCATGGTGGGAGCTGCGCAGGGCTGTGCCTCCACTGCTCCTTGCAGGCAAGCTGCTGAACAAAGCCAGTCTGTTCTGAGGCAGGAGCAGGAGTGACTGCTTAACATGAAAAAAGATGGATATCGCAAACAGGTTACGTGGGGCAAGATCCGGGTAGAGAGGAACAGCCATGTAAGTTGTAGTAAATAAAGGAAATGTCATTCCCGCATCTTAAAAATACAATACCATTAATAACTTCAGTAATAAATAAAATGTGCTGTGCTATCTGCAGTGATTACACACATTGAGACCATTCTTTTTGGTGACTAGTTGTAAAGACTCCAGCGCATTGTTGAAATAGCAGCATAAAGGGTCTGGGTGGTGATGAGGCTTTTGCTTCTCCAGGCTTCCTTTCACTGCCTATTGTTCAGCAATTTTTATAGACCTTGTTAAAACCGGAATTCCCTATCCTGCTAACAGGGCATTAACATGCAAAAAGAGTGATACGAAATTGAATATTTTTGTGAAACTAGCTGTATTCCTACAATCCTCAGAACAGAAATATTCCTTTATTATATCCACGACATGATTTTACCTTGTCTGACGTGAGATTTCTGATGTGGTAAAATGAATAAATTAAGGCAATAGTTTACCAAAGCTGTTGAAGTGTATGCAAATAAACTCAAACTGAAATATGGCTATTGGTTTATGGTATTTTACGTTTTAAAAAATTTTGCAATTTTTATTTGTTTTCAAAATAATATTCTAGGCTTTAGAATCAGAAAGAAAGGGAAAATTGCTGAAAAAGATGCACTCAAACTGAATGCTCAAAAGTATATTCAATAAAATTTCATAGGGAAAGAAACATTTTAAAGCTTATAGTGACTTGTAAATTGCAATGAGCAATCCAAGAAAACATTTAAAATAGAAGCACCAGTGATATATGCAGTATTTGAACATCCCTGTCTTTTGTGACTCTGCTGTCAAAGTCCAATACAAACACAATTTGCTGTACCTAGAGAATCACTTGGTGCAAAAACACCACATATTTTACAATCTAGATGTTCAGTTATGATGAATGTCAACAAAAGCAGCCACAAGAATGACCCTCCTGACTGCACTTCAAAATCTTGCCAAGAAATGTATTCCCTATACTGTCATAAACAATCTATTTGCCTTCATTGTCTACTGATAAACATTTCCTATCCATTCTTTTGAAGCACGTAATATTGACATACTACGAGATAACAATAAGTAGTCTAAAATAAAATCCATTTGGGTTAACTCTTATGTTCAAGGTCTACTTCCCTAATAAATAAAGCAATTTT
This sequence comes from Chrysolophus pictus, assembly GCA_037305975.1. Taxonomy (NCBI): domain Eukaryota; kingdom Metazoa; phylum Chordata; class Aves; order Galliformes; family Phasianidae; genus Chrysolophus; species Chrysolophus pictus. The sequence goes on along the minus strand of CM074577.1, from coordinate 76,647,251 downwards.
TAATTGTGATAGGTGGTCATCAAACATCGTGAAAAGCTTTGAGTGTCACAACTTTGGAGACACCACTGTGTATTACAGCATTATCATTTTCAAATTGTGACACAGTGCTTTTGTATAGAGCTGATACTTTTTAATTGGCAGCATCGTCTGGCAAAAAAAAAAAAACAACAAAAATCTGTAAAAATACAGGAATGTTGTTCCATTGAGCAGCATTATAAAGTGGCTTTTCCTTCTTTAGCTTAACTGTTAGCAATCGAGTCAGAGCATTTTGCCAGTTATCAGTAAACAACTGATCCATAGTCTCTCAGAGACCTGTATCTCTAAACGTGTTTGTCAATCAATTTGTCTACTTTGTATTAGCAGCAGTACTGGCTGTGTTTACAATGTCAGGAATGTTTACTGAATTAAGCATAGTTGTCATGCTGATAATAGCATTAAACCATCGATATTAATATTGACTCAGTGTAGTTCTATGCCATACTTTTAATGCATGGTATCTTACCACAGATAAACAGAACACACTAAAAAAGTTATTTAAAATATGGAATAATCATATTTTGCTACATTACACTCATGCTTAAGTAGATGGGCTTTTTCAGGAGAAAAAAAAAAAAAAGAAAGAAACAAAAGAAAAAGACTGAGATACCATATATTTTGACTCTTCATCTAAGGTTAGTGTTGAGTCAACAGCCATGGAACACTTTCAGTGTTTCATTTTAAGACCATTTTTTGTGTTTCACATGAACACGTATCACAACTTGTCCAGTCTATAGGGAGGGAGGCAACTGTTACCACATTCCTTTCACATCTAGAAAGAATTTTTAAAAATTGCATGTATTCATTAGTCACAATAACAAAGGCAAGTGTGCAAGCCAGGGCTTTAAGACCATGCACTGTGGCCAGCTACACTCTGTAGGTCCAATAATATATGGAGATACAGTGTCAAGAAAAATGGTGATGAGATTAGTATTTTTCCATACAGAGAAAGAAAGAAAAGATGAAAGAGAGGAACAAATTCTTTTTTTTTTTTTTCATTTGCAAATCAGAAATAAGAATTTCTGAAAATATTAATTTTGTCTGATACTCTGTGCAATATTCATTCTAAGATATTGTATTGCTGAGATGTCTATCTGAGTCACCAGTAGCTGAATTAAGCCATGCATCCCCTAATAAAATACTGAGAGCCCAGCACCTGCTGCCTGAAGTCTGCAAGGAAATGCATTTGTGAGTAAGGTAAAAATATATTAGGAAAACTGGCAATATCTTCCAAGAATCTTTAAGATGTAGGGGAAAGTGTGTCATTTTCTCACCAATAATCTGCACTTTTATCTTCCATGAAACAATTTTTCACAAAAAAGTCTGCACTCCTTGTATTTGATAAAGAAAAAGAATTAGAAATAGGTCCAATTTCCTTTTGAAAAGCAGGCTTCTTCTGCTTTTGATTGGCCTTTTCCATGACCCTCTATACAAGAAGGCAGATAATAAATATAATGATTTGTACTGAAAAGAAAACTGTAAGGATAATGGCCCAAACAGTGTAGTCCTTTATAATGTTGCCATAGTAAATAATAGCAGCATGGTTCGCATGGTTATACTTACGGTTGTATCAGTGTTTCCATTATAAATCCTGTTTTTCCTAACTTTACAATTTCATTTTAATAAATTTTCTCTTGGCTGATTTGCAACACAGAAAAATTCAACAAGGAACAGCATTACTTTAATTTAAAAAATAGTAATTTTTTTACCTAATCACGAGCCATCTGTTAATCAAAAAGAACAATTTACTTGCTCATAACAATGTTTTGCACCATCTAATAGAAAAAAAAAAAAAAAAAACAAATGAAGCAATGAAACCAGACAATTGATTAACCTATAGCAAACTGTCATCAGTCCTGATTGCGAAACAAGTTCTTTTTCTCATCTGCTAAATGTACTTTTTGACTACACATACTAATACCTCCTCCAAGCCCCCATTCTACAGTTAAGCATATGCTTAAGCGCTCTCTTGAATCAGAATGCTTTCCAGAGCTCAGGCCCTAGAAATATATACATATTTAATTAGATGGTAGTGCTTGAAGATAATTCAATCCTCTCCAAACAGCATGTGGTTTTACTGACTTCTGCATGTCTAACAGCAGTGCAGTTTTGCATTTGTGTATTAATGATCAAGTATTGCTTTCTTCTCTCCACACTAGCCCTTTATCTCAATGGACGTTTTTGTTAATCAAGGAAAGGTGAGGGTACACCTGAATATCTGCTAAATCCTACAGTGCCTCTGCATACACTGCTCACTGATTTTACTAAGCAATTTCATGTTGCACAGCCAGAGTAAAATTATATCTTGTTTACCATGTATTTTCTTGAGTGGTCTATGTGATAGCTCTGGACTTACTGAAATGTAGAAATGTGTGTTAATGGAGAATATTATTCATTAAACATAATGGCAGAATATCTATTTTACTATACTGTACTATTCTATAGCATTTCACAATACTATGCTAGTTTATTTCAGTTTACATGGCTAGATATTAGCAGCATAATTCGTTGGAGACATAACTGAACAAGCTAAATTTAAAAATAGTTTTTCGATCATTGAATAACAATATCCAAATATCAGGGGTGCATGGAACTGAAATATTGTTAGCAGTCAAACTTACGAATGTTCAGGTCGTTAGGTTTGGAAAAGATCTGTTCTGAGCAAGAACAGTTTTGGGCAAACCTCAAAGAATCAAATGCCCCCACAAGAACTACCAATTATTGCTTCACAACAATGTTTCTTATTGCTCCTTGACAGAACGGGAGATGTTTTCTGACCTACTCGGACAGAAGCTGTGTATTGTGGCTGCCAACAACATCCTGGCCTTCTGCAAGGACAGCTCTGCTGAGGGGAAGGCTTGACTGCCCGGCAGGGGGAACCAACACTCGAAGAGCATTGTGCTGGTCTTGTTCTCAGTGGATCATGAAGACTCTGCCTATGAATACCCTTCACATTCTGGGTTCTGCCTGAATTCTGGTCTAGAAATAGGATGTAGCTTTATTCCTCCACCTTGAACAAGGACTGATTCATTCTTGGCCTTCATCCTATGCTAGAGCATCTGCATGGTCTCATATTCAGCAGAGCTGTTGCTTCCCACTGCTCGAGGTTACTTCACGCCAAACAAATCCAGTTTCTGCCAACTGCCTGTGCCATAACTGGGCTGTGGCATGAGCAGGGGCAGTGCCAGGCTGCAAGGTGGGACAGAAGACCCTGGGACAACTGCACACGTCCATGTGCCTCACTGAATTCTTCTCCTTGTGCCTTCATTTAGCGTTGGGAATCCAGCAACTAGAGAGGGTGCCGTACCAGGGCCACACAGCTAAAAGCAGAATACTAATAAAACCCAGGAGCCTCCATATTATCACTTGCCTGCATGATAAACAGCTCTACAAATGTTAATTTCTCCAGTGTTACTAGAAGTACAAACAGTACATATTGCTTCAACGTTGCTGCACACGGCTTGTGCATTTAGAGGGAATGTGTTTAGTTTTTATATTTATTTACCAGGGACACAAATTTTAACAACATGAAATATTTTGCTTGTATGGTATGAACACCAATAGTTTAACATAAACTATGGAAGGAATCCAGGCTGTGTTGACATATTTTATGAATGTTTTGGGATGCCAGATTGGAGGTGTACATCTGTGTGGGTTGGCCAGTCATCCTGCTGCCGTCTGTGTATCTGTATGCTTAAATGAATTAGCTATTATAAAAACACTGCATAAACAAGTTTAATGCTGTACACTTCCCTTTTGCTGATAAAAAAGTATCTGAATCGCAGTAAAGCAAGCAAACAATGATATTCAATTGCTCTTTCACTACTCTCATGTAAAGAGCTGGAAAGCTGAACATTTTAAACCATTTCATTTTCAGCACTGAGGATTCCTGCTCTGACTCCATCTCTCTCCATGATGCTGGCAGCAACCTCCTTGCATCCCCTCATGGAGAGAAGTGCCACCGCATAATCCTGCAGAGGAAACCATTACTTGGTGACTGCCATCCACAAGGTCACTCAAGGTCACTAAAATTCCTTCCAAGCAGCACAAGCCTGGAGAAATGGCTGCCAGAAAGTGGCACCAGATTGCCTTGTTACCAGTGCCAGGATGCCAATTTAGAACTCAGGAACTGTGAGATACCTTAGGGATTCCTCCTACATGATGCTATCGTGCTAGCTATCAAGGCAGACTTGGGAATTGCAAGGCAACCATTTTCTTCCCATGTATCTGAAAATCCTGCTTCAGTAACTCTTTTTTGATCTCCTTTTTTTTTTTTTTTCACAGCACATGACATAAAAGCCTTGGGAACAACTTTTGTAACCTTTACACTTATTGGAGTATAGACGTAGAAACCCCAGTGATTAAGGATTGGTAAAACTGGGACACTCAGCACTGAGAGGAATCAGAGGGGAGCACAGAAATCAAGCCATTTCTATTTCACTGGTTAAATAAATGTTTATTAGCTTGGCAGTACATACGTAGATCTGAATATGCTGGTCAGATGGAATAAAACATGGATTAGAAGAAAAGTTTGTGTGTTTACTTACAGAATTTGATCTTTGAGTTAAATTAGAAACAATAAAACATTCTGAACTTTTTTTTTTCAGCTAACAGTTTGTAGGCTAATTTTGAATTTGAATTCATTCCAAGCATGATAGCTTAGATTTGCCCCAGATGGACTTTCAGTTCTGTTCAAATCGCTTGACAGCACCATAACAGCCATTTGTAACTAAGTCTGCAGAAATGGGCTGGCACTTGCAGCCTACTAGCGCTGCTGATCTTTTTGTATGGGAAAAGCACCCATAAATCACGGAGCGTTAAAAAGGCACACACATCCCAAGCAAACATCATGGAGAATCCATTGTCCTATAGATAAGTATACAAACAAGTGCAAAGCATCACTTAAGTTTTATATAAAACACATATTTTTTTGGAAGGCAACCAATGCAGTTTCACATGCTGTACTTTTTCTAATCTGACTGACTCACAGTCTTGTGATAGTGAGATAAGCTAGGTAGGCAAATTTTTACAGAGTTGCAATTACTGAAATTGTCATTACGCTGCTCACTGTAAAATAAATATAGATAGAAGTGAAATTATGCACAGGCTAGAAGTAGAAAGTGTTTTGCTTCTGTTTGCTAAATTAATCTCTTCCTAAATGGCTGCAGGCCAGGTAGGTTAGCATTTGTGGTTTCAAAGGTTTTCAGCGCTTGCAATGAGCCATGAAATTACTGCATGCTGCTGAAAATGGCAGCTGATGAAAGGAAAAGAGCGAATCCCAAAGGCAGAAAGACAGGAGGAAGCAAAATTACAGGCAGAAAGTCTGATTTTTGATGTTGCTCATTGTGAAATGTACACCCAAACTTTTAATAAAACATAAAACATTAATAAACCTGCTAACAATTCCTTACAATTTCTTTTGAAGTCTCAGTATAATTTCTGAATACTTATTAAAACAGGCAATGATTCAATGGTGGCTGAGCAGTTTCTGTCTGTCGGATATGGTATATTGGGATACTAGTGACTTTTGAAATTAGATTTTTATTGATGTTTTTTAATTGAATTATCCAAAGGATTGATGTTTTCTGTTAATAATGTGACCCTAAACTCTGAATTGTTGATCAAGTTTAACTCATATTAAATTAGATATTCAATGGTTAAACACACTGTGTGATTAATGTTGCTTCACCATTGCAAAACATCTAAACTTGGTTGGGAAAAGGAAGCTGGCTTCAGATCATCATGTTGCTAACAGCCAGTTCATTGTATGACATGTATATGCCACAGCAATGTCAGCATTACCCCTGGAGAGGGATGAAACAATGCTCTCAAACACTACAAAAAGGAGAATACTAACAGAGGAGTTGTGTGCAGCAATAGCTCTGGTACTTCCATATATAACCCTTTCAGTTTTAAAGGAGCCTACAAATATTCAGTTCTTTTAAGTCTGTATCATGCCATCAAATTTTTTGGCCAAATTGCCTAACACTTTTGAAGACTCACAGTGTGGGTCCTCTGTAATTACTTTATCATTATTAACACACAATTTGTCATACAATAATTTTTTGACAAAGAATAAAAATAATTTTCAAGAACAAAATATTAAGAAACTGACTTTCTATTCAAAGAATAACAAATAGATTCATAAACTATCCTTGAATCTGGCTGCATTCTTCGGGGCTTTATACAGGCAGATTAACTTGCTTATTGCGTTCAATCAAAATATAAAGGATAGAAGTACTTCATTCAAGAATAGAGTTACTTCATGGTAGAAGAAAGACTGCACCTAATATTTCTGGGGACTGAGGAAGCTTAAAATTTCCTATTATGATTGGGTCTGCAAAGTAATGTCTGCTTTTATAGGCCCTCCAAAATGGACAGATCTGAACTGAGCAAGGCAAGCAGCCAAGGATTGAATTCAATAGCATTACTAGAAGGAATCAGGCATGAAAAGTAGCATCACATCCTAAAATTTATTTAATAGAGGCAAATGGTTTTCAATGATCCTTTACCTTAACATGGCATTTTTGTTATGAATTGTCTCTCAGATATTCATCAGTAAGTACAATAACAAAGAAACAGCCTACAATCAAAGGCCGCCAGTAAAAGCAAGGGTGCAATGTGGGATATGGCAGCGGGAGAACAGAGTGTAGTAAAGAAACCTGATCATAAGCATTTCTGGAGTGATTAATTCATCAGTGTCTGTGTTGGTAACAAACAGAACGGAACAGAAATAGAGTAGAACAGAAATAGAGTAGAGTAGAGTAGAGTAGAGTAGAGTAGAGTAGAGTAGAATAGAATAGAATAGAATAGAATAGAATAGAATAGAATAGAATAGAATAGAATAGAATAGAATAGAATAGGACAGAAGTAGTTCAGTTAGGATGCACCTAAAAAGATCATCTGGTCCAACGGCATGGCCACTTCAGAGCTAACCAAAAGTTAAAGTATATTAATAAGGACATTGTCCAAATGTCTTTGAACACAGTACACTGGCTTTTAAGGTATCATTCACCTAACAGAAAATTGCAAGGAATGCTATTATTTACCCAGGGAGGTCAGCTGAATCGAGGCAATCACATTGTAATTTGAATAAACACTTAGAAAAATCAGTCTTCCTGAAGATGTCCCCAACTGCATCCTGAACAGCAGAGCTGCAGTGGAGGATGTCAGACAAAAGCTCTTCCCAACAGGTGAATGCATAGGACAGGTAAAACTGCAGGAGTAATGCCACAGGTAAGAAGAAAATAATTGCTGAATTGAAATCACAGACATGTACACACACACACAAATTGGGATTTTGTGCATATAAGTTCAGTATGTGGTAATACATGTGCAAAATGTCATGCCCTTATCTATTCAGTAGCTCATTCATACCACTCTAATCATGGTCTCAGCACCTAATTTTGAAGACTATAAATATTTTATTATCCACACAAAAATCAGAGGTGGTAACTGAGCTCAAGCTGTGCCCTGAGGAAAATAAAGCAAATTGTGTCACATAATAAAAGATAGATATAGAAAACCATTGCATGGACATAATTCATATTCATATTGAGAAGCCCTATATTACTACTGGTGTAATCACATTATTCATGATATAGTATATGCTATAGAAATAGAAAGTGTTAAAAATATTACAGCCTAAGAAACATTTTTAATTACATTTTTATTAAAACTCCTAAAATAAGAAGCAAACATAGAACACTTTTGCTTCTGAGCACGATAGGAAAAATTTATTTTTGCACTACAGAAAAAGATAGAGCAACACATGTTCAACATTTGGAAAGAAAATCATGTAGCCTCAGTCTGTGTTCTTACCAGACTGAATGAATCATATATGCTTGTAAAAGAAGACAAACACTAGTGTACACAAAGTCACACACACAAAAATATTAACATTGAAGTTCATGGCAAAACATAATAATTTTGAAGTTGGCTTATAAAATCTGAGATATTTCTGATTTTTAATCAGAACAAACAAAAATATTCATAAAATGCTTAGAGCATCCCACAGAGTAGAAGTCCATTAAAAAGAATACATGAGAAAAAAAATACTCCAGAATAAGAAAATAAGCTCATGGTATAAAGACACTTGAGTTTGGGGCTGAATTCTGCTGGAGTCCCCTCTTAAAAAAATTAGATCAGTGGTAGAAACAAAGGTGCAGAAATCTACAACTGAGGCAAACTAATCACTAGCTACATCATTCATTCTTCCCTATTCAAGAGAGAGAGAAGAATTCTTTGGATGGGTACTCCATAAAGAAACTGCCACCTATGATAAGTAAAGAGTTATGTAATTTTTGATCGATCATTTTGTAGTGGCTGGGGAGTGCCTAGCTGGTTTTGGGTGGAGAAATAAAAATATTTTGTATGCAGAGTGTTCTAATTTTCTATATATAGTTGAAATTCAGTGCATGCAGGATTTATGAAAGATGTTGCAATTCACCTGCAGTTTCTATGGAGGACATCAAGCAGAGAAGACTCCTCAATCATTCACTTAGCAGACTATGTACCTCCACTCTGACTAGGGAGAAAGAGGTTTAAGCCCTCCATACTAGCCCTGTGGGAAAGTATTAGGACAAGTCAGTCATTAAACAATGTGAGTTACAGTGCTCTTTCAGACCTGTGCCTGGATACATATTGCATGGATGAGTTGGAGAGTAGTTTAGCCTTGAGAGGCTTGCTATTAGAAGTTTAAGTTTGATAGCATACATTTTTCACTAGTAGCACATATGGAATAAAATACAATGAACATAATGCACAGTGTACATCATTATATTTACACAGAGTAAAAGCCAGTAGGTCTGTACTAGTGTAAATCAAGGCATGCAACATGTTCTCTATATGATAGGTAGAATTTTCCAATTAGATTGCAACTCCATGTTGCTGTATATTTCACACACTCCATCAGCAGGATTCGTTTTGAAGATGAAGAAGTTTGACTAAGTGTGTAGATTAAAAGATTACATTAGAAGTGCTTTAAATCCCTTCTCTGTAGCAGTTTCACAGCAAATGACTTCATGGAAACATGGTTTTGTCTCAATCCATTTGACCTCCCCTCTCTCAGGTACTGGATTTGAACAGAAAATGAACTGCCACGTCCTGTATGGTTTTACCTTAGCAGTAAGTCCATGAAAGCTCTGAGAGGTCCATTCTGCCTTTGCAGAGCTGCTATCCTTGAAGCTGCTCCATTCTTGTGGGAAGCAGATTTTACTCAACAATTTTCTTCAGTCGTCATGACTAACTCAACTCTATTTTTTTTTAAACTGCAGGTATTTTGGAAATAAATTGTAATTAAAAGTAGGAACCTTGAGTGCTATAAATACAAAAGTTCAGAATTCTTTGACATTATTCAATTTGAATCTGAAGTTGAATGACATTTCTTATTCTGGTATAAGATTGCAGTCGCATGTGAAGATAGTTTCTTTGCCTACCTGTATATGTGAATATTCTCAAAAGTAAGGGGATGTAGACTTGGTGTAACTATTACTGGAACACTGAATGTTGTCAGATTGCAAGGAGTTCAATAAAGAGCCAGAGGACTAAAGATGTGGAACTTGCCTTACTGGAGGAGAACTGTACAGCTGTGCTTCTTTAATTTGTCAAAGACAATGTGAAAGAAGAAACTTGGCCAGAGCCAATAAGTAAAAAGCCAAAAGGCAGAAGATTTCAGCTTGCCCTTTCAACCTTCATTCAAAGAATGGTCAAAATTCATTTTATGAAAGTAAAAATGGTGTAACGTTCTCAGTAATAAAAATAGCTATCAGTAAGTTTTTATGTAAGGAGGTAATAGGCATTGCCTAGAATTCTACCCTTGATGCTTTCTAAAGGCTACAAAACAATGGATGAAATTATGGTTTCTATTTTATGCAAAAAGCCAAACTAAATTATCATCATGTCCTTTCTAGTTTTAAAAACCTGCAAATTTAGAGGAAAACAAAGGAACAGGTGGCAGTTATAAGAACAGACAAATCAGAGAAGAAGTTAGGCAAGCCAAGCCAAACCTTTGCGAATTCCTCTGGTTGATTATTAAGGCCACATGTTCTCTTTTTAAAATTTGCCAAATCGTTTGTGCTCAGATAGGAGCCCATAATACTCAAATAGGTCACATTTTTCCACTCATAAAAACAGTGGCCTTTTGGACTGCTAAAATAATATCTATTCAAAAGAAACAAAAAAGATAAAAGTATCACCTAAACAGAGTGAGTATGGCACCTCAGCTTCTGAGAGCAGCTGCAAATAAGGGAGGAAGGCCACTAACAGCGCATCCAGATGCCTTTGACTTTTCTGCAGCCCAAGGAGCTGGTGCCTGTGTCCTAATGTGTCAAATGGAACCAGTCCTCAGCACAAGTGAGGAGCAAAACTTCAGCTCACATTTCCACATACTTTAGCCCTTACACTATTCTCAGTATGGCTGTACAGGGTAGGAGGGCTGAACCAAGGCTGGAAGTATTTCAGTCTGCCATGCCATGAACCAGTATAGATTCATGAAAGGAAGGTCCTACTTGATCAATCTAATCTCCTTCTATGATTTAGGGACATCCCTTGTGGATGAGGGAAAGGCTCTTGACGTAGTCTACCTAGACTTCAGCAAAGTCTCCCACAATATTCTCCTGCAGAAGCTGGAAGCCCATGGCTTGAAGAGGTATACTCCTTGCTGGGTAAAGAACTGGCTGGAAGGCCAGGCCCAGAAAGTGGTGGTGAATGGAGTTAAATCCAGCTAGTGAGCAGCCATTAGCGCTGCTCCCCAGTGATCTGTATCAGGGCCTGTCCTGTTTAAAATCTTTATTGTTGACGTGGATGAGAGCATTGAGTGCACTGTCAGTAAGTCTGCAGATGACGCCAAACTGGGAGTAAATGTCACTTTTCTTGGGGGTAGGAAGGCCCTACAGAGTTATCTGGATAGGCTGGATTGCTGAGCTGAGGCCAATGGGATGAAGTTCAACAAGACCAAGTGTTGGGTCCTGCACTTTGGCCACAAGAACCCCAGGCAACACTGCAGGCTTGAGGCAGAGTGGCTGGAAGACAGTTTGGAAGAAATGGACCTGGGGGTGTTGGTTGATGCTTGTCTAAGCCTGAGGAAGCAGCATGTCCAGGTGACAAAGAAGGTCAATGGCATCTTGGCTTGTATGAGAAATAGTGTTGCCAGCATGAACAGGGAAGTGGTTGTCCCTCTGTACACAGCACTGATGAGGCTGCATCTCGAGTACTGCATTGTTTTGGGCCCCTCACTACAAGAAAGGCATCGAGGCACTGGAGTGCATCCTGAGAAGGGCAGTGAACCTTTGAGGGGTCTGAAGCACAAGTTCTATGGGGAGCATCTGAGGGAGCTGGGATTGTTCAGCCTGGAGGATAGGGGGCTCAGGGGTAACCGTATAGCTCTCTACAACTGCCTGAAGGGAGACTGTGGCAGGCAGGGATTGTGCACAAGAAACTTTTAGGTACTATACTAAGGGACATGGTTTAGTGGAGAAATATTGGTGGTAGGTGAACAGTTGGACTGGATGATCTTAGAGGTCTTTCCCAATCTTGGTGACTCTATGATTCCATGATGGTGAAACATTTTTTCTGTATGTAACCACTGCACACTGCAGTTCTGCTCACAGCGAAGGTGATTACCTGCGCTCACTGCCTCTGCTTGGCAAGGCTGCCAGGAAACTGAAGGCACAAATGGAAAACCATTGCTCAATGACAGCATGATCTAAAGATCCACTTTCCACTGGAAGCAAACACGAGGACATTACGTAGATGCAGGAAGCAAAACGATATATGTTAAACATACGGATCCACTGAGAATGCACCCCTTGCCAAACACAGTAGTGGCAATATTATACCAAATAAAAAAAACAAATATTCTTTTGTGAAAGCCTTCACCCCAAAACATGGATTTGTGAGCTACTCTCTGCCCATGTGCAGGAGCAGAAAAGATTAAAACATATCCTGTTGGTCTCTGGAATGCAAGCAGGTTCTGCAGGGAGGGTGCAGAAACTGCTGCAGAGATGAAGGAGAGCATATACTTGCCCACCCACTCAGAGATTTGTTCAGCAACAGGAGAGTGATGGTTTTGTTACCTTGCTTGATTTGTGCTTGCAGAGATCCACTCATACTAAACAGACTGTACTACTTTGCTGTATTTATTTCTTTTTGGTCATTTTACCAGCCTCTGTTACTGCATCTGCCTGTGTCATAGCCAGTAAATAAATGAGTGGAATGTGACAGACTGATGCACACACTAAATGTAGGAGAAAAAAAGTAAAAATAAAGCTTAACTAAGAAAAAGGTGCATTCAAAAAGACATTTGCTTGTGGTGATTCATTTTTAGTTGAATGCAGCTGAAATCCGCACTTGCTTTTGTCAAACTAAATAAAGAACTGTGTACTATAAATTCTGATCTACCTTTAGGATCTGATTCTGATTTCCCCAAAGTACCATAAGTACAATAACAACTGGGTTTTATATGTATACAGATAGATGTGTATAAATCCTCAGTGTGTTTACCTTTCTACAGATTGTGAAGTGTCCTGAGCCCACAGAGTGCAATAATGTATATCCAGCTAAATTACTGTTTGGACCCACACCACATGTAATGACATAAAGATAATGCCTCTTTGCAAAAGATGTCACCATATCTGCTGCGAATTTTTATATCTTTACTAATTTTCTGCCTTTAATTAATACTTTTTTTACAGAATGTTCAAGCTAAGAAAATATTAACAGTTATGTGAAAATAGAAGATCCCAAGGAATAGAAGATATCAAAACTCTGGATCAGAGAGAATATCACCTTATCAATGGCCTCGGTAAAGATTAATTTGCCAAAACCCAGAAACACATCCAAGGTATTTAGAAAGACTATAAAGATGTTTTATGAAGATGACACAAGAAAAAAAGACCTCTCTCTTATGAGAAGGGAGTTCAACTTAGAATTTCAAATTATCTTATTGTATGATGCATTATTTAATGAATGTTAGCATTAATTTTTGAAGAGTTCAATTTGCATACTATTACTGGGCCAAATGGTTGATGAAGATCAAAATTAAAGAAAGATGCATCGTTCATCTGGCTAAAAAGGAAAAATCAAATGAAGTCAAACCTTCACCATTACACAGAATAAAGGCGGCCTATATCTGCCAAAAATATAGAGTTCTCTGACAGTTATATTTAAAGTTCTGCTGATATTTAAATCAACCTTCTTGTAGTCTGACCTTATGCAAAAGCTCAGGATCCTATCCTAACCTCAGTGAAAATATTTTAAAAACAACATCATATAGCCTAGGAAATAGATCCAGTGTGAGAGAAGAAAATTAAAGTTTCTCTTAGAATGATATCTGAAATATGTTTTCATCTCCTCATCTATGACTCGCTTTCTGATTTTTTTATGAAAAATAAAAATGAAATATTTAGGCAAATGGATTAATGCTATGTTACCCGAACTGCTGTATATGTTATACCAAAGAGTGCTACAGCTACAAGTAAACATAAGCATTTAGAGGAAATGAACCGTAAAAGATGGTAGCTCTTACAGATTCATGGATTATTATGCTGGAAGAGATGATTGTGACCCTGTAGTCTGACCTCTTGCATAATGCAGGCCACAGGATTTCTCTGAATTAATTCCTGATTGAACCAGGGCATCTCCAATAGACTCAGAGTTCAAAGGCCCCCATCGCCTACCCCAAGCAGCTGCCTTTTCCATGATACACAGAGCTCTTCCATGCAAATCTGAGTTTACCAAGTTTACCACGTTATCTTTGCTTTTGGATTTGGAGAAAAACATTAAATTAAATATTTAAAAAATAGATTTTGTACCCCTGAAAATCCTTTCCAGGAGGAAACAAAAGCCTCTAATAATTGAAAAATGTTGAGTTCTCAGAATCTCATTTGAGAAGAGAAGAGAAGAGAAGAGAAGAGAAGAGAAGAGAAGAGAAGAGAAGAGAAGAGAAGAGAAGAGGAAAGGGAAAGGGAAAGGGAAAGGGAAAGGGAAAGGGAAAGGGAAAGGGAAAGGGAAAGGGAAAGGAAAGGAAAGGAAAGGAAAGGAAAGGAAAGGAAAGGAAAGGAAAGGAAAGGAAAGGAAAGGAAAGGAAAGGAAAGGAAAGGAAAGGAAAGGAAAGGAAAGGAAAGGAAAGGAAAGGAAAGGAAAGGAAAGGAAAGGAAAGGAAAGGAAAGGAAAGGAAAGGATCAAAACATATTAGGAGGGGAGGAGGAAGAGAGATCTCGCTGCAGATAATGGTTCAGTGAAAGACTTCAGCTATTCTCTTTTAACCTCAGCATGATATCCTTCATGGACAGTAATCATAGTTTCTTTTCTGATGTACAGTTTCAGAGTGGTCCAAATCCTCAGCATCCTTGGCCTGATTCCACCGCTAGGGGAAGGAAAGGAGACTTCACGTGGTGCTAAGAGATACCATTGCAGAGTACAATATTAATGTAGCATCTGGCAACTCTAGCTTTGGATGAGGTCTGCATCATGCCTGGGACTGCACAACACAGGACAAAAAGAAAATCACGTCACATTGGCAACATTTAGGAGACAAAGGATAATACAGTAACTTCGGAGTCATCCAGTCATCCAATAAAGAAAAGAAAATTATTATCCTTTTTTGAATGTGTCTGGCTTCCTGCACCATCTGTTGTCTTTTGAAATACTATGCCATAATATATGAAACTGAGCCATGACTTGGTTATAACATCTAAAAATCTGGACAAAGATTATGTCCACACTAGTGGTGTGAATAGCAGGCAGAATGGTGCTGCTGTTTATAGCAATGGAAAAAATCCTTGGTGCAGAAAGGAGAGATTTTTTTTAGACATGTACCAGAGTTGAAAGCTGTCTCCATGAAATGACATAAACTTTAGCTTTTCAACACAAAGACCTCTTTCAGGACAGAACCATACATATACATGTATATAATTCACCTGCACAGAGATGGTAGCTGAAGTTGGGTTATTTGACTAAATTGACCAGATATCAGATGCTGAGAAAATGTTACAGCATTAATGTCTTCTAAGAGTGAAACTGACATACAGCATAACATTGGGAGGCCAATGTCCATGGAAGCCTTATCTGGTATTGAATGTTATGGTTCATTTTATCAGAATGGTACACTGTACTCATAGTCCATGCTTTTTCCTGGCTACCCATCTATTGCCAGGTCAAAGTGTTGGTTATAATCTTTAAATCCCTACAAAGCTTTAGGGTTTGCAATTCTAGAGACTGCCTCTCTATTTTATGTTCTCATACAACAGTTAATCCTAGTTATGGCTATTTCAGGTAAATGGGAAAAAGAAGAGAAAATGTTGTTTAATTAAGCTGCAATTCAATTCAATTTATTTGGAAACTATTATCTGCATCATGAAGTCATTTGTAAATCATTCCCACCTGAAGAGGACTGTCACTAACTCCACACCACTGAGCTGCTCATTTGCTTGATAGATATTAGAAACTCATCTCTATCCTACTACATCTTTAGCAGATATCTTCCCCTAAGACCATTTCTGATGTGGATTCATAAGGATGTGGACTATCTTCACTAGAGAACACTCTAAGACAAACTTCAGTTAATACCTGTGACTGAATAGCCAGGGCAAAAAAAAAAACATCCCCCATACTGGACAGCAAAATGATGAGGGGAATTTGTATTTAATGTATAAAATATCCATAGCTCACTGTTTTGATCTCAGGGATAGGAATCAACAACTCAGGCATGTGAGGAGGATCAGACTTTGGAAAGACAAAGTCCTCCATTTATCCATCTGTGTGTGGTAGTTAAAAGAAGACAGAGGTGAGCGTATTGATATATTGACTGTTTGATCTTATTTTCAGTTAAACTTTCTAGAAATTGTTATATTTTGCCACTTCAAAAGAATACACTATATTGTCAAAGGCCACTCTATGACAGCACCAAATCTATCAATCTGATGAAATAGTCTCCTGATATGATATGACTAGCAACATTTTTTTCTATAATGTTTGCCTCTTCATGGAACAAGGAGAGTGAAAATGTTCCTAATAAAAGGCTTTGATAACTATGAGCACTGCTCCGAAAGTAATGCCTCCTATTTTATTATATTGGCTCACAATGTCAGAGGCAAATATTGGTGGTATGGAAGCAGAGGTTGAACCTTCTCACCAGTATTCTGCTAAATTTTGTTGTTGTTTGACAGATGGTAGTAGAGGGAGAGTTTGACCAAATGATGTCTGCTGTGGAAGTGTGTATGAAGAAAAGATATGGAATTGAATTGAAGCAAAGATATGGAAATGAATTCCACCCTGGGGAAAAAAAATTGCACCCATTGATACTCACTGATGTTTGCTGAACAATTCTGGAGACCAGACAGTGGATGTGAGCACAGTGAGACGGTGGGTGGTGCATTTCAGTAGCAACAAAAGAGACAGTGGGTCACCTCCACTGGCACAGATTTTTACAAGCTTAGTATTCAAGATCTTGTTCATCACTGGCAAAAATGCATAGCTAATGGTGGCGATTGTGTTGAAAAACAGTGTTTTATTGCCAGAATTTTCTCTATCAAATAGTGTTATTGAGCTCTTTCTATCTGTCATTGTTTTCATGGGAATAAATAGGAGTCAGTACATTCAGAGCAACCTATGTATGTAGTTTGAAAAGTGCTATGTTGATATTAAGAATTTATGTTATTTTTATTTTGAATATACAAATTAAAGTAGTGATAATTTCACTTTCTGTGCTTGCAGACCGACTATGCAGTTGCAGTTGCAGTTGCAGTTGCTATGCCAATCTGTTACATGTCTCATTTCCAGTGAAGAGAATATGGGATTGCATTTAGAAATTTTAGAGCATATTTAAATAATATGTACTTGAAAGTACATTTCACAGAATAAGAACAACTGTTTTATGTTTTAAAAAAGAATCCACATGAATATACCTCTGCTGAGCACCTTTTTCAAACTCAAATATCTTGGCTACTTAAAATATATGTGTAATGCCAAAGTAATTAAACCATATTATGAACTAATTCCTCGCCAAATTTTCCTGCTTACTCTGCAGAACTTTTGAAGTTACACAAATGTTAAAAAAATCCTCAGTAGAAAAATCCTGTCAATAGAAAAATCCTCAATAGAAACTATTATCGCTGAAATTTTATTTTAAAAACTCACATCATT
Organism: Chrysolophus pictus; assembly: GCA_037305975.1. NCBI lineage: Eukaryota > Metazoa > Chordata > Aves > Galliformes > Phasianidae > Chrysolophus > Chrysolophus pictus. The sequence continues at coordinate 76,630,073 of CM074577.1, read as the reverse complement.
TCCAAACTAAATCCTTGAATCTCTGGATTCCAACTTTCAGACTTGTGCATTTATTTTTTTACTATTAAGCTATAAAAGCCAGAAACAAAAGTTCATAATGCAAAGTATTATGCAATTTAATTATTGTGGTGCTACTGGGTACCACTATAGTTTACAATGACTTCTTAGACTGTGAATACAAATGTAACAAATAACAATAAATATAAAATAAAGAAACATGAAGGTAAATGTGATTTCAGGGACTATCTCAGTGTGACAATGGAGCCGTTTCTTATCTGTTGAACTGTTACTTTACTGATCCTGTATAGATCAGTTCTTTCAATAACCCTTGCTACTTACTGGAATATTATTTCATTTATTCACATTTCTTTCCTCAGGGAAAGCCACTAAGACATAACTATTCAGTTTGATCTAAGGCAATCTCAATACACTTTACTATACTAAAAATATTACAGATATTTTGTTAAGGTTCTTTTTAGGTTTTTGCTTTGTTAAATCTCTCCATCACTAGCAGAATAATGGCCAGTCTGATAGATGTTGCCAAACTGTTCTATATCTGCCCCTTGATACGCTATTGCTCTGTACCTGAAGATCACTATTTTCAGGGAAGGCTCAGAGAGAAATATTATTTTGCTTTTCCTGTTACAACAAAGTCAGTTGGAAGTCCATAGTAACAAAAAATATCCATTGAGAATAAAAATTTCAGACACTGTCAGCTGAAAGATGTCACTCATTAACATGGATTGCATTATCAGCAGAGTTTTAGAGGATTCTGGATCCAGCAGTCTTTCAAGACTAACTTCCCACAGCTGTAGTGTGGGGCATAACAATATCATCTGTAAGTAAATTTGAATATCTCCAAGATTGTATTTTTATTATCTCAAGTATATCTTGAAGAGTACATTGCTTATGTTGATACACTGTTTGTATTGATAGGTGAAGTATCAAGTGTTTAAAGCATGGGGTGGCATCAAAGCTGCACTTAAAGGTATTAAAACATAAAGCTACTTCTGTACACTCCATGATGCAGTCCCAGACACCTGGCCAAACAGTTTGCTTCATAAGAAGTTTGCTTTATAAGAGGTAGCTACCTCTTGGCTCTGAGGCCAGGATGTTCCAGAGCCCCACATGGCAGCCTGGCCTCCTAGGATTTCTTCCATTATGGTGGTTTTCTAGTTGAAAGTGTTTGATATACTGTCAGCTCTGCTACAGCCCAACAGAGTGATATTTTTAACAGCAAAATCCTAAAAGCATCGTTTGCATGCCTGGGAGCATAATTGAGGTTTGAAGGTAGTGGCAATATGGAGAAGAACTGCAGATATTTGGGTCATAAAAGTTCCTCCTTTATCTCCTTTTAGATCTGGCCTATGCTGCTCATCTGCTTCATACAAACTCTCAACTCCTTTGGAAGAACCAAGAGAAAAATACTGTCTCGACTTAGATCAATGACAGCTCAGCCATTGCCAACAGCCCTAAAGGATATCATCTTGTATCTCGACTTCCTGTGTGAATTGCACCATTCAGAAACCTAATAATCTGGGACAGAAACTAAATGGCAAATGAGATTTCATAGAAATATGTGAAACCAAAAGGGCGAGGTCACTAAACTGAATTCATAAACATGCTTTAATGTAACAGCTAAGAAAGTGAAACAGTCTGGAGAAACAAACATTTCTGTTCTACTATTGCATTGCCAGACCCAGACTTGAGGAACAAATGACACATTTTCCAAGAATTTTGGTTCTTTGCCATAAGGGAGGCAAACAGTCCTTGAAAATTCAAGATTTGTATCCTGTCTAAGTGTTAGTATGTGACTTAAAGGGATTTGAATGCCCATCTCTGCTATTATCATTCTGCATTATTGGTTTGATTGTGTTCCGTGACCTCAGTTCTGCCTTTCAATACCCTGTGCAAATCATTGCATATCTCAGAAAACCACCTCCGCGCATGTGTAGAAGGAACTTTTTACTTATGCTGAATGGTAGAGTAGAGGAGCACATCACAACAATTTGCATGGTAATAGGGTTGCATGAGTGATGTCTGATATATTTTATTAAAGTTATTTGTATTTTAATGTGAAAAGAATGCAGTGAAAAATATTTATCAACATTTTCAGTGTATTTTCTTTATTTGAATGATTACTTAAAACATTTTAGCTACTTGTATTAAACCTTAGTAATTTCCTATAGAAATTAAAAACAGGAGTTATAAGTGAGAGATCAATTAACATAAGAATCAATTTAATGGTAATTTAAATAGCTAACTTATAATTTTTGCATAATGAAGTGGCCTGTGGGCTTGAAGTCCTAATCATGTCTAATTAATTTAAAGGATGTTACTTTTTATTATCATTGAAATGTCTGACAGGTGATAAAACATTTAGGGTTGCAGTCAAAAACTTTTTACATCAGCTATAATATAAGGCGACAGGTTATATAAACCCTTTATCTGAAAAATGAATATTTAAGGAAAATAATGTTAAGTGATTTGGATCGAATTCAGCCATGGTAGATGTGGGTGAGAGTTGCAGAGAGAAGTTACGTGTGCCAATCTTTCAGTATGAACTGAATTGTGAAATTGTGGCTTTGCAGAACAAATGGAGTCCTACTGAAATGAACGTGTGGGTCACACAAGGAAGGCCTCACCAGGGGAAGTTTAAACAGACCACTTTTATTTGTTCAGTGAATTTGATGAAAAAGGTCATCTAACTATATCCTAATACATGCTATCTTTTATAGAAAATAATTACTTGCAGTAAAGATAACCCCATTGCTCTGCCTCTATGCATTATTAATCATTATCTGCAGTATGTTTGTTGCTACATCAGTTACACAAGTGGACTTTATGTACCATGTGCATTTAACATCATGATATTATGGCATTCAGTGCCTGTTTGAGCCCTCCATGTTCTTCACCTCCTATCAGATTCCTGGTCCTACGGTAGTGAGGATAAAAAATTCTGTATGCCCTTTAGTATTCCATTTATACACATCCAGGTTATTGAAAGCTCTGGAAGTGGGAAAAGATGGCGAGTCATAGAGTAGATGAGAATAACACATCTCATAGAATTATAATTAGCGTTGTGCAGATGATGGAGTGAGCCTTCACAGGGCTGCCTAAGACAATTCCCTCGAGGAGAACTGAAAGCCCTCTCTGTACAGTTAGGGACTCCGAAAAGTCTGTCAGGGCAGCTTTGCCTAAGCTGGTATCGTGTCATGATGTCTACAGTAAAGGAATAAAGCTGTATAGAAACTGAGACTAGTCTACTTCTATAAGATGCAGGATCTGTACTGTGCCACACTGTAAGGGGAACCTGTAATCTGATCACGTAAATCATCAGAACATTTTCAAGATTTGTCAGCTCTCATACCCAGACCACAGACCTTGGAGGCAGCTTTCAGGAGTTATGCAATTGTTCTCCTCTGCTTTGTGGGGGGAAGCCTTTGAGAAACATTCAGTTTTGTCTCTCTTTGGGAAGAACAAGGCTAAAGGAGGAAAAATATTACCTGACTAATGTGACAAATACTAAACAGTACCATGGAAATTAAGTGGGGGAAAGTTCCATGAATTAAATAACTGAAAAAAATTTATGAGAAAGTGGAGCCTGACCACCAGAGTGAACTGGTATTGCCATTCTATACACACCGTAGGAGCCTGGGCCCTCAGGGTGCTATTGAGTCCAATGTCCAGTTTGATTCATAAAACTGGGGAGTTACAGAAAACCCACCATGTTTCACCTAGTTTGGGAAGATCCCAATACATTTCATAAAATAGAATGTCATATATTCACCTGCAGTTAAGAGGGAGGATGCCAGACTCTTTTACACTGGCCTAAATGCAACTAAGACAAGGGAAGAATGCAAATGAAAAACACATTATAGAAAGATATGCAGCTAATCATGCTCAGTTATTATCACAGAAATTACATGTTTTCTGCTTTAGCTATATTCTGCCGCAGTTAATAATTAAAACACAAACACATGAAACACTAATTTAATGGCAGAGTTTGTAATTATACAAGTACCGTAAGTGTTTGTTTTGTGAACATGTGTGAAATTCTTTTGTACATTCTGTAATTAGGAGATCATAAAAATAAGAGACTATCTGAAAAGGAGAAACTTGCCTACTTTTTTCTGAAGCAACTGCAAGTGCATGAGAGCTACAGGTTTTTCCTAAAGTCTAAGAGTATCTAAGCATGGCAGCAGGTCAGTGCTAGTTTATCGCTGATTTTACAGTTGATTTTTTACAGGAATTGTGTAGTCCTTTCTGAATGACTTACTGCAGTCACTGCAGGGCAGTGTCATGCCATTGGCTCAACTTCCTCCCAGATGTTGGAAGAAACCCTGCACCAAAGCAGTGGCACTCATACACTCCCCAAGGAAAAGCAATGATGGCTCTCAGTCTCAGTGAAGGCCTTAAACTGAACAGTTGAAGATTTGGACTTGGAACATGTGGTGAGTTTCCCAGTGAACAAATTCAGCTTTTGAAAATCCTTTTCTCCAAAGAGTTTGTCAGACTGCACATTTATGTTATGTGCTTTTCTAAGCATCTCTTCTTCCTTGTCTATTTTGCAGTAAAAATTAACTGGGGAAATAAAGTCGAGTGGAAAAGAGATCTAAAAAGATGGCAAGAAACATGTTTCAGAAAGTAAAAAACTATTCCAGAGGAGAACTGGACACAAGTTAAGGCTTTGAGACCAAAAAGAAGGGCAATCCACAAAAATGAGTTGTGAGAGGGCAAGGAAGGAGAAATAAATAGCAGAGGATTTGCAGTGGAATGGAAGGAAAAGAAGATCATCAGCAAGGCAAGAAGAAAATGAGCAGGTTGCCACCTGCTCACCAAGTCTTCTTTGCATTGATTGTTATAGCAATCCTCAGTTTCCTGGTGAAAAGCTGTCAGTTTGCATGAAAAAATGAGCAACCCTTCACACAAACAAAAACCCTTCCACTTAAGCAACTACTTTTGTTTTCCTTTTGTAAGTCAGGTTCTGATTGTTTTATGAAAGAACCTTTGTATTTTTGCAGCTGGACTTAATTTTATTTTAACAGAGGCATTTTGTTTGACAACAATACTTTTCAAAAGAAAATAAGAGGTGGGATTGTGCCTGTAAAGAGCCCTTGAATTTTCCAGCCCTTGGACTCAATATAAACAGTTATTTTTGTCCAAAACTTTTCTGTATAAAAACTTACTATTGTGTGAAACTTTTCCACTTCTCACTTGCTCAGCATTTATTTTTCATCTGAGATTAAAATCACTGTAGGGTATATAGGGTCTGGGCTGTTTTTTCTCGCTTGCCCATTACACATGTTCCCTGAGGATATCACTGCAAACATTTCCCTGCAGAACTCTCCTGGCTCTAGAAGCAACCTTTTCTGAACAAAGAAGGAGAATTCCCACTTTGGCACCCAGCACTCACCCATCACCCACCATAATTTTATTTGAATTAGCCTAGTTATATTAGCCTATTTTTCTGTTCAAGAGTGAGTGTTTCAAAACTGTTCTTACAGATTATTAGGTTTGAGCAAATCTTTTTTTTAATGACTATTTTTTCTTCAGGTTATTCTGCCTTAAACTAAAACCATCACCTCTCCTTCAAAGACTATTTGAAAGCCATCTTCTCAAATCAGCATCCAAACAACTAGACAAGCAGCTTCTATTGACCTCTGCTGCTGTTTCAGCATGTCCTCATTCTGTATCCCATCTTTACCTGTTCTCGTAGTCATGTAGCCTCATTTCAATGTTTCCTTTGAAATTTACTCAATTACCAGCAGCTGAAATGTTTTCTCAAATTCATCCATGCACGGTACATGTATCCTGGTGAGTGTGCTTATTGAGGCTTATCTCAACACTGCTTTCATTGTATGAGGTGTTTTACACCAAGACTGATCTGAAAGTATACATATGTACATATAAGCAGTCCTGCAAAGTGAAAAAGTTCAAAAGGAAGCACTGCAAATACACCCATTCCTGAATCTCTAAGGTCCAGCCACTGCAATACAATATATGTTCAGATCTTCATAGATAAAAGGAGAACATCAAATGCACTTAAGTGCTCTATACTTACTGAAATGAATGCATCAAAAGTATGCACATAGGGTGCCTGGATTTACTTAATGGCAGAATTATATTTTTTGTTTGTGCCCTAGTCTCTTCCCTATGAGCTTATGATTCTGAACTTTCAACTATGTTTTCCTTTATTTGTTTGTTTGTTTGTTTGTTTTTAATAGCTACTGTGTGCTAGGCGAACTACCTGTTACAGCTCTGGAATTTCTTTACTGAGTAGTAACAGCTCAGAGCCCTATTCCATTTGTTCATTTAGGCTTGTTTTTCTTCAACTACATTACTCTGCATTTATTAACACTGAATTTCATCTTCCATTTTACTGCCCAATTACTCAATACTGTGAGATTCTTCCACAGCTCTTCAGAGCCAGCTTTCAGTTTTACTACACTGAATAATTTATCATCATCAAGCTTTATCAGTCTCTACCACCTTTTCTAGATCCTGTATGAATATGCTGAACAGGACAAGCCTCAGCATAGAACTCTGAACAGCATACACTGTTTTCCTCCTCTATTGACCATTTACTCCTCCTTTCTCTTTAATATCTTTAAAGAAGACACTTGTTAGAGTGGGATCAAGTGTACCCTCAGTAAGTTTGTAAATGATACCAAGCTGTGTGATGCAGTCAACTTGCTTGAAGGACGGGATGCCATCCAGAGAGACCTAGACAGGCTAGAGTAGTTGGCCCAGTTAAACCTCATGATGTTCAACTAAGCCAAGTGCAATGGGGTTGGTTAACCCCCTCTACCAATACAAGCTGGGGTATGAAGGAATAGAGCACCTCTCCTGTGAAGAAAGGCTGAAGGAGCTGGGCTTGTTCAGCCTGGAGTAGAGAAGGCTCTGGGGAGACCTCATTGTGTCTTTCCTGTACTTAAAAGGAGTTTATAATCAGGAGGGGGACCAACATTATACACGGTCTGATAGTGCAGGAACAAGGAGGAATGGCTTTAAACTAAAGTAGGGAAGATTAAGGTTAGATGTGAGGCAGAAATTCTTTACACAGAGGAACATGGTCAAGAGGGTGGCAACCTTGCCCACAGCAGCAGTGTAGGAACTAGATGGTATCTTTAAGGTCCTTTCCAGCCTAACGTGTTCTATGATTCTACAATAGAGTCTAAAATTTCTTGACGCAGTGCAATTGTAACATGAATCTGCACGCCTATAATCCCAGCTGAAGATATTTTGTTATTCAAAATATCAATCAATTCAAAAATCTCTTTTTCTGTCACTTTGGTTACAGACATACTCTAATACATTCTACCTGCAAGTTTTAGCATTAAAGCCACAGTGAACACAATGCAATTTTTTTATATTCCTTTTTCTTTGGCTGCTCCCTGAATCCTCTTGTCAACTACTGGACCTCCAAATCATCAGAAAGGCCATTTGCTCCTGAAATACTGGAGAAAGTACTATTTTTTATAGATTTAGAAAATCTCTGCTTGCTGTTCTAGTATAACAGCCCTTCTTTGATCTCTTTAGCATGTTGCTATGTGCTGTGTGCCTCAGATGCAGTGTTCTTAATTAATCTGTGACACCTGCAAGCATTTCACTTTTTGATCATTTACGCAATATTATGACTGGAACCAAATGCATCAGTGCCATCCAGATTAGTTGGTAGGTAAGAATGAATTGGAAAATCTCTCCTGGGAGGTTTTATGATCAAGTGGGTGACTCAGGCTGGCCCATGGGTCTGTGTGCAGCAGATCTTTCATGCTGAGCTGATGATCTGATTCCATGCTTGTCCCTACTTCTTCCCTGCTTATCCTTTACTATCTGCTTTTTCGTTATCATTTTGTTTTTCAGTAGACATTTTTTTTCCGGAAGAACCAATAAAGATAGAGGGCTTCTTCTGACACCAAGAAAACAGGCAGAAAATTTTATCCTTACAAAAGTCACCGAACACTGTAGCCCACTTTCAGACCTAGCTACCTCACTGAATCATCAAACTTCATGTTATCAGCAGACTTCAGTTCTCACCTTTTTGTATGTCTATTATTATGTTTCTTTAAATATGTACATGAGAAACTCCCTAAAGTCTTCATATCAGGCACTGCGGATAAACTTCAGTTTTCCCGCCCATTGTTTCCTGCATGTGTGTTTCCAGTGTGTGATAAAATAGGAGCAAGTGTTGTACTTAAATCTGACACAAGTGAGATCTGTGCCATCTTTTTGAGGAACGTTTTTTAGATTTTTACTGGAGAATGGGGCAAAAATATTATTAGAAAGGCCTATTTTGACAGTTCTTTTCATTCCTATCTTTTGCCCCGTAGAACGTAGCATAGCCTTGGATATAAAAAAGGAAACATAATAAGGGTTAGAAATACCTGCCAGCAGGAAAAGAAGGAAATGAAACAAAGAAAAACAATTTGCCACCTGCATTGTCTGCCTTTGCCAAACAGAAAAAAAGTCTTCCTCTGCGGGGCATATGAGGACAAAGAGGCCAGTAAAATTTCAGCAAGTCAGTAAGGTTTAAGCTATTCAAAATAATACAAGAATAGAAGAGAGTGTCTGCCTTTTCAATATCAGCTATATCACCTCTTTCTTTCACTGAGTCTGCTTAAGTCTTCTCTACAGTTTTCATCCAATTTCTTTTCGTTCTGCTGTACACTGCTTTTCCTTTTCCGGATTCTCATAAACTGGACTCACTTTCCAACTTCCAAGGCATCAGCCACGAATTTCTCTTTCATTGAATATTTTCTTTCCTGTATCTCCAATCCATTTCTACACAAAAATAAATGGCTCAGCACTCTCATATTTTCAAAAGCATTGCATTGTGGAATTAAAGTATTTCTTTTACAGCCACATGACTTTTTAATCTGTGTTGTACTCATGAAATTTTTCATAGAAAAAAAACCCAAAACAACAACAACAAACAGTAATCTTGAAAGAATACCTTTTTAACTTAACATGCCAAGCACCTCTACAGGGGATTTATTTGGGAATCAGAGTCTTCTATAGCCCTTCAACTTAGATGATACTCAGCTAAGGTGCACTACATGAAACAGAATTAAGTTTTTCTCTCATCAGCAACATACATAGTAATTGATAGCTCAGGCAGTTTGCAAATGTAATAGAGCCCCAAGAGCGATTGTAAGCTTGTATTCACTACATGAACATCTGCTGTTATTTCAAATAGAAGTTTTATTCACTTCTACATTTTAATCTTAGCATTTCTACAAAGGTCACAATTAAATATTAACACTTTAACTTGTAAAAAAAAATTAATCATTCCTTTTCTACAAATAATACTTGATCTTTGCTTCCGAACATGTCATAAATATGATACAGAAAGTTGCTAGAGTGCAAGGGAGGTTTCATCAGCAATCTGGTCAGTAAGATTAGAAAACTTATTTGTGTATGATTTCTCTCTCTCAAGAGAAGAGCAATTAGGATGTTTTGTGACAGGAAGAAAAATCATGTATATTTTTATCTTTATGTGCATATTAATTTTTTTCCAAATACAGTGCAGGTCTCTTTCTGATATTATAAATTAGAATTATGTTGTTGGAAGTACTGAAGTTGGTCCTCTTCAGCTTAAATGCTAAATAAAAGAAACACCTAATGGTTTCGTTGAAATCAGAACTGAAGCATTGTTCGCATCCAAAGTACTTATTAGCTAATGTATTTTGAAATACACAATATTTAGGAATACAGTGTCGAAAACAAGGAACAAGAATCCCAAAAGAAGCACTAATAGCTTTGAAGCTAACCGTGTTGAGTGCCCAGTTTAAGCTTTATTACACATGATATAAACTTCTAAAACACCTCACTTGGGAATTTCTTGTACTTTGTTCTTCACTTTTGCAATAAGAAGCATCAAGCTTATAAACAGATCTGATCTTCAGAATGTTGAGTTCAATATATTGTGAAATCATGGGATTTTTTTGCTTCTTAAACTAAAATGCAAAACTAATATTCTTGAAACCAGTTCTGACTTGCAAAATGTAGTTAGAGATTCTACAAGAAGAAGAGAAAATATTGAGCAAACTAACCAATGGGAGAGGCACCCCAACAAGTCTTGAATATCAGAAGATAATTTTACCAGCATAACTCATGTAGGAAAAACATGAGTAAAGGGCAGAATTTGCAGCAGTTACACTACCGGGCGGGTAATATCTCTCATACTTAAAGTCATAGGTTTGCAGTATTAGCACATTTTTCAGTATTGAAGACAACAGCAAACTCACAAAAAAGAATACATAATCAGTCTCCCAAAGGCAGGCCAAGTGAGAGAAATGAAAGTAGGTAATGCTGAGTGGGAAACATGAGTATTGCAGTGCATATGAGGTTCACTACATAATACTTGGGACTGTGAAAAATGTTTGGAACCGTCTTAGTATTATCCTTATCAAAGAGAGCTGAGTTAAGCCAGTAAAGACTTTTTAAAAATCCATCTTCACATGCACGTCTTATTTTAAGAAAAAATAAATCTCCTAACCATCTTTGACACATTTAGAAAATGTGAAGCTGGTACTGAGAATTAAACAAAACCAAATGCAGCACAAAATATAGCATTGTGCAAGAGATATGGCTTGGTTTGGAAGTAAATTTAAAAAAAATATAATCCCCTAATGTTCATTTATACATGATACAGCATGCATATTACAGTCACCTGGACTGCAGGATACCATGATATACAGTGGAGAATTAGATCTAGTTAGCTGAATCCTGGTAAGGACCTGGAGGACACAGAAATGAACTGTAATTGCACATAGAGATTACTGTTTACAAAAACAGAATATTTTACACCAGTACAAAGTCTACTAAAACCAATAATTTTCTTTGGGATGTTCTATTACCAATATAAATTTTTTTCTGAAACAAAAATATCTGATCATGAAGATTTTGTACTGTCCAAACAGTGAACATTTAATCCATTACTTCTTATTGCTCCATAATAGCTGGATCACACTTCCAAGATGTTCTTTTTCTGAAAAGGAAGTGAGCCACTTCAACATGCTGGGGAAAAGAAAAAAAATCTGGTAAAGGAGTTTGTTCTTCCCTGCTGCTAAAAACACTCCATAAGTTGTAGATCTTGTTTTGCTTAGCAAGCAAACAACAAAGCCAGAACAATGAATGGACTCACTAACCCTATTTCCTGAGCATGAAGAGACTCCCAACTAGTTGTCAGCAGCAGTGATTCTCAAGCTGCACTGAAGGGCTGTGTCAGGATCCCCACACAGGGTGGCCACAGCCCCCTGTGGACCCCAGCTGTGTTGTCACCTGCCTTACCAGGGTAGTTGTCCAGTCAACCTGTCACTTACACAGCCACAGCACTGCCAAAATACTGGTTTTCTGCTTCAACTTCTGTTTCAGATGTCTCTATAGATGTGAAAGAGAGTTATTCTCTGCTCTTATGTTTCAAGGGACAGGAATAGTAAGACAATAATAATTTCCAGATAGTTACCAGGATGTACAGAGAAGTTGTGCTTTGCTCTACACTTTAATGGAAAAAATATTTTGCAAACTTATATCCTGCTGGGATGAATAAGCAAGCTTGTTAGGTAAGTACTCCAAGGCAGGTTTTTAGCCATTGCAATTGTATATTCAGTAAGACTTACAGAAAGCTAGATGTGGCTGGCAGCTATCCTTGTTACTAGGGTTTCTATCAACTCAAGGGGAGCTTCATTAGAGGCACTGAAGGTAGAATTAGACTAGGTTCTTCACACTCACTAGAGAAATAGAGGCACCAATGTCCTAAATCATCCTCTGGAAACATCTCACCTTCTTCTAGGTCTTTATAGAGCGTCCTTCTCTGTCCTCAATCAGATGATCAGCTTTAGACAATTGAATGTGAATCAGTATTTCAAGGTAACAAAACACAATGAGATGGCTAATGTATTTAATAACAGTATGAAAAAAATTACACAGAGTTTTATCAGCTAAATGTAAGTACTTTTCTTTCTCTTTACAATACATAATTTCAGATAATATGGAGACGTGCTGCTCTTCTACACATAGCATCTTTAAGTAACATATTCAAAACATCCTGTCGTTATCATTTAATATGCGCATCTCAAGTATATATATACATCACCATGTATATGCATCACTCACGTTTGTTGGAACTTCCTGTTATTTCAGGCCCATTGCCCCTTGTTCTGTCACTGGGCATCACAATAAACAGTACGGGCCCATCCTCTTGACTCCAGCCCTTCAGATATTTGTAAGCACTGACAAGATCCCCTCTGAGCCTTCCCTTCTCCAGGCTCAACAGCTCCAGGGCTATCAGCCTTTCTTCTTAAGGGAGTTGCTCCAGGGCCCTAATCCTTTTTGTGATCCTCTGCTGGACTGTCTCTAGAAGTTCCCTGTCTTTCTCAAAGCGAGGAACCCAGAACAGGGAGCAGTACTCCAGATGTGGCCTCACAGTTTTGGTCAGCTTTGCTTAACTCTAATTGTGGCCAGACCTTCTCTCCATCCTTGGTTACTATTTTTTTTTCTAATTCCACTGTTCTGGCACTTGTGTTTGCACAGTTGTTCAGAGAGCTGGGTACTGTTGAGAATTAACCCAAGAACTAACCTGAGCTGTGAGTCTTGATGTCCCGAGATTTCCTTTCAGACAGGGCACGCATCTATGTCAGATGAAAGTGACAGTGTAACTGTAGTCTCTGCAAACTTGCAATTCAGCTAAGCTATGCTTTCAAACGCCGTTACACAATTCAAGTGTTAGGGGACCCTGACAGAGCAAGAAAAGGAGCTTTAGAACCATTTAAACTCTTTCTATTCCTAATATTTTGCTTTCTTTCTTTTTTTTTTTTTAATTTGGAACAGAACACCAATTCTTTGAAAATTAAATATGTAAGTTGCACAAGGATCCATAATGGTTTTCAAATGGACTGTAGAATATTGACCTGGACTATTAAATAAGATTAACCTCTGTAGTCTCAAACGACTTTCGCCAACATATGAGTATAAATATACAAAGATGTAAAATACCAGTAGGCTTTTCCTTTTGTTTATCATCTCACTCCTACTTTCACAACACAGGCATGTATTTCCTCTACTGTTATGCATACAGCTCTCATTCTACTCCTGAATCAAGGATTTGAATGGTGCTGCCTTCTATAATTGGGATTTCCTTAAAAATATTGAGCATTTTTACTATTAACTGCTATCTTCAAAATCCTAGGGCAACATTCCAAAAGCTTTGATTTGCCCCCACATGATTTGGTTCCCAGAATGTTTCAATTTCTGGATTTAGCAACTCTGAGCTGTGGTGCAGAAAAATATATTTTAAAAAATCTTTCAAGCTAAGTGCAGAGGAGAGCCCAGTAGCCAGCTCGAAATTGCAGCATGCTTTATTTTATTTTTTCCAGCATCAGGATTCCAGCCCAGCAGGCATACGAACATTCTATGTGTGCCAGAAAACACAACGAATAAACTAGATATCAGGATTTAACTTTTTCTAATAATGAAAGGGCAGAGAAAATGTGGCTGCTGATGGTAGTTTGGTAATTATCAGCTTCCATATTATCTGCCTTTTTTTTCTCCATTGCTGATGGACACAGCCTACTGAACTCTACTTTCAAATTTATAGTCCTAGCCATAGGTAAAACCGTGTTAGTGTTATAAATGCCTAAATAAAGGTGTTGTGTTTTTTTTCTATTTCCATTTCCTCATCTTCAGCAAAGGGAGCAAACCCTTAAAATAACAGCAGCTGTGTGCCAAAAATCTCAGTTTTCAAGCATTATTTTGCTAGTTTATATGCTGGCAAGAAACTCAAGGGGATGGGAGAGATTATACTTAGTCCTGGAGGAATCTGGATGACTGTCCAGGAAGTAAAGAGGTGATGTTGATTATTTTCTGAGAAGTCTTTCTGGGAAGAGAGAGAGAGTGACCACATTATAGAAATTGGAAGCACTATCTGGTGGATTTTCTAGGAAGGTATTTTAGGTATGGTCTTATTTAACATTTTCATTAATGAGCTGGAAGTGAAAGTATCTAGCCTGTAATTACATTTGCTGATACTAAATTGAAAGGAGTTTCAAACTTCACTGGGGACAGAGAAATAATGCCAGGGGACCTACAGTACAGATACAAGCAGAAAAATCACAAAATGAGTGGGAAGGATGGGAGTAAGGGAAAGAGGAAAGGAAATAGAATGCTGTGTTAATTATTTTTTTTAATTGTTTTGTGTTTATATCCATTAATTTGCTTAGTATCTCATACAGACAAACACCAGTTCAAGGTATTGAATGTCCAGTGAAATGCTATAATTAGATATTAGGCAGATGTCTAACAGGAATATGAAAGGCATACAAGCTGGAAATCAGGGGTCTGTAGTTGTGAGGGCAGTTGTGGGTTTGTTACATCCAGGAAGAACCTTCACAAGCAACAAAGGTGCTTTGCTCTTGATGTGTCTTGCCTAACATTCAACTTCAGCCTTCAGGCAGAGGGATAATTTGGTCAAAGGCGTGTGAACTTGTACTGGTAATGTGGGGACCAAGAAGGGACTGATAGCTCTTCACAGGGAGGTGAACTCACGTTGTTCCTTTGATTGATTAAGGAAGTGAAACAGAATTAATCCTCCAATGTGTTGTTTTTTTTTTTTTTTTCTTATTATACAGTTCAGTGATGGCATGATCTTTTTTTTTCTCTTATTTCTTAATAATTTTGGACATTTTAAGTAACAGGAAAATATATGCCTACTTGCACATTTTTCCATGAAGAAATAAACTTGTTAACAATAATGGAAAAGAAAATAGGAGCTTCTAGCTGTTCACTGCAGAAAACCTTCACCATACGACTAATAAAGGCAAAAGATGTCAGAAGGCAGAGCAAGTACTGTATGTTAAAATATTAATGTTAGTAAACATTGATTTGTTTAGATTTAATATAGAGGATTAAGGAACTAGGAATGAAGAAATGGACATCAGATAGTGCCCCAAGGTAAAAAGCAGCTTCGTAGTTATGAAAATTTAATTTGACTGCATTGGGAATAATTGCTCCTGTTTGGTAGCAGGCTTATGCCAGCAAGATAACAGTCACTCAGACGGACATCACCTTGCATACACTCTTAACCAGCTGCATAATATTCTCAATTGGAGAATGATGTTGTATCCAATTGTTACAGGAGAATCACACAGCTGAAAAAGACAATCAGTCTGCATATGCCTTGTGTGCAATATTTTTCTGTAATGAAGTTTCCTTTCATTCTCATGTAAAATTCTGGTAAAATTCTGCTTAAAAAACAGAAACTTTTTCTTCTCAAAGTGTTAATTTTTTTTCACTGTTTATAAACAAACAAACAAACAAACAAACAAATGAAAAGACTTTTGAGTCTTACTCTCACTGAGATTCCTCTCCTCTCCCCTCCTCTCTGCTCCCCTCCTCTCCTCTGTAATAATCTAAAAGCTTTTTAGAGATGTGTTGAGTATGACTCTACATTAAATAAAAATTCTCTTTACAATCAAGGTTGAATATTTTTTACATTGCTAAGGAAGGATAGAAGGGTCTTAATTAAGAAAAAGAATTAAATTCTTATGCTTAATTTTAAATTTTCAAAATGCGTTACTAGCCCCCAAAAATGAAAAAAAAAAAAAAAAAAAAAAAAAAAGTAGAAACAATGTGATATTGCTTTCAGGTCACTCTGAAATACAACAGAAAATAAGTTGGCATGCAACTATTGTCCAAGCTGAAGACTTATAGTAGTGAATACACTCATTCATTGCTTGCATTTTCAATAGCACTTTTTCCATTCATCCTTTTCCTCTTCTGTTTTCTGCAACACTTCATGACTACTGAGAACACGTCATTAATAACTGATACAAAGAATCACGCATGTGCATATAGATAAACTGAGGATGACAAAATATCAACTTGCAGCTGCTCAATTGAATGCCCTATCTACACAATGGGTAATTACTTTTAATTTAATTAGGCGCCCTGGTATTGTTTCTATCTCATAGATTACATTATAACATGTAATGTGTTAAAGCAGGAAGACAAACTGCAAGAAGACACAGAAAATATTACCTGTTTTGTCTAGAAATACCGTACTTTAATGCTTATGTAAGCACTCACTGCTCACTGACAGTGATCAGCTCTTTCATCCTGCTCTTCTTTAGTAATTTTGTACATTCAATGCAATCAAATCAACAAGATTTGGAAAGACACGTTTTAGCTTTGTAGAAGTAACACAAATTGATTTATATATGTATATTTGGCAAAAATTTCACAGATTTTATGCTTCAGAAAAATGGAAAATTTTAATATAAACTTCAATCAACTGCAGAGTACAACCAAGCTCAAAGAGCAAAATATATGATTTATAGAAATCAGTTTCAAGACTAAAATAATTTTATGTTAAATACATTGGAACAAATTTCCTATGGGTAAAAATGGAAATAGCTTCATCATCACCACTCACTCACACATCACAAGGCATACTAGTTCTTAGGAGAGCAGTAAACAGAATGAATCAATAGTCCCTAAAACCTGAAAAAATTTTAAGCCATTCAGACAACTGGACAGCTTTTTCTGCAGTGACTCTTAGAGCCTATTACAATGCTCAGGTGTTTCTCTCATTTTAAAATATAAAAGAGTCCCTTTTTTTCCCTCAACGTTCCTATTATGTGTTCCTTTTCTCTAGTTTAATCGGCAAATCTCAGTTAAAATGTCCATCCAGAAGGATAAATATTTGTTTTGTTTTCTTTTTATGTTGGATTATTCCTGAAATCATTCCTGAAGACACTGGCTAGAATCTGGCCCTTCTCTTTCTCTTCATTTCCTCTACCCAGCATTTAACATCTTCCAAGGCTGTTTAATGAGGACAAACAGAGGGAAGATGCTATGATCACGGTAGATTACTATCCCAGATTAGTCTCCATCATATTTGCAATGGAAATACCTTTTTTTTTTTTTTTTTTTTTTGACTGTTTAATAATTGGTGACATTGGCTTTCAAAGTCCTTTTGTCTTTGTAGCAAATGTTAGAAATGCCTTTCAGGCTGACTTGTTCCAAATACAAGCCTCAATTTTCCTCAATTTATGCAATCAAATAAAAGTAACCCTGATACTAGTGTTCCAAATGTACAATAATTAATAATAAACACATTTTCTATAATATGGTCAAATTCTGACCTTGAAAAATTATTTTTTTGCATGCTTACAATTCAAATGAGAATGAGGGTAGCTTGTAATTTAGACTTGAAGAACCACAGCTAAACCACCAGGGTTTCATTGGTGGTTCGCTTCGTAAATTGTTCTGTGTATTGAGCAAGTTCAGTTCTCCAAGGTAGGTGGGTGTGTCTGAACAGAAATACAAGCTCACAGAGTATATACAGGAAGTATTACGCAGTGTGAGTTTTAGAGGTAGCAAAACATCAGCCCTTTACCCTGATGTCACCAACTAAATGTGCACTAAATTTCAGGAATAATGAGAACAAATGTTTTGTTTCAAGACATCAATTTAAAATTGAAACATTTGTAAACCCTCACACACCTCTTACTCTCCCCAAAAGAAAATTCCATATGAAACCAAGCAAACAGTAAAAATAACAGAATATCTCAGCAGCTGCACGTCACATACTTTCTACTAAAAATATTAATCCTCTAAGAATAGCTTTGTGAATTTGCTCTGAAATTAAGTGAATGATTCATGCATCCTGGCAATCCTGTCCTAAATCTAAAGTTTTGTTCCTGGAGTCACTCAACGCACTAGCTACGTAAAACTTAACAATATTCCTGGTAAAGGAGTGATATTTTTTCTAAGCCTGTGAAACTATGAAAGATTAATTCTTTTCATTCAGACACTTTAAAATAGCAGGACACTGAGGGATATGAATTCCAGAACATCCTGATGAAGAGTGCTATCCTTCCCTGAGATGAGTGTGTTGGAAGACTGATAAAGCCCTGCAAACAGGAGATAGTGATACTAACTGACAAACTTAGACCTTTCACAGCTGTGCTGGCATCACAAGACATAATAATTCTTCAGAGACTGAGACTAATTAACAGAAAGAGATGAAGACCCAGGACCCAGGTTTAATGCGAAGTTCAGAGCCACTTTGCTAAGTTTGAACCCAAATGTCATCAGTAAAAGTCTTGGACGCTGGTCTTGGCAGGAATTATTGCACACCGATTTCTGAGGACATTTTCCTTCTCCTGTGCTTTAATTCCTGTTTAAATCCTGACTGGCTGAAGTGTTCCAGAAGGTGGCAATAGGTCTGTCTGTTTAACCTAACTGTCTTTGCCTACTTAAAATCAAGGTTATCCTTGAAGGAAGCATTGAAATTTTAAACTGTTTTGCTTAAGAGGGATGAAAAATGAACCAGGTTTGAAAGGGCTGATAGTGCTACCTCGTTGTAATCCTCTCAGTAATAAGTGTTTATTTATATCTGGGGAGAATACCATATACATAACTGTACAAAATTTCATCTCAGTATGAATCTGTGGAAATAGACTGAAACTACTTGCAAATTTAGTAACATTTGTTAACTTTGTAGAAACTACATACTCTATTCTTGGGGAGCCCATCCAGTTTGCAGAAGGTGCTCCCACACTCTCAGCTACCGCTTTATTTCTCTCAGATTCTGCTGCAGTCGTCGCGTGCCAACTAAAAACACAGTGCCTGCTCCTGAGCATTCACCTCCCAGTTACTTCCCTTTGAGGTGAAACTCAAATGTCTTGAGTGTTGTTTGCTCTAGGATGAAAGAACCGCAGTATAAGTCTTGTAAACATCCTGCTTCATGTTTTGCCACTGCCCATGCACCAGGCTCAGCCTGTTGTTAAAAATACCGTGTCATAGCCTCATCACATCCTAGTTACTTCAAACTGAAAATAACATTATATTTTATGGTATATTCAGAGGGATATCAATTGTCTGAAAATTGCATTGAATGACATGGCTGACATGGGTGACAGTTGGCCTAGACCAGTATGGACAACTTGGTATGTAGGTCAGGAATAGTTCCTACAACATTATAGATGCAAGCAAAAATTATGAAACACTAAAGAAAATCCATCTTGTCATTTACTTAATTAGTCCATGTTCCTTATCATTAACGGAAGTCATCTCCAAGGCAGCTATTGGTTTTGTCTACGCTGGCAGGTATCACTACAGGAATGGATGCACGCAGCAAAAGTGTTTACAGATACAATCTTCATGCCATAGGTGTTTCATGGTGTTTTTTCTCCAGCCTTCCAACAGCTAGAACACCTTTCAGTAGCTGGAGCGCACCAGGGCAGTCCTGGAGAGCCTCTTCTGGTTCCTTTTCTCCAGAGGGTGTTCCAGTGTTTTTGCCCTTAAATATGTTACCATAGTGGTGCCACCAGCATGGCTGATGGGATCATCTGTGGTGGGGTTGTTGGGGCCAGCTAGAACTGTCTGGAACTGTCTGGAACCAGCTATGTTCAGCATGAGGCTGCCCCAGCCTGCCCACACAGAGGTCTCTTCTGCTGCCAAATCTAGTACACCCAATACAAGAAACTATTAGCTAGCGCTAAAATTTCTGAAAATAATCATTACAGCTTTTACCTTTGGTCCTTGGCCAGACTCATTTTGAAAAGTAATGATGATCCTATTCCTAAGACATATAATTTCCCTTTATTCGTATTTCAGATCTTTCCTGACTGACTACTGAAATGAATGAGAAATAGACACATCTCTGACTGTAACGATAGCTAATCTTGTAGCTGTGATTGAGCTATCACAAGCATTACTGATCAAAGCAGACATTAATGTTGTGTTTTTTATCAATTGATTTTGCTCCCATGCATCACAAAGTTCTGAAGCTTCTTTTTCTGTGAATTAACAAATATTATGCTGACTTTACCCCAGCATCTCTTGATAGACTCCAGAGATAACAACAGGTAGTTGTTTATCATTCTCAAGGTTTTAATCCTTTAACCCTTCTTATTTAATTCCTGAGTAAAACAGGTGGGATGTCCAAGCCTTCATTCTGTGGATTATACACAAGTCTCATCTTCGACTACAGTTCAGATAATAGTATTTCTCCAGCTAGATATCTGAATGAGAATGGAAAAAAATAATAATACAAAAAGAAAATTGTCCAGATATAAGTTCAGGTAAGATTAAAATCACATTTGGAGAAGCAGAGAAAACCACCAACAGCAAAACACATCTTTTCATTGAATAAGGTCAGTCAGTCACAGTCACAGAAACTGAGTAGTTTTTTTCTGGTCATGCACATCCAAAAATCTGCAGTGTCTCAAAGCATTAGTGTTGCTAAGCCAGGAAAAAAAAATATTATCTTTTTATCTTTATCTGAATAAAAATTATTCAGATTGTTATTGTTAAAATTTTTTATTCATCCAACAGTGAGCAACTAAGCCATGCCCTCCTTATCAGCTGGCTTAGAGATACAAAAATATCACAGAGGAGGCATCCAAACAGTAAGCCATTCAACTCTGAACAAAATAGTTTATGAGGAGAAATCTCTGGAAACAACTCCTACCCCGAACCTATTAAGTTGTGTAACAAAATACTGAATTACCCTATTAAACAGAAAAAGTACTACCAGGTGGATTAAAAATGCTGGGACAGAGTTTTAAAATCAAGCAAAGTAAAATAAGCATGTGAAAACGGTCAAGAGATCCTATAAGAAAAATAAATAAATAAAAAATGGCAGGACCAGACGTTATCTGTAGTTTCTGGCTTCAGTATTTGTATTTTTGCACCCAAAACTGTCACAGAACTCTGGGCAGTTCTCTTGGTAGCAATCATGAAGATGCATGTCAAAATAGTGTTGATTATGGAAAACAAAAACATGGGCCATCAAATAGTTCCAGCTCGTATACAATCACATCTCTCAACTATGCACAAACTGCTAACATTGATCTTGACATAGCAAATCTACTACAGTATAATGCACATCTCATGTGGGCATGAAGAAAGAATCACGGGATGCAAAAGAAATACTAGGAATTTTGGAGATCAACTTCTGATTGACATGCTGGTTATGTGGACTGTCAGAGCCAGAAAATATCCATACAGTATCCAAAGACTATAAGATTTTTGATTTATTCCTCATACTTCAATAAAGTATTTAGAATATATAGCACTACATGAGCATAATTCTTAAAAAATCAAATAAAACTATCTTGAAGACAGATCTCACCCTCCAGGATTACAATTTACACGTTGTCCACAATGCCTGAGAAAATTTTCTGGGGAATTTTTTAGCACTCCAATTTTTATAATTTGCATTTTGCCATTAGTCAGCCTTCAAAGGAAAATTGAATGGAAATTCAATGCATGTTACAAAACAGTACTAATAACCACCCCATGTACAAATAATATCAGATGATTACTAGGTCAGGTACACGTATTCTAACCACATGAAGATCAGCATTCACGTAGCTCAAGTTGCAAGAAATTATTTGTATTTAACACTTGAGGAAGCCAGTGAGCAGTTAACTCTCAGATAAAAATATCACCTTAAAAGCCAAAAAGAAGAAATAACCTCTCCTCAAGGTAAATAACTCCATGTCTTATCCTGACTGCATGTTGCATGGACTTGCTTTAATAGAACAGAGGCAGCTGGAAGAATAATAAAAAAAAAGTGACTTACTATATAACGAGCTTCACATCCAAAGCGAGATCTGAAAATATTAAATATATTCAGGAAAAAAGCTAAAGATGTCTGAAAAACTTGTGCTTAGAGTTACTTCTGTAATAAGCCTTGATGTTATTGGGTAAGGGAGTAATTGTGTAAGATGAATGAAAAAAAATCCAAGTGAGAAAAAAGTCAGTTTTAGAGGTAGTAGGCCCTGATACTGGGAATGAGTGAAGAGACATTAAAATGTCAATAAAGACTCTTCTGGGTAAGATAAAATCTTTCACTGCAGTCCAGGCTTTTGCTGCACACTCTTTACATACAAAGGGAGGAGGGATATCACTCATGAAAGACTATAAAACATAATGCCATATTGCACTTGGCACAATGTGTAAACGACAGATAGCATCAGCATTGCCCTTCACTATGATCTGTGTGGCCAATATTCCCTCCTAGACATCACGAACAATGAGATCAGTAGCTTGATTTACTGACAAATGAAAGAAAAAGGGAAGAACCTTAGGAATCTTGTATCTGGATAAATCAATAAAAGGCAGAAAAACAGATTCCAGAGATCCTCATCATTATTATCAACACCGTCTGCTTGTATGCTTAAAGTAAAACAGAAAAGGAAGTACAGTTCATATACTTAAGCGCAACCACTATGAATATAAGCCTTCAGGAGAGCACTAAAAAGTACATGAAGTGGAGCAATCAGAGGAGTGCTGATTTTTACTTTTTCCAGTTCAGCCGAAAACCCCTACGCAACGTGACCTGAGCAACAACTTGAACATTTCCAACAGTAACACTTGCTCTGCCATTGCTAGAATGTATTGTTTACACAAGCAATGATTTCAACAGCACAGTGTATTTGTGATTGTGGATACACTTTCCTCCCTAGCATCATTTTTAGGCAGTCTTTCCTGTTCTTTGACCTGAGAAGAAATTATTCCATCTAGAAGAAAATGATACAGTTGCTCGTGATTCTCAGTGTCTTCCTACATGCAATTCACCTAAAGCAAATAGATTTGAAGGCACACATATCTCCTGGCGCATGTACACGTGGATTAGCACTGAATATGTCTGAGCTTGCTTTGAAAGGTGTTCTCTGGTATGGTAGCACAGTACTGCAGAAGTAATAGACCCTTGACTGGGTCCAGTTTTGTGGAATCAAGAAGGATTCAATGTTCACTGAGTCATTATTTTATGATTAATAAAACTTCTGGAAAAGAATACAGTTGATTATTAATCACTGGTACATATGACCTGTAATTAACAAACTTTCTGTCATCTTTTTCAATTTAAGATTTAAAAATGAAGTGCTGCAGTAAAGAATTTTTTATTGACTTTGTTATTTTATAGGACAAATTCCATGAAATGGTATGATAAATAATTAAAACAGAGCCAGGATCTAAAAAATAAAGGAAACACCACATTATGAAATAGAATGTAATGGACTTCAAATTGTCTTTTTTTTTTTTTTTTGTCTTTGCTTTTTCTACTCCCTTGCAAAACTCACTGAGTTGTAATAGTCTCCAAGGTCTGTAACATTTCTGCTGTGTTCTTGTACGCTAATTCTCTTTCCATCCAACAAATTTCACAGAAGATAGCACTTCGTAGTTAACACCGTAGATATCTAGATGTGAGATTGATGTTATCTAACTTCAGTTGTCTGACAAGTGATATCTACTTTAAGAGCTTCCACAAAGAATAAACATTTTAGAACTGAAATGCAGAAGCAAAGTCCATTTTGTATCTATGACAAGTATGTCCAAACTCGGGCAGAACACCTGATCCACACATGACTACTTCCAGCCATTCTGTCCTACATAAGGTTGAAAACAGCAGTGATTCAGGAGCTGATTAATGTGTGGATATTTTTTTCCTTGCAGACAGAAATATTTTCCAGATTGCTGGAAGGCTGTAACAAACTCAACTATTAAATTTCCATTTTCCACCATATCTTTCTTGAACCTTTTGCTTTTCATCTAGGCTCTGTTTGTAGACAATGAGATGAGATTCTTCATTACAGCGTGATGACTCACTTGCTGGAGTTAACTATTTCTATTTACATCAACAACAAAAAAATATCTACCTTAGATTATAATTCTGTATTTTAGATTGTTAAAGTAAAATGAATCCCAATGTAGGCTCTTTGTAATTGTCATCAGGTTGATCTTCTTTGATTTGATTTGTGACTTTTTCTTACCCTGTGCTCAGTACCAATTATGATTTAACTTGCAATTTTTATCATTTTAAAAGATTGCTAAACTTGATTTGGAACATAGAAAATTTGGAACGCTGGCTGCAATGCAAGTTTAATAGTTTTAGTACACAGAATTCATTTAAAGTTCTGTGTCAATCAGATTCTCTTTGCTTCACCGAAAACAAATATCAGTATAACGAAACAAAGAGTTAAGTTCTTGGTCCCAAAGCATAAATACATTTTATAAAGGAAAAGCAGAAAAGCAAGAGAATGAAGGCATGCAATGGCACTTGCCTCTTGTTCCAGTTCTACTTTCTAAGTGGTACATCGCCTTGAACATAATTTTTGTTACAAGTACTCAATCCTATATGTATAACACAAATATTGGGTGGATTTCTGCTTGCTGCTAAACACTAGATGAGCTTTCCTTAAACACTTCATTTTTCTTTTTACCCTAAGGGAGGCTTTGATTTGAAGCTTTGTCAACTTCGAGGCCTCTGCCATTATGACAGTACTGTATTTATTGGAGTGGAAAACATTCCTACTCTTAGATAGTGGCTAAAATGTTGTCTTACTGGTAGACTAACAGAAGCATCTGCCATTTGAGTGGCTGTGATTTTGCCAGAGCCTCTATTTATTTTCTTTTTCTTGAGACAGATGTGAAGTTTGGATTCAAAGGACCTCATAACCATCATGGGTTTTCCCTGTTCTGGCATTTATTTAAGTGATTCCCTCTACTGCCATTTTATTAGTTTCAGGCATATTAAAATCGATCACACTTAAAAGTTGTAATAAAAAACTGTCCTTGGCTCTTTTTCACTCCTAATTCTTTGTTCTCTTTTCTTTTCTTCTTTCTCCCTGTAGTTTGACCTCCGGAAACACAAACATCTATAAACTACATAAGCAGACAGCTGCAGTTTCTCTTTGAATAATAACCAACAGCTCTCTTTGGTTTTGTCACATTTCTACCTGTTTGGTGGTTCCATCAGCATCACAGCTCCTGTCCAACTTGCTCTTCACTGTAATCCTAATGGGCAATTTCAGGCTCATGATGAAGAGTAAGACAAACAGGCAAATGTCCGTAAGCACGCAAGCTTGAAGGGGTTTCATTGCCAGCTCATTATAGCTCCACTAATGAGATTTCCATCCAATTTGTGGGATAGCAGAGCTCAACTCAAAAAAAAGGACAGAGCTACCAATACATTGGGATTAGTATGCCTTATTAAAAAAAATAACCTTTGTTAAATCAGGATGCAGCGGTTAGGGCAGCGTCTTTATATGCTGGCACAATACAAAAACAATTGCTGGATTATTTACATTATACTCATCAGCTTGGCATAATAGCTGAAGTGATGTTAAACTCATGCAATTCACTTAGGCAACAATAAATGCATACTTTATGTATAATCTTTATGTAAAGTGCAGTTTGTAAGAATTTTGCAATTAAGTAAAAACCACTACTGTTTGCAAAAATGCTTTTAGAATGAGGATGAGGATGAATATAGCAAGTAGCAAAAAGAAGCATAAATTCTGTGACACTGAAGGAGGCGCCTGTGAGGACACACAGAGGCATTTTCCAGTTCTTTGGTTATATATGAGGGACTGACATGTTGAAAAGGTGAACAGTTTTAAAAAAGTGCCACCTGCACTCCATGATTGCTGAACTCCAAATCTCAAGCAAAGTGGTATTTATTATTGTTTAATGTATAATTATTTTGATTAATCCCATCTTTCTACGTAAATCCCCTTGAAATACAGACCTACAACTTCAAATCTTGAACTTACTAAAAAAATCACTTCATTATCCAAGTATGCAGCTATTATAAATTTCAATAAGCAGAAATCTAACAAGTAGCTTAACTGAAGATAGTTATAATGTTTTTCATACCTACCAGAAGCAGATCTTAGCTCTTTACACTATTGCCTTTACATTCACCATGAAGCATATGGGTGTAGTTGTCTGCATTGTGAGGGCCTTACTCTACTGAACTTCTGAAAGTAACAAGTAACACTCAAACTGAGAAGAACTAACGTTTGTCCTCTCTGATCATTGCCCTGTCTCCATGGAGGCAGATATTTCTGTCTAAATCCACGTGATTTCACTTTAACCGAAAAGCACTGTAACAGGATTTTTTTTCACAGTAACAAAACCTCACTTCTGTAACCAAATGGAGTCAGCCTAGTTTAATCAGGCTATCAGTCACTCTGCAGAAACCGGAGAGGAGGCAAATATTATTTTCCATCGCCCATAAAAGCACAGAATAAACCATCAAAATTTCTCAATATCGCTGTTGATTGAATTTGGCATGGGACTTCCACCAGAAGGTAGAACTGTCGGGCTCTGTTACTTCACCCATTGCAAATCATTTCTTTGCCATGATGGGAAAAAAGGCAAAGCTATATTTAAGGATCTTTAAAAAAAAAAGATCATTGGACTCTGCTACTGGACTGCTAATCAATCAGCCATCAGAATGATATTTTTTGCAGCAGTGCAGCATCTCCAAGCCACTGCCAGTCTTACAAGGCAGGACCTGAGAGTGGCTCACACGTGCCCCAGTCTCTTCTTTTTTCTCACTGCACATCAGCAAGACCAGCTGCTAGCTGGAGTGTCTCGGCAAGGAATCACCCATGCTACTGACTCCTTTGGTGGCAGGGAGCTGTGCATCTGGACCCAAAGATCTGCTTTCCCATGTGCTAACCATGGACTTCTTTGAGCTTCATCTTAAAAGATGCTCTAGAGGTTCGGATGCCACACAAGAAAGCCAGCAGCTCCCATAAAGAGTGGAAATAGGAGACTTTATAATAATGTCAGTGTTCCCAAGTATTTTAGTGACACAAACTGAAACAGTTCTAGATTGGTGTCTAAAATAAAACGGCTTAACTGCAGGCAAGTCTTGCAGGGAGCACATGTCTCATTAGAGTTCTCCTCAGGGCAAACTGCTATCTGTCTTGTCATTTGACCCACAGATATGCTGGGAGATCTATTCAATACCATACCTTATGTATTTTAAAGCCTGATTAGTTCTAATTCTACCCTGATCCCGGGGGTTTCCAGTTTGCCCAAGTCAGACATCACAATGTTCTGGCACAATGATACTCAAAGAAAGCTGGAGAAACTGTTCTGTGAAGAGAATGACTCTTCAGGAGTCCTAAAGTAGCTCTAACACTTCTTGTGTGGATAAATTCAACAGTTTCAAAGTTTGATGAGGAAAGAAAGCACCACAATCTGCTTTGGCAGCACGTTTGCTGTGATTTCTGCAGTGTGTGAACACAGCAAGGAGAGTGACAGGTTGAGGGGATTTCTCAGCCAAGCAGCATAAATCAGAAATAAGTTCAATGCTGGTGAAAATTTTTCCTTGTCTTCAACTATAATTTCTGGGTGTATTCATAAAATGTATTGGCTACAGGGCATAGTGTTAACATATAATTTTTTTCCCAAAAATTTGGTCTTTCTCACATGTTGGCTAATTTCTTTTCATTTCAGTATAAATGAGGTGAGAGCGTTGGCATGTTCCTTCTGGAACTGAAAGGGAGAAAAAAAATTACAATGGTGATGTGTGCATGTACATTGCTTTGGAATTGCAGTCTAATGACTCTTGTGATGAAAATATTCAGACATCAAAATCTTCCTTATTCTGCAGCATTTTGTAATATTTCCCTAAAAATACTTATGCTGATACATATTTCAGGGATATCAATGAAAACTATTTTGAATCAATGTAAGTGTCAAACATCATTACTATGCTGTTGTTCAATACTATATCACTGAAGGATGCCACCCAGAATGCAAATTAACAAGAACTTCGAGGGGATTCCTGTTTTCCCCAGGATTTTGGTGAATATTCAGGCACTTTCCATAAAATTAGGTGAATAACTCATTTGAAAAATTCCACTTCTCACAGAACTTTATGGTGGCAAACACAGCTTCAGAAGGCTAATATACAGTATCTGTAAGAAATTTTTTTTTTAAATAAAGTCCAAAGAAAGAGACTGTGTTAAGATACCGCTTAGTGAATATGTTATTGGTTCCGAACCTTTTCTTACCTGACAATTTTTTCATCTTTCCCTGGTCTCAGATCTAAGATGTTGTGAAACTTTCTGCATTAATCCTCTTTGATTGTGTAAAGTATGGTTGTCACATTGCATGATTCATAAAAGTGCAACAGGCAAACATAACACTGGAAACTTTACCTGTCAAGGGTTTTCTACTTTGTTTTTCACATATTTTTTTCATGAAACAAGTCAATTTATCAGAAGAATGAACCAAAATATAGGAGTTAAGTTTTAGAGCAATTATAGCAAGCTAAGATTTTTTTCAGTGACTACAAAATGAAGGATGAAAAGTTCTAGTTCACAGCCATGTGCTAAAATAAACGCATAAACTGCTTGTCAACTTGTCAACAGAGAATGAAAAAACACCTTTAAAATAAGCATAGTTCCCTTCTTTTCTCTTCACCTGCTTTATGAACATTTTTTTACATCCAGATCTTGTAAATAAATACCTTATTTGTATTAGCACAGCTAGTTTCTTGAGTGATTTTGGTTCCAGCAAGCCCCCTGTGTTTTTGGATGCGAGAGTCCTTGAACCCAAGACAGGAAATCCCTCTTGCAGTGCCCGAAGTCTGGGACTGAGCAATGCAGGCCAGAGGAGGGCTGGGGAATGCAGCCAGTCTGGGGGCTTGGGGCCGGGCAGGGAAGGTGCCATGTCTTTGCCTCTGTGCAGATGACATGCTGAACATCCAAGAGCTGCCCAGTTCCTTATGCAACCACGGGGTTCCTGTGTGACCACGCTAACAATACTCATTTTTCCAGGAATGAGGACTGTTTTAAGGCTATGTCACACTGCAGACACCATCACGTTACGGAGATAACAGGGCTAGCTTTAAACAGGAAGGATAACTAGTGCCTAACATGCCATTAGCCTATGTTCTAAAATATCTGTACTGCTTCTGTTAGCCAGGCTAGCTCAGTTGTATTTGTGCTATTCTGCAGTTTGCACTGAAGTCCTGTCCTTTGTACAAGAACATCTACTGCAGATAAATCTCAAACCAAGATGGGGCCAGCAGTTATGATCATTGAATAATCACTGAGATATACAATGAAGGATTCTTGTGTGTCTGGCAGATCCTTCATGTTTAGGCAGCATTGCTCATGGCACAGTCACACTCGTCCTCACTAGTTTCAGTGATCTCACCAGTTTCGGGTTGACCTACTGCTCATCACAGTTATGGTGATCACAGGTAGGCCAATTCCAGGAAGCAGACAGAAACTTTTGTAAATGTAAATGAAATTTTTAATTCCTCACTGTTTTCTTCATTTGCTGTTGGGACATCTCCTTTATCTGACTCTCACCAGACATTTTCAGTGAACTACAAATTTTGGGAGGTGCGCATGGAACTGCATAGTAGAAGTTGCCTTGGGCAGAGATAGGGAAAGATGAAAGAACAAGTTTTGAGAACTCTAAGGAAAAAACAAGGACACAAACAAAAATGGCAGAGTGCTAAAGTTGAACAACACTCACAGGAATATCCTCAACTTCATCAGCATTTAAATAGTTAATAGCTGTGGCACTTCTATTATCTTTAGGTTTCACAATGGACAATCCGACTGAATGAACCAGTTTGGTTACATCTCTGTTACAGATAAAATTTCAGGCTCCCTGAAGATTCAGAAAACAGTATTTTTATCAGCTCCTACCTGGTGCATGTTTTAAGAGATCACAGTGATGAGCATATGGTTGCTGTTTTTATTTTTAAAACTTTTTTGATTCAACATCAAGGAGATGATTCTGCAGCCAATGATAATTATGCAGAGAAAATCCTGTGGTTTTAGTTTTAAACATAAAACAGTGCAATAATCCCTATAAGCTCAGTGACTGCGAAATCTAGGTTACTCAGACCCACTCATCCCAACCAGTACTAATTCTGTGATCTCAGGTTGTAGGCTTTCATGGATTTGTTTTTCCAAAACCTGACAACATCTCTCTCTGCCTGAAGTTATCTCAAGTGGCTCAGTCCTTTCAAGTGAATGATAAGGACAAATCTTTACTTCTCTGTAGGAAGATGCCTAGAAATCATCTATTCCATGATTGTATGATAGCTTCAGTTGGTCAGTTTCATAACTGAATTTTAGGGAATTAACAAGCCCAGAAACAAAACTGCCTCCTTCTTTTTACTTGCTGCAAATGCTGAAAGTGGTAAAGGAATCCGGAGACAAAATTGATCATGTTGATACTGAAGGACTGCTCCTAGTGTTGTTACACACATTTTGATCCACACGTCCTCTCTTTGTTGATTTCCTCATGCAGTCATACATGAGAAAGACGAATCTGAATGGGCTGGTGAAGTCAAGAGGATTTTAGCAGGTCTTCACCTATCTCAGGCCACAACATATGCATCATTCTGACTTTCTTCATCAAACAGCAAATCTGATCAGTCATAAAGATAGGCATCTTAGCTCATTTGAAAAGAAAATAATATTTCACCTTCATTGCGATTCAGCTACAGATACTCATTTTCCACAAGTGCATCAGATGAGAATTTCACAACATTCTTCTATTATCCAAGCACTGCCTGGTAGCTTCAGTTTTCCTGAAGAACCATCTGCCTCCTCTGCATTCATCTCAGAGTTTAGAGAGGACTTTTAATCCCTGAGTATGCACTAATATTGATGTCTTTGTGATTTTGGTGGTTCACCCCCCTTGTATGTTGTATTCAAGGGATGCTGTGCATGTAATGCCTCCTATTTTATTATGTTGGCCCACAACCTCGGAGGCAAATGTTGGTGATATGACTGTAAAAGCTGAACCTTCTCACCCATATTCCCTTACATTTTGTTGCTATATGAAAGATGACAGCAGATGGGCAGTCTGACAAAATGGCATCTGACATGGAAGTGCATATGGAGAAAAGGTATGTCATGGAATACATCCATGTCGAAAAATGGCACCCACTGACATTCACTGATGCTTGCTGAAACGTTTATGGACACCAAACAGTGGATGTGAGCACAGTGAGGAATGGGTGGTGCACTTCAGTAGAGGCAAAAGCAACAGTGGGTCATCTCCATTGATGCAAATTTTTACAAGCACGGCATGCAGGCTCTTGTTCATCACTGCAGAAACTGCATAACCATGCATAACTGCATGTTGAAAAATAGTGTTTTGTAGATGAAAATTTGCTTTGTCAAACAGTGTCGCTGTTCTTTTTGTATTTGTTTTGGTTTCCATGGAAATAAATAGGAGGCAATACTTTCGGAGTGATGCACGTACTTAGAAAAATCATTCTATAAAACATTTAAAGAGGCCATGCCTTCTTGTAGATAGTACTGCAAATAAATTGCTGATTCTTATGTAATATTTTATGATATCAACTAATGTATGCTCAGGCTGAGTTAATCACTGGATGTCATTTTTTCAACATCTAAAATCTTAGCAGCTAATGTTTCCAAAAACATACTTCTCTGTCACATTGAAATAGCATGATTCTTCCATGTTTAGAAGAATTGACCTAGCCAACATAATCAACCTCCATATCTTAGCCAGCCTGCCCATCTTTATAATCACTGGAGAATAACAGAAAGGAAGATCATCTAGTCTATAATAGTCATCTAAAATAGCCTTCTTAAGAAACCATTTTTCTCCTCTAAATATAAAGACATTCAATGTGGCAAAGTCAGATATGGAGTTACTTTTACTGTGCCCCCTTAATATAAGGAGTTAAGACGAAATAAAGGCGATGGAGTGACTTTATAAGCATTCGTTATGTGGAAAATAAAAATGTAGAGAAAATTAATGGGATAGTATTATTCTGGCAGTGGATTAAGATTGGAGTGCATAAAGGTTGTAAACTAGGACTGTTTCTTAATATATGTGAATGATGGGCAGAAAGAACAACAATGCAACAAAATGCTCAGATGACACAACATTATTCAGAGTAACCAGCATATACAAATATATGTTTACAGCACATACAATCTGCATGACAGGCATCTACTGAAATATAATTTCACTGTCAATAGTGGTCAAAGAAGAACATAATGTGTAAGAGTGAGAAAAGAATGGGATAGACAATTACTCTAACAAATTATATCAGATCATTACATAAATAAATAGTAGTACATCCTCAGGAACACAGTGTTCAGCTGGTAGGTAAAGAAGAGGTTTGCTGACAGCTGATTACTATTATTAGAATCAAGAGAGAACTGTTATAAAATGACTCTAAAAAAAGAAATGTGCCTGGTTGTACTAGAATAAGCAAAAATGAGTCAAATAAAAAAATATGGAATAATTGAGATGGTAATTTTTGCTATTTTTTCATATCTCTTTACAGAATCATAGAATTGTAGGGGTCGGAAGGAATGTCTGAAGATCATCCAGTCCAAACCCCTGCTACGGCAGGTTGCCTGTCCAGGTAGGTTTTGAATATCTCCAGAGAAGGAGACTCCACAGCCTCTCTGGGCAGCCCGTTCCAGTGCTCTATCACCCTCAAAGTAAAGTTTTTCCTCATGTTTATATCGAACTTCCTGTATTCCAGTTCGTGCTCGTTGCCCCTTGTTCTGTCACTGGGGACCACAAAAAAAGAGCCTGGCCCCATACTCTCGCCTCCCACCCTTCAGATATTTATAAGCATTGATAAGATCTCCCTCAGTCTTATCTTCTCCAGGCTGCACAGCCCCAGGGCTCTCAGCTTTTCCTCTTGAGGCAGATGCTCCAGGCCTTTTATCATCCTTGTGGGCCTTTGCTGGACTCTCTCTAGAAGTTCCCTATCTTTCTGGAACTGAGAAACCCAGAAATGGACACAGTAATCCAGATGTGGCCTCACTAGGGCAGACTAGAGGGATAGGATCATCTCTTTTCATTCTGTTAGCCATGCTTTTTAAAATGTTTCTAATTAATACATAAAAAACATTAAGAATTAAAAAAAAAAAAAGGGGGGGAGGTTTTAAGAGACCATCTAACTCTCCTCCTGCCCCGTCATGTCTAAACAGTACATAAATATTTAGTTTACCTGATATGAAAAAAAAATAATAATAACTTGGATTGCACAAATATTTTCATTTCTGTGTTTCATTGCTTAGGAATCTCAGTCATAAGAGCACGTCTAGCTTATAACCTAAATCTTCTTTACAGAAAGTTGTTCCTATTATTCCTGAATCTATCTATATTGGACATGAAGAACAAATTCAGTCTTTTTGTAACAAACTTTTACATATTGAAAAACTGCTACCATGTCTCCCTCTCAGTCTGTTTTCTCCTAGACTAAACAAACCAAATTCTTTCAACCTTTCTTCATACTCCATGCTTTCTAAATTTCTAATCACTCTTGTCAGTCACTCCTGGACTCTCTCCAAGCTCAGATTTTCTTAAAGCATGGTGCCCAAAACTGGATAAAGTATTCCACAAGTAGCAGATAGATCAGAATAATTACCTCCCAAATCTCCCATCCAACCATCATTTTTCCATATCTTGGATTGAGATTTTCTCTTTTTGAAACAACAGGTTCTTGCCTCACATCTTGTCTGTGGTGCTGAAGACATTTTCCGCAGTACAGTAGTCTTTCTAGTTACTGTCCATTTGGCACTTATGCATTCCATTTCTCTTTTCTGTGTGTATCACTTTTTACTTATTTTCCTTGAGTTTGATCTCATTAATTGCAGATTTTAATACTTTTTATTTTATTCTTCAAATTGTCAGTAACCCTCCCCCCCAGTTTTTATATTCACCAGTTTTGTAACTGTGTTTTCCAATTCTTAATCCAGGTCATAAAAAATATTGTATGTGGTTCAATTTGACTCCCAGTTTTAGAGAGTGCTATTGATATATTCTCTTTGAGTATTTTTTTTCAACCAGTTGTTCATCTACCATGTAATTATTTAATCTAGTTTATATTCCACTGATTTTCCTGAGGAGGGTTATATATGACAGCACAAAAATCTTTACAAATGTCAAGATAAATCATCATTATCTTTTCAAGCTCATTTCAATTACTCTGTAAAAGAAAGAAAATAGGTAAGGTTGAGATAATTTTGTTTGGACAGAGCCATATTTAACCTCCTGCTTATAGGTTATTGACTAATCATTAGATTCGATATATAAGTTAAGTCTACAGCTTACTACATTCTATTGTGGCTTTTTTCATTTCTACAAATCAAGTGCTTTGTCTCCCATTTTGCAGCTTTGTGAATTCCTTCTATATTGCATGAACTTTTAAATGTAATGACTTACTACATTGGTTTGACTGGTTTATCAAAGTCTAGAAAATTCTCCTCTCCACTGTTCTTCTCTCCTTTCCTCTGTAATGACTCTTTTAGATACTGTCAGCTCTTCTGAACTCATTTTTCTTCTCAGAATTCTTCCCAAGGGAGTTGCCTACCAAAAGTTTACTATTTTGTTTTTTTTTCCAAAGATTATTGTGAATGTGATTACCTTTTACATTTTCTTCCTTTCATTAAAATCAGAAGCTTTGCCATTTCATGAGCCTTCTCTCCTCAAATCTGTCCCTCTGAAGTAAGTCAAATCTGTATTGGTTGCATCCAGTTTGTTCATCTTTCTTCTAAAATAAAGACTCTTCTCCACTGAATATTCCAAAACATCTAGAAGATGAACTCAGTGATCTTTTCCACTTTTTTTTCATAGTACAATAGAAAGACAAATAAATTAGTCATGTTGAAATTTGGTAAGTTTCAAGTTAAAATATATTTTTTTCACCCTATAATAAACACTCTGTGGAACTTGTTGCTCCTAGATATTGTAAAAGTCTGTAATCAAATTCTCGTAATAGCTGGATTTTAATTATATTACTGAGACAAAATTTTATGCTTCTGGAAATATCCAGCCACTGTAACATCTTAAAACAGGTTCTCAGAAAACATACTCTTTTTTTAATTTTTTTTAAAGTGAAATATCTGGGGTTAGCCACTGTCAAGATAAGAGAAGTAGACTCCTAATCTGATCCAGTTCTTCTACTTCCATGGATAATCTTGGCATTTAGCTTGTCTGCAAATTCTTTCTAGTCTAAATACCAGTAATTTAAATGAAAAACCATAAATATAAAACCAATAGCAGGCCAGAAAAGGTTTTGAGGAACAACTTGCTAGCAACATAAAAACTGACAGTAAAGTCATCTTCAGTGACATCAAGAAACGAGGATGCCACAGAGTCTGAAGAGATGATAGATGAAGAATGTGCAAAAGGGGATCTCCCTGAAAATAAAGTGGAAAATGTAAAACAAACTCCATCTGATGCAGAACTGTGATCTGGTACTTGTTGCCCAACTTTGTTTCAGTCAAAGGCATGAGAGGAAGCAAACATAAATTTCTAAAAAGGGCTCCAGGGGAGATTGTAGGCACTGTGGATCATTAAGTCTCATTTCTGTACCAGAAAAGCTGGTAGGAAATGAGAGAGAGGTTAATCACCATGTACAACAAAGGGGAAGCTAAGCCCTGTGATGCATTTACAGTGGACGGAGCTTACAGGAAGGTATTCATGCATTTGCTGATACAAATTAATGTCAACGAAGCTAAAATAAGATACATTTGAGAAAAATTCCTAAAAGTAGAAGAAATAGCAGCAATACGATATCAGTTAGCTACTACCCTTCAAAAAGAGATTCCAGAGATACAATGTCTGTTTTTTCTGTAATCCTCAGGTCATTGCTTTGTGCCACCAGTAAGTCCAATAGCGAGTTAGGAAGGAGTTGTTAAACAGGCAGCCTCTGTCTCAGAAAATCTCCAATCCATGCTAAGAGTGGCAGGATATGCCAGAAGAAGTATTGTTCCCTCCTTACTTGTGATATTCTTTGCTGGAGTCTGCTACTGTCAATTATTGGACATTGGAACAGAGGACTAGATGAATGCTTTGTTGTCTCCAGTATAAACATGCTAATGTTCACGTGAGTTATCACTGGACATACAGGGTATACTTGAATTCATGCTGAAGAAGCAGCCACCAAATTCCCCAAATCGTACAGTGATGTATTTTGCTCTGGAAGCTTTTCTCTTTCTGGTTAAACATTTCTGAAGTTACCTGAGAATTTATGGTCAGATCCTTAAAACTGCACATAAACACATTTTTTTTTAATCAGCTAGTACAGTAGATAAATCCACGTTTAGGCACCTAAAACTACAGATAAAAACATGCTTAGGTGCCTAAATACCTTTAAAATATGGCCCTATGCAACTTTGAAGATGACGCCAAGACTTCTGTAGACATCATTAACATAGGGCTGAACTTCAAACATATTTAGCATGATTCAGATAATGTACAGAGCCCATCTTGGCAAAAGCTTCTCTTAAAGGTCAAGAACTAAAAAAGGAAATTCTCCTACAAAGATGGAGTGTACAAAGAATCTTTTGGGAAATAGAATGACGGTGCTGGGCCCCCCTTTATCTTGATGAATAACATAAGGGTAATGAAAAACAAGGAGACACAGATAAGGAAACAGAGATAAGAAAATAGATAAGAAAAGCAAGCCAAGTTTTTTAACGTTAAATGTCATTAGAAAGCAATATGCCAACTGGGAAGTAAAAAGAATCTAAAAAGTTTTAAAAGGACCATTTAACATGATAGTAGCACCTGAAGCATTCCTCACTTTTATGAAATTACTTTAACCTAGACAGGAGAGCCCCTAGAGATGAAAACACAGAAGTCTATCCCTTTCTAGTAAAACAAACAAGCAAATATACAAATAATATAATAACATGAATCACAGAACACAAGGAATTTTTTCAGCAATTCCAATTTCAATTGGTACACATTAAAAAGAAGAAAAAAAAAGACATGACCAAATTCTTTCCTGTTTCTTTTAAGATACAGGCTTCTTTTTAAAAGGGTTTCAATAATAAGCCATATTCAATTCGTTAGCAGTGAACATTAATTTATGATAGGAGAACAACCATTGTCTTCATGGGATGCAGTTGCACTATATATTGTGAAAAGCGATTGCATCTCTTACTGCAGGCTATAGTATTCTGGCACTAATTTCACTAATTAATCTCTGACTTTGGCGTTGGGCCAGAGTCGTTGGTAACCAAATGACTTTTAGAAATTTTTTGAGTCTCAACATATTGTTAAGAAAACATTCTGGCAGTTGTATATAGTATTCTAATCATTCCATTTCTGTGATCTTAATATCTATAGCAAACCTAGATTTAAAAATTTCAGTAATAGCTTAATGCAGCTAATAACTATTTTTCCAGTGGACTAAATCTGTTCTATCTATGACTATGCTTTTTCACTTTCAACTTGAACTCTTTGTTACCATTTATGTCTCTGTAAAGCATATACTGTACTGTACTGAAATAGAAACATTCTTCATGTCAGCTGTAGAGATGTAAATTAATTCACGCAGGCTTCAGCTAATAAAACATTGAGACTTATAGGTTGTTCAAGAGAATGGCTGTTTTTCTTAAGTTAACAGCAAACACACTTATCAAGAGAGCACTCTATAGATGGACGATATCCTGATAAAATAGAGTAAAACAGCACTAGAAGGAATAAAGTTGATAGCAACTCTGTAACTCATATTTTACTAATAAACTAAAATAATCTGAGGGATTTGTACAAGTAAGGTGAAGAACAATCACAGTATGGAGTGGTAGCTAATGTAGTCAATCATTTCCACAACTACACAGTTGCATGTATTTCACTGACTAAATGCAATCCTGCTACTATGACTTTTTTTTATATCCAAACTGTTTTTTAATTTAGTATTTTATTAGTGTTAAGGCAGCTACTTAATTGCACTTAAACAATGATTATCAGTTCTATGGAATTACACTGAGCAAGATACATTATGATAATTATAATTGACTTTTGATGATATTTTGCTTATCAGTTGCACCATTTTAGTAGTTTTCCATGTCTGTAAATACAACAGCAGTTGTTCTCTGGAAGTGTTAATTAAAGAGAAAAAAAATGCTTTGAATGATATATATATTCTCTTTATCATATGCCGCAGCAAATTCTGTGAACTATCTTTATTTCATATTTCTTTACATGATGAGAACCTTATTCATTTATTCAAATAAAACTTAGGTAATGTTCATTTTAAATTTCTAAAATACTTATTTCCTTTGTCTTTGTAAAATTAATTTTATTATCCTCAGTTTTCAAAAAATAATTGTCCAACAGTCAGCAGCTATCATAAGGTTATGTAAATGAGAAACAAACACAATGTTTTCCAGACTGGAAAATAGTGCAGTATCTCAGAGCCCATCACAGGTAAATGTTTTGCCTGAATTTCTCATTTTGTTATTTTTTCCTAGTTGTGTTATCTAATATAATTAAGAGGAGTGCTATAATTAAAATATAGTGTTTACTTATAAAGACTGACTGGTCTCAGGAGAACATTTCAAAAGATTTGATACTTTAATACTTGGGCTCAATTCATTCCTGGCTTAATTCTTGTTAGACACACATAGGGATGAATTTGGTCCTTTTATTTTGCAGAAATACATTGTACAGATTTATTCCTCTTTTATTCAGTTTAGAATCTTCCAAAACTCAGAAAGATGTAGCAATATTATTGACTATTGCTTTAAATCCCATTCCACTCAAAAATCCTTTGAGTAAAAGTAAGGCAACTAAATTTAAAGTTTAAAATAAGACAATCCTTGCAGTAAAAATCAGTCACTTATCAGTATACTTCCATGCAGCTCATTCGGAATTCAGAATTTGGAACACAAATTTAGAATATTGAACATGGCATTATTCATTACCTGGCACACACTCATTCAAGGCAGTTAGCCAACAAGCTATCTCTCTACTTACAGGTGAAACAACGTTTTTGAGAATCTTAAAAATTTGAAAACATTCATAAATCAAAATACAAGGGTTTC
Source organism: Chrysolophus pictus (assembly GCA_037305975.1). Classification (NCBI taxonomy): domain Eukaryota; kingdom Metazoa; phylum Chordata; class Aves; order Galliformes; family Phasianidae; genus Chrysolophus; species Chrysolophus pictus. The sequence continues at coordinate 76,591,449 of CM074577.1, read as the reverse complement.
TAAGAGGGAATCTAAAATCATGCCAATTTTAAGTATACTGGATAGAAAAACAAGTCAGTAGTTTAAAAGGCTTTCCTGACAGGCACTTCCAGTTACTCAGACAATATCAATTAGTGTCTGTAGACCAGACTTACCAAAGATGATATTTCAATCAGTACATTTTCCAAATCCAAAGAGACCATATTTTTTCTCTTTGTTCTAGTCTACATCAAAAAGAGTAATTATTACTGAGGATATAGAATATAATTGGGGTATAGAATAGGTGCTTAAATATTAGTTTGAAAACCTGTCAGGTCCGGAAAGTTTCCACTGTGGCCATCATCACCATTTACAGTGATTTTCTCTACTTGCAGAGGTTTTTTTGTTTTGCTTTTTCTATGGATGTAGGCTGAGAATGTGATAGGCCTACACTGGTGGGCCCAGGACATGTGGGAAGTGGTATGGGAGAAGACAGAGGGGTGGCTTCAGTCAGGAACAGGCAGCCTGCTGGTCTACATGCTGTATCCTGGCTGCTGCCCTCTGTCAAGACTTTGTTGACCTTGTCTTTGCTCTTGCAGACCACAAATCGTGTTTCCTAGGGTAGTGCCTGGGAGCAAGAGCTTGTTGTGGCTACAGGACTCCAGATTAGATGCCACAGATGTGGGTCTTTCTCTCCCTGTTGCCAACTCACTGCACCACAAGGTTTTAGTAAAGAGTTCAACAGAAGAGTGATCAAAGGATTGGAACATGTCTCCCACAAGGAGAATCTGAGAGAGTTGGGACTTCCCTGTCAGGAGGAGAAGAGACTCGGTGAGGATCTCATCAATGTCCATAAATACTTGAACATATTTATCCTGAACATAAGATGGCAAAGAAGATGGAGCCAGGCTCTTTTCAGTGGTACTCAGCGCCCAGACAGGATGTAATGGGCACCAACAGGGACTCCCTCTGAGCACCAGGCAGCACTGCTGTGCTGTGCGGTGCCAGAGCACTGGCACAGGTTGCCCAGAGGCTGTGGGATCTACTCCTTGGGGATGTTCAGAAGCCGCCTGGCCATGGGCCTGGGCCCTGCTCTGGGTGTCCCTGCTGGAGCAGAGGTGGGCCAAAGGAACCTAAAGGGCCCTGCTAGCCTCAACCACACTGTGATGAGGAGAAGGACTTGGGAGTTTGAGGTTAGCATTTAGTCTGTCAGATTTCTGCCTTCTGACAGAGATGAACAAAGCCCACATGTGACACCCACAAGTAAACACACATTGTGATTTCCAGGATGGTCTTCTGCCCTTGCAGGCAAGGAGATCCAGCACTGAGTTTTCCTCTAAACCTGTAACGCATAATTAAGCTCCTTTAAATGTCCACTGTGAAATCAAACAGAAGTAGGAGTAAATTAAAAACGTTTTCTCCAAAAGAGTGGTCAGGCACAGTGTGCCCAAGGATGTGGTAGAGTCACTGTCGCCAGAGGTGTTCAAGAAACTTGTACATGTGGTGCATAGGGACATGGTTTAGTGGGCAGTACTGGTGCTAGATGGACAGTTGGACTAGATGATCTTAGATATCTTTTCCAACACTAATGATTCTATGATTTTACAGTTCTAATGGCTCTGAGGTATTCTGTTCTTACAGTGCCTGTGCTTACCTGTGTCTCCAAGACAGCAGCGTAGTCTAGCACTGAAGGGATTGCTCTGTGACAGCTTATAATATGGACAACTGCTGTGGTTGGAAGAATGAAAATGAAAAGCTCTGCCTGACTAGTTTTAAAAGAATAAGCTCTTAACACTGCTAACTTTTTTATCTCTATCATTGTAGCTAACTAGGGCATAGATTTTTACTGAAAACTGCCTCTTCATTCATAGAAATGTCCACAATTCCCAAGACTCTGAATTATTTCAGCACAAATATTTATACTAGTAGAGTGCTATTCAGCATTCATCTTTCATCCCCTGATATTTGTTGATTTTTTTTGATAATAGGGGACTTTAAAAAGAATCAACCATTAACCAGGAACCAAAAGCAAAAGTGTAAGTTTAGATAATCAACCGCACCCTATGAACAGTAAATACTAAATATTATTGGCCACATCAGTACTTCAGAATTATACTGATTGCAGTAACTTTCTGAAGACAGGAAGGCAAATACCGGCAGCTACCTACCTACTGTACCTAATTCATATTATGTTCAGTTTATGATACAGCAACAAGATACAGGAAAAAAAAGTCCTAAATTCATGGGAAAAGCTATTCATAAGAGAGAATTTAATCACATCTGCAAATATTATTCTCTCTGTTTGGAATCATTGTGTTTCGGCTGTATTAGTTCTCCTTCACTTCCTGTCCTAAACATTTGTTTTATGTTTATGTCTTCTGTTAAGCAGGAGGCCTCAATGGATGCCAGCATTTCAGTGATGCATGAAGAGTTTCATGTATATATCCTAGAAAATTAGCTAAGATGTAAGGCTAGACTAATGGGCAAATATATTCATTAATAGAAAAGAGAAGGCAATGTGTTATGTTTAACCCGGGTTGGACTCACATCAGTGAAAATGGGTTTAGCTGCTGAAATTTCAGTAGAACTGAACCAATGTATACTCTTTTGTATATAGGACACAATATTTATGTAGGCCATTCAATTCAAAGGGATCCTAAAGTGCTTTGTGTTTTTGTAAAAATCTCTTATCTATATGTTAGCTGGGTGAAAAGTACTTAAGGAATATATTATCTGAGAAAATTTACCATTTTTCATCAAATAATGTGTTAAACAAATATTTTTATGAGGTGCTACAGCAATTCTATGTGTAGTTGAGTACTATATGTTTGAATATACAATAAACAATGGCAATATTTATCAAAAAATGTGTTCAATTATTTTATTCCTTTAAAAATATGGCCAGCATAAATTAGTTTTTATATTCAGAAATACTGACATATCTCCAATACTGATCACCTCAAAAAGTTTGATCAACTTTTTCCTGGGAAAATAAAAGAGGTCTCTTTCTCCCATTTTGCAGACATGAGACTGATGTGAATTGCAGACCAAGACTCAGATTTTTTCATGAACACCTAGAGAGGATAAGTCCATCCTAGGAATAGTTTATAACTGTAAATGAGTAAGATCTATATTTTAGACATCTCAGGGACACCAGTCAAGGGTGGGTACTTCAAGCAGTATTGGCTCTTCTCTCACGCAGAGTTCTGCAGTGCCTTTGCCAATGCACAGCCTGGTTTTTCCTTTTCCTATAGCTCTTAGCACCATTTGTTTTAAACTACCGTGGCCTCTACTGGTGCAATCTACCTCTCATTAAAAAATATGGTGATTAGTCCCTTAAACAGGAAAATATCAGACTTCCTTCAATGCCCTGTTCCTTTCAGAAGATTTAAACGTGTTTCCTACTGGTCAGGATAGTAGTTAAGTTGGCTTGGGAAAGGTAGGGCTGAATTTTAGACAATGCCTTTCTGTATTTAAAATTAAGTAGATAAAATACAGAAATAAACCCTTCTTTGCTCTCTTGTTCTTGCTCCCTCACTCTCTATCTCGTCTGTTAAGTTGTATTTTGTTCTTCTGCACAGTGTTGCATCTTCAAACAAAGATAGGTCAAATCCAGACATATAGTTAGTCTACTAATTTCTGAATCAGGCTTCTTCCTCCCCGATATAGGGTGGCTACCAATAACAATGTACCACTAATGCAAATACACCTTTTTAAAATGGAAACAGTAATAATTAAATGAAAGAGAAGCAGAAAAAGGTTTGTTAACCCCTCTGGGATCCTGCACAATGAAAGGTGCATTTTAAGTGGCTGTTACTGGTACTATGATTATAACAAAAGCCCCCATAATTTCTTATCCTGGACAGATTCTTACAGCCAAAAAGACAAGGACATATTCAGTATTTTAAAAATTGTGATCTATCATGATCTTACATAATTTTATCTTGTTGAGGCTCTTCTGCATACATTTAAATAATGATCAGATCTTCCTTCATCTTTATCTTTTCACAGTGCTCATGCAGCCAGAATGATATCAACATATTAAAATTCAAACCTTATTATTTTTAAAACCAATTTTTCTTTTTCTGTAAGTGTGTGGTTTAGTTCCATGTAAATTAATTTCAGTTAGGAAAGTATTTTTTCACTTCAAGTGTCTGTTAAATGCTTTTTACACCCAACCTGCTGACAAAAAATTAGAAAGCAAACAAATGAGATGATTTGCAGTAAAGAGATGGGATGCCAAAAGAGCACAGTATATAATTGGAAGAGCACAGGAAAATGTTTAAAATAAGTTCAAGAACAACGATAAGGCTAAAGATGATGTTATCTGTTGGACAGAAGATGCCATTAACATACACCAGAGTGTTTTCAATCACTTAATCAGAAAACCCTTTTCCTGAGCACTGTTTCTTGTCCATGTGCCATGAACAAACATAAATATTTTGGATTTCCTGCATCCTTCACTCTGATAATGGGCTCTTAACTGTAAGCCCTTCCCACCTCAAAGAAAGAGCTAAAAACAAATGATAAAACATGAACCACAGAGATGATTTCTAGACCAGATGAGTTATGGAATTCAACTGCCTGTTCAAAATGCCTTTTGCCCTGTACGATTAGTCCTAGCTTAATATGAATATAATTTAAAATGAGAGAAGAGGAGAAAAAGGCTGTGGATGAGAATGAAACTGCTGCCAATGAGCTAAAATGACTAAATTGTCACTGACTGCAGTAGTATACATTCAGCAACACAATAAAGAAAAGGGGTTTAACTGTTCTCTTTTTGCAAGAAATACCAAATTTGCATTTTCAGTGAAGTCACATTTGATTTCATAGAATCTAATAGAGACAGACAGTCATTTTCCTTTCTTTTTTTTTCCTCTCTTACACATTTTATATGGGAGGGAAAGGTTCAGGGGCTGAATCCCCTCCGATATATACTTATTCCAAAGGATATCTCTGAGATATCTTGAAGATGCCATTGTTTGGTGGTGGAGTTTTTTCCATCAGTTTCTGACAATTCAAGGAACAAATCTAGGCGACACTTTCTTCTATAGAAACAACAACTGGATGATTTCTATGACTGTAGCTTTCCAACTGTTATTCTTGCATGCGTGTGTGCATTCTTCATTACAGCTGAATGGAGACCAAGTGTCCTTCCCCATGTTTGCAGCATTGCAGCAATGTGTCAAGATTTTCCATCAGGAAAACGTAGTGCAGCATGCGCTCCATAATGTGCACCATTGAAAACATCCAATTTGAGACAATACAGTAAGGTTTCAAGAGCTGTTTTCAGATAATTCGGACACCATTGATGCAATGTTTTCCTTGGTTCAAGGGAGCTGTATCAGTCATTTGAATAATAATGAACTAGAAACTGCACTATGTGTTTCAACAAATTAATCAAAGTGGAATACTTGAGTATCAGGTGAAACTTACCTTAAGTGATCATTACATAGAAAAAAAAAAAAAAAAAAAAAAAAAACCAAACAGATCCATTTTAGAATGGTTTTGTACTGCTTTAAATGACCAGGAGACAAATTTGTTGTTGTGACAACGCATAAAAGAAATCACATTCCACACAGTAGATTGATCGCTAGACCAGATTTAACTTTCCAAGTTATATAAAAATAAATAGAGTCAAATAGTCAGCTGGTGTAAACAGCAACACTGCATTGAGCAATGCCAATTTGCATTAGGTGAGAATCCAGCTGGAGCAGTAGTCTAGGAATTTGAAAATGGTAACATGCATGGTTTTAAGGGATGCATTTCGGGACAAAAGTTGTTTTAAATTATGAATTTGACTGAGTATTAAAAAATGTATGTAAATAACAAAAGAGAAGGATATTTGGGCACTAAAGTCACACAAAACAATTACTCAGTTAACTTAAAATATTTGGAAATATTGGATTCACGCAGAATATGCCTTTCCCAGGTGGCACATAATAATTATCAGTTTTATACTTCAGTTTGGTCAGTTGTGTGTGATTTTTTGTGATCCCAAAATGTATTTATCAGCTCACACTTGTATTCCAAAGAAAAACAAACAAAACCTGCTTACATACGCGTAGGATGAAATGAGCAGAATTGAGTCGATTAAGTGGTTTTGCTGCATGTTCCCTTTGTTTGTATATTTGAGCTAGTAATGAGAAAATGTATGCAACTCATTTATGACATTTTCCACTTGGTTTTCTTACAGGTGAGATGCACCTTTTATAATAAGAAGATAAAAAATACATTTTTTTTTCTGGAGAAACTGCTAAGGAAATCTGATGTCTCATTAGAGAGACTGTTCTCTCACCATAAACATTTTCTCTCATTACTGAGAAAACTGCCACTAATCAAATGTATTTCTGAAGTACTACAAAAGGATTTGGCATTAAATTTCAAGATAATGGTTGTTAAGTGAGGCTTGTTTCATTCTTAGTCTTTATTTTTAGTCTGTTACTGCTTCTTTCTCTGTACAGTGGAAAATGTGCAGCATTGTCTGTTATGCAGTGCTGGATATAAATATGAATCATATCTGTTTACATATGATTTTGATTTTGGGGGGAGAAATTACTTCTCAAACATTCAGACTTAATAAGTGCCACAGAAATGAAGAACGCAAAGTTCTTTTTTCTTTTTAAAAAATGTTGGTTGAATCACATCAAAATCTCAAGACAATTCCAAGATGAACCGACTCTGAGACTAAATGACCTCTTCATCTCAGTGATAAAGTTCCAGCCAAAATATTCTCTCGGCCTGAGACGTGATTCATTAGAAATATGTGCATGGTGTGGAGCTCTACTCTCTATCTGGCAGAGTCCGGCCTGCAGACTGATAAGAAGCAAATGCAAATGTCCTGATAAGAACTGAATGCAAATATTTATGATATGATATTCCCTGGGAATTATGTGCAGATAAAACAAAGTGTATTATTTTCCCGCTTCTCTTTCAGGTTTGCCAAAATGCCCTTTTTCGCTTTCGGAATTTGCATTTCTTCAAAATTGATTCGGCTTGCGTATTATGTTAAGCTATTTGTTTGCTAAGGATGGTAATTAGTTACTGTAATTACAGCAATGACAGTTGCTAAATTGTTTTTAAAGCATTACAGTGAGCCTGTGCCAGAAGATTGCAGTATTTTTTTGGATTTAAGCAGAGGCTGGAAAAACTCCCACTCTAAGGCCAGCATGGGATTTTCAACTACAAAGCTGCTTTTCCTGATTGAAATATTTTTTTTAAGAAATCATTAATTTGCATTGATTGTAAGTACTAACTTTAAATTTTGGTTTATTCACAGATCACAGAAATATTAGTGATAGTGGGCCCTGTGGGAAAGGAGATACAAGGGGGACTCCCATCGTAAATAAAAGTGAAAGCTGATAGCGGAGGAAAAATGGTATAACTATTACTCTGAGCTGGTTAATTAAACTCTTTAGCTTGTTTTTAGATAAATTAAAAACAATTTTAAAATGCCTGATTGAAAGTCATTCCTGAACTTCTCTGAGGTGCTCAGAGCTAAGCATGGAACTCAGAAACAACTACATTCACCAAGCCCTTACTGCACAACACACCCAGATTTGAGAGAGAGCAGAAGGAAACAGCTCTTCCAAATAAACTCACATAGTCACTTTCAAACAAAAGTTTAGCAGTGCTGGCTTGAAAACGTAGTCAGTGTTTTTCCATTCTTATTTACACTGGACAATTGCATCTGGAGTAAGTACAGGGTGTCCAGAATATTTGGTGATAGACCCAGACAGCTCCAAGTTCCATCTATTCCCCCCTTCCCTCTAGCATTTCCTCCAAAGGAGGTACTGACACAGCAGGAAGAGTGCGCAGCTCAGCAGTGGAAGAGCCTCAGGCATCTTAGCATGAGCTCTTCCTCTTCCAAGACATGTGGTCTCGGGAGATTAGCTGGTGTGTGTGTGGGAACCCTAAGGCTTTCACCCATCTCTTCATTCTGTTCCTCCTTCCACTCCACCCCCGTATAATCTCATTCCCCACAGTTTATAGGAATAGACATAATCACGGCACTTTTCTTCCTTCAGAGAAAAGGCAGCCTCCTTTGAGGCTACAGTATTGCTCTGTAACTAGGAAACAGAACACCTGCAACCCACCTTCCATCACCCGCATCCCTCTCCTGGATGCCAGTTCACATGGAGATTGAAACACTGGGATTTATCCCAAGATTTCTCCCATCTCCAACCTTTCTTGGCTGGTCCTAACTGTTTTCCTTCATTTTCTTTCCAGTCCCATTTTACTTCTGGATCTCTCACACCCATCTGCTGCAGATGCCCACTGTACAGCAAGGCACACACCACTGCATTTGCACAATTTGCACACGTATGGAGGAAGCTCTGCTACTCAGTGTGCTTTCATACTATTTCAACAGACAGCACTATATGAAAACAAAATTTGCATCATGGTCTGCAGGACTATCTTTTCATTTTGACATGGAGTCAGTCTTTCAAGGGTGCATTGTCCTTTGCAGTATCATTTATCTAGTCTCCAGTTAACAGACATTTCCAGCTGATTAACTAAATGTCCAGTTCTTGCCTCTGAAAACCAGCCTGAATCAGCCATTGTCCTCATGCTTACATAAAATCCCATTATTCTGATGCTGTGAAAGTCTTACATTTGTTTTGAGGGGAAAAAAAAAAAAAGGATTCTGCGCTGTATTGTCTCCATGCAATAACTACAGATCCAGAGGAATGCAAGTCCTGTGATATCACTGGATCATTCAACACAGGGGAATCTTGCCGTTTTTAATCACAAGGGAACAGCATTCTAACAGCTCATGAGAAACACATGGTGTGACATTCTGAGGTCACTTTTCTATCCCATGTATAAACTTACAACAGTGCATTTTGACTGAGCAGCATTGGATCAAAGAACAACTTCAGGAAACATAAGTTGAGATTCAAATATCAGCTAAGTGATTGCTTAGCTACAGAAAGAAAAACATCTCTCCTGAAGTGAGAGAGTTTTCTTGTCCTGAGTTTCAAAGGCTTATTCTTTACAAAGTTTATTGGCTTATATTTGGATTATATTCTTCACTTTGAAACTCCTACCAAGGATTTACTTCTAAATCCCTACGTTAGTTATAGACAATATATAAGAATATAATATGCCCAATCGCCAGTGAGTAGATTTATATCTAATTTATAGTTGTATTTGACTGACTATTACACCTTTAAGCATTATTTTAGATCAAACATCATATACACTTTCATTTTAAAATGGTAAAAAAATTGATAGTGTAAGCATGAATGGTATGCCATAGACAATCCTCAAAATCCCTATCAAAGGAGGGGTGAGTGATGCATATGAAAACCACAATTAGCCATTAGGCTTTCCAACATCTCCCAACTATTGATAAATCGTTTATTAACACATTTATTAAACATTTAGAAGCATTTATTGCCCATTTATAAATCAATATATAAAATCTAATCAAGTGAATGAAAATCACTCATATATTGCTGTGTTTAGTATGGAAAGAAACTGCAGAATACATTTGTATTCAACTTACATAATAACATAGTAAATATATTTGAGTTCTAAAAGAGTGAGAATGTTTAAAATAACATTCTGACTCTCTAATGAGTTTTTTACAGAATGACTGGGTCAAGGGAGAGCCCTCAGCAGCTGGGAGGGCCCTGGGAGGGCTCTTGGAAAAACTGCTTCTGAAATCCACTTTGGGCAGGAATGGGAAATGAAGGAAGTCGCAGTGAGGAGCCGAGAGACTGTAGCTCCAGTGGGACTGCTGGGATAGCAAGCAAGAGATGCATAGCCAGCCATCTGAAGTGATGGGAAAAGAAAGGGATGGGAGGCTGCAGAGGAGCGTGCAAGGTGATGCAATGCACCTGGTTTCAGTGTGGCCTGATCCAGTGGGGAAGCAGAAAGGGCCTCGGAGGATTGTTATAGATACAAGAAAGGGCTTCTTTCTTCTTACTTTCATGTGTTTTGACCTAATTACATTGCTTTTTTCAGTGTTTAAGAATTTGTTAATTACCTTTGTTGAGATTAAAATAAAACCTGGCATTTTGAATAAAAGGCCTTTGCTTTTTGGGCAGGGGCTATGACTTGCAGTGCATAAAATGTAGGCAGATACCTCTCAAAATCCTGAATAAATCAGAATTCTGTCACACTCTGTCACACTTCTTCATTTTGGGGGTTTTGTTTATTTGTTTGTTTGTTTTTCCTAAAACCTCAGCTTTGTGATCAAGAAATAACAGAAATGCGTTCATTAAGAAAGAATTCCCAGATTACATGTAGGCTGAGGAAATCTTGAAATGCACACAACCAAAACCAGAAAGCCTACGAAAAAAAAAATGGGAAAAGAAATCAACCGCATGATTTTTTAAACCTTACTACTTTTAAACCAGCCTCAGGCTTTTTGAAAACTTGGGGTTGAAAATTCCTCAATGGTTTCACTTCTGTGCTATCAAGCAACTGCAAATACTGAGTATTGCAATATGGCAATACTGTAAGAAGGTGTTTTACACCCTCTAAAGAATAAAGCAAATGATTAAATAGATTTCTCTGAAGTGACGCATTATTTGAGGTGCTGCATCCTGGCAAGTGATAGGGATTAAAATCCTGCACAACACTTAATTAACATCAGTTCTCTGGCTACAATGAAAAGTTGAGCAGATAGACACTATATTAGGTATAGCATGGGTGTTTATTTTCTGGATTGAAACACATGAAAAGGATTAAGTAAGTAAATGATTACAATCCTCTAACTTGACCAAGGCCAACCAACCTTGATTATTGTAACATCTGTTGGTTTTATTCTAAATCAAATACAGAAAAAGATTATATCAACTCTTAAGCGTGATGTGCTATGTTCTTATTACATTTTAACAAGGTGAAGTATGGATGCCTTGACTTTGCCTAGGTGTTTGGAGTCTGTTATGCTTTTATTAATAATCTCTCTTCTTGCATTTCTGTCACTGCATAGCACAGATTTGCTGGAACTGATGATCTATCAGGGAGGACTGAAGAAAATGAGTTATGAAGTGTGGGTTATTATCAGTGAACAACCCATCAACAGTCACGTGAGGAGTCAGGGACTGCAGGCAGCTGTGACGGGGACCAGGTGGGGAGCAGACAGCAGAGACACCACAGGCTCATTTCCCCAGTAGAGCAGGTCATGCTAATGGGGGAGGGAGGAACACAAATCTCTTTGCACTTTCTCCTACACCTATGGAAAATCAACCACCAAGCTTGCTGTAAGTCACAGAATCGTTATACTACTGTCTTGGGCGTTGTGTAAAATCTTGATTCTTGAAATCTGTAATTTCACTCAGAAAAACTCTTGTTTTCTCTCCATTCTTCTGCATCAGATTTGATCTACAAATGTTAGACTGGCAGGAATTTTTGCCTTGAAGTCACTCTTATTCCTATACAGAGAATATTCTAAATGATAAGACTGGATGTTTTTCTAACGTACCCCATGAAATCAAGTGCAACTCTAACATATGATTATATGCTATGCCTTCATTATGGGACATGGAGCAATCATGCATTGTTGTAAGATACTAAGAGTGACCAGCTACAGACTCTTAAACTAAAAAATTCCTCATATATATTTTTTAACTTCTAATGTTTTGCAGAAATATGCGGAATTTGACAAGTTCTCATCATTGTACAAGAATATCAGAGGACTTGAGTGGGCTATTAGAACATAGTCATCTGTAAGATTTAGTGACCCAGAGGCAGTACTGCCATGGACTACCTTGGCCAAATGGACTGGAGAATCTCCAGGTTCCCTGCCAGCAGGCTGCAATTTTGAAATGCCTGTGCCGTCTGTGTGTGATGAAGCTCTCTAGGTATCCTGGACTTCTCTCACAGCCAGGAGCCTGGTCACAGTGGAAGCTTTGCAGAACTTAGTTTGAATTTTAATTCTCTAGACTTTTAGCTTTCCATCCTTGAGAAAAGAGGCTTCCCTGAATCAAGAGGCTTCCCGTAAGTCAGGTTTCACCAGTTAATGTTCATTACTGAGAGACATATCTGTGTCCTTTTACTGGGGAGAGTGTGATGACTAGGAGCTGGAATAGCTGACTGCTCCATTTTTCTTAGAAAAACATTACAAAACATATCAATTAAAAAAAAAAGAAAGAAAGAAAGAAAGAAAGAAAGAAAAAAGTTTGGAACAGTTTCAGCGTGAAGTTAACACAATGTATTTTAAGTGTCTACCCGGAAATCTGTGTGCGAGATATCTGATCTGAGTCAAAGCAGTTAAGCACAGCTTTGGAAGCATTTGAGTTGCCCTAGAGTGTCCAACTGGTCCTCCTGTTGTTCTTCTTTAGGATCTGTAGCATATTCTAGAGCTCTTCAACGTGTCTGAGATAAATTAATTTCATCTTAAATTACAATGGTTAGCAATCTAGGGGCTATAAAAGTCCAGTAGAGTCAGCCATGCTTAGATATTCCTTTATTGATCACATACTTCTTTACTTAAGATGACCTAAATCTCTCATTTGGCTCTATTCATAATAACTTCATTAACTATAATAAAATCTTGGACCCTGTGCATCTGCTTGCACAGCCTTGAATTCAGTTGCTTTAGCTTACAGCTGACCCCACATATATTTACCATTAGAACCCTTAGTGCAACACGTATTTCAAGTCATATAGAAGACAATTGAGAGTTTAGCCCTCACTTTGCAGCTGCATATTAAAAATAATAATAATAATTTTTTAAAAATCCTGTCCATTTGTCTTATTTGCAAGATTTTCACATTACATAATAACACTATTTGTTTAGAATTATAGAATAGAGACATTTACTAATGAATTGTCTAAAGAAACTTAATTATAAGATAATTGATTAATGTATGGAGGTATAAGGAATACACTTTTATTTGAATTTATAATCCTTGAGTATATTTGTGTTAATGTGCAAAGAGGACACAGCTAAACTTGATGATACCAACAAGGTCAGATGGTAGCACCATTTCAGCTATGGAATAACAGAGGTCAGAAATATCTACTATATTCTGTTTTTTCTACGGTCTCTTAGGTAGATACTTCTTTACAGTTTTATAATGACTTTTAATTAGAATAGTACTACAAATATACACACAATTTATGTGTACCAACAAAGCAGAGTTTACCAGAGAAGATAACTTTTGTCGTCAAATTGATAAAAAAATGAGGCTAACCAGATAAATCTGAAATATCCAAACAAATCAAGTGCTTTCTGGCACAAATCTGAAGATGATTCAGTTGCATTACATTAAGAGGATGAATATGTCCTGATCATACCTCCTAAAACAGTCTCAAACTCCATCAAAAGAAATTAATTCAGTCCAGGTGCACCCCATCTAATAAAGTTTTGATGGTAGATGATAGATGGTAAATATAAATTAGCTGTACTGGATCAAAGACCAGCTGTAATGATGGAGAGAGAAGAATGGCTGTATTCATCATATCATAAAGTGGAGAGAGACACAAAATGGTTCTTGTTAAGCCAGGCTGAGAATATGTAAAGGGAAGAAAAAGGAAAAGAAAACTATGATGTAGAAGGGAAACTATGAGCCACCATGCACAATCAGTATTCATATCTCTAAAAAAAGATTACAGAAATTAGAAAATGCTATTATATTTGAAAGGACTTTGCAGATCACTTAGGCTCATTTCATTATCCTCTTACTGAAACCTCTAAAAATATTTTGAAAAGGGTTTTGCATTCTATTTTGCTTTTGAAATGTTGCATCCTTTAATACTAGTTTTAATTTTTCTCAAAATAAAACATCCAAATACAAGATATCAAAATTGAAGATTTTGCTAGGAAATAAATTTGCCTATAAATGAAATCAAGGCAACTTTTATGCAATAAGAAAAACACAAACATTATGAAAATTTAGGCATATGAAATGTATGAAAAGATTTGTGGAATCTTATACTTTTGAGATTTTTCTAACATGACTTCAGAATTTAGCACAGCGAAATGATCTCTTTCCCACAGAGTTCATCATATAAAGTCTGGAGAAAGAACTGTCCTGCTCTTCTCCTGGATTTTGTTCATTTTTTGTTATCAATGTACTTTCCATAAGAAACCTGTCATTTTACACATGGCCTTTAGTGCCTATTGATTTGGTTGGGTAGGAATTGTTTGTGTTTGCATTGTGTAGCAACTAACTAACTAAATAAAGGAAATGCATCAAATGTAACATACTTAATCTTCAATAAATACATATCAGGCATCACTGATTAATACAGAAAATCAGTCTGTCCTTACTTTCTTTTCTGCATCCCTTGCTTGTGCTAGGGCTTGTGTGTTAACTGATAGAGAAGTGGGGAGGAGTATACCTTGTGCTTTGTAAGCCTTTGGGACAGAGACCTGCTGTATTTATACATCACTTACAGAAGTGGGCTGACTTATCCTATAATTAGATGAAATAATTATGTTAGGAGTAATAATTTGGATGGCAGTAACAACATCAGCCCATCAGGCTTACCTGACAGCTGCACATTAGGATGCCTGATGATATTTCAATTGATGCTACAATCTTTGAAGCATTTGAAAGCTCCTCTAGTGTTATTCAAGATTTCTTTGGCCTTTCTTTAATAGCTATGCTGAATAAGGACACAATGGATCTAAAATGAATAGATAATTCATTTCCACACTTATGCAAAACAATTTAACCTCAACAGACAGTGAAGTCATTGAAGGTTTTATTTGTAAATTTCTTTGTGATTATGCCTTCACCGTGAAGTATCTCTGCTGCTAACAAACCTGTAGCTAAGAACAGAGTGGTTCTTCCCAACACCTTGGGGCTGTCAGCTCCCTCTTGGATCATCACAGACAAAATTTGCATACAAAGCATTATGCACCTTAAAATGAACAAGTGATTACAAGAGACAAAATAAAGCTGGTCATTACAAACACACTCTGACACTGGAGAAATATTTGAAAGTTTTCTCAACTTTAGATTACTTAGTAAATAAATGCTTTTGTCCATCTGAGGGACTATTGAAGCCTATCTGGAAACAGCACACAACTGCATTCATGGTTCAGCATGCTTCTGGGCTGACTGTGTTTTCCAGTTTATTAAATGTTTCTGTCGTGCTGTAGACACTGTAAGATTTCAAGTTTCCTCCAAAATGGTAGTAGAACCTTTGTTGCAAGTCAAATGTTTTGTTATATTGATATTGTTTATTGTAGTGCGGCTGAGGTAATAAAATATATACAGGGTTTTTATAGCTGTAAAGCATTTTCCAGTGTGTAGATCCTCTATTATTAAACACACTCAGACACTGTACATGTAAAATTACCTGTATAATATGATATGAATTATTTTCACTATCAGGTGATTTTTATTCATGTAAAATCAATAACAACGTTCTGATCACTTTGACAGGGCAGAATCAGGCCCTACCTCAAATGAAAGAGTAACTGCACACTTCACACGACCTGCTGTGCTCTACACATGCTGTAAGATGATTTCAGTAGTTCATGGCCCTCCTCTTCATAAAATGAGCCAAGCTTTGCACATACAGCAATTTTTAATTTCTTTTAATCTTTGACAACAGTGATGATATTGCCTGTTTAGAAAATAAATGTTCAAAACTGCCTTGGCATATTGGTGTCCATTTTGTTGTTGCCACATTCGTCTAAAAATATAAATTGAAGGAGATTTGTGAATGACTCAAGGAGGAGGTGCACCTGAAAGCATGCCCATTTTTTTTCAGCTACATTAGATGGTCAAAAAAAAAAATTCTACCTTTTCTTGCAAGCTTGGTCTACGTATGCTTAAATGCCTTATGTATGCTCAACAGATATTGAGTCTGATCCCTATTATCAGTCTCTCAAGAATGCTAACTAAATTTTACCATCTTCTCTCATACTGACACAAGGTCTTATTCCTACATTGTCTTTTTCACAGCTTCTCCCATAGGAGTGTGGATGTGAAAAAGGTAGAAATTTTACTGTGTTTGGCAATGGTTTCTTAAATGGAAGCATCCTGGAGCTCCAGATACTTGGATGCAATTTAGAGCAATTTTAAGGCTATCCTAAATTATGCTGTCAGGACTCCCATAGGACCAGGAATGAGCTCTGGCAAAGAATTTTTCCCCTGCTCCTCTCCATACAGAACCTCAGTTCAGCATCTAGCTATATGTTTAGACATATTCTAGAGGAACAGTGAGAAAATGTAAGAAAACACTAAATCAAGTACATAAAAGTGAGAGCTTTGTTTCATACCTAATAGCAGACTAAAGGGCTCAATGAATTTCACTTTGGAAAAAAAGACCGAAGATCATAATTTCTAGTCACAACCATTTAATTGGTTAAACAGGTAATTCTACAAAGTGAAATCAGCCTATATTTCTCATTTTCTCACATTTTGCCAACATTTGCACAGCTGGCTTGCCAACAAGCTACTCTCTTTCTACTGAACAGAAAAGGACTGCTTGGGAAACACAAGTAATTCTTTTTTTAGTGAGAAAAACATCATTCTGTTGGTTAATAGTAATCAGAAGTCATTGAAGTGTTTACTAGATGGCTAAGCAGTGAGACTTACTAATAGCTCTTCCTTCAGAAAGGGTTATCAGCCACTGCTTCACTTTCATGTTTGGGGTCTTTTATCTGGAAAGCACTTTTGAGGCCTACGATTCATGACAAACATAATGAAGGTCCATACAGATTTCAGATTGCTAATCAACTCACTTAATTTGTCAATGAATGCCAACCTATCATATCTACTTAATGTATAGCATGCTTAAAATAAGCAGAACCACAGTGTATATTAACACAAAAGGAGTATTTCACTGCCAACAAAAGGCTGTTGTACACAAGTTTTTAACAATGTGTTACTGATTCCCAAATGGTGTGTTACTGATAGGAAAACTAGCCTTTAGAATCATCTCTAGAACTGTAAAGTACAGCACTCCTGCAGTTAGCTGTTTGTCTTTAAGAAAACAAAGAAACTCAGACCAGGATTCAAAATGTTTAGCAGCTAAAACCTAAGGTTGCTCAATTACTGGATGCTAAATCCTTTACCAAAAGATGCACAACTAAATGAAGCACCACAGACCTGCTAGTGCTGAAAAGTTTGTGCAGTTACCATAAATGAAGATGAAGCTGTGCCATCTATATCAAACAGATTTGGGGCACAACCAGGTGTCCTGCTTTTAGTCTGGAACTGCCACATCTGCTGTTACTAAAGTATTGCTAAGTTTTAGCAGTATTTTTGAAGGACTCAAATCTTATCAGGCTTAGTATATTTTTTAAATTTTCAGAATGCTTCCATTTGAGCTGCCACCTGAACCATCACATAAAATACAGAGTTAAAATTTTAAAATCAAAGCTGGACATTCATGTTATCTCTTTAAACAATTTTAAAATGAAGTGGTATTACTGCAGAATTATCTTTGTAAAGGAAATATGACAAATGTTCGCATGGCATTTTCAATGCATTTTAAAAGTGAACACTGTTTGGGATATATATAATTTTTGAAAATTATCATGTAGTTCTGCAGCAAGTCTGAATTTCTAGGATACCATGCTGTATTAAAAAATCCACATGTACACACATTCTATGTGTCTTGTCAGAAATACTGAAACAGTAATGTTATTAATTGGTTGCAGTTTAGCAAGTAAATATCACTATAATTACCTTGGCGGTTTTGTATTTTGAAATACAAAACATTATAGAAACAGTATTAACAATGTGATATCAAATTGATTTAACAAGCTAATGCAAAATTCTTTGTCCATTTAGGGAAATCTTTATTTTGTTAACTGCTTAACTGATTTGAGATACAGATGCCCACATAAGAAAACTGTGAGTAAAGTTAGCAAAACTGATTGAGACCATTGTGTTTAAGGAAAGTGCATAAACCAGACTTTTAACTATTGGCAATTTAGCCAAGGAGCTAGACTGTCCTTTTTTGAAGCACAGGAGCCACAAAAGACAGAAGGAACTGAAAGATCGTGTCAGCACAAGGCTCTGTCTGAAGTCCACACATTTCAGCAATAAATTCAGCTTTACTACTGGCTGTGACTTGGAATAAATTATGGAGCTTCTCAGTACCTGAGCTCTGTTTTCTGTAAATGGTAAAATAACTCCCTCTCTACTGTGTGTGGACATAAACAATGGTAATTCTCATAGAACAGAATGTTTTGCTAATGCTCATAGAATTGTGTGAGTCTTAGATAAAAACTAATATAAAAGTACAACGCATTTCAAGGACAAGAAAACTTTCAATAAATTATTCAATACAAATCTTATATTCAGACCACCCACCAACACACATAATTAATGTATTAATACTTATCATAACCACTCCTTTATCACATTTTAACATCTTTACTGAGTTGAAAATGGAGTTGTTTAGGAAGCTATTTAAGCCAACCCACACGCTAACACTGCTGGTCGCAGCACCTGCCCTCTTACGGTTTGTGTTCTTCTTCTGGCCAATTAAAAAAAAAAGAACAAAAGATTGGAAAACTGGGAAAACTAACAGAAATGCAAACAGAGAATATATTAAGCTGATATTAGAATTATCTTCAAAGCTTGCCTGTTGGTATTAATGGCCTTTAAGCATACATTTGCAAGTTACATAAAGGAAAAAAAAAAAAGAAAAGAATGTTCCAAACCCTAATTGTTGTAACTTATCCATGCATTCCAGCAAAAATTTTCAGTGCTCTTCAGAAATGTTTGTTCACTTGCTGCAAACCATGTCACAAATCTTCAGTGCAGCAGCTAATATTTTACAATTGATCAAATAAACGGGGATATGTATTCTAAATATGTGACTTAATAAAAACAACTTAAAGATTTATGCTCCATTTAATGTACTTAGCTGAAGTCTCATGGGATTGCCAAAGGAGATAAAAAACTGCAACATGGGTTAATGCTTAGTTATCTTTTGGTTAACTTATATAGCTTAGTAATCAAAGGACATGAAAGGAAAACTTTTGATAAAAATTAGCCTATTTTAAAATTCCAGAAAAGACAGCTGCCTTTAAATATCATACAGTGTAAACTTTTATACTTACACACAAGTGCTCTTAGCTAAACTTTGTTTGCAATTTGTAGACAAGAACATTATTCTCAGTTGTTTGACATCCTATTAAAAATAAAAATAAGATTGGGGGAAAAAAAAGAATGTGAAATGATAAATAATGGTGATATGTCTAAATCTTTTCTGTGAATCTTTTCCCTTTCCTGTCTTTCACTCTTCCTAGCTTTTTTGAGAAAAGAGTGGAAAAGGAATCCTGTAATGTAGCGTAGAATGTTACAAAAGAGATAAATAAATGAATTATGAGTTACAGTCATCTAGGTTCCTGTCAAATTCTCAACATCTTTCAAACTGAAATAGAAAGATAAAATGTATTTATTGAATCAGTTCACTGAAAAACAGAGAATTTATTATTGATTTTATATTTAAACCCTTTGTGGGTGAGTATTCCTATCAACACACAATGGTCAAGAGGTAACAACACTGCTTTTAATTGTTACAATAAAACTTACTTCTGAAGTACACAATTTGGTTTTACCAGTCTTCTCTGGATGAAAGGCAGACTATGTACTCCAAAACACATTTTAATTTTCTTAGATGCAGTGTCTCAGATCAGCAATCAAAATAGTGGTGAGGGAAAGACCATCTTCCTAAGATGAGTCTAGATCCTAAGCAACAGGGAATGGAATAATAAGAAAAACTTCACTTGATGCCACTATGCAAAATATGCTGTGAATAAACAAAGAATGAAACTTTAGCTATATCCAGGCCTATATATTTATGTTCTCCGTTAAGTGTTATATTATAGAAAGAGAAGAAAAGACTTGGATGTGACAAGATACATAAGATCAGAAAAAGAAGAGATAGCATGTATTTCACATTTCCCTCTTTAAAAGTTTCTCATTTCTGTGAAGGGGAAGGAGGGTGAGGTTGACCTGGTGCTTCTGCATGTATTTATTTGATAAATCTGTTTTTATCTGATTGTCCAGGTATATCCATGCATCCTACCCCATCTTCATTTTGGCAACTCGCTTTCACAGAAATGGCAGCAAATTTTTTTTAAGTTATTACTCCTCTATTTACCTTACTGAGTATGAGACTGAGCTTGTTGGTTAATAGTAATATGTTGGTTAATAGTAATATGTTTGCCCAAAGGACAACAGTAACCACTGATGTTCAGCAGATGCTGTCAAACACAGCATTCATCATTAAAAGATTTGTGATATATAATAGACCAAAAAAAAAAAAAAAAAAAAAAGAATAAATATATAAATAAATAAACAACACAGGTAGAGCTGAAGGACTATATATATATCTCATTATATTCATTGTGAAAAGTCATTTTGATGTTCATGGTTGTAAAATGTTGGAGTTGAGGAAAAAAACTCTCTGGCTGTCCAAGCAGACAAGGAGAGACAAGAGGGCATGCTGAGAGGCTGTATCAGTAACACTGGGTTTCCCCCTTGATGGCTTAATGTCAGCAGTGCTGGTTTTGTGAAAATTAATCCAGTCACAATAATGGCATAAAGGCATGCATTTACACCTCTATTGACTTTTCACGTTCACAGGATAATTGTTGTAACATTTTCTTAAAGGCCAAAGACCTTTTGATGATAAATATATCTCATTACATGGAATTTTATATGTAATCATCACATGAATCTCAGTGTAATTCAGTGGATGTATTTACCATATGTTAATCCTAGCATAACAAGCCTTTAACCTATTTGACTTAATTAAAGGCATGTCATCAGATTTACTGTTGAAAAGGGTGGTTTTTTTTTCACATCTGCATTAGAAAACCTTTCAATTTTTAACTCTTTTGTGAATTACCTATCAAAGAGTCCATTTTCTCCACTCCTCAACTTGCTTGAATGAAAATCCTTGGGATTCCTGGTATCACTATTTGCTCTGCTGATGTGAAGATAGGTAAGAAACTTCTTGAAGAGAGCTTTTGAGTTCCATTTAACTTTTTTTCTCAGTTTGACATCAATTCTGATGAGATGTTTTCAGTTGGCAATGCTGATTATATTTTCATCATGTATGAACATGGCATATATAATAACACTTAAGGTTTTCCTAAAATTTAGATAATAGCTGTATTATTAATAAAATCCTAATGTCATCTACTCTCTTAGGAATCCAAAGATACAGAAGGTTAAAAGTGAACAACAGATATAAGGAAAATTTGGAGGAACTATATTTACTTATACCAGAAGAACTTTCATTGAAAAAGCTGGACTTGTAGATCCATGTGAAAATATCCACGTTCTCCTTAACTTCTGAAACAAGAACAAGACAAAACTGCCTTACTTTGCAGGGAGAAATATAGATTGGTTATTGGCAAAAGCATTTAGTCATCAGAATTGTGAATGGAGCTATGGTAGAAAATACATAAGTAGAGATTTTCATAACTGGGTAGAAAACATCAGCTGGAGCTTGTCTAATCCCCTGCGGTCTTCCTTCTGTTAAAGTGGTAATACTGCATGGCCTCCCAAGGTGTCTTTCAGACTCATGGTTGAGTAATTCTATTTCTCCGCTCTTCATAGTTTCACTGTCCTACTTCTTTTTATCAGTTTTAGAGCACTACCTTCACTTGAGCACAGACATACTCCTGGGAGCCAAAGCTTTTCTAAGCTAGTGTTTGCACCATATGGCCTCCTTAAAATGTAGACAGATTTTAGGTATTCTTTTAAACAGATACTTCAACATGACATAAAATAAACTCCATGAATACAATACATCATTCATGAAAATATGATAGCATCGGCAATATATTAGGAAAAAATCCAAAAAAGAATTGTGATTAAATCAGGTTAAAGACTCAGTATTTACATATGTTGAATACACTCAAGTTTACGGTGCCAAATGGTATTCAGCCACCAGGTTGTAATGATCTGTATAAAGTTATCTCTGGACCATCATTGTCCAAGTTTTTGTCAAGTATGGGGGTGGTTCCAGAAGACTAAGAAGGGCAAATATAGTAACTGGTTTTAAAAAGCAGAAGAAGAGGACCTTGGAATCTCTGCCCAGTTGGAAACAACAAGAAAGATACTCCAAGAAATTGTTCAAACAATCCAGCTGAAAGCACTATGATGATAACAAGGTGAAAAGAAACAGCCAGCATACATTTGTCAATAACTAATCACATCAATCTAATTTCTTCCTTTGACAGAATGACTGGATAACAGCATAGCAGAAGGCAGAAGACTTGATAAATCCTGAGGTCATTATGGTTTTCAACACTGCTCTGCATACTGTTCTCATAAACAAGCAAGAGAAATGTGGTCTGGATGATTTCATTAAAAGATGTGTGACCCACTGGTTAAAAAACAGTCCTTAACTTAATTTTAGTGCTGATTCTCCGTCAGAAGAGATGGAGACAGAAGGGTATTTCAAACAGGGTCCTGCAGGAGCCCGTCCCAGTGCCCCTTTGTTCTAGAGTGATTTTCACTAATAATCTCAATGATGGGATGGAAAAGAGTTTTTTTCTTTTGTTACTTGAAATTTGTGTATAACTGGAAAACATGCTGGCAATTCAGTCAGAATACAAACCACTTTTCAAGTCCTGGAGAAAGCATCCTAAATTATAAATGAAATATAATAGATGTACATGTAAAATACTAGACTTTAAGAAGTCATTTTAGGAATAAATGTACTGCATTCACATTAAGAAAAAAACAACTGAGAGAGATCATAGAGGGCCACGAACAAAGCCATTCCTTGCTATTACAATAAAGGCAGAAGCTCAAGTGGAACTCAGGGATGTGTAGTATAAGCTATCAGATGCAAAGTTCCATTCTCCTTGCACAGTGCTCAGATTTCGGCTGGAATAATGTTTTCCATTTTGGTAACCACATTGCAGGAAAGATACAGACAACGTGGAGTGAATCCAGAGGAGAGCAGGAGGAATGATAAGAGATTTGGAAAACGTGACCTAAAAGGAGAGGTTGAAGGAGTTGAGTTTGTTTAGTCTGGGAAAGGGAAGACTGGGAGGAAATGTGATAATGTCTTCAAGTATATAGAGCTTGTAAGAAAGAGTATGGCAATCAATTATTCTCAGGGACTGAGTAGGGTTTGTATGAGAAGAAAGCAATATAATTTGCAGCAAAGGAGTTTCAGACTACATGATTCCGAATTGAAAGGACAGTTAAGGCCTGGAATAGTTTGCTGAGGTTGGTTGCCGCTTTCACCGAAAGATTTTAAGAACAAGTGGGCTATGTCAGGTTTGTTTTATGTACAGTCAGGATAGGAAATGAATTAGTTTATGTCTGTAGATACTTTCCAGCCCAATATTTCTGTAATTCCTATAACAATAAAACATTAATTCCACAGACACAAAAAAAGGATATTGTGGGATAAATATATAGACTGCTTTTTGACAGTCATTTGTGTGACTGCATCATAGACTGTCCTTTGTGCTCCAGAAATTGAAGGGCTCAAGCGTCACCAGTAAAGGTTTCTGCTATTCTTGTTCTTTAAATAATTAATTATTATAATTAATATAATGAGTAAGAAGATGTTTTGTCATCTCCTAACTGAAATGAAAACACTTCTCTTTGAAATATGAAAAATGAAAGTGTTTTATTTTCAGAAGAAAAATTATTGCTTTTCTTATCATCACCCAATAAGAGGCTAAAAAGAATACAAAAATAATGTCTGTTGATGTTGGTAGTACCCTATCTCTTTAAAGTTAATTAGATGTCAATAAAGCTCAATGATTTTATAGCTGATAACAATCAACACACAAACTAAAACCAATATTATCATGTTTGATCAATGGCGAGAATTCATCACAGCATCTGAATTTTAGAGAAAACCTAACTGTTCTCCCCATCTTCAGATATGTGTGTAAGTATAAGCAAAGTCAAGATGATGTGAACCAGAATGTGAACTACATACTTTTTTGCTCTAAGTATGAGCAGGAGAAATTTTATTTTGTATCCTCGCTTGAAATTTGTTAATAGTGATGGGACCCAAACTGTACGCATGAGGATCTCAGAAAAGGAAAGACCCTCTTTAAGTTAATCTGCAACGCATGCCCGTTGCTATCTTACCAATAGTAAGTACACTCATGAGTCAAGTCCCTACTAACTGTGAAACTGGCTTTAAAATATGGTTTTAAAATGTCTTATAAGTTCGATGGATCTTTTTCATTTACTAATTTTAAGCCTACAGTGAGCACCCCGTTCGTATTGTCAGATTTTCCTCAACTATTAGTGACTCAGCCTTTTGCAGAAAGGGGTGGGAGGGAAGTAAAGAAAAAATAAATTTTTATATGCAATCAAATCTTGAAATAGCTTAGTCCTCTTCCAGATGTGGATGTACTGCTTTGCCTTAGTCTAGAGGGAGAAAGCCTCAGTTTGAGTGCTAACATACAGGCAACTACGCTGCTTCATGGTCCATACATTGCTTTAATAAAATTTTCATTCATGCCATGTACTTTCTGTGGCAACACATGTACAAAGCTTATGGGATGGTATATGTCAAGCATCAGCTTCAGGACGCTGTGTGTGAGGTAGGAGATTGGTGTAAGGAAAGAAAGCTCAGCTATTTGGAAACAAGCCAATCTCCGCTGCTCACCTTCTGGGCCAGAGATGTGCCCTCTGCCCTACCCGGATAACAGTGCAGCTGCAGTCTACACACTGCTTCAGAGTAGACTAAAACCATTTCCTCTTCTCTGCTTGTTGCCTTGCAAAACTTCATCTTGCATTTTCAAAACAAAACTTGATGTTTTTTGTATGCCTTAAGACATACCTATGACATTCATTTCTTGCAGAACTGTTTTTCTGGCAGAGTTCTCCATGGACTAGCTGTAAGAGAAAAAGGTGGAAAGTTTTACCTTCGTTGGCCTATTGAAGACAAAAGCATACAGTTTGAGTGCATACTCAAATACAGCTAAGTGATCTTCACACTTCAAAATCCTAGTGCAGGATGTTCCACTTAAACTGAATGTAAATAAACAAGAAGGAAGTTGTACCACAATTAAATTCCCACTGGAAATATTTAACCTATGGATTTTCACACAATGGTTTACTGATGGGACAACAGCTATCAGGGGAAGAGGAGAAGTTAGTTCAAAAAAGAAGGAAAATTCACTCTGCCTTCTCATATGCTACATTATAGTCTGTGATGAAAGACAGGGCAAGACACAGCCTTCATACAGAAAATAAAAAAGTATAATGAATAAATGCAAAGATTTATATATTGTGCCTACATATAGAATATATAGAATATATATATAATATTAATAAGTAAATATTATACATACAGACCTATATGTGCCACATTTGTATATATTCACATACAGATACAAATACACACAGACACACACACAAATGGAATACATTTGTATTCCACAAACTCTTCCTTATCAACAAAGTACCTCTTGCAACACCAGTACACTTATAGCCTGTCTTGAAACCTGTCTGAACTTTCCTCTTATTGCAAGGACACTAAATTAACTTTAAACTAACCTCTAATCTAGGTTTTCATTTCATACAAAGTTACCGCTGGCACATTAGAGAATGTGGCATTTCCACCAATACAGTGGGTGGGGAGAGGAAACTATTAACATGTCCATAACACTTTGCTGTATACACAGCTACCCTGCTTTTAACTCCAGCCTTGGTCACTAAGGTCAGACTCAACATAGCTAACTAACTAAAAGTGTCGCTTTCCTACTGCCTCGGGATGCACAGCCCATCCACATCGTGACAGTCCAGAGCTGGAGGGGTGCACAGCACCTAGTAGGGGGAGAGAAGAGTTAATTGATGCTTTTTGTTAAATAGTGGATGTTTGGGAAGTAAGTGTTGTACTGTCATAGCTATAAAGCCATTGAAAAGTGAACTACTTAGCCATTCATGAAACACTGTTTTGTGAACACAATAATGAACTGGACAAGGTCCCCTACTGTCAAGCAGGCAGTGAACTTTCACTGCTCATGAAGGCACCTGAGTGCCCAAATTGCTCTAACCAAGTGTAAAGAAGCTCACAAAACATAACTGCCAGCCCATTATTTCAGGTTTAAAATAAAAGTATATGTGATGAAATGCTCCTACCGAAATTGAATCTTTAGAAGTTCCAGTTCATAAATGCATTCTCTGCGCTGCTCTATGAAGTGGCTTTACTATAAATGTATAAACTAGTGAAGCATGAATAAATCATTCAATCACATCATTTTTGAATATGAAATCACATCAGATATTTTTTTCAGAAATTATTTTAAGCTTTCTTCATCACCGTGGCTTTATTTGTATCTGTCATTCAAATGAGGAAAGGGCCACTCTCATAATGAGCCCTTCTCAAGACAAGTCCACTGCCCCACCAGCAAAGAACAGTGCAGAGGGAGGACTGCGAGCAATGCCTGCCTCCTCCACTTTTCCCCAGCTTCACACCTTTATTGCTCATTGCTTCCCTGTGGCTCCCTACAGAGAACCTTCAGCAGGCAGGCGATGTGAAATTCCCACACAAAGATGGGTATTTTGACATAGGTGCTGCTAAACTGGAAGTTTGTAACTGACTAAGATAGTAACTGGAAGACCGATATTAGAACCGCAGAAACAAACCCATCTCTTAACCTCAGGAAAACACTTAGACTAAGAAGGGCTATCTGCCAGCAGAAGTGCTTGGCATCCTGAATCATTGAGGCAAAACCCTTTTTCACCACTCTTCAACGGTAATTCAGATTTCAAGAATTGGAAGGTAAGCGGTGTTAATTTTATAGGTGATCTTTCTTATTCATATTATTTAAAATCCTTTCAAGATTTCAAGCAATTCAAGATCCAATTTTCTCTTCCTAATACAGTTTTTTATCAAATACAGCATTGGGTCATTTCCATTCACAGAGATCTGAATACACCACCCTTAACTAATGGGATAGAACACTTTACGCTAAATGCACTTGATATAACTAAATTTGTTACTCATGCTTGTAATGCAATTATTGATGTAATGGATAAAAATAGGAAACACAAGAAATTTTGTAGAAAATAAATCTGCCACTTCATTGACATTGCAAAATAGGAAATTTGATGCATATTTGCATAACATAAAGCAATCAATACAGAACTTCAGTGATTTCTTTAATTAATGATTTTTACTGGAAACTGAAACAGATACAATTACTTAGGATATACACAGGATTACTTCTATATTTTGTAGAGAAAGCTAAGGCATTAGAGTTCTAGAACCAATTTGCTCAACACATGACAAACACTTGTAAAATGCAGAGTAAAAAAAAGAAATATTAATAGAACAGCTCTGAAGTAATCGAACAGATCCGAAATGTTTCTCTCAGGCATTCTTTCTGAAGAAAAAGCTTTTTCTTCCCTTGGCAAAACTTTTGATATTTTATTTTCTTTACAAAAATTGCCATATAAAATAAAACTGAGAAAAAGATATTATCAGAATTTCAGAGGTGTCCTCAAGTGCCCTGTGCACAACAGGATGGGGAACTAAGACAGAATTCCTCCAATGAAACAGATTTTTTCTTGTGCAAAAGAGCAGGTAATTCTTCTAATGTATCACATGGAACAGATTTTATAGTTCTTTCCCCTTACAGTATTTTGGCATCTCACAAAAATTGGACAGATGTAACAACTTCAGAATTTGCTTAGGCTTTGTTAACTACAAATATCACTTGAAAATCCTCTCTAGGCTTAAAACTGGACAAAAATATCCAATTTGTCCACAGCACTAGATGGTTTGTTTTACTTTCTCTACTCAGATTCTGGATCAGATAGATGTTTAGAGAAGATGATATGCTGGGAAGCACTTACAGATTTAGTAAGGACTTCTATTCAAAGTATACTGAGAGTATCGAAATTCAGTGACAGGTCTATAACATTGCCTCCAGCTCTGAGTTATCAGTGCAAGAAGGATATGGATAAACTGGAGCAAGAGCAGCATAAGACCCCCAGCTGGTTTGGTTGGAGCACTTATGCTGTGAGAAGAGACTGAGGGAGCAGGCTGCTCCACATTTATGGGCCTAACAGCACCCTGCCAGTACCTCCTGAGAGATTCAACAGTCTCCATCATTTTTGTTTTTCAAACAGCCTGGATAGAGCCTACATACGAATAACACAATCATACAGACAATGTTGTAATAAATGTTACCTTGACTATTCTTACTTATACTGCTGACCACACTTTGTTTATGCCAAATCAGTAGGAATCTCAGGCATAAGCCTAAGGAAATTCAGTCTAAAATATTTGTCCCTGCTTCATTTGTAATCAGTAAGGAGCTACAGATGGTTACATCTGAGATAGATTCAATAAAGCACTCTTAGCCTTGGATTCCAAATTTCTTCCTTGAGGATGGAAGAGACTATAATAGGGACACCAATTTAATTGTTGAAACTGTCCGCTGTTAATCTCCGTCTCAATACTTCTTCTTGATCTCAACTTGGATGAGGAGAATTCAGAGTTAACTGAACATGAATTTTGCTGTGACTTTCCCTTTTCTCTCACCAGTGCCATCCTAACAGCATAGCATGCAAATCCTTGGGAGCTCTCTCACTGCTACAGCACAGTAGGACCCCCCCTACCTCCTCCCCCCCCCTCCATTATGTGATTGAAGAGCTTGGAAGGTCCTGCATAATTTGTCCAGCTCTGCTATAAAAATAAAGCACTTACTTTTCCTTCATAGAGAGGAAGAATTGAATTAAGTCCAAAGCCTCCTATTACTTCTGTGAGTCAACTCTATATAATTCAATGAAGGAAGCTGGAGCTGCATCCAAGACGGAGGAATCAGTACTCAGGTTTAAGGAACGTATGAAGAATTTAATGATTTGTATAAATGTAGAAAAGTTAAATTTTAATTCTCTTTGTGAACATTTAATTTGCAGTCTTTCCTTTGATACATTTCAGAAATCCATTAATGGGAACAGTGTGTTAATTAATGGGAACCACAGAATTAGCACAATGCACATCTGGCTTCACTTAAGTGGAGCTGAAGAGAGACATGAAGATGAGTACCGAATCTGGCCTGTTTTCTTTTCCGTTAAGAATGCTCCATAAGGAATGACACGATGGCCATCTTCATGACTTTAGGCTGAAGTCTTCCCTCACCTCCATGAGCTCAGTAAACATTATTTAATGAGTGTATCAGGCAACCTTACGGACAACAAAAGCATTACTTTGCACAGCACATCTGGGCTACTGTTGTGAAGTGCAGAAATACAAGCCAATTGCAATAAGAAACACCTGGGCTTCCAACAGCTCCTCATCGGGGGATTTATCTTTCTAGTAAACATTGATCTGCACTCTTTAATTGTCACTTATCATGATGGGAGAGCTGAAGGATGTTTTGTTCCTTCACAGTATTTCCAAAATTAAGTAGATACTTGGTGAATCATTTCTGCAGTGGAACACCTATTTTGAAAGCAATTCTTCATTTTGATCACTGAATTCTACTTCCAGAAAAGCTATGTTTTTCTACCTAGAAGGCTATTAGCAATGTGAAAAAGAAAACCATAAAGCAAATACATTCTTTGAACACGCGAGTAACATAATCATCATTTTATTTTCCAGCCAGGAATAAAGCAGAGAATTCCTACCATATGGATAGAGTAGATGCTATTTTTTCGGTAAAAATATAAGTCCCTCTGTGAATTAACTAGACAAATACTTCTATTTTCACAAGGCTAAGCTGTCATGCACCTTAAATATTGCAAGCTGTATAAAGGAAAGTCGTTATAAACTGTGACAGAGAGTTCTCTGCACAAAAGTCTTTTAAAAGCTTCAGACACATTTCAAAGTAGTTTGTATCACCAATGCAACCTCACTTTGCTTCAGAAATGTGCAGGTACACATATGAATACATGTGCATTTGTGTGTGAATAGATATATGTAGATAGAAAGTTTTTGGAGGGCCTTTTACATCTTTGGGATCTTAAGTCTTCCCTTCTCTCTCCTTTTGGGGCCAGGAATGGTGTGATTATAAGGAGCTGTGAAGCATGATCCGAGATGAGAGGTAGGTAAAAGGTAGCAAATAATTCCTCCTGCATATGCCTTCTTGTTTATTGTACATTCCTCTTCAAGTTCAACCTGCTTGGATCTTTGATCTCTTCTAAGGAATACCACATCTGATTTTCTGGTTGACAGGGCTTTGGGGCTCTTGAGCTCAGGAGGAATATCTCTTACTGAATGAATGGCATAGACAGGACTGTGTTTATGGTTCAGGTCTCTCTCTTCACACTCGGCTTGTTGGGCTAACGTGTTTTTCTTGACCTAGGTGTCAATAAGCACACACTGGGGTTTGTTTTACTGAGAAATAAGGATTAAAAGCAGGATCAGTGGAATGTGAGAACTTTACTGGAAGGCATGTAATGACATAATATATTGTACTGAAAAAAAGAAATCCCTTTTTCCTCATATCCCTTCTTTCACAATCTGCTGTGGGTCTCATAATAACCTTAGCCATATCATAGGCTACGGATCTCCAAAGTGCAAATATCCAAAGAAGATGAAAATTGGATAAGAAGGGTAAGAGAGATCAGAAATCCAAAGTGTAGAAGGAAGAGTTTTGGCACTGACGGTTTCCCCTGACTGAAATGGACAATAAAAGGAGAGATATATGAGATAATCTACTGCCACACAGTCACACACATGTTAGTACAGTTATGACCAACCTACAGCATACATGTCATGCCTTGTCCTTTCTTTTCTGCTTTTCATGATAATGTATCACAAGACATTGTGGTAATAGCTGAAAAAATAGAAAGCAATTTTCTAAACCATTATGATTTTGAATACATTACAACATCTCAAACTTATTCCAACATCACTGTAAAATTAAGGGAAAAATGGAATTTTAACTGCACATTGAATACAGGACTGGAAAAAAAATAAAAATAAAGCAGCTGAGCACTGTCATGAGTGCCACAGATGGAAGCTCTTCTTAATATTTGTTTTTCTAATTTGCACATGATAAGTTGTGGCTTAAATTTCTTACTGAGGTACTCAGAGTAAATCAGTGGGACCATCACTTAGGCATTACTAAGAATACATATTGTAGATACAGAACTACATCCTAGATTTTTCTAGAACGGCAGCAGATACTCCTTGGGCATGAGATTTAAAAAAAATAATTAGAGGAAATATGAACCTATGTCTTGAGAGTAGGCAAGTATATCATACAAAATATATGTGTGTTGGGATAAAAGGTCCTATTGAAGTAGACTGCATTCTGGTATGGCAGTTCTGTGAAAAACTATTTTGGAAGTTGGTTTAGAAAATAATTAAATGTAAAGTCATTTTAATATACAAATGTCTGACAGGAACTTGAAGTCCAACCCTTAACCCTGAAAAAAAGATAAAATAAATTTAGATTAAAAAAGGATTTGAATTTCTCTAAAACCCACAGAAAATGTTACCATTTAGTAATGACATTCCCTCTCCATTTGACCCCAGCTTGACATGCTGAATTGCTCTGAACATCCGCCACATGTACAGAAAGTCTTACTTCTTAACTCTTGCTATACTAATTTGCACACAAAAGTACATTAAAAGGGATGTTAAGGCTATGACATAAAATCATAAAAGCAGAAAATTCATAAGTAATTAGGAAACTATATACTATATAAAATGTTCTCCAGTGCAAAAGAGCTGCTAATATAAGACAAGACAAGATAGAGGTATACAAAAAAAACATTGTAGATTCCTGGTGCTTAAGACAATGTCCCCATTTTAGGGGGACGTTTTTTTAAAAAAGCATAAAAGAGTGCAGCCAATAAACAGAGACTACCATAGTTCTGTGCACTTACAAAATTTATGGGGAATTCAGTGAAGAGGGCAACAACATTAAATTGATGTGTGGAGGACCTAAAACCTGCCTACAAAATACATTAGACCTCTATTCTCCTATGTAAACTATGTAAACTTCCTTTCTCTTCCCTCACAGGCAGATCAAAGTCCAGTTAAAATCAGATGAAGGGGAAAAACAGAAATCAAACAGTTCAGAGGTGAATGCCCTTTATTCTTCATGCATATGAATAATTGGCATGCTTTAGTCATGTGAACTGTTCCAGAGTCTTCCAACAGGCTTTGGGCATCACTAGAGGTAAGCATTAACATGTTGGCAGAACACGTGCCTCAGGAAGCACAGCAGGATTTGGTCTTGGCCCACTAATGTCAGTGACACATAATGCTATGTCTTGGGTTTCCAGAAGATGCCATTGCAATCTCTTTGGGAAACTGCTTTGAAGAAAGGGAGCACAAGGTTATTTGGATAGGTTTTTTACATGTTAAAAACATCCAGCACAATTCTAAGAGCTACATAATTAATCTGCACTATTCAGGGACATATACATTTTGCCCAGGGAAAAATTAATAAATTGATGATGACATCGGCTACTTTTATTATCACCCCATCTATTTATAAAGAATACATGTGGTCTAATTTTCCCGATTATTGTAGGAAACTACAGGCAGTAATGTTTTGCTTATACCTCTAAGCCTCATTATACTAGAACCGTTTGCAGAAAAGACCAAGCTGATTGTGTTTCAGCAGATACTGTCTACCAACAGCTTAAGACTGCCAAAGTCAGAGCTGACATACTGCCCCTCCAGCATCATCTATTTCTGCCCAATTCCCAACAGTGTCTTAGTAAAGGGAGTAGTGATATCACTGCAGACAAAACAATGATTATTTTTTAACAGATTAGTTCATTCCTTCAATCAGCACATAAAGCTATTTCAAGGCCAGGAATGCCTACATTGAAGCGACACCAGGAATAAGCAGTCTGGAGCTAGTGAAGGGAAGGCCAGATCCCACTAGGGTGGATTTAGACATTGCAGAACTGGGCTCTGAGTTTCCTCCTTTCTGGTCTTCCTGTTCTTTCTTACTCTTGCACAAGATTTTCAGTAAATAAAAGCTAATCTTGTGCTTACACTTCGCAAATATATTTCAATTAAAGATAAGCCTCTGCAGTTGGACGGCAGGCTGCTCTTTACATAAAGGAGTTAAAATTTTCCTTATGGACTGCATTCAGTGAAAGATGGTGGTTACATATTTCTGCATGAGAGGAATTTAATTGAGCCCAAAGTGCAATTGCCAGCATTTGTAAATACCACTTAGTTGTGAGCTTTTTTTTTTCTTTTTTTTTTTTCTGTGAATTGAGGAACAGTGAAAAACATATTCGTTTTCCTAAATGAACAGATCATCCTTACTTTTATTCATAGTTCTGTTGTTCGTTGCTTGCAAGTGTTCAGATGATCATCTAGTGTCTGTGAAAGTGTTTCCAGTTCTGAAATTATTGTGCAAGGAGCATTTCTTTGGGAATTAATATCAGACCTGTATTATTTCTTTTTATTTATTTTTCACATATTTATATTTTTTATTTTTAAAAATAACTTCCTGTCAAAGAGCAGAAAAAGATCATATGAACTCAGATGAAAAATGCCAGTCCTTCTATCAACTGGAAGAAAAATGCATCCAGCTGAATGAAAGCCTGGTAAAGTTATGATAGTTTCAGTGGGACTTGGTGTCAGGGAGCAGCAAGAATGAACCTGTTCCAAGGGGGAAGACAAGCTGGGAGTTAACGATGACTCCAGCATAGGTAGGGGCAATGCCCTCATCAATGAGATGCAGACAATATTCTGATGAGGATAATAAATGTAAGAGAAAAAAAAAAAAAAAAAAGCTATTGAGCCAATTTTTTCCTCAATATGTGAATTTAAAAAAACAATGTTTTACCTTAGCTGATTTTGAATATCTTAAGCAGGCTACCTAAACTACTTATTGGCATTCTGACTTTACCCACCATTCAAATAGTAAGAATGACAATCACCCACTATCATCTGAGTTCTTCTGAAGCCCAAGTCCCATATGCCTATTTGCATCTCATTTATATTCCATCGTGGGGCTACAAAGATGGTGAGGGTCCTGGATCTTACCAATGCCAATAAATATTGGAAAGGTGTCCAGTGGATGGAGACAGGCTCTTTTAGGTGATGCCCAGTAATAGAGCAAAATATAATGTGCACAAACTAGAACATAGAAAGTTCCATATGAACATGAGAAAGAAATTTTTGGGTGACAGAGCACTACAAGATTCTCAGACAGGTTGTGGAGTCTCCTTCTCTTGATATACTCAAAACCTGCCCGGATGCTTTCTTGTGCAACCTGTTGTAGGGAACTGCTGCATTGGAGAGTTGGACTGGATGACCTCCAGAGGTCTCTCCCACCCCCTCAGTTCTGTGATTCAGTATCTCTTACATTATAACTGTGAAGTTTCAGTTGCTATCACTCTGTTAGCTCTTGTTTTTTCACTCTGAAGTCTTTTGTTCTCTCACCCTTGATCAAGCAGGTTTCTTTAAGTTTCACCCACTGCTTAAGTCTGCTGTTGCCTGTTGTCTGTTGTGATCTGTTATTGCAAGTGCGAAACAGATAGAAATTGTGGAATTTTCTTTAAAAAATGAAGTCATGTTTCTATTTTCCTTGCCCACAATTCTAGCCTCTCTATGATCCTCTGTATCATTTCTTATTTCTTGTAATATCTTTCAGCTAGCTTGCTATACAATAATATTGTTAACATGCTGGCTGCTGTTTCATCTCAAGATCATTAATTACACTATTAAAGGTTGGAACAACTGTATAAGAGTACCACTGCCCTCCACAGGAGAGAATGGCAGATATACTCAAGTGTGTCCAAAATGCCGTTTCTGTAATAGCCACATCTTACAGAGAGTTTTCTTTGTCTCAGTTAGTAGAAATCTTTGATTGTCAGTGCAATGATTAGAAAGGTCAGAAATATGTAGATAATGTGTTCCATATAGTGGTCAGATAGCCTAGGGAACAAAGCTGGACAGAAGTCCTGCAATGCCTATTCTCAACAGACAGTTGGCACTTCCATCTTTTACTTTTGGGTGAATCATAGAATCATAGAATGGCCGGGGTTGAAAAGGACCACAATGATCATCTAGTATCAACCTCCCTGCCATGGGCAGGGTCGCTAACCACCAGACCAGGCAGCCCAGAGGCACATCCAGCTTGGCCTTGAATGTCTCCAGGGATGAGGCATCCAAAACCTCCTTGGGCAACCTGTTCCAGTGTGTCACCTGAGGGTTCTTTGTGAAAAACTTCCTCCTAATATCTAACCTAAATCTCCCCTATCTCAATTTAAGACCATTCCCCCTTGTACTATACACCCTTTTAAACAGCCATTCCCCTTCCTGTTTATATGCTCCCTTCAAGAACTGGAAGGCCACAGTGAGGTCTCCCCAGGAATGTTATGAATGAAAAACCCTCCTTTACTGCTTGACCAACAGTAGAAGGGAAAGCCAATATTTTGGTCTTCTAGTGAAAGCCTGCTTCATGCAGTGTCTTCCTACTAGTTGCCTCTCTTTCTCTGCTAATCTTCAAGAGCAAACATTCCTTGTACTTATGAAATGCTTTGGTTTTGGCAGCTTCTTGCCTGAAGAAATACCTCATTGTCTGGTCAGAAACACTTGAATCTTAAATCTGATGAAATGATTCAGTGGATGATTTCTCCACTGCAGTAATTATCCTACACTGGGATGTCTACACCTTCTCAGCATTATATTTGCTAAAGAAACACTGAATCACCCAAGTCTGATGTGAAACTTCCATTTGCATAGGGTCGTTAGCTGCTGCTGAACTGGATCAAAGAGAAGAAAGCCCTCAGTCTTCCTTAGTGCTACTTAGTCTGCTGAATTGCACCCCTAGTTTGCTGTTATGTGGTCCTGACTCACCACAACTGAAAGTGAAGTGTGGCTAATGCTGAATAACTGAATTTGAAAATAGGATGTATTTTTCACAAGGAAGCATTTCTTTGGGCACATTAATATTTTTCTCTTTATCTAGAAGCTACTGATTAACTGCATTACAAAAGATCAGTTCCCAACACAAAGAATTAGGAATGGCCACATCACTCTCATCAACATTAACAGACATGCTCATCTATAAAGTCAGTCCTTCCTTACCTTTACAAGTAGTGAAGTATTCTGAGATAAGACCATCACAGAAGGAAAGTGAGTAATACTCACTGTTTCTCTTCTGGTTTACCCAGGAGTGACTCCACCAACATCAGCAATGATGTTTCTTTTTTTGTCTCCCATAAATAAACAACAGAGTGGCCAGTTTTGCTTCTCATCATTTACAAACAACAATGTGAAGTGTTATCTCAGAAGGAAATTTTAGTAGTGAAGTTACACATCCTTTACAAGAAGGATTTATAATGGGAAACATAGAGAAAGAGGCTATACCCTTGGTATTGTAATTAAGCTTTTAAAACATATGATCATACAGTGTTATTTGTTTTTCCTTTCTTTGATGAACTGATAAATGTCACTTAATATTTGCATGAGCACTCAGCAGAAAAGCTGGTTTTCCTCAAAAGAAAATGCAGGCACACTTATTCCTCTTCTACTGTATGTAAGTACCAAATAGTACCTTGGCAGAATTATGAAATAAAAATGAATGCTTTTAAAGGCATTTGTGGAGTCTGGGGAATAAATGATAGAATTTTCTTATATTTCTCATATATGCAGATAACAGATACATTTAATGCAAGAACGAAATAGAATTTTAATAGAATTTTTAACTAAAGATCTTGAAACAAAACTAGACATACATTTTAATTGAATTTCTGGCTCAAATTACAGCAAACCATTATAAATCATTAGGAATCAGTTTTAAAACTGCTTTCACTTTTACCCGTATTACAAACACAGAGGTAAGCTTTTACAGCTACAGATAAGTGTTAATAAATTACCCGAATTTCAAAATTAATGGCTGCCCGGCTGCTTTGGGGAGATATCATTGTGTTTCATGAATATTTTGATTTTGTGATTAGATCAAAATGCACTGAATTCCTAAACAGTCATAACTAAGGTCTGCTGATCATAAACTGTTCTTTTTTTAATAAATTATATTCCTCACAAATCTGCTGATATGGAATAATTAGAAATTGGTTGCCTGCATTTACTGTAATATTTGCATGACTTTAGATCTCCACCTACTGATCTAGTGGCTGGCAGGAAATGTACATTTTGTACATTTCTAAATATACCTTGCCTGCAGAGATAATGGTTTATATTGTGATGTTAAGAAGGTTTTTATTTGCAAAAAACAAAGAGGTGTCACTTGCCAGTTCTGGAAGACATTGATTAGGCTGTTTATGTCATTCCTATTCAGAACTTATTATTTACAGCTTTCCTGTTTCCTTTCCTTTGTAGGAGATAATGATCTGTCTCTTGTAAACTGCTTAAAGTATGCCTATTTTCTCTTTTTTAGAGAGTCTTGAAATGCATTTTGTAGAAGGCAAGCATATTGAAATGGAATGTAAACGGTCTAAAATGCAGCATATTAATCGAAAATGATATCTGTCAATATAATCTTTAAATTAAGTGGTATACGAATATTTATAGTTAGCAAAAATGAAAATTGCAAACCCATTTCTCATTGTGGAAGGCACATGTATCTGAATGCGATCCTGTAAGACATACATACTCTGTAATTATATGCACTTACATTTTGGGAACTATTCATTGTAATAGTACTGTACAGGTGCATATCTGGGTTTTGCTACAAATCTTCTCTGAGGGAAGGGAGAGTGCACTGCTGCCTGTCATTCAGTTCTCAGGATGGCCTAAGCGCACGGTGTCCCTATACATTCCTTGTAACCAGATACTTTTAGAATATCAGAAGGTCCTTTCACTTTTCTGGCATACCTGGTAAAGATTTACCATATCTTTTAATGTTTATCCTTTTTCAAAGACGGAGGCTACAGCCTACTGTAACAAAGTTAGATGACAGCAGAACCACAGTATTGGGAATACTCACTAGCTAAAATTTGAATAATCCTATATTTCAATAAATTAGAAATTGTTACCATCACCATAGTTCTTTAATGAGAATGATAGATCGAGGAGAAAATACTGATGGAAGGCAAAATCTTCAGCTTTCTTTATGAAGAAAAGTTGTCCCTTCTGCTTGTTTTCTCTTCGGAGCTCCTAGAGCTGCTCCTGCAGCCCAGTGAACAGCTTCTTACTCCCACACTGGACAACTGGTCCTATCAACTAGGAGATATGCAAAGGGATCAAGGACAAAGCTGTTAATTGCTCACAATAATGCTCTTTTGACATTTCAGCCAAGTCTTCTTGCTGTTTATTTTATGGATATTTTTTTATTTTTTCTCCCTGGCAGCATGACCTAGTTTCACTAAAAATTAATACTGAGTTTCTTCAGACGCAAATCATATACTAATTTTAACTCTCCCACAGATTAAATGCATTTTCCCTTTTAAGTTAAAGAAAATCAGTGGCATAGAACAACTCCAGTGCCCGCGCTTGTTGACAAGTGACTTTTCGAATGAATCGCCATTAGCCCTCAAAACTGCCACAGAAATGTTCATCTGTGTTTAGAGTGCTTCTTCACCTGAACAAATCTCACAATTTGACCAAGCACAGAATACATGTGATTATAAAAGACAAAATAATAATTTTCTATTCTTTCCACTGGCCACATAAGACTCCAGTCTCGCTGGTGAGGACCTAGCCTGGCCTACAGGTTGCTAGGCCGTGATTTGGTGCCTGATGCTGTGCTGACCATACTTCAGCACACCATTTCTAGCCCATCAGAAACCATCTGATCAGACACAAACCCAAATAATATGGTACATGTAGGGGTTTTCTCATTCTGCATATGTAGGGCAAAGTGCATCTTCCAGGAAGGCTGCTCTGTCTTTGGTTCTAACAAAAGCTTCTTCAGCAGATGTTTCAGGCTGGATGTTAGCTTCTGCTACATAAACTTTCCTTAAGAGGAGACACTCTCTTAATTAGCTATATTGGAAGCAGAGGAAGCTTCCCAGCTTAGGAATGCAAATTACTCTCCTAAAGTTTGCCAGGGAATACTAATGGGACAGGGAGGTGATTGTCCTCCTCTACGCTGCTCTTATGAGGCCCCATCCGGAGTACTGTGTCCAGGTCTGAAGCCCCCAGTACAAGAAAGACAGGGAGCTGTTGGAGAGGGTCCACAGGAGAGCCACAAAGATGATCAGGGGGCTGGAGCACCTCCCCTATGAAGACAGGCTGAGGGAGCTGGGCTTGTTCAGCCTGGAGAAAAGAAGGCTGTGGGGTGACCTCATTGCAGCCTTTCAGTACCTAAAGGGAGCCTACAAACAGGAGGGGAATCAACTCTTTGAAAGGGGAGATAACTGCAGGACAAGGGGAATTGGTTTGAAACTGAGGGAGGGGAGATTTAGGTTGGACATCAGGGGGAAATTCTTTACAGAGAGAGTGGTGAGGTGCTGGAACAGGCTGCCCAGAGAGGTTGTGGATGCCCTGCCCCTGGAGGTGTTCAAGACCAGATTGGATGGGGCCCTGGGCAGCCTGGTCTAGAATTAAACGTGGAGTTGGTGACCCTGCATGTGGTGGGGGGATTGGAGATTGATGATCTTTGAGGTCCCTTCCAACCCTGGCTATTCTGTGATTGTGTGATTCTGTAATTATGCAAATAACTAGTAACCCTACAAAGACTGTACTCAACACAATTCATTAGTAATTGAATTGATTTTTTTCTAAACTGCTAAATTTGAAGGCTGAGAAATAATCTGAAAAACACAACCGGAACAGGGACACATAAATAAACAGCCTGATATGTCCTCCACAACTCCTGACATCCAGATTTGTGCTCTGTAATGCAGAGACCTATAGATAGAAAGAGCACATGGCCTAAAGTGAGAAAAGAAATGTTTTACTTTCAAAGCTGTGTTTGACCAAGATATCCTTTAGAAGTACTATGTCGGACATGAGAGCTGCTGCGGTTACACCAGGAAAGATTGTCTTATTTGAACCTAAAGATTTCTTTGAGAATCCTAATTCTACCCTGAGCAGATACTGCTAACTCTCATTGATGTTAGTTCTTCATGGGACAAAGTTTGGGCCTGAGGATTGTTAACTGCTATAATTCTTATGAAAAGAGAATATACATTTCTTCTTGCAAAGAAATAACAAGGGATAATCTGAAGTGCTCTAAGCCACCATCAGGAGGGAGAATTATTATCTTTTCTATTCATGAGAGAGAAAGAACTTACATTTACGCTAATATTGACAGATCTTTGCAGGCCAGAAGAGAAACAATCCTGCAGCCTAAGCAAAGCAAAGAGATCAGTCTCTGACACCCATTCAGAGAGCAGCTGCTGGTGAAAGAGAACAGAAGAGCCGAGCGCCAGAGCCATAGACGTGTGCAGGGCACGTTCAGGCCCACTAAGTAGGCACAGCTATTTAGCAGATTTTGTAAAGCACCTTTTGTGTGGAGAATAAATAGAGTAAGATATTATCCCAAAATCTTCGGAATCATACACAGCGTTAAGAAAGTTGGTTAGAATCAGTGTTCTGCTGCTGAATTATTTGTACCTGTGCATGTTTGCATTAACGCTGGTGACTTCAAAGCGCCGTGATGACAGTGATTCTGTATAATGCCAAACAGTCGCGCATATTCCAACAAGGGGCAGGATTACATTTTGAGCAGTTCTGGCGCTATTTGCTTTGTTCAAATGCATAATTGTATGCTTAAATTACTGCAGACATGATCTGTTAGAGCTCAGTTTTTCAAGGGTACCTCAGGGAGTCAGCGTCCACCTCCCCTTGACATGCAGCGTGATTCGGGCAGGGAGCTCCCTGAGGTCCGTGTGAATATCCCAGCCCTATTGTGTTTTCCTGGGCAAACATGTGACAATCATTGTCCTGATCGGGGTGAGTTAATTAGTTAATATTTATATTGTGTTCTGTAGACTGTAAAGTAGGAGAGAAGTGCTAATGGCTCCTATTATTACGTACTGAATTACAACCTGACAAACCATGGGAAGCCTCTCCTCTCCTGCACCCAAGTATGTCAGCAGTGAGCCAGAAGCCCATCTGCATGGGTGATGGAGGGAAGAGATGTTAAAATACTGAGCCCCAAGAACAGTCTGGAGAATTTTTGAACATTCTATGACTAAAGGATGATTGTTGCAGTCCCAGTGACATGGGGAATCACACATGTGAGGTGAAAAGGCAGTAGTATTCCCTTACTCCCAGGAAAACAAAAGCCAAATACCCTTGCTGGAATCACGTGGAAATGCTGTGTCAAGGACC
Source organism: Chrysolophus pictus (assembly GCA_037305975.1). NCBI lineage: Eukaryota > Metazoa > Chordata > Aves > Galliformes > Phasianidae > Chrysolophus > Chrysolophus pictus. Next base: position 76,550,433 of record CM074577.1, on the reverse strand, counting down.
CAGGGCCCTTATCTCCACTACTACCCTGTGGTTCTGAACTGCAGGACTATATTAGTGCACAGTCAAAAACAGTGCTCAATTCGTATCATTCAGACTTTTGAGATTTGGGGCTTTACTTATAACTTTACTTGTAACTATAAGTCCTTTCTCAAAAAGCAGATTAAATCTCTTGATGCCCTCCATTTCTACTTCAGCATGCAGAGACTTTCTTCCATTCCCAACCTGACTCACATCTGCAGAGCTGAGCTTCTAGGATACGTTGGTTGTGACGATTCAGTATAGAGATTGGGAAGATTTTTTGCCTATTATCTGTCCATTTGGCAAGGATCTAAAGATAAAGATCCATAAGAATTAAATAGATAGGAAAATAATGTTAGAAAGAGACACGGAAATACTGATCATGTTTTTACTGCAATTTTAGTCTCTTGTGGATGAACATAAGAGTCCAGTCGCCAGAAGTAACTGAGACATGGAGCTGGTAACATTTGGCTTATGAAGTCTCTCTTCATTTGCCTCTGTTTCATCAAACTAGAGGATGGAAGGGTTCAGAAATGCGCTGTTTCATTGGGACAGGATGAAAAAGCCAATTTCTACCTATCAGTTATGTGATAAAAAAACCTTCAAGCTTCTCACTGGAACCAATTTACTGCCTGATGTGTGCAGGAACATTCCTATCATTATCGAGTTGAAATAGTATGCCTTCTGTTCAAATCCATCCTTGTGCCTGATTTTGTGCCTATTAATGTACATATTACTGCAATGACACAGCAAAGCAAGATCATTCAGCAGTGCAAAACAAGATCAGTTTAGGAAGTGAAACCCTAACCTCCACATGCTTGGAGGCTTTGCAACAAATTTCATGAAGTGGGAGAAATGTCACCTCATAGATGCTTGTAGTTTCAGAGTAGCCACTGACAATGGCTAAAGGTAAATTATAACTCTAACGAACATCAGATGTACAAAATGCTGATGCTTTATGTAGATTTTGCCTCAACATAATGACAACTAAATATGATGAAAGCAAAGAGTCTGTTGAATAAGGTGAGTATTATCTATGAGTATTGATATGTATGTGTGACAAATTTCATCAAACTCCAGTTGGAATCATGACTGGCATGTTGAAAAAACTCACATCTCTGAAACAGACTGAGGTGAGATACAGAAAATCAAGGGGGAAAGGGGATATGTTTAGATATGTATGACAAATAAACCTGAGTATACCCCCACAGCACTACAGTGTTTGTGCTAGAGATACCTGTGTTAGGTCTAAACCAGGAGGTATGCCCATACAGCAAAGAACTATACTGTGAAAAGATAACACTTTGGAACACAAAAGCACCATAGATCTGCTGGAGTTCATCCCTGTAGATGTCAGTGGAAGTTCCCAGTTGCCAGGTGGGCTCAGTGTAAGTTATTTTACAGAGTTGTGCAGATGTCTATTAAGATCCAGTGGATATTGTGGGAGCATGCGCAATCCCATTAATCGTTGCTTTTGCTCCTGCACTATCCCATGGAGTTTTCTGCCTGCTGTATGGGTGTAGGATCTGTCCTCCCCTCTGGCAGGACTCCTCTCTTTGATTAACTGCTTAGCCTGTTTTGTGGCAAGCTCCTTAGGCCAACATTTTCAATTTAAGCACATCAACTAGATACTTTAACCTATGCTAGGCACTTCAAAGAGTGGCTGGATTCCTCATTGTATAAGAGCTATAGTTGTCACCAGATTTATTTGGAGGTATTTGTGCTCAGCAGCTCTAAAAACTAGGTCATTTTTATTTAGAGTCCTAAAAACAAATTCAAGTACTTAGCTTTAGGCAACTTCATCCTGAACCTTGGTCCTAATCTCTTTTTTAATTCTCTGCTAAGTAAATGGATGTAAATAGTTACTGTGTACATGAATCATTGTTTCAAAGATTAGTTCGGACTTATAAAATGTTATACAGTATGTTAAAACATATAATTTTTTACTTTGTACTGACATTTAAAATAACACATAATCATCTTTAACCTTCTGATCATCCACAACATGATATTATTCAAGTTGTACATTAAAATTGACCTTCTCTAGAGTAAGAATAGAATTGTGAGATTGTTACTTGGGCTTGGATTTGTTTTGTTTTAAATACACAAACTTCTTTGGGTCTTTATTAGATAATTCAATGAGGAAAAAAATTTTGCAAAAAAAAAAAAAATTGATGATGTTGATATGAGGAAGATCAAGAAAACATTTGCTCATCCAGAGTAATGTTGGCATTCTACTTCATGAGTAAATGATATGAAGGCCAAATAAAATAATAGTAAGCATTTTATTTGCAGCTGTATCCAAACAAATTATTATAGAATCATAGAATTATAGAATGGTTTGGGTTGGAAGAGACCTTAAAGACCATCTAGTTCCAAGTCCCCGGCTATAGGTAGGGACCGGTCTCACTAGACCACATTGCTCAAAGCTACATTCAGCTTGGCCTTGAATGCTTCCAGGAAGGGGGAATATACAACCTCTGTCCTGTCACTACCTGCCCTTCTAAAAAGTCCCTCTTCAGCTTTCCTTAGGCTCCCTTCAGGTATTGTAAGGTTGCTATAAGGTTCCCCCAGAAGCTTCTTTTCTACAGGCTGAAGAGCCCCAGCTCTCTCAGCCTGCCCCATAGGGGAGCTGCTCTAGCCCTCTGATTATCTCTCTGGCCTTCCTCTGGACCTGCTCCAACATGTCCTCCTTGTTTTGTATATACCAAAAAGATTGACTGGGTTCAAAGCACTGCATGTTGTAATGGAAATACTATAGAGCAATAATTATTGACTGAAAAAAAAATCATTTTCCAAGTAAATTAAGTATTGGAATCTTTTCAGCAACCGTCTACATCTAAGAAGTTATTTTAATTTCTTGGTTACTTCATGCATTCCTGAGCTGCAATGCTAGAAAAAATCATTTTGGTAATATCATCTGACGTCTCACATGAAGCAAGTATGTGGAAATAAGTTTTCTTTATAAATAAGCAGGCTTGTAATAAAGAATTATCAAAACCTATACTTATTTTTCCTTCATTTAAACATACTGCCAGACTTCTAGTTTAAAGCAAAGATGGAGGAGATGGTAAGAAATATTTTTTATACCATGAAGATAATCAGTGGAAATTCCCTGTAATTAGACAGTTCTGGTGGTAGTCATTTTTGCCAGAGGATTAAAAGATTACAGTTGCCAACTAAAAGAAATAGCTGCTTTAAAGATCATTCCATGCGCCTGAAGAGTTTATATCAAGCAATCTTTCCAGCTCTTTAAAAAATATTTCAGCATTGCTATGAAAGCAATCCCTGCCTCTGTTCCTCTGTTAGACTAGGGCTTAGAGATCTGGCTTTTCAGGCTGCATATCAAGATGTATCAAACATGGAACAGAAAATAATGGGACTAGGTGATCTTGAAGATCTTCAACTTAAATGGATAAGAACATCACACCCGTGCTCCCTACCTGTCATCATTCCCTCCTTGCCTCAACAAGTACCTTTGGGGTAGGACTGAAAAGAAATCATAAATCAACCTTAAATTTCTCTACTGCAGAGAAATCCCCAGTGATACTAATATGGCAGTGTCAAAGAACTCAATATTTACTGCTTGAAATACAGACATGGTTGATTGGTGACAAACTGGATTCTTGAGTCCTCTGAAAAAAGTAGGAGCTCCAGTGTCTTGAGAATATATTAAAATTGAATAAATTTTTGAGACCATGATTTTTTTATTTAAGACAGAATTGGTCTTAAGCAATATGAAAACATTTCCTATGTGAAATGCTAATTTGACAAAAAACATCTACTGAAAAAGTTGTTGAAAAATGTTTTAAATTGTTTAAAAATCCTTTTTTGAGTTTTCATTATGAATGTTCTGGTTTTTTGAAATGTATTTGTATACCTATATTCATTTCAAAATATAAATATCCTTTGAAAAGTACCTAAACAGTTATTGAAATTCAAATTTATTGACAGAAAGGATTAAGGTGGTCATAAAAGAAATTTTAGAAAATGCTAATCTCTGATTTTTTTTTCTTTCACTTTTAAAAATTAAATACTGCATTTTGTACCTAAACTAAAAATAACATTTTCATTTTGTACAAAATTTATTCTTCACCTACCTCTAATTTTAGACATCAGCTCTAAGGACATGTGTATCAGAGTAACATTGACCTTAGTTGCTATATATTGCATGGAAGTTTCTTCTTTTCTGGTTGAATTTGTCTGAAAATATCATTCTGCTGAAGTAATTGATTGTGCAGTGGTTGATCATTACTTAAAAAGAGAAATGTCATCTGAAATATCAGAAAAGGCAATCCTCTGTCAGATTAAGAACAAGTGTTTTTTTTTCTCAAGTGTTGGGCTTCTCCAAGACCCGGTTTAGTATATATGAACTTCTTCATGTTCCTCTGGACTTAGCTCTGCAACTTTCCTTATAACAGCACTTATCCATAAGATAACTGATTTGTTCCTCTATTGCACGTAAACACTATCCTCTCTTCCTTGAAACCAGTGATTAGTGCCTGCAGGTAGAAGAACAAAGCAAATAATCAATATTCTAAAAGTGATCTAAAGTGATGTTTTCTGAGGGACTGAAGGTGAATGATGTGTTCTAGATGTTTTGTTTTTCTTTCTCTGTATTCACTATGAACTTTTCTTCGAGTGCAGTCTCTGTTTCCATGTGTTTTCCTGTTCCAAACCTATTGCAGCATCATCATTCTCCTGCAGTCCTGACCTGATCTCATCAGGACCTTCTGCCTCATGCAGAATTGTTCATATTAAAAGACAAGTAGAGTGCATAGAATAAGCTTTAAATAAGAAAAAAAAAAATCTCAGTACAGAACTAGGAATCTACATTTTCTGAATACTTAAAATTATTCCTCTGCCTTCACCAAGTGAGTCTCTGCACAAGCTGTCTTGAGAACATGACATATTCAAGGTTTACCAAAGAACTTACTGAATATTATATAAAAAATGGATGATGCCAAAGCTAGCACCTATCTGTTTGAAATTGAAGTCATTTAAGCAGAATAAAAAGGAAATGATTACTTTGATGAGATGCCAACAACAAATACAAGCAAGAAATGGGGTTGATAGACAACCCATTTTACCATGTCACACCCTGACATCACCCTGACTTCAAAAGTTGCCCAGAAAGTTATAAAGCAATGTCTGTTTTGTAGCATATTATAGTCAGTTGTTCTCCAGTGTTAACAGTTCTCCACAATGGAAGCTTCAGTGCAAAGCAGCATATGTCAAATGATGAGTCTTAAAAAATTCTGCAGCTCCGAAGCTCTTCGCAAATATGCTTTTTAAAATACATATCTTACGGGCAGCACAAAAACATTTTAATGAATGCTAACATGTTTGTAAACACAATGAAAATGGCATTCCCTACTGAGCACTATAAGATCATTTAAATAAAATATCTGCCTTTGGACATCATACACTGCTGGTGATCCCAATAGGATTTGTGTTTCTTTTTCCTGTTGGAAAACATAGCATATGTGGACATGTTTTATGAGAACTGATAAAAAGAGAAATCTCTAACCCATGACATCTGTACACATTTCTCCTTTTTAAATCTATGCATCTTAATAGACTTCCAAAACTCATCCCTGGAAATGTGTTGGCTTGTTCTAAATGCCTCATGCTAAGAGGCAAATATCAGTATGAGAATTCATTATTTTAATAGAACTAAAGTTTGACAGAGGAAGGAGACAGAATGCAAATGTCAACATTGCTGGAGGTACCAGCAAACTGATAAAGCCCATTTATTTATACAACTATATTTTCAGTACAACAGTGTCACTTGAATATCTTCAGTCACTTCATGTTTATTCCAGTTTCTTTATAACTTCCATCTAAGACCTGAATCTACTATCTCAGTAAATATTGAGTTCTCACTCGAGGAAATACTTGGACTAAAACCTGAAAGCAATTAAAACTGAACATAGGCTGGTTTGCAAGGTACTGAAGTCCTCCACCCACTCAGAACACTTCACTTTATGTGAGAGTGGTCACATGAAGGTGTCCACAGGTGTTCAGGGTTTGGGCTCCTAGGTTTTGCTGGGCAGTGGACTCCAGCTGCCTGCAGCCACAAGGCTTTTTCTCCAACTGCCTGTCTTGGACTGCTTGTTCTATATGATTTCTCCCTCTGACCCCGTTCACAGACATTAGTCACATATCTCCTCAATGTTGTAGACAGAACAAACCAAGGTTTTTCTCTTCCATAACAATTTATTTCTTCACACCCTACTGGTAGTCATTTTACACATCTTTGTTTGGGTATATTTTCTTTAAACTAGAATTTTGCACAGGTCAACAAATGGGATCTCATTGCTGTAGCATTCAGTGGCTTTTCATCTCTACAGTGTTCTCCTGTGTGTGTCTTCTCCATGGCCACAGCATCCTGGCAGCCAGCAGCCATCCTGGGACGATATGCTTCACCATGCCCTCCTCTGCTACAGCCACTTCCATCTGGTGAACTTCTCACCTCTCAGGAGGGCTTTCTTATAGCATTTTTCCTAATAAAAGCAAAGCTGATGCCAGTGCATCACAAACAGTCCTGTGGGACATGAATTTGCAGTAGCAATCGAGTAGTAATGCCTCACACAGCTTTACTTTCATGTGTTATAAATGGCTCAATCTGTTCACCTTATTATGTATATTAATTTCCTGCGCTTAAAGGAAACTGATTTATTTATTTTTTACTTTACAAGCATTGTTTTTCTGTCCTATTGAGAATAGGATAAACACTTCTTAAATGCATGTACCCACGGCAATCATATCTACCACTGTTTGTATAAGCCATTACTGATGCTAATGAAGGAATATTCACTTTAATTTCAGTGATGTATATTCAGTAGCATAATTTATGACATTTGCAACGCTGGATGGCTACTGACTAGGAAATTCTAGTTATGTGAGATACAGCACTGAAAAAAATCTAAGGGAACACATTTTTAAATGCAAGGTCTGAGTGCTGATTGACATGCTTTGTACGATAGTAAAATCTGGCAGGTGCATTAACTTGCATTCCTCTGATCTGTACACATCCACACTTGTCTTCTTAGGGTACTTGGTAATAAGCTTCTTTAAAGATCCCTGAGTAAGCACTGAAGATAATATCTGGAGTATGTAGCACTCAGTCCTTTTAGAATGGCTTTTTCCTGCTCCTTTCGTTTTCTTAAGAAAATGTCAGTTTAATCATATCTTAATGCTTTGATAATGCGTTTCTTTACATAGCTGTAGAACACTCACTTCAGTGTTTTAAAAGAATTAATGTAGATGTAAAAATGCAAGTTAAATGAGATTTCTTCCAACAGGCTAACAAAACTTGCAAGACATTTGCACAGCAACACAAACGTGCCATAACAGAGACCAGTCTTCACATAATACTGAAGAAGATACTTGTGTTTCCATTTAGCAGCTTCAGAGAACCTACATATAAGCTCATATTTTGTAAAATGCTGCAGTTTGTTTATTTTTCTTCTGATATCTGCCTAGCAGTCCAAAAATATTGCCGTTTCCAGGAATACATACCAGTTCCAGAACTGGTCCAGTTCAAAACAGAGTATCCTTCTGCTGCTGAATGAAATAAGGAATTGTACTATGTTTTCATTGCCTAGACCTATATCAGTAAGTATGTTATTAAACAAGAATGTATTGTCTTGGAAGACAACATAATAAAGCTTCAGTCTATGTTAACTGCAGTTAAAGAGCAGGTGCACCACAAAGCAGGCTGACAGAAGAGCCTTCAGAGGCAGGAGTCTCTTCCTCACTTGAGTTCTGCTTGGTGCTTGTGTGTGTTGTCAAAATTAGTTATCGTTTATACATGCTAAAACACAGGGACAAATTTTTTAAATCACTTTAACTATAAAATTACAGCATGTTACAATGGCATAATCAGAAAACTAGAGCATTATTATCTGTATATCTATGACAAAATGGTCCACGGAAAACAAACAAACAAACAAAGAAACAAAGAAACAAAACTTTTTCCCAGCCCATTTAATTTAAGTTTGTTTAAAATTCAACTTCTGGAATCTGGATACTTCAAAGATTTTACAAAATTCCATCTTCACCATTATCTTTGACCGTCACTAGAAATCCACTTGTTATTACCAATTTGTAGATTCAGCTCCTCTTGTAGGTCACGTTTGAAAGATTTTGTGATTCTTGTATGCTAGTTTCTTAGATTAAAAGACATTAGTCCTTTCTTACTTTCCTCTCAGAAAAGCCTAACTTACATAGTATTGCAATATACATTGCATGAGATAAACTGACAACTTGCATGTCTTCAGTTTTCACTTTCTGTAAGTAGAAAATGATTCTAATTCCCTGTGTGTCTTGTGAAAAGTAAATATCTCCTCTGAAATCCAAATGCATTTTGGCAGAATACAACACTAAGATGATTCTATCTCCAGTATTTTTCTTGAAATATCAGCCAAGACTCTCCAATGTTTCAGTCGGCACTGAACAAAACCAAGTAAAATCCTCATCCACACCTACATGAATTTAATGAAACTAATTTGATGAATGAATGAATACATGAATCTGGAATATCTGTGATCTGATATCATTTTTTAAATACTCTTACTGTTAATTGTTTTCATATGAATAAATGTTTGGAGGACGTGTCCTTCTTTTTATGCCCTATGTCAGAAGCAGCATGATCAAGGCTGCAATTGTAATGGAAATAATGAAGCACAATGATCCAGAGAGTTCTTCTTTCATTTATGCCTTTATCTAAAGCCTGTGGAAGTTAATCAAAATTATTTCAGTGATACAGTAGTCTTTGGATGAAGCCTTTACACTGGCATGAACAAAAAAACGAACAGCCATGAAACCCATAAATTTACACAATTGCATCACAAGTGAAAAGAGATTCAAGCTTTCATTAGCTGTTGAAGAAACATCATTCATGGAGGGACCCAGAAGGTTTTAAATAAAGTCATGTAGTACATAAAAACATATTTAATATTTTTGTTTCAAATGCATTCTGTGAAGCAGTGATTATATCCTTGAATACTGAAGACATATTTTAGGAGAAAATATAAGTAGATTTAAGCAAAAGCATTCTTTCTTTTTCCTCCAAGAGGCTGGTTTATTCCCATATTGATGAAATCTTCTTGGTGAATACCAGGTGGGTTACTTCAAAAACTATTTTAAGAACCAATAATTGGACATCTTAAGTAGTAGGTAAAGTTACACATATCCTTTCGAAAATGAGAATTGGTAACAGTATTTCAGCATTCAAAATAGAAAGGAGAGCAGTGGTGCCTCTGTCTTTGAACTCCAATATAAATATTCTGACAAAAATTCTTTACTTGGAGAAGACATGCTTTATTGGAATAATCAGAAATGCAGTTTCACTTAGGTGAGAGAGACAAAGCTTGTACGCTTAATGTACATGTAAAAAGGAAATAGGAAGAACTGCTACTGCTGAAACAAAGCAAAGTACAGAATTTGACATGGAGTTAGAATAGTTAGAGTATGTAGAATAATTAAATTACAGATGCTCTTTCTTTCAGCTTTTTTTTATATGTTTCCCCACACTTCTTAACATCTTGAAAACTTGATATGAGTGAGATTGTGGTTGTGCTGTGCATGGATGAGGGAAAAAATATGAGCCCAAAAATGTCTAGATTTACAATTGTTGTTTTTCACTGTATCCAAATGTGATATTTGATTCTGATCTTAACAGCAAGATAACTCAAGACTATTGATTTAAAAAACATCTTGGTATACCTGCAGGACTTAGGATACTTGAAAGTAAACTTTGAATTTTCTTCTCCTGATGATCTAGGACTACATTTGGTAGTTTCTGCCAGGTCTAAATAAATTCTTCAAAACACATAATAGGAAATACTCGATCCAATTGTCTCACATAACTAATTTGTCACAGTTTTGATGATGAACTGGAAGGGGAATCTCTTTTTCACCTTTGCATATTATATTGAACATGATGAATGTCAAGTTTGTAGGTCAGGGATATCTACCGTATTTGGATAGTGTGTTCTTTCAATGAAAATCCAGTATTTGGATAGTCTGTTCTTCCAAGAAAATCAAGTCCTGACTGGACTTGAGCACTTTACCAGTGCAAATATCAAACAGTCTTAAAAACTCAGTGAACTCATATGGATGTTATTCAATCTGATTAGCAAGATTATCACCAACTGCTTTAGTTTGTACTATTTCTTGCTGCATAAAGATGTAGTCATATTTGGATTCTGGATGTAGATTTGTTACTATAAAACTACTAGGAAGGAATAAACATACCAGATTGTTCAATTAAATCAGTTTTGCTCTGTTTCAATTGGAGGCTCTAAGTACTCCAAGGAAAATTTCATAAGCACTCCAAAAATGAGATGTTTTCCACGGTGAAAATTAGGGGAAAATACCTACTACTGATATTTTTTTGTTAGGGAAAGGCAGACTGCCAGGAGCATCCAAGCATGTGTTTATTTGGTCCTTACTCAATAAATCCTCTCTTGACATTAATTTTCTTGCCAACTATTGTCTGATTGCTAAACCTCCCATTTCTGGGCAAGATTATTGAAGAGATGATAGATAGCAAATAGTGTCTAGCAGCATCTGCCCTTAATTTTTAGACACCAATCAGTCAGTCTTCAGACCTTGACATGGCATCTGAAGGGCATCAGTTTCAGTGACTGAAAATCTCCCTGGGGCAGTGGGACAAGTTTGGTGTGCTTACTAATAACTCTAGGTCCTGGTGACCTTTGGTCTTTGATTCCAGAGGCTGTCAGGAGCTCTTCATTTGACTGTGGAACCTGACAAGGACTAAAGGAAATGACTTTATCCTTTCTCTTTTCTTTTCTTTTCTTTTCTTTTCTTTTCTTTTCTTTTCTTTTCTTTTCTTTTCTTTTCTTTTCTTTTCTTTTCTTTTCTTTTCTTTTCTTTTCTTTTCTTTTCTTTTCTTTTCTTTTCTTTTCTTTTCTTTTCTTTTCTTTTCTTTTCTTTTCTTTTCTTTTCTTTTCTTTTCTTTTCCTTCCCTTTCCCTTTCCCTCCTTTCCTTTCCTTTTCCTTTTCCTTTCCTTTCCTTTCCTTTCCTTTCCTTTCCTTTCCTTTCCTTTCCTTTCCTTTCCTTTCCTTTCCTTTCCTTTCCTTTCCTTTCCTTTCCTTTCCTTTCCTTTCCTTTCCTTTCCTTTCCTTTCCTTTCCTTTCCTTTCCTTTCCTTTCCTTTCCTTTCCTTTCCTTTCCTTTCCTTTCCTTTCCTTTCCTTTCCTTTCCTTTCCTTTCCTTTCCTTTCCTTATGCTGGAGAAGATCCTGAAGGGGTTCTGATCTTTTGCTTTTACTCTGAAGGGGTTTTTCTAGAGCTGCCTCTGCATCTGACCCTGGCAGACCCTGGCAGATTTAAACCCTTCTCTCTGTACACAGAAGGATGACCCAGCAAAGAACAAAGCAAAGGGTAAATTTACAAATACAAATCTGATGATACTCCACTTGGCCTCCTGTTTTTCTTTTGCCTGGACTACTCCAAAACATGTCTCACATAAGCCCTGCCGTGAAACCTTAATGGCATTAAAATACAAAGCTTAACAGTTAAACCCTACCCAGATGGGCAAAGTTCCCTTCACTCTCTATTCCAAATTCACCCAACTCCTGCTTTGCTGAGTGAAGTCAACCAAAGAAGAGTGGTTTGAGAGAGAGAACTTGTTCTTACATAATCTTGAACATAAATCGAAGTCCAAAAATCCAGGATGCAGTGAAGTAAATACACGAACAAAGGGGTTGTGTCCAGGTGTTTGCAGGGGGAGGTTTGATCTGGTTTTGATATTTCACTCTGGTTTTGATATTTCCTCCCTCCCTGCCCAGGGGAACACAGACCTATCTCTGCTTTCTGCTGGGAAACGGTTGCTTGTTTACTCAGATGCAGCAGTAATGGATGTCTTAATTTGAAAAAATAAAAAATAACAAACAGAAAGAAGAGTTAATGTCAACCAATGAGATCAGAATTAGAAGCCACATATTTAAAACTATAATGAGAAAAACAGGTTCTCAAGCAATCTCTGAAAAGCCTTGTTTGTGTTGAAGGAAGCATCCAAACAATAGTTTGCAACTGTCTCCAGAAGGTATTTTATGGACGTTTAGCATTTAGTTAGTACTGTGAACCGTTAATCTCAGAATAGCCTTTCATTTCCTTCCCCTTTACCCTGCATGTGTCCTGTACGATGGGATGTTATGTGTAACATGCCTGCTCACCAGTCCAAGGCAAAGTCTCACCTCTTAACATCTGGGACATATTAGGCTTTTGAAAATCTAAATCCCACTGGAATCAGTGAACATGCAGTATTCCCTTTCCAGCCTCATGGATTCACATCTTTACAGGAGACAGTTTATAGATAATCACAGGAAGATCTTATATTATGTGTTTCAAGTCTTGTAGCCACAAAGCAATTCCAATACATCTTTCAGAGTCTGCATAAAGCACTTCTTGCAGTACATTGGTGGCTGCAGTGCAGTACCCTGAGAGATTTAAGTCATGTAGTATAACCAGAAGTGAGCAGGGCAGTAAGCAAATTTGTAAATAAATAAGGAACACAGTGCATACAGAGTTATAGGTATTGAAACAATATGAATTCTGAGCAGCATAAACCAAATTTTAGTGAATTTGTATCTTGCTTTCCTCTTTTACTTTACCTATTTGCATTATATCCCCAAATGCCCACGAATTTACTGTAAGAAAAATGTAAAAACCTGAAGGGCACAGAAAAACAGATCTGATGCCATAGGGATACACAAACCTGCAAAATCACACAAGACATTTGCACGCATAATTCTTCCTGAGCCAAATCTTAAATTCATCTCCAGCCAGCATACAGTATAAATATTCTTCTCCAATATCTTGACCAAAATTTTATTTTGCAGACATGTATTCCCAATATAAAATTGTTTTAAAATGATTGGAAATATATGTGCCAGTAAGAATAATTATGGGAAGCTAGCATAACTACTAGGAAATATCGATAGCATATATTTTTTCCAGCAGAATGAGAGACTCTTACAAATAAAAGATTATACATCACTTTTATAGAATTCACATAAAAAGCTAAACATAACCAGAATGTCATGAAAAATACCGAGCAGGGTGTGTGTTGTATTTTCCAGTGCTCTCTGAAGGTATATGTAGGAAGCCCCATTACTTCAAGCTCTTAAGACTGGATTAAGAAAAACACAAACACACTTAGGGAGGATAAAATTGCAACTGGTACAGACAGAAAACAACATTTCTAGCAATAGATTTTCTTTGCCTCCAGTTCTTTCTGTTTTATTAATATGAAAAATACAAAGATGCAGAGCTATGCAACACAGCATAGTATTCCTGTGCTGTACAGGAAAAAATTGAAGCACTAAGAAACGAAGCAGAAAACCCAAACAGTAGGGACCGTATTTTCAGTCTGATTATACACTTCTGTACAGTTGTGAGAAATTAAGTGAGGATTTGTCTATTGAAAGTCCTTGATTACAGCAAGCAACTGCAGTGTCACAACTCCATTTAGCTGTTTCTCTTACAAAAATTGTTGAGCTTTGAACTGCTAATATTCACCAGTACTTTTTTGCCTCCTGCAAACAATTAATCAGTATTCCTGTTGTGCAGAATGCATAACAAGCACCTCAATAACCTGAAAAACTATAGTTTCTAGCTGGTACAGCTCAATCATAGCCCTTTTACTCAAAATATAATTGTATGTATGCTTGTCATATGCGGGTCTCTTTTAACAACTCAAGCTACTGATAAAAAATATTTTATATGACACTTCACTGCAGAATTTTTTTTCTTTACTGTCACTGTTGCTATTTGTTTAAAAAAAAAATTTTAAAAAATCAATCCTAATGGTTAAACTGTAACTCAAGTATGTATCTTTATTCACAAATCCAATATTTAATAATCTTTTGTACCGAAGAAATCAAGTAATCACATCTCACTTCATTCCCTTACAAAATGGGTGCTGTCCCCTGCCCTGCCTCACACAGCTCAGCTTCAAGCTTCAGCCTTAATTACTTGGAGGCAGCTGAGGATTTTAAAATTCCCAGATAAAATATGTAGAGACAAACTGAAATCATTCTTGCCTTTACAGGTCCCTTCAGTTTCCCTATATATACCGAAACATTTATTTTTTTCATATTCTTTTTTATTATTTCCTGATTCTGGCAAGGATTTTTCTTTCTGCTATTACAATATTTCAGGTTTAGGACTGGGAGAATAAGAAGCCCCTGTGCAGACATTTGGTGTAACTGTGGGTGTTACAGTGTGCAACAGCAGCTGAGATACCACGAAACAAAGCCAGAGTCAAAGAAACACACTTAGAGAAATAAAGAGGTGCTGCCAGGGAAAGCCAGTGAAAACCTTCACCCGTCTTTCCTTGAAAATAATAAGAAAGGTATCAAAAGATTTCAACATTTCAGCATTTCAAAATAGTTAGAATTCATAAGTCTTAAGGAAAAGGACTTTGCTAAAGTGAAGTAAGTTCAGTCTTTGCAATGTAATTCAAATTGCGCTTTTAATTCAGGTCCTGGAATTAACCCACTGAAGCAAAGCTTGAAAAGATTTAGATTTACTCAGGCTACCAACAATACAATAATGTCTTACAATTTCCCAACTCCCTGTCTGTTGGTGATACTGCCAAAATGCAGTAATCTGTCATGCTGAAGCTCAGGGTTGCTAATTGTTAAAGAACGAATCAGGACGTCATTTCTGAGTTTCTCTGGCTGAAAACTTATACAGACACAAGCAGTTGCTAATCAGGATCAGATAGCAACTGAGACACCCCTGGAATGATTTTGCTATGAATGTAAGCCCCTTTTTAGCTGTGGGGAGATGTGTTCAGGATGCATGCAGAATTCCTGCATTTCCAGCCATTGCCTGGGATGAAGGTATTATCTGAGGTACAGTATGGGTCTCTGAGCCACCACTTTCTTTTCCTTTGGGTGTGGAATGCAGAAGAGAGCAAGGGGCAGGAGAAGGAGAGTGGAAGGGAGGAAGGTGCTAGCTGAGGGACTTGGCAGAGCCGAGCAAGGCAGCGTTCCTTTTGCTGAACTATTCGCAAGCTTTCCATCCAAGCGGTTCAGGCAAACACTGCTGTTACACCTTTATCAAATTTGGCAACAGTTTGCCCATCCACTACAAAATAGCACTACAAAATAAGCAACACTACTGTGATGGACCTTAAAATTTCAACTAGAAATCCATCTTTTTTCAGAAGTGTTCTTGTTATTTAGAAGCCCATTTGAAACTCTGGGGGACACCAACACCAGCCCTTTTGTGGTCTTAACCTCTGTTCCTGACCACAGGTCAGCTTCAGCTAATGGGATCCTTCCAATAATTTCAGTGAGCTTTGGATCTGGCACTCTCAGAAGAAGAGAAAGCTACAGTAATGTACCAAAATTGGTGCTGCATAAACAGCTGAAATAATAGGAAAACATAATGAGTTCAAAATCACATCGAGATAATAAACAAAATGCTTTGCGCAGATGCTGTCCCCGCATGGAAAAAAAAAAAAAAAAAAAAAAAAAAAAAGGAGATATTACTGAGAGTAGTACAGAGAAAGTACTGTTGGTGAGATCAGAATTCTTTCCAGTGTTTTACATGATATCCCTGCAGAGGTGATATTTGTTATCACTAAACGCGTATCCTTTTTGTCTCATAAATAAGACATAAATTAGTATTAGAATATTGTATTTTCTGCTAAAAACACCCGGTGCAAAGCTGTGCAGTTTTACATATATTTAGCTTCCTGCTTTCTCTCTTTTAAAACATTTATTAACCAGAAAGACCTCACTGACATGTAAATTTCATTTTCTATGCCTAGCAGATTAAAATACATCTGTTTCAGACATCATTCAGTAAAGAAATAATTTGAATAGTTCATTTTATTAGAAAAAGATTTATGTCAGCATTCAACTATGACAAGAGAGGGGATAGTGGCATGTGCACAATACTGGAAACAGATTTTCCATGAAAAGTATCTATATTGAACAGAATTGTGCCAGAAACAACATAGGCTTTCTATGAATACGTTAGCCTAGCAGGTTGTGGGCAACACTGGTGTTTCCAGGTAGAGAAACATTCCATCCTGGGCAGTTCCTTCAGGCAGCTACTGGCTGAATTAATGTACATGAGGTGCACGTGAGGTGAGAGTGCATGACGACATAGGAGGAAGTCAGTGCTGGCAGCCGGATGGAGTTCCATGTGTGCAGCAGGGGGTTTAATTGCACTGTCTCATAAAAAAGTCCCTTTAATTTGATTTTTATTTTTTTCCACAGTTTGCAACAAAATCAGTAGGTTAGACATCTCGTTTATAAAGACAGAGTAAGTGGAAAGCATAATAATACAGAAATAACATGTTAGCCTGCAGTGTCCTGTGCTGTAGGATCTAGCAGCATATTCTAACATACTGGGATAGAAAAGGTGATAAAGTGCCATGCATGACTAGATAGTTTAGGGAGTGATAATAGAATACAGATCCCATCTTATCTAGGTCACTAGTCTGAAGGCCACCATTTCTTTGTGACTGAAAGTCATTGATATCCAATGGATTTTTAGTACTCTACACGGATTGAGATGATAACCTCATATTTTTAAGAGAAAGTATTTCCATTAACATCAGCTGAATTTTAGTTTCTTCCAGGGCTGGACAAAATAGACTACTGTACTTGTATTTGATGCTTTTAAATGTCATGACAGTTATGTATCCCATCTTGCATTCATAATGTAAATACTAAAGAATTATTCATTTCCTGGGAATATTTACACCAAATTCAGGAAAAAAAAATGCTGAAGCTTGTTAAAATTAAAGAGTGTTTTTCAGAACCTTTCTAAGCACAAGATGGGAAGCTTTCTTGAAATGGAGCTCACAAGGAAGAGACAATGTGGGAGAAAAGATATATCCATGAAACAACTTTGCTGGAAAGAAAAAGAAAAGGACAAAAAACAGGGACCTCAAAAATCACAGCATTCCATGAACCATTTGGATTGTTACTGAAATACACAGGCAGGTGGATTTGGAAAGACAACTTCAAAATCTCGGATTCAAAATGCAAAATTAAAATATATAACACTGGCTGAGCATATTGGAGGACTGCAATGCGTTCCTGTTCATATAGGTATTTGATAATACTTAACCGCCAATGCACACTGATAAACAAACTTCACTACAGCCATCATTAAAGCACAAAGACAATTGCACATAGGTTGCAAATCCCTATTTATTGAACAGATATTTTAAAACATACAACTATAACATACTTGCTTTTCACATCAACAAGGTCATGAAATACATTTCAAGATATTAAATATATGTATATATCAGGGTGAGAAACTGAACCAATAAAAGATAGGTAGAATAGAAACAAATGTGAGGGAGACTGGTAAGGGCTTTTTAAATGCTAGCTATGGTATTAAGAACCTTTAGAAATCATAATTTATGTTTTTTAAAGCCAAAGAACTGTATGAATTTGCCAATGGAGTCTGAAAAGATCTAAGACTCTGCATTGCTCTGGTTCCACTCTACAATGACAACCAGTAAGAAACTGAGGGGGAAAATCTGATTTGCTTCAAAACCCTCAGAATCAGCTTTGAATTTGGCTAACTATAAAAACAGATTTAGAAAACAGTACTTCACATGCAAAATACTGATAGAAGTGTGAAGGAAATCTTGATTTTGTACAACAAATAATACCTAAATGCATTGAAATTTTCTTAAATATCCGTTACAGTGTCCTTTAAATATGCATTTCCCATATGTATCAGTATTTAAGTCTATGTAATCATGTTCAGTATGTATATAATCTACTCTGAATGTGTAGCTTGTGTTTACGTATATCTTATGTTCTGTGTAAGTATACACACAAATACAGATCAGTTAGTTTTATAGACTGAGATTAATTATACCCCAATTTTATGCTCATCTTTGGAAGCCATTACAGTATGTTACTAAGGCATAAAAATATTTCCCTATTTTCACATTATAAAAATTAGAGTAACAAATGAGCATATGACCAAACTTTCCTGCCTGCAAAGTATAGGGAAACATATGATTAGGGGCCTTCTGAAAAGGACATTTATGATAAGAAGGTTCTATATGTCTCCATTTAAGGGTCATTTTCTGGTTAAATAAGCAAAATTAAACTGGCCATAGGAAAATAGCAAATGGAAAAGTCTTCTGCCTGATGCCAGATATCTCCATTCTTCCTTTTGTCATGGATGTGAGTGCCAACACTTTGCACCTTCTGAAGGATTTACAGTAAATGAGAGGTAGAGAAGATGAAAAGGGAAAAAAGGGTGCAGAAACATATTGTTTGCCATCATAATGTTTTTCTTTTTAAAAGACAGAAATGTGGGCAGCCACCATTGCATGGAGGTCAGATGGAGAAACCCAGCTCCGAGCTGGGAGCAGTGGGTGAGCAGTGTGGCTGTGGGGCTGAGCTCACGGAATGGAGCGCGCGTGCTGCTGCTAGCAGAGCTGCACAGATAACTTGCTAGCAGTGGTTTTGTCTCCCACATTCCAGTTAAATATCATTCAATTTTTAAGGCCCATAAAAGTCAGAGAGCCTGAAAGGAAGAAGAGATCTTGGGAAGATCTGAGGGGAAAAATGGTATTTTTAATTAGTATAAAGATTATTTAACTTTGGAGCTCTACTAATGATAATTTCTGTGACCAAAAATGTCCCCTTACGATTAATCAATTATGCAAACCATCCCCATTTCAAGGCTAGTAAAGACTTATTTAATGACATTTTTCATGCATCTCATGTCTTTAATATATTATTTTTCCCTTTGCTCTGACAGAGCAATCTGCTCTGCAGAAGAAGTACAGTGTGCTGCCAAATAAGATCATTTCCCATATTGGGAAACAATTGTTTATTTATAATACATTCTAAAAATTGATCCATTTAAAATAACTGATTCAGTGTTCAGTTTGTTTCTTTGCAGCATGTCTTATCCCTCCACAGGAATGTTTTAGTGCAGATTGTTCCCATATTAGTGACTTAGGAAGCAGAACAGCAGGTCCACTATAATTTGGGGTCTTTTTTACTGTCTGCATGCATTGGCCTAAAGATTGATCCCATCTCACCTTGGGTACACTCTGTACCTGTGGATGCCATGAGAAGTAACACAGTCCTTTCACTGATTCATTTTTGGGCATCTTCTGGAAGAGACTGGCAGTAAATCCCCAACTGCACACACTGTGGTGTGCACCTTTGTGTCCCTATGAAGTGAGCTGAGACAGCCAAACTCATTTCACCTAAGGCCAGTCTGTAGCAGCATCCAAAGGCCTGATGTCAATGCATTTTATGCTGCTCTGCAATGTAATTTGCAAAAGTCCAGTTTACTGAAGGGAAAAAAGATAATCCATCATGAAAAGGAAGTATTTAAGAGAATGGCTCAATAAATGATTCCCGTTTTATGGCTGAGCTTGCTGTAGCATGAAAGAAAGGTGTACTTATGAAACAAACAACAATATGTTAACAGGAGGGGTTCATTTATTACCATGTGCACAAGTCATATGGCGATTTGGGGAAAATTGAAAGAAAGCAGCATTCACAGCTGTATTGCTCAGGTTTAGTTAGCACACAAGGATTGTATTTATGCAAACAACAATGCTTGGGTCATTAGTAGTGCTGCAACTGAATGTCTCCACTGTCTTTTCCCTTGTCATAATCTGTGCTACGCGCTAGTAAGACAACCGTCAGTGTAAACCACATCCTGCACTGAAAAGTGAGAAAACAATTGTAATATGCCATTGGAATTAAACAAATAATTAGTACGAAGAAAAGCATATGTTCTGCAATTCCAAATGCATTCCCTTCTCTTTTGGAAGATGCAGCGTAACCTTAATTAAACTTGTATGTTTAAAAGTAAATATTTATTTACTTTAGATTACCCTTCCCCCGTTAAAAAAACAACAAAAAAAACCTACTAAAAACATAAATGCCTGAAGAGTAAACTTGCATTGCATGTACTCTGTCCATGATAAAACAGATTAAAATAAAGGAAAGCAGGATAAAGGAGTCTCTTGCATGGCTGACTCAAGATCCCCATCTAGCGTCCATATGAAGATTAACAGAACTGTTTAAAAAATTAGTTTAATTTAAATATATATATATTTCCCCGAGGTTTTATGTTTCTTCATTTTATGGTACATCATAACATAGAAGTGGCCAGATTTTTTTTTTTTTTAATGACCACTGGTCTGTTTCCCATCACTTTGCTTCTATTCTTTTTCTATTCTACCCTGCTGTATTCATGTCCTTACACTGCCATCCTCACCACTGCTTACAAGAATTTTTAAGGAGTTCAATTAGTGATGGGACTAACACATGCCATGTACTTTTCTCCTAACTTCTTTTTGGTAGGAATTTGTATTTAGTAAGATGTTTAATTAGGATATATTGAAGTGGCTTGCACGTCCAGCTAAGCTCCTGCTAACGTCTATCTGTAGCTGTCACTGCATATGCAGAGAATGATTTGAATTTTTGTCATAAAAGGTGAGAGAAAAGTGTGGTGTGGTTGGGGCACCAGGTAGATGGGGTTGGAGAAGTTGCTGCTTTATAGCACTACCACGTGGACCTGCTACATTCCTCCCCCATAGAAGTCAGTAGCCTAACATAAGGTGCAATGGTCATGGGGTGCTCCACATCAGAGCCTACGATGCAACACATTTAACAAATTTAAAAAAAAAAAAGAAAAAAAAAAGAAAAAAAGTAATATTTAATCTAAACTTATAATATACATATAATACATGCTGAAAAACCTTTAAGACTACTTGAAGTTGGAGGAGAGATTTTTTTTCCTTCTTCCCTTTTTAAGATCTATGCCTCTATGGGTCCCATAGTTTACATAGAAAAGAGGATGATATTTTAAAACAGCTTTCACCATCTGTATGTGTTTATGCAGCAAATACCTCTCAGCTAGCTTCCTCTAGCTAGCAACACAGGAAGGAATAGTATTGTAGACTTTCATTTGGCAGAAAGAGATGCTTGTGTCTCTGTTACTCATGCCCAGAAATAGCTCACTAGACCCAGAAGTGCTACTCCACACCTGACTGCAGCATAGACACCTACAAAGATTGTCAAAGGGCACAGAGGGTTGCTGCTCATCCATTTGGGCCTTGACAAACACATAACTGAGTGTCTCTCTCAGGTGCAAGATTCTGTGTTATCCCCAGTGCTGGCCAGCAGCACTAGGCAATGAGTTACAGGAACACATGTACATAAAAATAAACCTGAAAAGTCTGAGCTGCTGAGAAAGGTTGTTTTTGATATTGTTTTCAACAGATAAGGGATGAGTAGACAAAACTTCATAAGACAATCACTTACTTGAGGTATTCTCAAGACTTTGAATTGGAGCAGTTTGGATGGAGCGAGTCTGCAGATGCCCGGAGCTCATACTCCTGCACTTCCTGTGAACTAGAACCCTTGAGCACCTTTATAAATCTGACCCTGGTTCTCATAACTTCCCAAATGGGTTTAGGTTTTTTTGTTTGTTTGTTTGTTTGTTTGTTTTAATTTTATTTTATTTTATTTGTTGTTGTTTTGGTTTGGGTTGGAGGTTTTTTGTTTTCTTATTTTCTTTTCTTTTGGGGTTGTTTTGTTTTGTTTTGAAATTCCTTACATTTACAGTGAAGAATCCTGCTAGAATTGGTAATATTTCTGAAAATGGAATCAATTTTTCAAGAGCAGGGCTGTAACTAAGCACATTACATCCCTGCTGAACTCAGCGAATGAACAAGACTCTCTGAGCTGACTTCTAAATCCAAGTGGATATTCTGTAAGGGAAGGATAAAGTGCTCTGTCTTTACCACATTTAAACTTTCAGATCAGGACTGGGCTTTCTTTACATACAAAGACCATGTACCTCAGGTGTAGTATGTAGTCCGTGTATGGGAACATCCTTCAGCTCTAGGACAGGGTAGGAAAAAGAAAGAGAGAAAGAAAGAGAGAAAGAGAGAAAGAAAGAGAGAGAAGAAAGAGAGAAAGAGAGAAAGAGAGAAAGAAAGAGAGAAAGAGAGAAAGAAAGAGAGAAAGAAAGAGAGAAAGAGAGAAAGAAAGAGAGAAAGAGAGAAAGAAAGAGAGAAAGAAAGAGAGAGAAGAAAGAGAGAAAGAGAGAGAGAGAGAGAGAGAGAGAAAGAAAGAAAGAAAGAAAGAAAGAAAGAAAGAAAGAAAGAAAGAAAGAAAGAAAGAAAGAAAGAAAGAAAGAAAGAAAGAAGAAAGAAAGAAGAAAGAAAGAAAGGAAGAAAGGAAGAAAAGAGAAAAAAAGAAAGAGAGAAAGGAAGGGAGGGAGGGAGGGAGGGAGGGAGGGAGAGAGGAAGGGAGGAAGGAAGGAAGGAAGGAAGGAAGGAAGGAAGGAAGGAAGGAAGGAAGGAAGGAAGGAAGGAAGGAAGGAAGGAAGGAAGGAAGGAAGGAAGGAAGGAAGGAAGGAAGGATACATCTGACAAAAGGTAAAATTTGGCAGTCACAGCTGGCAGTCACAGGGTGGATGGAGGTAGGAATCAAACACATCAAGGTGTGGACAAGTGAATGAAGGGAGAAAAACACAGGAACCAAAGGTGGTGAGAAGAGGTATAGGCCTATAAGTCACTGTAGCTGACACACTTAACAGAACAAAGCAGTGCCTTTCCTCCAGATGATATCACCAAAATACTAAGGGCTGAGGCTCTGATACGTGCTTTTATGCATTATTAATACTTCTATTTCTTTCTAAAAATAAGAATCAACTGCACCTTTTAGAAGGTAACAGAAAAAATGGAAAGTTCATAT
Source organism: Chrysolophus pictus (assembly GCA_037305975.1). Taxonomy (NCBI): domain Eukaryota; kingdom Metazoa; phylum Chordata; class Aves; order Galliformes; family Phasianidae; genus Chrysolophus; species Chrysolophus pictus. The sequence continues at coordinate 76,527,650 of CM074577.1, read as the reverse complement.
GTATTTATATTCTTTACTCTTGAGTTTTTAGAAGCATAAATATCTCCAAAACCTTCCTGTATCTTTAATTTTTAAACAAAATCTGATTGCTTTTCCCATTGGCCTTTCTCAGGGTAAAGTACTATATTACATATAAATGCATACTGTTTGTTCACTTCCTTTAATTCATAGATTCTTAATTTTTGTTTGTCTGCACTTTCAGACATTGTTAAATACTATGGTTAACATAAATGATGGGAAAATGGCAAACAGACAGAATAAATGAATATCAACCAAATCTTTGTAATCTTGTATGTACCAGTGAAATAATCACTTTCTGTCTGGCCACTATATCCATATATGTATACACAGATACATCTTTTCCACTCATATTCCTAAAGCCTTGTTATCCAGGATCCTGGTTCTTTGAAGAAGAGCCTTCACATCCAAATTTCTTCCCTTTTCAGATTCATTCTGGAATTCCTTCTCCATACTTTGCTTTCCTCATTTCCTATGATTGCCCAAATCAGGTCTCATAGCTTCCAGTCCAATGCAGTTCCAGTTTACATACTTGTAAACATCTCCCCATTAGTAGTTCAGGCAGGATACATTTTGTAGAACTATGAGGTGCTGTTTGATAAGATAGCAAGAAATAAGCTATTTTCTGATTTGAGAGATAATGTATCTCTCTTGACAGTTTGTGTGGCAGTTAAAAAGTTCTAAAAACATTTGGATTCCCATTATTCCTTGATGGCAGGACGCAGATAAAATGACAAATTTTATCAACTTGTAAAAATTTCCTCTGTTCTTAAAGTATAAACCTGGCCCTATTATATCAAGTATTAGTTCCTTGGGTAAACCAAAAGTCACAGAAATGCAGTGACCTCTTTCAGTTGAAGAAACTGAATAAAAGGCATAGGCAAATTCTGTCCATTTTGGTCTCATGTGCAAAGCTTTCATTCAAGAAATGGCTGGCAAAAGCAGCATGAGATCACTGTCGTCAACATGGTGGACATTTTGCAGGGATTTGTTGGTGAAGGAGAAGCTTTCAGCTATGAGAACTGACATGTTTTATAGCTATAAATTGATTCTGCAATACCTTCTGACCACTGAGACCTAAGCCTAGCTCAGGCTTTCACATGGGACATATTTGGAGGGATTTCCTATCAGCAGTCATTTTCCAGAGCTCTAAGTTTGACACCCACAAGAGGTACTGCTTTTCTACTGAAATTCATTGTTCTTATAAATAATTACATCTCTGAAGTGGTGTGGTATACTTTTCAAAGTATCTCTGGAGTTGAGGGGCCACTTTGCATTGCATTTGTGGGAATGGGTTTGGAATTTGAGATAATATGGTCTCACTGAGTGCTCTCTGTCTTGAGCATGATTTGACAATATTTGACAGGAGGTTGATAAACTTTTCTAAGGCTAGCTACACAGACTACAAGAATGTGTCTGCAAGCCTACCTATAATATTTTTCTCAGAGTCCTCCAACCAGTCATAATCTGGTGACTTGGTATCATCACTCTGCTCCAGATTATATTTGCTCATGATGTCAGAGGCGGATGTTGGTGGTACGGCAGTAGAGGTAGAACCTTTCCACCAATATTCCTTTACATGTTGTTGCTGTGTGACAATCTGACAAAATGGTGTCTGACATGGGAATGTATATGAAGAGAAGGTGTGGAACTGAATTTTTCTATGCAGAAAAAGTGGCACCCACTTACATTCACTGACACTTGCTTAACATTTCTGGAGACCAAACAGTGGATGTGAACACAGGGTGGTGTGTTTCGGCAGTGATGACAGAGACGGTGGCTCCCCTCCACTGATGCAGATGTTTACAAGTGTGGCAAAAATATGTAGCTAATGGTGGTGACTGTGTTGAAAAATAGTGTTTTGTAGCTGAGGCTTTGCTATATCAAAGGCTGTTACTGTGTATTTGTATCTGTTTGTAGTTTCCACAGAAAAAAATAGGAGGCATTAATTTCAGAGTGACCTACTTATGTGGTTCTGAAACAGTCTGTTATCACTTGGTGCCAAGAAAGGAAAAATGGAGGGAAAAAGCTGTCTCAGACTGAATAAAGACAGAGCAGAAGCCTGCCCTGTTTGCCCCAGTGCTTGTTTAAAATTAGCTGGGGTTTAGCCACAGAAGCTGTATTGTCAGCTTTGGGATGGTAAACTCTCCCTGCGTGCTCTTACACTTGGGAAATCTTTGCTCATCTCCAGCTACAAATAGTCAGAAACTGTACTATAGTTATATTTAAACCAGACATTGTTTATTCAAGACAGAGAGAGAGAGAGAGAGACAGAAAGCACTGACAAAGCCAAAAAAATAAAATGAAAGCCTGACAAGACCTTTCTTAGAGGAATCCAAACATCACTGTGAAACAGTGGTAGCAGTAACCCTCCACAGCTCTGACTCCCTCCCTGATATCAGCAGTTCCTGTCAGGTTGCCCAGAAGGGAGGCTGTTTTTCTTCACCTTCCAAAGCATTTGGTACTTGCTTCCAAGAAGAGACTGTGGCAACACTCTTGGGTTCCAGCAGGATAGTAACTCTGAACTGTGGTCATCTCAGTTCAACCACACAGTGGACGCTGCTTGAGAACTGCTTTAAATCAACACATTACCAGATGCTCAGCCCTGCCAGCTTTGGCAGCTGTGCCATCTGTCTCAGTACCCATGATGGAGTAGACTTTGTGGACTGTTTGCAGCTCCCAAGGGTTCCTGTGCACAGAGCACACAATGCCAGGACGTGCTACCTGGGCTCTGCCATTAAAACGTGAGGAATTAATCCATCTGAATGGCCCACAGAAACAATGGTGGTGATATCTGTTAAAAATATCCCTCAATCTGCATCCCAGAAGAAGTAATCTTTATTTTCACATAAAACTCCCATTTTCAGAAGAGATGACAGGCTTGGATTTAAAATCTACAAAGGCTTTTTAAAGTTCTACCTTCTTTCTTGTATCTTTTTGCTGAAGTCTGGAGAAATTGTTATCACTTGCCCTTGGAATGCAATGCTTCTCTCTTTCCAGGCAGCCTGGAGGATCTTCTCCTTATCTCTCACTTCCACTAAAGTCACAAGCATTGTGTTCTTGGGAGGAGTACCCTTGAGTTGGTTGTGGGTGAGCTTTTCAGAGCATCAATCAATGCAGGAAACAGCCTCATTCTCTGGCAACTCCCAAATAGTAGATTGTCATTTTTCTAGGAAACTGCTAGATCCTTTCAGTCACTTCCAGCAGAAGATACTGAGAGTTATTCACACCGAGGAGCTGGTTGAAATACTAGCTTGTTTCTGGGAAATTCAGCTCTCTGAACGTGGGTTATATGGCACATTTCAACAGATCTTTATTTAGCCTGCATACAGAAGGCCTCTATGTGCCTGACCCATTGATCTGTACAGTCGATGTGATTTTCCCACACACCAATATAGAACAGGAATATTCCTCAGCTTTGCTGGAAGCCAGACACTATCCAAGAGACAAATCCAAGGTCTGCATAAATTATCAGGATCTAAAGAAAGAATGCTACTGCTGCCTTCTCATTCTTTTCCTCTTCCTCACTTTTGAAATCAGTGAGTCACGTGCAGAGATGTGGGACTGAGAGAAGGGAAGGAAAGGCTTGGCACAGGAGATAATTTATGATATGTCACTTAACAGAATTGATTCCATGTTTTTTCCCTTTTTATTTCTCCTCCTAATTCTATTAATTAGCTGAGATTGCAAAGATTTAGTAAAAAGCTTTATAGAAAAATCAACCTTCCCTCACTGAGTACCAGACAGATGAAATTACATGTTATTACATACTGGATATATTACAGTAGTAACATCTTCACTGCAAAGTTTAAAGACCTTGCTGGATTTATTGAAGAGATGGAGAGCAAAGAAATCCATAGATTCCTGTCCTGTGACCCTCTAGTGTTCACATTTGATCAAGCTGAAACAAGGGCAAACAGCTCAAAATCAAATGAGAAAGAATGCAATGAATTCTGCTGTGCCACATTCATAACATATTGGGATTAATCTCAGCAACCCCATCTCTCACTGAGAGTGCAGAGATGCAGCAATCCAACCCATGGTGGAAATACTCCCATGTCTTCCTACCAGCCAGAATTTCTTTGCAGACACTTTGCAGTGTCATTTCCTGCACAACCCATCTCTTACATTTTAGTACCTTGTTGCAGGCAAGATCTTCATCGGAAATAAATCGGTTTAGCTCCACTGATGGCTGTGAAATCATATCAGCGTAAACCAATTTAGAGAGTGATACAATCTTGAAACTAATCAAAGTGTGCTTCATTAGGAAACTTCCAAGATTCTAAATTCATTAAAATTAGGAGGTTATTATTTAAAAAAAAATGGTAAGGAGCACATATATGGCAATTTTCAACTTTGCTCATCTACAGATTAACCAGAAATGAGTTACAGATTTGTCAAATATACATATTATTTGAAGTCAGTGGAAATTTTATGAATAATTTAATCCTCAAATTGTGTGTCTTCGGGACTTATTAAGAATTTTTTATCCGCAGTCTGAGATATTTATTTTTGTTTTGACTGAACATACAGATCAGTGATGGATTTCTGCTCATTAGTATGAATTTTATGTTGTTGCACGTAAGATTTACTATCCCATAAATAATATCAGCAAACTCATTTGTTAGCATAGCCTGACAAAATGAACACAAAAAGACTAAGCACAGCTGAATATAATGTAGTTAGAAACTGGATCTTCACAGAATTTGACCTTTTCAAAGCCTTTTTGTATGAATCTAGTTTTAGTATGCTGAGAAGTAGTCAAGTCTTTAATATATTTAGGGGAAAATGTGAATTTATGGTTTTTTACACCTTTTTATATAATCTCAAAGGGAATTGAAAGCATATGCTGATGAGATGCTGCGATAGCAACAGCTGTGGAAGAGGTAGAGACAAAGAGCTGGGCAGAAGATGGACTCTTGGCACACAGTGAGAAAATAGTAAAATAAATTCAAGCTGTAAATGGACTGCGTGGCAGCGGAGGTGGTAACTGTTCTGAGATCTCTTTGATATGGAGTGAGCCAGGAGTCAAAATAACCACGACTGGTTCAAGAGATGGTCAGAGATGTCGGTGGGCTAGAGAGGTTGTGAGATTAACCTCACACCCAAGCTCTGCTCCTTTTGTGACATGGCTCTCTTTTCTTGCAGGAATTTGTAGCAGTCATGGTGTCCTCCTGAGTTTTTTTCAGAGCTGAAGCAATCTGGGATGTCACCAGGTTCTCTGCAGGAGGCACTCTGCAGGAGGCCAATGCTAGAGTCCAGAGAGGGGTATTTTCCTTTCCACAGTCTTCATGAGTCAGTTTGCTTCATGTAATGCCTGTTCTGTTTATTTCTGAAATAATCTCCTGCAGCAAAGTCTCTATTTGCTCCTATTTGATATCAGTTTTCTCTAACAGTGACAGTTTGGTACAGTGTTGCCCTCATATTCTGAGAAGTATTATGGCTATCTTGAAAACAGTCACTTTCTGTCCACATAGTTTCAGGCTTTCCTGGGAGCCCACTTCCCACAGTCCACAGGCTTCTTGTGAAAGTACAGCAAGATGCAGGAGATTTAAATGGCCAATTTCTTTCTACACCCAACGACGAAACTTCATGTTGATATCAAGGGTTTAATAATTCTGGTGCAATAAAGCACCAGGAAGCCCAGTGTAACAATTTTACACTGTTATGTGTGGGTCTTGAGGAAGCTCATGACTGGAAGTTCAACTTACTATCAGGGCTCCTACTCCTTCTTCTTCAGTCCTCCACACTGTCTCTTTTCTTAGAGTATACTGATTGAAAGATGAGAAAAATGTAAAGCCTCAGCTTGCAAAGCATTTACAATCTCAGCTGAGAAATGAGTCACATCATCATGGAAACTTCCCAGTAATGCCATAAGATTTGTGTATGTAATCTGTAGTCATCACTTGTAGGATAGAAGAGAAAATAATTGTAAGCATATGATGTTGAAAATTTTTATGGAGGAAAGAAAGACAGAAACACTGTCAAAGGAAGAAAAAAAAAAGAAAAAAAGAAAAACAGGAGATGAGGTTGTCCTGGACAAAAAATGTGTACTGTTGGACTGAGTTTGTGTTAGGAATTCCTTTGAGATGAGGCTGTTTGTGTAGCCCATCATCAATAAATAAAACATTCACAAACTAGGTCAAGATTAGAGCAATGAGACACTAAAAAAACTTGATGATGAGCAGCTCTTTTATGCTGAATAAATATGCCAAGATTCATGAGCTGAAACTGTTAAAATCTGCTCATTATTAACTTTGAATGTCCAGAGGAAAAATGAGAGCCATAAGAAAGAAGCCTATAGAATAATTCTGAGTATCTGAGTACTGCTGTTCAATTTTGGCTGAAGTTCTTCAGCTTCACAACATTTGAACTTTGAACAATCTTTTATAAGTGTGTAGCACAGTCAGCCTTTACTGTGGAAGTAAAATTGACAATGAAATAGGAAATGATTTAAAAAAATGTGTTTATCATATCACTGCTCAACATGTAAGATAGTCTATACAGGGCACAGGAGTGTTGGGAACATCTTGTCAGAACTATGGCGTACAAAAAGAGGTTACTGCCAGCCAGTCTGTGATGGGCAAAGCAGATATTAGAACACTGAAGCCATGTCACTGAATAAAGCCTATCCCAGGCCACGCTCCTGGGTTGCGCCAACATTTACTGCCATGTTTCAAGACACAAGGGGCAGCAATCTTTGCACGGCTTCTATTCCTGAGATCTGCAGCAGTGCATTGAAGTTGTTTTCCAAGAAAGTGGTAGCAAATGGAGGATCTCTCATACCAAGTGAGGAGACATCAAAATTGGGGACTGCTGGCTGGAATAAAACTTAAGTTTTAAGTTTGATATGGAGTGAGCCAGGAGTCAAAATAACCACGACTGGTTCAAGAGATGGTCAGAGATTTGTCTGAATCTAGATCCAGACTGTGGGTCTGCTGTGGGATTGTTAGAGCAACTCAGTTAAACATGGGGGTTATTACTGTTTCTGTGGTCATTCTACAGCCTGTGTGACTCTGGTCTAAGTCTCACATGCTACTCACATTTGGATTTCATTTTTTTTACATTCTTAAGAACAAAAATCGTATTTAGAGATTATTCAGTCTCCAGCATGAAGCAATCCCATTCCCAGCTCAAGTGCTGCCGACTGTGCTATTACATGTGACCAAACTAGTGTGTTCGTAAAACATATCTCAAGAGTTTGACCCAGGAATGGCCAATCCAGGCACCATCACTGTGACTGATGGTGTAGGTTTGCTGTGGAATTATCTGTTACCTGAAGCATCTGCTTCCAAGAGGTACTCCTAAAGAGCCAGTCTGGTAGTTTGGGTTGCTTCAACAGGCATAAATATTTACTGAATAGCTGTAAATAGCTGTAAATACTGTAGATGATGAAAGCAAAGTGTTAAATGCATGGGATCCAGAGATCTACACATACCCAGGAGAACAGACTCTGAATTTGGTCAGATGCAAGCCCTCCGGAAGAGGAAACATAGTTTCATATCTTCTTTGACTTCTGGCAGAACACATTTTATTGTTTATCTGTTCATTCACCAATGAATGTGGAAGTACCTATTTGGCATTAGTGAAGGGACACTAATCTGAGACAGGAGATAAATCCTGCTTGCAAATTGGCAGCTGACTGCCTGTGCTATGTCCTGCAAACTGTCTCACTCCTTCAGTTGCCTATTTTCCTCCAACAGTGAATTGCCCCAGCAGAATCTGGATGGGTCCGGGTGGGGAGCACTGCGGTACTGGCGCTGACTTGGTTGTTACCTGGTGCTGTGAGGTTAGTTAGCCGTGTGCTGACACGAATTACTTGAATAGGACTGCTGGATTTGGGCCAACGCTGTGAGACTTTAGAGCTGATTCAGACAAGTGCCTTACCGGGTTGGTAAGTGGGAATTCTGACCGACCCCAATTCACTTCAGCTTATTTTAAAAGCTGCCTCATTCAGCAAGCAGTGATAGTCACGTTACAACTGGTGGCCGAGGGTAATTTTTCAACAGCAGATTCTAACGTACACTTCCTGAAAACAAACTCGGGGAAGAGGCTGTGACAGATCTCACGCCTTCCTCTCCCCGAAGGAGGACCGCAGCAGCTCGAGGACCCGGTGCCGGAGCGCGCCGTGCTCATGCCGCTAGGGGCTGCTCTCCGGCCGGCGCTGAGGGCGCGGGCCCGGCCGTGCGCGGGCAGGGCGCGGCGGGGGGCGAGGCCTGGCGGGCAAAGCGCTTCTGTCAGCGCGGTGCCGTGCCCAGCCCAGGTCTCGTGTGAAGCAATTCGAGCTAGGTGCGTTATCTGCGCTACTTTCTATTTTTATGGCACAGTGAACAGAGGGAAACCGTGCAGCAATATGTACATAATGCAAGTCTTGCAATTCTATTATTAATTTTCCTCCCGTGAATCAGTGAGTCAGGCTATATACACACAGTTTGGCTGATAGATACTTGCATGTGGACATTATATTTTGGACAAGTGGTGTAGGTCACCCAGAGATAGGGTTTCTCTGCCCCTTGGTGCATAGGGACCCAGCTGGCTGTTCCTGTGCTCAGAAACCTACAGCTGTTCCATAAGCAAACAAACACAAATAGACAAGTAAACAACACATAGTTCTCTAATCTACTAACCTAGGCACTTCCATGGCAGGGAGGTGATTGTCCCTCTCTGCTCTCATGAGGTTCACCTGGAGTACTGCATCGGGCACGGGGTCCCTCACTTAGAAAGGACATGGAGCTTTTGGAGAGGATCCAGAGGAGATCCATGGGGATGATCAGAGGGCTGAAGCACCTCTCCTATGAAGACAGCTTGAGGTAACAGGGCTTGTTCAGTAAAGAGAAGAGAAAGCTCCAGTGAGACCTCATTACAGCCTTCTGATTTTTAAAGGAAGCTTATAAGCAGGAGATAAATCAATTTTTTTACATGGGTAGATAGTGATAGGACAAGAGGGAATGGTTTTAAACTAAAGGAAAGGAGATTTAGATTAGATGTGAGGGGCAAGTTTTTCCCAGAGGGAGGTGAGGCATTGGCACTGACTGCCCAGAGAAGCTGTGGATGCCCCATCCCTGGAGATGCTCAGCGCCTGGTTGGAAGGGGCTCTGGGCAATCTGATCTAGTCCTTGATCTAGCGGTTGGCAACCTGTCTGTGGCAGAAGGTTGGATCCAGATGATCTTTGAGATCCCTTCCAGCCCAAGCCATCCTGTGATTCTGTATTCATATGATTATGAAAACTGATTTTCAAATCAAAATTCTCTCTGCATAGATTTTTCTAAATTGTTTACACTGAATTTTAAACAAAAGCATCTGCAGCAGTGCTCCACAATTACATTCTAACAAGAAAGCCAATTTAAACCATTTTTTCTCTTAGTTTATTCCATAACAAATGATATGTTATTTTTGTGAAACCAAATATATATTTTTTTAAATCTGTTCATTTTAGAGATTTTCCTTTGCATTGACACAAGCCTCTTCAGTAAACAAAAATGTGGATCAGGAATTTGGCAAGAGAAATGGTAGAAAAGAATCATGTATAAGCCACTTCATCCAATTTTCAGCCATTTTTTAGCTGTTGATCCTCCTGTTTCTTTCAGGGGTCAGGCAGTGGCCACAATACTGTTTACACATAGAATTATTTTCTGCTGTTGATTATGTACATTCCTTTCTTCTGAAGTTATTTGTGTCTTTCAATTTGCTGAAAACCTGTGGCTGTAATTTCAGTAACGGCCTTGCAAGACAGCTTCAACTTTATAAACTATTGTTGCTAACTGTCTGCATGCCAGATAGAATCCCTAGTCCTTTGTTGCTATTTGGAGTTACATGTATCTTTTACTTTTTTAAATATCATTAATGATAATTTAAAAAGGCTAACAAAACTTAAATTACAGTTCAAAAACAAACAAACAAAAAAACTCTCCAAAATACTCCACGTTGCTGTATTCTTTGTCCGCTACTGCAGCCTAGCTTCTATAAAGGAGACCAGATGAGCAGATGCACACTGTCATTTGGCTTTATAGTCCGTAAGTTCCCTCACCTATGAAGCTTCTATAACTAAACCCAGAATGCCCTGTTTAATATCTGTCACTGTCTGTCTCATCTATTGCACTGACTGATTTCTGGGAGCCATGTGTCAAAGCTTTGTCTGTTCTTTGTTCTACACTCATTCCAACCAGTAGGAGCTGCTCTCTTCTTTCTTTCCAAGTTACAGATAGTACTGAGGTATTTTTGCATTTTATTTTTGGAACTTTCTTTTATAAATGTTGTGACTTTAAGTTACTTTTAGTTTGCATACAGATCTTAAATGGTTTTTGAAACCAAGCAGAGAAAATGAATCTATGACACAAAAACGCTGATCATCATGGACAGAGAGTCTTCAAGGGAGCAAAAGCAGCATGCACTCTTTTCAAGAAGCTGCTGTTCCTGATGGTGTTGAGTGAAGGAAAAGGATAGTACTGCTCTGCAGGGGATTAGTGCTGGTCTTGCCATGTGCACGGAGCTCAAGGATCCACCTGCAAAACCACAGGGAATGCCATGGTGAGATAGAGTGGGAGCACAACTGGAAAGTTGCTGACTCCTTGACTCTGAACTGCTAACTTCAAACTATTTCCAAGATAGAGAATGCTGAATCTATATGGAATAAAAAAGTCATTTTAAGTTTCAGCCTCCAACTGAAGGTAATTTTGAGAAATGTTCTGATTTTTATTTAATTTGAAATTTGTTTTGAAAATATCAAAATAAAATAGAGATGGAATTAAGAAAAATTCATAAATATACTTTCTCCTTGCTTCAAACAAGCAGAATTGTTTTGATAACTTTTTCTTTCAGCTTTCTAATGGGATGAGGTAACTCACCCAAAATAAATGCATATGTTAGCTAGTTTCCAAAATCCCAGTGTGCATGAAGCATGTAGTCAGGAGACTGCAGCTGATGAAGTGGTGAAATCTCAGAGGCAGACAAGATAGGAGGCCCAAAAGGAGAGTGATGTACAGCTCTGAAATCACAGGCAGAAAGCAGACTGGGGATGTGACACTTGTCACAGAGAGTTTGAATTTAAAACATTGAAAAATGACTGAATCAAGTTATTCTGCAGAATTTCTATAGAATTGGGTTTCTAAACTATATTAGGCAGCCAATGGTCTTTTATCTGTCTTATTTTTTAATGACAGACCTTGATGATAAGACTGTACCTGCTCTTGCAGTATAGCATTTCAACATGTAGCCACACTGATGTTTAACTGAAGAAAATCCCAGTTCCCAACAAATCCTGGTTTAGATAGATATAGCCACAAAATATCCTAGCTTGTATATATGTAAATGAAGATGTCATTGCAGTTTCAAAAAAGGTCTTTCTAGCGTGAACATTCAATGCTTCTTACTTCCATCGCTGTGTCCTCTTGGCCTGCTTTTCTGACTGAAGAATATGAATCCTCCCGTTAACACATTAAGTGAACTCACATCTGCCACATGTTGTTCTTTCCATCTTTCTCTCATCCCATCATGGTAGAAAAATATTTATCTATCTTATCTATCTTGTTGATTTGTGCAGTTATAAAAGTTAAACAGCAGCATTTGAAGCAGGGCACGTGAGGTTTCTTCTCTTGTCCAGAAAGTCTTTTATGGATAGCAAACAAAAGTATGAGAATTGTATTCTAAAATAGAGTTTCCCAGATTTCTTAACATCTCCAAAGCCAGAGCAAAGACCAAGCCATTGCAGGCATTCAATTGTCTTCCTGTTATAATAGCATAGGACAAGAGTCAAGATGTATACAAGCAGAATTTTGGTGCTCAATTTCTATACTGCTGTAAAATAGGACAGAAAAAAAAAAAAAAAAACCCTTCAGAAAAATAAAGATGAAGGATATATGCAGAAAGAAAGATTCATTAAACTGTTTTAGAAACAGTGCTAAAAAGGGTTACCGTGTACGCTCCCAGTTATCCTGGGGTGTCCCAGCAGAATAACTAGGGAACATTGTGCTTCTCGGTGGTTCTTCTGTTATTTGCTCTACTTAGTACAGGGGGAAAAGGACAGCTGCTGACCTGAATGGTTAGATACTGACAGCAGTTATAAAATTGCAAATGGAAGCACAGTGTCCAACTAAGAATGACTTTTAGGAGAAACTAGGGCTTTCCTCTCAGCTAAACTATAGTTTAATTCTTGTGTTAATCAAGATTTCACTTAGGATCCCATTTAGCAAGATGTATCTCAGATACATGTTAGCTAGCCAGTTCTTCCTACCCTTTGGGCAAGCTGTGGATCTTCCAGCAGAGCACTGGAGCATTGGAGCTCCCTGAGATCATAAACCTGTCTGAAATGGTGCTGGTAACTAAAGAGGACACAGAAGCTTCAGGGTTTTTTTTTGCCTCCCACTTACACCGCGATGGGTATTTTCCATTGAAGCTGAGACCTGTGCCTTAGGGAAGTTATATGTTCAAGGACCTCTCAGCCCAAAATAAATGCACCTTGGAAGGTCCCTCAAAGTACCACGAGCATGGAATAAAATTAAGTTTGGTGTAAAAGTTTTATCCTTCTACTGCTGAAGAACTGCCTCTGTGGGTGATGCAAACAAAAACCATGAGGTCAAAAATGAGTGCGCACAAGAGAGCGTGTCTGTAAAATAATGACATAAATTGTCTATGCATTTTATATTAAACACTCATTAAATTAAAAGAATAGAAATAACCCAGGGAAGAACTCCCAATCCTTTTCCCATAAGGCTGACAAATTCATATCACTGTTGATGCTTATTTTGGATTTTGACAGACCAAAAAACCCATGTTCTTTGACGTGGAAAAGTCCAAGTGAGAAGTTGTTATAGGAAACTTTAATGGCCATAAAATGTGCAGTCTCTCAAATTTGGCTGATAGAATCACTTCAGCTGATAGCTTCCACTGGTTTGGATGCAGTAGGTTTAAAAAGAGATAGGAGGTAAATATAAGCTCACTACAAATTAAAACGACCCAGCAGATTCTGGCAAACAGAAGTAACTTCTGCAGGACTCCTCCTGGAAAACTTTCTATATTTTTCTTGGGCCGTATCCCAAATTTCTCCCTTAGCTTAGCTGAGGTGTATTTTATGTCACTTTTTTGCTTTCCCCTCTACTTCTACTTTAAAAACTGCTCACTGATCACTCACCCCTGTAGCTGTGGAACCTGAGGGAACAGGGCAGCAGGACAAGACACCAGGCAGACCTGGATCTAGAAGCAGCATGCAGCCTGGCTAGATGAGCTCTGGCTCTGCTCCCCTTGGGGCCTGGGGAGCAGCAGGTGGGTAGAAGGTGTGCCGGCAGCAGCTGCATGAATTCACATAGAATCACAGAATCACAGAATGGCCAGGGCTGGAAGGGACCTCAAGGATCATGAATCCCCTGCCACATGCAGGGCCACCAACTTCCTCATTTAATTCTAGACCAGGCTGACCAGGGCCCCATCCAATCTGGCCTTGAACACCTCTGGGGATGGAGCATCCACAACCTCTCTGGGCAGCCTGTTCCAGCACCTCACCACTCTCTCTGTAAAGAATTTCCCCCTGATGTCCAACCTAAATCTCCCCTCCCTCAACTTAAAACCATTTTCCCTCATCCTGCAGTTATCTCCCCTTTCAAAGAGTTGATTCCCCTCCTGTTTGTAGGCTCCCTTTAGGTACTGAAAGGCTGCAATGAGGTCACTCTGCAGCCTTCTATTCTCCAGGCTGAACAAGCCCAGCTCCCTCAGCCTGTCCTCATAGGGGAGGTAATGGAGGGATATAAGCTCCCCTGGCCCCACCTTTCTGTCTTTCACCACTGGAACTGTTTTTGTGGTACCGTTCACCATTACCAAATTTGAAGCTGCTGTTGCAGACAGCCAAATGCATTCCGGGTGGCTTTGCTGAAAGTGGCACTTCACTGCGCTGAGTGAACACTGATGGATGTTCTTTAATTAAAGTGCTATAATAAAAAATACAGAACATCTGTGCCAAGGTGCTAAGTAATCTGTCTAAACAGATATCTAATTTTAAACTCAGTTATTTTACAGAAATACTACATAAAATTTTCAAATAGGAAATAGAGTTCTACTTTTCCCATGTGCATAGTATTTCTCTTTATTCGATAAAAATCTTCTCAGCTTGCATTTGGTTTTATTTGAAGTTAAGTGAGCTGTTCTCCTCCTTTGGGCTTCCAGTTAAACAGCTGACATTCTCTGCTGGTACATAGAAAACTAAAGAAATTTCTTTTTTTTTTTTTTTTTTATTGTGATTTAATGTCCTAGTATCTACTGCATCTACACTACTGGAAACAAATATACATATGGATATGAACTTTTATGATAAAGTTACTTTGCAGAAAACACTTGGGATTGCTTGCATTATAAACATGCTTACTTTGTTAACCAGTCCTACAGTGCACTACTACTCTCTCTTTTTAGTAGGGATCCTGTGGGTTCTAGCATAGCCTCACCACTGACAGTGAGTGTGCCAAATTGCAACACAATTCTGAGACACCACCCTCACCAATACCAACAGGTATCTTCTGCAAAAAGACAGCAAGATCTGATCCTGAAAGAAAATAGGCTGCAGCAGCACCACCACCAACAAAAGAGCATTTATTTTGAGGCATCATCAAGCTGGTACTCATGAACCATATTTTTGATATCTTTTTAATGCCATCCTTTTGCTCTGGTTTTTTTATATCCAGTTCTTCAAAAAGGAAGTTATAGGTTGGTATTACTGGTGCTTCTGCAACCCAAACCTTCCCAGCTCTTACAAGTCACTAAAAATATGATAATGACATCCACATTTAGATACAAGCTGCTGCTTCTTTCTTTTAAGGCTCTCCCCTGTTTAGCTTTGCGATCGATATCAAAACACATCTTGGGGCAAAACACCAACTCCACAAGCTTCTGCGGAAAGTTTTGAGTTCTGGGAACAGCCTCAGGGAGTGTGGGATGCCTGGGGCAGCAAGGAGCTCTGGTACAATTTCAGTACAAAGTCTGTGGGATAAAGACCTCTGCTGAAAATAGCTTTGCTTATGTTTTGTCACATTCTACCACAGCTCTCTGAAAACCCAGAGAAATAAAAATATGTTTTGATTGTTCTTCCTGATGGCTGAAGCTTACCCTGGCTAAAGCTTGTCACTCATTGCCCTTCAGGGAAAACAACATGAAGAACACTGTTAAAAGCAACGAAAACCATACACACAAAGGAAACAAGGAAAGGGAGGACATTCTCTGAGCAGGGAAGTGTGAGCCTCACTTGCAATCCAAAACTATAATGGGAGGCAGGGGTGCCAAAAGACCTTTTAGCCTGCCAGTTTTTCAGTGAGACGGGTAGCTTTTTCCACAGGAAAGTGGAAATGACCCTGAAACTCAACCAAGGCAATGGCCACTGGAGCAGCAGAAAAAATAAAGGGGTAAAAAATAAAGCTGATTACATTCTGCAGGAAAAGTGATTTAGGAGGGAAGGAGGAGGAGGCTGTGTGCAGTGAAAAATTCAGAAAACATTCTGTTTCCAGAAAGAAAATAAATGGTGTGTAGGAATGACCACAGGGAGGGGATGGAGGAGCTGCAGGGAGCATGGGCAGGACTTATGTAGGTCAGGAGGGTGAAGAAACACAGATGTGGGGAAGAAGAGAAATGAGGGCAGTGAGGAGTGAATCCCAGGGAGAAGTGGGGGTGGGAGAGGTTGGTGGGATCAGGAAATATAGACAGAACTGAAATCAAAGAATCATAGAATCAAAGAATGGATTGGGTTGGAAGGGACCTTAAAACTCATCTAGTTGACACGCACTAGATCAGGCTGCCCACAGCCCTGAACACCACCAGGGATGGGGAATCCACAACTTTTGACAACTTCTGCCAGCACCTTATCACCCTCTGAGTAAAAGGTTTCCCTCTAACATCTAAACTAAATCTCCACTCTTTTAGTGTAAAACTGTTCCCTTTGTCCTATCTGTCACTATCTGTCACACTATGACTGTGTAAAAAGCCTGTTTCCCTCCTCACTTGTAAGCTCCCTTTAAGTTCAGGAAGGCTGAAGTCTCTCTGGAACTTTCACTTCTCCAAGCTGAACAAGCGCAGCTGCCTCAGCCTTTCTTTGTAGGAAAAGTGCTCCAGCCCTCTGAGCTCTGAGCACATCTGTGGCCTCCTCTGGACCCACTCCAACAGCTCCACATCTTTCTTGTACTGGGGACCCCAGACCTGGACACAGTACTGCAAGATGGGGCCTCATGAGAGCAGAGAAGGGAACAATTGCTTCCCTCTCCCTGTTGGCCACCCCCCTTTGATGCAGCCTGGAATGCAGCTGGCCTTCCAGACCACAAGCACATGCTCACTTTAAGTTTTTCACCCACCAGGACCCCCCAAATTCTTCTTCACAGGGCTGATTTTAATGATTTCTTCTTGTAGTCTGTATACATACCTGACATTGCCGCAGCCCAAGTGCAACACACTGCACTTGGTTTTGTTGAATCTCTTTCCTTAGGTTCATGAGGGCCCACTTCTCAAGCTTGTCTAGGTCCCTCTGACATATCAACTTCACCACTCAGTTTGGTGTTGTCTGCAAGCTTGCTGAGGGTGCACTCAATCCCACTACCTAAGTCATTGGTAAAGATATTGAAGAGCATCAGTCCCAAGACACACCCCTCAGAGATACCACTCATGACCGGCCTCCACCTGGACATAGACCTGTTGACCACAACACTCTGACTAAGACCATCCAACCAACTCTCTATTCACCAAATAGTCCTCTCTTTAAATCCGTATCTCTCCAATTTAGGGATAAGGATATGGTGTGGAACCTTGTCAAAGGCCTTAAAGAAGTCCAGGTAGACAACATGAGTTGCCCTCTCTTTGCCCAGGAATGCATAGAAAGCCATCAGATCGGTCAGGCATTATCTGCCCTTGGTGAAGCCATACTGGCTGTCTCAGGTTATCTCCTTGTCTCATATGTGCCTTAACATTGCTTCCAGTAGCATCCACGGCACGATCTTCCCAGGCACAAGAGGTGCAGTTCGCCAGCTTGTAGTTCCCCAAATCTTCCTTTCTCCCTTTCTTACATATGGGAGTGTTCTTTCCCTTTTTTCAGTCACTAGGGATTTCGTCTGACTTTTCAAATATAAAGAAGAGTGGCTCAAAGGTGGACCCTCGTTTCCCTCATCCCTCTGTATGAGCTGTCTTCTAGACCACAGCTACTATACATTCAAGTTACCTCGGACACATACCCCTCCTGCTTGAAAATCTTTCCCAGATCAGATTTTTTTTCTTCTGCTGACAGTGCCATGCTTAGAGAAATTGCTTCAGGCATTTGTGCATGTGCTGTGTGTCCCTCAGTTCTGAGGAAGTCCAATGTGGAATGGCTGCCAGCTGGGTCAGGAAGCAGCTGTGCTGTACCTTCACTGTTCTGCATGTACAGGACACTCGGGTCCCAGGTCTGCCTGTATTTGTGATCTGTGAGCAGGTTGATCAGTGTGAAGTTACTCAGGAAGCACAGTCTCTATGAGGCAGTCAGTGCAGAAGGGACTTCAATGGAGACTGAATTTGCTTGCTTTAATAAGATATTTCAAGATTTTTTGTTGAGAGTTGTGAAATTAACTCATGCCTCTTGCTGTCCACCATGTAGATCCACATCACTCCTGGAAATACACTGCTGAGGTATTCATCAAAAAGCAGAGCATTCTTCTCTCCTCTGAATGTTTCTGATCTCTTATGCTGCCTAAACATGAGCATTGGTGATGCCCATGCCCCATTTCATGCATTTCATATTGTCATGCTTTGTGGCTCTCTGCTTGACGTAGCAATGAAGGAGAAGAAGCAGGGGCAGGATAGGAGGGCTCAGCCTTGGCAGCAGTGAGGTGGGATGTCTGGAGACTGCCTGGCCTGGTGTCCTGGCTGGGCTGAGAGAGCCACGAAGCAAGATTGGAGCATGAGAGATGCCTCTGATTTATGTCTGCAGTAGCAAAGAGTTGGGCAGCAAGGAACAAGTATTTCTGTATAAATGGTTTCTAGAAGGCAAATTGCTTGATGGAGTAAGAGGAGGGGAGATGAGCTAGAAAAGCTGCCAATGCGTTTTATTGTGCATTGATCCTGCCAAGGTGTGCGAGCAGAGAACCTGATGTATCATGTTATGGCTCTGCAGAGAGCAGCTGGAGCTTTCCACAGTGCTCCCGGTCCATCCAAGCATAAATGCAGACCCGGTTCCCTTGGTCTGTGCAGTTACATGCAACTGTGCAAATGGGTAACTGCCTGTCCCCTTCTGTACCCTTGCTACATGTTTATGGGCCTTATGCATGAATGGATCTTAGAACATTGTGCATGTCTGTCATCAGGTCTTCAAGCTATAACAGCTTTTGTCACTTTGAAGTGTAGTACCTTTCTTATCATACATTTGTGGTAATTACATGCAATTCCACCAAATGCAATTCTGCTTTTCCTATGTTCTCCATAGACATTCATACAACCTTACTTAAATCTACCTCCACTGTGGCTCCCTGCTGCTTGCTTACAGCTGGTTTGCTGGCGAAATGAGGCTAGCCCTTGTACAGAAAGACCAAAGCAAGGGAAGGCATAGCAAATGTTTATTCCATCTATTGCATTTGTGTTTTGCAACTTAGCCTACACAATCCTCAGAACATGAAGCTTTCTAGACTAGGGATTTTCTTTTCATCTTTGTTTGTATAGTTTCTAACACAATGGAGTCCTAATCTTTGTTGTGTGTTGCATTATAAGCCAACAAATTATTGTTCCTTCTTGGTAGTAAAGAGAACAAACTAGACAGGAAGGAGATTAAGCTTTATTTCTAAGGGCAGTACAAAGGAAATGACTCAGATGAACATTTTGTGGTCTAATGCACCTAAGTTTGCAGGTAGTATAAATGATCTCTTATAGGCTTCTTTGTCTTAAAGGAACACAGCAAATCCAAGAAAAACAAAAAAACAAACAAACAAAAAAAACCCATAGGCTTAGATTAAGACATGGCCGGCATAAAGAAAGGAAAGTTCTCTTATTTCAGCAAGAATAATCTTTGGAGAGTTGCAAAAATTCGTGCCCAGATCTCTGCTATTTCTAATATATGTGAATTAATCCAGACAAATTTAATGATATGAATTGGATAAAATGTTAAGGCTGAAGTGTTTAGAGAGCAGAACCAGCTCCGTAGGTTGCTGCTGCAGTGATCACCACTGTTAGCTACACATTTTTACCAGCAATGAACAAGAGTTTCTGCGCTTGTAAAAATCTGCATGGCCATCTGAAACATGGCTTGTCTTTAACACTGCTGTTGCCACTGCTGAAATGCACCACCCACAGCCTCCCTGTGCTCACATCCACTGTTTGGTCTTCAGAAATGTTCAGTAAGTGTTGATGAGTATCAGTGGGTGCCATTTTTTCCACATGGAGAAATTCCATTCCACACCTTTGTTTCATACACACTTCCATGTCAGACATCATTTTCTCAGGGTGTCCCTCAACTACCATATGTTGCACAGCAACAAAATGTAATGGAATACTGGCAGGAACGTTCAACCTCTGCTTCCATACCACCAACATCCACCTCTGATATCATGGGCCAAGATAATAAAATAGGAGGCATTACTTTCAGAGCAGCCTTCATATATATGTATTAGCTGGAGAAGCTATCTGAAACGAATTTGCATTAGACATTTTCTGACAATACGATGTAATGGATAGCAGGGAGGAGGTGGTTACCTTCTTTAATCAGACTACCTTTGTCTCTACTATTATTTGTTTCATTCCCTCCCTGTTTACCTTACAATCTAATGCAGGAATTAACTACAATGTGAGGAAAAAGTGACATTCATGGTAAAAAAAAAAAGCTGATTGTATTTGCATAAATGTGTGGGCACAGTTTTATGCACAAGCATGTTGATTGGTTTGAGGTAGCTCTGCTTTTCGTCTTGACTATTTAGAACTTATAATTTAAGCAGGGAAAAAACATGTGACTAGTTATATCCAATTCTGCTCTTTTTATTGTATGTGAAGGCGATTCACCATGTGGTTCATGTTTTGTAAGAATGCAGTATGTACTTCTGTAGCTCAAAGCCATGTTTGCAACTAACAAGTCATAACGTGTTCATTTCTGGGTTCTGAGGATGTTTAAACAATGGTGTAGTCTGAACAAGTCTAGAAAACTAGTGTTCTTAATTAATAACTATTTATACTGAAAAAATGGAGATATGTCAAGGCAACATGAGTAGAAGACTGAGTTATATAGCTGGAATGCTTTCCTATTTCATTCGACTTTGAAATATAAATGCTATTTTTCAATAAAAGTAGTAGAAATAATAAACGTTTTCCAGCTGCTATCATGTCATTCATAATAAATAACCTTCTTGGTCTGCATTTGTTTCTGTTTGTAAGCTATTTACAGAGTACTTCTAAGCCTTAGGTATGTTTGTTTGAGGACACGCAGCATGTGCATCAGCCCAAGGCTTGTTCTCCTACTTTAACTGTTTGTTCCTCACTATTGGTAATATGGGCTTTGTCAAGTCCTGCCAAATGGGACTGCTTAAGGAATAGGAAATCTGAATTAAAGATAGCTGAGTAAGCAGGATGAACTCAAATGTATTTTTAATGTTTAGGAGGTTAGCTACCCAAATGCCTCTGTTATCAAATTTTGTGCATCATCTTTTCTACCACCATTCATGAGTGGTTCTATACACAATATGACAACAATCACTTTCTTGTGAAGTGATTTTAGAAAGCAAATACAGTTATGAGTGAGCAAATTTTTGGAAATTCAATTTGATAATTGATGTGACACATAAAAGGCTCTAAAATTATCTAAATGTATTTATTTTCCTTGCTGTAACATTCATACTGCATTTACTGCTACTGATACTTTCTTTTTTATATAAAATGTACACCTGAGCAGTGTATACTGAACTATTCCTTGCCATTATGTTACTTAAGCATTCGATTTGCCCTGACTTCATCCTGCAGTGACTTCTGCTGCTTCCATCCACTAGGTACACACCCACACTATGCATTGGCTTTGTGACTATGACAGGTCGAGTGCCTTCCTGTTCAGTCTGACTTGCTCCAGCCACCTATGTGCACCACAATACAAATAATTACAGCTACCGTTCTCTATCATGTGTAATTTGTTTGAAAATAAAAATTGTCATAGATCTGTGAATTCCAAATGAGTTTTGTGTGTTTTAACCATGGAGCAATTTATAACAACTGAACATCTGCCTTAATACTGGAAACAAGTCTTTTGTTAGGAAGCAAATTGAGAATCCTTCTATATTGAGTATGCGTGCCTGCATTTTTCTATTGTGCTCATGCATGCATGATTGGAAGAATATTTCTTTCTGCACTCAAAAGGTAATACCAGGCAACAATTTCAGGAGTAGGAATTTGTCTGCCATGGGGACATCTTGATAATCAAACATCATCGGCAGGAGCAGAGTTGGTGTCTGCTTTTAAGACTCCAGCAGCTGAAGGCCATGAAATGGCTTTGTTCTTTCTGCTTGCATTGCCTGTGGCAGAACTGAGAAAGGCAGAATTAGAAACAGCTGCTGTGTGTGAGGATGAGTGTGTGCAGGCAGGCCATGGCAGCCCAGCCAGAGTGCCCATTCCTCCTCTCCAACATCAGCAAGACCGGCAAACCTTGGACTTTCACCAGCTTTCCATGCTGGTTCTGCTCTTTCCATACCTGAAGTGGCAAAATTCAATTCTACCAGTGCATATGAGAAGCCTTAAGCTTTCTCTGTACAGTACAATTCCACACTTTATTATTAAAATATCTTTTTTATCCTTTTCCAACAAAGAGCATTCATTTCTGATGACCTCACAAGATTTCTTGTGTGGCTCCATTGGCCTGGAAAGCAGCACTTTAGGGATTACAGAACTGCAACATGTTCAGACTTTATCCACCATTAGAATTGATTAAAAAAAAAAAAAAAAAGCCCTTAAAGATTATGATCTTTAAGGGCAAAAGATTATGATCAAAAAAAATAAAAATAAAAAAACAAACAAAAAAAAAAAAAAACAGTGTTGCTTTAACATTAAAAATCCAAAAAAGCTTTTGATGAATGTGAACAGCTAGGTAGAATACACTTTGAATTGTGTAATGTAACCAGTATAAACGCAAACATTGGACTTGATCTGAAAATAAGAATTAACCTACATCTGATTAGATCAATATAATTATTTTAGCACATTTTACAAGTTTGGTCAGTTTACTTTCCTAAAGACAGTGTTAGACTGCACATGCATTCATCTTTTCACTTAAGGCTAGAAAGGTAATTAACTTCTACCTTGTGATGACTGATCAATTTTGGTCTGTTATTAATAGAGACAGAATTGATAAAATCCAAATTGTAGATCTGAGGTAAACTCCTTAAACTTCCCTCCTTACTCAGAGTAAACTCCGAGATTAAACAGCTTTCTAATTCTGCCTCAAAAACCAAGTACAAAACGTAAATATGCTCATCTTCAACATTTTCTGCTCTAGAGAACACATGCAACAATTCACCGTAAGTTTTCAAATTTCTGAATTCTCCTCATAAAGTAGATAAATGGCCTTTTCATAGAATCATAGAATCACCAAGTTTGGAAAAGACCCATAGGATAACCCAGTCCAACCATCCACCCATCACCAATAGTTCTCACTAAACCATGTCCCTCAACACAAAATCCAAATGTTCCTTGAACACCTCCGGGGTCGGTGACTCCACCACCACCCTGGGCAGCCCATTGCAGTGCCTGACCACTCTTTCAGAGAAGTAGTATTTCCTAACATCCAGCCTAAATCTCCCCTGATGCAGCTTGAAGCCATTCCCTCTAGTCCTATCACCAGTTACACGAGAGAAGAGGCTGACCCCCAGCTCACTACAACCTCCCTTCAGGTAGTTACAGGGAGCAATAAGGTCTCCCCTGAGCCTCCTCTTCTCCAGGCTGAACAATCCCAGCTCCCTCAGCTGCTCCTCATAAGGCCTGTGCTCCAGACCCCTCACCAGCTTTGTCACCCTTCTCTGAACCCGCTCCAGGACCTCAATGTCTTTCTTGTAGCAAGGGGCCCAAAACTGGACACAGTACTTGAGGTGCAGCCTCACCAGAGCTGAGTACAGGGGGACAATCACTTCCCTGTTCCTGCTGGCAACACTGCTCCTGATGCAAGTCAGGATGCCATTGGCCTTCTTGGCCACCCGGACACACTGCTGGCTCATGTTCAGCCGAGTATCAATCAATACCCCCAGGTCCATTTCCTCTACATTTTGATTACTGGCAACAAAAGAAGCCCATAAAATAGCTAATGTAATAACATTTTATCCGGCAGTTTCGGAAAACATTTGCACAATTGAATAGTTAAGAGCAATATAGACGCCTCATGTGGCCCTGCAAAAGTGAATGCAAACAACTCTTCATATTTAATGGAAGGCTTAAACATCTGCGTAAATGTAATCTGGCTTTTTGTAAGGTTTGGAGTTGATAACAGAATAAAAATCTGATTTTGCTGTGTCTCTTTGGATCCTTGTCATACTTACATGTAAAGAGTTTTGCTATATCTATTTAGAAGATAATGACAAACTCCTGATTTTAGAGAAGCAAGTTTTCACTCAGTGATGTGACTGCTGCTGGCAGGGCCGCATCATTCATCCAGGTGTGGAAAGAACAGCCCAGCACATTGAGATTGTTGATGACTCCTCAGTAAGAAGAGCATTAAAGTGCCTTTGAAAGATCTGGGAATTTTATTGTTGCTGTTTTTAACTGGGTCTCAGTTAAACCAGTAATCACTTAAATTATATCAAGCTTTTAAGACCCATCTGGAGGAAAGACCTGTAAATGGAAAAGAGGAAAACACATTTAGCTTTAAAAGTTTAGCCAACTACAATCAATGCTGCATCTCATCTTCTTTATGGCTTTGCAGCCTACAAAGGAATAGTAATAGATGCTCGACTTCAGTTATATGTATTTTGAATGTAATTACTGTGGTTTTTTAAGCCAACCAGGCTTAAAAATATTTTAAATAGCAGAACATGGAATAGAGTACAGTTATTTTCCATGGCAATTGTAAATATTTGCTCTCTACTGTAACTGCTCTTGCTCTTTGAATGTACAGTTTTGTAGGAGTTATCCAAGCGTATCTGGGATTTGTTAACTCAGGAAGGAGGAGAGTGAGAGGATACAGGAAGCTATAAATAACACAGCGCAAGCCCTGACTGGTGTGATCACATGCCTAAAAACTTTTGGCTGCACAACTTCTTCCAACTGTTTTTCTGTGTTCCATAGTTCAGCACATCCTACCTGTACCTGCTGTAGGATGGAGGCAATTAAAGTCTGGTAATGACACGCTGAGGCAGCCCTGGGAGAAGCAGACACACAAAATGGCACACATCCATCTGTGGGAGTCTTGGCTTTGAATGTGTACAGCCAGGAGGCTCTCCCCAGAGGAGGAGGGGGACAGAACTGGCAATGGGAAATTTGGGAGAGCCCGGGTGAGTGGCTGATGAGGCCTTGCCAGATTTGTTCTCTCTGTTTTGTTTGCAGGGCTGAGGAAGGCAGACAAGAGCTGGGAGGACCAGACACACAGGACATAGCTGGAATGCCATACAGATGTCTCAAGGCTATGTTCTTCCCCTTGTTAAATGAGGGTTTAGAATAGGATCTGGGTACCATACTTTAATCAGTCATTCACAGTGAGATTTCTGGGTTTCGCTCATTCCAGCATGACAGAGAAACAGCTAAGGGCTGAACTGTTTCCCAGCTATGATCAGAAATTGATAAATGAGAGGTTTTCAGAGTGTAGTGGATGAATATGTGACTGGTAGCCTGTAACTCATGCTTGACAAAATTCAGTCTGGAATCTGAATGCATTACTTAGTTTGCTTTATCATTTTTTTTATTTTGCTTCAACACTGAGGGAAAATAATCAGTGAATGTTTGAGGCTCTTCACCATGCTTAAGATATTTTTCTAATTTTATATTTAAGCCATTTTAATATATCTATAGGCTTTTAACTGGTCAAGAATATTGTATTGTCTTGTCAATAAGGACAAAAAAAGAGATTATTACACAGATTCATCCCAGTCCTGGAAGGTTCTGTAACTATTTAACACACAAAAGCAAAATTAATATGTATGAAACAAGAATGTAATTTCCCACAGTGCCCACTCTTAGACTCCTGGGAAGTAGGACAGACAGGGAAAAGACAAACAAATACCATATGAACTAAAAATAGGATGTGCATAATGATTTTCAACTGCTAGGGAACGAGGTTGTTGAATTCCCACAGAATTGGGAATCAGCATGCATTGCCCATTCTGAGTAGAGATCAGTAGACATGGGGTGTTTCATCCTCACTCCCTTCTGAAATCCACTCAAGGAAACAAGGCATGAGAAAACAAACAATCAAACAAAATGCACAGAATTCAGTGGCACTTTGTAAGTCATTTTCAGCTCTTGAACACTCTACTACACAGCTGCTCCTTTCTCCCTTCCGTGACTAGGGAGGTGCAAATCACAGAATCAGAGAATCAGAATCATAGATTATCTCAAGATGGAAGGGACCCACAGGGATCATCAAGTCCAACTCCTATTCAATGTGACAATCCAAACACAGTAAAGTTAACCATTATTCTGGTGTCTTTAAAACCTATGTGGTACCTCTTCTCTGGCTCCAAAGCTTCTTTGTACTTCACTCTGTGATCTTAAATTTAGTCTCTCATGCTCGTGTAGCAGGTTCATTTTCATTTTACATACCCTACCTATCATACAACAACTCTTTTTTGAAATCTTAAAGCCTGTATGAATATTTCTGCAGGGGTCTTACTGCTTGCTGCCATAGTGCCTAATCTCCAGTCACACTAGGATGCTGTTGTGTAGCAACAGTAGAGAATTACAGGGAGGAAGAGTCCTTCTCCAACATATTAGCTGTTTAAGTAGCAAAGTGTTTTCCTTTCATCTGACAAATGCTGACTTATGGCACAGAAACATGAAGTGAATTGGTAAATACAAGAATTGAGTCTGAATTTTCTAATCATAACACAAGTCTTTAATCACGTGGCAAGCCAGCTTTCAGATGGTCTTTGTTAAACAGAAAGCCTTTTCTTTATTATTTCCTTTTTAATTTTTTTAAGCAGGGATTTCCTGCAGTGATTGCTGCAGAGACCCTAAAAGATAACACTTCCTTGAAAGCGATGGATTGATTTACTGTCGTTCCCCTGGTGAGACTGTTTAGAGAAAGGATGATTTTAAAAAGCTTAATAATGATGAACATATGCATAACGACATTGTAATAAAACAAAAATTATTTTAGTCTCATTTGTTTTTAAAGTATACGCAGGATAAAAACTTTTTAAAATCAGCACTGTTGATGTAATGACACATTAACTTACAGTTACTCCAATGTAAAAGATTAATTGATACTTCTCATGTAGGAAGACTGCTAATGTTCTTATTAGCAATTATATAAAAAGAACACTTAGCGTAGTTATAAACTATTGCTTTGTAGGATTTAAAAGCAGTTTGCAACTCTTAAGGACCATAGTATATAGCTAATCTTTTTCTATATGACTAGAAAATGTGCTCCTATTGAAATGTATGTAAATTTGACACATCAGGTCAGTTCTAAAAAAGTAAAGAAAAAAGATTAGCAGTAACTAAATTGAATGAATTATGTACTTACCGGCAAAGAACACTGGTATTTCCTAATCCCTTCTAAGGCTTTTTCTCTGTGTGTAAGATTATGGATACATTTTCTGAATATAATAACATGTTTTCATGGGTCCCTAGAGGCTGACACCTGAATCTTCTCATCTTTTTAGGATAAAGAATTATTTCTTAAAATTATGGGGCATTATTAGCACATTTAAACTGGTTCAGAAAGAGATTAGAAAGTTATACCCTGCCAGGGGATAGTCAACATTTCTCAGAACAAAGCCTGCTTCCAAAGAAATCCAAGACTTTGTGTGGGCTCGGTGTCTTTGTAGGTCACCCCAAGACGGGCTTAAGTCGCTGACATTTTTGCTGGGAATCACAGCTAACTGAAACTCTTTCTACGGAAACTTACTTCACTTTACATTTATTTTCGTACGAATCAAACAGCGAAGAACCTGCTTTTTTCCAAAGCTCAGCAATGCTGTTATCAAAGGTAGACAAACTGCTGCTGTTACTCCAGACTTCAGCTAAACTCTGGATGTCAAACTAGCAAGGCATGGAAATCTCCAGCATTTTCTTCACTGAGTACAAGTCTCTTGCTTATTAAATACATTGGCTCCTAGAAGCTTTCGATAAGAATGGTTTTCTGATCAAAGCAGTAAAGCATTCTTCAGGAGTACACTGAAATGACTCAATAAGGCAGAATTGCTTCAATTTAATTTTTATAATTTTAACTTTAGACAGTAACTTTTCCATAAATTTACTTCAGTGTTTCAAAATGGTTTTATTTTTGACATATTTTGGGTTGGGGGAAATTTTAATATTTATTTAAACTTGTAGAGTTGTTAAAATATCCAGTGAAAAGACAATTCCAAACTCTGATGAGCCCATCTTTGAGCTTTAGTCAAAATATCATCATTTATCACTTGTCTATTTCTGACAGACAACATATGAGTAGGTTAGAATGCAGGGCTCTCATTGCAGGAAATGTTAGAGACTTCCAGAGAGAGCTGTTTCTTCTAAGAGGTTTCTTTTAATTTTTTTCCATTTCATTAGTAATTTAATTCTGTTTCAATAATAAGTAATTTTCCACACAGACATCTTTGAAATGAACAATCAACACTTTATAAGCTTTTAGTGTAAGCCATTTTGACCCATCTTAAAATGTTTTTTTAAAGAGTAATGTTTTTTTTCCTTTAAAACAAAATGTTATTTTACTAATAACAGACCATCTCAATTAGCCTCATACTTGAAGGCGGAAAGTGCTATGGAAATTTCAAATATTGTTAAAATGCACCAGAAAAAGACTATCATAAAGAAAATGAAACTTCCCATTGCTATAAAGTACTCTCCTGATGGCCTGATTGTTCAGACAGTTTGTTTCCTACTCTCAAACTTCTGAGTCCAATAAAGGAAGAAATGAATCAGGCCAGCAGGAAGCCTGAATTCTGCTGTGT
Source organism: Chrysolophus pictus (assembly GCA_037305975.1). Classification (NCBI taxonomy): domain Eukaryota; kingdom Metazoa; phylum Chordata; class Aves; order Galliformes; family Phasianidae; genus Chrysolophus; species Chrysolophus pictus. Next base: position 76,499,588 of record CM074577.1, on the reverse strand, counting down.
ACTTTTCATCTCTTGGGCATCATAAAATAATGCTAGTTTCAGGATAAGTTATTTCAGTAAATCTTTTGTCACCATAAATGTTTTTATAATTAAAGCAACAGATAATGTAATATGCATTGATAATTCTCATAACAATATGCAAACTAATCAGTAATTTAATATGCATACTAGTAGATAATTATCTATTTCCCAAAACACCATATCATCAGTAAAACAGAGTTATTCATTTCAAGAGCCATGATTAACCTCTGGGTTCCCACCCGCTCGGTAGTTTGGCAGCGCAGTGAGACACGAAGCATTTACAGGCCCATCTGCAACAGTCTGCGGGTTCAGGAAGTTCAGAAAAAGATCCTTGTCTTCAGGAGGCAAGATTACGCTTGTCCAAGAATGTGTATATTGCTTAGACGATCATGTTTCAGCTTCATATCCTGAGGATTATATCCTGTTGTTATTCCTAGGAGCTGCAAGGATCTTTAATTCAGTATTTTGTGAGTGTGAATAGCTCAGACAGTTTCCTCCCAGTGCAGCGGGGAGAGCAGGCAGGCAGGCAGGCAGCGACCTGGGCTTGGTGCTGCTCCGATGGGAGCTGGCTGGCTGTGGGGAGCCTGGCTTTTGGGCTTTGGATTTACAGCCCTCTGCTTCCTGGCAATTTCAGCGGCTCTAGCACAGTGCTGTTGGTTATGTTCAGCCTTTAGTTGCCCATGTGATTTATTTTCCAGATGTGACTGAGCAAATAGGAAACGTAGCAATCTCTCTCCTTTCAAACCTCCCTGGGCCGGGCTTCCAAGCCTCCTTTGCCGCCTGCACTGCCCCACATTCTGAGCTGCCCCTTCTGTCCCCCCTGCTCTCCTGGAGACCTCCAACCACCCAGATACTTGTGTGTACCCTCCGCAGCAGCAACGCTCCCCTTCCCCTCCTGCCTCCCAGTCATACAACTGAGGTTCTCCCTGGAAAAATAAGTACCAGCAGCTAACTCTGCTCTGGCATCCGGGCTGCTGACAGCTGCAGGTGTGCTGGAAGCTATGGCTGCACTGGATGCATGCTCTAAACATGTCTCTGAATAATAGAAATGGGCAGAAGTGGCACTCATCATGTGGTACAGACAGAAAAAAATGTTACTGGATTGCAGACAAGAATTTTCTACTTTACCCTGCACTGCCCTAAGTAATAATTTCCATCACTGCAATTTATTGTCTCATAACTAGTCACAGTCACCTTCGGCCCTTTGAAGCATCATGAGCTACCAATGTTGGGAACTCAGGGCCAATCTTTGCTGTAGTTTTTCAGTGAATCTGAAAATTGTTGAGTCGAAGTAAGCCTCATGTGCAGAGAATCTTGACATCTCTACTCAGGTGTAGGCTCTTGTGACCTTTCAGGGTAAATAGAGAAGTTTTGATTTGGTCTTGCTGCCAAGGCAGAGTGGGATTTACAGGCAAACCTGTTATGGAAATCTTCCTTCCAGCCATGTGGATGTATGGGCTGCCTGTTAGCAAGTGCTATTCCCAGGATCATATTTCTGTGAATAGTAGAGGAATAGCCAAAGCAGCATTTCTCCTCAAAGCCATCACTTTTCAAATGAAACTATTTCATTTTTTAAGGAACCTAAAAATGACTTTGCCTTGAATACATCTGCTCGAAATTAAAATCTTTTGAACTGCACTAAAACTTTTTATATGAAGTCATTCCAACCTCCATGTGTTACGGATGATTTCGAGGATTTGTGCAAACATTATGTGGTGTTCCTCTACTCTGTGGTTTGAGCTTCCCATGCATCTTGCTCATGAAGCATCATGGCACACTGGCACTGCGATCCTGTGCTGTGGGAAAGGCTGCCCAAGGCTTAGACAGGAAGAGAAGCTCTAAAACATCAGGTTTCACAAGGCACTCCAGCATCATGACAGCTGCAATGTCATGTGGTTTTCAATAAAATATTTTCATTTCATTTCAATGCAGGAAAATGAAATACATCAACATAGAAGTGCTGAAAATTTTTATTCTGGTTTGAGGGGAAAAGAAAAACTTTCTCTATTTCCCAACAATATTTTTAACAATTTCTCAAAATGTTTTCGAATTTAGTCTGCTCATGGAACAAAAGTATGATCAAAATATTGGAGTTTAGGAAATCTGAATGAACAGTCGTGGGAGTCTCTGTACATCCTAAAAGGAAGAAAAGATGCTCTGGAAGACAAAGAAAGAAAAAGAAATTTCCAAAAGACAGTGACGGTGCCATGAAATGTTGGGTACACAAGCTAGATCAGGCTTTTATGTGAATGACAGAGAACTGCTTGTCGTGTATAGTGCAGTTGATAGGACTGAATGATTCAAATAATTTATTCTCATTATTTTGTCTACTCTGTGCTACTATATCTTTCCTCAATGTTTAGGTACCTGTATAAATTCTCCTCTAACACCTTATTGAGTTGTATTTCTTGAAAAAATATGTTTAAAATTTTGTATTGGCTACCAAAGCAGTCAGCTGAAATTAGCTGGTTATTGTTTCTCTCAGATTTGACTGTAGTAAATTGCACTGATGGACCAGTATCTAAAAATTGCCTTGTTCATTGGTCTGTCATGGAAATGAAATCATATTGCCTTTGTGCAATCATATACAGATGTGAATTCCCTTCTTAATCACTTTTGAGTTCGTTGTTCTTGAGGAAATCAGCCCTCAGAGATAATTATGTTCTGTGAGCATAGACGACTGGACAGAGAAGGGAGATACTGTATGTGCCCTCAGGAAAAGATGTCAGGTGAGCTCATCACCTTTTAGGCAGCGGATAATGAGGAGAAAAGGGATGAGTTGGCTGTGGTAGGATTTTCAGATATGCTTTCTAAATAAGTAAAACAGAGTCGATTTATAAACCAGACATCATTCATTTTTGTTCTTGTAATGTTTCTAAGAGGAGGTTTCTCTTCCCCTCTAGCTGATGGTAGTCATTCAATCAAAGGGACAGGTTCTGAACCTGGATTAAAGACAGAGAAAAGTCTCTATGAAAAGTTTTTGTTCTTGAAATCTTTCAAAGCTTCCAGACAATTTCTGGCCATTCTGATTGGAAAGTGTCAATGGAAGAAAAGTAACCCAAAATCCACACTGATTATAATTAAACTACTCCACTCTGTTACATAGCTATCTCAATAAAAGATCAAGGAATGCTCTGGTCTGTTTATGCCACAGCCCTGTGTTTGGAAGAAGGCTGCTGCAGAAAGAAGAGCTGATGTTGGATAGCACCTGGTTTATGAACACTACATAGTCCTCTCTTTGTTTTGACATCTTGCTGTCAAGAAGTTCTGAGGAAAAAGAGACTGTTAGAATTTCTAGGTCAAACTGGTATTAAATAGATATAAATGAATATACTCACATTTCATAAAGTATGGAGTTAATACTCCGTGGCATTTTGATTTAAAACATTTTGTTTCAAGAATGAAGATAATTTACTGTATTTTTTAAAATAAAGACTGAGGAGGGAAAGTTCCAGAAGGACCAAAATCCATTCCTTAGGAACAATGCTATGCCATAAAAACAGTGCTAATTAAATGTGCATATTCTGCAAAGAGAACTGAAATAACAATTTGCTAAGCAATGGGTGCTGCTTAATCAAATGTCGCTGACTTGAGTGTATATGTTCAGCAGAAATCTTTAGCATGAAGACCTCTTTTTAAAAGTCCCACCTCATCTAACTTCTGGGGAAAAATCAAATCAGCCTAGATATGTGTGAGATCAGTAGAGATGTGTTATTATATCAGCCTGGAAACCATTGACATTGAAAGCTGGTTCCCATATACAAAGTTAACACAGGAAATGCTAAATTTCTGAGAAAGTCCAAATCAAAGTCTGGGTGCCATAGCTTGAATGTAATGTCTAAACTTCTCCTCCCATAGCTGGCACTGTCTTAGATTTATCTCTATTACATTGCTGTCAGTGCTCATTGATTTTGCATGCTTCAGCTTGATGGACCATTTAATTAACATTAATCTGTTTTGAATATCCAGACTACATAGGTGAGTAAGATACGTACACTGTGGTAGCCAGTGTCTTGTTATGTACCATCTTTATATAATTAACTACTGAGAGCCTATACTGCATTGCCAGGTAACCTCCTTATAAATTTCCTGTAGTATTGGCAATTCTTATTTTAACTTATTTTTAATGGAAGGTCATTGGCAAAGTTGTAGGTGTAATTCTTGCTGAAAAAGCTGACTTGTAACACCAGTCTGGTAACTGGACTATACAGCTGGTTCTTGAAGATAGGCCTTTGAATCATTTGCCATCTGGTTACTTGGAAGTTTATGTAAAATGAATTTGGTGTCATTCCCCAGATGTCCAGCCTCTTTTGCCATTTATGTTAATTTACTCAGCTTGCTGGCCAGCTCCAGAGAAGGCACAAAAAATGGGTAGGCTGTAGAGATCAAATTTCTGTTTCATAGAAATGACTGAAAGGTTGGCAGGATGAAACAGGAGAGCTGGCACTCTCATATTTTATTTTGCAAAAGCATTTCTTCTTGCAACAGTCAAGGAAGGAAGGAATTTGTAGAAAACCTGAATGAGAATTTTTGTCTTACTTAAAAAGAAGCTGCAATTCCCAGAGAATATGGTGTCCATTGGAGCAGTGGAAATGTACATTCAAGGTGAGCAACCAACATTAGCCAAGCTGAAAATTATTATAATGGGTCACAGAGTAGTAGCTGCTTAGCTGGTTATATTTCATTCTTTCTTTCTTTCTTTCTTTTTTTAATGTCTTATGATCAAGGTCAGATGGGAAGAACTAAAGATTTATTCCAAGTTGTTCGTGTATGTCTTGAATAAATTGTTATGATGGAAGAACAAGGGTTGTCTACCTTCTTAATGCAGGCATCAAACCATACTATCTAGTTTGAGTCATTCTTTATGAAAAGGTGAATATAATGACTCAGACTTGTGGAAGGTGAAGTTATTGACTGTAAAGAACATTAATATTAGAAATACGAAAGGATTTGTGGTATGTCTGCCTATATGAAAGCTAATCACTCAAATCTCTGGAGTGAAAAATGATGCCAAGTTTGTGATTTCTAGCTCTTTGATTAAAAGATTAAGCAGGGACCAAAAATTTTGCCAAGAGGGCAATTTCAAGTGTGGGAACTGCAATATTTCTGAGATGATACTTACACCACAGGCCTATGCAAACCATACCTTTACAGCAGTAATCAAATGAGGCACATGGACTCTGAGGAGTCAATACAAAAGGAAACTGAGTACCCATCATGTCAAAGTATGAGAAGCAAATCATTAGCTTTGCCTCAGGAGCAGATTTCTGTTTTGGGTTTTTTTTGTTTGTTTGTTTGTTTTTTTAAAGGATTTACTATTAAGAACAGACCTGTGATCTGTCATCTTAATCACTGCTTCTTAGAAGGATTGATTATTAAATGCAGACCTATGATCCACATGGTAATCTCTTCAAAATTCTGGATTCTCTTCAAGGCAAAAGGTCTAATGTCAGCTCTAGATCTTAAATCTCTTGATATTTCACTGTCATTTTGTGCTTCATACCGACAAAGACTCCAACAATAGACGAAGTTAAAAACAGAAGGAAAAAAAAAAGAAACAATGAACAAGCTCCATGATTCTGTTCTGGGAATTGGTAGCAGCCGTGTCAGCAAAAATACTGTTTTGCTGGAGTAAGCGAGGCTGTGGGCAGCCATCCTTGTCCAGCTGGGCTGCACTCACTGGAGGTATTATTGTCCCAAGCTGCTCATCATTTTCCTGCCCTGCTCGACAGCTTTGCAGGTGACAAGAACCATCCTCCAGCTCTGCTTCAGCTGGATATTTTGAAATGTAGCCGAGGGGGACTGAATCAACTGCCCAGACTGGGAGCAAGCAGGGAAGGGGAGGATCCCTGGATTTTCCTACCTTTAGAATGGGGATGGCGCCAGCTCGCAGAAAGAGCAAGAAACAGCTGGGAGAATGACAGCATGTTCAAACTGCTGGGATGATTTGCAAAATGTCTATTGCTTATTTTAGGGTGATTATTCCTATGTAACAGGGAGGTTTTTCTAGTGAAAACAGGTTTTAAATATTCCATAGGCAATTGTATGAAAGTAAGTGTTCAAAAAAGCCTGCATGTAATGAATATGCAAGAGGTTGTTCAGACACATTTAACTTGGGCTTTTTTTGCCTCTCTATGCTTTCTGAAGATAGCTTTTATATGGAATATATATTTATAATCTATTTAAAATAATCCAGTGTTTTTCTATATGAAAATGCATAAAATATTTTTACTTGCTCTGATGAAAAATGGAAAAATAAATCTTAAAACTAATGTATTTAAGTTGACTGATATAAAATTGAAGGTTTATCTCTAAAGGCTCTGAACATTTTCAGCAGCTCAGACACTTTAATTCATGCTCCGTGCTTAACTAATGGCAGCTGTATTCTCCAAAATTGTACACTTGGTCCTGTCCTCCCACACTCTCTCACAGCTAACCAACAAAAGCTCTCAAGGTTTTAAAAATAATCTCACTGAGCTGAGGGCACAGGAGGCTTTTACACTGATGATTTGCTATAGGCCTTTTGTAAATCACTTTATTAAACCTAAGACAAAGCTGCCAATGTAGAGATAAAATTTTAACTCTAATTGTGCACATGGTAATTATTAATAAAAGAGTAAACTGATGGACAGTAACCTACTGCATATGAAGTACTGAGTAATACGTACGTCACTCCAAAACTAAAGCCTCCTATTTATTATTTATTTCCATGGAAACTACAACAGATACAAAGAGTACAATGTTACTGTTTTACAGAGCAAATTCTCAGCTACATAATACTATTTTTCAATACAGTCACCACCATTAGCTATGCATTTTTACCAGCAATGAACAAGAGCCTGCATGTAGCACCCAAAAATCTGCACCAGCTGAGGTGACCCACTGTCATCACTGCTAAAACACATCACCCACCACTTCACTGTGCTCACATCCAGTATTTGGTCTCCATCAACATTCAGCAAGCATCAGGGAATGTCAATAGATACCATTTTTTTCATATGGAGGAATTCAGACTTTTCCTTCATGCACACTTCCACGTCAGACACCATTTTGTCACACTGCCCCTCTGCTGCCGTCTGTCATGTGGCAACAACATGTAACAAAATACTGCTGGGAAGGTTCATCCTCTACTGCCAAATGCCACCAACATTTGCCTGTGAAGTCGTGGACTGACTGATGAAATAGGGGGTGTTACTTTCAGAGCAGCCCCCATAGTTCTGCAAATGTCTCTTCTACATTGCTTTTAGCATTCAGAAATAAAAGCACTGAAACAACCATAGGCAGTTTTAATTAGTGACAAATCTGGATGATTCTGATGGAACTGCCATCTGATACTTAACATCATCACTGATGCTAATTGACTAAGGCTAGTAAGAAGTTTCGATGAAATCAATTTAATTTGTACAATTAAATTTTAGTAGATGGGCTTGAAAACTTAATGCTTAATTGAAACTAACAGTGTATATGGATTTAGGTTAGATATAAGGAAGAAATTCCTTACTATGAGAGCCCAGGGACAGGCTGCCCAGAAAAGCTGTGGACGTTCCATCCCTGCAGACATTCAAGGCCAGGTTGGATGGGCCCTGGGCAGCCTGATTTGCTGGGTGGCAGTCCTGCCCACAGCATGGGGCTTGGAACTGGGCAGTCTTTAACATCCTTTCCAACCCAGATCATTCTGTAATCCTATGAATTTAAATGACATTTTTGACAGAGTCATGTCTAGCACAAAATACTGATCAAAAGAAATACATTGTTTTAAATGTTGTAACTGCTGGTGCAAATGATCATAGTCAAAGGAGAGGACAAAAATCACATTTTTTCCAGAAGATTCATTTCTGTAGAAACTATATTTATCCGCAGTTCCTATTATGTTGCATATTGACACATTTTGCTTTACAATGATTGTACTGAAAATTCTGAGCAATGTTTGCAACACAACCGAAAAAAAAATGCTGATGGTAAAAAAACAATCGTCACATCATAGAATCACCAAGGTTGGAAAAGGCTTCCAAGATCATCCACTCCAACTGCCCACCTACCATCAGTATTTCCCCACTAAACCATGTCCCTGAGTACATCTAAACGTTTCATGAACACTGCCAGGGACGGTTCTTTCCAGGCCCATTCCAATGCCTGACTGCTCTTTTGGAAAATATTTTTTTCCTATATCTTTATGTATTTTGCTGACTATATTTAAAGTTTTTCAAGGGTTTTGCCCTTGATCCCCAGCTATGTAGCTGCCCCTCATCTCTCTGCGACCCTTGGTGGCAGGTAGAGCTTGCCACTGAGCCGCAGGCACAGTGACTCAGCTTCAGGCAGTTGACTCAGCTTACCCTAATGTTCATATATGTGCTGTGACTATGCAGGGCATGCACAGTGGTTTTAATGCTTTTATTTTTGGGACCATCTATGAAGATGTTAGAGCATGTTAACTGACCTTTATTGATCTGCATTTAGCTTTAGAGTAGTTCAAGGGAGTCCCTGCACCAGAATGACATCCTACAACTGGAAGTGGGGCTGTGGGACTACCCAGAGATATTGGATGGCCTGAACACTAGATTGGGGTCACCCTTGGGCCAGCTGCACACACATCTCCTGTTTATAGCTGGACAGTTGTCATTTTCCTCTCAGCCAGCTTTTGGTCTTTCGTCCAAAGGAAAATTTTGACTGATAATTTTGAGTATCAGAATTAGGATCTGTACTGTTGATCACAGAGGATGTGACCTCTTTGCCATGTAGCAGCCACCAAGAGAAGCAACAGCCCAATGTCACTCTGTGACAGCAAAGTAAAGTAGGACCAATAATTTTACCACTGAATAGCTTCAATGTGCCAGAAATTCACCCAGAAATATCTTGAGGGTTGGAGAAGAACACAAGCTGGGCAAAACCCAGACGTTTGTTAGCCCTACTCACAGTGAAGGGTGTCCTGATTTACTCTCTGATTCTAATCCAGTGCTGCAGCTTGAGATGTATTCTGGAAAAGGTTTGGCACAGCCAGTAAGTGAAGTCAGTTGCTCTTTCTGTCTCATGGTGCCGTTCATGTCCTCCCTGCTGCAAGCAGTATCTTTCCTTCTTCTTGCACCTTGGCCCAATATGCTGGAGATATGACTGAGAGAGGAGACATCTCCACACGTGTATGGGCATGATGCAGGTCTGATTCACTATTTCATCTCCCTTTGAGCCTTACTGAATCTGTGATTTTCATCTTTGAAAATGTAGGATTCCAATTCCCTTCCCTGCTTGTGCTGCTGGTTTAGCATCGTGCTGCTGGTTTAGCATCGTGCTAATGAAATGCTGCTGACTGCTGAAATAAAAGGAGCTGCACTGTAGTCAGTGGCAAATCCAACATATGGATTTTAACTCTAAGCAATCAGTAGAACTGTGCTGATTAAAAGGGACATGGAACTAAGCAAGGGAATAGGGGAAGTAGACAAAAAATAATAGCAGGAAGCTAGAAAAATCAGGAGGAAGGAAAGAGTCTGAGTGAATTAGGAAGAAAGATGATGGAAACAGTAGAATCATTGTTGGGCAAGAAGGACATACCAAAAGTGAACTAACAATCATGGGCAGCACAGTGGAAGATGTGGAACACAGAAAAGAAGGAAATGAATAATCTATTGCTCCATTTGCACTTCAGTTTTAAAGTGGATTTTGGAGTTATAACCATAATCTTAAAGTTTTTCCAACTGAATCGGAATCCAGCTCTCACTTCACCCTTCACATCCTATTAGGCAGTTCTTAGATCATTACTTATTTATAGGTGCTCCTAATCTCCTATCCTGACTGTGTTAGTGTTTCTACTGCATTCTCTCTGGCATGAGCTGAACAGAGCCACTTCTCTATCTGAAGCTGGCCTTCCTCTTCATCATGTCATGTTGAGTTTTCTTTTCCCTCTCTGAACATTTCAGACAGATTCTGTTTGCCTTATCTCATTTTGCATCATGCTATCAATTGCTTTTACGAGGCAGATTCCATCTATAGTGCGCTCCCCTACTGCAGTCACATCTTACATTGCATTACCCTCTCCTCCTTGAATTTCTTGTGAATCCTCCCTTCTCCACTGAAGCCAAGAAGATCCAAACTGGTATCCTTAAAGTGTGTTTTATGGAGTGGAAGCCACGTTTTTGAGAGACATGGACCTGTTGGAGCGTGTCCAGAGGAGGACCGCAAAAATGATCCAAGGGATGGAACACCTCTCCTATGAGGACAGGCTGAGAGAGCTGTGGTTGTTCAGTCTGGCGAAGAGAAGGCTCTGAGGTGACCTGATAGCAGTCTTTCAGTATTTAAAGGGGAGCTACAGGAAAGAAGGGGACAGACTCTTCAGCAAGCTCTGCTTTGATAGAACAAGGGGAAATAGCTTCAAGCTCAAAGAGGGTAGATTTAGGTTGGATATACTGAAAAAATTTTTTACAGTGAGGGTGGTGAGACACTGGAACAGGTTGCCCAGAGATGTTGTTGATGCCCCGTCCCTGAAGACCTTCAGGGTGAGGCTGGATAAGGGCCGGGGCAACCTGATCTAGCTGTGGTGTCCCTGTTCATTGCAGGGAAGTTGTAAATGACCTTTAAAGGTCCCTTCCTTTATGGATTCTATGACTTTAACAGAAGAAAATTTTCCATCAGTCACTAACCTGCATCCTTTCAAGTAGAGTTTGTTTTCTGCTTTCAGGGCCAATTCTGCATTTTCTTCCATGGATGGAAAATACCTACCCACGGGGTACAAAGAAGACCATTTCAGACAGTGCTGAAAGCGTTCCTGAGGAATGGCCCCAATAAACAAGTCTTGACTTGCAATCTGGCTCTTCAAATTTTTGCTTTAGGACATTGAGTTCTCTGAATCTCTACAAGAAAAGGAATTGGCAAAGGAATACAAAGCTGATTTGGTTTATGACTGAATAGGGTTTGATGCTAAGAAGAGGTGGCTTGACTGCCCAGCTCTCAGGCAACGTTTGCCCACCTTTGGCCCTTCCACTGCCCTTACCTATCCAGCAGAGAGGGGTTTAACTTGTTGCACATTTAATTATCTCATAGCTTGAGGTAGAGAGATTAAGGCTTTGCTGTCTTCTGGATCTGCTTTATAATGAAAGGAATTAAGAACAGGCAGTCTTGATGATGTATCCTCAGTAATGCTGGAGAACGGACCATCAGTGCTATAATTCTCTGTTTTTGTAATTAGTCAATTACTCTGCCCTAATATCTTTGATGAACCAAAGCAGTCATCACCAGAAAAAAAATTGCCCCACCAACCCTACATCTGGTAATTGAGCAAATTGCAGGTTCTGTCTATCACACTCCCCACCAAGAGAGGAAGAGCTGATCACACTTAATGAGAAATTGAATTACAGTCACAGCAGAAACTCATTTGTAGCTTCATTTGTTTCTCAATGTGTTCTTAAAATTATTTTGTTGTTTATTTAAAAGTTACTATTTCACTTCAGTGATCTAGCAGCCCAACGTATTTAAAATAGACATTTCAAAAATGATAATAAGATGGAATAACATCGTAAATATGATTAAGGAATGATATCAGCCTTCAATACAGGAAAAACACAGGCATTGACAATGTATCTGTATGTCATCAAATCAAGTTTCACTGCTTTTAGCAAAATTAATGTTATTTTTAAGCTTGCTAGAATAATGTATCTCCAGACTCATAAACTGGTAGAGTTTGAGGTTTTCAGAAAACTGAAACTGTTTGCCTTTATACTATTCTGACAGGAACAGAGTTGTTGGTTAAAAGCAGAATATGTGCAAGCAATTAAATGTTTATTTTGCACCAGAAAAGTTTGAATCCCAGTGAAATTACTTATTGAGGAAATGTGATGTTATAAACCAGCTTGCTAAAGCCTGCTAACATACTCAGTTTGTGTTTGTTTAATGTGTAAAATGAAACACTTGCATGTGCATCTTGGGGGGCAGATCCTATTTAATATTTGCCCACAATCTAGAAGCCTTGTAGAAATTTGTACTCAGGCATTAAGCAAATTAAACATTCATTAGTTTTGGGAGACAGTAGGACTGCTGAGTACACAGCCTGAAATACAAGTACATCAGTGCTTGCTATGTGTCGTGGTAACACCAATTCTCCAGGCTGACCATATGATGAGTTCATCTCTGGCAACTCATTGTTTTGTGCTCATATCATCTGGGATATGAGCAGTCTGACCCTTCAGGTTGGCCCGTCACCAGACAGCTCAGAGCCAGCATGACCATGCTATCTCATGCTCCCATGGCTGACAGTCAGTCACTTCAGACTTGTGTCTGGAAGGCCATACAATGCCTGCTCCCAGCTCACCTACATTTACCTTTTCTCCAGTGTCAAAAGAAATTAACGGTGGTTGTGGCACCTGCCAGCCTTTTTCTGCCCACTACATACTGTGTCCACAGCTCTGGAGAGCCATCACCAGGCAGATGTGCCACTGGGTGATGAGACACCACCAGCTGCTGCTAGGACCATGTACTCTGCCACACACTCCTACACATCAGGCACAACTATTTATTATGATCTTTTATTTATTTTTGGGGTGTGACTACACAAGTAGTAAAACTGAGTGTGTTCCCTTAGAATTTTACAGAATGCCCTCCCCTCCGTATATAAATGTTAGCACCTATATCTCTTTTTTGCTATTGCTACAGCTTTATTGGTCACTTAGCTCATGCAGCAAATGGACAAGCACATACAGACTTAGACAGAATTTGTCACCTTATCTTTATGTTATTTGACTTTGGAGCAGTCCCAGGTTTGCAAGCACTTTAGAGTTTGCAAGTGTTTGGCCAAAATCTCCAGACAAAGATGGGCCAGTGTCTCATTTACTTATGGCAGCTTTAGAATAAGGAAACCAGAATGCAGTGGTGAGACTACTTGTCCTGCCGCTTCTGACACAGCCCATAGTGTCCGCAAAACCTCAAGAGGAGGAAAGAGTCCTCTCTTCTTTCTGCCAGGAGACAACTCCTATAAAAAAACACAAAGCAGATGCTTTCAGACCTCTGTTCCCCTACCAAACAGAACGCATGCTGCACCCTGGGAGCTGAAGAGGTTGAGACAGGCCATGATCTGAGCTGAAACGCTAACAGAAAAAGCCTGCCTGTTGTGAGATCAGTCTTTAGTCTCAGCTAAGCAAAACAAGGCAAGTCTGTTTAATTAGTGGTAGAAGAAAAACCTCTGTCTTTTATGTCACATAGAAAATGCATCTGTCCCACTGAGGGACACACAGGAATGTGTGCTTTTTAATTGTTCTTTTTGAGGTACTTATACCCAAAAGGTAAAAATCTCATCCTTCTCTCTCCTTGTCCTGAAAATCCTTTAAAATTTCACTCTGAGAACCAGGTCTTTGATTTTCACACCATATACTCAGTGGGGCCTATTGCTCACTCAGATCTCAAGAAGGCCCAGCTGCTCTGCTTCTCCCCATCCTTTGGATGTGAGCTCTCCCTTATGGAGGCTGTTAGTGGGCATGGTTGCTGGGGGCTGCAGAAGTCACGAACATGCAGAAATTTGTCTTTTCTGATTACGGGCAGCTTAACAGGAATAGGCAAAAATCAGCCACAGAAACTTGGCATTGATGTTCACATTTCATCATTGTCTCATATTTCATGGCTTTTTCTTGCCATATGAACTCCACATGGCATTGCCACCACTCAGCCTTCAGCTGAAGGGCATCTCGGTTTTAATTTGCTAAGATGTAGAGGGAAGCTGTCCCTGCAATGGCCACAGACAGGGCTGGAAAGGAAGGTCTCCCCTTGGGTCTTCTGAACTGGTTTTGATAGTGTGGGTCATCTGGCTTAGTGCCAGTCTCTTTGTAAAGGATCTTGTCCAGCTTGTGATAGAAAGGGTAAACCTGCAGAACTGCTCCAGACTGATAATCCTTTTCAGTGGAATGAAACATTTCACATGGAAGTTTCATGTTTTAATGAAACAGTTTCCTGATCTGTGCATGTGAACATAAGACAGATCCACAGCACTAGTAGAAACACAGAGCTCACCCTCAATGCCTCCTCTGAAGTTACAATGGATGTGAAGAGGGGACAGCTGCTCCATGACACACAGCACTGGGGACAGGCACAGGGAGGGGGCACAGGGTACCTCAGAGGGCTGGTCTGCAAACTAGAATCCAGCAGGGTGCTAGAAACTGCTTGCCTGCCTCCTTGCAGCCACAACATCTGGGTAGTACGGGTGAGCAGAGTCTAGGACTCCTGCAAGAAATTCAGTCCAACAACACAAGCACACCCATTCCGTGCATAATGCCACTGTCAGTGTTAAGAGAATTAAATTCATCTTTTGTTTTTCAGGAGTAAGGTGGTAGACAGCTCTAATTAGGACTTGGCCATAAAGCACCAGGATCAACAAGATCACATGCAAAGGCACTGTAGTTCCAATGTATGTTTCTTTATATCCCAGATACTGTAAGTTTTCTCTCTCTCTTGCATGAAGTATTGTAAGCAGAATCTTTGCTGAAAGGAATTCCAACTGTTTTTCTATCAAAGACACACATTGCCAGCACATATGTTCCTGCCTGAATTGTGAAACGGAGAAAATGGAATGGGAGACAGCTGTGACTACGTTAATAGTAAATTAGCATTTTTTCTATTGGAGTGTGAAGAAGGAGGTGAGAAGCATTGTTAATTCTCAATCTCCCTAAAGAGTCTTAATAAAACTAGTCAGTTATCTTGCAACTTAACGTTTTGCAGTGCTGCTTAACATTCAGCTACAGTAAGTGAAAACCAGCACTGGCTACTGTGCTGTACTTATTAAAGCTAGCAGAGCATTACAGAAAAAGATTTATGGTTACTTGCAGGGATGGAGGGAATGTTCCCAGCAAGAGGGAAAAGAAAATAATTCACAGTGCAAACGTTACTTTTACTTAGTTTGAGTATATGCTATCTATCATATCCTAGTGTCCCAAACTTAAAATATAGTTGTTTTTAAAGAACCTTTTCAGTAATTAAATACAATAATAAGCTTTCACGTAACAATTGAACATACAGTGCAAATAAAGTTTTATATTATTGACCAATTCTACCAATACTGAAGACACATCCATTGACTGAAACACTTGAGAACGTAAACAGCCCTAAGTAGTGGGGACTGATCTCCCTATGATTGGTAAAGTTACACAGTGCTCACATCTGTAGAGTGAGATCTTTTCTCCTGTTAAATCCCCATGCATTCAGGTGATAATGTACTCTTTTGACTGTGGCAAAAAAAGGTTGCTTAATCTTGGAATAAAGCACAAAGAAACATGGGCTTATTGAATAATAATATTCCTTTAGCGATGTATGGGGCTTTATCATAAAGCAAAAACATGGCATCCTGTAAGTTCCCCAGGCTAATTGTGTGCTGAGGTATTGCAGAAGATAAGTGTTATGCTTTTGCATGCTGTCAGTAGGTTTGGAGGGACAATTTGAGTGGGTTGAGAGCTGAAGGAAACAAGCTGATAAGGAGCCTGGCAATTAGTTGGGATCTACCCTGATTCTCCACTCTTCCCAAATGCAACCCCTTTAAAAACAACCAATGCCAGTATATGACTTCCATACTGATGCAAACATAAATAAGCCTTATTAAGAGATAACTGTTCCTTGGGTGCCTCCTCCCACTTCTTTGCAATCAATTTCCTGTTTCTTAGGGTTGGTTTTCCCACATCATCTGCAGTTGGACTTTGGTCTGAAACCTGACAGGCATGAAAGGCAGCTCCTGTGTGGAGGCAGCTATCTCGTGTTTATGCCTTTCACATACTTGCAGTAAGAAAGGAACCTCTGAGAACAGTGGCAGCGAATGTTGGGACTAAGGCTGGAGGAGAAGTCAGTTTTGTAATGTTCCAAAATAGGTTTGAAAAGATTCTTTTAGTAACATTTGTACCAGGCTCAAAGCTTTATCTTGTTGCTTTCTGACTCGAGCGCTCAGCTGGTATTCAGAGCTGCGCCCAATTACTCTGCTGGGAGGGGAAATGGACTTTTACAATAAGGCCTCTCTTTAGGAGAATTCAGTTTATTTACGGAGAAATCCACACAGCGTCCTGCTTGTGCACACAGCCTGTGACCACATGGCAGCCTACAGCCTACTTCCTCACATCTCCTAAGCCATCATTCCCAGCGAGCTTCCCTTCGGGAGCTCAGCCCGCTCCTTGCCCACAGCCACATCCTCATCACCCACTGCCCTGCCCGTGTGCCCCTAACAGCAGCTGCAGCGCATCTCTGCCAGCCTCTCATTCCTGGGGATTCGGCCTTGCTCCGCCCCCTGGCCTTCAGCTGCAGATTTAATTAATTTAATTGCTCCTTCCCTTGCCCCTTGACAAAGGATGCTGGCCTGCTTCTGGGCTCTCTTTAGGTGTTCTGCAAATGACAGACATGGGCTTCTTCCAACACACTAGCACAAATATCTTCTTCCTAAAGCTCTATGTCTTCAACACAGAATATTTCTTTGTTTTTTCGTGTGTATGCTGTTATATTTTTAGTGCCAGCAGAAAGCATAAGTATGATCCTAACTGTTCCAATTAATGTGTTTGCTGAATTTGTGAACTTTTATTTATATTCACGTTATACAGTGTACCCCCTCAAAATGAAGAGTACTCCTTTTCACAGGTGGATTAAGAAAGAAATATGAACAGTAAGTCTGGGAAGAAACGTGGCTGTCCCAGCTCAGAGGCAGAGCTGTGGCACGGACTGCTGCTGCTCACATATCAGAACTATCCATGGCACAAAAAGCAGGAGCATGAGCTATCTGATTTTATGCGCAAGTCCTTTAGATTCCAATTTCTAAAAGCACAGTTGGATTGCTTAATGCCACAAAGTTTAAAGTAGGTGTGAGTGTGAAGGTTCCTTAGAGAAGGAAAGAGACCTCAGTTGAACAGAACACAGGAAAACATCGAAAGGAGAATTGAAGCAAATGTCTTACTTGGTAATAATACTGATGAACTGCATTTAAAAACATTTTTTTAATTATTATTTGTAGGCTGGAAGCATACAACCTATTACTGTTTATAGAAGGAAGTTTTCATATTCTGTGACAGAATTTAAATTAAAATCCTCGCTATGGTGTCATTCTGATAATATTTTAATTCTGGGACTGTTGCCATCGTGTATTTATAACACAGAAATTTTTGCAACTGGAAGAGCTATCCATAGTAGTCAACGGACTGAGTTACTGCAGTTATCTATTACTTTAATATGCTAACTAGGATTTCACTGTAGCTGCTAGTATGGAAAATCTTGACTTTTAAAACACAGTATATTAACAAATTGGAGGAACAATCCTGCTTGTTTTTTTACACTGAATATTTTCATGGTTTGCATTTAGATATTCCCCTGCTAAGAAAACTGCTGTTGTTTACATAATGCTGAACTTGGGTTACCCTGCAGGGAGTTCATGACACACAAGCCAAATGTTTTAATAATTGTAACAACTAAATATGATGGTGTTTAATATTCTTACATTCATAATGAAGCTTTGTTGACTGTTAATTCTTTTCTAAAATGTTGCCTGCCACAGTGGAACAAAATACACCTCCTTCCTTTGTATTAAGACCAATGAAAACCAGCATTTGAGGACAGTCTACATCAGACCTATTATCAGCACTCTACAAATTTGCAAAATATAAGATGATGGATCTGTTATTTTGGTACTGTATAGAACCAGCAAGGTAATCTCTGAGTTCCACATTTAAACAATAAGTACAATAAAAGCATTGAGAGATTTTCATTTGCATGCTTTTAGAGTCTACTGAAATTAAGAAACTGGCATCCATTGGAATTCAGAAACTGGCATTTTCTTTTATTTATTTTCTTTATATTTATATATATGTATTATTATTTTCTCTATGTGTATTTATTATATTTCATTCTATAACATCTAATTGCTGAAATTCTATCTTCTGCATTACATCAGTGAGCAGCTACAGCAGTACTTTGGGTTTTGTTGTTGTTTTGTTATTCATTTTTTTATTATGACAGCAGATGAATTGGTAAATTGGTTATCTAACAGCTGTTTTACATTTTCACTTTACTAGTCTTTGATGATGTCTTGTTTTGAAGGCTATTTTCCTGACTAAGACGCTGTACGATCCCTCCGTATTTCTGTAACATGTAACCCAACTTTTTAATTTGTTGGTAATTACTCTTAAATGACTGTTTGCTGAGCTAGCTAAAGAAATGTAAGAAGTCATTCCACCTGTGGCAAAACTCAGAGCTCCTGCAGTATAATCAGTACCAGCTACGGAGCTGAATTAAAAATGTTCAGAGGGATATTCTCACGAGTTAAGCTACTTTGGAGAGGATGAAATATAGGTCAGATAACCTGGCAGTATAAGACTGACAGTGTAATGCTATGAAAGTGAAATGTGATTGTAAATTCCCTTTTCGTTGCAGCTGCTGCTTGCTAGTACAGCCCACACCAGGATTTAAGTGCATGCACAGTCACTCTGGTGAGGAGGTGTACGGGTATGGGCTCAGACATTTTCCTTGCCAGCCTCTGCACATTGGCATAATTGTATAGCTCCCTGCAGTGGCCAAATCCGGATGGTTGCCACATGGCATGTGTGCCTGATTCCAGCTACACTTCGTCTCCTGCATTCACATGCATTGCAGTGTTTCAGTAAAGAACCAATCAAGTTATCTGGCAGGATATTCCCATTTCACTTCCAGAACAAAGCATGCCACCTGGCACACATGAACACCTGCCCCAGGAGAGCAGCTGAGTGACCACACGTGGTGGGAGCTGTGTCTCTAATCCCTTACAACACACCTAGAGGCCATGGCAGTAGATGCAATATAAAAATATAAAAAAACACGTTGAATAAAATTGCTTGAAATACTGTCTGATCCCCCAGGAGTTCATGGGTAGTTTGTTACTGACTTCAAATTCATCTAGAATTCTGCCCATGCTATTTCAAGGTAATTGGAAAGTTTTCTTGAATGTGTATATCAAAATTGGAATAAAGTCTTTTTCTTCTTTTTCTTTTAAATGAAGGCTTTTGCTGTATTTAACTACAAAATTGTACTTGTTACCACTGTAGTATCAAACTGAAGACGGAAACTCATGTTGCTGCTGAGTACAGAACAGGTCACCTCTCCAAGGCTTTTAAGTCCTATGAGATTTTATAACTGTATCTAAAACTTATCTGATCAAAATTTGCTCTAAAATATTCAAGTGTCATACATCTTTGCATCTGCGTCCACTGGCTTCTTATTTTTAGTCCTCACCAGTGTAGGTACATGTGGATTTTCTTATTTATTACCTTAATTAAGTTTATTATAGCTCAAGATATGTTTAGCAAATTGTAATTACTAATATTTCTTTATATATAACAATAGTTTTCATCAATCCATCTTTTCATTCCCAATTCCTCAGACATGTTTCTGGCACTCCCTTAGAGTACAAAATATAATTACAAGTCATTCAGTAATTTTATTAGTTAATTCTCAGAAGACTATGGGATCCATATCATCTAGACTTGTTCATCTTTATATATTCTGTTTCTTAATGTATTCCCTTACCTGCCAGATCGCCAGATATAGTGACATAATCTTCATTACTTAATTATAATTATTAGTCAAGGGGTTTCTACTCTACACATAAAGCTTCCAAACAAAACCTCTCGAACAGATAAGCAACAAGTTTAAAAAATAAACCATTTGACACTAGGAATATTTTGTGCTGGCCATCTAAGAGCGGTAAGAGAATAAATAGTCATTTGTTATTGGGAGAACACTGTGTAATGAACGATAGAATAAAGGCTGTAGGTGAATCTGTTGCTGAATTATATTCACTTTTGAATGCACTGCAATTCAAAGTACTTTTTTTTCCTTCACGGGTATATGCGTGCATAATTTATATGTATATAAAAAATAAAAAATGATTATATGTTCCTTTTGTGGGCAGGGGTATTTTCTTGGAGAGGAAAAAATGAAGGCAAGCGGGGAGTGGGGAAGCTTGAAGTTCCAGTGAAACCTAATTTGCAAACAATTTGCACTAGCAGCTGTAAATTTCACTCCAGAGATTTCCAGGTGCTTGGTGCACGTCTGTACATGGAGAGCATTTCCCAGGAGATGAAGCTTGATGGCTGCATTAAAATGAATCAGAGGCCTTATCTCAATGCAGGGTATTTGCATATCTCTCTTCATGAATCCTTACTTCATGGATGTGTCTTTTGCTTTCATGCTGCCCTCAGTTTTTTTTTAAGAATGCAGATGAATTGGCTTTCTATTAATGAATTTCAGTATGTTGCAATGAATTTCTTGACATCCATTTCATGACTGTACTTGTCTTTTATGGACACGCTTCTTTAATTGAGTTTACCATACATTTTTTAGCATTCTTGAAATCAGAGTCCTTGAGCTACTGGCACCATGCATTCCGGCTGTGAGGCATCCACCATCCACATCTTCTCAGTTTACATGGAAAAGATGAGCGTTATCTCATTCTTTACCTTGGAAACTAGACTCAATAAGATTTTGGTTGTTTTTTTGTTGTTGTTGTTGTTTTGTTTTGTTTTCTCAGAACACTGAGACTAACTGTGGCATACTCATAATATTATCTCTCAATATCGCCTCCTGTAGAACAAGATCGGTTTGTGCCAGCTCCTGGGGAAGTCCTGTCAACAGCACTCCAATCTTGAATTATTCTTGAGCCCCCTTTCCTGTTTCCTTCTGGCAAAGTCTAAATGCTACAGATTGTCAAAGGTCTTACAGGCAGAATGGACCATTCTGTGCTGAGCTGTCTGTACGCAGAGTGAGAATTTCACCTGTTTTTTTTTTTTTTAATGGGTCACTGCAGTTGGCCGCAAACCAAAAGCTATGTGATATGTTTCACTTCTCTGTGGTGCTGGTTGGAAGAGCAGAAAATAAGTAACTAATGAGCAGAACTCTGGAGTTCACTGGAAAGTTGCCGCAATATGTGGAGATTTTAATGGCCTTTCCTTTGTCAGGGACACCTTACTCCTCTGAGCAAGAGGTGCTGGGCTGGTGCCAAGCCCAGGGGAAGCCAGCAAAGTCCTTGCAAGCAGCAGCAAAGCTGAAAGTTGTCTTGGTAGGTTTCTCGATGTCCCAGATTGCTGGAATGGAGTTTCATAGTTCTGCTCCTATTTTCAGCACGTTTTATCTCTTCCCACAGGAGGAAATTGCTAGACCAAGACAGGGATTTGTTCCTGCTTTATGTTCATGTTCAGCCTGGGAAGCTGAAGTCTTCCAAGGTAGCAACCAAGTGAGTTTTATCTTCTTCTCAGTGTCTACAGCAGCTTCTCTAGAAAGCATTATCTGTTTAGGGGATTTAGAGATTAACAGCATGGCCAGAGTGTATGCTGTCTCAGGACACACAGATTAAGTGTGAGGAAATATTGGCTTCCTCTCAATTTTATCCTTCCAGCTCTAGATCCACAATGAATAGAGAGGGTGGCACTGGGGAATGAAATGAGAGACGGGTGTTCACTGTCAGCTAGCTGTGTTTCTGTGACATGGAGCAGCCATCAGGGACAGGATTGCAGATAATGATGAAGGCTTTATTATCGACAGAGCCTTTGTCTTTATCCTTTTGCCCCGGACAGTCGCGAATAAACAAGTAAAATGTGAACAGTGTGAAAAATAACCATGCTTTCCTGAATTTTAAGAGCCTCACATGCTAGTTCAGAAGGCAATGATCCCAGCTGCCAGAATTTCCATGAGTCCTAGATATCTCCTGCAATGCAATTATGCAGGCTCAGTAGAAAAATATTCTGTACGTTTGGAGCTAAAGGACAATATAATAAATGACTGCAGTGAGCTACATTGCTATTGCATCAGATTACATTTGAATCCACTACAAGTGGATTTTCTGGTTTTGGAAATCTGCCCTTCAGGATCTCATTGTCCTCTTGTTTGTTTGCTCACGTCCTCCTTGATACTGTAATACCAGAGGAAATCCAAGGTAGATTAGAAGCAGCTGTTTTGAAACAAACAAACAGAACCTTCTGTCTATTAGTTGTAATCATTTTTTTTTTCCAGTGAGTAAAAGCCAGCTGTCTGTTTGCAGAGAAGCAAAACTTCAACAAATGGTTGAACTTCTCACAAATAGAAAATTTGGAGCTAAATCCAAGCACAGTTTCAGGAAACTCTGATATCTGTAGAGCTTCATTTCATTCAGGGAACAATGCTAATTCCTGCAGTTCATGATACAGCCTCTAGCTCTAAAAGCTCTGGATACTGCCACAAACAATATTACAGTACTCACTTGGGGTGTGTCAAAGATTTCTACAAGCCAGACAATAATATATTGAAAACATCATTTACGATAAATAAGCAATGTTACATAGTAGGACTAAAGCTTGAAAGGGAAAAATGAAGCGCAAAACTGTTTGGCACAGTGGAAAACTACAGTATAAATCAACTCCTGCTCTCACTTATAATGGATCTCCTGCTCTCACCTAAAGCAGGCATACAGAAAGATGTAAATGAGATACAAACATTTAGGTCTTATTTTACTCCTGTAGCTCCACTGACCAGATGTAAAATGTACTGTAGATATGTTCTCTGAAGAGCAGGTTACAAAATCTGGATGTCATAATCTTAGCCTTCTCTTCATGTTTTCTTGTGTTTTAAGTAGTTCTGAAATGCAATTTCTGTATCTTCTCTGCAATTTCATATTGGTCCAAATATACAAATAAAGGTACATTTATATCATGGATTTAAATTAAAGTTAGTTTGGTCAGGGTAGACTAGTGGGATCTAAAAAATGCCTTTGCAAATGGAAACAAACTAAAAAGCAAACAACCAAACATAAAAAGCACCTGCCTTTAGTTCTACTTTACGTGTTTGTTTTGCACACACTTCATAACTAAAACGTTCACATTCATCCTGAGGACTTGTAGATCTTTACAGACCCCTGGCACTCTTAATATATTACCACAAGGTGTTTGACTTAGCTAAAATGGGTGAGTGTGTAATGGCATTGCCGAGTGTTATGAGTCAAGTCATACACAAAGTCTTACTGAGAGTCTCATGATTTTTAAATAAGCATGTGATTTGGAGAGGGGGCCCGAGACCCAGAATGACTCCTAGACTGCTTGGAATTGGCACTATTATATTAAGGTGCCCAGATATGGAATGATGTATATTATAATGTAAATTATAAATTTCTGAATATGAATATGGCACATATTTATATACATGGTTGTGTATGCCTACTATCATTTTGGACCTTTGACATAATAATTCATGCTCAGAAGTTTAAGAGGAAACATGTAATACTCATTCAAAGGCTTTTGCTCAAACCAGTAGCTGTCAATTACTGTGTCTGTAGTAAGCAACCGAGAGTTTCTTGGAAGCCCTCTCCTTATCTTTGGCTAACCTGTGGTTTATTTCAGGGGCTACAGTTAGGTAATGTGACTGACAGCTCTCATAACCCTTACCTAAGAAGTATCATCTTTTTAGAAATTAAGAATAGGCTTAGTCCTGCCAAATCAGTTTCACTTGTGTTACGGCCCAAGTTATGATTCTTAATATTGGTTCTTACTGAACAGAAAAGTGGAAAAGAAGAGTAACAACGAAGTAATGTAATCCCTCTCTGGATGCCTGGTCCTTGTTGGGGAACTTCCTCCCTCTGAAACTACCAGCTATTCTGCAGAGCAGTCACAACCAGCACCCTCTAAAACCATGCACTGCTATTCTGCTATTCCCCAAATTGTAACTCATATCTGTGAGAAGGCATTAGGCACGGCTAAGCCAAGCAAAATCTGTTAAGAATATTAAAAGAGCAATCCAGCTACTGTGAAAGAAAAACAACATACTTCAGTTTTGGTTCTGGAGAACTGTAGAAATCACTTTTAGCACATATTGGAATTGGAGTATGACTACACTCTGAAGTGCAATAAAGCAACGCAGAGCTCCTCTGCCTGAGGTTCTGCCCTCCAACTTGAAGTCCTTCACCTGGGTGTCAAAGGTGTGCACAACAAAGGGATGATCTGGAACTGTGGCTAAAGATTAACTGGACTCAACAAAAGATGAAAAAAAATCTCTTTGAGCAAAATATTAACACATCAGATTGGCTGCATTTTCTTCCAGAACTGTCTGCCTGTAGAGCATAGTTACCAATATAAAAGTAGAGTTTACTCCACTTTTTTTTTTCTTGGATTGTATTAAAAGTAGATCACTATTTCAGACTTCATCTCTCTGTCTTAATGAGCAGTAGGGACATGATGCATGTGCAGGTTCTAATTTAACCTAATTAAAAATAAGAATATTACCAGTGTCAGTGTGCAGCTTGAAAAAATAATTGCTTCAAGAATTGTGTGTAAGAAAAAATAAATTGAATTTAGAAAATGAAAAATGCAACACAAAAAGATGTATGCTTTCTAATAGCTCCTTTTACAGTAGCTAATTGGCCTCTCAGGTTTTGAAAGCTGTTTATGAAATGTTCTGTCTGTATCGAGGAGATTTTTTATGTTCTTTTTAATCATTAAGTCTCCTGCCTTGGCTTTTTCTCTCCTTTGGAATATTCAGTTCTTCTTTCTTCCTTTTTCCCTTGGTCCTCAGGTTTGCTCTAAAATTGAAATAGCACTAATAGTTTGGTTCTTCATTCTGTCTATGAATTCTGTGAATCTGATGAAAAGTTGCACACTTTCTGCAACTGGTTAATTACTCCAAATTACTTGACTATTACATAAACAGTTTTGCCTATAAATTGTTTTACCTTGTGTCTAGACCTTAAGCTCAGGTGCTTTTTTTTCCACGTGTGTGTGTGCGCACGCCATTTTGATAATGTTTTCTAGAGTACTGTGTATACATGTTAAAACAACAACAACAACAACAAAACAGGTTTTTATAAGAGATTGTAGTGACAGAATACTGACAGAAGCTTTTTTCAGGTATCAGCATGCAGATTCTGTTCCTTATTCCTGAGAAGCTAAATCCAATGAAAGACAAGATTTTCTTCTCAGATGTGGTGTGACTACAGGCTCTGCTATTTTTTTAAGTTGTTCCACCAGTTTAGATAATCACAGCTACTTATTTAGTACATAGGTAATCTTGTAGCAAAATAATGTTAACACAGTCATTCTTAGGTCACTTCTGGGTCTGGTATTAAGGATACCAACAGAGGAATGAGGGTATCCCCATGCTTCTTGGTCTTTGCCTGCCGCTGAGCTCCACAGTGCCACAAGAGTTCAGCTGCCGTAAGTGACAATAAGGAAAGAAGTTTTTACTGCAGGTTGTAGGTACTCATTTAAGCGCTGTGTTGTGTGCTGTAATTGCAGGCTGCATTAGGTCATGCTTTGTCACAAGGCTTATTCCAAACAGAAGTCACTTCCATTGGATTGTCCTTGCAGCAGCAACGTAAATGAACAAGCTTGGGCAGCTTTGCCAGAAATGTCTAAAACTAAATAATTACTCAACAGCCATTCATGCAGCATATGACAGAAGTGCTATTATTGTCAGGGAGAGTACGGAGCCTGTGACTACAACTCACCACTCAGTCTGAACAGTTAGCTGAACATAACATACTTGTAATAATATTTAAAGCATTATATCTGATACATCTATGAGAGTCTTAAATCATATGACATACAAGATAAAACAACGACTGTTGCATTAGAGACACTAATTCCTTTTAAGTTAGCTAAGAAAATTGGCAGGTAGTTCTTAAAACTTGTTTGTATACAAATCCCTTTCTGCTGCTGGAAATCCAGCAGCAATGTTCAAACTTTAGGCAAAAGAGCTCACAAGCTGCCTATAGACCTGTAGTCCTCAGGTGATGAGGCAGGGGGAGAGAGTCCTTACTTATTCCAAGTGCTCTGCAACATTTTGAAAAAAACTAATGTGAATCTTAGAGACAGTGGGGCACAGTGCTGATACTAGCATGCCCTACAGAATTAATTTGGGTGCAAGGCCATGATGATGCAGCTACACTATCAGGGGTTCCAGACATACTTCCTTTGCAGTTAGCTGAGACAGTTAGCTGGACTGTTTTCCATTGCCCAATGTACAAAATGCCCAATGATTATACAATCCTTAGCAAAATAGGACCCTATTCTTGATTGGCCTCAAAACATCACAGTGATTCTAATTGTAAATACCAGAGAAGTAAATGATCACAGAAGGCATTTAATGTATTTTTTCCAGCATGCAACAGCATACCAATACGTACAAGAGCACAATGCGATCAGATTCTGATGTATGCAATATATTTTTAACACAATGGACTTGATCCAGACATTTCTGGCACCTTCTTCTATTGTCTTTCATCACTTTGCAGTGAAGTCATGTAGGGTACTCCAGACTTGAGGTGGCTGTAGTCTAGTGCTAAAATTAATGTTGAATAAAAATCAAGTTAGTTAGTACAGTTTAAATAACTGTTAGGCAAACAAATATTTGTTTGTGTAAAGAAACAATCGCTGAATAGATGAAGTCATTTTTGTCCCTGTCTTCATACCGTGTGCTGCAAAATAAATGCAGATCTGAGAGAGAGAGAGAGACCCATTTCTTCTGCTGCCCACTCTTTCCTACTTTAAATACATAAAAATAAATAATTAAATACTTTTAAAACATTGTAAATAAATGATTTGGAAAAAGTAATATCATAAAATAATAATATTTAGAATTCCAATGATGTCCCTTTTATGATTGTATATTTGAGTTGTTCTTCAAAAATCAGATGAAGAAACTTCAGACACAGTAGAGGTCTTAACCAAAATTAAAATCTTGTACTGAAAATATCAGCATTTCTTATGAGCTCACCTGAAGAGAGATTATGGGCAAAAAGTAATGAGATGGGTAAAGGAAAGCTGCTCTTACTTCATTTGGCCAAGATCTACTCAACATCTTGGATTGTCCCCAATTTTGTTGTGTATTAAAATGGTGTCAAATGAGCCCAAACAGGACTTGGTGTTATAGACACGCTATGCAATTGTCTCCTGCCATTTCACAGTCAGAGGAGGTGTAGGGAGAAAGGAATGAACTGGGGAGAACCTTTACAATGCTCATAAAACTGATGTTAGATCTGTGGGTGGCATTTCCTAACAGCACAGTCTGAAGGGACAAACAAACAAAAGGCAGAACTGGTGAGGAAGGTATATGAAGAGAAAAAAAAAGAGCAAGGATGGAAAGAAGGTAGGCAATAAGTAAAGGTGGCTGTGAAAAGCTGATCACTGAAAAGAAAACAATGTTGAAAGTAGAACTACATGGGAAAAAGCAGCACAGATAGAATCAGTGAGTTGGCTGGTAATTCTTAGTCAAGCTGCTTTGATTGCTTCACATGCCAACCTTGAGCTTCAGGCAGAAGAACAATTGTTACGACAGTCTGGGTTTAGTTCAAGGTGAATCATGTGTGCAATTTCAGGATAATTTATCTTCACCTGCCTTAAAATCCAAAGGAAAGACACTGTCAACTTTTGTGCTAGCTTAAAAATTAATTCTATTGATAAAATTTTATTAGTCATCTTCAGATTAGAGTAAAAAAAATCCGTGCAGTCATAATTAGAATTCTCTGTATATAGATACGATTTACTAGGCACTTTTCTGACATAGGGAAAATGATACCATTCCCTCTAAACATCAAAGAGATTAAGACAGACAGCTCTTGGCAAAGGCCAACAGAAGGAGCAGCAAAGGAGCAGTAAGATTTTTTTCACAGATAACTGTGCCAGGAAGGAAATCTTTCAGTGTTAAAGTTCATAGATTTGGTGAGCTTGCAAAGGGGGCTACATGGGAAGGTGTTGTTTGACATCGTAAGCCTCTTGTCTGGACCTACTAACACATTCTCCTCCCTGGAGTTGAAAAATCCAGGTCACCTTGTAAGCAGGCAAACTGCTGCTGCAGAAGTTTCTCCTTAGCTCATTATATCAGTATCGCACCTTTTGCTTGCCAAGCTTGTCTAGTACTGCAGCAGGAGTCTTTTGAAAAAGATTGCTGTGCATCTTTGAGGACAATGTTAAAATTAAGCAAATTATTCCAGAGGTTTGTGTTTTGCTCTCTGCTGCCATGAATGATCAACGTGGGTATATGATAAAGGGTAACCACTTATTTGTGTGAGTGACTGAAAGCAGTTTTGCCAACAGGGATCTTTGAAACATCATTTAATCTGAAAAGATAATTAATGTCTTCTTTGTTGTACAACAGAAGTCTATGGAATCATATCGCATCACATCTCTCAGTAACACACCACTGGGTGGCTGAAATTGGGTTTAACTAGGCAGACAAAAATAACTTTGGGAGGAGCAGAGAAAGGTTATGGGTCATGTGATGCTGATTTGTTTGTTTAAAGTTGACCTATCCCTGCAGCAGAGAGTTTAATGAGTTCCAGTAAGGACTTGCATCCAGCATGCAGAGCTGCAATTACTGTGGGAGGGTTTGAGATCCGCGTGTGTGCGTGGGGTCTGGGTCACGTCTGTTCGTGGGGGCAGCAGTAGCTTTCTCAGAGACTACAGATCAGACTTCCTGAGCATCCTTCCACTGCCCTGTGGTTGACAATCAATAAAAAGAGGCACGGGATACAATGGGTGGAAAACAGGACATCTGAGATTTCACTGAAGAAGTTGTTCAAACTTGCAAGTAGAAAAAGAAAAGGAGTTTGTTGGCAAAGACATTGTGAATACTTTTCTCATTTGTATAAACCTGTCAATAAATGTTACGTTTCCTTTAAAGTGCTTTTTTTTTTTTTTTTTTTTTTTTTTTTATGGCTTCTGAGAGGTGAACGGGCACATTGCTCACTCGATGAATTTACTAAAGCCTATTCCACTGAGGGCCATTAAATTTGATGATATCATCTCTAATTCGGGGAGTTCCTGAGCCACAGCTTCTCAGTGTCAGGCAGCATTCAGGCTTGTCCAGTTTGCCTTCCTTCTTTGGTGACTATCACTGACACTTCATCTTCTTCAAGATGCTCATCCTTAAAGCTACCTATTTCCTGTCCCCCAGGAAGACACTGCTCCCAGTAGTAAGCTAGGGGTTGAGAAGTAAACATGGGAGAAATCAGAGAAGAGTGAATGAAGAATGGAATAAAGAAAAATAGTATAAAGCACTGCCCACAGCCATCACCTCCTGTGGAGCAAGAGCTTTGCTCTCACACCAGACATCTGTTCCTAAGACGTACGGATGGAGCCCTTGTGTCAATGGTTTTTGTTCTTGTCAGGAATGGTAATTTCTTACTTTTCAAATGAATCAGTTCACACAGTAGAACTGAGAAGACTTCAGGCAATAAATGCTTCTCCAAGTCTGCAACACACACTAGAGTTCAAGATAAATATAGAAATCGCCTGTGAATCCCACTTTGTTTTCGATACTCAAGTATCTGAGAGTGCCAGGTAACTGTGGAACAGGAAAATAATGTCATCAGTGTGTGCAGGGTGGGTAACCACACACAGACAGACATTTACAGTGTCGTGAGGCTCTGTCTGGGGGTCGGCAGCGTCGGATGCTGTGCATTTACAGCAGCGTTTCAGCTCGCACACCGGTTCCAGGTCTCGCTCATAAACGCACTTCGCAGCTGAGCAGTAGCAGCCGCCCGGTGTCCCCGCGCCTCAGCTCGGCTCTGTCACAAGCCCGCCCCGGGGACGCGGCAGCGAGGGCGGCTCCGAGGCAGCCGAGAGCGAACCGAAACCCGGCGGCGGCCGTAGGAGGAGGAGAGAGAGGCGGGGCGAGGCGGGGCGGGGACGGGACGCCCGCCGCCCCCCTCCGCCGTCTGGGGCCGCCGCTCCGCCCGCCCGGCCCGCGGCTGCCGGGAGCGACTGCATGCGCTCGGGCCGCCAGTGCGCAGCCGCGGCGGAGCGCAGCCGGGGAGGAGGAAGCGGCGCGGCGCGGGGGAAGGAGGCCGAGGCCGGCGGCGGCTCATGGCTCCGCGGGCGGGCGGGAGGCAGAGGCGCGCGGGCGCGGGCCGCTAGCGCTCCCCAGACGGCAGCTCCGGCGGGCGCGGGACGGGGCTCTGCCCGGCCCCTCTCGCGGCTGCGGCGGCGGCGGCTCCGGCTCCGGCTGCGTGTGGGGGGCGGCGGCGGCGGGTCGTGCTCTCGTCGCCTGCCGCGGGCTGGTGGCATGGCCCCGCGGGGGAGCGCGGAATGCTTCCCGGCTTGGAGGTCCACGCAGCTCGTGCTCCTCGTCGTCTCCTGCTGCGGTACGTACCGGGCGTGACGCCACCCCTCCGCCCCCGGCTCCGGGCCGCCCGCCGCGGGCAGGGCGAACAAAGCGGCCTTTCTGCCCGCGGCCCGGTCCCGGCGCTCGGCCCGGAGCGCTTCCCCGCCCCCCCCACCCCCCGCCGTTCGGCCGCTCGCGGCTTTAATTTTGTTTCTTCGTTCTGGTGGGGGTGGTGATCTCCTCGGGGAGGTCCCGCGAGCGGACGCTGAGATGTGTCCCGGCCGCCCCCGTCTTTATCTTCCGCAGATGCAAGTGGCCGGGAACTCCGGAGTTGGTGCGCGAGCGCACGAAGGCGCGCACCCACGCAGTGCCGAGGGGCGGGGGGCTCCGGGAAGCGGCGGGGGCCGCGGGGCTGTGGCACCCTGCGCCAGGCCTCGCCGCACGGCTGGGGATCTCCCGGGAGCTTTTGTTCAGCGCCTTCTTACTTGGTGCGCGTAGTGCCGTGTTGGCACGATCGCAAACCCCTCTTTAAACAAAGCTGCTGGTGAAAAACACTGAATAAACGCGTCGGAGAATGTGCTCGTGTTGTGTTTTGCGGTACGTAAGTAGCACGGTGACATAATAGGTCGAACGCCAGATGCTGCGCGGCGGAGCTGCCCGTGGGCCCTCCTGGAGCTCGCTGTGTTATGAAGTTGAGCGCAGGCGGTGCCGCTCGGCCCCGGGTGAGCAGCAGCACGGAGCGGGCACTGCCCTTGTGCGCAGCTCAGGCAGCGGCCCGTCCCTCAGTAGTGCCTCTGCTTCCAGCACGGGCTGAGCGGGTTCAGCTGGAGTCATTTTGCTGCTTAGGAATGTGGACCTACGGGCTGAGACGCTTGGTTTTGTCTTTGTGTAAGGCCTTGTCCGGCACGTGTCTGTGCTGTGAGTAGGACTGTGAGCTCCTGAGTGTGGATGCACAGCATGGATTTGTAAGAATGTCTCTGTTTCACTGATGAATGCATGTCTAGGTGAGCGGAAGTGAGATGGGCTCTTGATGTAGAACTGCACTTACAGCAGTGCCTGTTCCTGAGTGGTGACACCAGTGTGGTTTAACTTTGAGTGAGTACAAATGGATGAGCCAGGCAAGGTGCTGACTGATCCTGTGAATACACACGTGGGCAAGAAGGGGAGCGTTAGTATCTATGTGGGCTGTTAAAAAGTCACAGTTCAAGGCTGAAGTGAAAGTGCAGCTGGAAAAGATTTGGCTATGGCGGAGCAGGAAGCAGTAGGGAAAGTCTCAGCTCTGGGCATGTTCAGCTGACCTTAGGCTTGTGTGCTTGAGAAATGTAACTTCTGTGCAGAGGCTTTTAATAAACTGCACGTTCTTCTGTTGTTTTTGCTACAACCAAAATAAAAAGAGTTACTGTGATAAACCTCACTGGATTGATTTTAGTAGTTAGATTCAGCTTGTGATTCTTTGGGCTGTTGTCAGCATTTGCACTATAACACTTAAACAACAAGAACAGCCTTTTGTTAAAGTCGATAGTTGTGGAGTTTTGCTTGTTATACTAAAAAGCGCGACCAAGTACAAATTGTGCTGAGTAACATCTTCGGTGAACCTTCACTTCAAGCTTTCCAAAGTTTAACCAAGAACAAGGGCTGCATAATTTCTTTTGCCTTGCCATTCATTATGACCTTTGCTGGAAAAGGAAGGCAGAGCCTGCCTTCAGCCAGTGTGCTGCCTCTTTTCCTGAAGTTTAGTTTCTCTCTACAACTCCTTGTTAGAAATGTTCTGACCCATTTCACTGCTTGAAGGAAAGGAACTTTCTTGTCCCCAAGCTGAGCATCCAAGAGGAATGCAAGAGTTGGCTGCATAGCAAGGCCAATCTCAAGTTGTCTCTTCAGTTTGTCCTGTTCATTTCTTTGGGGAGAGGGAGGCGGCAGTGGGAAGTATTCCCTGTTAAAGTGTGTCACCTTCTTGTAGAACTGCTTTTAGCTCTCCCAAGCCAAACTAAACTAAATACCAACATGAATTTGATCAGGGAGCTACTGGCAGTAGAGCTCTGGACAGAGATGTTGATCCTGAGCAGAGCCTTGCAGATATCATAATGTTAAGGTGTTGAATACAGGACGCAGCATTCAGGGTAAACACGTGCTTGGAAGAACAGTAGTGCATCGCTTTGGTGACTTTCATTGTGCGATTGCACAGCTATAATGCCTAGAATTTTCCACTAATTAAAATATGAAATTCATGGAGGTTGATATGTGGGCCTTGAGCTCTCTGGAGAATGTTTCTCTGTTTCCCTGTAGCTAGTGAAATTTTTTCAAACCTTCCTTCTGATGATGACTGTAATTATAAAAATTTGAGAAGGAGGAATACTGATGTGTGAAATACTGGAATAGAACTGACTAACAAGAATTGTGGCTTGATAGGATATTAGGCCATGGTATTTATTTCTTGTTATAATGGGCCTTCCTGTTGACTCGGGAATTATATCCAATAAATATGGTATTGTGCATTTCTCTTTGTATCTCTGGCTTGGCTTTTGCTGGGACAAATTTGAAGACATTTCTGCGTATCTCAAAGGCCCTGGAAGTTGCTTGCATTCAAAACAAGACTGTATATGGTATGAAGTGGTTTCTTTAGGGGAAAAATATTGTTTGAGAAATTGTTCTCTTGAGGGCAGTGTTTTTCAGAACAGAGTCTGATGATTGATTAGCTGGAAATCAAATGAATTTTGTTTCCTTGTTAAAACATCAGCTAGGATTAGAGAACTGAATTCCTGTGTTGTTTGATTTTTATTTAACCCTTGGCAGAATGGCACTTTATATTTTACGGGTACCATTAACACAGTGTTTTCAGGAGCATTTTGAGGACCAGCCAGGGAGAGATTGGTTCGAGAGCAGAGGCTGTGTTATGAAAAGTCTTTCAAGCGGCACAAGGCAAAGGCTGGGATGTCTTTGTTTGGACTGTGGGTTGGAGGTGTGGATGTTCACCTCCGCTTTGCTACAAGTCAGGTTTTTCATTGACTTAACTGTAGCTGTTATCCCACTGTGTTTACGTCAATTTCTGTCCCACTTGACAGAAGACCACAGCAGGCTTTTTGCCGTGTTTTGTAGAGTTAGTAGTGATCAACACTGTTGTATGGTCAGTAAATTTCCCACTGCTTCTGATTTTAGCAGATGTGATAAGAATAAAATAAAAGTGCAGCAATAGCAACTCCAAGGTAGGAATTGGTGGCATGATAGATCAATCTTAATTTTCCATATCTACGGGATGAGTTAGGCTTTACTTGGAGCACTGCTGACTGAGAATTATTAGAAGTCAGAAAATGACTATTCACTGAAGTTGTAATTGAAACAATGTTGTATGTTACTGAGGTTGCAATGCTATTGATGTTATTTTGACCTATGGAGGAAAAAAAAAAAGAGAACATGCTATTATTATATAAGCTTTAAAATGCTTTGTTCTGGATTAGTACCATTCCAGGTTTCTGTAGTACAGACATTGCTTGAGATTATAACGAGATCATGTATATAATGCATTATTTATTTGGTTTTAAGACCAGGCAGGTCAAATTATCATAGAAGTTCACTGATCCGGACCCAAATTTAAGTTACGTGTCAGTTTGCTCATGATGACATGAGGAAGAATAAGACATTTCTCAGGTTCATTCACCTTGTTTGAAAGAACAGTTTGAATCATGTAAGCCTGCCAGCCCGTTTATTTAATTTTCTGAAGAAGTTGCACTGTGAAGCTGGAACATGCTGTCCTAAAGGAATGACTTGGCTTCATAAATTATTGTACCTTAAATTCTTGAATGTCACTTTTTAGTGATACGTCTGTGATATGCTGGACGAATACATTTTGCTAAGCTGTAAATCATATTATTGGCAAAACTGCTGCGTTTAACGTATTAGAATGGCTTCATAGTCTTTGAAGGGAAAACGTCCTAACTTTAATGGCATAGAAATTTCTATTGTCTGATAAGTTTACATCAGTCAAGTTGTGCAAGTCATTCAGCTGGCTGCTCGGCGCCAGTTAAGTCTGTAGTCTGTATCTGTGAGAATCACAGAATGGTCTGGGTTGGAAGGAACCTCAAGGATCACGAAGCTCCAATCCCCTATGCCACATGCAGGGCCACCAACCTCCACATTTAATACTAGACCAGGCTGCCCAAGGCCCGTCCAACCTAGCCTTGAACACCTCCAGGGACGGGGCATCCACAACCTCTCTGGGTGAAAGAGTCTTATGGGCAGTATTTAAAGTAACATTGGTTTGAAAGGAGAAGAAGAAAACAGAACCTAGACAACCTCTTATAAAAAAGAATTTCCAAACTTAATCTAATTGGTGTGATTGTAAGCATGCCCTGAATGAGAACACCTTCAGGAAGAGCAAAGAGGCACTTGTAGCTGAACTCAGGACAGAAGCCACCTGACTCCATTACTGTCATCAGAGCAAAACACATAATTAGCTTGGTTTCTCCAGCTTCTTTCTGTCACTGCTGGGAGAGGAAGTGCTCTGCTGGGTTAGTGCTGGACGGGCCCTGCAGGTGATTGTGTTGGACTCCTTTGTTTCGCCCAATCGCGAAACAAATCGCGAAAATAATGCACATAGTACATACAGTACAGCTACTCCACTTTCACTGTGGAGTAGCTGTACTGTATGTACTATGTGCATTATTTTCAACTAAGCAATAAATATATTTTTTTTGTTTGACCTGGCTAAGACTTGCAATTATGATCAGTCTTCTTTTTCATGAATAGATCTCACACAGAGCCACAGAATATTGGGGGCTGCAGGGGACCTCAAAAGATCACCTAGTTCAGTCTCAAGTTCTTAAAATTTGTATTGTTGATATGTTAGGTACTGCACACATTTGCCTTTTATAGTAGTTTCTCAAGCTGCAGAAAGGATTTTTTCATATTTGTTTAACATGAAACTCGGTCCCATAGGTATTTTTTTGTTCATGATGATAATCTGTACTGCATGTATAGTATGTTTTTACTTTTCTAGACGTGTCCGCATTTTCCAGCATCACTGTTCCATTTATACTGTCCCAGACAGTTAATAGTGATGCTGATTGCTGGCACAGCTGAGATAGCCAGTGAGGCATTAATGAGAGTGTGATTTGTTAACAAGCTTGGATTTTTTTTTTTTTTGCTGTTTCACAGTTCATACAGTAGTGCTTGTATTCAGCTGAGAATTACTAGCTATAACATTTTACAGCACCAGTTATTACTGAGGTGTCTGCCTGTTGGTAAGATTCATCCTACTTAGTTGACAGGGTTGTAAAAACAAACAAACAAACTTGGGTACCAATGTATTTAATATCATAGAGGATGATGTAGGTCTGAGTTCCTCTGTTTATCCTGCCAGCAGAAGTAAAGCTCTCCTATACTGCAGGCTGTGTGATAGTGCACTCTGAAAAGCCGTGTAGTTGTGGCTCTTGAGTGTTTTCTGCTCTTTAGTTGTTACCATTGTTGTTCCATTACGAATGTTTTATTACACTGAAGTTGATAGTTGCATTGAAATACACAGTAGTGGTTCTTGAGAATATCTGTACTTAAATACTAAGTAAATGTAGTGTGTGGGTGGAGACAAATACTTCCACAGGCCTTACTCCGGATTTTGGTCCTGACTTGTTTCTCTGCTTTACATTTGGATATACTGTAACTTTTGTTGCATGTTAATCTGTTGATGAAAGTCTTTTTAGCAAGGCAAATATATCTAGAACTGATCCATGAGATTTTTTTCCCCTGTTTCAACAGCCTGAATTTTAGGTTATAAGAGAACTGCTGATAACTTCCTCGTTGATGTTGTGAGGACCAACTTTCTGGAAGCAGTCAGGGGCAAAAAAAAAAAGAGGGTTATTTAATTTATCCTTATTTGATTCTGGATCAAAAGTGAGTTAGAAAGCAGTAATTAAAGCCAAAAATAAATTAAACCATCTAAAGGTTAACCTGTTTTGGAGAGGGGGGGAAATGTCACGCAGAAACATTTGGTTTCGTAGCTTGAGTTGTCATAAGATGATCTGACTTTCCACTTAAGCGTCTTGTGACTTACCAGGTACTTCCCCAGATACCTCTGTTTGGGGGTGGAAATTTGTTTGATGTGAGAGAGCTGAACTTTCTCACTCTTACTGTGTGCAGCAAACTTTCAGCAAAGCAATGAAAGTGAACTAGCTGCATTTCTGCATATGGCGGCAGTAAGTGTGAGCTTTGTTTTCAGGCTCTGAGTTGCATATTTTCACCTTCCTGATGTGTGTCTGTAATGTTTCCTCCATGAAGGGGAAGTCCCCAGGACTTTGTGTAGTGGTTCAGAGTAGAATTTTTAATTCAGTTGCAGACAGCAGATAAGAAAGTGATTCTCTAACAAGCAGCGTGATCATACTCTGGTGTGAAGTGGGAGTCTAATAAAGTTGCTTGTTTAAAATTTAGGAAATTTTTCTTTCTTTCCCTCTGTTAGAAGTTCCTGTAACTTAGTTTTAGTACTCCAACTCTGTGTCACAGGTCCCTCTGAAAGCACAGTTTGTGAGAATAGTTTTCTCATGAGAAATATTTTCTTCCATCTACTCTGTATCGTCATACTTGTAATAAGTTTTTTTCTACTCGGTGCATCTTTCTAGCGATCCTGCTCATTAAGGAATTGCTTCTTTCAGAAGACCTTTTCAGTAACTGGAGTAAACAGTTGAGAACAGAAAACTGAAATTTTGTTGATAGGTTTTGGAGAGAGGAAAGCACATGTTCATCTGTTGGCTCCTAGGTTTCAGCTGTGTATGAAGTTTCATTAGAGTTTTCTTAGCATTTTTTCTACACCTCGTGAAGCATATTGGAATTTAAGAAAGAGTTTGTTTATCCTTACAGGGTGTTTAGTTCCGTAATATTACATTCTGAGTATTTCAGGTATAAAAGAAAATGAAAACTTCAAGTAGGAGTACTGTAGTACCTGAGACTGAGAATGCTAATGAATAGGGTTGCATCATGTGCTAAATAAATCCTATATGTAAAAATGTTCCTCTTGTTGCACAGCATTAGGTAGAGGCCTTAGCTGCTATCCCAGTTTTCCTGCAGATGTAGCTAAAGGAAGCCCTTTTCAAAGAGAATGATTCTAGAATTCTAATTAACATGCTGTTTTATTTGTTGCATTCTTGTGTTTACTGCACTCTGCTCTTCACAGTACTAAGCAATTACAGTTTTCCATTTGCTCTCTTCTAAAGAACTGCTCAGAGAGAGTGTGCAGGGGTTTAACTCAAATGTGTAAATTGTAACTGAACTGGGGAGTCTTCATATTTCTTTTCTTTCCTCCAGCTGATGGTTATTTGTAAGTGTGAAGATGTAACGATTCTCCTGTGATGCAAACACCGATTTAAATTTTCCCAACTAATGCCCATTGGCATATCAGGAAAGTGAACGGTAAAATTGTTGGTCATGAGTGTGTTGATCTCACCAACATGCAGCTGTATGTAATGTTTGGGATTGATTTGGATAGCTGGTGATCAGTAGGAATGGCCTTCCTCATCAGAGCTCCTTTCTATATATATCCAGAGATGCAATTGGAACAACCAGTTCCACGGTGTTAGAGATTGTTCATGAAGGTTGGAAAGTGAGGATGGCAAGGGAAAGAAAGACTAGGAAGTCATCGCAGAATGGCCCGGGTTGGAAGGGACCTCAAGGATCATGAAGCTTCAACCCCCCTGCCACAGGCAGGGCCGCCAACCTCCACATCTAATACTAGACCAGGCTGCACAGGGCCCCATCCAACCTGGCCTTGAACACCTCCAGGGATGGGGCATCCACAACCTCTCTGGGCAGCCTGTTCCAGCACCTCACCACTGTCTCTGTAAAGAACTTCCCCCTGACGTCCAACCTAAATCTTCTCTCCTTCAACTTAAAACCATTTCCCTTTGTTCTGCCATTATCTACCCTTGTAAAGAGTTGACTCTCCTCCTGTTTATAGGCTTTGTTAGATACTTGAAAGGCTGCAGTGAGGTAAAGTCTTCAAGGCACTTTCATGGCTGGATGGAGCTCTGAGCACCCTGACCTGGCTGTAGGTGCACCTGTTCATTGCAGGGGAGTTAGACTAGATGACCCTTTAGTGTCACTTTCAACTCAATTCAAACAGAGGCAGAGGCAATCTTTAATACAGAGATGCAAGGTATCAGGGAAGACAGCTGTTAACTTAAGAGGCTGTGAAAATGGGTTTAAGGGAACTGTTTTTGGTACTGTGTTTTTTATTGTAAGGTGTGCTATAGGACTGAGTGAACATCTGATCAGTGTAAGTTGTTATTCCTAGGAATTACCAGCAGTCGAGAAAAGGGATTGGAGTTCAGGAGAACCTGGGGTATCCCAAGGTCGATCTCTCAGGTTCTGTGAGTTCACTCAGGGCAAGGGGATGTCACAGAAACTTTAACATCCTGATTCTTACCAGTACTTTAGAAGAGATAAGTAAATGAACAGAGATCTTAGAGGGTTGCAGTAACTCAATGTATGGCTTTTATCAGCATTTTGAAACATCTTTCTGTGACCCTGGCGCATATCCCTCTTTCTCTCTGATGCCAGCATTAAGGCATTTTGTGCTCTTCAGCTTCTGTAGTGCTGATGTACCTCAGTGCTGCCTGCTCCACCAGTCCGGCTGCTGCCAGCCTCCCTGGTGGTGCCCGTCCAATGCTTTGCAGTGCCTGTGGCCCAGGTGCTGCTCAGCTGTTTCCTTCCCATCCTGGATGTGTGGTTATCCAGTGTGCCTGTTATCCGTGCGCGCTGTAGGAAAGCGTCGTTGGTATTGTAATTGTAGGCAATCCACCATGCCTAAAATGTGCTCTGATGCTCTTGCTAAGTCCATACTTCTAACTTTCTGCTTTTCTTCTTCTGTTATGGAAGTCTGGGGTGTTACTGCTGCTAGCAGAGCCTTTATGCTGTATATGGATAAGGCTTGGAAAAAGGAGTCCATTCTTCTCCTCTTGCTGTAGAGGAGGAGCATGGTCAGCTTTTCCCACAGACTCCTGGAGGCCTAAATTATTTGCAGTACCACTGGGACTATGAGGAATTCTACGGGTCCTGTATTCGGGATATGCGGACTTGAAGGAGCAGCAGTTCTGGAAGCTGCTCTGTGTGGTGACATCCCCATAGATGAGTCAATCTGAAGCCAGAACTGCCAGAGTGTTAGGTTCATGCATGAGAAGCTGATGCCCCTGCTCCCAGCTAACAAAAAGTCGTCTTAGTGCTGGACACTGATTTTTTAGAATCAGTATTGTGTACAGATTCAGCTGTATGTCTGTCTTGAAACATCAATTAAAAGAGTGGAGACCAGGAATACATACATGGAACCAAGTGAATAAGCATGCATTTGAATCCTTCTCACTGAGTTTCTGGAACTCTCCCTAGCTTGTGGTTTTGTAAAGGAGATGGACCTGAATTCTGGGTAGCTATTTTGAGCCTTAGGTATGAAAGAATTCACCATAAAATGCAATAGCTTTTAGATATGATTAATGGCCAAAGTAAATCTGAATTTAATTTTTAATCTGAGATGCTACTTGCTGACCATACTGCACACTTGGGAGTCAATAAATTGCTTAAAGCACTTAATTTGAAATAAACACCGTGTGTGAGAAACTGAGGATGTGTTATTTAAGTAAAATGACTGCATCAAATGCTTATTTTTTTCCAAAGGAGATGACATGTTCAGATGGGAAGGAGAGCTGGAATAGCTTTAAAGTTGAGAATTGTTGCACGCAATTTGTAAATTATTGCTATATATGTAAGGATCATGGCATCAGATCCTTACTGAGCAACTCTTTCATGCCTGTACTGAATGCTGTATACTTTGACATATTTCTGAAGTCTGTAGACTTTTTAATTTATTTAGACATATAATGGGGTTTGTTTGCAGTTCATGGAGTTGCATTGTTGTGGGCCTACTCTTCTCCCTATATCTGGAAATCTGCTATTAAAGAGAAAGGATGTGTACTTAAATGAGCTATATGCTTTATTACTACATAAAAGCAGGTAAATAGAAATTTGAACATGTAGGCATTGTGTCTGACATTGATCTTCTACTTGTCACCATGCTATGTCATATTTCTTGCTATTTTAACACTCTGTACTTTTCTTTAAAAGGGTGTAGGAGCAAGTGTTGAATTTTTTTTATCAGGTTGCCTTTTAATAGAGTGAGATGTCTACCCGTATGTGTAATTTTTAACTGTTTATTTCACAGCAGAATTAGTGCTTTGAAACCTAATTTTTACACATTTTCTTTTTCAAGCTGTATTCCTTAGGAAGGAAATCCATAGCTATTTAAGCTGGGGGACGATTCTGCAGAAATACAGAGTGAAGTGTTCCCTGTTCTAGCATGGCTGAGGTTTATTTTTTTTAGTAGTACTGTATTCTTTGGAGTTAAACATCTCAAGGGATGGGCAGTCCTTGTGCAGAGCAGGCTAAGAACTTCTGTCATTAATGCACCAACTTGGTTTCCTAAGCCAACCCTACCTTCTTTATGTGTAAGGCAGCGGTATGGCTCCTGTTCCTTTGGTTGATTGTTTTCTTAGCCCTGCCTTAGCAAAGTTAGTCACTGGCTCACCTGTCATTCTGCTGCTGGCAAGTTGACAAAATCAAGGTAAGCCTTTGTTTTTCTGATGTGCGCATGACTATGTAAATATTAATAAGTTTTGTGATTTGTTTTGAACACAGACAAACACGTGTGTGTGTATATATATAGTGTGGAGTTTTAATCCAAGCTCAGCCTTGACTTAGCTACTCTGTGTTATAAAATTTTACTGGTGGCGTCAGTAAGGTTAAGTCAAATCAAAGTGAACAACTTTCAAAAAATGAAGTAAAAATTTTACCTGCAGTTTCATGATTACAAGCAGGGAAATTAAGTATAGACCTTAGGAATTTTTATTGGCATGCTTATTAATTCAAAATTGTGTTTGTAAAAGGCTGCATTTGAAGACTTTGCCCAGGATTACTGTAAGCTATTCGTCTTTGTTTTAGATGGTCCAGTTGGGAAAGCTATACAGATTGGTTTGGGTTTTTGTTATCTTTCTCTTTGAGAAGAGGAAGGCCAACAGGAATGTCTTGTACCATCGCTTTCAGCTGCAGCAAGCTTAACAGTTGTCTTTCTAGGGACTGAACCAGGTAAAATACTACAGAAGTGGGTACAGATCTCTTGAGAAAGCACATTGCCTTGGTGTCCCAACACTAACAATGGCAGAAGCCATGTACAAGTCAGTACTTAGCATCTGAGGATGTCTGTAGATGATCCAGAAAGAAAAAATCGAGTAAGTAGTCAAGTGGGTAACAATCAGCGGTGAAGTATAAACAGTGCAAGAATTTTCAAGTATTCTGTCTTCACAGCATGCACTTCATGGCAAATAAGCTGCACTCTTCAGTTTTGCAATCTTTATAAACTTCAGAGTTCTTCCTAATTTTAGAAAGCAGTTTTTGTACGTGCTATCAATACAAGATGAAGGATGGAAAACTCCTATTATGAAATATTCCAGGCTTCCTTTGTACTTACATCTCAGAACTGTTCCTCTTGCAGTGATATCCTCTTCCATTTTGTCAGTAGCGAATACATGGCGAAACCAATGTTCTTAAACTGTGTTTTATTATTATTCATTGGCCAGAGTTGCCAATAAGGAATTGTAAAGGGTGTAATCTGCTTTCATCAATGCACAAGTGTAACAATGCTTTTCATGCAAATTGAAAAGGAGCTACATCTGAAAGAATACAACTGCCTGTCAAGTGTGGTAAACGGTATTAACATAAAATACTAGTATC
Source organism: Chrysolophus pictus (assembly GCA_037305975.1). Classification (NCBI taxonomy): domain Eukaryota; kingdom Metazoa; phylum Chordata; class Aves; order Galliformes; family Phasianidae; genus Chrysolophus; species Chrysolophus pictus. Next base: position 76,457,795 of record CM074577.1, on the reverse strand, counting down.
TTTGCACATAGCTGTTTTTCAAAGCATTTTTCATCCCATTCTTTACGTGTCAGTTTGTTTCACTTCCACATTGGATGGATTTGAGTGTCCCAACAAATAACTCTTTTTGAGGTTTGGTTGGCTGTTATGTCACACGTGGCACCTCTTTCTAAGGGGCACTTGTACATCAAGCAGTGACTTCCTGGTGCTAAACTTTCTTAAAAGTAGGCTTAGACTTGAAGGATCCTGTTAACCTGACTCACACTTAAATTTATGGTGCTCTTCTGATAGGACATGCTTGGAAACAAACCTTCAAAGAATACTTTTTCTTTCAAAATACTCTGTGTGTAATTGCCTAAAAGCTCTTTATTATCTGAGGATTAAGTATTAAGATAGATTAATAACCCCTCACTCTAATATTCCTGTGAAGTGTTCTTATTTACAGGGTAGAAACTGAAGCACAGAAAATTAATAGCTGCTCCATAATTGTTCATGAATAGTGTTTGCTACTTCCCGTTTTTCTCATTGCTTCTGATTTGTGTGTAGTGTAGAGGATGGGCTTGGCTACGAAAGAGTCAGTGTTGGGAAAAGGCAAACTTATAAAAGGAATGAGAGGCAACTGGAATGTGGCTTACTGATCTGAACCTGCCTTCAGTGTAGACAGACTAGTTTGTTTGCTGAAATGCCTGCAGCTCCATTGTGTGCATGTCTTCAAGTGTGCCCAGCACACGTATCCTGGAGGCAGGCTTTGTATCAGGAAAATTACCACTCAGAGGAAGGAAGATGAAGGATGAAGAGTGGTCCTAAAGTGTTTAAGTATGAATGGCACCCTTTGGGGAAGGATGCAGTTGCTGAATTTTTGTTGTGGAGCTGAAGGGAGGCTACTTGAGAACAGCTGTTCCTGCTATTACGGTATTTAAAACTTCAGCTCCTATCCCTGTCTGGTTTTACAGATGTAACTACCATCTGATTTCTCTCATTCCCAAAACTCCAGTCCCCTTCTGGTCATATTAAATACAGCCCATTGTGTATTTAAGCTATTCCTTCTTAAGTGAATGCATGCAGTTTTCTTTAAAAAGCTTAGTGGGGGATCTGCTGCTGCTTAGAGACCTTCAAGACCAGTTGAAGGAAAACATCTAATTGGAAACAGAAACGTATAACATTTTTTCTTAATTATTATATTCTATGTGGAATATCATTTAAAAGTAGGTAATTTTTCCAGGAAGCATTTGTGTTGGAATGCAAGTAAAAATGTATAAATTATTATGAAATTAAAACTGCATTTTGGGGACTGTTACTCTTTTCCCAAATGCGTTAGAAATAAGCCCAAAGTACTGAGGAGTTAATGGGAATGTACAGATGCACACATTCGTTCTTAGGCTATGATGCATTGGGAGCTGATCTCAGGGTGATGCTCATCCAGGTTACACAGGGAGTGAGTGAAGTGATCAACTCAGGTGGCTTTTGGAGTACTGAGTTGTGAGCTGGGCAGACAGTGGCGTTGGGCAGCGATTACCCAATGTGCAGGACTGACCTTCAGCCATGCAGAGTCCCTTCCGTTAGTGCTGGCAGATGATTTCCGGAGGGCGAGCAGTAACACGTTTAGATTTCCCACACCTTTAAGTTTTTTTGTTTTGTTTTTTAAGATATTATAATTGAACTGCAAGAAAAAAAAGTCTCAAATTGGTAAAAGTTTTAGCAAGAAAGGAAGTTTGTCTTTTGTAAGTCAAATGTGAGAATGCTTTTTGGCCAAGGTAGGGGGAAATGAGAAGAACTGAAAAGAGTCCATGTTGAGGTAAAAGTGGAGATTGAGTAGGTGTAGGGGATGGCTTTCTGGAAGATAACTATGAATAGGAATGTCAGAGTAAATAGTGATAAGGATTTTGGAAATACTTGTTAAAGCACATTCTGCTCTCCAAGGCATTCATTCCTCTCATTATGTTGAAGCCTCTCTTCCTGTTGTTGCGTTTGTCATAAGAGCTCCATCATAGAGCATGTGTGGCTGTATTTTCACTCTTGTCTCTGCCTTACCCTCCCAATGGCGGAGAGACCTTTGGTAAGCTCCTGCAGTCTGAGGCTCGCTCTGGCTTCTTTCTGAGTATCGCAGGGTCCTCAGGGATTGGGGAGCACAGTGTGTGAATGAACTCCTGTTCCAGTGTCTGCCAATGGAGCTGGATGTGCATCGGCCTGAGAACACCGCAGTTTGCCATCCTGCACAGTGCAGGAGCTGAGGGGATTGCAGAGCCTCAGGTATGGCTGCATTCATGAGATCTGTTTCCCTTAACAGAGGCGGCCATTCATCTCCGCAGGGCTTTTTCACAGAATGGCCAGGGTTGGAAGGGACCTCAAGGATCATCAGTCTCCAATCCCCCTGCCATATGCAGAGCCACCAACCTCCCCATTTAATATTTGACCAGGCTGCCCAGGGCCCCATCCAATCTGGCCTTGAACACCTCTGGGGATGGGGCATCCACAACCTCTCTGGGCAGCCTGTTCCAGCACGTCACCACTGTCTCTGTAAAGAACTTCTCCCTGACACCCAACCTAAATCTCCCCTCCCTCAACTTAAAACCATTTCCCCTCGTCCTACTATTGTCTACCCTTTCAAAGAGTTGATTCCCCTCCTGTTTGTAGGCTCCCTTTAGGTATTGAAATGCTGCAATGAGGTCACTCCGCAGCCTTCTTTTCTCCAGGCTGAACAAGCCCAGTTCCCTCAGCTTGTCCTCATAGGGGAGGTGCTCCAGTCCCCTGATCATCTTCGTGGCTCTCCTGTGGACCCTCTCCAACAGCTCCCTGTCTTTCTTGTACTGCGGGCTCCAGACCTGGGCACAGTACTCCAGATAGGGCCTCACAAGAGCAGAGTAAAGAGGGACAATCACCTCCCTGTCCCTGTTGGCCACCCCTCTTCTGATGGAGCCCAGGATACCATTTGCTTTCCGAACTGCAAGGGCACACTGATGGCTCATGTTAAGCTTTTCATCCATCAGGACCCCCAGGTCCTTCTCTGCAGGGCTTTGTCATTGAAAAGGTAACGTTAGGTGGATGTGGAAGACCCAGCTCACTCCTCTGTAAATGGGTCTGTACTGAGATCATCTCTATAACTTCATTGAGATCTGTTTGTTCATATTGCTGTGAACTTAAATTTAAGACATGAAGGTTCAGAGCTACCACACCAAGTTTGGATTTATTTGACCCTGAGGTAACTAGTGCTAATCTCATCAATTGTACAAATATTTCCAGTTTCTTGTGAAGTGCTCTGATTCAAATTGTGATTATGCTGTACTGGGTTACATGCATGTGGCTCAACAGAGGAGCATCTGTACACATTTGAATGGCTTGAGAAGGATTTAGTTCAAATTCTGAATTAAGAACAGTAATAGAAAACTGAAAGATGTAGGACTCTTCTTCCAGGCTTAAGGTTAATGTAATGAAATAAAACTTGAGATATTGTGACCTATACGATACTCTCTTCTTAATGGCTCTATCGAGAGTAAGTACAGAAAAGTGCATTTAGAGTCTTACAATCTTCACTGTACACTGGGGCACCTACAATTCACTGTGATCGTTTAATTTCTGTAAGAAATAACAGTCTTTTTTTAAAAAAAAAAAAAGTTTACCAGTGCTGATTTCTGTATCTTGGGGATGTGTTCTCATAGCAGGGAAATGATACACTGGAGCATTATGAAACAAACTTTGTTCTCTTGGACAAAGTTCCATGCGTCATGACTGCCCTGAAAGCTTGCTGTGCTCTGCTGAATTGCAGCTGCTTACACTCATGTCAAGTCAAATGCTTATTCAACTCTACAGAAAGGATTTCTTTGCTTCGTTTTGCTGTTGTGAAGCCATAATACTGTCCAACAGTCTTTTGTTTGTAGGTAGTGATAGCAGAAGATTGTTTGTCTTTTTTAATTACTGTGAATCCCCGTGGCGAGAGGATCCAGCACCCTGCAGTACTTTGCAATCTCAAAAGCATTCTAGTTGTCACGTGCACTTTTTTCATTGCATATAGGGATGACAGTGTTAACTGTCTCTCTTTATATTGCAACTACTTTCTTACAATGGTTTTCACATGAGCTATCCACCTGTTTCTATAGCTACCTCCAAAACAACATAATTCAGACTATCCTGAATGCCTCCCATGATTACCAAGGGACCAGACCTTTACCTTTGGCGTGCAGGAGTTTGGACTTTGGGTAATCTGGGGCAAAGAGGGAAGTGAGCGAGAAAGAAGGATGTTAGCTCTGAGCAGCTGTTTGTTTCACCTGGTTTTGCTGTCCTATTGATCTGCAGTGGGTCTTTACTGATAGCTTTCTCACTTATTAATGCTGCTGTAGTTTGTCCTTTTTTTTGTGCTTGACACTGCATGGGTAGCTCTTTCTGTGGGATGCATAAAGCTGTCATAGGTGTTTTCCTCAAATGTTACTGCCTTTGCTATGGTTCCTAGAAATCAGGAACCAGGTTTGGCACCTCAAGGGCTGAGATTTCCAATTGTTTTCTGTATTGTGCTTTTTTAATTGTCTGTTCCTTGGTAAAATGTAACGTACACAGTTTCCACAAGGTAGTGAACTCTGAGGAGCAATACTTGCTTTTCTTGTTTTTACTGTTCCTGACACAATAAAGCTATAACCGTGATAAATGGTTATTTGTGCTGTTAGGAAAAAGATCAGTAGTATGTCACTGTGTTTTACAGATACTGTGAGCTAAGTGAAGGAGAATATAAACTTTTTTCAAATCCATTTTTTGTAGATGTTGTGTTAGACACTGCATGCTGTCTGAAGTCAAAGATGTTAAACTCTGTGGTGTAATGTGTGAGGTACAGCATCAGTGTCTTGTAGGACAAGAATCACAAGATTAACAGCAGATAACATGAAAGGAGAAAAAAGATCTGCTTTCCAGAGAGAGGGAAATGAGTGCTGGTTTGAATCTTGGAGATCTATATTTGATTCTTTGTTTTTTTTTTAAAGTAGGTGTCGACTGCAAACTTATGAAAATATTTGTGGAGCTTCTCAGATTTATTGCTGTAGAATCAGACTTGTGTCATAGCTGTAACAGTTTCGTAGCGAAAGTGCACATTGGTTTTGCATGTGAAAATAAGTTTTACAGTTTATAATCTTTACTGAATGTTTTCCTTATCAGTTGTTTGCTTTAATCAAACTAACATGTTTTCAATAGAAGAAAGTAGAAAGGCTGCTACATGCAGAACTCTCACATAGGTGTTGTGCCTGCTTGTGAAGTGTGTGCACATGTGTTCATACCAGGAGTTTGCCTCGGCTATTTAAAATACTAGGAAAATCAATTTTATATCTTACTGGACATCTGTCTATCTACCTAAGCAGTGTAATGACTGCCTACTTCAATAGAAGCCATTTGCAGTGCATTTTAAGGAATGCAACGTGTTATGACTGGCAAGCTCTGCAAGTTCAGCTCTTATCCTTCCTAAGTCCTGAGGATATTTAATAAACAGCATAGTTCAGACAAGTCTAGAAAATAGTGGTAGTCAATTAATATCTTTTTCTATCATAGTGATTAAGATTTTGAAGCTGACAACTGTAGAGAAACAACTACGTGGACGGAATGTTGTCTTAATAGTGAGAATGGTTTCATCTACGTGTTGTTGTTCACTCGAAACTCAGTGACATCTCCATTTCTATCTGCTATAACTAGAGCAGATCAAATTATTCGAAGTATACAATGAAATGAATTTTGTATGTGGGTGTTTGCACAAAATTAGCCAAAGGCCTTGTACTGCAGAAATTGAAGGAACAGGCAAGGACTGTATTCCCTTAGGAGTTCTTCCCTTCTTGCTTGTGTTTTTTTCCACGTTGTTAAAATCTGTGCGAACAGTGCTGTGCTACGCAGGGTTACTTCTGCTCCCTAACTGCTTTGGTGAAGCCTTAATAAGGGACAGAGGCTCTGTCCTGTGAGTAGGAAGGTAGCTGGGCAGACTCTGTGCCATTTTTTGTAAGCTCAGTTTCAGTCTGAATAGGTGCTAGAGAGCTAAAAGCTCCAGTTGGCAGACTTTGCATAGACAAGTCAGCACAAGTATTTGCAAGGTCTGTGGTTTCTGTGAACTTTGCTTTTGCAAATTAAAGGAAACAATCATTCTTGGGAACTCTGCAGTGCTTTTTATTTATATTAAAAAGAAAACTAAACACATGAAGTCTTAAAGGTTGTCAAAGGTTTATTTCTAGCAATAAGCAGCAGGAAGGGAAGAAAGCTGTTTTATTTTTCACGTGAGAGTGTTTTTCTAGATGCAATAAGCATGCTGTATCTTATGTTTTTTGTACTTGCTGTATTGTATGATTTAGTGTATGTGCATGTAGATATGATGTTGCTTCACCATCTTTCCTAGTGAACAGCTTGCACTCAATTCAGTTACATAATTGTAGTGGATGCAGCTGGAATGTTTTGCAGCTAATTCTTATTTATTGTTGTTACCTTTGTGAAGGCAGAGTTGCAGGTAAGTGGGTATATACTCTTTAACTCTGGTATTCCCTGATAGGCTCAGGCTGATGTTCCACTAGGAGCACAGTTAATCCAGAAATTGCAGTTAGGTCTATCAGTCCTCTGGTTTTGTATATGCCAGATGTCTGGAATTTCTTCCTTGACTTGTGCCTGAGTTGTAATATCTTAGCCCATCTGTTGTATAAGGGCTTAAAAACAATTTTTGCAATTGGTTTTATTGTATGAAGCCGACAGGCTTAATGCTTTCTGGATTTGGAGACCATTATTATCAGGATGTATCCTAGGCTGCTACTATTACTATTATTATTATTATTACTTTATTTTTTAGAACCATGACTCGTATTTTTATCTTCTGTTTTGAGCTGATGGTCACATGAGATGTAGGCCTTATAATAAAGAAATGGCAGTGGAGCTGTGTTTTCCATCTCTTTAAAATCCTCGTGATTCTCCTTGTCCCCTTCCCTCCCCCAGCAGAAAGTACTCCTACACTACTTAAGGCTCTTTTGGAAAAAAATCAGTCGTAAATCTGAGTCATGCTGTCATCTGGAACTAGAAGTTTAGATGTTTTGAGGGTTCCTGGTAGGGATTCTTGGGGTAATGGCAGATAATGCTTTCATTCCTGCAGGCTTACGTTAGATTTATGATGGCTGCTGTATTAGTTTTTGAATAATGATTTCATTTCTTCCATTGGTACTTCTTCAAGACAGAATGAAGTCAAGTCTTCAAAAGACGACGAGATACCTGGCAGTACTATATCTTAAGAATATATGACTCGAAGCTCTGCTTTTACCATCTTATGTCTGAAATCATCTGCTTGACTGTTGATGCTTTTTGGATTTATTCCTTTTACATTTGTAATATACTGGCTGTATGTGTAGGCAGACAGTGCCTGCTACCATTTGTTCCTACTGTTACAAGGAATTTAGAAGGGAAATCAATCTAAACCTGCATGGAGCAAAAGCTAAGCCAGATATTTTACTGCTGCAACAATATAAAGAAACTATAGTAGATAAAAGTGTGAAGCATGTGGAGAGCATGAATCAAATCTGAAATGCTTTTTCCCCCTACTGTATGCACACTGTGCAGCCCACACTTCAAAATTTTCTCTAGTCTAGCACTTCTCAAATGAGAAATACTTTTAGTTTCTGAAGTGGGATTTCGGAGGAGAAGAACAGTTACTGCAGTTGAACGTGTACAAATGCTCTGAACAGCTCTTCGGTAAAATAATTGAGCTTTATTATCTTTAAACGTAGCTGTTTAAAATACAGAGGCTCTGACTTTTCAAGGCTTGTAAGTGGTACAGCAGCGGTATGTTTTCAGATAGGAGGGCACGTTGTTAGATGTGCATTTATGATAGGATGTAATCAGTTAACAGTAGGTGCTGAAGTCCATGTTAAAGCCTTACCAATGAGATAATTTAGTTGAGACCATACTGCCTGCATATCTTTTTTTTGTTTTATGCCTAGTTTGTTGTCTTCTGCCTTTTTCTCTCCTTTATGTTATTTGAGACTTAGCTATAATGTTACGCTTTGAACAATTTCATTGTTTTTAGGATTGTTTTTTTTCTCCGGCTCTCAACGTGGCTAATCCAAAGTGCTGTGCCAGATTACCACCCCGAGGGAGAGCATGCAGGGCTCACAGGCAGCGATGTCAGTCAAGGGACTTACTTCATACCTGGCTGAGCAGAAGTATGGGGTTTGACGTGAATAGAACTACTTATGTGCTTAAAATCAGGAATCTTGTTGAAGCTGAGCCAGCGTCTCTGCTAGATTTCCAATTTCCACCTCTGGCTGCCAAGTATGTCTATAAATAGTTTGTGGAATATTTGAGCGAGGGAAGAAAAACCACCCAGGTTCTTTTCTGTCCCCCCCTTCTTCTAACTACAGCTGAGAAGCTTACACTGCTATTTGCTGAAACCTTCACACAAATGTCCTCGCAAATGAATAACTAAAACACCCTGAGTTAAAAATGTTTTAATGACAATGTACTCAAATATTGTATAGTGAAATTAACAGGTATTTTCGTATACCATGTTACATAAAAGGCACAAAATGGTATTTTTTCCACCTGTAGCATTAGATCAGAGTTGCTATAGCTACTGCTTGGGTTCTTCTTAGGACCTATTCCAGAGGAACCTTGGGTTATCTTGGTAATTGTACGAAAGGCAGAGCAGGAAACACTTTGGAAAGAGCTTCGCACAAGTCCCTCCTGCTGGCACAGCCAGAACATAAGGTTGTGTTGCACCGAAACAGCATTCTGCTGAACTGCTGGTTGTTTGCATAGTTGACTGACAGCAACTGGGGGCTGCTGCTTCCAGAAGGACAAAGAAAGGATGGAAGGTGGCAGAGAATCCAAGCCATACTTATACAGCAGGAATAGTGAGCTCGCTTTGCAGCCTGCAGCATCTTCCAGATGTTCACTCATCGCAGTCTAGTGGAACTCACGGTGGTACTGAGATGCTCCAGCATCATTTGGCTGGCAAAGACTGGCATGAAGAACAATAGTAGTAAAGGGCTGTGGGCCTCTAGACTCACTATGGTTTATATGGAATCTTGTAAATGCTTTATTTTGTGTCTCATGACACAAAATTCACAGTTGGGATTGTGTATGCTGTGTCTAATGAGTCCAAAAAAAGAGCTTGCGTTCCTCATACTGAATGGCTGTGGGAAATCAGAAGGGCGTGCCTGGCATTGAGATGGAACCTCACTGATAGAGCTGAAGCTGCCAGAGCCGATCATACTTCTTGTGGTACATAGTAGGATGAGGGACTGTGATGACAGGTCCTGCGGCCTTGCAGGAGCAGCTTTGTGGAGCAAAATAAGTTACACTGAAGATTTAATGCTTATGTCATATATGTTTCTGAAGGGCTTTCTTTGGACTGGCTGAAGTGTGGCCCATGGGACTGCATACACATAAGTAGTAAGAATGTCTTGTGAATTAGTGTCTTCTAGAAGAAAGTCAGATAGTGGTTGCTGTAAGAAGTTAAATATACATGTAGGTATATATAAATTGACTGTAATTCGATTGCAGAATAGATTCTCTAGTTCTTGTGTTAGTTTCCTAAATAAACTACATCAGTTGGCCTAAAATAAAAATGGTACATCATAAAGTAGAAGCATTATTATAAACAAATGCCTTGCATTACTGTTTTTACAGTGACATTTTATGTGCTTGTTTTGTGCTTTTGTCATAACCACATTTAAATATGCCACTATTTCAGTATAGTCATTTTTATTATTTCCTTAATTAAGAAATTAATTATGCTATTGTGGCATTGGATTATACAAAACTTTCTCATTTCACAAGACCATTTACTTCCACCATTTGAAATTTAAAATATATATTCACTGTATCTTCTTTGTAGCAGATGTTCTGTTATAGGGATTTGAAATAAATCTTGTCACTCTGCTCAATTTGCTTTTAGTAGATTTCAGCTGATGTCTGCACAGCAATAAGGCTTTGTCTCAGTGCTTCTGTCATGCTGCTTGCGTAATTTCATATTATAACAAATGGTTATTTAATTCTTCTCTTACCTGGAAGGGTAATTAACACCTTACTGCACAGCTTAATGATATTTTACAAAATGACCAGCTGAAATTTCTGTCATCCAGTAGGAAATACGACAGAGCACTGCAGGTAACTAATTAATAGCAAACTGTTGATCAATAACTCTTCCAAAAGTTCTTCAACTAAACTGGAGTTATTAATCATTTAACACCTAAAAGTGTGTCATTATTACGATGCTTTTTTAGTTGCCTTTTGTCATAAAATGTATAAGCTTACGCTAAAATGCCCTTTTTTTAGAGAAGCTGTGGTTGGGTATCTGACAAAAGTTTTTGGTCAGAGATGCAAAGTACTACACAGAAAGCAGTAATAGGGACTGTTGGCAGGAAGTGACTGTGGATTGCTAATCTTACCTTGATTAGTTAATTGAAATAGCTTACTGGTGCCCCAGCGTATTGATTCCATATCTAGTGGATGATGTGGCTTCGGAAGGCAGGAAGTGGTGTCACCTGTAAGGGCGGTGACTGGTTTCTGTAGGAATCTGGGAATGTCGTTGCTTTGCTGTGCTACTGGGTGCAGGGACACAGCGAATGTTGCCTGGCTCCAGTGGACTGCGTGCTCTCAGCTCAGCCACACCTCAGTTTGAAGCATTCCCTGTAGCAATAACTCTGTTCATTTCATGAACTGTTCTGGGAGGGTAAGTTTCAAATACTTCAGCTATTTGCTCAACTTTAATTTCTTTATGATGTTGAAGTTTCACACATAGCTCTGATCCTGTCTTCTGAGGAAGGCAAATTATGAATTTGTTCTGCAGTGGTAGGAGGACATGTTTTGCGTAGGGGGGAAAAAAGAAGAGGAGAAGCCAGAAATATTCTCAGAAACTTTTATAGATTATAAAGGGTGAAATAGCAACTTGAAACTCTCTTGTGCTCTCACGTCCATTTGAGATTATGGAAAATACTGTCTGTATCACATAATCAGAATTTGTTGTGTGCTGTGCAGCCGTATTCCTGTGGACGTGTAACTCTTTGCTGTTGTCATTGTGAATATTGATCACAGAATGATTTGTATTGGAAGGGATTTCAAAGCTCATCCAGTTCCATCACTGTGCCATGGGCAGGGCTGCTGCCCCCCAGCTCAGGCTGCCCAGGGCTCCATCTAGTATGGCCTCAAACAGCTACAGGGATGGGGCACCCACAGCTTTCTGGGCACTGCATTACCACCCTCTAAGTAAAGAATTTCTGCCTAACATCTGATCTAATCTACCCTTGTGTAGTTTAAAACTGTTGCCCCTTTGTCCTATCACTATCAGACCATGTAAATAGACACTCTCCCTTCTGTTCATGAACTTCTGAGTACTGGAATGCCACAGTGACATCTCCCTGGAGCCTTCTTTTTACCAGGCTGAACATCCCCAATTCCCTCAGCCTTTCTTCATAGGATAGGTGCTCTAGCCCTCTGATCATCTTTGTGGCTTCCTCTGGACCCACTCCAACAGCTCCACGTTCTTCTTGAGCTGGGGACTCCAGGTCTGGACGCAGCGCTGCAGGTGGGTCCTCATAAGAGAAGAGCAGAGGGGGACAGTCCCTTCCATCTGCCTGCTGTCACCCTCCATTGATGCAGCCCAAGATACTCTTGGCCTTCTGGGCTGCAGGCGCACACCGCTGGCTCATGTCCAGCTTTTCATTGTCTGGAGCCCCCAAATCCTTCTCTGCAGGGCTGCTTTCAATGAATTCTCCCAGTCTGGGATTTCCCTGATGCAGGTAAATCCCCGCATCAGGAACGTTAATTCTAAACATACAGCAGTTTAACGAATACAAGTGCAGAGTGTTCAAAAGATGAGAAGTTGTAGATGAGCAGAAAGGCTCAGACGAATCTTGTATAATTTCCTTCTCACATACATTGCGTGTGAGGTGGATGTAAAGTAATTCAATGTAGTATTTTTGGTTGCACGCTGAACACGTTTTATCTGGAGGAGGGAAGTAGTACTCGCTTCTCAGTTGGTCTCCCCCATGCTGTGCTGTGAGATATTACATCTTTCCTTTAGATTCAGCGCAGATATGCCCTCGACTGTATGACAGCCAGCCAAGGCAGCCTTTGCCCTTCTCCCAAAGATTTGGCAGAGCTGCAGTTCAGCCTCAGCGCTGTCTGGTGCAGCTCACTGCAAAACAGTCCTTGGGTATCTGTGGGAGGTGGGGGTGGGATGGCTGCTGCCTGTCGTTAGCACAAAACGTGCTGGCAACTAGAGTCACTTACAAGAAATTTGCTGTAATTCTGTGGAGACGTGGATGTTTCGAGTTCCCATAACTCTAGGCCATTTTTGGACTACTGTACTACTGGGCCGTTGTTAAAGGACTTTTTAGTGGTGAGATATGTAGGGCACCAACAGTTTATTTATGGAAGTGTATTGTTAGATTTGTGTTCTGTTGTTATTGTTCACTTTTGGTTAGTTAAAACTACGAATTGGTGCAGATTAGTACAGCTGGCAAGTCTGTAAACAAGTCGAGCTTGTTCCTTCTGATACAGAATAGGATGGGAATCTTGGAAGTAGGATGAAGAAAGGAAGTTTGAGAAGTGTATTGTCTGATTTAAAGCAAGCTGAGTACGTACCATAAGGAAAAGTATTTGGAAGTCCATGATATAAAGAAGTGGATTTGATAAAGTCTCCCTGATAAATGTAGTCCAAGAGAAATATCAAGCCCAGCCTACTTATGTGGAATCCGTTAAGCGTTGCGTGATGCTTTAATATAAGGTAGTTTAGGAAAAGATCTCTCCCCTCAGTCTTCTGGTTACTGCAGCTCCTCAGCTTACACAATTCCAGTATAGGTGGCTGTAATCGGGCTGTAGAAGCTAATGTCAGAGGCTTAATCCTTTAGCATCAGTGCAGATATGGTAGTGTGATTCTTCTGTTCCTAAATCAATGAGTTGTTTGTCCATAGAAATAAGTTTGGTGTGTTGTTTTCTACTGTGAATTTTTTCCCCCCATTTTTCATTTCAACAGTGAAGTTAATTTCTTTGTAAAACACTGTTTGAATTTAATTCAGTCCCAAGATAAATATTCCTCTTACAAACGAGGAATTAAATAACATTAAATTTCACTATCACAGTGGACAAATCCACACGTAGCACATTTTTAGGGTGCACTTTTACAGTACTCATCAGTTAACCATGCATTCATTTTACTACTTTTAGTCAAACTGAAATTGAAACAAGGTTTTAATTAGAGTGATTATTTGATATCTGAAGTGAGCGTGCCATTGGGCAGGAGGCTCACAGGGGGCAGACCTGAAAGGAAAGCCGTGGCTCTATGGCTGGGCTCTGTGTTAGTCCCAGCATTGCATGGCAATGTGGCTGTCAAGTATATAGGACCCTATAGCTATGTTTTTCAATCATAGCATGCTTTTCAGACATTAAATCTTTGGTTTGTTTTTTTCTTCAAATTTTCTGCAATTTGTTGGTGTTGGATGTAGGTGTACTGCTGTGATGTTTTTCTTGTTTCCTGCCCCATCTTCCAGCATCCATTTATTTTCCTGTTTGTGCTGAAATTCAAATGATACTAATGAGTCAGATATCTTCCAGGACTGGTTCTTATCTTCTGTGTAGTTTGATTTCCTCTCCAGATTCCATGCGGAAGACAAGGGTCGTGTTTGTTTTTTTTCTTTTGACGCTTGCTGAACAGTAATGGAAACCAAACATTGGATATGAGCACAGTTAGGCAGTGGGTGGTGCATTTCTGCTGTGGCAGCAGTGACTGTGGGTCACCTCTGTTGGTGCAGTTTTTTTAGTGAGCACAGCACACGGATTCTTGTTCATTGCTGGTGAAAATGCACAGTTAATAGTGGTGACTGTGGTTAAAAAAAAAAAAAGTGATTTGTAGCTGAGAACTTGCTCTCTCAAATAGTATTATTGTGCTCTTTGTATCTGTTGTAGTTTCCGTGGAAATAAATGTGAGGCACTACTTCTGGAGTGACCTGTGTAAACTAGGATTTTCTGGAGGAGTCCATCCCAATCAGTAGCTGGTCCGTACTTAAACTGTAGCCATACTTGGAACATGCAAGGAACTTTTAAAGTTATTTGAGACAGAAAAGTATCTCAAATGAAGACGTTTCCGGATTACAGATATACCCTATAAACAGTCAAACTGCTGTAATAATGGGCTGGCTAACTTTTGGTTACAGTCAAGTGATCTTTTAGGTCTGCTGTCAGCAGTGGTAACAACAAACGTGCACCACATTAGAAAATCCTTAGAAGTATTTTCTGTGCTTTCATTAAACCTGTTAACTGTAGTTTAAGAAGTCTCATATCCTATTTTACAAAGATTGTATTTTGTTTTTAAAATGAGCAAACAAACAAAAAACCCAGTGGGGAATGCTTGTTTTTATCTTGAGCCCCATTCATTTGAATTTTCTTACTTAAATGTGGTTGCTACCCTTATCTTAAGCTACAGGAGTAAATTTGTCTTGCCTTTATTGTCTTAAGCTTCAGTGACATTAAATAGCTCTTGTCCATTTGTCTTGTGTATTTAATAAGGAGATGATACCATCCTGTTTATACTAATGATTTTTTAAAAGAATCACCAGGAAAAAAGAAAAGTCAGGTTTTGAAAACAAGAGTTGATTTCTCCCAGGCAGAGTAGCCCAGTATGTGAGCTGTTTAACATAATTATCATGGAATCATAGAATCACTAAGCTTGGAAAAGATCTGCAAGATCATCCAGTCCAACTGTTCATTGCCCTACTCTGGACATACTCCAGGGCCTCAATGTCTTTCTTGTAGGGAGGGGCACAATCCTGAACACTGTACTCAAGGTGTGGTCCCACCAGTGCTGAGTACAGAATTCTTGAGATCTTGTAAGGATCATTGTCTAGGAATATTATAAAGGTGTCTGCAGTTAATAATGTTTATATAGCATCTGAACACAGTATTTCAGGGAGAGTTTCAAATGAAAAAGAAGGAAATCATAATTTGAAAACTTCTTAAGCTTCATCTATTCTTTAATGAAGGGCTATGAAATAAAAAAGCTTCCTTTGGTATTATAGTGTTTGGATCTGCATTGTCTTTGTCATCACACATTAGTGCTTCTGACTAAATGCAGAAGATAGCCTGAAAATAAATATAAAGTCACCGTGTTGAATTAAACTGTTTGATCACAAAGCGTATTTAGAAGGAAAATATTAAACTGTTCCATTTTGCAAACTGGTGTTCTTTTCTTCTAACAATTCTAAGTGAATGTGTACAGGATTTAGGCCCAAGTTCCCATTTTAGTATGCTTCTGGTTATTATTTATAGTTTATTTTTTCATAATCTTTTGTATATGCCTTGCATCTATCCCTGAATGGGTCCTCTTTGAAAATATACAATTGGTGAATAGTTGCTACTATAATTTCCAAGACTTAAAACTAAAGATCTTGAAGTATGGTTACATTTTTCTTATGTTGATTGCAGTAATAGAAAACAAAACAATTGGAAATGTGCTCACGTGGAATCTGTTATAAATAAAACCCCTTTGTATCAAAGATGGTGTTATTTTGTAAATGTAGAGCTAAGTGTTACCAAAGATGCGAAATCAGTGAGAAGCATTCCTTGGCATGTCAAGTTATGTGCAAAATAGAGGAAGTATTTGTAGAATACAATTTGTGGTTGGACTTGGTGATCTTTAAGGTCTTTTCCAACCTGAGTAACTCTAAGAGTCTAATAGATTTTTTTTTAAATTACAGATACACTTGATTTTTGCAAATACTTTAATGGATAATAGTTGCTCTCTGATACGGTACTTGAAGTCATTTTTTGTGGATTTGTGCCTTTGGAACTTGTAGGGGAATCACAGTGGGAACTTTTTTTAAAAAAAGCAACTTGGTATGTAAATATCTGTAATGAAATTAGCATGTAAAATATGGGGAAAAGAAACTTCCCCCTTTTAAGATCCCAAATTTGGATTGGACAATAAAAGAAAAAAAGTAGACTTAATATTATCCTATAAATTCTGATAATAAGTCTTCCAATTGTTTTCATTCTTTGGGAAGGGAAAAATTGGCTTTTTGTATTTAGTGTCAACCTTGGGAGGAATTTCTGAAGCATTTTTTATTTGTAAGCACTGCAACTGAGAGGTGTTGAGATGCTTGCATAGATCTGTGTTCCAAGTCAACTGAGCCAGCAGCCTTGCAAGCTCGGTGTAAGAGGAATTTGTTTTTTTGTATGTGCTTACTGATCATGTTATCCCCAAGGTCTTGCAGGTATGTTGCACCGGTGTAGAACAATGATTTTGCCTGTTTAAAAACAGGTGTAATGTAGCACATCTACAACAGAACAAGACTTGGAGGAAGTGTGACTGATGGGTTTAAAATTTGTCTCATTCATACATTTCAAATTTTAGATCGACCACCTGTGTTCAGAGCAGCTTATTTACGAAAGTAGCTTTCTTCTCCTGAAATGTCTGGGAGATTTGGTTTTAAGAACATAGAGGTTAAGAGAAAAGATGCAGTGAACATTGGTGGGGTAGCTAGTTCTTGAATTTATCTGGAACATCTTTCTGGGAAAGCCACATTCAGTGTGAAATGGATACTTGTTTTGCTAGAACTGTCTATATTTCCATAGCATTTACTTCTATCCAGGAGGAGATGGGGAAGGTGTATTGAAATAAACCTTTCTTGAAAACAACATAACAGTTGATGGAAAAATAATTGCAAATCTTCCATCTAAAATATCTGAAGTTTCTCAGAATTTTGCTACTATCCTCACTTTCTTAACTTTCTATTGTTGTGATTGTTCTTAAAACATTAATGGTGGTTGTTTTTATTTTTGTTATATAATAACTTTTTCCTCTAGTTTTTCTCTAACTTCTATCATAAAACGAACCTGGGCCCTGTAACACTTAATATTAATTAAAATACTTTGGTTTTGTTCTTTCTCTTCTGTAAAAGGGTATCTGAAGAATTTTTACAAATTTTATCTTGGAAATTAGCTTATTCATTATGTTTAATTTTAGGAAATGGTGCTCTTGCAGAACATTCTGAAAATGTGCATATTTCAGGAGTGTCAACGGGTAAGTCATTTTTTGTAATGTTTAAATTTCATGCATGACTTAAATAGTAAATATTGAAAGCCACCTGGTATCTTATGAAGAGATATTTGGCTATAAAAATTATTACTGCCTTTTGCAGCATGTAATAAGGAATGAAGCAACTGGAACATGGAAAAATTCTCATAAGATAAAATTGATACCTGCATGCTCATGAACAGATTATGCCTTTCTTAGTGGACTGCTTAATTATTTTTCCATACAAACATTGAACTAAGAGAAAAGTTGGTTTAAGTTGAATTGATATTTTCTTTCCACAGTAAAGTTTTTTTGTGAAATGAAATTTATTGAAATGTAATTTTGAACACTGCTATTATCAAATAATATAAATCCAGGAGTTATGCGTTTCACCTGATTAGATTGAAGCTGTAACTGAAACTACTGTACACTTGACTGCACAGTTTATTTAATACAAGAAAAGAAAGAATTTTAGGACTCATGAAACTGAGAAACTGATGAGATGTCGGGAGAGTATGGGGCAAAATAGCAGCAAATGTTGCTCAAAGATTGCTTCGTTCTCTTCCAGTCACTCAGTCCTGGGCCTCTGGGCAGCAGCTACAGCCAGCCCTGTTTGGTTTTAGTGGTGTGACCATATGTCCAGTAAGGCAGCAGGTGATAGCAGTGTATGTGCTTTGTTCTTCAGTGTCAGCAGAGCTGGTCGCGCTTTGCACTTCTGTGATACAGACACTCAGAATATGGGTAGAAGAATAGAAGCCTGATTATGTTCATAGGGCAGCTGCTGTTAAGCCATCGAAATCAACATGATTTTGACTCTTTTCTCTTAAAGTCAAAATGCTAATTCCTTTTTGACGACAGCCTGCACACTGTGCTGCAGGTATTCTTGCAGTGTGGTTTCAAGCATTACATTAGTGTTTGTGTACACAGTTCAATTTTTAGATAAATGTGCTGTCAGCAAATGGTCTCTGTTACACCATACAACCTTCTTTTCACCTTCCATTGTTTGCCACACAAAGACTGTTAAAAGGCTAATTACAGAAGATCTTTGCAATCCTTTCTGGTGCTGCGTCATCTAGAATGTTGTTTTTTCAACAATAACGCACCAAGCATTGTATGTAGTTTATGGCACACTTAAGTAACAGCACAGGCACTTGCTGCTGTTGGAGCAATTGCTGCTGTATTGTATGAGATATCTTGAAAGCTGCATAGGTTTTAACAATGCTTCACCCTTTTGTTTACTGCAGCAGGCATGTCACAAGTCACAGTACAAGCAGAAAAGCATCTGCTGGGCAAGAAGTGAATGGATTTTTGACTCTGCTTTCAGTCCTTTGGCCAGCAGGCACAAATTGGCTGTGCCAAGATAGGGACAACACAATCTCAATGTGAGATAACTGCTGGTTGAGGGGCCTTTACCTCCTCAGAAGAAAGATCCAGTGAGGGCTTTCATTTAAAGTAAAACATATTTTTTTAAGAAATAGTTCTGACAGTGCTGTATTCTAAAAAATATATTTTTTCCCCAGCTAGAAAACTATATTATACATTAAGATGGATACATTGAGTAACTTGAAAAAATGTTAGATAACGTAGGGGGTTCTGTTAATGAAAACATGAAGAAAGCACATTAACAGACACAATGGCATTTCCCTTATGGTCGTGTGCATACACGTGTGATATACATCTTACAACTTCAGTGCATTGGCCAGGAATGAAAGAGGAGGGACTCATGATTTTTTGGGTTCCTTTGAAACAATTTGGGTTTCCCAAACGTGTTTGAACTTGGAGAGTATTTCATCAGGCATACCTGGTCAGCTTTACATTTATCAAATCAATTTTAAGCAAAGGGTTTCTGTAAAATAGAACCAAAGACAGCTGGCCTTTAATCTTTTTTAAATCCAACTTTAACTTGATTTTGAAACCAAGCAGGAGATTTTTGTGGACAGTTGCTACTGGCAAGGAATTTAAAATGAAATTATTGTCTTGATGGTAGATTTCCTGTCGTGCTGCTGCTCTAAAACTACATGACCTACCTCACTAAATTATGTTTTAATAGCAGAGACTACTGTGATCTTCAGTATTTATGCTTCTGCTGTATATTATATCTGCCAAGTTGCAGGTACACCTCTAATATATGGGCATGCTTCTTCTACCAACAGCAGTAACAGAATGTTGTCTCTTGTGTATAAGCTATTACTACTGAACAAGTGTTAATGCCTTTAAAATCTGAAAAGTTGAGAAATATTTTCAGGTCTGTCTTTGGAGTGTTAGCACCATAATTGTCATAACTGCAAAATCGTATTCCTTTTACCTCCATTTGAAAGATTTTCTGTACTGGAGAAAAAACTTCTTCACAACAATAAATAAACTGTATATATAGTGATTACTTCTTCTCTGTTAGATCCCTGGATTGCAGAGCAAAGGGCATTCTAAATTAAAGGTTTTTCAGCCTTACCTTGAGCAAGGATTCCTATGCCTTCTTCCCCCGTAGTTCTCCAAATAAGACTTTCAATGGCTCCTGAGAGTTACAAATGCAATAATTATCCTCCCTATTCATGGTTTAGACTTTATCATAACATTATTCCCTTTTTACTCTAAGCTGTTTTAAACACCTTCAGATCATTTATCCGGCTGCATTCATGTCCTTACCATGTCCAATATAATGCATGCCTTATCATCTTGTGGTTCACATTGAAAGCTAATTCTTTTATCTTTCCAACTAATCTCCTGGCATTACTGTGAAGATAAATCCCTAATCTCCCTCTCCCTGCTTTTCTGAAGTGACTTTTTTTCTTTGACATGTTGTTCACTGTTCCTTACAGGTACTTTACCTCTCTAGATCTTACTACAGAATTTTTGAGTAACTTTCTTAATTATTTTCTTGTTAGAACTTGAGATTGGAATTTTGCACCATGAAATTTTCATTGACTCTCTCTCATTTACCAGCCAACAACCCATACATAACTTACAGTCACTTCTGTAATGTGGAGCAGTGAACAAATTTCAGGAAGAGGGAGTAAGGAAACCTTTCATGAAATGGATTGTTTTTAAAATCTACAAGAAAATCTACATGGAGCAGAAAACCACATGCACAGCTTATCCTCTCTGCAGTGTTTTTTGCACTTTAGCATGTGAAACATCCAGTCCTAATAAAATTACTGCAATCTGCTGAACAGACAAAGTAACAATCACAGATTGTCAATAAAATAAAGGCTCACAAAGGAAAGAATGTAAAACAGGTAGGACGCGCATGAGCAGAACTGCAGCAAAAATTCAGTGGTGTAGGGGGAACGAAGAGGAATGCAGGCAGAGACAACACCCACACAAATGTAGTATGCAGGAGAGAGTTGGTCTCACCTCTGAAATCTGGTAGCCAGCTGCATGAGGAAAGCTGAAGACATCTTGGACTTGTGCTGCTTTTCATCTTAAGTACAAGGCAACCTTCACAGTTTACTTTGGGTTTCTGTCTTTGTGACATCTTCCTTTTTTCTGATTCTGATTAACATTCTGTTGGTTTTTTGTAAGTATTTTAAGTGCTTTTTTTGTATATGAATCCAAAGCTACTCTGTTTTCTTGTAGCTTTCAAATACCTAAGGTCACCAGCAATTGAAATTACAAGTGAAAAATCTCCACAGTTTAATGGGAGAATGTTTAACTTCATGTGCTGTCAGCTGGATTGTGTTTTGGTTCCATGGATACCTGGGTGTGCCTTGTGTTCTTCAGGTTTACAAACAGACGAATAAAATGTGATCAATCATGTATTTGTCAAAAGCTTTAGAAGAAATATCCTAGTTAAGCAAAGGATTAGAAATTGATTATAAAGGCTTGATATTACTTTAATAAAGTAGGTGCCCTTTACAACTGTTCTATTTCAGGAGGTTGCGCTTGACTTTTAAAGTTGTTCTGAGAAATTACTCTCAAAATGACAGCACTCCTGAATTGTAGCTTCCATACACAGTCTTAACTTTTATAAATTTTTTGAGCAAAGGAGAGGTTTCTTTTGTCTCATTAGTTGTAAGAAAGAGATCTCAGTACATAAATGTATATCAAGTATGTGGGTACACTGGGATCGTGTAGCTAACCTTCAGTCATATTTTGTCCCCAGCTCCTTAGTGTCAGCTTTGGTGGAAACAAAGAGACTGAAGTTGTGAGTGAAGGTATAGAAAACATAGGGAGAAAGCGAGACAGCTGGTACTGCAGCCCCTCCTTTCCTCCCCCCCCCCACACTCCCAGCTCTCCCAAATGAAAAACAAAAAGGGGGGGGAGTCATGGACAAAAGAACCCTGACTACTAGTAAAATGCAAATTTTCAGTGTTCTGAAAATAGCAAGCTGATTATACAGGTGTTTTCCTTGTGGAATTTCTTCCAAAGTTGCTCTGCAAGTAAAAGTTGCTGCTGGTACTACTGCAGGGACTGGTTTGAGAAATTACAGCTGTCAAAGAGCCAACATTGGAAGTTTGCAAAGTTAATTGTATGTTAATTTACAGTTGCTAACTGCGTTTGGAGCTTTCTGTTCAACAGATACAGGCTATATATACATATATATATAAGTCTGCTTTGGAGATGAACTTTCTAAAACAGAGTGAACATCTGCTGAATTGATTATTTTGATGCGTTAGGATGAAGTTGCCTCTTGCAGTTTGTTGTCAGGCAAATTTAAAAGCTTCCTCAGAGGTTCTCAGACAAAATCAAGTATGTCAGTTTGTAAATATCCAAAATCAATGTTCAAATAGCATACATCACCTGAAAGTAATTTATTTTAAGCTGATCACTATTTCAGTGGCCAAATAGCATGTGGAATTGCTTACCAGCATCTGTAAGCTTGGTGCAAAATGTTTTACGCACACTTAACTTTTCTCTGTGTGTTTTACTCTCATACCTATCAAAAATGATTATTTATTTCAACTTGTAATTGTGGTATTCTTCTTGCCAGTCCTTTCATCACTTGTCTAAAGATATGCAAGGTGTGTATCCAGATTGCTCATGCAAAAGTAATGTTCCAAAATATCGTGGTGTTCGAGCACCACCTATAGGGTCTCCTGGAAATTAAAATAAAAAAGCTTCCACTGAATAGTGGGCTGTTCAAATACAGTTCTGTTTGTCTGCATTTTGAGATTTTTTTCTTTTCAGCATACTTGGATGGCAGGCAGCTGAATGAAAGCCACTGCAGAAAACTGCTCCTATAATTATAAAATAAGTAAGAATACAAATTGTTTGGTTATTCTGATTGCATATGATTTGTCTTATAAGCTTCCCAGTCTGTTATGAGAAAGGTAGGTTTGCAGGTCCTTCTTAAAAATAATCTCTTGTAAAACTAACTTTCAATATTTATAGATGAAGTATGCTGCGGTAAGTGTTCTTTGCCTTTCGAGCTCTGGGAACCATTTGCATGAAGATCATTTCCATGCTAGAGCTGGAAGGGGGTATTTAAACAATGGCCAGACACTGCCTTTCTACACAGTACAAGAATTTTCAACTACTCGATTATTGTGCTTTAATTTACTTTTAGCCTTCTAAACTGTGTCAGTATATTGCGTAAATGTATAGTTAAATTGAATGGAATGTGACAGCTAAACGACACATTTGGGAAACAGTGTTTTACTGAATAAAGGTGTCAAATTCAGTTTATATTAGTTTGTGGGGTTTTTTAAAATGTGGTATGCTAACTGATGTTAGTATAAACTTCGGCAGTTAAAACAGTGGAAATCATTTTCAGGCTGACATATTATGCCTTGTGTCCACTATAAGCTATTGTAGACATTTGGTTTTTATTAGTATCTTATCTGATTTTGTGTGATTTTTTTTTGTGATAAGTACTGATGATCGATTATATTATTAAAAACCATTAGGAAAAAATCAATCTAATTATTTTCTGTATGTTTTCAATATATGTATTTTTTTTAGCTTGTGGAGATATTCCAGAACAAATTCGATCACCGAGTGGGACAATCACAAGTCCGGGGTGGCCCTCTGAGTATCCTGCCCGAATCAACTGTAGTTGGTACATCCATGCAAACCCAGGGGAGATCATTACCATAAGGTAACAGTGGTCCTGTTATTAACCACATGGACTGATGTACCAAGTAGACATTTTAACTGCCAACTGTATGCACTAATTGCCTTTATCCTTCTTGTAAATGTGGGATTTGTGCTTTGTCTTCTTTTTTTACCTTTCATTTTATCTGACTTACATTTACACAGCTATGTAGCATCTGTTGTCTGAACTTTCTGTGTTTCTATGTATATGAAAAAAATATATTTTCCTTTCAAACTGCGACAATACATAAGTTCTGAAAGTAGTAAGAACTATTAGCTAATGGAAACAGCATCCATTTCCATTCAGTAGTGCAGAAGCAAGAGCTAAACTTTTGAAGAATTGTAAAGCTGAAACAAATGCAAGTGTTTCTTAAATCACTTTTCTAAATTTATGTAAGTTAATGAGAGTGTCACTCTGGCTTTGTAGATCTTTTTTGTCTTTTTAATAAGAGATTTTAATAAGATTAGGAGGTTATAAACAAAATGCTAATATATATTATGTGACATATTGTAATGGTGTCAGTATTAAATGGTATGTTGTAAAGCTGAAGTGGGTCATTTCCATGCCAATTCCCTCCATCCCAAGTATACTTTCAGAACTGTAGAGACTAGAATAACTTTCTATATGCTCATTTATTTGATTTCTTTAATTTCTCTGAAATACGAGTCTTGCATTCAAAAAGTATATGGGAAATTCTTCAATGCTTCATTACTGTGAAGTCTTATGCTGTGCCTAAAAGTGACAGGGAATAAATAGTAAAGCAATGAAGGTAGTTGTAGTTTTTTGGAAATGCTGACTTCCCACATGGTTTTAGGTACATTGTAACGTTTGGAAAGAAGAAAAAAGTTGTTCATTCCCATTACTGCCATGAGGGAAATAGGGGCTTCTTTTCTCAATAAGATACAAACTAGTATTGCTTCATAGACAATCCATACTACTAATTATGAAACTGTATTAACTGCACACTTACTTCAGTTTCTAGTACAGACCAGCTGACCTAAGAAACAGCTCTACATTATGAAGTATCTACTTTAACATCAGTTATTCCTTCAGTTACTCCTTTATAGTACTCCTTTTTAATTCAGAGTCTTTCTACTAAAAACTAAACTCATGTAAACACAATGCAAAGTACGTAGAACTGTTCGTCTATTAGAATGCTTTCTAAAGTTTTTCATATCATTTGTTTTTAATAAAACTTCTTTTTGTCCCACGTTGTTTTCTTCCGCTCATCTTCCTAACATACATTTCACATTACATTTGTGGTTTACTGCTCTGTTGTCTGTGCTGACCTGCTTTGCCTGGACTATCTCCTCTTCGCACTTCATTATCATGGCAGCATGTCTTTATATAGCAGTAGTCAAAGCTCGGGTAATATCTTCCATGACATACCCACTGGGTAACTAAATAGTGCGACTGAGGGCAACTCTTACCTTTAAAGTATAGCTTTGAACAATTTAGCTGGACTTGCAGTGTCAAGTCATGTCATTGGAAAAGTGTAGCATTAGCTAAAGTTCTGCTGAAATTGGGTTTATATAAAATCATTTAGTAATACATGAATGTCGTCAAATGAGACTCAAAAATACAGTTTCAGGAAGATAATTATTTAAAATTTTGTGTTAAAATGAAAGATTTCTTTATTATGTTAGTGAAACAGCTTTATCAGTAGTGGATGGAATGCAGTAATTGACAGAATGAATTCTTGCAGTCCTCCGTAGCCTTCAAGGTTGAATCATATTCTTACTGGGGTTAAAAGCCATTCTTTTTATTTCAGATCAAAAAAGTGCTTTCATCTTATTTCCATTTTTATATCTAGTAATTCATTATTTTGGTTGTATAATGTCCAGTTCAGTAGTGATTTTGACCTCTCCTTTCCTTCAGCTTTCAGGATTTTGATGTTCAGGGATCACGCCGATGCAGCTCAGATTGGTTAACAATTGGAAGCTACAAGAATATTGAAGGCTATAGAGCATGCGGCTCCTCCATTCCTTCACCATACATCTCTTCACAGGATCATGTTTGGATCAGATTTCATTCAGACGACAGCATCTCCAGAAAAGGCTTCAGATTAGCCTATTTTGCTGGTATGTTTCAAATGATACCTAATACGATTTCACGGTTTCACTTTTTCTTTTCTGATTTGAGAACTATTTCCTTATAGTAGGATAGTATATGCATTTTGTATAGTGAGTTCAGGACTTACTGAAATCAGGGAAAATTCATATCTTGAAAAATATTTTAATCCAATACGTAGCTTTGAATGCTTTGAATATTCAAAGCAGGAATTACAACGTTCACAATAATAAGCAGAATGAATGATTTTGAAGAAATAAATCAGTTAATATTAGACAACTGGAAGAGGTCTTGTAAGCTATGTTAAAAACAACAACCATTTTGAATTTTTTCATTAGAATAGAAGTAGTTTGTTAAATCTTTGACTAGACTTGTAAGTAGCATGTCAAGAGAGGAAAGAAATTGTGTTGTTATTTGAGTTTTTTTTAAATAATTTCTGATGGAAGCTTATCATGTTTTTCCCATCTTTATTTTTCCATCTTTAGAAAGTATACTCTCTTTAAAGAATAATAAAATCCTATTCATATGGTAGATTACTTTAACCCAGTACAGCTGTGGTTTGGCATGCATGATTTTTTCTTGGATAATTCCAAGCTCATATAGTCTACTTACCCATGCTGGTAGTTTGAGAGTGTTCTGAGAGGGATTTTTGCTGTGATAACTGTTGCCCATAGAGAGAGTGAGAAGCCAGTCATGGGTTAAAGACTAGTTCAAACCTTTCTTCTGGCCTTCCCTGGGGGAAGTAGGATTTTATTTAATAGTATGATCGTGGTGTTCCAAGTCCTCTTGATCAAAAAAACTGGATTAGATTCATCTTTTTTTTTTTTAATGCTTGTGTTCTCTTGCTCATGCATGTTTATACTCCATTTTCTGACCTGCTTCAAATCTCTGTATACATACATTCAATTCCTCTCCTATGTAGAACAATTCATACTCTTATACCTATCCATTGCTGTTCAAGTTCAAGAGTATTCCACCAAGCTTCAACAAAGGTGCTCGTATCCTAGCGTAACCCAGGTTTGTCCCGGTTTTGTATTCTGCAGCCTCTCTAATGGCTTTCTTTGCCCTGTCAGAGCTCCTTCACAAATTTTTAAGTTTCCAAGAGGGCCTATTATCCTTCTCTGTCACCCAGAGCCTGTGATAAAGTACCCTCTATGCTTCAGCTTTTTGTAGTTTTGGGAGTAGCGCAGGCATGTCTTTGCTGACTCAGTTCTCAGGGCATTGTTCCACCTGAGTTTTGCTTACAATCTTACAAAAACATGACAGAAAGAAAAAGTTACTGCCTAATGAGTAATCCTTCACTAACTGCTCACTGCCCACAGACATGCTGTAATTCCATGGGAGACATTGGTTTCTGCTCTGCTTATCTCCAATACTCAGTGGCTCAGAGGAAAGGCAACATGCCTGCCATGGAGGGGGCTTTGAAGAGAGGAATATTTTGGATATGGGTGGGGATTGGGTGGGGAGGCAGGCCACAAGCTTAACAGAGTATTTGAAAATCCTTTCTTACCTTTTTTTACACTACGCTTTTTCTTTTGTTAGGTAACTTGATTTTTTTTCTTGTTAGCACCATTCAGTATTACTCAGCCCTCAATAGAGATGTTTAATCTCTAATGTTTCTGAAGGTCTTTTTGAAAGTGTATGTGTTTTTAAAAATGATCCATATGAAACTGTGGTTTGATCTTGGTCTATGTAGTTGATAAGGTACTTGAGAAATACTTCATATTTGAGGTGGTAGTATTATGTTTCAGAGATTATCTTCTGATTGTTTCTCATTTCCAGTGTGAAGACTCTGGAAGTGCTAACCAAGGTTTTGCTGTGTACTTAGATTTTTGATTTTTCCTCACTAGTGTTCATGCAGTGAATAGCATTGCTTGAGGGTATCCACTGCTCTCTGGGCTATGTGTTCTGGTGCTTTGCTATTCTTATCATAGAAAACTTTTTTCTTATAACCAATCTAAATCTCCCCTCCTTTAGTTTTAAACCACTTCCCCTTGTTCTGTCACAAGAGACACTGCTAAAGAGTCTGTCTCCTTCTGTCTCCTCCTTTCTTATAACCCTTCTTTAGATACTGAAAGGCTGCTGTCAGATCTCTTCTGAGCTTTCCCTTCCTCAGGCTGAACTGCCCCAGCTCTCTCAACATGTCTTCATAGGGGAGGTGTTCCATATTCTGGTTCATTTTTGTGGCCCTCCTCTGGACAAGCTCCAGTGGGTCCACATCTTTCCTGTACGGAGGACTCCACATCCAGACACAGTAGTCCAGGTGACGTCTCACCTGCACAAAGTAAAGGGGCAAGATCACCTTCCTCACGCTGCTAGCTGCACTTCTTTTGATGCAGCCCAGGATACAGTTGATTTTCTGGGCTGCAAGGGCACATTGCTGGCTCATGTCCAGCCTGCCATCCGCCAGTACCCTCAGATCCTTTTCAGCAGGGCTACACTCAATCCTTTCATCCCCCTGCTTGAATTGGTAGTGGGATTGCCATGACCCAGGTGTAAGACCTTGCATTTGGATTCGTTGAACCTCATGAGGTTCACCTGGGCCCACTGCTCAAGCCTGTCTAGGTCTCTCTGGACAGCATATCCCATCCCTCAGATATGTCGAGTGCATCCCACAGCTTGGTCAGCAAACTTGCTGAGGGTGCTTGACTCCACTGTCTATGTCACTGATAAAGATATTAAGAGTATTCGTCCCATCACTGACCCCTGGAGGACGCTCCTTGTCACTGATATCCATCCAGACATCGAGTCATTGACTAGCATTCTCTGGACTTGATCCTGCATCAAGTTCTTCATACATTAAACAGTCACCCATCAAATCATACTTTTCCATTTTGGAGAGAAGGATGTTGTGGGGTACCATGTCAAAGGCCTTACTGAAGGTCCACATGGATGACATCAGGGACTCTTTCTTTGTCCATTAATGCAGTTACCCAGGCCTACTGGCCTGGGTAGGTTGGTCCAGCGGGGTTTGCCCTTGATGAAGCCATGCTGTTTTTCCTGTATCACTGCCCTGTCTTCCATGTGCCTTAGCATAGCTTCCAGGAGGATCTGCTTCATGATCTTTCCCAGCGCAGAGGTGAGACTGTCAGGTCGGTAGTTCCCAGTGTCCTTCTTTTTACCCTTCTTAAAGATGGGTGTGATGTTGCCTTTTTTCCAGTCACCGGGGACTTTGCCTGATGGCTGCGACTTTTCAGATCTCATTGAAGTGGCCTGGCAACTACATCAGCAAATTCCCTCAGGACTCTGGGGCACATCTCACTGGGACCCATAGACTTCTGGATGTTCAAGTTTCTCAGGTGATCAAGAATGTGGGAGGGACATTGCTTCCCCAATCCCCTCCTACCAAACCAAAGATTCAAAGCTTGTGTGGAGAGCAGTTATCAGAGAAGACCAAGGCAAAAAAGTCACTAAGTACTTCAGCCTTCTCCTTGTCTGTTGTTGTCGGGTTGCCTGTATCACTCACTAGTGGGAGTACACCCTCCCGGATTTTTCTTTGTTAATTGAGGTACCTGTAGAAGCGTTTCTTGTCCTTGGCATCCCTTGCTAAGTCTAATTCAATCTGGGCCTTGGCTTTCCTGAACTCATCTCTGCACAGCCTAGCAGCATCCCTTACTCTTCCCACAGTACCCGTTCCTGTTTCCACTGCCTGTGTGTCTTTCTTCTTGCTTAGTTTGACCAGCAGGTCCCAATTCAGTCATCCTGGTCTCTTGCCTTCCTTTCCTGAATTGCTACACCTAGGGATGGAGAGCTCTTGCACACTGACAAAAGCTTACTTGAAGATCTGCCAGCTCTGCTCCACACCCTTGCCCATGAGGACAGTTTCCCAGGATGTTTCGTTGACTAACTCCCTGAAGAGCTGAAATTTATCTTTCCTAAAATTTAGCATCTTCTGGTGGGGCCATCTTTTACTTGTTTCAGGAAGTTATCCTCAGTGCGTTCCAGGAGCCTCCTGGATTGCCTACAGCTCACCATGCTACTTCTCCAGCAGATGTCTGGGTGGTTGAAGTCCCCAGCAGGACAAGTGCTTGTGATACCTCCTGTAGCTGCAGATGGAAGGGCTCACAGAAAGGCTCTGACTGATCTGATGGCGTGTAGTAGACACCAATCACAAGGATCCCTTTGCTGCCTCAGACTCTAACTGCCCACCAATAGGTTTTCAACTTGCTCATGACTATATTTTAGGGCCAACTATTCACGTTCTATTCCCTTCCTGAGGTAGATAGCAATACCTCTACCCTTCCTTCCTCACCTATCCTTTCTGTGAACAGCTTGTAGCCATCAGTAACCACACTCTAGTCATAGGAATCATCCCACAAGGTTTTAGGTATGGCAACTGTATCATGGTTTTCTAGTAGCACAGTAGCTTCCAGCTCCTCCTGTTTTGCCTCCTAAGCTGTTTGCATTGGTGTAGAGGCACTTCAGCTGGGCAGCTGGTCTTGTCACTTCCTTGGAAGATATAATTCCTTAATTCCTTTTAAGCATTTTTGTTGATTTTTCCATGTTGCCTTCTCCTGTTGCCCCAGCCTCATCTTACTGCCTCATCATTATAGGATTTTGTATGTGCTGCAGTGTTGCTAGCACCTCTCAAGGCAGCGGGTCCTTCCAGGCCCCTTCTAGTACCCTGCCCTCTAATATAGCTCTGCCATCCCACACCTCATCATGGAAAGGCTCACTATCTCCCTCACCCCCTTCAGACCTAGTTTTAAGCCCTTCTAGCTTTTCTCCACGGACCCTTCTCCCCCTTTGAGAAAGGCAAGCCTCATCCCGTGCCCAAAAACTCAGTGCCTCATAGGCCATTTGGTTGTAAAAAAACAAACAAACAAAAAAAACTCACCAAAGTTCTGGCAACAGCACCAGCCATGAAGCCAGATATTTACAGTTAAGATTCTTTAATTTGTTTCTGTATCCTTACCCA
The DNA here is from genome assembly GCA_037305975.1 of Chrysolophus pictus. Classification (NCBI taxonomy): domain Eukaryota; kingdom Metazoa; phylum Chordata; class Aves; order Galliformes; family Phasianidae; genus Chrysolophus; species Chrysolophus pictus. Next base: position 76,427,792 of record CM074577.1, on the reverse strand, counting down.
ATACATGAGGCAGAGAAGAAAAGATGGTCTGTGCATTCAATTCATTCAGCTATTGTCCTTAGTCCCTCTTGATAGCCCTTGACCCATGTGTAGCTGCTTCATCTCTCCCTCTATGGAAAAGCACTAAGGGGCTGTGGTCTCTCAGCCATACTAGGCTAGGTAATTTCCTAGTGACATCCCTCACCTGAACCCCAGGAAGACAGCAACCTTCTCTAAGAGGGTCTGCTCGACATATTGGACTTTCAGTTCCCTGTAAGGAGGAATCACCTACAACTATACCCAATTCTTCTTCGACAATGTAGTCTTGATGTTGGGAGAATGCTTTTCCTGGTTTGGTTTTGTTAATTTATGTTGTCTGTGTGGACTGTTATCACCCACAGATGAGCCTTCCACATCTACGGCCTCCTTGTTGTAGAGAGGCACCTGGGGGCAGTGGAGCAGGCAAAGAGGATTTTCCTTTGCAGTTTTGAGCACAGATTTGCCTCCATCCACTCTTTCCCTTTGTGTTCTTGATTCTAGCCTTGCAATTTTATTCCTTAACCTGATGGGATATAGACTGCCTTGGGTTTTGTATGAAGTATTAATACTGTTTTTGTATTAAGTATTAATACTTAGTATTTAATTCATATGAATGCTTTTTTGATGGAATGACTTTAGGATCATTGATTAAAAATGCTAAATCAGAGTCAAGTAGGCAGTTCTTTTCTGGGAAGTTTGAAAGCCTATAGAAAGAAGAGCTTTGGTTGAATTTGTCTCCTGTTTCATTACTACAGTATTGCCGTGAATATTTACATTTCTATATTTTATCTTTCTACTCAATGTTTTTCCAGGTTCTGCAGGGCAGAAGCAGTGAGTTAGTGCTAATCAGTGCTAAGTTCACCAATTCTTAAGCATATGATACTGTATGTGTGCCCCATGGTCACAGGACTGTCAGGATGAATCTAGGAATTCACATGTGCAAGTTTCAAATTCGTGGCCCGAGTTCATCCTAAGTATTTTTCATGTTAATACTGTGTAAGTTGTGTGTGCTTGAGTCAGGGCAAGATGGTCATATCACAGAATTGCAAGGGTTGAAAAAAACCTCGAGAGACCACAATGAGTCCAACTCCCCATCATTTATAGTAGATCTGTTATTGTGTTTTAATGAGTTAAGCGTTTTAAAAAACTTAATCACTGGCAGCACATACTTTTCTTTTTGCTCTTATATTATCAGTGAATTTGTTTACTTGAACACTTCTGAGTGGTGGTCATAACACTTGTCATCTTATTGATTCCATTTTCTCCCATATTCTTTATTTAAAAAACCCTTAGCGCTTGTGAGATGTTTTGGATGCTGATGTTGCATGTTTTTTTTTAATTGACTATTTCGGGGTAGCATATTTGTTTTTAGTGTTTCCAAGATACTAAAATAGTGAAAAAAGAACAGAGATGTGACATGATTTCAGCTATCAGAGCATATTAGTTGCAGCAAGGAAAATCAGAACTAGATATATGAGGATTCTTATAATTTTGTATGGTTCAGCATTAAAACTTTGAAAATGCTTGATTGAACAAGGCCCTGAACCATCCAATCAAACTTCAGTGAACCTTGTTACAGGCAGGTGATATCCAGAAATCTCTTCCAATTTGAACTGTTTTGTGGTAAAGCAATGTGGAACCTGTTTCTCCTGGGGAAGTCTGCTTTACATTAAGTTTGTAATGCTCCCTTTCCTGATTCTTTTTTAAAAATCCCTAAGCATACTGTTATTTAGATTTACAGTGTATTTGTCCAAATCACTTCTTGACTTACTGCTTTGTAGAGCCATCTGCATGGCAGATGTTTTTTAGCTGTTTTTGTGGAAGATTGACAATGGCAGTTTGTGTTACAGCCAGTTTTACAGACTGTACAGTAACTTTTAGAAACTGAAGTGATTTTAAATGATTTAGGGATATTTCATTCAGGTAAGTTGTTACAAAGCTGAAATAAATTCTTCTGAGGTATGCTTCAGTGTTCAGATATGGATGGAGCCTTCATAAATGAATCCTGAAGAAAAAAATCTTGTTTCTAAGTCTGGTAGTAGCCAGTATACCATATTTTCATAAATCAAGGTGTCTCTTGACTTTTTTGATTTTTTTTTTTTGAAGCATGTTTGTTGTACTGTTACTTTCTTCCTTAACTTTTAAAGCATAGTTTTGTGCTTAGGCACAGGAGAGATAGGGTGGTGATAATAGGTGATCCTTCAAGTGTCACAATCTATGGCAAGAGATGCTTTTGTGCAAGGTACAAAGTAGGAACCTGTGAAAACAGGAGAGAGGACTAACTGCTTTTACAGGGAAGGTTACAAGAAGGTAATTGATACTGCAGGACAAGATGTTTCTGTATTCGGAGTGAAGGAGGAGAGAAACAATCTTTTCCTAACTTTTTTTTTCCTGTTGTAGAAGCCAAGTTTTTCAGTCAGTAAAAAAGAGCATTGTTTTCCTGTACAGGTTAAAGCTATTTGACTGTGAAAATAGCTAAGAATGAGGCTCATGCTGACGTGCTCATTGAAATCAGACTTAAAAGATGTTTTACCCTAAGGCATATTGAAAGTTGTAATGATTTACAGAGATTTGAAGTAGCTGTTTTGCTATTCTGAAATACCTGATGTAACCATAAAGTAATAGAAAGTACTAAAGAGAATAGTTATATAACTCTTTTTTTTTTTTGCCCCAGGAAAATCTGATGAACCAAATTGTGATTGTGACCAGTTTCATTGCGCTAATGGGAAGTGTATTCCAGAATCTTGGAAGTGTAATAATATGGATGAATGCGGAGACAACTCTGATGAAGAAATCTGTGCCAAAGCTAATCCTCCAACAGTTTCTTCCTTTCAACCTTGTGCTAGCAGTCAGTTCCAGTGTCTTTCTCGCTTCACCAAGCTTTACACTTGCCTTCCAGAATCTTTAAAATGTGATGGTAACATCGATTGTCTTGACCTTGGAGATGAAATAGACTGTGAAGTGCCAACGTGTGGGCAGTGGTTGAAATATTTTTATGGTACTTTCAGTTCTCCCAATTATCCTGACTTCTATCCACCTGGAAGCAACTGCACCTGGCTGATAGACACTGGTGATCATCGCAAAGTAATTTTGCGATTCACTGATTTTAAACTTGATGGTACGGGTTTTGGAGACTATGTCAAAATATATGATGGGTTAGAGGAGAATCCACGGAGGCTGTTGCGTGTGCTAACAGCATTTGACTCTCATGCTCCCCTCACAGTTGTTTCATCTTCAGGACAAATAAGAGTGCATTTTTGTGCTGACAAAGTGAATGCTGCAAGAGGTTTCAATGCCACCTATCAAGTGGATGGCTTCTGTTTGCCCTGGGAAATTCCGTGTGGTGGAAATTGGGGTTGCTACACAGAGCAACAACGCTGCGATGGCTACTGGCACTGTCCAAATGGAAGGGATGAAACCAACTGCACCATGTGCCAAAGAGACGAGTTTCCATGTTCTCGAAATGGTGTTTGCTACCCTCGTTCAGATCGCTGCAACTACCAGAATCATTGCCCTAATGGTTCAGATGAAAAAAATTGTTTTTTCTGTCAGCCAGGAAATTTTCACTGTAAAAATAATCGCTGTGTTTTTGAGAGCTGGGTTTGTGATTCTCAAGATGACTGTGGTGATGGCAGTGATGAAGAAAATTGCCCAGTCATTGTGCCTACTAGAGTAATAACTGCAGCTGTCATTGGGAGCCTTATTTGCGGACTGCTGCTTGTCATTGCACTGGGGTGTACCTGTAAATTGTATTCACTCAGGATGTTTGAGAGAAGGTAAGTAGAACAGCGGGACTCAAATACTTAGATTTTTAAATTATTTTCTATCTTTTATTGTTATACTTGAAATATTTTTCTTGATGTACAGTTATTGTTAAAGGTATTGTTCTTCTTTGACTGTAAGATTGAAAGGACTGTAAGTTGAAAGGGGACAGAAATATTCTTATGATTACTTAACTGTTTGGAGTTAAGCTTTCAGATGATACCCAAAAGGAAGTATAGAGAAGCTGCATTTCTGGAATGGAATTAACATTTCAGTTTGTGTTTAATAGCATGTTTCTTTTATTGTAGACTCTGTCATGCCAGAATTATGCACTCCTCAATTTTTTTTAAAGTAATGTGATGTATGTAATGTGAAGTAATGTAAGCATGGTGCCTTTTATATTTAACCAAAGCTTTTGAGGAATTCATTGTTGCACGGTTTTGTTCTTTTATGAGCTGGACAGATGCATAGGAATGACTGCAAGGACTTGCTGTATTTTGAACAAATTAAATAGGCATTTTGTCAATTAAGACTCAACTAAACTAATAAGAAATAATAAAATTACATCTGCTGAAGGTTATTATTTTGAATTATAAGAGGCAGATGTAGTTTTACTATTAAATATTCACCACAATCTTATGTATTAAGAAATTTCTTTTCTCTTCAAAAGATCATTTGAAACTCATTTGTCAAGGGTTGAGGCTGAACTGTTAAGAAGAGAAGCTCCTCCATCTTATGGACAGTTAATTGCCCAGGGTTTAATTCCACCAGTTGAAGACTTTCCAGTCTGTTCACCAAACCAGGTAAGATTTCAAAAAACAGGCAGACTTTTAACAACACAAAAATCACACTATTTTAGCTTCCATGTGCTTTGTTTTGTTTCATATTTCCTTTTTTTTCCTTTTACACCGATACTGTTCTATCAAAGATTAGCTATTGGACAAAATCATATTATGGCAGCACCACAGGGTTTACTTTGCAGGCATTTCTAAATTTCTATTGAAACAACTCTCTCCTTTAATATATATTTTTTTAAAAACTGGCTTTTGGTTAAAATAGGCTGTTGTAAATATTCCTATAATGCTCTACTTGAGTTGGTTTTGTGTTGTGTTGCATTTAATACAGTAAAGTTTACTGTTGGCTCGTGTTGGTGAGCATGTAAGAATCATTACTACACCATAAGTGGAGGATTTTTTTTCTATTTTGAATGGAACTGATTTCACTATGCTTTGCCATAGATTTCAAGTATTTTTTCATGCATTCATGTTCACAAGTAGAAGAATGTTTGAAACCACATAAGTCTTACAAGGATTTCTGGTGGTGGTACAGAGCTTAAGAAACACCACTTATGATGTCTTCATCATGTACTGTGTTCTTTGTGAACCACGTGCTGTTCTGTGTGCCTTTTGTCAGCTTTGGGCTGCATCATGATTGACTTTTTTTGTCTTCTATTACAGTTCTACATTGTACTATTTTGTAATTAATTCTTTTCATGTGTAGGTATCTGGAGAAACTGTGTCATAGTTTTACTGGATTCCCATTGATGAAGACACATGCTATTCTCTTCCCTTTAAAATGAATAAAATGAAGATAGGAGTAGTCCTATCATATATAGGATTATACATACATTTCTCTTTTTACTCCATGTATATGATCTGAATATTTTTATTGAAAATTTCTTCAAAGCTAGATTGCATTACCGTACAGCACATTTGCTATTGCTCCTCTGCTTGGGTGGATGGTACAAACTGGGGATTACAATTTATCACAAGTGATTTTGTAGAGTAGTAGTCTTTCATAATAACACGTGTCAAAACATAGTAGTCTCTTAGTCTTTCAGTGTTACCGTAGTTTCATCCACCATAAAAATACCGATGCATGTAGAATAGTTTTGAACAATGAAAGAATGTTAGTAAATTCCCAGTATGAAAACCAGTATTTCAGAGAAGATCTGTGGCCTTGAAAACATAAGTAGCTGTACTGGGAAACCAGCTTAAAAATAAGCATTGGTAGGGAGTAGGCTGTTACCTTCAAAAATAATGAAAAATTCGTTGAAAAGTAATGATGTTTCCATTAAGATTTTTACTCTATTTAAATCAATGTAACAGCATTGTTTAAAGAAGTTTGTTCTTCAGAAGAGAGAATATCAGTAAGAACAAAAATTGAAGAGGCATTGTAAATTGAATTCTCTGATTTACAAAGGTCAAATGAAATTTCTAATGTGATTAAGTGTTGGGATGGAGTCAGCCATTAGATCAGAATGTGTTCAGCTTTCTTTGTTTTTCAGCAATATATCTTAAGGTTATGAATCTGTATAGAACTGAAAATGCCTAGTGAAGATTTACCACAACTTAGTAGTCTTAAGCTAGGGAAGCCTTGGTTGTTCTGAGCTATAAATAATGCTTGTGCTTTTAGAACTGGATTTTTTTAGGGGTTTGTAGCACTTCCTCCTCTACCTTTTGAAAGTAATGCTTCTAAGCATATGTATGTAGCTTGCTCCAAAAGTCATGCCTCCTATTTATTTCTGTGGAAACGACAATAACACACATCCTCAGCAATAAAACACTGTTTTTCAACATACTCCCATTAGCTATGCAGTTTCACCAGCAATGAACAAGAACCTGCATGCCATGACCATAAAAACCTGCATAGCCACCTGGAATATAGCTCATCTTTCACATTGCTGTCACCACTACTGAAACTCAACACCCTCAGCCTCCATGTGCTCACATCCCCTGGTTGGTCTTCATAGTGTCAATGACTGTCAGAAGATAGAATTCTTTCTGCATGGAGAAATTCAGTTTCCTTCACCTTTGCTTCATTCACACTTCCATGTCAGGCACTATTTTGTCATACTGCCCTTCTGATGCCATCTGTCACACTGCAACAAAGGCATGTAGTCAAATATTGGTGGGAAAGTTCAACTTCTACTGCCATACCATCAATGTTCATCTGATACCATGTGGGCCAACATAATAAAACAGGAGGCATCACTTTTGGAGCAGCCCTCATATTTATGTGCTTGAATTGAAATATCATTCCATGAATCACTGGAAGGGAAGAGGTAGGTCGTAAAGTATTATTTGGATAGTTCTGTATGAACTCTGTGACATCTAAAGGACTGTGAAAAGGATTTGAAAATTTACATAGTGTCAGATAAGTGAAGTTCATTGTTTGTGAAACAAATTGAAATGCATACTTATATGTATGAAATACATACTTACGTGGGGCACTATTTTGTCTAATTTTGAGTGAAGATGTTGACTCAAGTCAAAGGTGTTACTATGATTATTTTACCTTACAGTTTGAAAGTTACAGAAAGTTTTAAGCTGAAAAGTTCTGACTAGAAAATTTATACTAAAACTGGGAAACTTGTGATTTAAAACACAAAACATAAGCAGAAGCATTTAAAATATTTTGAAACTAGATTTATTTAATTGTGCATGAATAGGGAAGAAAGAGCTAGCTACAAGTATCTCTGTTGGAGGTGATATTTAATTTAATCTCTGGATTAAGCAGTCCTGTGTTATAAACAGTAACAAATAGTCACCTCTGTTAAATCTTAAGGAGTTTCTGGAAAATTTCTTCTTTAAATCCCAAACTTTTTGAGGCACATTACAGTGAACTGTACTCTGAAAGCTACAGTGCTTACCTTACCTTCTCATGAGACTGCAACAGATGTAAGTTCTGCACTGAATCTGAGGTTCTACTTTTCTGTAATCTGTGTTCCATATGAAAGGTACAATGTATCTTCTTTCACTTTTTTTTTTTTTAGAGGTCCTTGATCTGGGCAAAAATGAACCTTATATGCTCAATTGCTTTTCTGTTTCTTCTGAACGTATCTCCTTTTTATTTCCCTGGTCCTAGTGTTTTTTCCTCAAGAGAATCCAGGCATCTTTCAAACCTGCTCTGTTTCAAATAGCCTTTTGCTACACACACCAGATCTTTAATAGTAAGGACTCAATATTTTTTAATTTTGAAGACTTTACCTTTAACCTTGCTGATAATATGTAGCTTGGCACAATAGCTGTCATCATTCTTTTGTTAGATCAGTGTCAGAAGATTGTCAGCACTTCACTGTTGTTTGTCTTCTCATTTAGGCTTCAGTTCTGGAAAACCTGAGACTGGCAGTGCGATCTCAACTTGGATTTACTTCCATCAGACTTCCTATTGCTGGCAGATCAAGTAACATTTGGAATCGAATTTTTAATTTTGCAAGGTCACGTCATTCAGGATCACTGGCATTGGTCTCAGCAGATGGAGATGATGTTGCCAGCCAAAGTACTAGTCGAGATGCGGAAAGAAGTAATACTCACAGAAGCCTATTTTCAGTTGAATCTGATGACACAGATACAGAAAATGAGAGAAGAGACACAGCAGGAGCAGTTGGTGGCGTTGCTGCTACCTTGCCTCAGAAAGTCCCACCTGCAACAGCAATAGAAGCAACAGTGGGAGCATGTGGGAGTTCCTCTGCTCAGAGCGGCGGCGGTGGTAACACAGATAGCGGAAGAGAAGTGGCGAGCGTAGAACCCCCAGGCACAAGTCCTGCACGCCACCAGCTCACTAGCGCGCTAAGTCGTATGACTCAAGGCTTACGCTGGGTACGCTTTACGTTAGGGAGATCGAGCTCAGTGAACCAGAACCAAAGTCCTTTGAGACAGCTTGATAATGGGGTAAGTGGAAGAGAAGAGGATGATGATGTTGAAATGTTAATTCCAGTCTCTGATGTAGCATCAGACTTTGACATGAATGACTGTTCAAGACCTCTGCTTGATCTCAGCTCAGATCAAGAACCAGGGCTTAGACAGCCTTACAGTGCAACACATCATGGTGTAAGGTCATGCAATCGAGATGGCCCCTGTGAGAGCTGTGGCATCGTACACACTGCCCAGATACCTGACACTTGCTTAGAAGCAACAGTGAAAAACGAAACTAGTGACGATGAGGCATTATTACTCTGCTAGGTACGGGTTGTTTAGGAAAGATTGTGTACAAGTTGGAGCAATATCTGTCATTGTTTTGTACTTCACAGTTAAAACTAGTTTTTAGTTTTAAAAAGTCCAGGACAACATTATGTTAAAACTATTTTAGCCTGTGTGGTTGATTAAGCATTTCTTATACTGGATGACTTTATGGAACTATTAGAGTGAACGTTTTAATGGCTCTGAATACACAATGTGTGTATCCAGTATAACCTGAGATTACTCTTTAAACTGAAGTTATCCCGGCTAGTTTCAAATTTAGTCTATTCCTGGTACTGTAGTTCAGAACAGAAACGTGGCTGCTCAAGACTTATTTGGCTGCCTGTTTAACCCCATATTAACAGGTGAATTTGTACAGAATTGTTTTCCTTTAGGAATTGACTCTGTTGTATTATTGCCAACATACTTGTAACTTAATATACTAAATGCTGATAAGGATTGTTAATGCAAAATATGTACTTTACTTTGAGTTTATACAACATTTTGTCTAAATATTCTTGGATTTCATTTTAATGTGAACTTATTTAAAGGGAGGAGAAGATTTCTCCAGGAACATTCTTTTTCTTTCAGAAGAACAAAATGCAATGATTCATGAGTTTTAGATAGATATAATAGATAAACTGATGGCAAAAGCTTTTATAGCACTGACTTTCCCAAATGGCAATCTAATATGATACAGCCAAATAGTATGTAAAGCCCCCAGTCTTTAGTCTTTCCAATTTGAAGTGAAAAAGGGCCGAAGATATTACTGTGTGTTAGTTTTTTAAAATATCCAATATGTACAAATACACTAACAGAGTAAGTTCCAACTGGTAGTAGATCTTTCCCTAATACTGTAGGGTATAAAGCTTGTTTGGACTCAAGGGATTTGCACTAAAATCATATTAAGGTCTCTAAATGAGCTTAGTGCACAAGCACTATCACTTTAAGTACTATTATTGTCTAATATTGCAATGGCTATATATTTCCATGGCTCTTTTCTTGGGGTGTTGCATTTTTATTGCAATTGAATTTGCTTTACTAATTCCCTATTTATTCATTGTATTTAAAAACTGGTTTACTTGGTTGCAGACTGGTTGTTTAAAAAAAAAGAAAATCCCTTTCCGTGTATTTTTTTAATTATACTTCATGTTGGAGCAAAACAGATCAGTGGAAAAAAGCTCACAACTTCCAATTTTGTGATAAGCAGGTTAATATGTGGTTACTGGCTTGACAACAAGAATCTACACCTTTTAAAAAACAAAAATGTCAACTACTGTTTTATTTATTCTTTGCCAGTCTGTTTTTAGTAGGCTTAAAGATCCAGTATGAAATGTATTTGTGTGTGATTGTATGCTATTTATTAAATTTTAAATACTTTGTTGAATGTCATTTTAAAGCATGTTTAAAGTCTTGTGCATTTCTGTCGTGTTATGCTGTCGGGCAGAACTGACTAAAATGTTTTAATATGTATCAAAATTAAATTGAATTTTTGTTATGTTTTTGAGGTACTTTTAAAGATAAATCATGTCTGGCTTTTTATTTTACTTTTTAAAAATCTCATCTCTGAAGTACAAATCACATGCAGAAAAAAACCAACAATTGAATGGATTCAAAAGTGTATATTTCTGTCGTCTCCCTCTTCTCTTCATTTACAGACACAGGGATGAGAAAAATAAACAGTTTTACCATCTGGTGGATTTAATTCACAAGAGTAGTAGTAAACTCTGAGTTCAGGACACGGTTATGTAGATTTGTGCTTTTGAGGAACTTATGTGCAATACAGTTGTAAAAGATTTTATTATAATAACCCACGCGGTTTCAAGTTTCAGAACAGATCACATCACACTGGTACCAGTTCAGGTACAGATTGGCCCATAGTTACACATACCTGAGTAAAAGTCATCAATGGCCATTTTTATTCACATTGAATAATATCTAAATCTGTGGGTAATCTTTACTATGATTTCAGTGGCGTTGCTTATAGAGCAGGCAGTTTTGCAATATGAATACGATAACACACTCTGAAATATATGTGAACGGTGTGTCCTAGTATAAAATACTGGGTTTTTAAAGCTTCCTAATTATCATTAGAAAGTGGTTATGGAAATGTTTGTCACTGAGGCAGATACATTTTGAAGAAAAAAACTTCATTAGTCAACCTTAGTTGTATACACACACACAAAGTGATCTAAAGCGGTTCCATGAAATGCCCCAACTAGCATGTACCTATGGTTTCCATAATGCAGATGTAAAGTAGAATACGATGTTTAATTTGTTTTAAAGAATAAATGCTACACGTTAAACTGAGAAGTTGGATTTGATTGAGAATTTGGAAATTTGTAAATAAAATTAATATTTGTATGAGGCTCATTTGTTGCAGTGATTTTTTTTCTTAGTGATTTTAGAGGGAGTGATAATTCTGATTTATACAATACTGGATTGGATTTACTTTTTAACTGAGAATTTTTGAAGTCGTGTTAATTTTATTTTGGAGCTGCTTAAATTATCATTTTGTTTAAATGACTTCTTATTTAGATCTGCTGCAATGCTAGGACATGTTGAAGAAAATTCAGCATGATTAACCGCGAAGTTATTTTCTGCTGTAAATCACTTTTAGCTGAAAGCTTTGAAAAATGTAAATTACTGTGAAGTGATTTTTCTCCTCATGTAAAGCCTTCTAGGTAAGGAAGGAGTCTGCCATTGTTTCTTTTCACATATCACACTTTTTTTTGGTGATGTGATTTGCACTAAAGTATTAAGAGGACTGACTGAGCCTCCAGTGTTACCAAAGCCAAGTCCATTTTCAGTACAGTGAAACAAGTATTGCTGATAGATCTTCTTTCAAAGTAATTTCCAGGAGAAAATACTGGGATGAGTTGCTATGCTGTGTTCTATTACCCATCCAAAAGCCAAAGCAGGAACTTGGGTTCAGTCTAGGTGAATCACAGTTCAGATTTGCAGCACGTACTTTTCAGTGAGCCTTTATGTTACATGCTGCAGATGAAAGTTAATACCAAGTTTTCCTGTTAAGATCAGTTTTTGCTTCATTTGCAAAATGTGGGTGTTTTCTGGCCTGTTTCGTTCCCCTGGTGCTGTGAAACTGCTGCAGTCATCTTCTGGAAGTGCTGTACATTTTCCATAAATCTGTTTTAAGTCAACAGCATTAATCTCATGTAGCTGTGATGAGTGAGGTTTGGAAATTGTTTGTTTGATCTGGCTGTCTCTCTTTTTTTCTTCCTCTCCTGTGAGTTTCTGAAACTAAGTAGTTGGTAACTGAGGACTTCCAGGGTGTCACCTACAGTTTAATTGCTGAAAGCGGGGATGTGTTCTGAAACAAAGGGGGAGAAATCTTGTCACTTTGCCAAGTCACTGGAAGTTGGAATACGTAAGCAGACTGATACTTAAAACTCTTCTCCTTTTTCTTTCTTTTCCTGTTTAGTGATTGGTTAACTACTGTTTACCTTTTCTGTAAAACTTTTCTGTATGTAAGTAAATTGAGTTCTAGTTCATTTTCTGACTTTGTAAGTTTATAGCACAACATTCCTTTCTTGTTGGTATATTTGCCCAGTTTAGCTTCCCTTCACTTCCAGTCGCACACTGATGGGGGAAGAGAATGTATTCATTAAAATAAAAAAAGTATCTAACAAGTTAGGTATGTGCAAAACATCATCCACGACTGATAGGGGTTAAAAAGAGAAGAAGCTCTATAAGCAGTTTAGTTTAGTGATTGCTGTTCACACTTTGAGAAAGGGCATTTAGGGATAGATGAACAAAACACAGCTGAACTTTGTAAATACCCCGGCACAGATTATTGTTTCTAATGTTCTCCACCATGAAATCTAGCAGAAGAACTTAGCTCTCAGCATTAGTTCCTCTCCGTGACCAAGATGCATCGCATTGTCAAAGTCAACAGAAAAGGTACAATCTGAAAGAATGTCACTTGCAAAGTTTGAATTCTACGTTATGATCACGTGCACTGCTTCTGTTGGACAGGAAGGGGTGGAACAGAGGAGGCAAGAAAATATTATGAAAAGGTAATTATTTTGATTTTGAATGACTGGAGGATCTAAAGGAATAATTGTAATCTGTAATACTATGCAAAGTATCTGTATTTGGAGATTAGCGATGGTAGGAGACAATCCTAGCTCAAAACACATCTAAATAAATGTTCTGGTTCTTAGCAGAGAACATTTATACAAAATGCAAAGGACAAGTTAATAAGCTTGTTTTAAAAAGTGAGGAAAAGATCCACAAAATAGGAATATGTTGTAGATGTTGCCTAGCAAGGTTGGGTATCTCAATTTGAAGCAGAATTCTCAGATTTTGTCACAGCTGTCACAGCAAATCACAGTTGACTTGCAGTGTTACAGAGTGATACAATTCCATTTGTACCTTTGTAACCAGTTATCTTTTTTTCTTAAAATATGTCAATAGAAATAGAGAAATAATCTTCTGATGTTTCTTAAGCTATAGAAAATTCATTGAGAACAGTTGGTAAAATTCACTGAAAATCAGTGGTATCCTTTTTGTTCATTTTCTTGCATTGAAAACCTGGTTCATAATCCAGTCATCCTTCAAGGGAGGAAAGCTGATAAAAATGGAAAATACAGTTAATACAGTTAAGTAATACATGAGCTCTACTTCCTCTGCACTGCTCAATGTCAGTCTCTAGTTTCTTTCTCAAAGCACAAAATCACAGAATGGCCAGGGTTGGAAGGGACCTCAAGGATCATGAATCTCCAACCCCCCTGCACATCCAGGGTCACCAACCTTCCCATTTAATACTAGACCAGGCTGCCCAGGGCCCCATCCAATCTGGCCCTGAACACCTCCGGGGACGGGGCATCCACAACCTCTCTGGGCAGCCTGTTCCAGCACCTCACCACTCTCTCTGTTAAGAACTTCCCCCTGACATCCAACCTAAATCTTCCCTCTCTCAACTTAAAAAGATTTCCTCTTGTCCTACTATTGTCTACCCTTTCAAAGAATTGATTTCCCTCCTGTTTGTAGGCTCCCTTTAGGTATTGAAATGCTGCAATGAGGTCACTCCGCAGCCTTCTTTTCTCCAGGTTGAGCAAGCCCAGCTCCCTCAGCTTGTCCTCATAGGGGAGGTGCTCCAGTCCCCTGATCATCTTCGTGGCCCTCCTCTGGACCCTCTCCAACAGTTCCCTGTCTTTTTTGTACTGGGGGCTTCAGATCTGGACACTGTACTCCAGATGGGGCCTCACAAGAGCAGAGTAGAGGGGAACAATCATCTCCCTATCCCTGCTGGCCACCCCTCTTCTGATGGAGCCCAGGATACCATTTGCTTTCCAACTGCAAGGGCACACTGCTGGCTCATGTTAAGCTTTTCATCCATCAGGACCCCCAGGTCCTTCTCTGCAGGGCTGCTCTCAAGGACTGCTCCTTCCAGTTTGTATAGATGCCTGGGATTCCATCTGCTGTATTCTGACATACATCTTTCCATCACCATCTTTTTTTTGTTTGTTTTTGTTTGTTTGTTTTTAAGCTCAGTGCCAGCAAGAATCTTTGGGTTAAGAAAGTGCTGAAGAGTGTGTATGTCTCAGAAGTCTTCGAATTCATTATGTCATCATAATGACTTGTAGAAGATGTCTCCAAGGTCTTCCAAACCTCAGTTATCTGTTTCTTGCAAACCTATTCCTTAATTTGCTGAATTATTTTCTTTTGGTAGATAATAGACATGGACTGGATTTTCTTCAGAGTTCTTTATCTTAAATCACATTAATTCCTAGGTTACTTAGAAGACTCTTTGATAAAATTCTATGATAGTCACTTGAAATGAGACATTTCCATATATATACATTTCCAGGATTATTTACTTTGCTGCAGATCACAAAAGCATTAGCATAAGATGCAAGTTCAAGGTTGCAATTGATGGCTTTCTGTAATGTCTCTTACTTGACTAACCTACCACGTAGTATTTTAGGGTGAGTAAACATTACTTAACAGAAAACCTCTCTGTATAGTGCAGAGACATCCACTGATTACAGAATAAATATTTGTTTTAAACTGAGCAAAGAGAAGGGCAGAAAGAGTAACATGTTTTGTGGGTAAGTGAAGGTTACAGCATCAATCAGGAACCCAGGTCCTCGTTGCAGCATCGAGTTCACAGCAGTAACTAAGAATATGGGGCCAGTTGTCTTCCTGCAGTATTACTGGAATTATTTCTATCTCACAAGTGATATTTGAGACCATTCTGCCCAGGGACAGATGAGCTCTCAAATATTAAATATTTACCAAATTTCCATAAATGCCATTGATGTGAGATTATCTTGTTTGTCCAAATGGACTAAATAAAAGAACTGCTTAGATGGAATGTCATTATCTATTTAAAGTGCTTAAAACGACCCGTGGGATAGATCCAGTTTTCTTACGCACAGCAGTATTAAGGCCTTCACTCTCAATTACCTTGCCAGTTTGTGGGATGATCTGCAGCTCTGAGCTGGGCTCAAAGTTACAGATTTAGGTAGTGAAGAGCGTGATCCACAAAGCCTAAACAAGCCAGGAAGAAATCTCGGGAGGGAAAGTGGAGCTCAAAACTGATGCCTTTCAGAAAAAGAAAAAAGTAGGCTTTGGACCCATGCTACTCCGTGCCTTTAGGTGTCTTAACTTATGTCAGCTAATTCCTGCACGAGACACACAAAAAAAGTGTCCTGAATGTCCTGAAGCTTACCATAGAGTGATGTGATGTGGTGGGCCTGACTTCAAATCTCCCTTGGCTCCATTTGGAATAAGGATTTGAGCAAAGCAGAGATAGCACCACTATCACTAGCCCCAGAGCAATGAAGATGATTATCCAGGTCTGTCATGTGGAAACTCATTTTCTAGAAATCACTAAATATTCATTGGCAAAGGAGAAATAGAAAGTGACTATTTTCAGTTGGTGATTTGGGCACTGAGTTGGGACATTCAGGATGAAGTTATGCCAATAAATACTTAACTTGTTGACATAGTCATTCAATATTCATTGGGGCGTACACGTGAGTTTGACCGCTGCAACCTACCAGTATGCAAGCAATGAACCTCTTGCCTTTGCAGCCCTCTTGTGACATGACAAATGTCACTTTGTTTACACAACAGTGGACTTTTGTAACTGAGAGGCATCCACCTCAGGCCCCTTGCAGCCCAGTTATTTAGTTGCCCATCTGTGTGTGGAAAAAATGGGTTTGCTGTTTCAGCAGCAGCAGAGATCCAAAGTGCGTCCCTGTTACCCCATTTCTGTGCCCACCTGGGCCTCTTTCTATTGTCACTCTCTACTATTAACAGCTCCTGCCTTACAGAACCATAATTCAACCCCCTCCAGGGTCTTTCTTCCCCTTTCTTCATCTGGCTAGTCATACAGCAGAACCGTGTGCTGAGGACAGGAGGGGTGCCAGCTGAACCAAAGGGCATGGAATGCTCCAGTGGGGTGAGGCAAGGCCTGTCTGCACGAAGCAGGAGATGGAAAGCAAAACGCATTATAAAGTAGTAACGGTATTCATAAATAACCACACTGTGATTCTCCCCTTTCATTTCAGTCCAAGTTTTCAGATCGTTTTCTAGCTCCCTTGCTGTTACCTTCCCGTCTCTCTCTCCAGGCCGAGTCCGCCCTTCGCAGAGGGCTCCCGACAGCCCTTTTCCCAACGCCCCCCCAGCTCCCCTGCCTCCCGCCCCCGCGGCTCTCCCCGCAGCCGGGCCAGGCCGACGAGTGCCGGCCTCGGCCGCTGCTGCCCGCGGGGCCGGGCCGGGCAGGGCAGGGCAGGGCGGGGCCCCCCGGCCGTTGTGCCGGAACAGAGCGCGCTGGGGGCGCGGGGCAGCGGGCGGGGGCAGCGCAGCGCAGGAGGCGGGGCAGCGGGCACGATGATGGCGCAGGGCAACAGCTGCCGGAAGATCGTTTTCATGTGGTCCTTTGACTATGGCCAGACGCCTCCGCCGCCTGAGGTGAGAGGAGGCCTCGGCAGCGCCCAGAAAAGCCCGAAGGGTGCCCTGCCCCAGCCAACGGCCGCTCTGTTTCGCTGAGTAGCGGTGTCTGGGGGAAGGGCATGGTGCCAGGACCCCAGGTAGCGCGCTTTCCCCCGGTGCCTTCCAGGATGCAGGCTGGGAGAGACGGCTGATAGCCCGTGCCCTCGGAGGGGATTTGGGCGCGCAGACCTGTGAGTGCAAAGCCTGGTCCCTCAGGGCACCCACAGGCTCCCCAGCTGGCCTCGTGGAGAGCTCGTGGCACCCTTGGCTTCCTCAGTGCCGCTGCAGAGCTCAGGTCAGCTTTGGGCATCCAGACCCGTGAACAGCCAGCTTTCCGAAGCTGCCCAGCACGTTATAAACTCCACAGTGCAAAGGGTGGGGCTGGAGTGAGCACCATGAGAACACAGCTGGACTGCCCTGAAAGCCTGGTTCCCATCTCTAGGTAAAGAAGAAGAAACAGCAGAAATGCCCAGAAGCAGGCCTCCTGGCCAGAGGCAGGCTTTGTGCTTCGGCTCACTGCACTCCCCTCGGTCATTGGTGCTTCCCCAAAGGCTGTGGGTGGGGCTGCCAAAGGCCGTGAGCTCAATTCCTGTTTAAATATCCCCATGTTGTGTGTGTTTAGGGCCATTTGCAGATAACACAGGACGGGTAGGCTGAGCGATAAGCAATTTTCTGAGCCGAGTCCTCATTCCCTGTCTTCCAGCCTCCCATGCCAAAACAGAGGCTTCTGATCAAGGGTGGAAGAGTTGTGAATGATGACCAATCTGTGGAGGCTGATGTGTATGTGGAAGAAGGAGTGGTGCAGGAAGTGGGACCAAACCTAAATCCCAAGCCTCCCAGTGGCCTCACCGTGCTGGATGCGACCAACAAGCTGGTGATCCCTGGGGGCATTGATACGCACACGCACTTGCAGTTCCCTTTCATGGGCACCACATCAAAAGATGACTTCTATACAGGAACAAAGGTGGGTGCATGTGACCACATCTGTGCGTATATGCATTTCTTTCTCTGCATCTGGTCTTTCTCAGAAAGAAACACGTCTGCTGATTATGCAATATTAATGCTGATGGAGAGAAAATTGCATTCCTCAAGTAAAGGCAATTGTGCTGTTTCTTGGTTCAGCCACTATAATAAGCAATCAGGATACCCAAAGGCGCATTCCGCCAGCAAGTTATTTGGGTTCCTTCAAAGACTTTGCTGGATGCCAGTGGCAAGTGTTAAGAATGGTCGTTTGCCCTGGCTGTCACCATGCCGAGTGCAACTCACCTTGGAGTATGGGCTTCATGCTTTTCAGAACAAAGGTTAACTAAAGCAACCATGCAACTCCCCCAGTGTGCTGGGAGCATTTCTGTGGTAACCTGATCTTTCTCCTCTGTTAGCATGAACGCAAGTTTTTCATGTCATTCACTTCTGTCCAGACTGTCTCAGTGAGAGTTCAAATACCAGTTCAAATGCACTTTCTTAAAAATACCTCTTTTCTCCCATTTATGTACTTGGAGTTCTTCTTGCAGATTTTCATCTGATCTTGTTGTATTGCTTGCATTAGCAGTTATCAGTTATTATTAGTAGCAATGCATCATCTCTATAAACAAAAATACTCATACAGATCTCCCTGAAATTCGTAACCTACTTAGTGCTTTGCTGTACAAGTTGAAATCCTTTGCCCACAGGAGAGATGACATTGCCCTGTGAAGTGACTGGTCTGTTAGGCAACATCTTCAGAGAGCCTGCTACATCCTGTCCATGAGAGATGGCTTAACTGTGGTTTGTCAAAAAGGGGAAAGCAACAGGGAAACCTTTCTAAAGAAGTGGCTTTCACTGATGTTTTCTAATGTGGAAAATACTAGTTTGCCTCTTTAAGATAGCTGAAATAAGTTAAATTAACTTATTTTAACAAATGGTGGGATGCAGTAAGAACACAGCTGTTAAGAGCCTTTAGGGTTTGCAGTCCTGCTTAGTCTGATCCTCTTCTTTAGCAGGAAATTTCATTTCTTTCTTGTTCCATGATGCCATTGACAGGAGAACTACAAATGAGCTGTTATCCTTAAATTACTATCATGTTTCTTTCAATAACACTGTAACTACTCCCAACTCCAGACACATTTGTTTCCAGCGCTGTTGTTATTTGGAATGGAAATATTTTACATGCAGCTTTAAGCACAATAACTATTCTTCTCTACGTGCTTGGAAATTACAGTGCCTTATTAAATAGGTTGTAATTATTATGCACAAGCTTGACAAAAATTATTTTGCCCATCACAGCAGACAAGTTCTGGTAGAAATGGGGAAACCTGTTATTATATGGGCCTCAAAACGCATTTTAGTTATCAAAATGGCTTCCACAAGCAGTTTTTGGTCATTATGTTACTTTTTGTGATGAACTGGTAGAAACACAGATCTCACAAAGCAGGTTTCCTCTGAATGCATTACAGGATTAGATTTCTGGAGTACTTAGTTTGTATAATTTACAGTACTCACATATATATCTTTTAATGTTTGGGGGCTTTAAACTATTTTTGCAACAGTCCCTTATTTTTCTCTGAAGACCATCTGAAGAGAACCAAAGATTCAGATTAATTCAAATGTAGATGCCTACATTATGAAATCCCAAATTAGGAAAGGTAAAAAAAAAAAAAAAGGAATTATTTGAATTAGCATTTAAGTTTATCAATAATTATTTGTACTGGAGGCAGTGGACACAGGAGCTCCAAAACACAAGCTGCGTATAGAGAACAGAATGTCCAAATAGCACAGATTGCATACCCAGAACAAAGTTAGTGACTTTGGTGGCCAGCAGGAGGCTTTAGCTCCAGTCCAATGATCAGAGGTCACAAAGTTAGATATTGTGACCCAGGTCAAAGTGTGGAAAGTGTTTGGAGCTGTTTACCCAGGATCATCATTTAACATGCATCTTGGCAGGAGAATCGTAGAGGCAAAATTGTGTTCCAACTACTATAATAAAAAGCTAAGACTTATCCATTCAGTTGAATAAAAGAAAGCATTTATAAATGTTTTGAGAAGAAAAGTCTTTGGTTGGAATTGTAGAACCTGTGGCATTTCTTTACCTTCAAACTTACAAATATTCTTTAATTTTAATTCTCAACTAACAATTAAGAAGCTAAGACATTTCTTTGGAAAAAAAAAAAAAAAAAAAAAACTGATAGTTTGAACAACTTTTCCTTAGTGTTCATCACTGATTCAAAAATGTGTCACTCTCCAAACTTCTTTTTGTTTGCAAAATATACTGACATATTTGCAGTTTTAATTCTGATTGCTCAATGAAGGCAGTGATCTGAACAGAACACTGCAACCCATTGTGAAAAAAAAAAAAAAAAAATCTTTACCTGCATGGGGTCAAGCCAAATATTTTTCCTTAATTGAAAGAAATCTTAGGACTTTGTTAAGAAGGATCTGTGAGCTTTAGTAAGGCAAAGTCAAACAAGCATCATTTAGAGAAAGAAGAAATGGGTTTATTTAGGAATGGAGTAATGCAGCATGAACTGTGTTTACTTTGATCTGAATAGCTTGTAGCTGTTATGCAGAGGGATGTTGTTCAGAGCAGTAGAGAGAATTTCTCTGGCTAGTTTGGAATAGACCAGAAATTGCAGCAAATAAATTACCTTAGTGGCAATTTCCAGTAGTCTAGGATTTGGTTCCTACCAGTGACTACTGACTCAGTTAAAAAGCGCTTTGAATCTTCTTAACATATATAAATTATTTATTTAAAAGCAGATAACTTATAAACAACATTTTTGGTAATCTACTATGCAGTTTTTCTAAATTATACCCTTCCAGTAACAACAGCAACAACAATTTTAAAATACGTTTTATATTCTTTTGGTGTTAGACAAGTTTGATGATTTTGACAGCGGACTTTTAAACAAAATGTTTTGGTATTTATTCCATTGTGTCTCTATCCCTTAGTGCTTGTTTGTCATACAGGCTTGTTTTTTCAACCAAATAGATTCTGAGGAGGCATATCTCATGTTGACTGGGGTCTGGTGCTGCTCATCTTTCCCTGTGAACTCATCCACTGCACAAGGAATCAGAGAACATAGGAGACACTATTATTTTTCTCACTTATTGCTAATTATTAATTTTTTGTTTTCAGGCTGCTGTGGCAGGAGGCACCACTATGATCATTGACTTCGCCATTCCTCAGAAAGGCTGCTCTCTTATTGAAGCTTTTAATAAATGGAAAAGCTGGGCAGACCCTAAGGTTTGCTGTGATTATGCACTGCATGTGGCTGTTACCTGGTGGAGCGACAAGGTACACACAACAGGCATTTTTCAGTTCCATGAATTTGTACCACACCTGCCTGGAATTAGTCCTCGGAAGGAAAATGAATGTTAATATGTTTTTGTATGTACAAACTAGAATAGTCCACACCTTTATAAAATACATGTATTTGGGGGAAAAAAAAGTCTGCAGATAACCTACATGTTTGGATAATATTGCATGAATTTGATGGAGGGGAAGCAAGCTGTGCAATGTCAGGGCCAGCCAGACCAGAGGGACAGGAGGTGTTTGCATAAATTTTGCCTTTTCTGTCTGAACGCTCAGTAATCTGTGTTCCTGTTAAATCTTGGGGTAGGGTTTGTGGTGGTGTATTAATAAGGGCATATATGAAAAATATGGTGATTAGCTTTATTTGCAAAGGAAGAATTTTGATCCTGAGTAACTGCGCTTATATCACCTTAAAGAAAAGCAGAGTTGGAGCCAAGAATTTCTAAAACATGAGATTACCTAGAAAAACTTTTTGGAGTCTAATTATGAAAGGATCATCATTGTTGTATAAAAATTTGCTAACTGCCTAAAAGTTTTACCACGGAAATGAACGTTTCAGATGCTTGACATCTATCTGAACGTGACCTATATTATATAAGACCACTTTGGATCCTTAGAGAATTTTCATCAGTAGCTGGATATGCTAATTAAATTTCATTTTAAAATATGAAGTATGAGTACTTCCTCTAACTTTTATCTTTCAGAATGCATAAGCCATGCCCTTCTCATTTGCTATCCACTCCTCAAGATTTAAAGTCTTGATTAAAGTTATGCATCCTTTGAGTTCCTTCCCTTAGTGGTAAAAGTTAGTGGAAAAGAAAATAAATGAAAAAGGAATATTAGCTTTTTTCTTCCATATTTGTGCCAGATTAGGGTCTTGTGTCAGACATTTATTTGCTTGATAATTCCAGTAAAGATAATGCTCCAACACAGAAGTCTTTCTTTGATTTTTTATTAATCTTTCACTTTTCTTGGGCAGATTCAAGCAGATTACTAGAGAGAAGATGAACTATAGTGTCTTAATTTTTCTAAAGAAGCCCATGGAAACTGTAATAGCATCACAAATATGCAAGAAGTACTATCACCATCATTTCACTGGGAAGGGAGAGCTCAAGTTCTAGTGGTTGGTGACCCTCCCTGTGGTAGGGGGGGTTGAAACTAGATGATCTTTATGGTCCTTTTCAACCCAGGCCTTCTATGATTCTAAGTTAGTTAATGGGTAGATTTTGGTATTAGAGTATTTTCAACATAAGGTTTTCAGTGGAATAAAATTTTACTTCACTGTCTTAAAAAAAAAAAAAAATCCCTTCCAGTATTTGCACTGCAGTGGCCCCGGTTTATGTACTTTGAGAAGCAATTTCATGCAAGAGTAATAGTAATCAGCCTTTACATATGTAACTTGGGCTGTTTGAACTGAATATATTTTTGATGGGTGAGTAAAGCCTGGTTGTTGGTTCATACCCATTTCTTTGTAGAAAGTTAACAGGTAAAATTTTATATTGTTGTTTTGTGAGAATTGCTAACTATCTTTCAGGTGAAGGAAGAAATGAAAAGTCTTGTTCAAGACAAAGGTGTCAATTCCTTCAAGATGTTTATGGCCTATAAAGATTTATACATGCTTTGTGATGAGGAATTGTATGCAGCTTTTTCCTGCTGTAAGGAACTTGGAACAATTGCTCAAGTTCATGCAGAGAATGGGGAGCTAATAGCACAGGTGGGCATGTGATATTTTGTCCATTGAAGTCAGAAATATAACTCGTCCTGTTATCTAAACACTTTAGAGAAAGGCTTTTTTCCCCTATTTAAACTACAACAAACTGAAGACTGAGATCCCAAAGGTTGTTTGTGGTGGGCATAGGTATTTTTAACCTGGAATACTGGGTTTGATACAGATAGGAAGCAAATGGTTCTGTCACAATTAGAGTCATACTTGCCATATAACACATTGCAATGTATACTTGGCTAAAGAAAGCATCAGGCAAAGCCTACCATGAGCTCAGTTGAAGGGGAAGTTCTTGGTCAAATATTTGCATGTTAGGTGTATGATGCCTGACCCTATGTAGCACAATAATAAATTACCTGAGAAAGAAAGCATTGTAACTAACTTGTTCCTTCACAGACTTACTGCAGTTGTCTGGTTTAGGATCTATGTGACAGACTGTATGTTCACAATACCATGTTTTCACTTTAACTGACTCTTAAATGTTTTTATGTCCAGAACACGAAGAAGTTGCTGGCAATGGGGATAACTGGTCCTGAGGGTCATGCTTTGTCACATAATGAAGACGTGGAAGCTGAAGCTACGCATAGAGCAATTACCATAGCAAATACCATAAACTGCCCCCTTTATGTAGTCCATGTGATGAGTAAGTCTTCAGCAAAGATGATAACCAATGCACGAAATGAAGGTAAAAGTCCTAATTACTTTATGCTTGGCTATAGCATCGAAGTCATCAGTGTCTCAGTCTGCAGGGCTGCCTTAACCCTAAAAGCATGGGTGAACTCCTTGGAATGGGATCTTTAAACTGTGTGTGTGGAGCTAAGAACTGTGGAAGGACAGTTACTGAGGTTGATACTTTCCCTTCTCCCCGGAATAGCCTTTTTCTCCTTCATGCTACATCTTCACAGTTGAAGTGGTAGCCAGAACAGCACTGCATTAAAAATGATATGAAGTTACAAATAGAATTATATTTTTAACTCATAAGAGAGAAACAGCAAATATTTATTGATGTAAAATAGCAATATCAAAGTTTAATTGTAAATAAGACAGTGGCTTAACAAGATCCAAGATGGCAAAGTACGCTTGATTATTCATTGCATAGTGGATAGGATTAAACACATTTGTCCAGGAGACCCGCCTGGACCTTACTCTTGAGTTATGAGGTTCAGAGAAGAACCTTTTGCTTTCTAAACAACTTGAACCAAAGAAGTAAGGAGCTTAGATGCAGCTGAATCTCCTCATTGTCCTAGACATGGTCACTAATTTACATCTAAAGAATATGTGCACAGTCAATTTAAGATACAGTCATCTCAGTGAAGCTTGCATAGTTTACAGGCTATAAGTCACTTACTGAAGATCTGTCGAGGCAAGGAATCTCTTGGCATCCAGGCATAAGGGATCTCTGTTGCAAGCATAACTTTAAGAGGTGTCACTGCTCAAAGGGAGATACTGTTGTGCAGCCAGCTACTGTGCAAGAGGGCTCAACGGGCTGCTCACTATCTATGGGATAAGACGATTAACTCACAGTCGTGTTTGTATATCAACTATAGATATTAGAGTCTTCCAAATTTGGCTTGAGTCAAGACACTGACCAGCACTGTGGTTAGGTGGGTGCACTGTGCAAATTAACACTTTGCTATACTGTGTTATGTTTCCCACACCACTTTGAGCTGGATGATGGAACCGTTGCATCCATCATGACTGCAATTTCTGGTCATCTACTTAAGTTGGATACAACTATCGCAACTGCCACTGGTGATTGTCACTTGAGCAGGGATTTTGGGAATAGAGGTCAGGTTGAGGGGTTGGGGAAGCATACTGTGACCAGCCTGAGGCAATGGATATGTTGCTATTCTCCTCCATTGAGTTACAGTCAGCAGCTGGCTGAACATGAGCCACCCATGTGCCCTGTGCCCAGGTGACCAAGAAGGCCAATGGCATCCTGGCTTGTGTCAGAAGTAGTTCAGTCAGCAGTAGCAGGGAGGTGATCATGCCTGTACTCAGCCCTAGTGAGGCCACATCTTGAGTACTATGTTCAGTTTTGGGCCCATCTCTACAAGAAAAACATTGAGGCTGTGGGGTATGTCCAAAGAATGTCATTGAAGCTGATGAAGGATCTGGAGCACAAATCTTATGAGGAACAGCTGAGGGAGCTGGGATGGTTTAGTCTGGAGAAGAGGAGGCTCAGAGGAGACTTTATTGCACTGCAACTACCTGAAGGAGGTTGTAGAAAGGTGGGGGGGTCAACCTCTTCTCCCAAGTGACTAGCGATAGGATGAGGTATAGTAGACGTAAGTTGTGCCAGGGAAGGTTCAGGTTGGATATTAGGAAAAAATTATTCTCAGAAGAGTGATAAGACATTGGAATAGGCTGCCCAGAGTAATGGTGGAGTCACTGAGTCACCGTGGAGCATTTACAAGAAAAGGGTAGATGCAGCATTTAGGGACATAGTTTAGTGGGCATGGTGGTGATGGATTGAGGATTGGACTAGATGATCTTAGAGGGTTTTTCCAACTTAATGATTCTAGAATTCTATAATTTTCAAGCCTATATCAGCTATTTAGGTGAGAAATTGTGCAACAGTGACGATGCCATGTTTGTACAGACTGTGCTGTTACATGATGAGGATGTGTATTTATTGGGCACTTAGAAGTCAGGGTGATGTTGACAGTGTCCAAAAGCTTAAATTCCCTCCAGAGAACAATTTTTTAGTTCATGCACTACAAGGTTCATAATCAGTTCTGGCCAGCCAGGGTAGCCTGATGCTCTTGGCCATCTGTTGGGCAGACTAAAAGCTGCCTGCAGGTTGAAAGGATTAGACTGTTGCACGTGTTCTTCTGTAAGTGCCGGTGGAAGCACAGCACTGTGGGGACATTATGTCAGTAGAAGGGATAAGACCGAAGCTCATGATTTGAAGGACCTGAATTCTTATGGGTTATCTGTCCTTGTTATCTTTTCATCTCACAAATGTGAAATGCATACAGATTTGTTTCCTCATTTCTTGACTTTAGACTTTACACTAGTGGCACGTATTATTGATATCAAAATGCACAGTTTGAGATCTTGTACAAAAATACAACCAAAATCAGGCTGACATCAGTGTGCTAAAATAAATTGGAATGTTTATGTGGAATACGTATTGGTTATGACTTCTAGTAAGACTTTTCTATATTTCAGGTTTATAAAAGAATCTTACCAACATATTTTTTAGTAGCATGTTTTTTGTACTATGCTATACTAAATTTCTCCACTAGATGACAGTGCTGCCAGTGATGTGAATTCTATCCATCACTGAACTGTTATTTGCACATTCATAGGCATAGGCATAACACTGACATTCATGTCAAAGTTAACTACAAGAAGCTGTAACAATGGTTAAAATACTCAGATTAAAGACAAAACACTGGCTGTGAATGTAAAAGACCTAAGAGAAGAGGTGTTGTTTGTAACACACTAATCAAGTACAAAATACAATGTTGTTAGTAAATTCTGTAAAATATTGTCTGACATATGTTGTAAAATAAACTGCAGTGCCAGTATGATAAATGGCTTTATTGCAGTATGCTGCTTCAGAGTATAAAAAGAATAAATTGCTATTACTTATGCTTATTGTTGTGCAAATTGCATTTTGTAGCTTCCTGTGTTCATAATTGTCAAAATGCTTGTCTTTATGCATCACAATATAAAACATCTTTTCATAATTAATTTCTGCTTTCATTGAAGTATGTATCTTAGGAGAAAGAAATCTAGCATTGATTAAGAAATTACTGAAGAGCACTAATGTACTACAAAGATTGGTATAACAGCTACAGGTTTTAGAGAGGCTGATCTATGTAAATTCTGAACTGGTAAAGGATTGCCAGAAGGTGGAGGGCAATAGTTCTTCCCTTCTGCTAGGCACTTATGAGACCATATCTGGAGAACTGAATCCAATTCTGGACCCTCAGTATAAGAGAGATTTGAACATACTGGAGAGAGAGTCCACCAGAGAGCCACCAAGGTGCTGAAGGGTCTGGAGCACCTCCTCTGTGGGGAGAGGCTGAGAGACCTGGGCCTGCTCAACTTGGAGCAACTGATCCCCTCTGACATCTCATCAATATCTACATATAGGGGGATCTCATCTATATCTATAAATACCTGAAATACCTGAAGAGAGGATGTAGTGTGAAGGTGAAACTAGGATCATTTCAGTGGTGTGCAGTACCAGAACAAGATGCAGCGGGCACAAACTGGAAGACAGGAGGCTGCTTCTGTGCACCAGGCAGCACTGCTGTGATGTGTGGATGCTGGAGCACTGGCACAGGTTGCCTAGAGGCTATGGAGTCTTCTCCTGGACATGGACCTGGGCCCCCTGCTCTGGGTGTCCCTGGTTGAACAGGGGTGGGACTTGATGGCTCCAGGAGTTCATTCCAGCTTCAGGCACTCTGTGATTCTGTAAAAAGCCAAATATTTGAAGGATATTCAACCTGGAGAAGTTAAAACCACTCTAATATGAAAGCTGAGAAAACTCTTATATACAGGGAGACTCGAAGGCATTGAAAATATTCACTTTAACACAGTTTATTCACCTTTTCAAGATTATTTCTCCATCCTTTGATACTAGCTTTCTGGTCCTTACAGTTGTGAAATTTTTCATGTTTCTTACTAAGTACTTAACATGAAGTACTGTGTGTGAGTGCATATTCCTCTCAGCCTATACTGGAGGAATATTGATGTCCTTTGCTGTTCCATCACACACCTGAAAAAGGGAGAGACTGATCTTCAGTGAGAAAAATTTATATTTTGGGTGATGGCATGATATCAGTGTGGTATCATTGCTTTCCAGATTGTAAGGGATGGTGGTCAAAAGTGTAAGAAGAGCCCAGTTCATCTTTGTCTATCCTTTAGATAAACATTGTTTCTAGAGTTAGAAACTGAAGGCCAGATCCAATTTTCTGAAGAAAGAAAGCATAATTCCGTTGATTTAAGGCTTAAAACTTAAAGGCTAAAACCAGTCATCCAGGCTGTAAAGGAATACTAAGAATACTCTAATACATAAGAATAACAAACCTCAGGGAAATTTTATGAGTGACAGCTTTTCTCTCTCCTTCTCTGCATGCTGAAGTCCACTGTATACTCTCATCTCCAGCCATACCTGTTACCAAGGGAAGTCTCCAGACTATAGTAGCATGTTTTTCACGTACACCAGCAATAGCTATAGTGCTGCTGAATTCAACAGAAAATCCAAGATTTCTACACATTTTGACTGTGTTGGAGAGGGAGAGCTCAAACTACCATCTTATACTTTTTCGGTCCCCACCAACCTATTTACCAGAAGCAATCATTCACTGGTTCTCAATTTGAGGGAGTTGAAGGCAGCATCTCTCTTTGAGAACTGTACATATTCATCTCAGAGGGCTGTTCAAGAATATATACTTATTCAAATTACAAGAAGCATGCTTAGACTTAAAAAAATCCCATACCTCACACCGTCAGCTACAGACTAGGCCAGATCTTACTGAGAGGAAGGACATGTTTGTGAGTGTACAGACTCTCAAGCTGATGCTGAGCTCAAGAGTGCAATTGAAAATCCAGACTTTTTAGATAGCTCATGCAGGACAGCTCAGGTCCAGACTGTAGATAGATTAACTGATGCAATGATGTGCCTGCGCCATTAAGCCCTGCCTTGCATTCCTACCTCTGTCAGATCGTAGCTGATCATTGAGTACCTTTGCCCCATGTGACCTTATCTTCAGTGCTTCTGAAAATTTTACTAAGTAAACACACAAAGACCAGTTTTACAAGCCTTTAAATGTTAGTAGTTTTTTCTGAAGATTATAGCTCTTTTTGAATTCTGAAAGGTGGTAGAAGAAATTACAATTGTGTGTTCTTCTTTGTTTGAAACTAATTTATGTGAATGTAGCTCTTTCCAGTCAGTTTTATGTCTACCAAAGAAGTCACCAAATCTACAGCTATTTCCCAGCTATTTCAGAGTGTCAGAAAGACCAAACAACAGAACACTATCTGCTTACTATTTTTACTGAATGCAGGAAAACATAACAGGAGGAAGGACTTGATATATTACTGCATTACTCCAATTTTATGTCTATAGACAGAAGCCTGTTGGGCTAAAAGAGCCTTAATGTGGAATTCCCTTACTATTTGGGTTTTGCTTTAGCAAAATCTTTGCATTATTGCACCCATCAGTCTGACTAGTCATAGTCCAAATGAAATGCAAGAAATTGTCAGTTGAGTGTCCTGATACAGTCTGTCGAAGCTGCAGTGTTCATACTCAAAAGTCACTTGCAGAAATTGCTTCTACTCCTTCTGTCTCATGGCAACAAGGGGAGATGTTCAAATTCTGACTGCATATTGTTATAAATATTGTTATCAGCTCTGGTACATGAGTTTGAATCAACTCAGTATAAATGGCTGTGAGTTTGAGGATGTAATTTCGTTTCGATATCATGGAAATAATGTAAGAAATTATTTATGGAACGAACATATATTCCCTTTCAACTGTTATAATTTTTGTCATTTTTAGCTATGACCTAATGTTGTTTAGTTCAGGTTTGCTTAGTATGAAAGCTTCTTCATCTTGATACAGTTAGGAGAGATCACAGACACAAACACATGCTGCTTTCCATTGATTTTTCTGTCAAAAGTCTACTAGGTTAATATAGAATATATTGTTATAGAATCATAATAGCCTTTGGGTTGGAAGGGACCCTTAAAGGTCATCTAGTTCAACTTTCCTGCAATGAGAAGGGATTGGTGTTGGGACCAATGTTATTTAACATCTTTGTAAGCGACATGGACAGTGGGATTCAGTGCACCCTCAGCAAGCTTGCAGACAACACCAAGCTGAGTAGTACAATTGACACGCTAGAGGGAAGGAATGCTATCCAGAGGGACCTGGACAGGATTGAGAGGTGGGCCCATGCCAACCTCACAAGGCCAAGTGCAAGGTCCTGCACCTGATTCGGGCAATTCCAAGCATAGATACAGGTTGGATAGCGAATGGCTTGAGAGCATCCCTGAGGACAAGGATTTGGGGGTGTGAGTTGATGAATGTGCATTTGCAGCCCAGAAGGCCAATCGTATCCTGGATTGCATCAAGAGAAGTGTTACCAGGAGGTCGAGGGAGGTGATTCTGCCTCTTTACTCTGCACTTGTGAGACGCCATCTGGAGTACTGTGTCCAATTCTGGAGCCCCCAACATAAGAAGGACATGGAGTTGTTGGAGCAGGTGAAGAAGAGGGCCTGCTGCTCAAGGTCTCTGTGGATGGCATCCCGTCCCTCAAGCACATTGACTACACCACACAGCTTGCTGTCAGCCACAAACTTGCTGAGGGTGCACTCAGTCTTACTGTTCATATCATTGACGAAGATATTAAAGAGCACAGGTCCCAGTACTGACTCCTGGGGGACACCACTCTTCACAGATCTCCATCCAGAGAACCATTGACCACCACTCTCTGGTTATGATCTCGTAACCAGTTTCTCATTCATTGAACAGTCCACCCAGAAAATCCATATCTTTCCAATTTGAAGAGAAAGAAACTATGGGGGACCATATAAAAGACCTCGCTGAAGTCCAGATAGATAGATTACATTTGTGGTTTTCCCCTTGTCCACTGATAAAGTTACACCATCAGAAGAAGCAACAAGGTTGGTCAGGCAGAACCTGTACTTGGTGAAGCCATGCTGTTTATCTCATATCACATCCCTCTCTTCCATATGCCTTATTACAGCTTCCAGGAGGATCTGCTCCATGATCTTCCCTGGCACTGTGATAAGACTGACAAGTCAGTAGTTCTCTGAGTCATCCTTTCTACCCATCTTGTACCCATTAAAAATGTATGTGACGTTGCCTTTTTTCCAGTCACCAGGGACTTCACCTGACCACCGTGACTTTTCAAATATCATTGTGAGTGGCTTGAGAGCTACATCAGCCAATTTCCTCTGGATTCTGGAGCGCATCTCATCAAGACCCATAGACTTACAGACATTCAGGTTCTTCAAGTGGTTGCAAACCTGATTTTTGCTTGCAGCAGGAGCTTGTTCTCTACTTACAGCAGAACTGGCTCCCCTAGTTCCCACCATTTGAACCATCTGTTCGAGGATTGCATGTCAAGCAGTCATTAGTGAAGACTGAGGCAAAAAGGTTATTATCTCAGCCTTCTCCTTGTCGATTGTTATTAGCCTGCTTGTATTGCTCACTGGGTGAGAAACACCTTCCTTCTGATTGATGTACCTATAGAAGGCTTTCGTATCCTTCTTTGTGTCCCTTGCCAAGTCCAGTTCCAGTTGGGCCTTGGCCTTCCTGACCTCATCCCTACACAGCATTCCTATACTCCTCCCAGGTTACCTGTACCTGCTTCCATTGCCTGTGCATTTTCTTTTTGCTCTCCAGTTTGATCAGCAGGTCCCAGTTCAGCCACACCGGTCTCCTGCCTTTCTCTCCTAACTTCCTATACCTCAGGATGGAGAGCTAAGGAAAGCTTCCTTAAAGATCTACCAGCTCTGCTCTGCTCCCTTTTCCTTCAGGACAGATTTCCAGAGGGTTTTGTTGAATAATTCTTTGAAGAGCTAGAAGTTGGCTTTCTTAAAATAAAGAATCCTAATTTTAGTCTTTCTTTGCCTGTCTGATATCCTTCAGGAGTGTGAACATCACTGTTGCATTGTCCTGCATTGTGTATATATGCAGAACTTTTTCAGTATATATCTATACTGTGACACCCTGTCCTCAAATACTGTGTTCAGAATTGTCCAAAGAAAAGCCAAGATCTCCCTCACTCCTGCTGCAGCTCTGAATTAGAAAAATACAAATCCAATTCAATTCCTCATTCACTGGGTGTCCCTATTGCTTAAGTGGATAGCCTCACATTCAGTGCTTTTGGTTTTGAAAATAAGGTTTTTAAAAACAACTGTTTAAATCATGATTTTTAGTCCAAAAAACTTGTGGTGGTGCAAATAAATGGAACTGGAAGCTTAGAATGCTCCAAGCCAAGGCATCAGAATGTCAGTTCAGCATGTCAGAGCATGGAGTTAGATACAGCAAATTAATAATGCTCACAGGAAGTATCTAGGTCATAGCAGAAGTACTATTGTAGTCTTGGAATAAATGTACAATATGGTAATGCCAGCGCAGGTCTTGAAACCTTGTAGAAGTAACTGTAGAACTGTAGGTTTTAATACAGACTTCAAAAATGTATGTGATTTTTTTTGCAAGTCTAGCATAGAAAGTTCAAGAAATGGCACTACTGCAGTAGGAAGCATTTTGACAAGAACTAAGCTCCTCAGAAGCTACCTGTGCAAGCGTAGCAGCTTACAGAAGTACCAGAATTTAATGCACAGAGAGAAATTTGCAATGGTTTGCTTTGTTGTTTTCCAGTAGTAAAGGTGAATGCCTCAGTTATACTCAGAACACCAGAAAAAAAATACTATCTAGTAACAGAACAATGGCCATCTGAACTCTTGCTGAGATAACACAGAGATAGTTTTAACAAAAATTGCCCCTAGTCCCCAGAGTGAAATATAGGGTCCACAGAAAGGTAACAGTTGTCCGTGAAGAGCAGGAGCAGCAGAAAACTCTTGCCAGGATCTGGCAAAGGCTGCCTTTAACAAGCACCAAGCAGCCTATGAGTGGGTGCATGAGGCCCCAGATTGCTCTGATGTTTTGTAGACCATAATGGTTAGTGGCATTATCTGCTATGCCCACAGAACAGTAACGTGGCTGGATCAACTCCTAAAGGAGGAAAACATCTTTCAGCTCCCTTCTTGTAATGATTTCAAGCCCATGTTTCCTAGGAGGAAAAAATAAACTAATTAAACTATATTATCTCTATCCAAAGGCTAGCAGCTTGTTTAGATTGGGGTCCTTATATGAGAAATCTAGAATACTATGCCACACACAAATAAAGTTTGGAAAATAACATAAAATTAAAGTATTTATGGTTTTTAATTTGGAAATGTTTTTATATTTTTAAAATTTATACCTGGTGCTCTGTTGTTCTTCCTGGTCAGCATGCCTGCATTTATAGCCTGAAAGTTAAAAATAACATCTTGCAAGGTCTGTTTGCTGTATATGTTAAATTACATTGTTACATAGTCAATAATTTCCAAACATCAAACAAAAAGAAATATATGGATCTTGAACATAATTAATGCAACCCAGGATTGTGTTCCTTTTGAAATCTCAATCAAATGCCTAGAAAACAGTGTGTAAAACCCATTATAATATATCTGTCAACAATTTAATTAAAAAGCTTTCCAAAGCAATGTTCTTATGAGAAAATATATTGGGAAATCACCAGCAGAATACTCAGAAGAGAGATGCTGTGTTATAGCTTAGTTAATCTTAGCTTATTATGTTCTTCCATGTATTGATGTTTAATTTGAAATATTCATTCAAATTCAAATATATTGCCACCAAAAATTTCTGAAACAGGGGAAATACAAGAAATTCGTTTTTATGTAATTTGATGATGATATTATTGCTTTACTTGCTTTTAGGAAAGGTGGTTTATGGGGAGCCTATTGCTGCTGGTCTTGGCATTGATGGTACCAACTACTGGAATGAAGACTGGGCTCATGCTGCAGCACATGTGATGTCACCTCCACTGAGTCCAGATCCTTCAACTCCGGATTTCCTCATGAACTTACTGGCCAAGTAAGCAGATGAACAAACACTGACAGCTGTTGCACAAATACTAAGCAAATTCTGTCTGATTCCCTGGAGATCTTTTAGGAACAGAATTATCAGGAAGGTGAAATGGAAAGTGAAACAAAAACATAGATTAAAAAAAAAAGATTAAAAAAAAAAAATTGTTACAGAAATTAGAAACTGCTCAGATTTTGTTTCTCTGAACTGTTGTGACCTTATGTCCTCAGTTGATTTTATTTGATTTTAGTCAGTAAGCCTAGCTAGTCTTGCTAGTACTGAAGCAAAAAGTAAAACAGGAGGACAGCAAGGCTGTACGTTGGTGGGAATTTTGTGAAAAGATGTCACAATTAGAGGTTCTGGGCATTGTTATCAACTCAATGTTTCACTTGGAAATTTGGATGAAAACTAAGCCCACTGTTTTCTGAAAGCAGATATATATATATCACTTCATTACACCTGCTTCAGAAGGAATTAGGAACAGAAGTATTGCCTAGAGAGGTAGTGGATGCCCTATCCCAAAAGACATTCAAGGTCAGGCTGGATGGGGCTCTAAGCAACCTGATCTAGCTGTACATGTCCCTGTTCATTGCAGGGGAGTGGGACTAGATGAGCTCTGAAGGTCCCTTCCAACTCAAATGCTTCTATGATCCTTTGGATACTGGCAGTTAACAAAATGTGGATGATGGTTGTGCAAATCTGGGGTAACTTAGAGGGAACAACATGGATCTGTGACAGGGGAGGTTTAGGCTGAGGATTAGGATAAGGTTCTTCACCAAGAGGGTTGTCAGGCACTGGAACAGGCCCTCCACAACAGTAGTCGTGGCACCAAACCTGCCAGAGTTCAAGAAGCACTTAGACAATGCTGTTAGACATAGGGTTTGAATTTTGAATGGCCCTGTGTGGAACCAGAAGTTGGGCTTGATGGTCCTTTTGAGTCTTTTCTAACTCAGGATACTCTATGATTCATGGGATATGTGAAATGACAGTCCAAAATTGTTCTAAGTGGGGATGGAATCAAGTCTTGCTCTGGGGCAAAAAAACATGGTGTTCCATTTGTGGAACACCTATGGCATATTCAAATATCCATATATCCATAATAAAGAGCTTTTTTTTTTTTATCCTTGGTATTATCTGAGGACTTTCCGAGGAGAAACTGGCAGTCACTGTGCAGATACTCTTGGAGGATGGGGTTAAAGACAGGCTGACAGGATGTTTTCAGTTTCTCTTTGCAGGAAGGATGGTTGGATGTGTCTACCCAGCCTTGCAATAGATTTTCCTATGCAGCACTGTCTGACACATGCTCCAATTCATAATTAACTTTGTTTCTCCATAGTGATGACCTGTCTGTGGTAGGGACTGACAACTGCACTTTCGACACATGTCAGAAAGCTCTGGGAAAGGATGATTTCACCAAAATCCCTAATGGACTGAATGGAGTGGAAGACAGGATGTCAGTAGTGTGGGAAAAAGGCGTTGTAAGTAAATCAAGGTGTCTGAACATGGAAGTAATTGGTGTCTCCAACAAAATACGCTGTCTCAGTATAAATAGCTTCTCAGATTTATCAAATGTATTTATCACAGGATATCTGATAACACAATTTTCAGAAAACAAGATACCTGCAGGATGTTCTGTCTCCTGAGGAAACTGCTCAGCAGAACTACAGATTCAGAAGCCAGCTAAGAAATTTGATTCCAGTTGACTAACTGTGACCATTGCTTTAAATTTGTCTTTTTTTCCCTTTTGTTATGAGGTAAACTGACACAAAGTCATCATATTCCATATTTGCTGAAAGTGCCTTTTAATGTGTGCACCAGAGACAAATAGTTATTTTGATTTCTTTTAAACTCATCAGTAAATTGATGTGCTGCTGTGATTTTGGTAGAGATCAACCTTTTAATCAACACAAATATTTTTTACATTCCTTGTTTAAAAAAACAGTGAGTTTACTTTTGTGTACTCTCCTTCAGTACAGTGGAAAAATGGATGAAAACAGATTTGTGGCTGTTACCAGCACAAATGCAGCAAAGATCTTTAACCTTTACCCGAAGAAGGGAAGAATTGCTGTGGGTTCTGATGCAGATATTGTAATTTGGGATCCCGAAGCTACAAGGTATGTAGGGGAAGTTGTTTCCTTCCATCCAGCTTCTCTGCAGGAAAAAAAATACCTCAATCCATTTGTGTAGCAATAAACCTCTGGGGAGAGATTATGGTGTTTTTTCAACTGTACTTCGTGTGAATTATTTACAAGTTAGTTATTTGACTCCTACAGTAGTGTATATAAGCAGAGATCCTTGATCTCTAGATGGCCTTAAAAAAAATCTCCCAAATTGCTGACCAAGCATAAAAATAACAAGATCCGTACATTATGCTACCAGGGCATGGTATCTTAACAGCAAAAATAACCACGTTAGGATCTTAGAGTAACTGTTAAGTGCTTGACTATGTTTAGCTCCCTTCCACTACGAAAAGCAGGGAGAGAAGACTGTGTTCCTGCAGAGTGACCCATCACAA
This sequence comes from Chrysolophus pictus, assembly GCA_037305975.1. Lineage (NCBI taxonomy): Eukaryota > Metazoa > Chordata > Aves > Galliformes > Phasianidae > Chrysolophus > Chrysolophus pictus. The sequence goes on along the minus strand of CM074577.1, from coordinate 76,391,918 downwards.
GCTTGTGTTTTGAGCTTACAGCTATTTCAAACATATTCAGAGGTGGTCAGAATCATTAGTAAGAGGTCCTGACCTGATAAAGACTCCTTCCTAGCTAGCAGAACAAATACAGTGGTAAAGCCATAAGTGAGCCTAGTTCTGAAGCTCAAGTTGTATGTGCTTATACTTAAGGAGTTTTCTGACTTTGTTCCCAGTAAGGCTGCTTACGTAGAACTTGTCACACCAGCAACAGAAGCACAAAAGATATGCCAATCTCTTGCCCTGCATGGCCTGATGCCATGGTACATTCATGCTTCAAAAGATATCCACTGTCTTTCTGAGAGCCTCAACTCACACAGCACAGTCTGTGCAATAGAACTGATTCCTGTCTTCAGATCTATTCACACCAAGAGCCAAATCCATAATCAGGCCACTGTAAGTATCTCAAGAATCTCTCGAGTGTTTCATTTGGCTCTTACACCCAACCTTGGTATAAGAGCAGTCTAAACTGCATGAAATGGTTTGAGAGCAAGCTGTCAGAGGCAGCTTGCCTTTGGAAGGTGCTAATATTTGCTGAGATGCCTACGGGCTGTGTGAGTGCACCTCCACCGTCTGACCTGCAGGTCACCTTAAATCTGTAGGCATTAAGCAGTTGAGTACAAAGTCTGACCACATTCAGCCATTGCACATACCAGCAGCTGATCAGGATGTATGCCAGGCAGGTGCTTTGGTGTCAGGCTTAGCTTCAGTAAACAGTATGAGCATACACACTGACCCTTCAATGAGTTGAGATTCTTCCACTGATGTCAATCTAAGTTAGTGAATAAATCCATATAAGAAAGCAATCACAAATCCTAGCTGAGCTTTGTGGGGTGCAGGACATGATAACAGCATTGCCAGTTTTTATCAAGAGATCACAGTGTTTGGTGCTCCTAAAACTTGAGCAGTTTTAACTCAAAAATTGCAATAGATTTTCAGCCTTTGTTTTAAAAAACAGAGTTGAAGACTTCTCTGATTGTAAAGCAAACTTTGGAAACATAAGTAGATAAATCTGAGGCTCAGAAAGCAAATGGAGGTAAAAAGCCCTAAGCCTAGATTTACCTTACATATACACAATTCTTTAGATTTACCTTCTGGTTTTTGAATTTCAGGCATTTCAATATACTCATGAATAGCAAAACCGTACAGAGTGACAGGGAAAAGCCAATCTGTGTTTCAAGCTGCAAAGCTTGAGGACGTGGAACTAGCTACTCAGAAGTGCCACAAAAAGCTGTAAATACCAGCAGAAGTTTCAAGAGTGCCAATCAACACAGAGTCCTGCCCTGTTCTGGGTCAGAGAGATTTTGCTGCTGGGTATTAAATAGCTCATGTGCATTATGCCTTCTGGCATGTTGAGCAAGCATATTTTGAATCCTAGCAATGAGCTTTTTCAGGACAGTGGAGCTATAAACTCTGATTTAAAAAAAAAAAAAAAACACAACTGAAGGTTTATTTTAGAGTTCACTTCTGCTCTGCCTGGGGACAAATGGGACTAGAAGTAGAATTACGACATTGTTCTCAAGGTGCTTTGTCAGCTCCTAAAATTACTTCTCTTTTCAGAGACGTTCCTTCTGCCTCCCTTCACTGTCCTGATAGTTCTCTTATAACTTTTGCCCATTGCAGCTTTGAAGGTACAGTTTTTCTTCAAATAGTTTTTGAGAAATTAAACTGTATTTTCTTACTGAGGAAGCTGATTTTAAGTTGAATCAACCTTTTTGTTTTTTATTCATCCTCCTGATCTGTACATTTCCCATTGTTTATCCCTTTGGCTTTGCTGAGAACAAGCCACTGTGCAAGTACAATTGTGTGAACTCCATAAGTAAGTATAAATAAATCTTGTGCTCATCTATTCATTTCTCTATAAATCCTGAAGAGGGCACAAACAGCCAGACAGAAAAAAAAGGATCTAGCTAACGGACTTAAACCATTTGAGATATTACACAACCTGCAGTCTCATATGCTTTTGTTACATTTGGATATTAGGTTTTGATTTCACAATAGGCTTGTTCCTCTTTCTAGCAAACTCCTTCCTGTTTTGATGATAACTATTTTTCACGTCTGTAGATCTAAATCTTTTAAGATAGGAAAATGTAATTTTACAGTTCTGGCTGGATGCTGTATTGCTGTAGTCTTAAAATGCTGGCTGATAGTAGTTCAGATTGTTAGGCAATTGCTGAAACATTGCTGTGAAGTACTGGTATGCTGTTACCACAGTCTGGCCGAGGATTCTGATATCATTTTGTAAGAGTGAACCTTTTTAAAATGTAAAATCTTAAATTCCTGCAAAATCAGCTACCTTTTGCCTTCCACATCATTGCACAATAGCAAGTCTGGGCATTCAGGACATTCCTTTCCTAGGTTGTAAAAGCCTGATGAAGCAGTTGCAATTCAAGGTTCTACTTCCAGCACTCTGCTACTTTTCTTGAGGCTTTATTTACAGGGATCATACAGAGACTGGCCTATTTCTGCAGGATTTGCTGGTAATTTCTGCAGAAAATGTATGAACAGTTACCAGATTTGTTGGTGTATTTCAAGGTTTTCAAATACTGGTTTTAGGGGGTCAACATGAAAGCAAGCAGAATTGAAAAGAAACACTTGAAATATACAAATTCATTAGAAACTGCATTAAAAATTTTTTTTTGTGAGAATTGCTGGAAAAACCTGACAGCAAGCCAGTGTCCTCTATAGCTGATACCTTTGCAATTTGGAAGCAAGCAAGAATACAAAATCTCTAGGGCTTGTGTCAGAAGTGCTCAGCAATGAATCTAAATACTGAGTACCCAATTCAGATGTGGAAAGAGCTGAGCATCTCCTGTAAAGAAGGTGCTAAATCTTGGAAGAGATATTCAGTTCCTGGATGCTAGTAGAGTTTGATAAACTAACTGCAGCCTGTCAGAGCCTTGCAAATAAACTCTGGGTCAGACCCCTCCAGGCAAGATCAGAACAAAATTTGAAAACATCCATAGGTAGAAAAAAATCTCTCATGGGATTTAACTAAGTCCAGTTAAATTATCAAGCCACTTTGTTATAACAACATGCTGTCTGGGAAGCTTTCCTCACCATTGATTTCCCACTTAGCTAGTACAACCTAAAAGTTGGCTCACTTTTGAACGTAGAGGCAGAGGGTTATGCAGGCAGTAGTCTCTCAACTCATTCTCCTTGTCTCTGAAGTGGCCCTCTGGCATGCCCAGCATGTGCCAAGGGAGCTGGGCTCAATGCCGAGCCCAGCAGTGACAGCTGCAGTCCTAGATGCACCGCTGCTAGAGAGGATGCCCAGGTAGTAGGGAATGCAGAAGTCCTGAGGTAGAGAGGGAGGGAGGAAAAGAAGTTGTTAGTTTTGTAACCTACCAGACTAGAGGTTTCTAGCTCCCATTTCCAAGTGTTTCTTAATGCATTTTTCAGGTAACAGTCACTGGCTGCAAATCAGCAAGAAATCATAGTGGCCCAATCTGCTGGCATTTTTTCCCCCTCTGCCTCTGTGTTTGCTTGTGTAGAGATATGTTCATAGATAAATATTTTGTATTTGTTAGAACCAATGTCTGCAGCTTATGTCTGTCCCATTTGTAGTCAAAGTCTTCAGCCTCAGAGTTAAGTGGGGACAAGTAACAACATGTAAGGACTCTATGCCAAAATAATGCCTGTAATTTTTCATGCAACGCAAGTGGAAAAGAAAGACAACAATGTTCATTGATGTTTAGAATAAATAATGCTGTGTCTGTCTTATTCTTTTGACGAATTATCATAATATTGAATACTGAGCAAATGGATAATCTCATCTAGACTGAACTAGGCAAAGTGAATTAATGTAGCATACAAATATGTATGCATAGGACAAGCATGTTCCAGCACTTTCAGTAGCTCCATATTCTTTTGCACGAGTACAAGCCTGCACATACATGACTGTATGCTATTTCCCTAGAATCCCAGATTTCTATCAAAACCTGTGATCTCCAATCTAGGGAGCATGGAGAAAGAATGAATAGGTACAGAGCAGATCAGATTGTTTGACAATGGAGATTTTGAAGTCTACATCCTTTGAGATACTCAAAGCCTGTCTGGGCACAGCCCTGAGCAAATCTCCCTGTGCGTGGAGTAGGATGATCTCTGGAGATGTTTTCCAACTGTAGTGACTCTGTGGTTCTATGAACTGTAACAAAATAAATCTCTATGAAGAGCAAGAGGCATGTTTCCCTAGTAACTTGCTGTCTCACCAAATGTCAACTGCTCTTTTTAGTGAACTGAATCATACCAAGAAACAAAAGATTATTTCTCATTTTTTCCTCATATAAGCTTGTCATTTTCTCTCCAGAAATTATGCTCAGGTCTTCTTTAGTCATTGAATAGACTCATTTCTATTCTCCTCTCTATCCTTTCCTGCAAGCTTAATTTCTAATCATTGTTTCCCTTCTGCCCATCATACAGTTTGACAGTTTCTACCTGGAGTGATTGATAAGAGCAGACTGATGTTATTGTTGACAAATTAGTTGCTTACTGTAATCAGAAAAATCATTTTGTTGTCATTCTCTGCCCATCTTAAAACGGTGCATTTTAGGAGATCAGAATGCATAAAATAAAGATCCCATCCCTCAGATATGCCACTGTGACAAAGAGCTCCTAATCATTTACTTCCTATCCCTTTTAGCAACTCTATTTTATCCACAGATCCTCTCACTTCCTACAACTACTCAAAGACTGCTTATTTAGGCATATTTGTAAGCAGCTTGGGATGCAATTTGTATGTGCAGTTAAAAGAACTACTTAATACAAAATAGATTCTCAGCTTTTTAATCCACATAGATCTCTCCTTTTTCTGCTGTTTACTTCTTTCCTTTTCTTTGTAGTAAAAGTGTCTCTTTGACAAAGTCCAGTTTACTTATCTTTATAAATGAACAGTGCTTCAGGACAGCACAGGAAGATGAACCAGAAATGCATTTTTGACTGGGTTTTAGGAAAGGAAGTTAACAATATGGCAATGTGAAAATTGCAGAGGCTGATATTAGCCTCAGCAAACTGGCCTCAGCTCTGAAAAGTTTAAAGCCATTTCATTGTAAGCACTGAGAGAAGTTGCCTACGTCTCAGATACTTCCTTTAACGACGTTGGTTTTCTACAGAAGTTGTCAGCAAAGCAGTTTTCAGAAATGGACTCAGATCATTTTAGCTGCACTTACTACTATGTTTTCACTTAAGTAATTGTAAAATCTGTGTCCCTCCACTCTGATGAGATGTTCAACACCTGTTCTTGCCTAAGGGCTGTTGGGCTGTTGGCTACAGAATCCTTTTGTATTCCTGTGCCTGGAGTGTTTAAAGAAAATAATGTGACGTCTGCATCCAGTTTCCACTGAAAGTAATTACGTTCTTCAGTTTCTTATTCCCCCTCTTGAAAACTACACAGATAAAATCCTTACATCAGTCAAAGTTTAGGTCCTAGAACTCACTCTCTAATGGATCCACCTTCACTGAGCCAATGTAGCTTCATTTCCTATGTATTATGAGGTGTAGAAGATTACCCTAATGTCATGTTTGCTTCCCTTCACGTGGATGCCCTTCTTGCTTGGCTGTAACTCACTGTTCAGTATTTCAGGCACTGATGGGGGCTAAGACATGTTTGTGATGCTCCTGGATTGTGTCTGACTTGCCATCTAGTAACTCTAACTTTTACAAAGCTTCAGATCTTATGAAGTGCATAGCTTTTGGGTTGACTGCCTGTACTCTCTTGAATATTGCACTACAGCTTTACAACCTTTCACACTGGAGCATTAGTCTTACCTGATGCTCTTTTCTAAGTTTCAAACTTCTGTTTCTGGTTGATTTAGATATTATATTCTAAGAATGGCTGTAAAGCCCTTCCTCACATAGAACATAAATAAGTGCAAGGTTACTACATGCTGAATTGCCTCGCAAAGTCTGCAAATTGCTCTTTGGCTATAGAATTGCTTTTTGACTATAAATTGGTTGGATAGATGCACTGGATTGAAAATAAAGAACAATCTCAAAAGTAAGTCTTGTCTTTGGTTCTTGGGGAACATCATTTTTTTAATTGATTGCCTGAAATCTGTTTGCAAGGCAGATGTATCAAAACCAGCTCAAGTGAATTACATAAAAACACTGATATAAGTAGGAAAAAAACAGAGCCTGATGTCTTTGCAATATCCTCTTCATAAAGAATGTTATTTAAAATCCTGAAGTAATCATTCTGATCTCTGTCTCCATTTGAGGAAAGGTTATTTGCAACAAGAACGTCTATAATTTATAGCAAGAACTAGAGAATTTTATGAAATTGATTAAAAAATTGCCGTTCAAATTTTTGAAGCTTAGACTCAGAATCTGCTTTCTCACTTTGAATGACATCTTGTGTCAGACATCACTTGGGATGTTGGAGGTAACCATTACATTCTACTTCACTATGATGTCAATCGACTTTCTCAGATTATTATTTCAGATGTTCTTGCCATTAATTGAGGAACAATAGCATTCACTTTCAGAGCAAATAACTGGAATTTCACCAAGCTTTCTAGCAAGCTGCTTGTTACTGAGATGGCTGATACAGCATTGAACAGTGTGTTGCATAAAGTGTTTGAGATGTGAGCTCCAGATCCAAGCATACTGTCTTTGTTTTAATTCATCTATTTTCTCATATTGCAAGTTTTGCATGTATGAATGGATGTTTCTTTCAAATGCACTAAATTTTCTATTAGTTTTCTATGTTTTTATGAAGGACATATTTGCCTTTGAGGCATGTTTACCTCCAGTGGTTCTGCTCTAGAACGTGTAAACAAGCTTGTTTGCTGAACTGAAGGATCTTGCTTATTTTTCTGATCATTTGCTCGAAGTGCTTTTTCCATTTTTCTTCTTATGTCCCAGCTCTTGCCTTCAAATAGATCTGAGGTATGCCCAGAGAATGCTAAAGATAATTATATTATAGTAGTTCTTACTTACTGGTTTATCAATTGGACCCATATGTGTAATGGAATAAGCCAGAGGAAGATGTTAACCAGCTCTTTGCAGGGCTGTTAAGACACCCACTGATAAACTTGTTCAACAGGTATTCATAGGATTGGTGAATACAAGGGGCATCTGACTTCATGTCTGAGATAGTAATAGTACTACGTGTTCACAAGGTTTTTTTTACTACGTACACACTCATTATGGAAAATTCTGAATGATCAACAAAAAACATCCCTTCTTTCAGAAATTACAGATAGCAACTAAAATATAAATTTTCTAAATTAAAAAAAAAAAAGAATCTTAAGATTGGAAACAGATATTAAATTTCAAAATCTTGTGATCCATTTTAGACACAGCAGATAATAAGTAGCTTAGTAGATAAAATAGATAGTAAAACAAGTATATACAGCCTGCACTTCCAAATACGATGTCATCTCAAGCATTGAGTCTGACTTTCATGTAGCCAGTTAGGGTTAAAGAAATTTGCTAGAAAAATTCTGAAGATATAGAATGCCGTCTATGTATTAACAAAGTAATAATACTGTAGCTCAGATTGATATAGTTGAGATCTAATGTTATATTTGCTTAGTGCCTTTGGAGAAAAGGTATGTAGGAGTGTGATTATTATTTGACAGCATAGAGATATTTAGGCTGTGTGTCACTGTATCAAACCAATTCACATTAGGAGTTACCAAAATTCATTACCATCTACTGAATTTCCAGTTAAATAGTCTTTGCCTTATTTGCGAGTCTTAGTCTTTGAAACACTGCAGCCATACCTTTCAAACTTTAAATTGCAAGTCATGCCAGCTAAGAGGTCAGAGATTTTTCGGACCTTATTGTGCATAGATATTTCCTTGATAAGGCAGAATTCAATCATGTTATCCAAATAAAATATTACGACCTGTTGGTTGTCTTTTTTTTTTTTTTTTTTGCTAATCTCTTTCCAGTGGAAAATTTTGCGTTTCAGAGCTGCAAAGTTCTGTCCTTTTGTCTCCCTCTTTATTCTTTTGAAATGCAATTACTGTTCAATGAAATGTTAATGCTCCATTCTATTTTTACAGCTATTCCATGATGTACTCTCCAATGTCATAGCTTAATAATGCTGCTAAATCTTCCTCTATCAATTCCTTACAATTTTATAATGCAAGGGTCATAGTAATTTTTGTGGTTGTTTTGTTTTGTAAACCCAGGACAATATCTGCAAAGACACATCACCAGGCCAACAACTTCAATGTGTTTGAAGGAATGGTCTGTCATGGAGTCCCTGTTGCAACAATTTCAAGAGGCAAAGTGGTTTATCATGATGGAGTTTTCAATGTCACAGCAGGACAAGGCAAATACGTCTCTCGTCCACCATTTCCTCCATATGTCTATGAACGAGTCAAGCAGCGGGAGGAGGTTAATTAAAATAATAAATCTCTGTAATGCTTTCTAGAACATGAGGATAACAAGCTCTTGGGAACAGAGGTTTGGGATTCAATGACAATTTCGCTTACTAATCAAAATCCACCGAGGTGGGAGGAAATTAAACTAAGGAATCAATTTTTATTGTTCTTCATATTACAGATAAATATCATAGATTAGTTCCTGCTCTCAGGATAGTCTTTATAGCTTGTAGACAAAGTTTAGGTACTTTTTAAAATAAGTCCCACCTACAATAAAATTGGCCATAATATTTTGCAAATAGGTGGTCTGACTACTTGTTAGATTTCACCACTATTTTCACTGAAAATCACAAAGTCTCAGCATTTTACTCAGGAATAAAACCTATCCTGGAGGAAGAGATCGGATATTTAGAGTTAAGCCCTGTAGAATACTGAACACTTAGCTCTGTTCCAGCAGGAGTATGCTAAAAGCTGAACATGTGCAAAATACACTGCTGGACCAAGCTTATTGTTCAAGCTCTTCTTCTGTCTTTTTTTTTTGAAGAAAAAAAAAATCAAAATAAATGCAGATTGAATTTGCAGTGTCTATTTGCCATGCAAGCATTCATGAAGAGTGTTTTTGAGGCCTTAGTGTTGATTATCGTGGGTAGGATTTTCAAAAGCACCCAGACTAAGTATGATTGAAAATCACAACCTGAATCATTAGAATTCACTGCAGGATCTAAAAGTTAAATTAGACAAACATCAACGTCAGATTTGATTCTTAGAAATGCTTCCAAGATGATTCTATACATTGCATCCCACTGTTGTATTGCTGGACTGTGAAAGGCGTGTTAAAATCATTGAGGTTTTCCTTAAACATCACACTCTCCCAGGAGCTGGTGTTTGTCTGCTAGCTAGTAGGTGTAATATATTTCAGGGGATAGGCACAGCAGCCCTTTCATGACCACACAGTTTTTCTCTGGAAACTAAAAATGGTAAATAAGTGATGCATGTTTGGGTTTTCTGAGCAACCTTTGGACATGTATCATACACAAATTTCTGTGTGCCTCTGAGTCTGTTTAATCCACTGGACACTGTTTGGAAGATGTTTGATATTTTGTTAATGAGAGCTGCTTATGATTATTGCACTTTCTTTGTTGTGCAGTGTTAGTTCCTTTAGCTTTCAGTGCAATATAAATGCCATATAGTGGTAATAGAAGCTAGCCACTGAAACCAGATTTGTACTGACATTACACTAAAAAAGACTTAGGGCATTTCTTTTCAAGTAATAGAACTAAATAATGATTAAGTTCTTCCTCCAGCATAACTGACAGTGAACCCAGATCCTGGCATCGCTAGTAAAGCTTTATATCCCAGGTGAAAGGAAGATCAGTATCAAAACTAAATTAAAATTTATGAGAAATTTGGCAATCACACAATTCTAAGACTTCAGTGAATTTTGTGGTTCCTATTTCCCATCAAAGCTTGGGACAATTTTTCTTTAACTATAGCAGTGCAGACTTTAACTATAGTTAACTATAGTTAACTATAGTGCTTTAACTATATCACTTCAGAAGTGATTTTTTTACCAGCTCAACATTCTGTGTAGTCAGCACCTGACGGTGTATGGTAGAAAGCCATACAGGGCAGGAGTGGCTTTGTTTCCTTGATGTTCGCCTTACTCTTATGTGTATTAAGAGCATCACTGGGAAATGTGAACATAGTAATGAGGAACAAGTTTACACTGTGAATGGGCAATGAGTCAGCTCTTCTGGAGAGCTGTACGTCTTCTCTTCTGAGATATCCTGAAGTAGATGAAAAAATATTAAATGTATATAAAGAAACAACCAAATACTGCAGATAGCTGATTTATGATCATGTTTTTGCATGTCTTGATTATTTATATGCCACAATCTTTGGGATTGTTCCATTCTGAGATCTGTTTAGATTAAGGAAGGGAGAAGCATAAATAAATTGAGGAGGAACATGGTCAGTTTCTTGTTAGAAAAATGGTTTTAGAGATGCTTTGTTAGAGTCCTGAACAGATTGAAATGCCTCCTGATGAAAGCTGAGAACTGAACAGTTTAATTTCAGAGTAAGGCACCTTTTTGAGAGAGAAGTTTGATGAAATCATTGTGTAACATGACATACAAAGCTGGGCTATCTCAGGATTGCTATTCTCATTATATAGAGTTAGCAATTGCAAGGAGAAGAAAAATAATATTTTAAAGTTTGAAATGTTTTATTGCAGGTCTGTCAGCCTATTCCTGTTAAGAGAGAACCATATGCAGGTGTGGTCTCAGCAACACCTGTCACACCAACATAACAGCTGCATTCCTCAGGTATGCATTCTGCAGGTAACTGTCTGTCTTCATTAGTGAAAACTGTTTTACTTAATTCTTCCCTGCAATTCCAAGAAAAATAAAGTTGGCCTTCTGGCATGAGACAGGCTTGTCTGAAATGAGCCCTCTTGAAAAGGGAGCTGTTGTGGTATCTTTGAATTTGATGAAAATGAGTGGCAACTCATTTATGGAGGTCCTTTCTGATTGGAGCATGATTTTAAAACTTTCTATGAGAGAAGAGAATGGAGTTTGATCATTAAACTGAGGTATGAGTGTTAAGTCTCATAGAAAAGCTGAGTTCAGGAAGGGCATCCCTTTTCAAGCACCAGGAGTACAAAGTGTAAATGTTAGGCTTGCAATTTTACAGGAAACACAGGAGCAGCTTGATGTGAAAAATCAAATTTTCTAATGTTCCTTTCATACACACAATAAATGTCCATCAGTTGAGCTGTTTGAATGAAGCTGAGAAGTCTGTAATGAAATGACTGTATCTGTCTTTGTGCAGTAGAAGTGCTGCAGTCAAAGACAACTGTGGTCTGATGGATGGCTGAGCTGCTATTAAGCTCAGTGCTGCTAACAGGATATGTAGTAACGCCCAGTATTGCCCTTTCCCTTTTCACCAGCGTCTACAGTACACAGCTTGGTTATTGACATTCCTTGAACTATGTAAGCTCTGGTGCTTGGTATATCTTTTTGTGAGTTGATTTTCTTGCTAAGCCAATAGAAAACAATTAGCTTCATTTTTCTGGACTAGTTTTCAGATGACTTAGTGAGTTGAACTGTCTTTTAGAAGAACATAGAGGGTCAGCTCTATGCAGCATATGGATGGGATAAAGCACCTAGCGAGAAAGGCTGGGCAACAGCATCTCAGTCTTCAACCATTTACAAGTTGCAGAAATGCTTCAGAACATAAAATAACTTCAGACAGCACAACTGGAACATGATGATGCCATACACCATGTACAGTTGAAATGTTTGTCTGCCACAGTAGGGCTTAATATGGATCAGGGGTATAGTGAGTGGCAGAGTGGACAAAATCCAGGCTGAGTTTTTGGGTACATATATGTACCAACACTGAGGTAGCTCCCACAAGAAATGATTTGCCAGTAGATGGATGTAAAGCCCCAGTTCTCACATCACATAAAATGTGTTTATTCTTGGTGCTAATTAATATAAGGGCAGAAATGAACCCACAGTGGTGGGAGGGCTAAATTAGTTTTTCCACATTTTATTGTATTATTATTTTAAACTTCCCTCAGAGGGAAGTTTGTATAGAGGATCAGGAGAGGCAAGAGAGTGCAGCATGCTATTTGTTTTCCTATGTCATAAGGGAGAAAGCTTTTGTAATAGAGATGAGTAAAGGCTAAAGCTGCAATAGAGTGAGGGAGAAATAACCATTTTTTTCTAGCTCCTAACACTCATTCTCCATTATTGCCTTTCTGAGTGACAAATTACAAAGCAGAGATTTTCTTTTGAAAGATTACATCATATTGTCTTTTTCTTCTCTGTAGATAAAAGCAGATGAAAATGACCCTGATGTGTCCACTGAAGAAGTGCACATTCAGTTCAAAACCAGCTTCTCAAGCCAATGTGAAACAACAGTAACCAATAAACATTACACTGCGCTTCCTGCATGAAAGTTGTCTTGCAATCTCTCTTTAAAAGAAACTTTATTAGTAGAGCTTGAAAACACTTTTTAGAAAATGACATAATATTAAAATATTAATTGCAAATATAATATGGCAGTAGGTCTGTAGATTCATAAATGTGGGTAAATCTGGGGGCAGTATTTCTTAATATTTATCTTTAAAAGGAGTCTGTTAACCTATAAAGTAAAAGCAATGAACACTAGCCTTTAAACACATGGCCTACATTGTCCAGTCACAGCATATGAACCCTAATTCTCTAATTAATGTATTAGAAAGATCTCTGTATTTAGGAACACAAGGAGTTCTAATACCAGATACCGGAGCTGATTCTTCTCTTTTCCTCTTCTTTATTCCTGAAAGGGATCAGGTACAGAAAAGTACTGACTCAGAGGAACTGTCACTATTTTAGAGCTGCTGTTACATCTCCCTGCTCCTGTGTTTAATGTGGATTTCAATCCTGCCAGTTACACAGCCAAGTGTTTATTGGCATGGTCAAGTATTTCCTATTATAACCTATGGAAATCTATGCTAATTGTGCTGCTGAACTCATCTACTGTACTGATTCTGGCTTTATAGAGGGATACAGACCTTCTAACTTAAAAGGTTATGAATCAAGGTTATTAGGACCAGAACTTTTGAAATTTTTTTTACAGAAAATGTGAAGTTTTCCTCAATATAAATGATACAAATTGTGGGTTTTCTGTTCATTTGTTTTCTAGGATAGGATTCTTAAATTTAAAAATATACATTCTCACTTTTTAAATATATTTGATTTCCCCTCTGAGAAATAACTGTATTCTAAGAAGCATGAACCTGTTTCCCCATCTAGGCATGTTTTGTTTCAGAAACCTAGAATTAGGTTTAAATTTAATTTTTTTACATGCACTAGTCCTCTGTTTTTAAGTAGCAGAAATATTTAAGAGAGAAATGAGGCCAACAGAACACCACCTGTATGGAGATTTTTGTGTCCTGTATTTAGAAGCACTATAACCTGTTCAGTGCAAGCCGTAAGCCAAACAAGCACATGGGGACATTCATCTTTGTAAGACAGGCACAGAAAGCATATGATAATTACTGTTCTTTTAAATTTGACAGTGGAAGACAGTCTTATATTTCCTGCTACATTCATAGGCATATGATGATGTATGAGCTTGTAGCAGAAACAAACTCTAATATATTGGTAGTTCTTCTGTCTCTAAATAGCAAAGGAGACTCTTCTTTGTAAGGTGATGGAGGTTAATTGTGTGTTTAGGAAGAGCTAGCACAGGCTCCCAGCTCTCAGGCTCTCTTTGACAGAATGGCAGAACCAGGTATCCAGTACTATCACAATCACTGTTACAATGTAGTAGAATTCACCATTCTGTGTAGACTTCTAGATCTGTAGATGTGTAGATCTGTATCTGAGTTTATGTCTAGTCTCTTTGTAAACAACAAAGAGAATGAGGTCCTTCACTATTCATTTCCACAGCAGGATCTTAAACAGGCTAGATAAACTTGTCCAGATCTGTTCTCCCTTGGGATGAGATGGATAGTTTTCTTGCAGTGCCATCCCACTTATTACAGGCATACAGTATGCCTGATTTGGGTGCAGATGTCTACCTTGCAGCTACCTCCCACCCAGCCCATCTTTCCCTTTTAGAACTAGAACTTTCTGCTGAGATGGATGCCTGTCTTATGTTTTGTCTCACCAGGAGTAAGAGTACATGGCCATTCTTTTAAATTAATCTTTTGCTACCTTGAAAGAAGAGCAGAAATTTGAGAAGAATAGGGGAAAAAAGCAGGGACTAAAGAAGATGTATTTATACTTTTAATGATAATTTGAATTTGCATGGAGCCTTTAATATGAGTGTTTAACAATTATTAGAGCCTTGCAATCACATGATATACCTGGGAGACTAATAAATATGACTGTACACTCATGAGATCTATAAATTCTCAAAGCTCTTAAGTGTTTGAGTATGTGTAGCTGACTGATGTTTAACATCCAGCATTGGCTTATATGTGTTGCTCAAGGCCACAGTGACTCAATTATTACAGAAATGAAACCCAGGAGAAAAAGGCTACCAGTCCTTTGGGTACTGTGGAGGTAGGTGTCCAGGTCTTTCAAATGTCTTTTTCCTCTTGGGACCCTTACTAAGATCAAAGTGGTATAAAACACAACCCAAAGGAACTAAGTTAGTCATTTTTCAATCACCAGATGCTTTCACAGTAAGATAACAGCAAGTAGTTTTATGAATTATATAAACACCCATCACGTAAACTGAGCTTTTTAAGCCATGAAAGTATATTAACCATGGAAAAATGTATCTTTTTCTGTTTCCTACACATTTTTGTTAGATTAGAAATGAGGGAACTTCTCCCGGTACCATCGGAAAATAGTTCTTCATCCCTACGATGGTGTTTTCTGCTGTCATGGCTTATACTCCTTATGGGGGAATCCTTAGGATTTTGTTCTTAACAAATGCATGCTACCCAATTGCAATGACATTTAAATATTGTGCAGATGTGAAAAAAATTACCTGCATACTGTGAATTGGAATTTTCACCAAAGCTGAGTTGAGACTGTCATGGTCCAAATCCCTACATTTTTATTTTTCTTTTCCTACTTATGATGCACTGTAATGGTGGGATCTTCCCTGGGATACAGTTTTGGAATTGCCCAGGTCCTTGTTCCAGAACACCAGTAATGACTGATAGAACCAAATATGGTAGAACTGCTAATATTTAATTTAGGAAGAAAAGTGATTTTAAAACACATTTACATCAGCACAGTTCCTCAACTGGAACACTGGAGGGAGCGCTGAATGGTCTCCCAGTCCTGCCTCGGTCTTCAGACCTTACAAGACTTCTGAGTTTGTCCTACAGCCTCCCATCTACAGCCTGCAATTTATATTTGCACAAAGTTGTTGCTGGGCCTGTGCTATAACTGCTCTCCTAAGTCAACAGCTGCACCACAGTGCCTTGGAAGGCTGGATTAGAGATGAGTTCTGCAGCCCACACAGTTTCCTTGGGCCTTTCCCAGGGAAGTAAAACAATTGTTTTCCTGCAGATGTTTGAATCCTGCTTTATTCAGGCACATTCTCCAGCCTCTACTGAGAAAAACATTGGATTTCATTGATTCCTCTTTCTGTCCTTTGGCCACTTGGGCAAAATGGACTATATCTTGATTGCTTTGAGTGCTGGCATTGCTGCCTTAAACCTTTTTTTATTTTCATTTTTTTCTGAAGCAGTAGATCTCAGCATGGAGCAGTTGAGGATCTGCTTTGCCAGGGCTGAAGCACAGAACAGCCTCATCCCCGCTTAGCACTTCTCACTGGGACCCCGCAGGGTTCCCTCTGTTCTTGTAAAGAAAGGTTAAGATTCAATTAAATAAGAAAAGAAAAAAAGTTATGATATTTTTGTCACTCTCTCCATCCAGATAGAAATTTGGGATTTCTAAAACTCCATTCTCCGGTAATAAGGATTATGAGAGCAGGAACAGCAGTTTGGGAGATCCTGGCATACCTGATGTTTCTTTCATCCTCATAATCTGTGGCCACAGTGGGTTTATTGCCCAGCTCCCTGTGAAGAGCCGAGGGGCACTAAGTGCTTCTCTCCTGCTACAGCACCCAGAGTTGAGTCCAGCTGCATCGCCAGGCGTGCAGCTCTGCAGGGCCGCTGGAGGGCAGGGCTGGCATGGCACACAGGCTGGAAGATGTTCCCGTGCTCGGGAGCAGTGTAGTCCCATATTTTGAGGCCTGTGCTCACAAAGCTGACAGTAACATCCTCATTCATAGGTCTTATTTCATCAGCAGTGAGTAGTGATCCTTTGACCCTTACTTTCTTCATTTGCAGTGTAAAACAGAACTAAAAGAACGACTTTGCCTACTCCTTTGTTATTTATTTTAAAACATACGAGCCATTTAGACTGTGATAAAAACCAAAGGAGTTGTGTCACTATGCTGACAGAGCAGGGATGAAGCAGGCAGGGTGTAAGCAGCTCCAAACCCAGCACCCTCTGCCTCAGCACAGCCAGCTGCCCCCATGAAATGAGCACTGGAAAAGCAACCCCAAAAATACCCTTCCTCTTAGCTATGAAGGAAGTCAAATCCAGGGCCTGGTGCTAATGAGGATAGTTCCATAAACACAGTTGTTGGTAGGAAATGGCCTTATTTGTGCTGTGTGTCAGGGTCAGGAGAGCCAATGTGTCTCTCTGAATTATCTTCACAAAACAATCAGGGCAGCCTTTCATTAATTTTGCAAACCAGATTTGATCCAATTGGGAGATTTTTCACAGTAAATCAAACAGCTCCTACACTTGTGAAGGATACTTAAAAAGAAAGTTGAGCTCTGCAGTGAGCTGGGAGAAGGAAAGGGATGAAGGGGTCAAAAGTCAAATCCAGACCTCTCCTCAGGCTTTTCTGAGCACTGAGGGTGTGTGATGCATTTCTGACAGCCCCTAGAGAGGCAGCTAGAGACAATGCCCACTATGAGGAAAGAGGTTTAAAACTTCCACTGAGCCAATAAATGAATAAATAAAACCCTTAATTTCAAACACAGTTCACTTTTACTCAGCAGAAAGAAAAAAAAATATGGTTTTTATCCATGGGACGTATGATCTATTGGAGCAGAAGAGAACATGGCAAAAGGGGAAAGGGGACTCTGAATGATGAAGACAGGGGAACAGAGCCAAAATAAAATTCAGGAAGGAAGAGAGTAGGAAAGAAGAGAAACGGAAATAATTGTGGATGGAATACTGTCTTTTTAATGTAACTTGTAGACTTTTTTTTTTTTTTTTTAAGGAGAAGAAGAAAAAAGATGTAATCATGTGGTTGAAGTCTATGATAAACAGGCAGTGGAAGGAACTGAACAACATGCAGAGGGAACAGCTGAAGGTCAGCAAACCCCCCAAACTTCTCCAGTTCACAGGACAGAAACAAATGGGAGTCCTTGTAAGGGCTGCAGAGAATGAGGAGTATGCCTCTGCAATGCCAGGAGAGGCAGACCCACCCTTACAGCCGCACAACATAAGGACCTCAGTTAGTGGGTGTTTACCTCTCTGCCACTGGGCCCGGAAGGAGCAGACCTCGTACTGTACCTCAGGACAGAAGCTGTTCTGCCACTGGGATGAACCCTAAAGGCCCTGAAGAGGAATTTGTTTTAGAATTCAAAATAATGTGTAAAATGTGCCGTTTTTCCCGGTCTCTTAGCTGTAGGGAGGCAGGGAAGAGCAAATGTTTCCTCTGCCTGTGGTTCTGCTCCCCTTCAGCACACAGGTATGTGTGTATGCAGTCACTGAGCAGAGCAGGGCCTTAGTCTGCTTGAGTGCATGACACCAGGGTGGCTGTCTGGCAGTATTTGTGCGATGGCACACTAGTGTTGGCACAAAGCATTCACAAATCAACACAAGTTTCTGCTGTGCATGCCTCAGGTTTTCTGCAGAGGTTTCTGTGACAGGCAGGGAGTCACAGAGTGGCTGGGGCTGGCAGCCATCTCTGGGGTTACCGCATTCTGATTCCGCTGCTCTGAGTTGCCCAGGACTGTTCCATTCGTGTTTTGAGTATCTCCAAGGCTCCAAAACCTCACCATTTGACCACTCTCAAAGTAAAAAAGTTTTTATTATGCTCAGGTGATGTCCCAGTTACTTGCCTGATTTTTGTCTTTGGAAATGGATTCCATGGTCCATCACTTTCCTGGGGCTGAACAACCAGTTATTTCACAGGTTCTCCTTTCTGTCCTTCTTAAAGACTGAAGTGAAATTTACTTTCTTCCAGTGCTCAGGAGTCTCTCCCAGCATCCATGGCCTTGCAAAGACAATTTGGAATGGCCTCATGATGGCACAGCCAGCTCCATCAGCTCCCA
This sequence comes from Chrysolophus pictus, assembly GCA_037305975.1. Lineage (NCBI taxonomy): Eukaryota > Metazoa > Chordata > Aves > Galliformes > Phasianidae > Chrysolophus > Chrysolophus pictus. The sequence goes on along the minus strand of CM074577.1, from coordinate 76,373,753 downwards.
CGGGTGCATCCCATCACGTCCCAATTTGTTGAAGTGTTCTCTCATGTGGTCATCTTCCACAGAGTCATCTTTGCCCCATACTTGATGTTTCTCAGTTTTTAAGGTGGAAAACATCTTCTGACATTTGCTACTGGAAAATTTTAAATATTTATTCATTCAATAACAAAAGCATATGCCCAGCCTTATTCGAAGTTTCACTTGGTCTTGTTCACACCATGTTGTCATTTAATGCAGCTTTGTCTTTCTTCCTTACGGTTTCTCTTGTCCTAAGTATTGGGAACCAAAAATTGACCTGAAAATAAAGAAATATGATTTTTAGGTCATAGTATTTCTGAGTTACAGTTCACTCAGACACTATAGTCAGGACTGAAAGCTATTAAAAACAAATTAAAAAAAAATATGACCACGTCTGCAGCAATATGTAAGTATTTGTCTTAAATATTTGCATGTGTATTTTTCAATTTCTACATATATATATGTATAGATATGGAATTAATGTTTTTACAATTGAAAATTTCTATTTCCTAATGGTATTTGCAATTCCAACACCACTGTGCTTTTAAAACAGAAATATATTACCTTCTGTTTTCCCAAATAACAACATGTTGTACAGCGTTAAGGGTCTGCTCACAAATGCCTGATATTTGCCATCTGCATTGCAGAAATACGCTTTGTACTGCAGATGCTTATCAGACATTTGTGAAAACAAGTTTCTCCTCAAGTTGGACTCGATGATCTCTTGAGGTGTCTTCTGCAATTCTGCAATTCTGTGATTCCGTTAGAGCTCTTTGCAGCAGTTACCCATTGGGGTGTACCCATTTTGTGTCTGATGCATAAGAATTGAAGGGCAGAAGAACACAGTTTTGTAATCTACTCTTACCAATAGGCCAGTTGTCTCCAGCAGCACTTCAAAAAGTCTATTAGCACACACTTGAAATTAAGAAGCGTTTAAGTATTTCCTGGATAGGAGTCTGCCTACGATGCTGAGAAAGGGAGATTTTTCCATTGTGCTGATGGCTTACCGTTCTAGCAAACACATTCTTGTCAGCTTTCTGTTGTATCTTTGCTCTTTCCTTGAGTAATTTTGCATGTAAATAATGTATCCGCTTCGTCTCCACGTCAGGATAAAATGAATTTGACACAAGTATTTTAAGCTGGGTCAAGAGGCCAGAGGATAACCCAAAAATGATTAAGAAGAAGATGATTATTCCAAGCTGGAGCCACGTCGTGGAGAGGTGGAGTTCTGGCTGAGGGATGCAGTTATTCTTAAACAAAGAGATCTTCAAAAGATCATTCTTTGCAATGTGCTCATTCATGACAATGATAAGACTATTCTTCTGCACAAGAAAAAGGGGAAAAGAGAGTTGAAGATTGTACTGATTCTCTCCTTTATAATATTTCTCTTATTGGATATTCACATTTCCTAAGGTCCGTTAATTGTCTAATCCATCCAGTGCCTATGAATAACAATATATTTATTAGCTATTTTAAAAATATTTCAAACTGCATTTTCCCCATTTCTCCTGGGGCAATGTCCTGCAATTACATTCCTAGTAGCTCTGCCAGAAGAATGTTTAACTTCTCTGACTGCAGTGGTTTAATTTATTCCCACCCCCATGAATCTGCTCAGATCCTCCACTGGGGAGACATTCTTTGTGAGTAACGCCATGGAGCAGAGCATGCCCATCCCCTTGGCTCAGTATTTGATGAGCAGTGCTTCTGCATCCACCTATATATGTAGCTGTAATGGCAATGGTTCTCTTTCAAACAAACGTATGAATTACAATGCCATGAAGGAACTGTCGGCTTATTGGCTGTGCTTCTGCTCCTGCAGCTGCTGAAAATGAAAGGAAAGTTTTCAACACTAAGTTAAAATGAGAAATATAAAGTACAGATAAGTACTTACTTGCTGAGAGAGTCTGAGTTGAATCTCCAGATCTGGTAATTCTTGGAGATGTTTATTCACATAAATAATTAGCCAATAAAACAAATAATCTACTGCAGCAAACAGAAGCCAGACACAAAGATGAATAAATACAGGGAGAAAAAAATGCTGCATCTGTTTTCTCTCCTTCCTTGTGAAGCTGAAAGATGGGATTGTCACGTAATTCTTTCTTTCCTTTTTGTTAAGTGGCAGAAGGCATGGCCTTTGCTGTTGCTTTTGATGCTCATCAAATGTGATGAACCGTTTTGTGATATAAGTATTCTTAAACTTGGCATTATGAGGGCCCACAAAATGTTTGATAAAAAGCACAGTTCCAAAACAAACTAAAAGAATTCCCACTATAGGCAATACTTTCTGGCCTATACAGGGCAATATATTCAGCATAAAAGATATCTGGTTAGCAACTCTCTGGATTTCTTGTTTTGTGTCATTCAGCTCTTGTTTCAGTGTATCATCTGAAATTGAGTAAGATGGTGTGAACTCATGCTTTATTGTCACAGAAAGCGGGTTGGTAGGAAGATTGGCCATCTCGTAAATCCATTTTACAGCCTCAATGTAATATTTTATCAAGTCAAATTTCTCATACTCTAAATGGCAGGTTATGCTGTCCGTCAGAACCTTTAGGTTGTGGAAAATGCTTTGGATGTTGCCAGCTACCACAACACCTGTACCAGCAGTAAGGAGAGCATTCCTTCCCTCCCGCAGCCCACAGGAGAGAAGGAATAGGGCACTGAAACAGCGCAGGTGCTTGGAGAAGCAGAGAGCGATGGAGAGTGAGACCCAGACGAGGCCACAAAGCAGCAAGAGACCCGTGGACTGCTGCTCCAGGGAGACGTGGATGCTAAGGAAGAGGAGAACACTTAAGAGAAAGCCAACTGCAGAGCAAATGGCAAAAAGCTGTATCAGGTACTTCCAGCCAAGCCTCCTTTCTGATACAAACACTCCCCAGGCTTTCTGGGCGGCCAAGGCAAATACTCCCATTTTCTTCTGATTGTTGCTGACACTGAACAGGCTCAAACTAAAAAGAAAGGAAAACAAAAATGCTGTTAGATGCAGGGTCACAGCAACAAGGCGTATTTGATTGGCAGCTTCATATCACAAAAAATACAAATCCGACTCACATGGCAGCTGAACTGCCCCAGTGAGACCCAAATCTGAGTCTCAGTATAGATAGAACCATAGAATCATAGAGTCATGGTTAGAGTTGGAAGGGACCCTTAAAGGTCATCTAGTCCAACTCCCCTGCAGCGAGCAGGGACACCTACAGCTAGAGCAGGATGCTCAAAGCCCTGTCCAATCTGGCCTTGAATGTCTCTGGGGATGGGCATCCAACCTCCTCTCTGGGCAACATGTTCCACATATACAAATGTGTAAGGGATGATTATGGGGAGCAGCAAGATGGGGAGAAGAGAGATGGAGAGCAGTGAGATGGGGAGCAGTGAGAGATAAGGAAGGAGGATGGAGGGCTTCTCCTTCAGCTGGAGGTAGGTCAGTACAGACTGAGTCTCAGAGGCATTATTCCTTCACTGGGTCTCTCCTGGGACAGCATATTGGCCCACATATATGGTTAACACTAATTGCTCATTCTTTTCACCTTCTTCTCTGCCTACAGCATGCCCACACTGTAAATTAATTCAATCTGATGGGAGACTGTATTTGCTCCATATTCACATCTTTCCTTCTTTGTAATACATTTTTAGTGCCTTTTTTTACTAATTTATATGCTTATTAGCCTTTTAACATACTAGAACAAATAAGATACTAATTAAATAAAATAAACTGTTTCAATTTTACCCTGTAATAAGGAACAGTTGCCTTCACAAATACATCCTGAAGATATTACTTTGTCTTTTGTTTAGCTTGAACACAGCAGGTAGCCAGGAACCGAACAATTATTTTATAGACATGCTGTATTTTTCTGGCATTTGACTTTATGAATTCTGCCAGCGTTTACTGTGCCATTTTCCCCTTCCTCTCCTTATTACTGTTTACTGGCTTTGTTGATCTGTTGCCGTTGGCTGTGAATGCAACAGGAGCAGAGGGTGAGCAGAACAGGCAGATCCTCCCCAGTGCTGAAGGATACCCTGAGAAATGCCGAAGACTCTGGGTGCTTCCCAACCCCAGCAAGGATGGGAGGTGAGCAGCAACAGAGTGGGCTCAGTCCCTGACACCAGGCTTGGGAAGGCTTCTTCCCTCCAGGGCCTCAGCTGTAAGTAACAGCACATAGTAGCTCTTTCACAGGAGAGACATTAATTATTTACTGTCCAGGAAGTGATCGACAGATGTATGTAGAAGTCCCCATGTGTTTGGGAAAGGGGTGCAAGCAATGTGGGGAGAGGAGGCAGCACACAGGAAACCAGGCTCCAGCTTTTCAGGATCTTTAAACACTGCTGTACATTCTTGTACATCAAAGAGAGGTAACCTTTGGCAGTGAACAGATCTGGAGTTCTGTTCTTGATCTTAGAAGTCATAAAAAATCAACTGCAAAAACTTTTTGCATGTATGCAACATTATGCAAAGATACTGAGAGTATCTGAGTTTTCTTTTACAGCATTGCTGTTCTCGATCATAGTCTTGTGTGTTTGTATGTATGGTTGTTGTTTATTCTTGTCAGTGGTAAATAGGCTTTAGGTAAATGGCATAGGAGCCATCGGTTTTTGGAGCCTGTGGCAAACACTCAGGAGATGTGATGGCTGATGGCTGGAGGTTGGAAAACTTGCATGCATTCCTGACTCCTGCAGAGCCTGTCCCTGATCTCAGCAGTGCCAGGGCAGAGCCCTGATTCAGCACCTCAGCTGGGTGCTCTATTTCCCCCATAGGACATCAGCAGAAGAAGTAAATATTGAGCGCAGGAGAAGCACACAAAGGATGAAAACTGGAGGCCTAAAAATTATGGAGGCCAAAAATTCTTAAACAGCTGTGAGTGCTTCAGAAGGGGAAATAACCTCCTGGTTCAGAGTTAGAAATAAATCAGTGAGTTCAGTGTCTCAGTGAAAGAGGCTAATCCCGCGCTCAAAGAAAGAGAAACCTTGAGAGCTTTCTGGACTGTTTTCTTTTGAAAATGTAAACCACAAAAACTCTCCTAAAGCTGCTGAGTGCAGATAGGAATTCTACCAGGAGGGTGACAGGAACAAAACCTTCATTTCAGTTGCAGTCTGAAGCAAAGCAGTTTTTTCTTCTGTCCCATGTCATGTATCGATGTGGCACTGCTACCTTTATTAATGTAGCATAAGGAAAGAATGTGCCTGGAAAAGCAGTTTCTTGCTGTTCTGTGCCAAAGTCTTTCCACCATAGTTTTCTTGTGGCATGCACTACAGAGGGGAGCTGGAAACTGTCTTTGAACCTGGGTTTCCTGCAGAACCCAAGAGGAACTCCTCTATGCTTTAGTTTCCCTTGCTGGGAAGTTGCTTCCTCAGATCTGGAAGTATGATGTTCATCCACCATATGGCATGCTGACAGGAGTAATTATGAAAACAAATTCTTTCCAGCAAGGAGTTTGGTCCATGCTTCTTAAGGCTTGTAATGTACTGAGATTAATGCAATGTTAATGCAACATAGTTAAGAGGTCTTTAAGTTCAGATATTGCCTACAGATTTGAAATAAGTAGAAAAATAAGTGCATAGCATCAAGCATCTCTAGAAAATGCTTTTCCGGCTCAGCCACAAGCTTTCAGCTAAAGCTGTGTCATTGTTGTATAGTGCCTATTCACACCATGTATGTGTTGTTTCCCTGCCTGTCATGGGTATTTTGTGGTCACTGTCCAAGCAGCAATATCATCTTCACTACTGATTTGACCCTGCCCCAGCCCTTTACTCTGATGAGCAACCAGAGCTCAATTTCCACTATATGGATTAGCACCAGGTTTGTCTGAGTTACATCTGTGCCACAACAGGAAGAAGGCTTAAACATGTGATGGTGTCTATCAAGCTTTGCTAAATAAGGTTTGTCCCTGCTGTCTGTCTTCATTTATAACTTATATCAACCACCCAAAATATTTCATGAAAGCTATTAAATTACTAAGTCCCATTACAAATTGCTAAGTCTCACTGCAACTATTAGGCTGCGGGCTGACCTCATTGCAGCCTTTCAGTACCTAAAGAGAGAGTATAAACAGGAGGGGAGTCAACTCTTTCGAAGGGCAGATAATAGCAGGACAAGGGGAAGTGGTTTTAAGTTGAAGGAGGGAAGATTTAGGTTGGATGTCAGGGGGAAGTTCTTTACAGAGAGAGTGGTGAGGTGCTGGAACAGGCTGCCCAGAGAGGCTGTGGATACCCCATCCCTGGAGGTGTTCAAGGTGAGATAGGGCCCTGGGCAGCCTGGTCTAATATTAAATGATGGAGGTTGGTGGCCCTGGATGTGCAGGGGGGTTGGAGATTGATGATCCTTGAGGTCCCTTCCACTCTGGGCCATTCTGTGATTCTGTGATTCTCTTTCTCACTATAAACTTCTAGGAAACAGAAGTTTCTGCCATTATATTAAGCAAAGACTTTGCATGGGTGACTCACCCATACAGTGGAGATTTAGGTCTGGTTGTAATTCCTAAGTAAGCAGTAGCCTGAGTAGAAACAGTTTCAGAAATACTCTCTTACAAATACGAGGAGTACCCATGTAACTATAGCAATCATCAGAGCAAGTGGCTATGGCAGACCAAATCCCTGAAGACACTGAAGGTGAGGCTGGACAGGGCTCTGAGCAAACCAATGTATCTGTAGGTGTCCCTGTTCACTGCGTGGGAATTGGACTAGATGACTTCTAAGGGTCCCTTCCAAATCAAACAATTCTACAATTCTGTGGTTGGCAATGAAGACACTGCTCTCCACAGGACAGCGTTATTTGAAAGAGCTCAGTAGCAGCGTGGCTGTGCAGCCAGCCCCTGTCTGTGCTGTGCCCCAATCTCAGAGCATAAGTCACCACAAAAGGGAGGGATCAGGTGGAATGGGAGACTTACACCTCCTTGATGGTAAGGCGTCGGCTACACAGCGCTCTTTGCCTCATAAATTCGATTTGGATTTTACACAGGAATTAGGAAAAAGCGCACAATAGGAACATAAAAACAAATATTTCCTTTTTTGGCAGTTTCAGCAGTCTGCTTTCCCAGCGTGGATGGGCTGGGAAATTCTCTTGCATTGAAATGTAAGAGAATTACTTCCCTTTTTTGGATACCATCAAAAAAATACAATGATAAGCTACTCTTAGCAAGAGACAAAAATACAAGAGGTTGTCTCACATTATTTCCCTTGGTTAATGCAGGGCATTCAGCAAAGAAATAGAAGTCCAATCAAAAATCCATCAAGATGGATGGAACTACCTCAGGGCTTCCTTAGTAGCCTGCCATTTCTTGTGTTCACATTCTTAGCTTCTAACTGCAGGAGGAAGGAGAGTAAATCATATTAAACACAACAATCATGTTGAGGATTGAAATATCAAATGTGTACACTTAGGAACTTGAAAGAATAAAAAACACAGCCACAGAAATACAGCAATATACAAAAAAATGCCACCATCAAAAACCATAACAACACAAGTAAAAAATCATAACTGATCAAGATCTCTTTTTCTTCTTTTAAACACTGGATCAGGAAAATTATGAACTTTGTGAGATATTATCGGGTCTTTAAGATGCTACAAATTGGTTAAATGTGATCTAATACCAGATGTCAAAACTGCAGTATTCATATCTGAGCTACGTCTCAATGTCAGTGAGAAGCGCAGCTTCCCAGAGCCGAACTTGAGACCTGATTTAGAAGCCCATGCTTGTGTGACATGAATTGCATCCTATGAGAGCTTCTTCCCTATATTTACTACAAAAAGACTCCAGATTGCTCAGAGACAGCTGTTCAAAGTCAGATGTATCAAATATCCTATGTTTCTCCTTTGTAAGCATGGTACTTTTTGGCTGAGCTGAGTGCTCAGAACAGGACACAGCACGTATTGTGAACAGCTGTAGAATCTGGGCAGCTACGGAAAGAACAACAAACTTGAAGTCATGCTTTCTCAAGGATGCTGCTGTGGACAGTTTTGAGGACTTGATGCAGCAGACCCACAGGCGTGCTTCACTTAAAGCAAAGGCAGGAATGGGGGCACAGTTTCAGTAAATAAAACGGTAGTTTTCCTATTGAAAGAAAACAACTCTAGAACATAGAAAATACCACTGTCAAGGAGAGCTACACAGTCCCTTCTCCTGTATTTTACATCACTGTATTACAAGCAGAGCCTAGGTCTATACTGTTTACGAACCTTAGAAATAGACCATCCAGTCAGTAAGGTGGAAACAACTAACTTAAAGCAAGTTCTTTTACCTTAGAAGAACTAACCCCCTCCATCTTTACTATCCACCATTACTTGATATTATCCTAAAGTATTACTTACAGACTTTCCTGTAAAGCGCATGAGGGATCTTCTAGGTGCAGTGCTTCTTGCTTTTGGTGAGGAACGGGGATGGGTTCTAACAAAAAATAACATGAGTAATTCTTTTCCATACCCTCCCTCGATGAGTCAAGCATACCACAATTTTGAAACTACTCTACTTTTGACTAAGATTCATAAGGAAGTAACTTAAGCACAAGAACGAATATAGTATATAATTTGCAAGTGCCAGTTTCCACCTTTTTTTTCTGGCAGAGTAATAGATAGCAGCAAATGAATTCTGGTCCCAGATTTCAGTGTCTTAAAATTGTATCGAATAATGCCTTAGGTCTGGAACATCTCGGCTATTTTGGTGCTTCCCACTGAAGCTTGCAGCAATTCAGTGCCCAGAGAACTCTGAAGCTCTAAGTATTTTTACTCTAGAAATGTTCATACAGAGACCTTTGTAAATATTGTGCCTCCAGCACAAGAAGAATATGGAGCTGTTGGAGCAGGTCCAGAGGTAGCCATGAAGATGAACAGAGGGCTGGAGCACCTTTCCTCTGAAGACAAGTTGAGGGAGCTGAGGTTGTTCACCCTGGAGAAGAGGAGGCTCCAGTGAGACCTCATTGAGGCTTTCCAGTACTTGAAGAGAGCTAATAAACAGGAGGGATTTTTTTACAGGGTCTGAAACTGATAGGACAAGAGTGAATGGTTTTAAACAAAAAGAGGAGAGATTTAGGTTAAATGTTACAGGGGAGTTTTGCACTCAGACGGAGCGCAAGCTGACCAGAGGAGCTGTGGATGCTCCATCCCTAGAAGCTTTCAAGGCCAGGTTGGATGGGGTCCTGGGCAGCTTGATCCAGTGGGTGGCAATCAACCTATGGTAGGGGGTTGGAACCAGGTGGTCTTTAAGGTCCCTCCCAACCCAAGCCATTCTATGATCTGATATGATTGGTATGATATGATATGATATGATATGATATGATATGATATGATATGATATGATATGTGAACACAGCACACAGCAAAGACTTCTTTTAACTCTGGATTTATTCAGTAGTTAAATAAGATTATATTTCTTAAAACTTTCTGGAAAATATATAAAAATTTTGTTTTGCTTTAATCAAGCCTTTGGCAATTCTAAATTTTACTTTAAATGAACTACTGTTTTTTAGTGAACACTATGGTTTTGTGTGTATATTTATGTGCAATGGAGGAAGAACTTTATGACACCCATCCTCTCCTCTTGAAATGAGTCACACAAGTCCTATCAGTTTTTAGAAAGATCCATTGAACCGGGTAGTCCTTTCCTTCAGTTTCCATCAGAGCTAACTGATAAAAGAGGAAGACTACAGACTTACTTGAAAGGAAATCAAAGGCTGACTATACCTTTTAAAATGGATAATAACAGTAACAGTAGTAAGAGGATCCTTATCCACAATCTACTCAGTAAATGCCTATGATATCTTTCCAATAATATCTTCTTTAGACTGTCTTTTACAGCCACTTTCAGAACTGACTTGCCTGTTTACAGCTTCATTGTTTCTGTTTAAACTTCCAGAACAATTTTTGGAATAAAATATGCCCGATGCTTTTATCAGGAATCTCGCAGGTGGTTAGGTCCATTGCAGAAATGTTATTTGCTAGACCTAAGAAATTCTAAACTGGAGATTAGTTTTCATTTATACTCTGAATTTAGAGATCCAGGGTTGTACATCAGGTTCAGTTCTGTCCTCAGTCTATTTGTGAACCGTAGGTTCCAACTGGCAACTACAGAAGTGCTGGCATGAACATTATCTATTTGCCCTTGGTAGAAATGGCTCTGTGTGTTATTTTACAAATAACTGGCTTTCCAGCAGGCGCTGAGAGCACTGGTTCACTGTATGACCAAGCTCCCCCTCCACAGAACATCCATACCCTTGCTACTTCAAGAGCAGCTACTGTACAAGTTCATCAAGTCCTCAGGCAGCAAGATGAAAATAGAGATATACTTATAGCATCTAAATTATGCATAATGTAGAGATATAATTAGATATAGTGGACCATCCATAATTTGAGGAAGTTTCTAAAGTTTCATTATAGAAGGAATTAATTAAATCATCCTTCGAGCAGAGCATATTGTTCATAGTATCATATAAGAGAAAATTCTGTAAAGTGATCCAGGTAAGAGCATATTAAGCAGACAAAGTCTCTATCTAACCCAACTTATTAGCTTCAATTCAGTAGCAGATGTTTAGAGATTCATAGAACAGTGACCTTGCTTGAGGAGGGGAGCCCTGGATCAGAGGTACTCCAGAGAAATCTTTCCAACAAAGAATAGAATCAAATAGTGATTTGAGTTGGAATAAACCTTAAAGATCACCTAGTTCCAATCCCCTACCATGGTCAGGTTAGCCACCCACTAGATCAGGCTGCCCAGGGCTTCATCCAGCTTAGCCATTAGCAATTCCAGGGATGGGGCATCCACAATTTCTGTGGGCAACCTGTGCCAGCTGGCAACCCTGCCCAAGGCATGGGGCTGGAACTAGACAGTCTTTAAGATCCCTTCCAACTTAAGCCATTATATGATTCTATTTTATGATTCTAACCTAAATCTTCTTTCTGATAGTTTAAAACCATTTTCCCTTGTCCCATCACTGTTAAAGAGTGCCTCTTTTTCTTTCCTATAAAGGCCCCCTTTACTATAGTAAGGAAGACTGCTATAAGGCATTCCCAGAGGCTCCAAACTAAATAACCCCCAACTCTTTCAGCCAATCTTCCTAGGAGAGGTTCTCCAGCCCTCCGACCATCCTCATGGACCTCCTCAGAACTCACTCTGACAGGTCCGTGTCCTTTCTATGTTAGAACCCTGAAAGCTGAAAGCAGTACTTCTGGTGGGGTCTCACAAAAGTGGAGTAAATGGATAGGAGCACCTCCCTCAACCTGCTGGTCACACTTCATTTGATGTAGCCCAGATATGGTTGGCTTTCTGGGCTGCAAGTGTAGATTGCTGGCTCACAGTCAGATTTTTTGCCCAGTCATACCCCAAAGTCCTTCTCCACTTGAGGACAACTTGAGGGTTGTTCTCAATCTACTTATCTCCCAACCTGTATCCATGTTTGGGATTGCCCTGATCCAGCTGCAGCACCTTGACCATGGCCTTGTTGAACTGCATGATGTTCACACAGCCCCATCTCTGTCTGAGTCCCTTTCTTCATCTTTTATTGTTTCAAGAACATGGAATTGTGGGCACAATACGTGTTCATATGAGTCCTGGAAGTGAAGAGTGTGAGTGCTCATAGCCTTTCTTGATCTTTCACGATCAGTATGCTGCAACTCTCAGCACACCTCTTGAGTGTGCTGGCGTCACTGATACTGGAGCAGTTCCTTTACAGCAGAATATTTCAGTGACCCTCAAAAACTGTGGTACCGGTACAGCTGTGAACCACATCCTCTTGGACCAGGGTGGATACCTGCCAGCCTACAATTCCTGCATCCAACAGGTCACAAACTACAGCAGCCTCCGCTGCGGCATCACTTTGTCTTGCTAACAGCTGCTGGGGCTGCCTGATTCCTGGACTTCCCTGCTAATATTGTCCAGTACTGAGCACTGTGAAATGGGAACAACTTACATTCTGCTCATTTGAAAAACCGTACTATAAAGGCTGTGGTTTCTTTCTTCCCCTCAATCTGCTGATGTAGTATGAATCTCACTGCCTGCATTAAAAAAAGTGAAGTTAGTTTCAGAATTTTCTCATTTGTTTTCTTAATCCCTGCACAGTGACTAACAATTTGCCTCCACATAAAAAGTATTAAAAATGGCATTGCTGACAATCCTACTGTTCTAGCAGTTTCTGAATGCATTTCAGCTGATAATGGTGCTGCTATTAACACAGTTTTGGTAACTCAGAGTTTTCTCACTATTTTAATATGCAAGCACAAAGTGTATTTCTTTGAGCTTTTCTTTAGGACTCTGAACATTACTCTCTTCCTTGACATATCCATGTGCTGCAAGAACAAAGCAAGTTCGGATCTGAGAACACTGTGTCACATTTAAACCATTTGTTATTCTGTTCTGCCTGCTTCTCCTTAAGGAAGACCAGCTAGCAATACTAGTTCTTCCTTGTGACTGGCTTTCAGAGAGCCAGGAAAGAAACAAGGATCAGTATTTGTAACTGTCTGTGGTCTTGTTTTTACTCCTGGTTTTAATTACTGTTTCTGTTTTACTGCTACAACAGAAATTTAGATTAAAATAAGGCAATTACATTCTCTTTTCTAAACATCAGAGGAAATGAAATAATGACAGTGGATCATTGCTCGCTTTGCGCCGATCTCCACCAGATGAGTAGTATGTCTGGAGCCAGCCATGTAATGGCCAGGAGTAAATGGTTCCCAGAGTGAACCAGGATTACAGAAACTTACTTCTGATGGGGCCCACTGATAAAACTGATTCAAATACTGTTGAGTTTGATTAAAGTTTCATTTGATGTTGGTAGCTGAAGTTGACTTTGTATGATATAATGTCTTTGAGTTGCTATGAAAAGTAACCTGGTGCTCGCTATAAAGAAACATCCCTGTAGAGTGAGCTGGAGAAGAGCTAAAGGCAAGGTTCTTAACAGTCTGTAGGAAAGCAGGAAGTTTTCACCTGGATATACACTACTGATTTCCACAAAAGCACTCCCGGCTTGATCGTAGGATAATCCTGATACCTCCCCATGGATTACTAATTGATTGTTCAGGAGATGTCATGAAGTGGTTGTCCTCAGCACAGATTTGTCACATCCTTCTTTTAATGAAAGCTGGAAGTACCTCTTCACTATTGTAAGTTATGTTATATTGTTTATGTTTCATAATCTTCTATGATGGAGATGCCACTCAACAAATTATGCAGACAGCAACAGCTAGTATTTCCAACTGCAGACAGAATAAATATTTTTAACGAATAATAAAATCAATATTTAAAATAACATAGCATTTCATAGATATAATGAAAATCTGCACCTACCTAACTAGCTCTGCTGAAAAAGAGGATGCAAGCTTTGTGAGAAATCCTGGGTTAAGGGGTCTATGATAAAAATATTATTGAGAGATACATTCTTACAGGGATCATGGCTTCCTGTGGGATTCTTGCCTTTCACACTAAAGCCTGACTTGTGGGCTTTTGAGGTAATTCCTCTGGTGCATTCACACACTTTGTTTTGGACAGAGACTCTGGCCTGAGCATTCCCAGCTACCTTATTTGCAGCCCAAATACTCATGTATTTTCACAGAATCACAGAATGGCCAGGGTTGGAAAGGACCTCAAGGATCATGAATCTCCAACCCCCTGCCGCATGCAGGGCCACCAAGCTCCCCATTTAATGCTAGACCAGGCTGCCCAGGGCCCCATCCAACCTGGCCTTGAACACCTCCAGGGATGGGCATCCACAACCTCTCTGGGCAGCCTGTTCCAGCACCTCACCGCTCTCATAGTAAAGAACTTCCCTCTAACATCCAACCTAAATCTTCCCTCCTTCAACTTAACCCTCCTTCATTTTAACCCATTTCAAAATAACATTGCTTAAAAAAAGCCTGCTATTTAAAAGCCCTTAAAATAAGCTGTGTCACTTCTATGAGCTAAAAATTGCACAAGAGGTTATTCCAGAAAATCTGAGAGGGGAAGTAATCTCACTGAGCCGTAGTATTGGAGATGGTTTGAGGGTAGCTAGGCGAGTTCCCAGCTCAGTGGCAGGCTAGATGTGCAGTGCTTTAGCTGGGATACAGCTGGGATACTCAAAGCACATCCTCCAGGTATATATTCCAAATCGTTTTCATCAGCTTAAATTCAACCCCAACCTATTTGTGCATTGATAACTTCATTATCTTTCTGATTTTTCATTCAGTTTTCTGCTTTCCCTTTATTGTTCACTTAATACCTCATTATATTCTTCGCCTAAGCAAAAGGTATTCCAAACAAAATAACTGACTCGTTTAAATGACTCTAAGGAAATGAAGAACAAATAGGATGCACCACAAAAAAGTTTTGCCTCAGACAGTCATGTAATGAGATACAAAACTATTCCATGTTATTTTTTGCCCAATATACACTGTTTCAGATAGATGAAACTAGCAATGCTCCATTGAAAACCTCCTCACAGCAAAGACTGCCAAAGTGATAAAGGAAAAGTTTTATATAAAAGAAAATGTAATAAAATCATTTGTTGGACCATATCTTACCAGGAAATCTGATACATTACTAATAAATTCCTTACTGAATGCTATGAAAAGAACCTGTGAGATAAGGAAAGAAATAAAGTATCTAAAGAACAGAAAGTGGATAGTAATCTTTGTTTAGAATAATGCAAGTAGAATTTACAGTAGATTTATCAAAGCATCTGGTGCTGTTGTCATAAAATAGGTCTGATATTTCCATCTTTACCCTTCAATTACTTTGAAGGGTTTTATAACTTTGCTAACTTGCTACAAACTTGCAAGAAAGTACTGTTTTTCAGTCTTGGATGTTTGGGTTTTGTTAGTGACTAATAAGAAAGTTCTTTCTTAAACATAAAAAAGCAAGGCGGCCTAAGGCTTACAAGACAATACTCACCACTGTTCTTCCCAAAGTCTTTCCTTGTGTTCTCTATTTCTGGCTAAAGATCAAATTCTCTGTTGTTTTCTGATTCTCACATAGCTTAGCTAAAGAATAGCTTTGAAATAAGAATAAGAAAAAAGTTTTGGGGTGAAGTGGTTGATACAGTGAAGTTAGTTGTAGTGTATGATGATTATATGATACTACAAACAGCATGGAAGTAGTGTTTTGAGGAGAAAGAACTGCCTTGCTATCAAATGGAAAGGCACAGAAAGAGACCCACAAAGCAAACCTCAACAGACACAAGTTTGCAGAACTGTAGAAATAGGTAGAATTTCACTAGATCTTAGGATCTAATGTTCCAGCTCCTTATCTATCCTGAATCTTTACAGAACATGCCATCTTCCCCAGCATTCAAAGCCTCTATCAACTCCAAAAATATTAACATTCTAGCCATTAAAATGCAGCATAGTTCAGTTTCTCAAAACCAAAGATTTGAGATGAAAGCATCTAGGAACTGAGAGTGAGCATTACTCAGCAGTTCCCCCAGCAAACTAGGGCAAAAAACTACAGTATAGGTCTGCCAAATAGATATGGAAAAGGGTAGTGGTCCTTTTATTTTTAGTTAGAAGTAAGTGGGAGAAAACAAGAAAGCTATTTATTACATCCTAAATGCAGCCTTCCTGTAAAAATCCTCCTCTGCATTTAGGCTCTGGGAAACTTGTGCAAAAAGGGGGACTTGCAAACGGAAACATCACTAAAAAGATGTTCCTGTTTCTGCCTCATCGGGAGCCCTGGTTTGCAGGACATCCAAAGACACAGAGAGGATACAAATGCAAACAGAGCTATCCTGCGAAGGAGCTGCACTAAGAATGATGACAAAGCTAGATGAGAAAGATTCGTATTGAGCTATTATAGTTTCTGTAATGGATTTTTTTAGTTTATTTGGTTTATCCAACTGGAGTCGATTAAATTATTCTTTAAGGAAACAAAGAAAAAGGGAAGGTACACATTCTGCATACATGAGTTGCAACTCATGACACTTCTAGTCAGAAAGAGGAAGATAAATACATAAAAATTAAATGCGTATTTATAAATAACGTTACAATACCAGTAAAAAGTGAGCTTCCAGTTATATAAACTCAAAGATATGACAGCACCTTCTCTTCTGACATTCCCAGAAATCTGTGACACCAGATTCATTATTAAAGTCAGAGGATTAACCATGTGACACTTACAGAGAAATCTGATGTGTGGAAGAAAATTTTTTTCTTATTGATGACAATAAACAAAGGACAATGCTGCTAGCTGTATACAGAGGAGAGAATAGAAGAAATTTCCAATAGTTACAGCAATTTTTGGTATCATAAGCCAATTCTTTGCCTGTTTTGAAAGAGTTTGATAGAATAATTGCAGCAATTAATTTTTTAAGACTTTATAGGCAGGCATCCTGAGCATACATCTAATAAAGGAAAAAACAAAAGCACATCACACCACTAGATGTTAAAATTTCAAATAAAAGCAGTTTCTGTTCTAGCAGATTTATTTCCTTCTGCACTTCTACTGAAGGAAACATTCAGATTCCCAGTGTATTAACCTTTCTTCAGTAATCACAACAACTTCTACTAGCATTCATTAACATGCGTACTTTATTAGGAAGAAAACAACTAATCAACCGTTTACTTTCCTGCAATCAATCAAAGGTAGCGTTCAAGATTAGATGAATTACAAAACATTCTGTGCATATTGGAAATGTGAAGGAAACATACATTTTTTGATCAGCCAACAAGTTGCAGTATGAAAGATTTCACAGGTAACAGAATCATAGAATCTCAGGCTGGAAAAGATCTTAAAGATCATTGAGTCCAACCACAACCAAACCGTAATACCCTAACTCTAACAACCCTCTGCTAAATCATGTCCCCGAGCACCACATCCAAATGGTTTTTAAACACATCCAGGGATGGTGACTCAACCACTTCCCTGGGGAGCCTATTCCAGTGCTTAACAACCCTTTCAGTAAATAAGTTTTTCCTGATATCCAACCTAAACTTATCCTGGTGCAACTTAAGGCCATTTCCTGTCACCTGTCACCAGTGAGAAGAGACCAACCCCATTCTTGCTGTAAGCACCTTTCAGGTAATGGAAGAGAGCAATGAGGTCTCCCCCTCAGCCTCCTCTTCCCCAGACTAAACATTCCCAGTTATATAATGCTCTATATAATAGAGTATTTGACATAAAACAGTAGTGTGAGGAATGCTTGACAATGAGTCTTTGAAGAAGACAGCTATCCAGCTGAAGCTGAGTTTTTCTCTAAGTGCTCTTTTCTCTAAGGCAGTACAGTTCATATAACAGTAGCAGGAAAATACAATTTAAAACAGAACTTAACAGACAGATTTATGGATAAGTCAGTTACCTTGAAGACACATTGTTTTGAGCAGTAATTACTAATCGGTTGAATTACACAGTGCTGAAAGGTCATGGTAATATTCATGATAGACAAGAATTTTTTGGAAACACCAGCTTTATCTTCTAGAAGCAGCACAGAGGTCAGTGGTGGTTCTTTGCCCAATGAGGACCTGCAGCAATAGAGAAGCACCTCACAAAGAGAGCTTGTCATGGATATGCCCCAAATCTGAAACATAGGTTATATCAGGCATGTCCAACCTGCGGCCCACAAGCCATGTGTGGCCCAGCACAGCTCACAGTGTGGCCTCCCCTTCCTACACCATAAGGATGTAGGTTGCTCTGCACACACGCACCCATCGCTCAGCAATAGTCAAATCATCGGTGCACTATCAGCACTGTGTCAACTGTAGGCATGGCATGAGGAGGGCAGTGCTGTGCAGTGCTGACTCCAGAGATGGCACATAACTGTACGCATGCTGATACACTGGCTAAACATACGGCTCTGAGCAGTGAAGAATACGCAGCTGTGCTTTCCATTTTGATACAGGAATTTGAAAAAAGCATCATAGAATCATAGAATCCTTAGAGTTGGAAGGGACCTTTAAAGGTCATCTAGTCCAACTCCCCTCCAATGAACAGGGACACCACAGCTAGATCAGGGTGCTTAGAGCCTGATCCAGCCTGACCTTGGATGTCTCAAGGGACAGGGCATCAATCACATCACAAGGCAATTTGTTCCAGTGCCTCACCACCCTCATTGTAAAAAACTTCTTCCTTGTATCAAGTCTAAATATCCCTTCTTTAAGTTTGAAACCGTTTCTCCTTGTCAATTACAACAGACCCTGCTAAAGAGTCTGTCCCCTTTTTTCCTGTAGCTCCCCTTTAGATACTGAAAGGCAACTGTCAGGTCACCTTGGAGCCTTCTCTTCTCCAAGCTGATCAGCCACAGCTCTCTCAGCCTACCCTTGTGGGAGAGGTGTTCCATCCCTTGGATCATTTTTGTGGCCCTCCTCTGGACTCATCCCAACAGGTCTATGTCTCTCCTGTACTGAGGACTCCACATCTGGATGCAGTACTCCAGGTGAGGCCTCACCAACACAGAGCAGAGGGGTAGGATCACCTCCCTTGTCCTGCTGGCAATGCTTTTTTGGTACAGCTCGGGATGCAGTTGGCTTTCTGGCAAGAGCACACTGCTGGCTCATATCCATTTGTCATCCCCTGGTACTCCCAAGTCCTTTTTGTCAGGGCTGTGCTCAGACTTTTCATCCTCCAGCTTGCACTGGTAGCAGGGGTTGCCTTGGCCCAAGTGCAAGACCTTGCACTTGCTTTTGTTGAGACTCATGAGGTTTACCTGGGTGCACTGTCCAAACCTGTCTAGATCTCTCTGGATGATATTCTGTTCCTTGGTCAGCCACATCCCACAGCTTGGGATTTCAAGATTGAATAAATAAATAAATAAATACATACATAAAACCAGCATTTTATATTTGTGAGATCATTTACAGTTGATATGAATAAATGACCTGCAAATTTTCAAATGGAATCTATGGAGTTGCAATCACATATTCAACTCAAGAATCGGATCATGTCTCTTTTCTGGACTTTCTTTATCCCTATTTTAAGAGAGAAAAATATCCTTCACTTCACAATCAGACCTTACCACACATCGTTTTTTGGCAGTACACATATTTTGAATAATTATTGTCAAGGATAAAGTATAGAAGGAGTAAAATTTCATCAAAATTCTCTTATGAACACCTTGAGACCTCACTAAGAATTGCAGCCACTGCCATCAAACCAGACTCCTGTGTCAGATTCACAAAAACAAGATCAATTAACTTACTTGTTTTATATTTTTGTTCCTCTCTCTCTTTTTTTTTAACGTTTTAAGAAAAATATTTTAAATTAAAAAGTTTTGTTACTTATACATTAACAATATTGTCTATTTTGCAAGGACTGCTCCAAAAGTAATGCCTTCTGTTCTATTATGTTGGTCCATGACGTCAGAGGTGGATATTGGTGATTTGACAGTAGAAAGTGAACCTTCCCACCAATATTCCGTTACATACTGTTGCTGTGTGACAGATGGCAACAAAGGGGGAGTCTGACAAAATGGCATCTGACATGGAAGTGCCTGTGAAGCAAAGGTGTGATACTGAATTCCTCCATGTGGAAAAAACTCCCATCGACATTTACCTGTGCTTTCTTAATTGTTATCGAGACCAAACAGTGACTGTGAACACAGTGAGATGGTGGGTGGTGTGTTTCAGCAGTGGTGGCACTGGGACAGCTTGCTATGAATGCGACAAACAGGCTCCTACTCATCACTGGCAAAAATGCATAACTAATGGTGGTGACTGTGTTGAAAAAATGTGTTTTGTAGCTGAGCTCTGTCAGACTGTGTAATTATGCTCCTTGGATCTACTGTGATTTCCATTGAAAGGAGTGAGAGGCATTATTTTTGGAGCAACCTATGTATATGCAGTCCAAGACAATTTCTGGTCACTAAATGTGGCCCTGGCATGCCAAAAGGCTGTACACTCATGGGTTACATTATAATTTAAAAGTTCTGTCCTACTATAACTCAAATCAATAACTGCTGCTTGAAAACTTGATCCTAGCAGACAAATGCACTATTATGTACTTTTCAACAATTCCAGAGAAAACATCAATGCTGTGACACAATTACAGATTTACTTTGCTTCTGGCTTACTGTAAATGTTCAAGTCAATTGGATGGGAATAATAAAATACTTAATACACTGTAATTACTTTTCCTTTCCCTAATCTTCCCTAAACCAGCTCTTGATGAATCTTTCCCCTTCATTTTCCAATGAAATATATTCCAGTGAAATATTTCATATTCCAATGAAATAATTTTCCAATTATACTGAGAACTTTCATTCTCCTTTCTTTATCCTTTCTGTCATCTATTCTGTTAGAATATTATTAGAATACTATTGGATGAAATGTCTCTAAGAGGAAATGCAACCAAGTCTTCGCAGCAGAAGTAGGTGAATATGTTCCTTGTTTCACTTAAGTTTCACAAGATTTGTATCTTAGCTACTTAACTAATAGATAGATGATAAAGATCAGATTAGGAAAGCAAAAAAACTTGTCAGATTGATTTCCTACCGTTTATGTAGAATACCAACACCACAGAGAGTTTTATATGGCTTTATATGGTATAATGAACCTTGTAACTACTGAAGTCTGTAATGACTAAATCTTCATTTCTTGTAGGTTGTATGTTCATTCTCTTAAGACAATTAGTTCCTTTCATATTTTTAACTGGGAGACTTTTTGTTCGTTTTGTTCCGTTAAGTGCCACAGCATAGTATGTCCCCAACAAAAGTAAAGGCCAAGATCATTACATCAGTGGAATTTACCTGGGAGATAACCTGGTTTTCAGTCACACTGTCCTATTCTGGGCAAACCTTTAGAGCAGTTGGAACTGCAGACCTTTATCCTAGCAGAAAGTCTAGCTTTCAATTATATGTTCAGACACATGATGTCTCGCAACCACACTATGTTAACCTTTCCAGTAAATTAATTATGTTTTTCTTGATGCATTCCAAACAAATTATACATCCAGATAGAACAATAAAATACACCTTCCCATGCCTCCACTCTTCTCCAGTCCTGAACCATTTCACGGTTTTATCTTTTTTTCAGAGAGCCCTTATCACGCACAGGGCATTTCCTTCAAGTCATGGGGCCACTCTGATTTTTGTCCCTTTTTAAAACAGCCAAACTTTCTGTCCTGAATACTCTGTCCTGTATGAGGATGAAGCCATGAGCAAAACCAGTGTCAAGTTGTTGTTACCTTCCCCATTAAATAATGGCTTTCAATATAGTGCAAGGTTGTAATATTTGCAGAACCTCATTATTTCAGTTATCCAAATGTTAAGTACTTCTTTTGCTGAGTTCAGTATTTTGAACTGCCAACCAATGCTTGGAAGACTACACAAAGTGGCCCATGGATTTTTTCCCTTAAAATTTAAGAAATCCTTTATTTTAAAATGTTTGAGAGAAATTATTTTAGTGATACAAAAGCATCACGTTAATAACAGTTATTAACCTTTATGACCAAGAAGAATGGCACTTGTTTCTCTTTCCAAAACTCACAACTTTTGTGTGCATTTTATTTTGTTTTGTTTTTAATTAAAACTCCAGAACAGCATCTTCTGTGTTTCTGGTAATTATTCTGAACTTTGTATCCCAATGGAGAAACATGTAAATATACACTTTAGTGTCTATTTGTTCTTGCCATTAGCTCAGGAAATGTGTTTTCCTCTATTTAGCTTAGCCAACTGGTGACAAAAGTAGTCATTTGCGTTAACATAAGCAGAACAGAATTAAGCAACAGAACAGACTACAAGTCTTGGTAACAAAATATGACCATCCAAGGAAACAACAATTGCACCGAATGTTTTGTCTTAAGTGTATTCTACTGTGTCCGGGCCTAGGGCCCCCAGTACAGGAAGGACGTGGAGCTCTTGGAGTGGGTCCAGATGAGGGCCACCGAGTTGATCAGAGGGCTGGTGCACCTCTGCTATGAGGAAAGGTTGAGGGAACTGGACTTGTTAGATTGGAGAAGATTTTGGGGAGACCTCATTGTGGCCTTCCAATATTTGAAGGGAGAGTATAAACAGGAAGGGGAATGGCTGTTTACAAGGGTGGATAGTGATGGGACAAGGGGAAATGGTTTTAAACTCAGACAGGGGATGTTTAGTTTAAATATTACAAGGAAGTTTTTCACCCAGAGGGTGGTGACACACTGGAACAGGTTGCCCAAGGAGGCTGTGGATGCCCCATCCCTGGAGACATTCAAGTCCAGGCTGGATGTGGCTCTGGGCAGCCTGGTCTGGTGGTTGATGACCCTACACATAGCAGGGGGATTGAAACTAGATGATCATTGTGGTCCTTTTCAACTATGATGGTTCTTCATTTTGAGAACTTTTCAATATTTCCTGCTGTCTTTGAAGTCCCTGAGAAGGCTACTCCCGACTTACACTACATTGGAGCAAAGGGACGTAGGTTCTATTCAAACATATATTGTGCTGCCTGCTTAGGATTTGAAGGAACTCTACAAATGCTGCCTGGAAGAGTTGATGTGACTCTGACCTGAGCCAGCAATGTGAAGCCTGTAGGAAGCACTCTCCTTCTTATCAGGGTCCAGGTGGAGTGTGGCCTATTAACAACTGCCCTCTGAACCTGGCCACTCATTTTTTTACTCATCTAGTTGTCCATCCATCCAGACTGTCATTTAACTTTGATACTTGAAGGACTTAATGTTTGGAAGATAAATAGCATGTGCTCCTCCAGCACTTATTTCTTGAGCATCCTAAGAACTGCCATGTGAGTCTTTTTATTCTTTTTGTGTCAGCTCTAGAGCTGTTAAGAACTTGTCCTTTCCTTCTTGATTGTGGCTCAAATATGTCTAGCAGTGTAAAATAACACAGATCACAGAAACATGTTACATTGTAAACACCCTAAACAAAGACTATGTCATTGATTATTTTGTATGACACTGTAGATAATAGCTGGGAGTTTTCTCTTGTCTGACCACTAACATTATATGAAATGTTTCCATGTTCTGAAATGATTTGGGAATATGTGAATGTGAAGATCTAGAACTACTTCAGTCCCTCAAAAAATACTGACCTTTCTAACTGTGTGCTAAAAAAAACGAGGTATGTGTGTACGAAAGACAAGTGAGGCTTGACTGGTTTTGTGCCACTCTGGCAATATAAGTATGGTTTTGCTCCGACTGCTTTGGTCTGTTCTGAATCTGCCCTTAAAAGTTGAAAAAATCTGAGTGATTTTACCACTAAACTTTGTAACAGGAAAACATGAAAAATAGCAAGGGATGTTTCTCAGTGTTTACTTAGAACTCTTGCTAAATTTTAGTGCCCAAAGATAGTTCTAGAAAAACACATATATTACAATACAAATAAAGCTGTTCATCAGCAGGAGATGGTGAAAATATACATAGCATTCTATACAGCTTAGAAAATATAGAATTATTCTAACCCTTAGAAGAGAACCATGTTTTATCTTACTGCTGTGTCACTGAGACATTCAGATAAGCTTATTGCTCCCTAGCAACTACAATGTGAAGGAAAAATATTTTAAAAAGAAATCTTAAGAAAGTCACAGAATCGAAGAGTACTTGAGGTTGACAGATACCTTTGGACAGCATCTAGCCCAGCTCCTTGTTTATGTAAAGCCAGCTACAGCAGGTTGCTCAAAGCCACATGCAGTCAGGGTTTGATTATCTCCAGTGATGGAGCCTCTGTTTAATTTGTGCCACTGTTGGATCACCCAAGCAGGTGGGTCTCACCAGGGCTGAAGAGAGGGAAAAGACCTTGACCTGATTGTAATATCCTGCCTAGTGCAGCCCAGGATACATTGGCTTCCTTGCTGGCTCATATTCAACCCTTGTCCATACTCCCAGGATGTTCTATGCAACACTGCTCCCCAGCCAGTTGGCTCCCAGCCTACACTTGTGAATGAAATATTTTTCATCTACTCCAGGGCTAAAAATTAAGGGCAAGCATTCAAAAGGGCAATGGCACCTTGGAGCCATTAGTTGGACATTATATATGTGCAGTTCCAGAAGTCCTTCCAGTACTCACTTCAAGTTCCTAAGAGGCAACAGAAGCAGGACACTTCACATCTGCCTTTTCATCTTTGCATATGAGCTTGCCACTCATAGTTCACTTTATGGACAATATACACATGTAGGGTGCAATAATGACTTGCATTAAGAAATAGGTTATGTGACACAGCTGCTTGCGTCCTCCATCTGCTGTAAGGGGAACCTAAGTGAATACGTAGGTCAGATGAATCTGTCCCTTGGTCTCTATGCTTTCACAGCAAAATACAGAACACTGGATGATTATCTGTATAATTTTTATTACTCCCACACCTCACTGCCATGTCAGGGCATCACAATTGAAAGTCCAGTTAGTGAGTTGAACTGACCTGGGCAGAGCTACAAGAAGCTGCAGCTAAGTACAGGTTAAACAGAGCCCTGCAGAGTCTGCAGGGAGGCCTGCTTTTAGGGATAGAATGATTATTTGGCACAACAACAACACAGTGTCCAAATCCTGTAGTTAGGATGCTATCTCTTTCTGCCTTGTCTTTAATGGTCAGGCAGGGTTACAAGAGCATCTAGCCTTTCCTCTGCTCCTCAGCCTTTTCCCAAGTAATCCTCTGCAAAAGAAGAAGTACTTTAAATTGCTTAGTGCAAGAACTGAAACAAAGCATCTTTCTACTCAGCCACTAGGCAAAACAAACTCATAATGGCTTCTTTCTTGCTCATTTTTTATAGAAACTGAGGTAAGCCAGTCAATCCCATCCAAAGGACATGGCTGGGAGGAACACAATCTCACAGAACAGCCACAGGGCTGTAGGTGCCCAGGAAAGACAGAAAGATTTAAAACCCTGTTACTTCATAGTCACAGTTTCTTGATCTCTCCTTTTTTCCTCTCTTCCTGTGCTTGATGTGCTCACTCCAACACTCTTTCATAACAACCTATGACTCTCTTTTCATCCCTGCAAGAAATAGGTAAGGATGTTCGGATGCTTTAAGCATTTATTTCCATATTTCAAATTACTTTATTTCAAGTTACAGTTCAAATATCAGGTCTGAGGTTGCAATGCACTATTTTAGAAAAGTTATAACTTTCTGTGATGTTTTGCACTTCCTTTGCTGTCTCATTTCAATATCATCTTAGGATGTCTGAGAATGTCAACAAGCAAAACAGCTCCAGTTTTTCTATGCATTTTTAATAAATAAATTGCAAACGTTGTTATTGCTAAATGAAGCGATGCCTTTCTATACAAGTTCTTCCATAAAAACATATTCTGTAGTATTACTGAGAAAAAATCCTTCAAATTCTGACTGTTCCTGTGATACAGCACTAATTTTGCTGAAGCTGTATATACATGAATGACTAAACCAAGGGCAGAGAGTTGAAGATTTTATGCCTGGAATATGTATGAGCCACTGAGCATTGTGAAATCTCATGGTCAGGCTAAGGCTGTGGCATTCCCCTTCAGTTCTTTGCACACACACAAACAAAGCAGTAATGACAGGCTGAGGAATGCGCAATGACTGCAGATGATAACAGCAGCCAGTTGTAAATGACCCAAAAGTGACTTCTAAGCCACCAAGGGTAGCAAGTTGTGTCTGCTGTGATGTCAGATCAGAGCCAGAGTTGATGTGTGTTGTTTCTGTTTCAGGTCATGTCTGAGAGAGGGCAAAATTCATGGTATGCAATTGACATACTGGCTGAGGATTGTAATGAATTTTTTAAATTTCTTTGACCCCAAGCACAGAACACATCATTCTCTATCAGAGCAAATATCAATAAAATCAGTGGATCTTGCACAACCGTTTCTAAATTCAGTGTGAATTTCTTTTTCATAGTACATAATCCTAAGTCTATTGTAATCAACAAATTTCCCATGAGGACTCAGTATAGAAGACAATGATATTAACATTAGGCCTAACTTTTAGCAGAGCTCACTAACGTGCTTAGATGCATGTTTCTTATGTGTGATGCACAGCAGATCAGCATAAATCAGTAACACGTAAGTGAAGTTGCTCAGTAGTAACCACAAACCATTCCTTGAGAACATTATCCTCTTCACATACAGGCAAATCATAAAATCATAGAATCTCAGAATGGCTTGGGTTTGGAGAGACCTTAAATCCTATCCATTTCCAACCCTCTGCCAGATCAGGCTGCCAGGGCCCCATCCCACCTAGCCTTGAATGCCTCCAGGAATGGGGCATCCACAGCTTCTCTGGACAGCCTGTGACAGTGCCTCACTATCCACTGAGTAAAAAAAGTCTTCTTAATATATTATCTAAATCTCCTCTCTTTTAGTTTAAAACCATTCCCCTTTGTCCTTTCACTGTATGCCCATGTAAATAGTCACTCTGCCTCCTGTTTCTGTGAGGTCTCCCTGGAGCCTTCTCTTCTTGTTAGTTTCAAATGGACCCACTTTTTTAGCAAACTTGCTGAAGGTGCACTGAATCCTACTACCTAGGTCACTGATAAAGATGTTGAAGAGCACTGGTTCCAAGATGGACCCCTTGGGAATACTACTCATGAACATCTTACACCTGGACATAGAGCTGCTGACCACAACTCTCTGGATACAACCATCCAACCAATTCTTTATTCACCAAATAGTCCACTCTTCAAATCCATAGTTCTCAGATTTAGAGAAAAGAATGTGGTGTGGCACCATGTCAATAGCTGTGCAGAAACTCAGGCAGATGACATGAGTTGTTTTCCACTGGTGCAATGATTCTTGATGGGAAAATGCTATGTCTTACATTGATGGTGCTGCTTTCCTACTCTGCAGCTCAGAGTGCCCTGTCAGCCTCTGCCTACTAAGGTACCCCTCTTGAACAGGCACAGTTCAGATTGGGAAGATGGATGAAAACAGAATACATGGTGATGCAGGTGGGGACCATCTGCTCTCTAGACTTTGCTCTCAGCCATAGGATCTACAGATGTGTATATATACGTTACTACAAAGCACAGAACAAGAAATTGTGTGTGTTTTGAGGCTGAAGCTGTGAATGGGAATAATGAAGTAAGTAGAGAGGCTGCAGTAACTCTAGGATTTGTCAAAGTAGTGCCTTAAGCACACATCTAACTGTGTAGCAGTGCCCTGAGCTGATGCTTCTCTCCAGCCAGTGATTATTACATGCAGAACAATAGAGACACAACGAGGGTCACACGATGAGTGTGTGAAGAGGAAGTCTGAATATGGAGATTCATCTTTTCCTTACACCAAAATATACATAAGGGAATAGGCAGATTGTTCATATGAGTTCTTTTTGCCATACCTTTCCTCAACTCTCAGCTCAGATGTTTATTAAAACCTCCTCTGATTTTCCACTCTTTAACTTGTAAGACAGACTTAGCTCTAACTTAAAGGGAACTCAGTAAGATCTGTATAGCATTGTTCTTCACGTAAACATAAAAATACTGCGGTAAAAGTTGAAGTAAGTTCAGAGCACGACTTTGAGTGGCATTTATCTGTTAATGATCCCTTAATTGTTATGTCTGACAAATAACACAATTAGAGGAACTCAAAAAATGTCTCTGCTGATAGCTATGACTACATTGGTGGAAGATACAGATCAGTCTAGGATGAGTCAAAGACAGGGTATGAGAAACACTACAGTGACAGGGACTTGGTTTCAGATAGTCTGTGGAGAAACACCAGTTATGGAAGTGTTATATTTCATCTGACCCTGGCATTGCTGGACGAGAAGCTTTCAAAGACTGGGGAGAGATTATAAATCTTGATCTCCTCACTTTAAAACACAATAGCTGGCTCGGAGAGGCAATCTGAACATTTTTGGTCTGCCTGCAGAACATGTTCAGCTACACTACATAACTGTGGTTTTCCTTCCTATTAAAACCAGGATATCATGCATTCAGCTGCTAAATTCCTTTATTTTTATCATGTAAATGCATAATATACTCTGTATTGCGAGCTCCTTGCTACAGAGAAACCTTCCCAGCAGCATGATGGAGAGCTCCCGGCCTTGCCACCTTCTGCAATCCAGCAGCTATCTGCCACCATCACAGAGCCAGCCCTAGGGAGGCTGCAAACAGGCCTTCCCTCTGCCAGATGCGTGTTACATGAGGTGTGGATGTGGGAGATAAACCACGGCTTTAGGCTTCTCAGAGCTATGGTTTGGAGGAATTGTTTTCCTAATCTTCCTCCAGTTCGCCTTATGGCATTTTTTGTTTTCATGGCTAGTCCCCACTTAGAGAAAAAGAAAGCTGTTATCCCTCCGTCCTGGCACAGTGTTTTGGTTTCTTCACTGAATGTCTGTGCATTCCGACTTACTATTAATTTTATTAATATTATAAAAGATATTTATGGTAATAAGAAAGCAAGCAGGCAATATTTTAAATGGCTGCTGTACAGCATCCAGAAATCTCATGTTTCATGTCTTAGCCTTAAAAACTCATGAATACATCAAATTCCTTCTTTTTGTCCCAGTAGCCACAAACAGCCCTACTGATTTCCATTGTATTTCCATTGTGAGGTCTGGAGCCAAGGTTTTAGTGCAAAGCTGCCTGAGATGCTTTCTGGAAATATCGCAAGTGGTTTTACAGTCTAGCAGCATCCAGAGGCAATGTGGAGATGCTTTCATTAGTACTGCTTCAGTGGATAAAGGGAAGACTTTACTGCCCAAGGCAATAGAGCCAGCCCTAATTTTGTATCTGGGAAATTCAGTTCACTGTTTTCTGAGGGAGCTTGCTAAGAAGAGGTTCTGAAATCAGTTTTAGTCATATAAACAAGATGAGGAAGGGACAAAACACTCTACACAATCAGAAAAATACTTGTTTGTTGAAATTTTCAGTGTTGAAAGTCACTACTTGGCTTTTGCCTTCTGACCAAAGCTTTGAGGCAATTAAGGTCAAGCAGCCACTGATGTTACAGCCTGGATTGTTACCAGTCTGAAAAATGTTTAAACTGTCATGAACTGAGTGTCCATACCATCACTGGATTTCTCAGGTTTTTGATCCCTAGACCTATTGGAAGTTAAGACCAGAGGTGAAACCCCCTCCAGCACTGGATGTGTACATAATCACTCCTGCCTCATAGATTCACAGAGACATCATTGAGAAATTAAATTGGTTGCTGCAATTAGCAGAGGTCAATGATGTGAAACAATTGCACCATCTTAACATCAGTGATTTGTAGACATGTTAGGATTTAGCTTTCTGTGTTAACAAGATGAACTACTGAACAGAACCTTCAAATATATTGTGATCTGCAGTGGGATAAATTAATCCTTTGGTATTAATCCTGTTTCTGTAAGGATGAGAAAGAGAACATAAACAAATTCTCCACGGGCAAGGAAGAGCCCTCAGATCTAATTAATAGGGAACAAACTGTGCTGAAAAGTCTTTGTTTTCTCTTTCCTAGGCCATGGAAAGCAAAAAATGTTCAGTAAGCAATAAAAATGGAAAATTTATTGTAGGAATCAAACCTTTTAACACAAGTAATAAAGGGCTTTAGAAGAGATACAACCTTTTACTTTTTGTTTTCTTGCCCCCTTTTGGTGCACAGGGTGGCAAACCCAAGCCTGTTATCTCCCTTCTATTTCTGAGGCTCCAGAGGTCCCCGGATGACCCAGAGCTCATACTCTATGGCACAGATATCCTTCCTGTCTGCCACCCTCAGTGTCTGCTGTTGTGGTGGCCTCGTCTCCAGCCAGCTGCCCCTTTCAGTGCAACACTTTATTTACCTTCATTAAATTCTAGAGAAATCCAGTGTTTTCTCATACATAATATATTACACTCAACAGCTGTTGTCAACACTACTTTAATAGCAGGTAGTAAAACTTTTATGGAAGTATTTTACAGTGCTTTGCCCTAACCAAAAGCATATGTAAATAAAGGCTGCTCTTTGAACTCTGGATCGGAGCCAGCAATGGGATGTTACACCATTGCTGAGTCTGGCACATCCTCTCTTCATCCAGACTGTGTGCTGAGCCCTGCTTGCCTTTCTCTGTTAAAACGTGAAGATAAGCTTTAACAGAAATGAGTTTTACTAGAGGGAAAGCATTCAAGAAACTGTCTTTCTGTGCTGTTCATATACAGTCACTAAATCAAAAAAGACTCCAAACTTCTGCATATTTCTTTTCCATTCAGAAGTGACAAATCTTCAAAAATCAAAGAACAGAAATCCACAGGGCAAAGTCTTAGTTGTATCAGTCAACAGGAATTTTGATGACTTTGATGATACAAAGACCCAAGACTCTCATCTCCAGGGTGGACTCCTCAGGATGAAACAACAAATTGCTTTCAAAAAGATAGTGCAGCTCCTGGGTTATTGTTTTCTTGGTGTGTGTATTTGTGCTGAAACCATGGAGGCTAACTTGCAAGTTCCAGTTTCTTCCTTACGCAACATCTTTTCTATAAACTGTGGTCCAAGATAAGTTACAAGTTCAGCTGAAGGTTAATAGCAGAGCTAGAAGAAGGCCAGACAAGAAGCACAGGTAGAAACCAAACAGCATAGTCTCTAAAGCTGCTGAATAAGTAATAGTACAAATACACCTGCACAAATCCACTCTCCAAGGCAACAGTATGTTGTTCACCAACGTATCTGCACAAACATGGCTTGGATGCCATGACCACTTCCTCTTCCTCAGAGTACAAAGGAACGGGTGTACCTAGGCCACAGAGTCCCCCTATGAGATTCCTGTATAAAGCCACAGGTCTCCTCTCACACTGGAGCATATCTTCTTGTACAGCATCCAGACTTGAAAAGGCTCCCAATGGCATTGAAAGCACCATGTCTGTGGGTTAGTTGCATCACTAATAATTTGCCAGTGTTTGAGATATAAAGTGTGCAGTTTCATCATCAGAAAGTGTCAAAAGCCCTAGTATTTTGCTTTTGATCTTGCAAAACCTTTGCTGTGGGGCGGGAGACTAGCAGAAGTTTTGTTCCTGAGTAGGCCAGCTCTGAAAATTTGAAAGGGAAACCTGGGACCTGTTGGGATCACATGTAAAATGTTTTGGAAACACAGGTAATTTTAACCTTTGGTGTGTTCCATCCTTTTTTTCTTTCAGTGCCTATTCAGTTGCATGTCTCTGGAGCAACCTCAGGAGGCACAGCTCCTCCTCTAACTTGTTCTGCATGTTAGTGTAGTGTTGTCACTTCTTTGATCTTGGCTGGCCTCTTGGTGTCCATAGGACTCAAAGAAAGCTTTCTTATGTGTTCACATTTTTCTTAAATGATGGCATGCACACTGTTTTAGGCTAGAGTTTGTGTTACAAAATGTCTCAGGCTGCTGGGGTAGTGATTACTGCAGTTCTTATATAACCAGACCTCGTTTCGCACAGCATCCTGTACAACCCCATATCTTCCTAGCACCAGATGTGCCATTTTAGCCTGTATCCACACCTTCCACACGTGGACATCCTACTGGTGTTACTGGAACTGACTTAAAAAAGTAAAGATCTTAGCTTTTCTTCATCATTTCTCTGGGTTGGGTGACATTTTGAAGTTTTGCCTCATTTTCAAGTGTCCCCCATGTTTACTGATTGCATTGGGTATTTCCTTCCAAACTGGAAACCCATCAGACATTCATGTCAAAATAAAATCAGGTTAGAAATTAATTTACCACTGCTTTACTTCCACCTTCCAACTCTTCTCAAAAGTGCTTTTTTTCTGAAGGAGAAGTGCTCCTCTTCTCAATCTCACACTTTATAAAAGGGGAAGGGTTTTTCTGCACAGGTGGTTGAATAGTAACTATCAATGAGACAGAAACTCAGTAACAAGTTTCCATGATGAGCACATTTCTTTCCAACCAGAGTGAACATGTATCAGAAGAATAAAGCTGTGTGATTTTAGGACTAAAATAACAGTTGATAGAAAACAACAACAACAAAAAGAATTAGAAGATTAAATTGCAGTTTAAAGAAGAGTTTGCTTTCAGACAACAGGTATAGGCTGTTTACGTGTGAAGGCTATGTCACTCTTGTAGAAAGCAAGGTGGAAACACTGGGGTTTAACTGGCATCAAAGGAAAGGAGGCCTGTTACTGTACTGCAGGTGAGGGGGTCAGTGAGAAGCAGACAGGGTTGTTGGTGTATATTTATTCAGGGTCTAAATTCAGAATCCAGGGAGGTTCCTCAGATCCACGGCCAGAACCCAGCCATGCCTAATCCATCATCTCCCTCAGTGTTCCCACATGTCCATTAATCTCTGCCATGGCTGTGAGAATCCCTTTTCCATCACATACCTCAGAGCTGGCTTCGGGGTCCCTTTACTACTAGATTAGAGATTAGGTTGTGAAATCTCTTTGGAACTCAGCCTTTCCCACAGCTGGGACTCATGCCTCTGGGCACACTTTTAAAAAGCAACTTAAGAAAGAATTAACTACCTGAGAGAAAGGCTGCAGCTATCTCTTTTTGGAGGAGAGCCCTCACCCAGCACCCTGCCCATCACAAACCTCTGCTATTTCACACATATCCAGACCTGTCTCTGCTTTCTCTGATGGTCATCTCCTGCCCTGTTATTTTGCCTGCCATCCTGCAGCAACTATCCTGCCACCCTGCACAGCTAAAGCTGTGCTTCTTCTGTAGTAGAGCCACACAGGAGGCCTCAAAGTCCATTTGAGTCAATAGAAAAACTAACTTACTGGGATTCAGCTGACTAGATGTGCATCTGAGCTATTCCCTTTATAGGCAGCTACAAGAATAGGTACAGCTAAGCTATGATCTGTTCCCATTTTAAAGGAGACATCTAAAATACCAGATAGACTGAGTTCTAAAAGTACAATTTCCACTGTCTTTAAGGGGAAAGCAGAATACTCAGGTACACATGTCTACCTGGCAGACTACTGAAATTAGGTGACATGAGTCTTACCCCTAGAGAGAGTATCTTCAAGCTTCAGGAGAAAGAAGGTAACTCTGAGGTGAAGGCAGAGAAACAGTGCAGGGAGCTAGAGGTGGTGGTAAATTTGCTGTTGTAGCATACAGAGGATGGATAAACCTAGATTAGGCATTTATGTAACTGATGCAGTTGAATTGAGCCTTGTGTTAGGGCAAGAGGAGAGCCAATACCTAATGGGGATCAACAGCCACAAAATCTGGCCAGTGTAAAACCCGGAACAACTCTTCTTCAGGAACACCCAGCAGAGGTATATAATGTATAATGTGGCTCTGTATCTGTGGGATACCAATTGGTAGCTTATTTTCTCTCCCTGTGGAGTCCCAGTCTTTCAGGGGAGTGGAACATCTGGCAGAGGGCTCTTCTCAGTTACTGCATCAAAATGGTTGCATTGACTATAATATAGACTGTGATGATGGAAAATAATTAGAGGACAGGTCTAGTCCTACAGCTTCTGGTGTCTTCATATCACTTGAGAGCCTAAGAGTCCTTCCAGCTCCTCCTTACTGGCAATTCATTATTCACTTTTGATGCCTTCATTTTAATGTTCACTGAAACATGAAAAACACTGATAACAAACTCAGCCCTGGCTACATGCTGATCACCATCTAACTCAACCATGCCTGTCATCTGTGGAGCTCTTGAGCTTCACATTCCCAGTAAGCCTCCTGGAGATGAAATCTTCTACCAATAAAAGAAAGTTCCAGCAAAGGCATAGCAGGAGATGTCTGCATCACAGCTTCCTCCAGCTTGCTTCTCCCCCTGCAGAGCTTTGGGTAATAGCTCGTCCTAAAACACATTCAATTCTGTTCATTTCCAGGGGAGATGATGTATGGGATTTTGCTTAATTTGACAATAGCCCATTGTGAGGCCTTGCAAGGAAGGCACTTATCCCCGAATTTTCTTTTCTGCATGAACTGGGAGCTGTTTCCTCCCAATTTGCCTTTTTCTTCTTGGCCTCTACCCAAAACAACACTGCGTATACATATATTTTATTGCATTTTGCAGAGAAGAATTCATCTTGAACAAGTCAAACTGCATAAATAGTAACATGTAGTCAGTAATAGGATAGATAAAAAATCAATCAAACAAACAAACAAAAAAACCCAATACATTAGGGCTTAAGGGAACTGGAGAAAGAAAGAGAGTGTCCATTACAGACTCATAAACACGATCTTTTTAAAATTTCTTTTCACTGTTATTTGGCATCCTTATAGACTGAAGACTTGCAGTAAAATTAAGGCTGTCACTGTGTTGGATCACAGCCTCTCATTCCACCTGGGTTTGAGTGTAACCCCTGCTAGATGCTTCAAATGAAAGGATATGATATCTCTTGGAAGAACAGAGCAGAATAATCCAATTTGCCAGAAGAGTGTATGCTTGTGTCTGATGCTTGGAGATCAGCTTCAGCCCTGAAACACAGGTAATTGCACCCATTCCATAAATTACTTAGGGGCAGTTATTTTATCTAGGTCAGTGAAAGCTCTTAACTGGAAAACAAAGCAAAACAAACACATAAAAATAAAACAACCAAAGAACAAACACTTGCATGTTGATTTATTCATTTTAACTACTGAAATGTTTATGGAAAAAAATGACAGGTGCTCAAGTAGACTAGACAACACCTAGTCAAGGGATGGA
This sequence comes from Chrysolophus pictus, assembly GCA_037305975.1. Lineage (NCBI taxonomy): Eukaryota > Metazoa > Chordata > Aves > Galliformes > Phasianidae > Chrysolophus > Chrysolophus pictus. Next base: position 76,339,409 of record CM074577.1, on the reverse strand, counting down.
GATATATGAATTAAGTTACTTAGTAATTTTTTTTTTATTTCTTTCTTTTAATTATGATTTTAATTTTTCCTTAGGCTTTAATTACTTTGCTTGGTTCATTTATGTCATTCTTGTTGTGATTAATCAGTTTTGAGTCTTTTCTCTTTTTATGAACTCGTACAAGAAAGATCAATTTAAGCAAGATAAATATTTGGCCAGAACAGCAGACTTCTGGGAAAGCTAAAAATGGCCATGATCCGATTGCTTATTGCTCCTGAAGCAGCTCCTCAGCAGGCTGGTTGGTTCTTATCCCTCTGTTAGATGGCTATGTATGTGCACATGTGTAGGATACGTGTTGTTGTCCTTTCTAGAACCCCCTCCAGCACCTACACCTCCCATCTCTTCTGTGCTGGCAGCAAGCACTGTGGCTCTTCAACATCTCCCCAATATTTAATTTAACTCCATGTAATGCCTAGGTTCTCCCTGGGAAGGCAAGAAATAGCCTTCTTATGTTAAGTGCCAAAATCTCAGTTTTGCTCTCAGTGCTGAGGAACCTAGCTGTGTTACAACAGCTTTTTGTTCCTGAAGTCTTGTTGAATTCAACCTTTATTCCTTAACAGTTCCTGCATTTATTTAAGCATTTATTTAAGGCCAAATGGATTAAAAGAACAGGTTTAAATATCTGGCAACACGTTCCCAACTTGAAAAAGATCAATCTATCCTTTGATCATCCACTTGAATTCCTATCTAGTTCTGTATCACCAAGTGTAAGGGCTCTCAAGCAGGAATGCCAGGCCATACCATGTGGACTGTGCCACCATTAGTACAGCCCCTGCTGTGCTTTTAACGTGTGCCAGACAGCACTCTCCAAGGCAGTGCTTCGAGGGTAGCGTGAATCAATGCTTGTTCCCAGCAGCTTAGTTGAGGCAATTTTATTTAAGGAAGAAAGGGAAGAGGGAAACAAGTCTGGAGAAGAGAACACTAAACAGCCATACTATTTGTCCCCTGTGCCCACAGACTAGCAGAGGTGACCTAACTGAATGAGGTTCAGAGGCTGCAGTGAGGCGGAAGCATTGAGATAATGCTGTCGTAGGGCTTCAACAGACAAGTGACATCTGGTTTGTCTTCAGGTGGAACTCAAGTTACTGTCTGAGAGCAGAAATAGGCCAAAACTGATGCCGTGGTCTGTCACCATGGTTAAGGCCTGCTTCAATGTCAGACTGAAGTTCCAGGCTGGATGTGGCTCTGGGTGGCCTGGTCTAGTGGTTGGCAAACCTGCCTGTGGCAGGGGAGTTGAAACTAGATGATCTTTGAGGTCCTTTTCAATCCAGACCATTCTATGATTCTGAGGTTTGCATGAGAGGGTGATGGAGCACTTCGGTGGAGGAACTAGCATCAGAGGGTAACTTTTTCCCTTCTTTACATTTTTGCCGTCACTGCATTTAAATTGTCATTCAGGTCTTGGAAGAAAGATTTTTCCCGGATGATTTTTCCCAGAGCAATCAGTTCAGAATGAAATAATCACTGATTCTTCTTCCTTTATGTCTTATCCAAAGGGCAGCACTGTGATTTCAGGAACTATTTGCATGGCCTGCCTTGGTAGCTGAATTGCCTTGGGCCTCCTATGTAGCTGATGGTGAAAGGTGCTCAAAATGACTTTCCAGAGGATCTCAAATTAGAAATTCCCTGGAGGGCCTGCCGTCTCTTTCCACTGAATACAATTAAACAAACTCTTAGTTGTGGCCCTCTGAATTTCACATAAATTAGATGCCTAAAGACAGCCTAAGTATCCATCTGAGACTGTATGTGTGGCTAGCTGAACTGCATTGACACCCAGCTGTCACAATAAAGTTTGTTAATCAACTCTGATTAGGAACGCAAAGCTGCTGAGGGAGGAAGAGAGAAAGCTGTATGTCAGATTATTCTGAATCTGTTACCGAAAGCATCTACGTATAAATCAGACATGGATTAAATGTGGAAAGGTCATGTTGGGGCAGATTGGCCTTGCTCTCAGTTTGTGGATCATCCTGATGAAGGCAAAGAAGGAAAACTTTGCCTAAGCAAGTAAAAAAAAAAAAAAACCAACAATTTCTACACAAAAATAAGTTTTTAGTTACTCAATTGCTTTACAGATACTGTGAATTTTACTGATACCTCAGTATGTAAATTCAGAACAAGAAGTCCTGGGTTAGAAATGGACATACGCATCTCACAGAAATTAGTAGTCTTAAATGGGGATTGTATGGGAACTGCTGAATCATGGCCCGAACCTCTGATTGATCACCTGAGGCGAGCAATGAGTCAGCCAAGGGAGCACAGGTGAAGGCAATTCACATGTGTTGCCAGAAGGGGTGGAGCCTGGCTGCACCTCTCCTAGACCTATTTAAGAGCTGACTACCAGTGGGGAAGGATCTCTTCTGGAGATCCCCTTCCTATGGAGTTTCGTAGTGAGCTCAGGATACAGGTAAGTACTCTATCTATTCTGTTTTGGTATAATAACTAATTAGCCAAACTCTTGGGTATATTTCATAATTATGGCATCTGTATATTCATTGACTTTACAGGGATCATCACGTTCATTTTCATGGAATCATCATAGTTGAAAAGGACCACAAAGATCATCTAGTTTCAACCCCCTGCTATGTGCAGGGTCACCAACCACCAGACCCAGGGCTACATCCAGCCTGGCCTTGAATGCCTCCAGGAATGGGGCATCCACAGCCTCCTTGGGCAACCTGTTCCAGTGTGTCACCACCCTCTGAGTAAAAAACTTCCTCCTAATATCTAACCTAAACCTCCCCTGTCTCAGTTTAAAACCTTTCCCCCTTGTCCTGTCACTATTTACCCTTGTAAACAGTCATTCCGCCTCCTGTTTATACTCTGCCTTCAAGTATTGGAAGGCCACAATGAGGCCTCCCCAAAATCTTCTCTTTTCCAAGCTAAATAAGCCCTGTTCCCTCAACCTTTCGTCATAGGAGAGGTGCTCCAGTCCTCTGACCATCTTTCTTTTTACATCCTACTGAAACTTTCAAAGCTGAGAGCTGTGCCTACAGGGCTTTTACTGGTCTGAATTTGCTGGCAGGAACACGTCACCTCTGTATCTTCACTTAGCATGTCCATTCCTAGCGCCTGGCTTGTGTTTTGGGAACTGATCAGCGTCATGGTTTTTCAGCTGATTTGGTGGCTTGGCCTTCATGTAACCCAAGCATTTTTTGGCTTACTCTGAGATCTGCTTTTCCTAACTCCAGTTGTATTCCAACAGCCAAACTGCATCAGTACATATATGAAAATATCCAGCTTTTATCTTTGCTAGTGAGGAGTAAAGTTAACTATGCAGTAGTGCCATAGTATTCCAGGACTGCTCCTAGAGAGCCAGAGCTGCTGCCCTTCAGGCAGTTGCGCCTGAACAGCTGAAGCACCGTGGAGGACAGAGCTATTTATGCGTATGGCCCTGTAAATACCTGAATTGATGCCTGAGTCAGGTAGCTGCCAAGGTTTCTGCAAGCCCAAGTTAACAGATCTGAGAGTAAGCAGGTCTTAAAGCCAGAATTTCAAAACAGAAAATAACGTCTAAGAAGCTGGTATGGAATCAGAATACGGATTGAAAAATTCTTACATAAAGAAAATCTTTGGTTTTGGGTCATTGACAATGTGTGATAGGGTATAAGAAAAAAACTTGAAATGTCACCAGGCTTATTTACCCAGTTGCTTCCCATGCAGCAGCACTCTCAGTGCTCTGGTCCCTTCTGGGTGGGGCCTGTGATAATTGGCTCTTCCTCATCTTCAGGGCAGCTCTGCCACTACTCAGAAATGCTGCAGCTGAATGCTAATTAACCAGGCACAAGCCAGGGGATCAATAAAATATCTTTCCCATTGTTACACTGATAATTTCACAATCCTACTTTATCTCTCACTCTTCCCTGCTTTTTATTCTCTTCAAGAGGGTAGTAATTCTGGTATCTATTCTTACTCAAACTGGTATTCTTACTCAAACTGGGTTGCCATTCACTGGCAAGCATAATACTGGCTTTTTTCTTCATGTGTTGGATGCTCTGTTCACATAGCAGGATTGTTTGTTGAGTTTTGACCTAGTAAGCGTTGGCGTTTTTTTTTCACTTCAGTGAGTGCTGTTTAGAGATGATCTTCATCTTAAAGTAACCACTAACTGTTCTCTAACCACAGCTGCAGTTAGAGGACTAACACCTCTCACACCAGCCACTCTAACAACTGCTTGGAGAAAACAGTTCATCCCAGAGAAACAGCCTACTAGTACCAGTCCCACTTCCACCGCTGAGATATCTTAAATATCAACATGTATAAATCTAATAGCATCCAGCACCATCTATCCATTTTGTTTTTGTGCCAATACCAGTTCAACATTGGATGAACACAGTGCATTTTGAATCTTGCAGTGTGTTTTGGATGGTACTTAAACTGTTCTTGGTTGCAGGAATGGTCACAGAGGGCAGGCACTTAAGGTGGTGTTTTCCTCTGTCCTGCATCATGCACTTTCTGCTGAGTTATAATGCTCTTTTGTTTCTGTATGACATCATGTCAAATACAGAATTTCTCAGGTTGGAAAAGGCCTTCAAGATCATCAAGTCTGACTGCAATATATTTTGGGCGTTCGTGCCCTATGATTCTATGGCTTAATTACTCAGCCTGGATTCCTCTTCCTCACTGGGGCTGGGCTGAGCAGTGACCTGGCAGTGCAGTGTGTCAGTTCCAAAAAATTGATTCCCAGCCATTTCTTCTCTCATCTGTCATTGGCTGCCTGCTGCCCTCAGACCTGATAATTTCATAGGCAGTTCAGATAGAGCTTGCTAATGAAGGACCACTGAGTCTTTGCTCTTATTTCTGGCTGTCAAGACTGGTCTGCTTCTCGTAAGTACAACTGCTGCAGAATTAGCCATTCAGCTCAGGGAAGTCGTTGCTCTTTCTGCCTGCATAGTCAATGGGAAGTGAGGGAGAGAAATTGATCTCCCCAGAGCCGTTCATTCCATTCTAAATGAGACATCTAAAATAGGCAGGTATGAAGCCAGTAATTCCAGAAAGCTGATTTATATTTGGTCTTAGAAGTACAAAGCTTTATTTATTTTTGCCAGCTAGAGCCAGCTTCCATGAATCTGTCCTGAAAGTGGGCCATTCTTGTCTGGGAAAATGTGTGTTGTCTTTGTCCCATAGCAGTCCATTTTTGATAAAGGCTCATTGTAGATGCTTACCAAGGAGGGAACAGAGAGGTTTAGGCACACTTGGAAGATTAATCTGAGACTTTTAACTCTGGGTCTGCCTTTTGCTGCCTGAGAGACAGCGAGGGAAGCCTTAATCTGAGCTAGGAGCTGAAGGAACAAATGTGAACTGCTCCAGCCTTCCCCCATGGAATTACCTAACTTTGTGAGGAAGCTGTGAAAACCAATACTTTACCAACTTTTGTGGCACGATTAAACTTTGGTAGACAACCTTCTATATAAAAATGTTTATACTTTAATCTTACACAGTTATGAATGTCTGATAGCAGTAGGCAGCCTTGGGAACTGTGTAGGCATGTTGGTCAGCATGTGGTGACCCCACATGCCTTGTGAGCCTTGGAGACCTGCAGTGAAGGCATGGAAGCAGAAAAGTGCTACGCTCCTATGGTGTCAGTGTTTTACTACACTTTTCACTAGTACAAGAACTTCTGAGGAAAAACAGCACAGATCCATCATCTGAGCCAACCTTTGGAAGCCATGAGCGAGGCTCCTCGCAGGACTGCAAAGAAGAAAAAGATCTATAGCTTTGCTTTGTTTGAAATGTTGATGGGGGTGGATTCTTTTCAGTGGTGAGCAAGAATAGAAAGGGCAACAGACAGAAAGTGAAACATGGGGAGTTCCGTATTAACACCAGGAAGAACTTCACTTTCAGAGTGATGGAGCATTGGAATAGGCTGCCTGGAGAGACTGTGGAGTCTCCTTCTCTGGAGATATTCAAGACTTGTCTGGTCACCTTCCTGCGTGACCTGTTGCAGGAAACTGCTGTAGTAGGGGGTTGGACCCCATGATCTCTAGAAGTCCCCTTTACCACTATGACTCTGTGATTCTATGAAATTAAGTGGAGGAGTTGATGAGGGAAGCAGCAAGCCACATCATGGAATTGTCTCAAAGAAGTAAAGGACCTCTTAGGAAAAAAAAAAATAGTATACCGTAGAAGGTTTTGGCCTGTACATTCCCAAGAGTTTCCAAGGCGTATGTCCCTAACTTAAAGGCTGTGCTTGAGACCCAGCAAACACTACCCATGCTGACACTGCCTTTGAGGCAGACAGAGAGAAAAGCCACCACTCCCCCCATCCCCACCTCCATCCTCACTTCCATCTTGGCCAGACAAGAGCCACCCACACACAGCAGCCATCTTGCCTAGCTGTAGATGTGATTACAACATCCTAAGCGGCCTCCTGGATTGCAACCACCCCACTTCCAGGCTGGAAATTACCTGCATGGTGCAGCCTGGGACCATGGGAGCACAAATGGGACAGTCCCAGCCTTTACTATCTTGGTGACACCAAATTCTGAGCACGGCCTTGCAGCCAAGCTCTGATAGCTTATGGGGTCTGACAGCTTATGGCTGTCACAGTGAGAAAAGAACCAAAGTGCTGCACACAAGTTCTGTAAAGAAAATGTTTTATTTAAAGTGTTAAATACCATCACCAGAATGAGTTCGATTTACATTAGTTGGTGTTCATTACAGGCCCTAATCTGCCCTTTTTTTTTTTCCCCCCAACTGTAATTCCTTTTAACTTTTTAAAACATAGTATGTACAAGACAGCAGTGATCACTGGAATAGTGCTATTTACATGACTAAACCATAAGTAGAGTTGCAGACATGTGAAAATTAAAAAAAATACATTAATTTTTTTAAAATAAATACTGCATAATGACAAGTATGTACAAACCTTCCATGCATTGTGTCCTTGATTTTAAAATTGGAAACAATTTGTATAGGACAATGAACACAGCAATGTGTGCGCACATCTCACAGTATCAGGAAAATGGTTATGTATTTTTCTTTTACCCTAGGGAATATTGTAGACTGCATGTTGATAGCATTTATTTGCTGCTGGTAGACAGGTGTCTAAATTATTTCAATAAATATAATTTTACCAGTCTGTTCATTAACTTAACAACGATCCATTATATAAACTCTGAAGACAAGACACAATCTCGACTTATATGATATTGCACAAAGTAAAAGGCAATTTAAGTATACTATTATTACTTTTGCCCTCTAATGAGGCATGTACAATTTCTCAATGGGAAACACGAACAGATTTTCAAATAAAATCAGAATAATTCTGTGTGGCCTGAAAGGTAAATGCAATGTGTATTTCAAAAATTATTGCAAGGTTTCAATATTAAACCTTAAGTAGGTAATAAAGGCATACAAAGACCCAGAAAAAAAGGGACGTTTTATTATTAAATGTTAGCCAGTTATATTCCCTTTAAATCATGTAATTTAATGAGAAGCTTGAACTCACAGCACCACCCAATGGCAGCTACTGTCTGCTACAAAAACCAGGATTTTGGAGATCTGGTGACTGCAAAGAGGGTTCTGGTAATGGTGTCAAATAACTGCCTGAGAGGTAACCATAAGCTTTCTTTAAGGCTATTTACGAACCAAAGATTGACATTTTCAGACTGATATTACCTAATTATCTCTTTGCCAACACAAATGTAGTTTATGAAAACTGAACTTTACAACAGAACTGTAAGAACTAGTAATCGTTGCTGCTTTTATAATCTCAAGATTGTAGCAATTAATTTGGTTTAGTGCAAATAAAATGTTTAAATTTTTATCTCCTAAAAATCAATGATTTTTCCTCATGATTCACTTTTCCTCTTTCCAAAACCTTCAAGAAATGATACTTCAACCCTTGAATGAATGATGCTGGTGCTGAAAAGAAATTTATTGAAGACATCTTACAATGGCCACATGAATCCAGTATTTTGCTGTAGAATTCAATTTGAAGGTGAGAAAAAATGAAAATAAGTTACCATGCACTGTACAATAAATTGCAAAAAGTTGAAATATCTTTTTTTTTTATCAAATACATGCTGAATTACATTAATGTACTCCCAAGCCATGTTGCAAAATCCTTTTCAACATGCTTGAAAAAAAAATAAGTTCTTAAACAATAGTTTTCTCAAATAATTCAGAAATGCAGAACAATCTGCAATCCTCAAACCAAATATGGGGCGTAAGAGAGTAATAAGTCAAAAGGTAGCCATTTTGAATATGATGATCATTGTGGGAGGTGGAGGGGGAAAAGAGCGAAAGGAAGAAGGGAGACTGGAAGGAGAGAAAGGAGGAGGTAAAAGAAGTGTACAATTTGCACATTATGTTGAACTTTACAAGGCTTGTACCTTTTACATTTAAATAAATTTAATATATTACACTTATTTCTTGTCACATAAACAGAATTTTAAGTATTTGCTAGAAATTATTTTTTATTTTTAATATACGTCTGCAAAAATACAGACCATGACTGGTTTAAAGAATGATAAACGTGGTGTGTCTTTGTATCACCCTGTTGCATTCTCTTCCCTTTAAAACCATGCACTAGTGAAATTTATTTTTAAAAATAATATAAACTGTTGAAAATGGCTGATTTATTCTTCTGTTTTTTTGCAAGTTGCAGCCCCAAGAAAATAATTTAAGTGTTCAGCTAAATCTGTGTCCATGCAAAAAAGTTTCTTTAATTTCATACAGTACAGTATATCCACAGAATTTTATTTTTCAGAGTCCATCACATCTGGGGTTTCACTGTATCTATAACTGGATGTTTGAAGCCCACCACTTTAAGTCTTGAACCTTTGTGAAGAGTTTTCAGATCTCAAGTAACTGTTTCAAATAACAGCTGACTTTTCCAGCATCCTTTACATTCTTCTTTTCTTCTAACGTCTGCAATTTCACCAACTTATAACATGGCTTCATGGGAGGGTAACTCCATTTCTGTGGCATAACCAAGCTTTAGGAGGGGAGGGCAGATAAAGAAACAGGAGCAACAAAATAGATATGCCATTGAAAAGGACTTTTGTTGCATGAAACAGATTGATTCTTTTAGTTTAGTCCATGGCTTCAGATTGGACCAAAACTGAGTGTCCCTGAACTCCAAACCTATCAGTTCTTCATGACTTCAGTCCTTCACCTGAGGGCCTTCTGTAGGGCACAATGTGTGCAACTTCCTTGAGAACACAGGATCGCGTTGTAGCCCTAGAAACAGGCTCAGAAGACACAACATTAAGCATGCAGTGTTACCAGGGTTTGCGACCTGTAATTTTTTTTTTTTTGTAACGCTGGTTGCTATGACAACAGTTTCACAGCTGCTATGAGCGAGCATACGAAGGTCCTGTTGAACTTTCAAGAGATGATTGGGAAGCTCTTCTGGTGAGAGGAGCTAAAGTTGGGTCTACAAGGGAAGAAGGAGGGAAGAGTTTGAACCACCCAATCACCATGTTGGACAGGTCCAGTTCATCTAAAAGTATCTGTGCCACTCCCATAAAGGATTTGTGATCCATACGTCCATAGTCTCCCCAGACAATTATCTGTTAGCAAAGGAAATACACAGAAACAGAAATAAATCAGTAACAATGACAAGAACTTATTCGATTCTTCAAATGTTTCCTTTTATTTAATTATATATAGTAAGAATTGAACTATTCCGCTGATGATACAGGTTAGTTCAGCATATATTACCAAGACACAGGGCAGAAATGAGCTGGGAAGTAACTGAGTAGTTATCCCTAATACCAAAGAAAGCCCAGTGAGATAAGCACACATAGTATAGGCAAGATAATCTATAGTTAACTTTTGCCTAGCACTTTCTACTTGCTAATCATCAGTAGGTGTTACTCTGATATTTCTGTACTCAACAAGACTTTGAAATAGTAAAACTTGCTAAATGAAGCATGAAATATTTTTGTAAATTTCTCAGTGAGAACTGAACAAGAGATGTTCTCAGTTTAAGAGTAGCAATGCAAATTACCTGTAAAACTTTTCCTTGGGGACTTTCTTCAAATGATAGAAGTTGCTGATAAAGCGGTTCCAGCGTTTTTCTTGCTACCTTTGTTTTCTTTTTGGCTATGCAGACTCCATTTTCTAATAGATACACCTTTACATATGGTGCTAAGAAAGAAAAATAAGTCCAGATTTTTGCATAATAGATGCAATATTCTATCACTGTATGCTAAATTTTGCCTTTTACTGGATATGTAATTTGTTTGAACAAATCTCCACAAGCAATAGTAAAATTTATTAACATGCAAAGAATCTCTGCATTTTCTTTATTTTTCCCTTGTATCATTTTTTTCTTTACTTCTTTTCATATGTCCTTTTCTGCAACAAAACTGTTCAGATTTTGACCCGGAAAAATCAGATATTCATAGAATCATAAAGTCTTAGAATGGTTTAGGTTGGAAGGGACCTTTAAGATCACCCAGTTCCAACCCCCTGCTATTGGCAGGGACATCTCCTTCTAGACCAGTTTGCTCAAAGCCCCATCCAGCCTGGCCTTGAACACCTCCAAGGAGGGTGTATCCACAACCCCTTTGGCAACCTGTATTCCTATATATGACTGTACAGTGTGCAAAATAGGCCTGTTAAGTAAATGAATGACTTGCACTGACTTTGGTGAAATTTGGATCAATGCTCCTAATTGCTAATAATTTAAATAATCTACAAAGTGAAAATTAGTGAAGAAAAGACTGACACAATTTCTATTTTGGCAGAAAAGCTCACTAAAAATATCAGCCTATTGTCCTTTTTACAGAATGTCACAGAACATGAGATTATAAAATAAGGAGTAAGTATCACCTAGTGGTCTACTTTTCAGAGTAGGTACCTATTCCATAGATCTTGTTGATTCCCACTTCACCTCTAAGATTATTATATCACCTCTTCAGTGTATACCCTACTTCTGAAGAACCACAGAATGGTTTGGGTTGGAAAAGATCTTAAAGAAACACCTAGTTTCAACCCCTCTGCCATAGGCAGGAACACCTTCCATCAGATCAGGTTGCTCAAAGCCCCATTCCAACCTGACCTAGAACTCTTCCAGGGAGGGGGTATCCACATCTCTGGGCAATCTATGTTAGTGCCTCACCATTCTCATAATAAAAAATTTCTTCCCTATATCTAATCTAAAAAGAGGACACTCTTTTAGTTTACAGTCATTACTCCTTATCCTGTCTCTACATGCACTGAAAAAGAGTCTAATTCCAGCTGTCTTGTAGGTCCCCTTTTGGTAGTGGAATTCTATCTAATTCCCAAGAGTGCATTTGCAATTACTCAAATACTTTTGTATCTCCTGGTAGCAGAGAACAGCCTACTTTATTTTCTCCTTAAGTACTGTTGAAAATTATTTTTGTATGCACTCCATGCTTTTATACCATTTCAGTACATTTCTCTATTTCAATGAACAGTATTGTAATTTGCTGACACATGAGTTTGCTAAAAAAAGTCACCAAAGTTGAATTGTAAAGCCTCAGAAGTTGGAAAGTTTTTCTGAATTCTTTTTTTTTCAGTAGAACTCTATTCATGCTGCCAGGATTTTTCTTCCTTACCTGGCAGTGTCTTTGAACCTGGTTTTACAACAAGGCCACGGGCTCGGATAATTTCTACTTCCAATTGTCCTTTCTTGTCCATCATTCCTACCTGGATATCTCCTAGAAAACAAACAAACAAAGAAATTCTAGAATAAATATATGACAACTTCTCTTTTCTGAATTCCACCAATAAGTACAATCCAGATTTGAATACTACTTGGTAATTTAATAACTATTCTCTTCACTGCTACTTATGTAATAAAACAATGAAAGAGCCCTGCAATAACATCTCACCTCCCTTTTCCATTGCTCTTACTACTTCAAATTACATTCTTTTTTAAGAATTTCAGAGACATGAAGGCAGCAAGGGTATTAGTACAAAGCAGCTCTGTAAAACTGCTTAGAACCATTTCACTCTTGCTCTAGTTTATGAAAAGGTTTGAAAAAGTACTTCTGAGTGTATAGAATCTGCGGGCATGACAATAACAACTATTTTGCACCTAAATTCCTATTTTTGTTCAGTACTACCCAAGTAGTCCAGAGAAAGAATAGGTCTCATAGCCACATTTCAAAAATGGAATACTGAAGAAGAACAGATAAAGGATTGAATTTACCAAGGCATCTTTCTACTTTTGAATATCCTTACGAAAATCCACAACTATGTTCATCTTTGGCTCAGAATATAGTTCTTAACTACAGACTTAACTAGGTTGTTCAAAATCACAAGGAAAATCCTTGTTTAAAGAATTAGAATCTATTTAATTTCTATGTTCTAATTACCAGACTCAGTATATTACATTTATAGGACACAAATGCTTACCCATTGATGGTGTTGCCAATGTCTGTCGCCCTACAAGCTGGGCAGGACCAAGCCCATCCAGAAAATCACTGAACTGGCTGTCTGCAGCCAACCTCACACCAGGGAAAATCAAACTGAAAAAAATATTGGAAAAAAAAACAGTAAATACTCTTGAAGTTGCCTTTTGTTTTGGTTAGCTTTCTAGATTTTTGTCTTTATCATTTATATTTTTGGTAACACTGCTTACAATCTGATCAGCAACTGCTTGAGAAAACAGTAATTTTCTACAGGACTAATTAAAAGAAAAATACAAAAGACTAGTGAGATTTGTAATGACCAATCATAAATGAATGTCCATCTCAAGTGCATACAGTGCAGCAACTCAAATCAGTACCAGTTTAACAATATACCAGTAAAAGTCTATTGTTCAGTGCTGTGAATACCACTAAAAAAATCTATCCACAATAAGATTGTTCTGGGCAGAGCCTTGGACCTGCCATTCAGTGGTCTTTAACTTGGGCTTCTATGAAAAGCATGACACAGGACATTAAAATATATGACAGTCTCATACGTCTGCTCACATCCATTTTTCAGGATTAATTTGCAGAATCTTTGAGAAATTCTTTATTCCAGTGAATGGGACCTGGAAATGCTCTCTAGAAATTCTTGGCTTTGCAAAATAGAGGAGGCACTCTTGAAGGCAGAGGCTTTCAGAAGAGAAATCAATTTTCCTGTGTTTAATCCACAGCACTGCACATACCGCACTGTGTGTCTCTGACCCACCAAGTGTCTTTGATGGAGCTGCAGAAACGTTCCTCACACTGCCCTTATGAATCATGGAAGGCTCTCTTGGTCACATGAAGAAACTTAGGCTTCGTCTCCATGCAGCCCATCAATGACACAAGCTTGTGGGAAAGATTCTGATTCAACAGGACCTACAGCATTCACCTCACTTTCATCTATCAGTATTGCAGAGAAATGCCAGGTGACCACAGCAATGGCTGCAGCTTACTTTCCCTCGGAGCTGTAGCTATTCATGCTTCCATCCGTCGACTCCCGGCTGGCCTGGCGGGTCATCCAGTTTCTCATCTCCACAGCCAGCCCTGTCTCAGTGCTCCTCTGGACGGTGCTTCGCAGCTTCTTACCCCCCGCCTCTGCAGAGACAAAAGAGACATCTCCATCACGCCGTGGCCATCTGCAGATCTCTGCTATGGCCAGGGAACATGCTGCAGAAACAGTCGATGCCAGATTGCTGACCTGCACCAAATCTTCCACTTAAAAAATATCAGTATTTTAGTAACAGGCAAGCAGTCAGAACACTGCTTAAGTGTCAGACACAGCATAAGTGTCTTTTAAAGTACCTTTGTTTTGTCACCACCAGCTTTTCAATGCAGACAGCATACACAAAACCCAAGTCTGGCTGAGGAGGTAACCAGATTTACAGTAGCCATAATCTAGTCAGTTTAGGGTACGTTTTCTCTTAGTGATTCAATTAGAATGCTGCCATTATGTCAAAACATGCAGTGTCTGAGGAACATTCTAATCCAACTGAATTATTTTATTTAAAAGCCTTGGTCATTATCTGCTTAATCAAATTACAGACATCCATTAGTGAGGACAGTAAACAACAAATCAAGGATCCTTCCCATTCTTTATTATGTATTCCCAATCTTCTCCTTCTACTTGCTGCTTTCATTTAGCATCAAAAAAGACAGTAGCATAGTCTGAAACTATTATTTCCACCTCCAAGTGTCACATTTGCATCCGCTTGCACAGCTTTATCTTAGTTGTAAACCCAGCACACTGATTGATAGCTTGCATCCTCAAGAGGAGTTCTGAACACTGGGGCTGGCTTAGGTAAGAGGACATACTGCAAGAGGAAAGGTCTGTAGACTTCAGCAGTCCCACTCGGTGTCATTCTGTCCTACAGACTGCAGTATGGGTTGAGGTATTCAACAACCGTATCCCAATCCCTCCAGTAAGGAGGGATACAGATTGGATAAAGAACATGGGAATTGCAGTGAGATGGGAAACAGATACCTGAAACATCTTGAAAACCCACTGCCCCTTGTCAAAAAATGGGACACACTTCAATATTTATCAATAATGAAACATTTCTATATAAGTGTTATGAAAGGCTCATTCATGCCTTGTGGTCATATTGTTCATTTAAAGACTTCTACATATTCCTTAAAATGCTGGGGCCCCCAGTACAAAAAAGATGCAGAGCTCTTGGAACGAGTCCAGAGGAAGGGGCACTAAGATGATCAGAGGTCTGGAGCACCTCTGCTATGATGAAAGGATGAGGGAACTGGCCTTGTTTAGCTTGGAGAAGAGAAGGCTCCAGGGAGACCTCATTGTGGCCTTCCAATACTTGAAGGGAGCTTATAAACAGGAGGGGGATCGGCTGTTTACAAGGGTGAACAGTGACAGGGCAAGGGGAGTGGTTTTAAACTGAGACGGGAGATTTAGGTTAGATATTAGGAAGAAGTTTTTCACTCACAGGGTGGTGACACGCTGGAACAAGTTGCCCAAGGAGGCTGTGGATGCCCCATCCCTGGAGGCATTCAAAAAGCTGGGATGTGGCTCTGGGCAGCCTGGTCTGGTGGTTGGCAACCCTGCCCGTGGCAGGGAGATTGAAACTAGATGATCATTGTGGTCCTTTTCAACCCAAGCGATTCTGTGATTTTATGATGACTTTTAATCAGTACATGCATTTAACAACAACAACTCTAATTTTACTCTAGATCTTCAGCTACCTTCATACCTAACAGAGTGAAATCATTTTTATTTCTTTTACTATGTCACAACTACTTCTGAAAATGCCATTATTTAAAACAATGAATACAAATAAAAAGACACAAAGCTAACATGGCATATGGAATATGAAGGGCAGAAATCAACAACTGGGTTGTAGTGTTCCAAGTGCTCCAATTTTTCTATTAAACTAATGAAAGCTGACAGCTGACTTCCAACACTGTTCCAGTGTTGATCTAAAATCCAATCATTCAGGTCAAAGAAACACTGCCACAGACTGCCCAAAAAAAAAATTTACCATTGTCTTGTAGAGAAGGTACATAAGATTACAGTTACATGTGAAAGAGACACAGCTCCTGAAGCCCAATGCTTTTTTCATTAAAGTATTGTTACAGGATGTTACCCTTCCACTGTAGGATGGCTTAGCATTCATTTTTGTTCAGTCCTGTTAAACATTTTCATTTCATTACTGTAGACGTGAATTATACAAATTTAATGGAATGATTCCATCTTACATGATTCGTCAAGTTATCCTATCATCTTTCACAGATTTGGGCGTTTGGGATCAATATGAATTTGACTACATGATATATGAAATATACAGCAGCCTTCACTAATTAGCAAGGCAGAATTTTTTTCAGAATTTGAATGCAAATTTTGCATGCCTTCACCCTAGCAAAATATTCACAGAAAAAAATCAACACAAATGTTGCGTATCAATTCACTGAGAAATTAGGGCACAACTACTGCAATTCAAGTCACAGCAACACGTGTTTCACAGCTGTTGTTAGCATCCCTCTGAACCAGTGTTCCTCTCCCACATTATTTTAACTGAAATAAGTACTCTGGTTCACAGAAAGGCAAGCCAACAGCTGAGAAGGCACAACTTGTTTACAGCCTGAAATTAAATGTGCACTGTAGACCCAAATTTAGTATAAATGCAGGTGGTAAACAGGAATTATTTTGACTCTAATACTGAACTGAAGGAAGACCAATATGAAACTATTTTCAAGCTTTCAGCCGAAAAAGGCACAGCTCTCTGATAGTATCAAAAGAGAAAGATCTGACCTTTCAGCAGTAACACTCCTAATCATGATGTTGATGTTTCTTGAAATTAGAACTGAAGATTTTAACAGCAAAATGGCAATTAGGAACAGAAGTATACAGAAGACAGACAGTACATTTAAAAGTTGTTCTTTTTCTTCTAATACAGATTATTTCACAAAACCAGTTCTGAGAACAAGTGTACGGTTCAATGAGCCCTACTGAAGTGATGCCACTCTCTAGCTAGGTCAATAACACGGGGATGCATCTGCCACTGACAAAGAAATAAACATGCAACTGGTGCCACTGTGAAGTGGCAGTCTGGATTTGTAAACATGAAGTATTTATACATACACATTCACTTCACACACTGTTTCAACACTTCCCCACCTCCTAAATGAAAGGATGCAGAAATGAGAGAATCAGTAGAGTACTTTGTTGTTAAGTATGTTGCTGACCACCTACACTGAAAATAATTTTTCTCACAACTTACTCAACTCTAATGAAGAACACTGGAAATGTTCTCCAAATTAGTATAATCTAATCGCCCTAGAAAGAAGAAATTTCTCTTAAGCAAATATGGAATATATTTTCTGAAAAACACCAACTCAGAATCTTATGGCCATCTTGCAAGGAGTGGAATAAATTATGAGAAATAATTGCTCTGGCATTTATGAAAGCACATTCATTCCTACAGTTAATCACACTGGTAATTTAACTAATGTGGTTACTGCAAATAGACTCCACAGGCCACATTTTCTAAATGACATGTGGAATTATTCGCTCCCACAACTTGGAGTGCAAATCATTTGCAAATTAGGGATGTGACACTCCTGAAATGATCTTCCACATCAAATGAGGGCAAGTTACAATCTGCAGTGAGCAGAACGGATCACCTTCTGTGAGCAGGGATCTAGCCAGATGAAAACTGCTGCCAGTCGGAGAAAGCACAAGGCCTCAGCTCACTCTCAGCAAGCTGGGAGAGGACACTACCAGCCCTGGCTGATACCAACTGGCTGTGTTGGTCTCCATCAGATATGGAATCTCCTTGCAGGACTCGCAGGGAGTGTGGGGCAGCTATAGATTCAGGAACACTCCAGTGCTTGGGGGGCCACTTCCCACTGTGGCAAGAAGACTGGATGAAATTGGTTCAGTATTTTCAGCTAAACTCAGAAGACTGAAATGACCATTTTTCAAGAGAAGTATCTGGAAAACTGCTCTGGGCATGTTAAGAACAAGTTTTAAAAAAAAGTCTATTTAAGAACACTTGATCCTACCCAAGATTAGGGGACAGGGTAGCTGTCAGTCCCCTTCCACACACAGTTCTTGATCTGGCACAGCCCAAGTCTTGGCTGCACTGAAGCAGGCATTTAGCTCTTGTTTAAGCGCCACGGGGAATCACAGCTGAGTGGTTTCTTTGTTTGCATTGCCCACAGACCAGATAGCCAACATGGAATTAGAATCTACTAATTTAAGCAGGATATGGGAAACCCAGATTCCACCATCACCTTGATTTTAGTATTTGAGCCCATCTTACCGCTTCTCAAAAGCAGAGCTAACCACCAACTTGTTAAGCATTCTGTTACAGTCATCCCAATGAAGTTTCTCCCCAGTGCACGATGCAAGCAGCTCTGAAGCCCAAAGAACGGTGGCAGGAGTAGCCATAACCAGGGGCTTTTCTTTTGCACTTCTAAGTAAGAAGGGAGGATTTGGGATCCTTCTTCCCATGTGTATCTGATTGTAAAACGCTGAGAAATTCAGACTGGGATGGCAATGGCCTGCTGTAGGGAACCAAAGCAGTGCTGCCCTCAGTATGGATGCACTTCAGAGTGGAAGCAGCCAGCTGGGCAAAGTCTGATAGAACCTAGACTTAAACAGACTCAGAATGCATAATGCTCCCAAAGTCCTATGGAAAATCCTGTCCTATAGGATAGGAGGAAGTAACTGCCAAAAGACAGAGCCTTGCAACCTCTGATCAGAAAAGACTTTTAAATTTCTTGGGAACTATTGTTAGTTTTTCATTTTTAGTCAAAAAATACTTTTTCACTCTTGTCCTGTGCCTTTCTGTTTCCTCCTCTTGGCTCTGGTCACAATGGAAGCATTGATAATTAAGATTAAGGTTAATCAAGACAGTACCTAAGAAAAAGTGAAAGAAAGAGAGAACTGAATGAAATAATCAGCTGCAAAATTGCTGTTTGAGCTTCTGGTCAGTACTGGATGTAGAAGGTTCTGGGTTCCATTCTTGATGAATTCCCATATTCGGGACTCAAGAAGCAGCCACCATGAGTCTCAGCTGTTTATGGGATAAAAATCTTAGACCAGGTTGCAGCATCCTTTGCCAGTATTTTACTTCCCTTTCACAGCAAGACTGGTCACACTTTCAGTGTGGAACAGATCCCCCTGGCTTGCTGTGGCCACATGACGTGAAGTCAGTTCATCATACCTGGCTCCAAAGCAGTGCTGTTGTTTAGGGCAGGCACTTACTCTTTATTTTCTCCCATATTTTAATGTGTTCAAAGTCATATTCTGCCACTTTAATTTTCCTGCTCTGTTCATTATCGTTCTCCTGCTAGTCTTAAGTGACCCTTCAGCAAATGTTTAAGAGCATCAGAAAATAAAAACTGCTTTTGCCTGCATGGGGCGTTAGTTTAAGCTTTTCAACACCTTCGATCCCAAAAGCTTTTGAAATATTTTTACAAGTCTGAGGTGTTAACAAGAGCCATATTTACCATGTAGTGGTAATTACCTTAATGTTCCTAAAATTCCTGTATCCCCTGTATTATTATACAGAATCAATGGTGAGCATGCTACATACAAAATGACCAAACTGGTGCCTCTGGCAGCTCTCAGCTTGTTTCCAATACCTGTGCTGGGTACTGCTCCTCGAGATCCTGGCTGTGCACGTACAGAACCACAGCAGGGAGGTTTGCTGCTTAGCCATTCCCTTAACCAGGAATTACCCCTGGTAAGAGATTCCACACGCTGAGAGCCGTCTCAGGGAGCCTGCCTGGCTGCGTGGAGGCACTGCTGGTGCTCCTGCCACTCTCAGGCACCTCCATGCCTCTGCTGGTTACTTGGCCCTGACTATATAACAGCAAACCAGCTGTGCAGACTCTTGGTTGGCTCCTCTGGTTTATACATGCTGAGTAGAGATTTTGACCGCAACATTAACGCGGCAGGGGATGTTTTTAAGTATAATCTAGAGCAATATACTACAAATCGAGGCAGCAAATTCCTGTTTCCATACATTCCAACTTTCCTTAGTATTTCAGAAAAGATACTTTTATCCTCTGTTTCTATTTGCACCTGCATATCCCTTATACTGACATCAGAAACTGCAGTCTCTAGAGGAAAAATCTTTGGCTTTATCTTTTACTTTCTAACTCAGTCCTTACAGCTTTCCAACTGAACTAATGACACATCCATGCATCTCATTAAAATATATGACAGTTCAACTCTTCAGTGATGGATATTTACCTAAGTACATTTGAAATGGAACAATCAAACACTAGGCTTGCCCTTTTGAAATGATAACAATATAACCTTCTGATTTTATGTGCAAATAAAAGAAAATATTTCTAATATTTTTTTAAATGCCTACTTGGCTCATAAGGAGGTCAGGACAGCTCTATTAAGGTTATGTTGTGGGTTTTTTTGACTGCGTGGTCAAGAAAGACAACAAACACAACTGTACGTGACCACTTAGGCCTGTCCAGTTTCTGCCTCTCTTTCTGATAGGACCACAGCTTTTCCAAGGGTACTCAGAGGACCCACCAGCCAACAGCCTTTTACAACTGCTGGAAGACCAAACACAAAGACATGACAATGGAAAATTCCGATGCCCCAAGTACCAAGTGACCTGAATGAACAGTATTTTAGGTACCCTCACTTAGGCAGGTGATACGACTGTTCTGGCAATTCAAACCTACCAGGTCTGACTTTGTGTGTGTTCTGGAAGTGTAAAAACAGAATGGTAGCATTTTATATCCTCTCTGTCCATCTTGTACAGTAATGCACATAACTACAAAAAGCGCAAAGCAGTGGGAAATCAACCTCATCAACTCAACTGGACTCTCTTATCAACTCTTTGAAAGGGTAGATAACTGCAGGATGAGGGGAAATGGTTTTAAGTTGAGGGAGGGGAGATTTACGTTGGACATCAGGGGGAAATTCTTTACCATGAGAGTGATGAGGTGCTGGAACAGGCTGCCCAGAGAGGTTGTGGATGCCCCGTCCCTGGAGGTGTTCAAGGCCAGATTGGATGGGGCCCTGGGCAGCCTGGTCTAGTATTAAATGAGAAGGTTGGTGGCCATGCATGTGGCAGGGGGGTTGGAATTCATGATCCTTGAAGTCCCTTCCAATCCTGGCCATTCTGTGATTCTGTGATTCTATTAAAATTCTGAATAAATAAACCAAGCAATTTCGTAGTATTACATTCTAATTTTACGTAACATTTATGTTAGGAATCACTACATAGGTACACGACTTCACCACAAGAAAACAGCCCTTGACTTTGCCAATGACAAAGGATGAGTAAAATAAACCATCAGAACTGCAGTTCTGAGTTACAACACCATTATGTTTACATGCACATGCAGTTTCCTGGATGATGAACATTCTTGGGCACTCACTGTGAACAGTTACTCCATGTAGTGCCAAGAGCAGATTACAACTTCTGAAACAGTGAAGAGTGTTTCTATAATGAGAAGCTTAGAAAAGCTTCTTAATTTTTTTTTATATGAATTGAGAGATATTTTCTAAATATGTAGTAATACTAGTAATGCCATTCTTTAACTCAATCCTATTTATTTTTAGTATAGCAAGAGTCATTACATCCATTATCAGAAAGATCTGTGCAGCACTTTGAATGATGTACCAAGTGTGCTGAAACAATTCAACATGTTCTATTAGGACTTAATGAGATAGATGATGCCAAGTAGTTGGATGGCTACTGAGATTACACAAATTAGAAACAGATCTTCCTCCTAGCTTTGTCTAAGATGAGTAATGGTACCATGCAAATATCATTATTTAAATAACCACAGTTCCCAGAACTCTGACATTTCACACTGTAATAACCCATTTCCAAACTACTTTAGCTCCAGAATTGAAAAGGTGGCAACCCAGCATGGCACTGCTCTGACTGCGCTGTTGATCTTACCACTGAGAAACGGCAATTACAGCATGTAGATGTAAATCAGAAGGCTTTTTCAGGTTGATGGAGGTACCACCAGGGATGAGACCTGCTGTACACTGTAGTTTTGTGGCTGCTGCTGCAGCCATGCCTGAGCCATCTGTCAGCTGTTCAGGTAGATGCTGCTGAGTAACCAAAGCTCGGAAGAGAAACACAACAAATGTAGAAGAAATACAGCATTAAAATTCTGCTGAACAGATCCATTGTATAGACAAGTTGTACTTCAAACATTCTTCTGCAATCTATTCTACTTTTCTCTGTAGTTTTTCCAGCCAGTTCCCAGATTCCAGTGTTTTTTTCCAGCCACTTTCTTTACTTTGCTCACAACAGTATAGCTATTTCTATGCTTCTTATTTAAAAGGTCTTATCCACCTCAGTATTTACATCATTCACCAGAATAGTACCTGGTAAAACCACCTGGGACTGAAAAAAGGCTACGAGAAATTGCTGGAAATGACTTCTGTGCTGCCTCTGCCCTGGAGTCAGCCAGAGGAGTGGGACAGATGGGAGACCCCAGTCTCAAAGCATGGATGGAGAGGCAGACCTGGTGTAGTGCTCGAGCAGCAAACATGAAAACAACTACCGGACATAAACTTTGATGTCATACAGATTTATCCTCCAAATGAGCCAGGAGTCCCTGGTGTGTTAGCATCAATCAAGCCTACGGTCCTTAAAGCTCTGCCTTTTACAGCCCCTCTGTAAGGCAGTGCACCTTCCCTTCATTTTCCACTTTCAATCTGCCTATGCACACTGCACATAAACAAGGTCATCTTTACCAGCAAGGCCAAAAAGTAGGCCAATTCCCCCAAGAAGATACAGTTATTCTCATTTTCGTCACTGGCTGATATTCTTGCTACTACTTTATTCCTTTTAAGAGGATAATTTTAAAGCATAACTACTTCATGTGCAGGATTCTCTTCACTTTAATAATTACCACGTTAATGAATTTATTGTTACTACTTCCCCCATTTTCTATTTCTGGTTAAATTAT
Organism: Chrysolophus pictus; assembly: GCA_037305975.1. Taxonomy (NCBI): domain Eukaryota; kingdom Metazoa; phylum Chordata; class Aves; order Galliformes; family Phasianidae; genus Chrysolophus; species Chrysolophus pictus. The sequence continues at coordinate 76,317,072 of CM074577.1, read as the reverse complement.
TGTCTGCTTGTTATTGTCTACTGGGACCTCCGGAGGGACAGTGTGGCCTAACCACAGAACAGAATCCAGGAACTGCACAGCTTTATTCCAGCTCTACAAGTGAGCAGATGATTAATCTGTGAGTAATGCCACTGAAACCAATAACAGTGCTCAACCACACAGTTAAGTGTACATTTAAAGAAATCTTGATCATTCACTAACTAGCATCAATGGCAACATTCCTGCTTGCATCTACGTGGGACTGAACAGTTCAAGCAAGTTGAATTCTAGCAAGTTTTCCAGATAGTTGCCAGCTGGAAACAAGAGCATATAATGTGTTTCAGTTCCCACTGAACCCCTCTAGCAACATTCATGTTATCTCTTATAGTAGGCATCATTATGCAGAACTGTAATGTATCTTCTCCTCAGCTAACACAACTCATTCTTGCTATTTTTGGCATGATTGTCTTGGGCTGAAGAACATTCTGTGGCTTTTTTTCTCAATTGCCTTTTGTTTTTCTAACATACTGGGATACCAAGATTCTTTCCAGTTTTTTTCTGAATTAATTTGTGTCTTAAATTATCGTAAATTATCTCTTGAATTGTCTTGCAACACCTGCAAAACATTTGACTTTCCCCTTGAATCTCACAGCTCCAATACCACTCAAAAACTCAGTGCTTTGGCAAAAATATGAAATTGAAATATACTCCCTCTTGGAGGGTATATTTCTGCACACAGGTCTTGCCATGAGCAGCAGTTCCATAGCTGCACTCCTGACAACCTGCCATTTAACAGCATATTCCATCACCCCAGAGTAAATACCAGGCAGAAGTGAATGTAAATAGAGTACAAAAAGGAAACTGCGGCACAAATTTATTACACCAAACAATAGACATGGTTTAATGTGAGGAAGTACCAAGTTAGCAGTCCCACTCATAAAAACAGACACAGGCTTTCTACTGACCACACTCGAACAGAGCCTCTGCTTTTGTTTCTCTGTGTAGGATACCTGTCTTTCTTACCCAAAAGAATTCACTTGTTCAAGCACATTATCCAGTCAAGCATAGGAAAGTTAGGTAAACTCAAATCCACTGCTTTCCAACTCGTTATGTGCATAAAACTTGGCACTACATCTACATGGACATCTAAAAGGATGTCAAAACATGTACAGTAGAAACTCCCAAGGAGAATTTACTGACAACATTTCCTTTAATCTCAACAGAGCAGAGATTGAGAGACCAAATGTGAGGCTCAAGATGCTTCAAGAGCTGCTTTGGAATTTTCCCTCTGCACCCAACACCTCTGTTCACCATGTCCCATACGTAAATCCTTTCCAAGCACCACTGGATGCCAATTCTCATTCTGCAATACAGGCTGTGCCCTTTATCATAAATGAAGCTACCAAAACATGCAAGTGACATGCTGTGTACACCTCGACACTTTGGTAAAAGACTTTGGTACCATATGAAGTGATAATTCTGGGTGTGCACAGGCAGAAGTAAATCATTGGTGAAGATTTTTCAATGCCGTTTGCCAGACACAGGTAAGAATAATAAACTTATTTAGAAATAAAAAACAGGGACAAACTTGAAGGACTCGTGTTACCGATCATCAGTTTGGAAATGCAGAGTTTCAGCTCCCTGGACTGTAAGCCTGGCTGACTCATGGCAAGTTGGTGCCCATCTTAAGGCTGGAGAACTGCAGCCTCTCCGCAGCTTCTTCAGCACAGTGCAGCTGGGATGCCAAGGCTTCTTTAATCAAGTGACACTCTAATGTACCTTCTTGTTCACGGTGTTCTAAAAATGGCTTCTAAATTTCTTCCTATTAATACCTCTACTGAGTTTCAGTGACTTCCAAATTTGAAATTACGCATTTCCTTCCATACCCAAAGCTATGCCCATGGGCCAGTGTGTTCATTTCAGCAGTCAATGAACAGCAGTCTTTAAGGGAGCACCACAAATAAGTGCCCCAAAAGATATGATTCTCTATTTGTATTAAAAGTGTGAGTGAGTAGGAAATGTAAAAGCACTCCCACTGCAGGTTGTTCTTTTTTAACCTATCCATCATACATGGAAATAACTACTTCTTGAGGGTCATTCACAGAAATAACTACTTCTTGAGATTGTGTAACTTATGAAGTGAGTTTAGCACTTTGCTTTTACAGATCAAACTGTAAAAGAGCATTAAGTGCACGAACATGTGAGTGCACATACCACTCCAATTAATGGACAGTGGAGGTACAGACATATAGTTGCATAAGAGCACTCTGAAGACAAAAAATCCAACTTGAGGGCAGGGGTGACTTGCAATAAAGCAATCCCATGGCATTTTTTTCTCGATAGTCTCAGAGAGGGCACTAGGGAAAGAAGCTCAGCTGCTGTGCCTGCCATGCCTCTGTTACCTGGATGTCTGAAGAAATTCAGCTGCAGAGGAATAACACAGTACTTGTGTCTCGAGTTTTCATTTGCATTACACAAATTCCTTTTTGAAGCGTACCCAACAGCTGTATAGGATCATATAACTTAAACATAACATGTAAAAACATATAACTTTACATAACATGTAAAAAAATCAGTATGTAAACTCTTGTCACTTGCTTAAAAAACCTGCCAGCACTAACTAAAAAAGAACTGCAGTTGAATTATCATTAAATTATCAGATATTCCCTACTGATTTTCACTAAGTTCAAATTTCTTCAGAGCAGTGAACTGTTTAAGACACACAACAATCTCAATTAAGCAATAAAGTTTTTTCTAGAGAAGAGAAGAGGCCAGAACAAAATAAATCCATACTGTGAGTCTGCACAGGACTGATGCAATTATTGTACAATCGGGACTGAAAAGACAACAATTCTGGAATGGACAGAAGAATAATCTTGAAAGAATACCTAATTATGTTTAGTGTCATTTATGATACTATCAGTCCTTTAAATATGTGTGTTTAGAGCTACAGAGTTTATTAGCTTGTTAGAAGACCAGACAAAATGCCCTCTGAATCCTTTCCTGCAGCCTACTGACAGTTTTTTGCAGTCTGCTTCCCTGTTTACAGCAGGGAATAGACGAAGCACAGGACATTTTGCCCCAGGGAGCAGCTCCCTGTTTCTACAGAAGGAGCCAACCTGACGGATCCTGAGCAGGAGCTCAGGGACAGGCAAGGGACCGACTTCAGCATCTGCATCAGTAAGGAGAGGTGTTCTGGGATGAGACTGTGGGGGCTGCTGCAATGGAAAGATCAGTGGAGACACGTGAAATGTGGGCACAAAGCTTTGCCACTGTTTGGCCACAGATGTGGAAGGTGACACAGCGCTGTGCGGGCGTCTGAAATACAGTTATACACCCACAGCTGATGGATGCCTAGTAGCATCACACGAATACCTTATCTTAATTTGATATTGCTAAACCTAACCAAGGTGCAATGTATACAATTATTCTTAATGGCATTAAAAATCTTGAATTATTTCTGACAAACACTAGGAAGACTCTCGCTTCTACATGTAGATCTACCTGACCCACCACGTGGTTTTCTTTACAAAACACAAGTGGTGTCCCAGGAAGAGTTTGGTGTAACACCTCACAACAGACACATCTCCGTTACAACGTTCCCAATGGTAACTGTAACCCTAACGGTTTCCCAATAGCTCGGACTACGTGCGGCCCCCGGTTACACACAGAACCCATCCCGTTTCTCTTCCTTGTTCTGTAAAGTCCCGGTCCCACAGCAAACCCCCGGGATGGGAGCAGCGCTGTACTGAAGGACTTGGCTTTACGTGAGCTGCACGGCGTGCTGCCACTGCCAACGAGCACTGACACGGCCAGCGTACTTTGACAGGGGACGCCGGAACGAGCCCACGTAGTCCCGGAGACCTGCCCGAGAGGACAGCGTCGTTTCTTTTCACCACGAAGAAAACGCAAACGATAAGAGCCCTCTTCCCCCTTTCTGTGTAACTAGCGCCTGGTCAGTCACTGCACGCCCAACGTGATGCTCTGCACCCCCGCGCTCCTGTCCCCCTCTCCAGCCGCCGGCACGGTGACCGTCCGGAGCCCACCGGCCCCGCGCGCCCCGGAGCTCCGCTCACCTCCGTCCTCCTCCTCCAGCGAGTTCATGCAGGGGAAGTACACCGCCAGCGCCTCGAAGGAGGCGGAGAGGCTGCTCCGGCTCTGCGACCGCTGCATGCTGCGCCCGCCGGCCGCCGTCTGCCGGCCCATCTTGGCCGAGCGGCACCCGCCCTTGGCGCGGTACAAGAAGCGCGGCGTCTTGGCGGCGGGCGGGCGGCGGCGGAGCCGCGCCTGGGAGCGCTGGGCGGGCTGCGCGCCGCGGAGCTCCGCTCTGCCCCGCCGCCTCCGCGGCTGTCGGGCAGCGGGGCCGCCGCTCGGCGGGAGGAGGCGGGGGCGGGCCGGCGGCCGTGGCGCGAGGGCGGCCGGCGGGAGCAGCGCCCGGCGCGCCTCAGGCAGCGGCGGAGCGCGGTGCCCGGCGGGCGGGAGGCGGCGAGAACGGCGTCCCGCAGGCACCGCCCGCAAACTTTGTTTCTCCCCGCCCCAGCCCCAACCCCGGCCCCGACTCCGGCCCTCGCTGTGCCGAGCCGGAGAGGGGAGGGAGGGAGAGAGCGGCGGGGGCCGGCCGAGCGCTGAAGGGGCCGCCGGCAGCGGGGGGGAGAGGCGGTTGTGGGGGGACACGGAGCCCCTGGGCGCGCAGCGCTGGGGGCCGGCACACCTGCGGCGGGTGGCCTGCTCCGCCGCCGGCCGTGTGAGCTGGGAGGGGATCTGTCACAGGGAGGCTGAGGCTGGACATCCCGCGTCCGCCTGAGTCTGTGCCCCTCTGGCCCACCCTGCGGCTTCTGGACATCCCTAGGGAGGAGACCCCACAGCCTCCGGGCAGCCTGTGCCAGTGCTCCGGCAGCGCACAGCACGGCAGCGCTGCCCGGTGCTCATCGCCTCCTGTCCTGCAAATGGCCCAGCAGCCCGTGGCCATCAGCTCTGTGAGCCACAGCCAGGTCCCACCGCTCCTCCACTTCTAACATTTATTTATTGATACAGGGATATATTTTCTGAATTCACAGAATTTGCTCATAGCTACAAATCAGCAAGAAACGAAACCACTGGATATCATTAAAAACAGCTCCAGTCTTTGGCAGCATCAATAACTTCTTCCTCCCTCTAGCTCATGACAGCGCAAAAGCAGGACCGAACCCTGCACATGGCCGTTTTGTTACTGATGTTACTAGTGGCAGTAAACACATCTTTTTTCCCCCAGTTTTCTTATAAAAAAAACTTTAACTACCCCCAAGTAGCAGTAAAGGATATTCAGTTTGATCAAACAAACTGCACAAACTTCACAAATAATATAAATACAGTCACACCTGCAGAACACTTCACTGAATTATGCTTGAAGAACACCACTTGTGCCTGGATAATAACAAAAGAGCATGGACAATCCCTAGATTGTTCCTGTGCTTTGCTAGGGAACAAAAACTGATCAGAAGCTCAGCACTCACAACCACTCAATCTACAGGAGAAAAATGAGTTTTTTGTGAACTGCAGTAACACCTATATTTACAACACACACAATATTTTCATGTCAAGAAAACTGGAATCAAGTATTCCTAATACAGTGTTTCAAGCACTTACTTGGGGACAAGATGAATCCCCTCTTCCTCTCCAGTAGCAACAAATGTTGGCCAGGGCAAACTGCCTGGGCTAGATGTTTCACTCAGGCGTATTCTGAATGGAACATTTAATTGGTGACCCTACATAAGTTGGTGAGTTACTAAAATATTGTGAAGCAAACATCTCTAAATTAGATAATGATTATGATGATAATGATAATAACAATAATCTCTAATATACAGTTACCACATAATTGGCAAAAATAATAAAACACATAGAAGTAATTATTAAAGATATTTTTAAAGTCTTGACTGTAAAGTTTTCTATCTATAAAAACAACAGCAGTCAACTTCCTTCAACACCTTCATCCCTGTCAGACATGGCAGAAAAGTCAGTTCTTGTGGTTCGATACATCTGAACAACCATTCCTGACTTCACTTGAGGAAGGGATTCACACTGCTTCCAGGTTGCTCCGTTGGCAGTGAGTAATCTCAGTGGGAATTCAGATGTGGCCTCAAGACCATGCATTGAACTGGGAGACCCCATATCCCCTTGCCATGTGTAATAACGTAGAATATTTTATATATGTTTATATAATATTTTAATATATAAATCATTTTCTACCAAGACAATCACTTTAAATGCTCCAGAATCATTTTAACTGCCTACTTATTGTTTTCTGTCACCAGTTAGAAATGAATAAGAGCCCTGTTAAAGGAACTGCATTCAAACTCCAGCAATTTCAGTGCTAGCTATCATGACAAAGCATGAGATTTCCACGTAGTTTTAAAAATTTCTGATAATTTGTTGAAAGAACAGTACATCGCATGAATCCAGGTCAAGCAGAACAAGGTCAAGCATCTGCTATAAATGTACGTATTATCCTGAGGCAATTCTATTTGTAGGCTTTGACATACCATCAAATATTTTGGTTTCTCATCTACAGAACCAGGAAAGCAATTGCTTAGTAGTTGTATTCCCTGAAAATTACTAAGAAAAAAAATCACATAACATGAATTTGTGGCTCTAGATCTTCAGGGTATGGTCTAAAAACAGACAACTAATCAGGAAAAATAATAATGGAAACAATATATTCTCCACCTTTTCCAATATTTAGACTATTACTCGGTGTGTTTCAGCAAATGTGCTCCAACTAAACACAAATTATTAGACTTTAAATGGAGACACTTAGGAAGAACAATGATTTGATGATTCCTTCACGAAAGTACTTTTTTGCTCAAAAAAAAGGGTTTTTTTTTTTCCCCATTGCTACTTCTATGTACTAATCCCAGATGTTATAATTTTCTTGATGTGAGGAATGCAACATTATTTGTGTGGAAGACTTTTTATTATTGCCTACTCTGGCTCCCAAATGCAAGAAAAAAGAATACATACATTGTCATAAAGGGGTCCCTAAAGTCCATTGCGCATTTTTAAGAGAATTCTCTGGTTCTGACACTATGGAAAAGTGACCAAAAGTTTCTTACCACCACCTTAAACCTGCAGTTAAGAAGGTGTTCTGGGAATGGGACTGGGAATGAGTTTTTGCCCCTTTCTTCATCACCATGTCAATCACTGACTGCTGACTTTTTTGCTTTAATCATAGTTGTCTTTAGAAAAGACAGTGCAGCTGCCTACCTTCTGTACATCTTAATTATTCTTAACTTGCACTGTGCCCATCAGCTATTAGGTATAAGATACGACACTTATAATTGAAAGGCTTTAATCCCTTTCCAAAAGCATCAACAATTGCAAAAACTTCTTGTGTCATATGTCATCTAAAAAAAGGGTGAGCGGCTTCCCCTTAAAACGTAAGGGACAGCCCTGACACGTCCCTGTGAGATGTAATCCGGGCCAAGTTTTATGTAAGTGAGTTTTGGTCTGTCTTCACATCCTCCAGCCTTCATGGAGGAGAGACAGCCAATGCATTTCAGAAAGGCAAAACTGATATATATCATCACTGGATACAAAAAAATTGCTGGTTTTGCCTTAGCATTTTCTTGATTGTAACTAACACAATCATGAAAGCCATTCTAATCCCTGTGTATTCCCAGGCCTCAGTTCTCTGTCCATGGGACGAGTCCTGCAGCATGGACCACTGGTGGTCTCTTATTCTACTCAACATTTCATGATAGAATGACCACTTTTGCATCATATCCTTAACAATCAGAATACTAGTTTTCTAAAGTGCTTTTTAAAAAAGTCAATAGATTTTGCATTTTCTCAGTGTTCCATATCAAGCAGCCACATTTTTCCCTCTGCTGAAGCGGTAACAGCAAATTTTTCCATTCTGCTTCTTCTGGCATTTGCTACTGGAAGGTCAACTCCACCCTAAGTATCAAGCTAGGTCCACAGTACAGATTTCTACCAAAATAGCTTTGCTGACTGACACAGCTGTTCTGGGAGAATTCCCTAGTTGTTAGTGCAAGTGTGGTTATATCAGCAAAACAGAGTTCTATTAGTGCAGCTTGTTTTGCGTACCCACTTCTGGACTCATTTGCTGGTACCCAGTGCCAGAAAAGTGCTCCTACTGTTCCTGCTGCCTGAACAATGGACTTCCACAGTGGAAGTCTACCTGTAAGTAATTCGGCCCTAGAAAATCATTTAAAGCCTTGCACATTTTCAGACCACACATAGATGTGAAGAGCTGAAGGAAACAGCTTTCACGTCTCTTCCAAAACACAGATTTCAATTCCTGAGAATAAAATCTAGTAATTTTAACAAGGTGTGGAAGAAGAAGTAGTAACTTTTTTTTTTCCCTAGAAACAGGATGCTCTCAGATAAATGGAGATATCAGTTTTAATTTCTTAAACAACGAAGTAGGATTGCTTGTCCTGCAGTTGGCATTCTGTATTATGCCTTAACGAGCATAAATGAAATCAGGAAAACTAAATCTCTCTCTTGCTTTAATGCTAATATTAGTCACGTTTGAAAGCTGACTGTGCTTATTTAAATAACACATTTAGGTTTCCCCTCTGATGTTTACCATAAGACCCCCAAAACAAAATAAATCACACTTCTTCCAAATTGCAGAGGGAGCTGCTAATGGCCCAGCATGCAGTAACGCGGCACAGCGAGCTCACAGGTAGCCGGGAGGTCAGCAGTGGAGCAGAAAGCCTTTACAAAGCTAAGTATTTCTATTTTGATTAAAGTAATTTCACACCTTCCTGATCACAAGGCAACCTACAAACCACAAGGTGTTTGAGTACTCAGGAAAACACTTTATGATACTTCATCAGGGTGAGAAATAAAGAGCATGGAAATAAAAATGTACATGCTTTTTTAAGGTTTTTTAAAAAAGTTTGTTTTCTGATCTTTTTTGAGAAAGAACCCCACAGAAAACAATACTAAGCTGTTAAAAAAATCATGATACAGCATGCATAGAAGCTATCTGCTCTTTACTTAGATCTCAATCCACTTTTTTTTTTCTCTGAGACAGAAAATCTGCAAGAATAACCCTCTTTATAATGAAACCCACCAGCTTAGAAACAAGCTGCAGGTATTCACATATACTCTCAAGTATTATTTCCACTGCCTGTGTACTCCACAGAAGGTTCTCAAAATGTCCTACATGAGGTCAATGTAATTTGTTTCTGAAACTGGAACTTCATGAAACATGATTTGTTTCTGTCTGTAATTCAGCCTTCAGCACCTAAGTGACCAAAGCAGTGCGGAAAAGCTGTGCTTGAACAGTTTGGGAGCACAGTGTACTGCAACAAGGAATGTGCAGAGGTAATGAATGCACTGTGTTGATGCAGCAATCTGCTGGTGTTACCTAACAAGAGATACTGTGGAAAAGCACCCTGTTATCTCTGTGCTTTTGTTTTTCCAGGACAAAATAAAATTACTGAGATTAAATGTGTTTTGCCAATGATAGGTGAAAACTATTACATTATCATTGAGTGGTAAAAGCTTTGGTGAGTCCAAATGTCAGCACTGGAAGGGACATTTATCTTGCAAAGTCAGTAAACTAATTTTGGTAGAGCCTATTAAAGGTTAATGTACATCAAGCAGGGATTATTTTGCAAAGTTCTGTGCCTATATGTTATCTGTTTTTCTTGACATTGCAGCCAAAACCCATTGGAAACATCCCACCCCACATCCCTCTGCATTACTACAATGCAGAATAGACGCACAGCTGTGCTGTGTAAAGCCCTGCAGGGACACACTACATCCACCTGCAAAGCACACTCCTTCCAAACGCCTGCACGTCTCCTGGTGTTCAATTTGCTAAGGAAACACCTGAATTGGAACGGTCAGCTCTGAACCCACAGACAGACCTGGAGGCTGAGCCAGTTTTGTGCACCATCCAGCAAGAACAATGAAAATGGCTCTCCAAACAGATAAATATATATATAAGTATATATTTTTTATCTATTGATGTCATGTTTAACTGACAAAATCACAAATTTTAGTTTTATTTTATAATACTTCACACCGTTTGTCTTTTCTGCTGGGGAACGTGTGCTGTTGTCATTACACTGCTCTCATTTCCACGGTGTTTGAGTCAGAGCAGTGTCTCTTCACCCATGATCATACAGTCACATGAATCCAAAATCCCATTGCTGATGAAAAACACTTTTTTTCTCTTTCACTTGTTTTTGTTCTGGTAATTTACAGCTAGATCTGCGTGAGTAAGTGCCATACCAAGGCACAATGTGAGGCACTGGCACTTGATCACTTACTGCTACACTGTAAGAAATCTCTCACAAGGTATTAGCCTGAACTACTCGTGCTCCTCCAATAAAGCCCTGGTTCAGTAGTTACAGAAATCATTTCCAAAATGGTGTTCTGGATGGTGAGAGAGTTGCACAATATGGTTTTGCATAATTTGGTGCCAGCTGCACTGAGTGCCAATGAGCAAGCCCGTGTGCTTTAATGCTGCTCAGAGGAAACTTATTTCTCTCAGACATGGCACTACTGGAGATGTCAAATGGCCAGGCACAAATTTGACTGCAGGTACAAAATACAATGTTTACTTGCCAAACAACTTATTTGGCTTCAAATCACTCTGTTACAGATAACAGGGAAGGGAAGTAAGCTGTCTGAAAGCTGCCAATTAGCCACATTGTCATTGTATTAATGAGTTCAAATATGATTCAAAAGACTGTACATAAAGTTTTCATTGCTGTGAGTAACCTGAAGCTCTCAGAAACCTTTCACACTTTGCAGATCATCCTGTGTCAAGCCCCCCCCACTTCTTGGGTGGGTATGTATGGTCTGGCTAGACGCAGGCATTGGCAGCGTGCTCCTGCCTTGCCAAACCACCCTGCATGCAGAGCTCTCCTACTCCACAGTTAGTTCTGTTAAAAACATCACTGCAGCCTTCCAAGGAATAACTAATGCACTGCTACCTTCTCAGATGACATATAACCTAAGACAACTTCCGAGCTCCGTGGCTTCCCCGCTCTGAAGCCATGGGCCAATTTACAGACATCCAACAGGCAGCTTGCCTTCTGTACCCAGCCCAGGCTAACTGCCCACCAAGCTGGAATTGCTCCTATATGCATGTATGTCTGCCTCTATGAACATACATGTGTATGTACACGAATATATAAATACAGGCACACAGACATGCATAAGAAGTGTTATTTCATGTTTATCTGCACTAACAGTTTTATATCGCAGAAAGTATAGGAGTAGATGAAGTGGGAAAAGCAATCAAGACAACAGCCTATATCTGTTTAACATAATTCAACAGTAACAAAATAATCTTATATATAAACTGTATATTAAAAATAATCAATGTAAATCAGTTTTTATTAAAAAATATAAGATCATTAAACTATGTTCCCATAAGCTTCAGCTAAGTAGTATGTAAGCTGTTTTACAGAGATGAGAAACTTTCCCTCCCACTTAGAGATCTGTCAGGAACTCTGGGTTCTCAGAACCAGTAAGTCAAGCCAATAATTCTTTGATTATTTCTCCCCCCTCTGCCCCATTCCTTTTGTTTCAGAAACAAAATAAAATAGATACACATTTTGTTAATTAAAATTCCTTTTTTTTTTTCTGTATGAATACTGGTTATTGTTACTTTCTAAAATAATCTTTTGTGGATTTAACAAATGTCAGATTTCCATCAGAATTCTGCACCAGCATTCTTGTTTAGAAAGCTCTACAAAATTCAGTTAGAATAGAAGCAACCCACTAATGCAAATGACTTATTTGAATACAGCTTTTCTACATCTGACTGTTATGTAGTGCGTCAAAAATAGCTTACTCTTTTCTTAATTTTACAACTGTGGGCCTTAAGGTAGTGTTTTAATATAGTTTAGTGAATAAATGTCTCCTATTTTTCTCTACACACTATTCTAAGTCAGTCACTCCATGTTTAAGAATTTTAATATTTGTGGTCAGTTTGGGGAATATCTTTAAATTCAGGGTCATTTAATATATATGTGGCTTCAATCCTGCATGCATGAAGAGGGAAAAGTGCTCTCTAAACACAAATGTGACAAGAAATTACGTTTTAAACTGGCATTTAAATCTTATTCTGCTCTGCAATGTAATATGTGACAGAAAGCACATATACTGCACAGTTAAACTGCTGGTGCTCGTGTCTGTTAAAGACACAAGGCCACCTCTTGGCTTTGCTTACACCTGTGTAATAGAAGGACACTCCCTGACCTCCTCTAGGTTTACATTTGTGGTTTCATAGAAGTCTATAAGATAAACACAGAAATCAGCTGAATTATGCCTTTTTTTCTTTTATAACATCTTTTATAATTAAGCTAACAACATGGCTAGAATATTGTTCTTAGGAGAGAGGAAGTATTCTTAAATAGGACTAAAGAGAAATATCTTAATACAGTGTTAAGCTGTTAAACTTGAATAATGAAAAACAGCATTAACATGAGTTACTCACACTTTTGCAAAAAGCCAAATAAAACTTATGGATAACCTGTCAGAGTAAGGAAAAAAGAGATGTTCCTCTGCAGTACCGAATGCTGTTCTGAATAAACCAGACATAAACTTCAGGTTTTTGATATCCACAGGGGCTGACGGCAATAAGCCTCCTGTTTTTATGTGCCAGACCAAACAGGGAACCAGAGACAAATACATACAACGCAGACAATGAAAATGGCCATAACAAGACAAACCAAAGACCCAATTATTCAATATCCTATCTATCAGCATGGCTAATACCAATGCCTGAGAACTGCATGTGAGAGAGAAATAAAAGAACAACAAAACAACAAAAATATTCATAGTAAGGAACCCCTCTATTTCATCAATCTCTGCTTTCTCAGTTAGAGGCTTTTGTACTTCTTGCCATGGCTAGATCCAGACCTCATTTTGCCTTTTCTCTCTTTGAGCCAGTACATGTATTTGGCTCATACAATAATCCACAGAACCGGTCCTGCAGCTTAACTCTGTGCTGTGAGGAAAACTTTCTCTTCTTGGTTTTGGTCTTTTTTTTTTTTTCCTGGCAATTGCATGCAGTTCTCTGTCACTTGTATTATGAAAACTGAATAAATAATTCTGTAGTCACCTTATTCACAGCCATCAATCATCTCCTTCAGTCATTTTTTTCTTATCCATGTTTTTCATCACCCTTGTTGCATTTCTCCATACCTTCTCAGACTCCGTGCCCTTTTTGAAGCTGTGGACTATCAGAGATGTATAAGGCAGAATAATGGCACTTACTTTCTGCTCAGCTTTATTATATTCTTTTCCTAATAACTGTAACTTCCTATTTGGGAAAAAGTAAAAAATGAAAAACAACATAGGAGCTTAACTATGGCATTAAAACAAGAGGCAGATAAACATTAAATCACACTTTCCGTTTCAGATGACTTTATAAGAAATAAACTTTTGCATTTTCTGAACAATTTCTGATCTTTAAAAAGTGATGAAAATATCTTGGTTTTGTTTTGTAGCACTGAAAAAACCTGTGTTCAGACAGTGGTCTGAGAAAGCACTGATCAGCTGTGGGTACCGAAACTCAGGGACCTATGACTCTCTTGGTATACAAATTTTGACTCGTCTCTGTGCTTGCTTTGTGTTGCATCTTGCAGGACACACACCAACAAATGACAAAAGTCAAAGATACAAATGCTTAAGTAGGAAATACCTTACTCTGGGATTTGATGTGAATTGTGCAAGGAATTTTTTTATATGGGAGTAGGAGAAACCACTGAGCATCACTTCCAAATTTCAACCAGAAAGGAAAAATCCTCCCTTTCATCTTGTTTGGGCTACCCCAATGAGGCTGTAGAAGACCAACAAAAAACATTTTCTGATGTTCTGGGGTGTGCTTGGTATATCTCAAACACAAATCTGGTCACCTCCTCCCTCCCCTTACAGGAGGAATATGACAGAGGCTGAACTAGAAGGACAACTGTAAAATTACTAGCTCAAGTCATGTAAAGGAACTTGTAGACACAAACCCTAATGCCTGTGGAGCGTTGGTGACACTAATGAAAGTTTGCAGCGACATAAATGCTCCTGGATGGCCATTCGCAAAATCAGCACTCTAGGAAAAAAGGACTGGGGCTGTTTTTAGTGTGGAAGAGGAGGCTGAGAGGAGACCTTATTGCTCTCTTCCAATACCTGAAAGGTGCTTACAGTGAGAGCGGGGTTGGTCTCTTCTCACTCGTGACAGGTGACAGGAAATGGCCTTAAGTTGCGCCAGGATAAGTTTAGGTTGGATATCAGGAAAAACTTATTTATTGAAAAGGTTGTTAAGCACTGGAATAGGCTCCCCAGGGAGGTGGTTGAGTCACCATCCCTGGATGTGTTTAAAAACCGTTTGGATGTGGTGCTCGGGGACGTGATTTAGCAGAGGGTTGTTAGAGTTAGGGTAGTATGGTTAGGTTATGGTTGGACTCAATGATCTTTACAGTCTTTTCCAACCTGAACTATTCTAATTCTGTGATTCTGTTTTTGAGATATGCAGGTAAACAAACAGGCCAGCTGGAAGACTAATAAAAGGTGCAGTAGTTTCCCTTCTGAATTTAGTATGAAAGATGGGCTTTCTTATAGAAAATAAAAGATATGAAGCATGACAAATTTGTCATGAAAGGGAACTTTAGTCAGCACATGAAAATACTGCCTGTGATGAAATCTGCAAGATACACGGGAAGAGAAAGTAAAGAAGACAGACTGTGGCAGTAGCAGCAGATCGCGCTGTGAGGGTTGTCTCTTGAGACCTGTCGAACCACTGTTCAGTTCGGGGAAGATTGAATTTATTCCTTTGGATTGGGTGAAACTGTTAACAGAGAAATATATCAGTTTCTGTTAAAGTGATTCCATTACATAGGCCACAGAGGCTTTGGTTATATTCCTGTCTGCTCCTGAATGCTCAGATAACAGACACAACTCAAGTTACAGGAAATGTGGCTCAGTTGTCAGCTGACTAAAGCATCAAGTAGGCAGCCATTGCTTTTCCCAGTTCCCTGAGTCCCTTCCAAACAGGACCTATGGAAACAGGACTCTGCAGAAGGAGTGACAGTCCTGGGCAGTGGCCATATGGCTGCACTGCAAGGCCTGCCCTACAGCAGCCGCAGGGCAACCAAAAGGCACACAGAGCCTCTACTCAACACCTTACAATCTGGCAGGTCTCAAATTAATAGTTATCAAAGGTGCCTCTGAGCTTTCAGACTTCTATTTTCTTCTGTTGGCTTGTGCTTTCTCACTGTTGTCCTAAACCTTGTTAACTGCATCTAGGGCTACGTACTGTAAGTGACCTTCACTTCAAGGCTGTTTTTTGCTTTGTAAGAGGCCATTCTATCTTTGATACTTTTTTTTCTTTTTTTTTTTTTTTTTTCCTCCAAACACACAATTTAAAGAGAGACTTTCAAATTATTAGGAATTATGTGTTTTATGTCATGACTACTTGAAAACGGCCTCCTTTTTTGGCAATTACTCCGCTACCAAATATCGGCTGTACCTAATCTATCAAACAGTAAAGCCATAAGAGTATTTTTAGAGAAGGATCTTTCACTTTCAAATGTTCAAGTTTTTACTGAGAGCCAACAGAGTCACAATTTGCTATCTGTTAACTTACTCTGTGAACTTTTCCTTCTTTGTTATGATTTTAAAGAGAAAGAAGACATAGGAGGAAAAAAAAGTATTTTTTAATCCCAATACATTCTCAGTAAAAATTAAATATAGGATGTTTGAAATTTAAAAACCAAGTTGTTTATTTTTTAAAAGCATTACTATACTGAGATACCATTTATTTCCAAAGAAATGGAAAGAAATTTGCTAAGAATCATAGTACTAAATACAGTTTGTTGAGGTATGCAAATAATACCAGGTTGACAGTATTTAGAATGCAACTATTTCTACACAGAAAATTTAGCCTCAATTTATTTCAGGTCATAGAATCATAGAATGGCTTGGGTTGGAAGGGATTCCAAGGATCATCTAGTTCCAACCCCCCTGCTATAGGCAGGGCTACCAACCTCTACATCCAGTACTAGACCAGGCTGCCCAGGGACCCATCTAACCTGGTCTTAAACACCTCCAGGGACGGGGCATCACAACCTCTCTGGGCAACCTGTTCCAGCACCTCATCATTCTACCTGTAAAGAACGTCCCCTTGACATCCAATCTAAACCTTCCCTTCTTGAGCTTAGGTTCAGCAGCTACTGCTATTTAAATCCAAAATCTGACTTAGCACTTTGACCAAGTTTAGGGAGGGAAAGTCTTTCAGGCAGCAACATGTGGCTGGATGGGGTCTCTTAGGCTATTGAGGCTAGTCCCTTCCTTTGGGACTTTTGAATCCACCAAGCTTGAACAGCCTGAGTATTTGCTGATATTTTTTCCAGTCACTCATTAAGTGGTATTAGACCCTTTGTAACAACTGCCCTGTTTCACTGTATGTCTACAAGAGTCACGATGGCTGAGTTAGACACAGCATCTAATTATTTGCAACAGTCCTATTTGAGAAGATCAGCTAATGAGATTCTTGGGTCTGACTGCAAAACAGTCAGAAAGGTGGTGGGAGGAAGCAGTTAAAAGCAGATTAATTGCTCTAGGAAATAATGATGCCGATGTAAAATAATATGAATATTATGTATCAGTGCTGAATATGACAAATCTGGGTAAATGGTGATATGAAGATCAGGTTAACAGGTTTCTTAAAGATTTTTGAAGGTAAGTAGCAAGGAACACATCTGTGCTTTCTGTTCCTCGTGACTGAGATACTTCAGGTGACCTTTTCTTTAAAAAAGCTGCACTCCCAAGACTACACATTTATTATTTAACATTGCATTAAATACCTCTGCAAAATCAGAAGACAATGTTCATGTTCAGAACCTTTAAATGATGAATTTGAGAATGGAATGAAGCTGCATTCCCGTTCCTTTTATGGTTCTCAAATGTCTGTCTCTACTGGCAATTTATTTTCAGTACAAATACAAGTAATATTGTAATCGTTCCTCTATGCTAACAGTTTTTTATTATATTAAAATGTTTTAAAAGGAACACATGGCCTTTGCTGGCACAAATAACTGTATTGTGAGATGGCTCCACTCTGCTTTTGCCTTCTTTTTTGCCGATACAATTTTTTGTAAGTATGCATATACTGTATTTCTATTACTGCAAATTACCACTTTTGTGAATAAATACAGCATTGTTTGCCTTCACAAGATAAAAGAAAACACAGTAGTCCTTCTCTAAATTATTAAAACCATATTATGTTATTACTTGCAACAGAATTTAATTCTGAGCACTTACTATGACCAGATGAAGTAAAATGCAGTAACATTCATAAAGATATCCACATACCTCCTGCTAATGGCTAATATGAAAGTTAAATGTTATTTTTTGGTACTGTAATACCAAATAGGCTATGCAGATATATATGGTCACTGGCAAAAAGTCAGTGCATGGCAGTTGTTTGCTACAACTGAGTAACGGCTAACCCGAGTCTGAAGGCCTACAATTGTAAAAGAGAGACCATCTAATGAGATTGACAGTGTGCAAGACTGTATTTTGTAATGAAGCAAAGGAACTGACTGATAAATGCTCTCTAAATAGATACTGATAACACATTCCTTGCTTCTGTCTACCTGTAAAAAAACATAATTTCCTAATTTTTATTCAGCCTAAATATTATCTGTACGTCTAGCTTTGTCAGAAAGAAGCAAAACTAAGCAAAGGAGAAAGAATCCTGAAAGTTGCAAGAGTTCAGGGCACTGGCAATGATAAAAAAGGAGAGAAAGGTGATCACGGAAGCGACTGAGGAAGATCATTTTAACTGCTGAGTACATGAGGGTCTGCCAACATACAGGAGAAACTAGCATACCCAGGGCTGCAGGAAAGAAATGTGTGCAGATGGTAGAACATAAGGACTGGACCTGTCTATTTCTGGGGAAGGGGCTTATTATAAGATATTGTTTAACTTACAACCATGCTGTTCGCAGTTTGTTTTAATTACAGGCCAAGACTTGTCTGCTTTTTTCCAGAGAGCAACAATATCAATTATCATCAAGTCATAATCCTATCCAGTGAAAGTAACTACTCTGTGTTTACTCAGCGCCTGGTCTGATGGCTGCTGATGGCGTCCACCATACAGGGAAAAGAATTCTGGCCCAGGAGCTGCCTGGGCTCATTTACAGGACTTTAAACTAGATTTGAAGGGGGAAGGGAATGATAGAGAGCTTGCCCATGATAAGGCACAGGATAGCATAGCTAAGTAAGAGGGACAAGGTGCTATCAGGGGCCCTCAAACTGCTGTATCTCATGATAATGAAGGTTAATGAAGGGAGACTGGAGGCAAATACTTCAAAGAAATTAAGGAGCTATTCTCCAAGAAAGTGAACAGACCAGATGACCAGCTGAAATGCCTCTACACCAACAAATGCAGCTTGGGAAACAGACAGGAGGACTTGGAAGCCATCATACTAGTGGAAATCCACAGTACAGTTGCCATCACTGAAACCTGGTGGGATGATTCCAATGACTGGAATGTGGCTATTGATGGCTACAAGCTCTTCAGAAGGGACAAGCAAGGTTAGAGGGGAGGAGATACTGCTCTCTTTCAAAGAAGGAAGAGAGTGTGAAGAGCTGTCCTGAAGAATGGCCACGGGCAAGTTGAAAGCCTTTGGGTGAGAGACAGAGGCAACAAAGGGAGCCTTATGGTTGGGGTCTAATACACAGCACCCGATCAAGCAGAGCCTGTTGCTTCTCCCGCTACAGGAGATATGTGATCACAGGCTCTCACCCTGCTGGGGGACTTCAACTACCCAGACATCTGCTGGAAAAGTAGCACGGAAAACTGTAGATGATCCAGGAGACTCCTGGAATGTATTGAGGACAACTTCTTGAGCCAACTAATGAGCCCCACCAGGGGGCTGCAGTGCTGGACCTGCTGCTCACCAATATCAGTGAACTAACTGGGGACACCAGGATTGGAAGCTGCCTAGGCTGTACTGACTGTGCTATGGTGGAGTTCACACACTTGAGGGATATCAGACAGGCAAAGAGAAAAATCAGGAAGCTTTACTTTAGGAAAGCCAATTTCTAGCTCTTCAGAGGGTTAATCAACAAAAGCTCTAGAGAATCTGTCTTCAAGGACAAGAGAGCAGATCAGAGCTGGCAGATCTTTAAGGAATCATTCCTTAGGGCAGAAGAGCCCTCCATCCCCAGGAGAAGCAAGTCAGGAAGGGAAGGGAAGATATTGGCATGGCTGAACTGGGACCTGCTGGTTAAACTGGAAAGCAAGAAAATGCAAAGGCAATGGAAGAAGGGACAGGTAACCTGGGAAGAGTGTAGGGATGCTGGTAGGCTGTATAGAGATAGGGTCAAGAAACTCAAGGCCCAAGTGGAAGTTGGCAAGGGGCATAAAGAAAGATAAGAAAGACTTTTATAGATACATCAATCAGAAAAGAGGGGTGTACCTCCTCTAGTGAGCAACACAAGAAGGCTGTTGACAATGGACAAGAAGAAGGCTGAGATACTCAACAACATTTTTGCCACAGTCTTCACTAACAATTGTTCTATACACAGTCCTGGAGTATTGCATCCAGATATGGATTCCTCAGTGCAGGACGGATGTGGGCCTGTTAAAGCGTATCCAGAGGAGGGCCACAAAAAAGATCCAAAGGATGGAACACGTCTCCTACAAGGACAGGCTGAGAGAGCTAGGGCTCCTCAGTCTGGAGAAGAGAAGACTCCAGGGAGATCTGACAGTGGCCTTTAAGTATCTAAAGGGGGGCTACAAAAAGGAAGGAGACAGACTCTTTAGCAGGGTCTGTGATGATCGGATATGAGGAAAAGGTTTCAAAGTAAAAGAGGAAAGATTTAGACTGGACATAAGGAAGAAGTTTTTTGCAATAAGGGTGATGAGACACTGGCACAGGTTGCCCAGAGAAGTGGTGAATGCCCCATCCTTGGAAACATTCAACGTCAGGCTGGACAAGTCTCTGAGCAACTTGATTTAGGTGTAGGTATCCCTGTTCATTGTAGGGGAATTGGACTAGATGTCCTTTAAAGGTCCCTTCCAACTAAAAAGATTCTATGATTCTATTTATTACACCAAGAAACTGTAAAAAACAGCTCCAGAAATAATCAGCAAGTGAAGTATTTCATTTCATTTCATCTCATCTCATTTCATTTCATTCATGCTTTCATTTATTTTCTTCCTGATTAGCTCTCAGGCCTTTGTATAATAAAGCTTTAGTGCATTTCCAATGCAACAACGATTGTGTGGGAGTAACTGTCATCACTAAAAAATCGTTTGCACACCTGCACGTAAATCTCACCTTTCTTTCTTGGAGTAGTTCTATGGCCTTCCCAGTCATGCCTGGAATATAGCCGTTTTGTACATGATCTGCATACAAAGAAGGAACTGTAGATTGTCTATGAAGCTGTCTCTTGAGATATCAGAAGAAAACAGTCCCATACCCTCTTTACTGCAGAATCCTTACAAAAGAACCCGTAGAGCTCACAGAGTGTGTAATGGTTTTCATGGACATGTTGCAGAAATCAAGCTGTTACTTGGCTACCAGAGAAAGAACCAACATGGGCACTGCTACCTGATGCCCTTTTCACTGTTCTCACCTTGGTAGGTAGGAATGAAGCAGTTAGAGTAGAATGTGATCTATCATATATATAGAAACTATCAGATTTCACCAGAATTGCAGAAATTAGAAACAGAGAAATCTGCTAATCCAGGTTTAGTTTTGTATGTACCATGAATTGACTTTTTTTTTTAATTACATGTAGAAGATGCCATTAATTGGTAGGAAGTAATTTTTCTAGCTTCACTTGGTGAGATTTAGCTTTCAGTTTAACTGGGAGCTTGCTTGATTCACAAGATAACCCCCCAGAAGACACTACAACAAACTTAACAACCAAGCCACTTCACATATCCAGCTGGCAACACTGTGCTTAGCCTAGGCTGAGAAGCGAAGACGAGAAAAGCTTCATGTCAGAGCTTAAACACACTATCAATATTCATTATCCAACCCAGAGGCACTGAGAGCACAACAATCCCCAGTGCTATGACCTGACAGAGTACTGCAGCTGGTTACGAAAGCTGAAAATGCCATACATCCCCCAAGGAAAAGGCTCTTCTATGGTTGTGCCATATAATAAAAAAACTATCCCATGTGGATATTTTTTTCTCCTTACTAACTTGTGAACCTATTAAACAACTGCAATTCCAATATCTTTAGAGACCTTAAAAGACATTACTTTCCTACAAGCCTAATAAAAATAAATGGCTGCAAAGAGCTTCAAAACTCAGAAGCCCAAGCTTATGCTGGACTGTGCCAATCACCATTCACACAGTTTGTGTCCCAGTTAGCAGGAGAAGTGTGAAAGAGATAAGAGAGCTCCTTAGGCAATTTCATCAAGAACTCCAGTATGCTGAGTAAAAGAGGTGAATCATTGCACCATTGAGAGGAGAGGTGCAGTCTCCAACACCACTGGTAACTGCAGACCGATTTAAGAGAAAAATAAAAAAATATATACAAATGTAATACTTACACCTGTATCTCATATACAGATATATATGTATCAGAAATGTGTACACCTCAAATTTATACGTATATTTACATCAGACTTGCTTTCTTTGAGGCTGCTAAATCTGTTCAAAAGAGTTGCCTGTCTTCCCTCCATGATTTTCAGTACAAAATTAAATGGCAGAAAGGCACCTCAAAAGATAGCTTTTATCTGGACAGATAAAAATTCAGACAAACTTTTGATTCCAAATAAATAGAATTTTTAACAAAGCTACCTTTTTGTTGTTGCTGTTTATTGCATTGAGGATGGGTCTGTGAAACTGATTTTCTGTCCCAACAAAACAGTGGTTTTGAATTTCTGCCCTCATTTATTAGTAGTTTTTAAAAACTACACCTCTATAGCTGTTTTATATTTAAAAAACAAAAACAAAAAAAAAGCCCAACACAAAACAACGAGTGATGCACTAACAATAAATAATTACTGAGCTCAAACAGTAACAAAAAATCAATTAGAAGGAGGATGAGAAGAAAGCATGACACCAGACAAAAAGGCATTTCTATTGGAGCTCCTCACATACTCTGCTATATCAAGATTTTCCTAGTCACTCTAAGCAGTCCTACACAGTTCTCACTCACAAAAGCTTTTCTCCCTAACTATATTATTCCCCAGCTGCTGTTCTCCCTCTAATTCCCTCCTTTCCAATTCCCACACCCTACCAACAACCAGATACACAGTGGCAATGAGTGCTCTCCTTACTTCTTTCACTGGTATAACTGTTGAATTTCTCCATACTCCACTTCCGTCACCTCTCGACTCCTTCAGTCACATTAAAGCCTGCCTTGCTGCCTCCTGCTGTAGTTCATCCTCACCAATCACTTCTGCTTTCACTCAGTGGTTCATCTTTGATGAAAATCTTCTCAGTAGGCTGTCTGCTACCAGCCACAGATGTGGATACCTTCATCCTGGAGCTGTACATTTTTACCAATAACATAAACCCTGGTAACTTCCTTTGATATTAATAACACTCAATGCTTCCTTTCATACTGTGCTAAGGTCAGTGGCTTATAGGTCTCAGTTTTCATGAGAATTGACAAAACAGTTTCTTCTTAATATTTTTAATTCTCAAGTCCTTTTTCTAGAATCTTGAACATTGCCAGGAGTTAACTGTATTAATGTTTGCTTTCTCATCTGCTTTCATGTCAGGTCTACTTACTTTCAGTGAGATCCAAACTCTCTCTTTGCTGAAGACAAAAAAGCAATGAAATGTATTCACTTGTCTTTAGAGACTGGACAGATGTGCCAGAAGAAAAGACAGGAAGAAGTGGGCTGAAGGTGGAACTGGAAAATGCAGTTAATTCTCTTACAGGGAAGAATGACAATTAACCCAAACTAGATAAGGAGTTCCCTAAAAAGTATTTTTGGATGAGATCAGAATTTTTGGAGGCAAGCCAAAGAGCTAATGGAAACTAAGTTCAAGGATTTTCAAATGTTTTACCTGTGTGATCACTGACTGTGATTTCAGTTGGTTGTGTCCTGACTACATCTCTATATAAAAGGAAAGAAAAGCAATTACAGAATACAAAACTATAAAGCTTAGAGTAACTAACATGGAGATAAAGGCTGCAGTAAAATTTACATGGAAGTATTACAAGCACGTTCCTCTGCCATCTGCCTTACCCTTCTGATTTAATTATCTTTGTGGTCTGTTCATTCAAATGTAGATAAAATTATCTGAGGCATATGAAACTAGAAGGTGTTACGGAGGGTATGCACAGGCTAATAAATCCTCTATAGACACATTCATAAAGGGATGGCTGCATGAATCCAATTTTCTTAAGCTACATTTACGGTAGTGAAGACTAAAGGGGCAGGACACTCACCCGTAACCACCCTGATTACTTCTTAGCCAGCTGCCTGTCAGTGATTTGACTCAAGCTAGCCAACCTTTCTCCAGAAGTGTGCTGCTTAGAAAACAGCATGGGCCTGGGAGGAGTCCAACAGATTTTAAGGATGAGGAGATCCCACTCTGAAGAAAGCTTAAGATAATTAGCCATGTGGTCATCAGCCAGATCCTGCTCAGGACCAGAGATGATCTTTTTTGTACCTTTAAGTGACCATAAGACATAAGAGGTGTCACCAGTGGGAAACTTGCAGATTCCTTTCCATATATACTGCATATCTCTGAACCCCACATAAGTACAGGTTGGTACTGAGGTAAAATCAAACGACAGCAAGTTTCTTTCTCAGTCCAGGAAAGCTGAGAATATGCTACATGGATAGAACTGGCACATGTTTAAATTCATCTCCCCACTGAGAGACAAGCATGGTGGCAAAAGCCAGGCGCCAACTTGGGCCATCTGAGAAAACTCATTTCAAAATTGCAAAGAATCCTTTTCCCAGTGGGGTTCTGTTCAGCAATTCCTATAATCTGCCAACAAGCTGCTTGAAAGCAGTTGCTAAAATGGAAGAGCGAAAGGCATGAAAGCAAATGGCTTCTACTGAGCACTTACAGACACTTCTGTCAGGAAGCTGCTGAACTGACTGATGTGTTCATTTTCACGCTGCTTGACCTCTAATTTGGAACTGCTGCTGGCACCTCGTTTCTTTCAGTACATCAATTGATTACGATGAGTCCAGCTTGTGAGCTAGCTGAGAAGTGCTGCCTTTAAAGATAACTCCTACAGCAACAAAGTCCTCAGATGCTGAGTAACTGATGGAGCAGCTCAGAGAACTATTCCTGTTGCTTGGCAAAATCTAACTCTCTGGAATACTACGTATTTTACCCATTTAATTGCAAGTGATTTTCTACACTTCCTGGTATTCCTATCCCCTTACACTTGAAAATGTGACTTAGACAAGATGGAGATGTTAAAACTCAAAGTTTAGCAACTGCTGTAAGAAGGTATTTTGCAGCAAGATGGCTGAAGGGTTCCTCCAGATCACATCTTTTAGAGGTCCTAGCAAACAAAGAGATCTGAGGCAGAAAACAGGATTGTTTCTGCGTCAGGAGTGGATTCACAATGGTCTTTCCTCCCCCTGTGAGGGTCAGAATCCTTCAAATGTGCCACTGCTTTCAGTGGAAATTCTCATGTGCTTAATAGCAAGCACATGTACTCATTTATTTATTTCCAACATTTGTAACCAATATTCAACCTCAAAAAGAAAATTTGAACATTTTAAAAACAGGGTAATCTTATAAACCCTGCCTAAACCTTTTTCTTTCTCCACATTAAATTTATCCATACAAAAATTGAATTTGCATCTGCAAGATGGGAGCTTAAGTTTTGATCTTGTAATTCACAGTATACAGAGATCATAAACTGAAGCAAGTAACCCAAAGCTTATGCACACTGTATGCAAATACATAAGAAAAATCTTCTGAAATAGAAAATTAGTTAGTTGACAAGGAACAAAATATTTTTGCCTTTTTTTTTAAAGAAACCATTCAGCTTTTCCTAAACGAATTCCAATGTGAACTGTTTGAGAACAACTTGCATGTTTTATTCCTCCTGTACCATGTGCTCAATGATGATTTTTTATTTCCTAGAATACTTAGTATACATACCCTTGAGAAAGAAGAGACTGTTTTAACTGAATTTGAACCTTATCAGGATTAGAGAAAATTCTATCACTTTTTAAAGCAGTAATTAAAATGCACTACTAGAATCCATATTGACATTAAAGAAAAATCTTTTAGAAATTCCTCAATTGTATCCTAATGAAAAGTAAAAACCTGTAGCAAAAAAAAAAAAAAAAAAAATACAGTTCAGCACCGTCCTTCTTGAATTGGATTCTCAAGTTTGCACTAAATTTAGATGCACTTGTGATGACTTCAGAACTCTCACTACTCACTGTCAAAGCGTTTGGTAACTGGTAGGTATAAGGATGTGGTTTATGTTTTACTTCGATTTCATCAAATAGAAAAAGAATTCCTTTTACCTGGTGTTGTCGAGTAAGACAATTAAAAAGCAGGATGCACCCAGAAAGACAGAAAAAATAATTCCAAAAAATCCTGTTTTTGATGTGTTTGTAAAGCATGGTGTAGGGACTATGTAAGTCTAAGCTTGAATGCTGGCTCTCCATTGACTTCTGCTAGTCCTCAGGGAACTTCTCAGTGCTGTTCCTCTTTTATCATTCCTGGTCATTGTTTCACTTCTCTATACAGACTGCAAAGTTCAGATATGAATAAAAAAATGGTTAAAATTGGGGTTCCAGCGTATAAACTATTCAAAATTTGGCAACTCATTCCAAAGAAATAAATGTGAAAATTCTGCTCAGAACCTCAGCATGCATAGATTTCCAATAAATCAGCTTTCTATTCTAATTTTCCCCCTAATTTTGATTCTTTGCATGTGAGAATTGACTGACTCTTGCCAACATGAAGACAGCAGGGACTGAGCCTACACAGCAGCATTCAGAAAATGCAAGTTCTGCATATTCTGCCTCAGGGACAGATCTACTAAGATTTACATACGTGGTTAAAGGATTGTGCTGAAGAAATATAGTGCTGGCCACCGCTTTCCTTTGTAACATCTCTAGAGAAGCAGAAAGTTCTGTGTTGCAAGCAAGAGGGTTTTCTCAATATGGAGGATGATCTGGGTACAGAGCCCAACTCCTGCTTTCTTGAAGACGGATCTACCTCCTGCTTTCTTGGTGACTACTTGGCACACAACATCTGACACAGGCCTGCCTCACACTACTTTGCAAACAACTGAATTTGCTAGCACCCAAAAAAAGCCAAATAAAGCACTGACAAGGGACCCATGTCTGTAGGCCAGTGTTTAGGGTAATTAGATGGCTCAGCCCCCTTATCCAATGGTTGCTGGGAAATAACAGTGGTGCTTTTAGCTAATTTTAAATCACTCTCTTGCTAATATAATTTATCCAAGTTTTCTGTTAGTGGCACATAAAAGTTTTGTGTGACAGCATCATCACGCTTCGTTCAAGACAGAAAAAGACAAGCAAAATGGAGATGCCTAAGAAGCATATACTGGTTCATGACAAAGGAAATCATCACAAGGAATCCAGTCCACACAACTGTATTCTCAATATCTGAATAATTTCCCATGAGAAATGATGTTTTCCAGTGCTTGAAAAGTATTAGAACTTCTACCTCTATGGAGAGCACAGATTTTTTACTTATTGTAGAGGCATATGACAGCCTGCAGAAATGGTCAATATGAGACTGTAGTAAAACTAAACTTTTTAAACACTGCAGCATCCACATAAGTTACATATCAGTTGAAGACAAAGAACTGTTCAGAATTAGACTGGAAAACACGACTGTAATACCAGCTTTACCTCCAGGGATATTTTTGTGATTTTTTTTGATGTGGAGGTAATTATTTTAGGAAATGTCTTCTATCCTTAGAAATAAATTTGCATTATCAAAAAAGCACTAATGTTATTGCTCATTGCATGGGCACTGTTAAACACATGAATTCAATACTCATCAATGACTTGCTTGAGGACCTTTAATATTTCCTTGCATTCAAGTACACCAAATAAAATCCTATATTATTATGAAATGTTAAACCTAAAAAGGTACAGCAGTAATGAACCTATAAATATGAATGTTGTATTTATTCTTGGTGTTAGAATCATAGTTCTGAGACGTCCCAGAGCAAGGTATGAAAGCCCTCTTCGTTCTTCCTGATCTCAATAAATCAGCTGCCAGGGCACAGTGCTGTTTAATGAAGATGCTTCATAGAGCAACATGTGGATGAGTATTATCTTTCTAGAATAATATAAGCATGTAGTCATTGAGGTGGCTATGTAAAAAAAAATAGCAATTCTAGAAATTTTAATTTAACTGGAAATAACTTATTCTCTAAAATATAAACCAGAGAGATACATGGAGTTCAAGTAGGTGAGTATCTTGGACATTTCAGACTAGCTGAGAAGTGAATAACTGCCCATAGAGAAGTACAAAATTGCCTACGAAGTTCTTCTTTTCTGGTTTCTATGAGTGCAGAGCTCTTTTACACAGAATAGCCAACAAAAAAATCATACATATAGGTTAACTAAAGGATTATGAAGTTACAAAAGTATCCCTCAAACAAAAATTTATGGAAAGCTTAAATTATTCTGTTGAATATCTTTTCTATAGCATAAAATAGAAATGCTTTCCAGATCAAATTAATTCAAGAGGAAGCATAATGGGTTTTGCTTATGCAACAACGGAAAGAACAAATCTTGTTTACTGCGAATACAGAAATAAAACAGCTCTAAACTTTTTTTTTTTCCCCTAACGAGATATGTATTTTTTTAAGTGGGAATCTTATGAGAATTCTGCTCTGAATAAGAACAGATAACTTAGCAGTATTCTTACCAAGAAAGATCACCCTACATTTCTCTCTCTATTTTTACCTCTAATTATGAAAGGTGTGAAAATCTTGTAGAAGGTCAAGCTAAATGTTCTGATCTCACTTAGAGCTTGCTGCTTTTTTTCCCTTATTAATGAGACCAAGTGGTAATATAAGTAAGTGGCCTTTTTAAGGAAAGGGTTGGCAACACAGAAAATTACTTTTAGAAATATAAGTCGTTTTTTATCATGCAAATGCCTACAACCAGGGAATTTGGTTTTACTTCTACCACAGTCAATTGGAAAGCTCTTGGGTGTCTATTTATTTGTCAGCATACTCTCCAGAGTTTACTTAGTAAAAGCTGATTAATGTTCATGGTAATGCGTTCATTATAATGGCACTTTCTCCTTGGTAAAGGACTCAGGTCATGAGTCTCAACTAATCAGTAGAACAAATTGGCCTTAATGTCTTGTCAACTACTAATCCTATATTTCCATTAAAGTAATATGAGCTTATTTTGAAATTAAATCAGATTATACATCAGGAAAACTGATATATGTATGATACTACATATTAAAGCTATTTGTTAACAATGCTAATCTTCTTCTGGAATAGGAGAGAAAATAAAATACTACACAAAAGACTTGATTCAAATCACCTGAATTACGTGATTTCTTTAAAAAAAATAAATAAAAAAAAATTAAAAATAATACCTAATCATTTCAGCTAAAGTTTTGGTCACATCAGCTAATTACAGAGATGGTAAACAATAATATATACTATGAAAACAAACACAATTCTAGTTTGGAAAGTAGTTTGCTCACCCTATTTTATCTCATTTTAGACAATGAAAGGCAATTGATGAAGTTTCTCCTTCAGTCTCCACTGTTGGAAGTTATTAATCATCCTCTTTTTAATAGGAAACATGTACCACTTGTGGTAGAAAACTGTTCTTTATAAAAATTCAAACTTTGAACTGAGAAATGTGAAAAGACCAATGTTCCCAACAGATTCTTTTCAGTCATACCAGTAACTGAGGAAATGAGTTTATGGGCTATATGGCTGGTTCGCAACAGACATAAGACATTCTACATATGAATGTAGCACTTCAGATCCTAGTTTCAATACTCTATAAACTACACAGAATCTATAATTTTAAGACACATGCAGAAAATAAAATTCCACTCAAAACATATGGTCACACCTCTCTGCGGGCATTACTGCACTAGTACATATCAAGTCATGACATTCTGGAGCATAGGAAGTTCCACACAAATGTGCACAAGAACTTCTTTACGGTGAGGTGATGGAGCACCGGAATGGGCTGCCCAGGGAGGTGGTGGAGTCTCTTTCTCCGGAGATATTCAAGACCCTCCTGGATGCCTACTTGTGTGACCTGGTGTAGGGAGCCTGCTTTGACAGGGGGGTTGGGCTCGATGATCCTGGAGGTCCCTTCCAACCCCTACAATTCTGTGATTCTGTGACATTACATGTATTCTCTTTTATGACACATTTTAATAGATGTCAGCTATTGCAGTCATATACCTAATTATGTCATGGCATTCTCAAATGCTGAGAATGTACAGGACTCTGTACACGTGACTGAATGTGTACACAGGAAATGTTTTCATATGTATAGGTCGCAGTGTGGTCTAGCAGCTAAAAAATCTTTTGAAAACATAAACTGCTTAGGCTTCTAGGTAGAGTCAGCATATAAGCACAGTGGGCCTTAGCTAATTAAAGAAGGCAAAACATTTGTCAGGTGATTCATGTCAGCTAAATAAGGTATCCACCTATCTGGCTGGCAGAGAAGATACATTTGAGTTGGAAGCAAGACAGAAGAGCACAAAGATTTCACCCATGATCTAAATTGAATGGAAGGCTACAGGTTTGTACCTGTATGCAAGCCTGGTCATCAGTTCACTTGGGGCTGTCTAGCAGGAAAAGTACTGAATTCCAGATATGAGCAGCTGAGCAAACACCACTGAGATGCTGGTTGGGATCTGAGTTTTGTCTTTTATTTACCTAAAGGAAGCCAGCTTTTCCACCAGGAGAAATGCCTGTGGAATTAAAACCTAAAGGTCATAACATAAACTCCTCCTAACCTGCAAGCCTTCTAGGAATGATATCTTGAATCAAGTGTGGGGATTATTCCTTCAGTGATTTTTTGTAGCAGTGAAAACATACTGAAATCAGAACTAAAGTCAAGTCTGATTCACCTTGCCAAATCTACTCTATAGTATCCTGTATTTTACTGTCTTATCTTAAGTAAAACTTATCTTAAGTACAATTACTTTTGTGTCAGCCAACCATTAACCTAATTTCAAGGATAAATAGATTACAGAGATTTACAGGCCTTGTTTTCTAATTGCTTTGAAATAAGTCACAAAATATAGATCCTGCATATTCTCACACCTAATTTTTTTATTAAGTCAAATGACAGCAAAGAACAACTAGCATTGCTACTGCTACAAATTTTAACAAGGAAAGCTAATATGAAATTAAAAATAAATAAATAAATAAATTGCAATGCTTCCTTAAACAAAAATGGAAAGCAGAAAATTAGTCTTGT
Source organism: Chrysolophus pictus (assembly GCA_037305975.1). Lineage (NCBI taxonomy): Eukaryota > Metazoa > Chordata > Aves > Galliformes > Phasianidae > Chrysolophus > Chrysolophus pictus. The sequence continues at coordinate 76,286,694 of CM074577.1, read as the reverse complement.
CTATTTTGATTCATTGTCTTCTGTATTCCTGTGGTGTTAACACCAGCAGTTTTTTCTATTATTTCTTTTTCCTTAAGGAGAGTGATTCAACAGGGCACCATTTAAGATCTTTTCATGTAATGGATTTGAGAACATCTCACCCATGTGTACTGGATACTTGGATTCTCTTGGCAAGATCAACAAAAAAGATCAGTTCTTAGTGTCTGTGTCAATGAAATCAGGTCAGTCCAACTCCTAAATTATTATTCTACTCTCATAAATTACCTTTGATGATCTTGTTCAGTAGAGCTAATTGATTAACCATTTTCTAGACATTTTAAGGTTGTATTATAATATCTCTGAGGAGAATACAGCATTGCTTCTACTGCTTATTCAAATGTATTCAACCCGCTCCTTAGAAGTCTTCCAACACAAAATAGACACTAACCATAACTGAATGAAATCAAAATGCTTTTGACGGATAATAAATTATATAATTATTAATATTAATACTGCTACTCCTTTTCACCCCACCAATAACAACAAATCAACATACCCTTTATTCAAAAAAACCAAAGAGTTCCTACTGGAATGCACTAGAAATACAGACCAGAATAAAAAATACTTTTGGTTGTACGTATTTCATGTGTTGATATGTCGTACTATGCCATATAACAGTAATAACATTGAATTGAAATGACAGTAAAAATTGAGTTTTTAAGGCATTCATTGTATGCCTGATTCACATGTATGACAGCAGCTATAGTGACCCATTTTCAAAAATTTCTAGCATAGATTTAGTTATAAAATATGAATGAAGAAAACCATTGAAACACAATTATGCCTAACAAGACACTAGAAAGAAATTTCAGAGATGCCACTAGGCACTTACTGACTTCAATATGAGAAAAAAAAATTATAATAAAAGTTACTGTAATACGATCACAACTTTCTGTATAAGTATAGTTATCTCATGATACTGACATGCTAAGGAGACACATAGCTGACTAATCAAATAGTATAATATCTTCATAAGCTACCCAAGAACACTTTATAATTTGACCAGTTTGTATACAGTAACAGTGCCTTGCAAGTGAGTATCCCCTGCCTTGCAGCTGTAGAAAGTTTACTCACAGAAAGTTTACATCACATTCTGTATTTCAACATCAGGCCTTGTATTAGTGCCTGTGCCAACACGATTCCTTATTCAGACACTTACCATGAGAAAACAGGAACAGGATGAGATAAAATAGGCAATATGTATGAATTCATTACATGCAGTAATTGCAAGCTTTAAACCTCTGGCATTCTTGTATAACACACGTCCAATATTCTCCTTAAGATTTCTTGATGGATGCTGAAGACATGCAGGACAAAACTTGATATGGCCTGCCCCTCACCTACCCAACAGACCACTGCCTTGTCTCACTGCAGACATAGTGTTAGAGGTCCTCCTGACATGTAGTCACCAGCTTACTTACTGTATCACCAACATGCTTGTATGACCCAACTATTTCAACGATGCATGTTCCTGTCCTGTGAGGTGCAGCCCCAATGGCCACCAGACAGGCCCCTTCAGGTCCCAGGACAGAGACAGCCTGGGTGCACCCCAGGAACTGATGTGCAGTAACAGCTGTACAAAGCAGCCTATACCCAGCTTACTTGCAAGGGGCCTTTTTAGAAGGAGCAGCAGGAGCTGCTCTGGCTGTACAGCCCAGGTGGGCCAAGTGCAGGCCTGAGTGCAGCTCTCTCTCAGGGAGCAGCTGAGGGAGAAGGGCTGCCAGCCAGAACCACGTGGGCTTTGGGGTTTCTGCTGCAGGAGACATACAGCACTGACATGCAGCTCAGTAGTCAAAAGTTTTTCAGAATATCCTCTTGCACTCAATGGGTCAAGAGACCTTGAGAAGTTTTGAAAGAGTTTTTCCCTAGCTTGAGTACCTACCAGTTGTTGGGTAACTGATTAGATAAAACAGAGAAACTTCAAATTAAAATTACTATACCAAATAACTAAATCAGCATGGTATTTAAATCAAATCTAAGCAAGCTACATAGTGCTACTGATTCTCTTTAGTGCTGAGATTTATATTTGAACAACACACAGAGAGCAAAGAGCTTTCATTTACTATGTTTCAGAGTAAATGATGAATGCAGATCAGAACTAGTGATGCAGAGCAATATGTATGACTTGATATCCATGTACATTAATACAGTTATATACCGATGTACTATCCACATGATATTTAACAGATCTGTGTAAAGATTACTTCAATTTTCCCATTCATTTGAGCTGAGAACAGAATACATGTATGAAACTGTTATTTCAATAACCTCCAAATGAGTTGTTAAAGCAGGAGACAACTGCAAAGACTTGCCCATTATGGATTCATCAGTGTCTACATGATTTTCAGAGCATTCCACATGCATGTTCTTTATCCTCTGCTTCTTATTCCTTCCTGACTCTTTCCATATTCAGTAAGATGCAAGCTTTCTCTGCTCTCTTTCTGTATTCCTCTTTTCTGTACTATTGCCCCTCTTTCAAACTCTTACTTCCTGAATCCCTCTTAAGTTCTATGTACAAAAGTCTACTTACAAAATATGCCACAATTTCTGACATTGCAAGACATCAATTTGCTCCATGTACCTGCATTTTGAAACTCTTATAACTTTGGTTTCACAATAAATGCAAACTTTGCAAAGAATTGAAAAATCTCTTTTAAATATTGATACGGTGCTTAGAACAACGGACACCTCCTGATGGGACTACACGTGGCTGAATGCTATTTGTGAACTCAGACTGAACCATATGACAGTGCTACAATGATTTTGCTTAGATACTGAACATATAATAAAAGTCATGTATATAACTTGAAATATATAAATATATGTATGTGTACACATTTAACATGCTTAACTGCATTTATATATATGTATATATAATATGAATATGTATTCAAATATAAGTAATAATTTTCCATATAAAATACACTTGTCCTACATAGATTCCTTAATTGTCAACGAGAGCTTTTCAGAGTGCATTATATGGATTTTCCCTGGAATAGGAGAAATAAAAAAATTGTATAGAATTTTAAATTCTTTAGGTATCAGACAGAAAAACTCTCCACTTTTCCTAGATAAAATATTTCAGAATTGAATTTTAACTGACATAAACAAAAATGAGGAAAATATTTATCAATAGTGAATATGCCTGTAGGATGAAAAGAAAGGTATTAAAAAATAATAAAACGACTCTACTGATGCACTAAAATACAACAAAACATTTGGTTCATGGAAATCGTTGTTTCAAAATAAGGGTGCATGTTCAAATGTGAGAAAAGAACGTGCTGAAATAAACAGGCTCTATATGTTACAAAAGAGAAGGAATTTTGCAATTGCATTTCAGCGACCATGCACAAACTCCCATTCAGAGTTCCCACAAATGTAAGAACAGCATCTCGAGTTGGCTCCTGGGAAGCAAAGGAATTGTTAAGTAGGGTCCAGCAAGCAGGAAATACAAGCCTCAGTCCAACCTGAAAAGGATTTTTGCTAAAAACCAAGTTTAGTGAATGTCCAGTTAAAAAGAAATGCTTGAGCATTTTCTTCTTTCACTAGAATACTGTTGATCAGGCAACTTCAACAGGACAGCCAAATGAATAAACCACGATAAATGCATATTATGCACATTTAAATGATGACTCCAGAGGGGAAAAAAAAAATCCAGTTCCTACCAGTTTGGCTGAGTTGCGATGTGCTACGGCTTTTCCTCGAGAGACCCACGATGGCCACCATCTTGGCGCCGATGCTGGAGCGTCTCTTCTTGCTGCCTCCACCAACGGTGCCCACAGCCGTGTCTGACTGGCTACCGTCGTTCTTCTCCAGCGTGTACATGTCCCCACCGATGCTGGTGCTCTTAGTCATGTTCTTTCCTGAGGCGCCCATCTGTCTGCTTTGCATTTTGGATGTAAAGACACTGTCAGCCAGTGGATGGATAAACAGCGCAGACACAGAAGAGTAAAAAGGGGAAGACAGAAAAGGACAGGTTTCAGAAGGAAAGTTTTGGGAGACTGGAGGGTAACAGCAGCTAATTCACACAGGTAGGGGCTGGTTTTTTAGAGGTAAAAAGCAGCTTTAATGCCAGGTTCCTGTTTGATCAGAAGATGAAATTGATCAAACACTGTGACTGATCAAAATTTTGTTTTAGATAACACATTCTTACTTACTGGTTTTCTTAAAACACATTACCAGCACAAGCATATCAAAGAATTATGTATCAGTACACCACTGTTTACATTTTTTAGAAACTATGAAAGAATAGAAATATATTCATACGTTCAGAGCATTGCTCTCCACATTTGATAAATCAGATCATGAATACTTGATCATCTAGTTTATCAGCTAACAAGCTTCTGAAAATGGCTTGAGTAGGGATTACCTGGACACAGCAAGAGACACAAGGAAAATAAAATACATGAACTATCATTCATAGTTCATACTTCAACTGAAATTATAATTTTCTATAATGGTAAATAGTCACTAGCTAGAATCAGAAGTTTTGTCCACAGTTGAGCAAAGGGTCTTCAACACCCATCAGTAAGCTACAGAAAAGCCACTGCCTGGCTCTCCTGTATTATTCTTATGGTTTTCCTCCAGCATCACTTGACAGTGACCTGAAAAGAGGGTTAAAAAAAAAAGGCTGGGTGAAAATAAACTTGCTTCAAAATAATGCTTTTCTAATTGATTATTCCATTCCTTACACATCTCTTTTGTAAGCCTGTTTAGCTTTATCTATGGCAATGGTAAGTTGCTATGTGCCTGTACTTTTGCCTGTTGAGGTGAGATAGCAGCATACTCATGTTGGGCATTTGCTGTCCCTCTAATAGTGTCTTTATCACCAAATAATTAAAGTATAAAAACATAAACAGTCAAAAACCTGAAGTGGTTCCATTTCTTTACTCATGTCCCAACTTTCAGCTCTTACAGCAAAATAATTATTTAATGGTAAGTTCTCAGGTTATCTGATCTCATATTACTGAAACATTTTATTTCTCTATTTGAACAAGCGCTGCACAGAAATTCACCATTGGGGACGCTGCAGCTCAGAAGGCACACACTGAAAGAGTTTTCAGTCTGCCAAACAGAAGGTTGAAGTGTGTCTAGACCCAGACAAAGACCCCCTAATGTTGCTTGGGAAATTTATGTTCTGCAGACCTCCTAAGTGTTCTGCCTCTCCTCACATACAGACACCCAACCTGTGTTCCTCAGGGGAGCAGATACTTGATTCATAAACAAACTAAATGAAAATCTGAAGTCTTAGCTTCCATTTCTAAACATCCAGACATTTATTGGATTTTTCAGTAATCCAGTTTAGTTCAATTATCCTGTGATTTTGATAAAATTACACAGTGATGAACCAATTTTGATTTTTTTATTCCCTTCCTGGCAGCAAATGCGTGTCTTATATGCATATGTTATAAAACACTTGGACACTATGTGACTCAGATCATATTTACCTATAAAATGGAATTTTATTATAAAACACATTTTGTTCTTAATCACAGACTGTTCTTATAGGCTATAAGCAGCTTGTATCTGAATTACTTCCTGCAGCATGCCAGAGCACACTCCAGGGGGACCTGTCCTCTCAGTGCTCCAGGTTAGGGGACAAGATGATTTCTTTCACATGGAAATGACGATCTGCAGTGATGATAACACTACATATCCAAATCTTGCCCTGACAAATATCCAGACCAGGAAACTCTTGAGTAAATGTGGGACTGATAATATATATGTAGAATATTTCTGTTTCAGTGAAGTTCTTGCACAGAACTTAGCACTTTGCTCACTGCATCTCGCTAATAAGTTCATAGTAGATACAGTGTTAGATAATCTGTAGAGCAAAAACAATAGAATATTTTTGGAAAATGAAAAATTTTTCTCTTTGTGTATATATATGTGTATAAAAACATCACTATATAAATGCCAACAAAGATTATTTTTGCTTTCCAAATGCATTTTCAAAAACATACTTAGGCTATTCCTGGAACTTCACCTCTCAGCAAATGGCTTTGGAGTGGATTTTTCTGGATGTAGCCACAGTCTTCCTCTTACCTATAACAATCTAAAGCTATTTCAAAAACATACATTTATATTGCTTATTTAGCTCCTATAATCGATTTATAGAATCAAAGAATCCATCAAAGGGTGTAAAAGACCTTTAAGATCATCCAGTCCAACCATCCACCTACCACCAATATTTCCCCACTAAACCATGTTCCTTAATAGCACCTCTACACATTTCTTGTCCTCCAGGGACAGTGACTCCACCGCCTCCCTGGGAGCCTGTTCCAGTGCCTGAGCACACTTTCAGGGAAGAAGTTTTTCCTAACATCCAACCTGAACATACACTGGCGCAACTTGAGGCCATTCCCTCTCATAACATCCCTGTTACCTAGGAGAAGAGGCTAACTCCCTCCTTGCCAGCCATCTACTTTCAGGTAGTTACAGAGGGCAATAAGGTCTCCTCTGTAAAAACTTAACTACGGAATTAATGAGGTGGCTTCAAAAGCAGAGGGATCATTGCATCTCTTTGCACTGATTTAAGGGGAAATGGGATGAAGCGTCACATTTGGAACGAGGATGCAATTATTTAAGATATTTGAGAGTTTCCCAGAAAGCTTTTTGGTCTTTAATTGACAGCTGCATTTACATGAAGGCACAAAATGCCTCGAGTTAAGCCACAACACAGAGGAAAACACAACAGCTAGTTTATAGAAGTGTCTTTGTAATCTAGTCCAAAAATAATGGGTGTGCTTCCTAAGGAAGTTATGAAGAAAAATATGAATGAGAGTTCAGTTCAACAGATATACAGGCACAAAACAGAATTGAGAATGACTTTGACAGGACAGCTAATAACAAAAGACCGGAACACAGTGAGAGCCTGAATGTGTATTCTGTATTCTTTTTTAACTCTTCTTCTTCTTAGTACACATTGACGCACACTGGAAAATTTGAAGTGGATTAGAACATATAAGAGTATAAAGGAAGGAGGGGAAAGGAAAAAAATTGGACCCGCATTCCTGGGGCTTTTTAACACCATGATAACTGATTTGTAAAATGATAACATCACATGCTGTATTTTCTTTCAAACTAACACCTTCAGAGTTTGCATTCTCAGGAAGGAGATACCACAAGAACTAATTCTCAGCTTCAATGCTATCATACATTTTAAAAATATCAGAGAGATCTAGAAGGGACAGTGCTGGGAAGAGCTAGAATCTTCAGCTTTATATTATGCTATATTCTTCTAAGAATCAGAAATTAAGACCCTTACCCAGGAACGCTATTTTTAACCCACGTTTTCTAAGGAAACATGATTAATTTCACAGTGTTATCTGTCAGAACTCTTTTTGGCAAAGGAGTAGAAAACTAAAGCTACTTAGTTACTAAAACAGATCCCTGGGGAGAGATTTTAGCAATGCTCTTTTGGAGACAGACAGTAGTATTGAATCACTTATTTCATGTGCGAGCTTGTTCCCACAGATTTATAGGAGGATGAGTATTTTTACTGTCTGAAGGAAAACCTATTCCAATGGTACAATTTTCAAGAATCACTGAATCACTGAATATCCTTAGTTGGAAAGGACCACAAAGATTACTGAGCCCAACTTGTGGCTCCACAAAGGAGCACCTACAGTTCAAACTCCATTTGTGAGATCACTGTCCAAACTGAGAGGACAGGTCTCTCCTGGCTCTGGCATGCTGCAGGAAGTAATTCAGCTGCTCCTTGAACAGTGGCAGCTTGTGGCCATGAGCATTGCCCTGTGGATGCTTTTTCCAGGGCCAGCCACCTCCTCAGTGAAAAACCTTTTCCTAACACACCACATGAACCTCCCCTGGCACAGCTTCATGCTGATTCCTCCCCATCCACAGAGTCAGTGAGCTGCTGTTGCATTTTATAATAGAAAATAGTAATTATGCCATTGCTTTATAAGTGATATTAACACTGAAGACAAGTCTTATGTCAGAGCAGTGATAACAGAAATATTCTTTTTCTCATAAAACAGTGGGAAGAAAGTTCCCATTTCCTTTGTCTAATGTGCATTTACCATATTGAGGTGCTTCATGTGTCATAACCTAAAATGTACAATTCTGTTAAAATGCAAAAGTTTGCAACAATTGCCCATATTAAAAAAATTGATGGGCTTAAAATGGCTGGCATGCAGACAAAGTTGCTATAATTTCACTAGGCAGTCAGTTATGAAAGCACTATGCATTATAAAAATAAGCTCTTTGGCTCCTATCTAAGGGTTCTGTATCACAGAATCAAGTCTTGCTGTATACACCTGCCAGCAATGAGGTGGACTTCGTTTAATCAGGTTCTTTATACCATCTAAGAAAGAAAAAGGGAAGAGGATTCAAGTAAGGAAAAGAGAGATTTCAATTTAGTATCAAGTGGATGTTCCAAATACTCATACAAATGGTGAATACTGACATTCATTCACCAAACTCCATTTGTTCCCTCCAAGTACAATTGTAAAAATACTTGATCTAATTCAACTTTTTGAGTTTTTTTCCTCCATAAAAGCAGAAGGAGATACATCTTTTTTATGCTCCTAGCTCACAAACAGCTCCCGGAGAAAGCTACTGCATAGTAGTGGCTTTGTTTATTTTTTCAGTTCTTCTTTCTAAAAAACGCTCTGGGAAGTGAGTACTAGGAGAGGTCTGAAAAGCTGACCGTATTTCATAGTAAATCTGCAGTGCTCATGAGCAAGTCTGCTCCTTCATCCATACTCTGAACTCTTTTTGGCCATTCAAGCCTTTGCTCGCTGATTACTGGTAGATGCTTGGTATCCTCACCACTGAAGCTCACCATTTGAGCTGCCTTTTGACAGTGCCAGAAATTGATTTTTTCCTAAAAGAGTAGGGTGTTGTATATGAGGTCATGTTCCATTTTAAGATAACAGGACTGTCAAAGAGATGTCTTAGTTAATAACTCCTATAAGCTTTTCTCTTAACAGGAAACAGAAATGATTTATCTATGAAGTTTTCTTTCTATGTACATACACACAAACAGACACACATGTTCAGTTTGTTCAGTTAGACATATTCAACAACATCTTAAATTTATGAGAGGATATGAAACAAGAAATAGAGGTGCACTAAAAATTCAGTTTTCAAGATACGTGATAAGTTATTCAACTTAAGAAAATCCTCTACAACAAGAATATGCAGCCACATGGGGAAAAAAATAAACCCACAAAATTATACAAACAAACTGTGCTAGGCCAGCCATGTGCATGATGGTGCAGTAATCACCCTCATGAGAATCCAAACAAGAATCACCTCATCACATCACTCCACTGCAGGCAGCCCCTGCCCAAAAGCAACCAGGGAGGATGTGACAGCCAGGCCACTCACTGCCCTTGGCTTGTGGGACCAACCAGCCAACAGAGCAGGGTGACGGCAAAGCTCACATGGGAACATTGCTTCCTGCACTGCCCTACATTCAGGGAACCACTTGAGGACACTGACAAAAAAAACACTGTCAGATCTTTGTGTGGGTAGGTCAGAAACTTGTTTTAGATGCTTCAGTTTTCCAATGAACAAAAAAAAATGTCCTCACGTGTGACATGGGTCAGGTGGGCTCTCTGACCTTGAAAGCCTGCATACACACAGCTAACTTGCACGCTTTCCAAAGTATGTTTTTCTCAGCTTTCTTAAAGGAAACAGCTCCTGACACACACTATCTCTTGAATTGTGCCTGCACTGCACTGGGGGCATGTCATTGGTGTGTCTGGCACAAAGCTGTGCCAAAGACAATGCAGTTTACACAGTTTGGGTGACCATAGAACACTGCTTATGACAATGCTTGGCCCTGTCTTGTTTACTGACATGGACAGTCTTGAACTCACTTGACTATGTTACAAATCTCAGACTGTTCTTAAATTCAAGCCCATAAGCTTTTTCTGAATGCTTTTGGAAAAAAAGAAAAAACAAAAAACCAAAAAACAACAAAAACCATTAAGCCAATATGAAGCTGCTATTTGTACAAAGCCTTCTAGAAAATGCAGTATTATGGTTTTTGATTTCTTGAAGGCAAGAATCTTTGGGATACCTTTGTCAAAAATCCACTTGTTTTCAAAATAGGGAGTGCTATTTTCTCTGAATCAGAGAATATAAAGGCTATAAAGGTTTTCCAGACTCCTACCATTGCAGGTAATCAGACACACCTGTGTTTTTCTCCTCCATTTTGCAGGTATCTGTGATGAACCAATGAAAGATCAAAAAACACTGGCAGAGAAATTATTTCAAAATATAATGTCTATGACTTGCTGCTTGGAAAGCTATCTCTTTGGAGTTGACACATAGCCAGAAGGGAATGCTGCCCTAGGAAATTTTCAGAGAAGGGAGGTAGGGAAACAGGTTTCACCAGATCTTTGGTTCAGTCTTGGTATCTTATGCTTCAGACAATCCATTTCTTTGATACCTGATCAAGAAGAAAGGCAACAGTTTATGAGGTTCCAGTTAAGATGGGAGATTTCAAGTGCAACAGGATCCTAAACTGAACACTATGACTCTCCCAAGTTACTGCTGTAAAAAAACAAAACAAAAAAACAAAAAAACAAAACAATTGCAAAGTCCCAGAGGTTAAAGAACCTTGATAAGATTTTTCAGGCATCCTCTTTTGATTAATAGTGCAGCACTGCTCATACATTGTGTATACTAAGCAGTCCAACGGGCAGCAGTGACTGAAACAAACTGAACTAGGAAAATACGCAGACCTTCTCCACAAAAAAAAAAATATATATATATATATATATATATATATATATACAAATAGCCAACAGACCCAAGCCCCCAAAAAAGAAGCAAAGAGTATTTTCAGTTTGGAAGCAGACAAATGTCTTATGTAGTTGCTGTCCAGTTAAAATGTTTCAAACTTGATTTTTATACAACTTCTAGGAAAAATGCTCTCTTTGACACCACTGTCAAAAAATACTGATCATATCCTCTTTTGCCACAGTTTCATTTTACACTCCTAGACTTAAAAATGCTATTCTGTCCATTCCTGTGTATGACTGATAGACTAAAATTATTCAGTCTTGATTTTTTTTTGTTTTTCACTTACTAAAAAAATACACTTTACTAAAGCAATATTATTAAGCACAGCATTTTTCAACTCCACAGCACTGCAATACCATCCATCATTAGTAGGATTTCTGAGGACTTTAGTTTTCAGTCTTCATTACAGCTGAATTGGAAATGAAAATATTTCATCCTGTTCCTCAGCTAGAAGTATATGAATCAGGGAACCAGACTTATGTTGAGGTCAATTGGCAGATCTTGCAGGTATCTTTTTTTCCAAATGAAAAGTCAGTACTACTACTGCCCTGCCTTTCACCTTAGTTCTCTGGCAATTATGCCTATAGAAAACAAAGCATCTGCTAATGTAAAACTTAGCTGAGTGAGGAGCACAGTCATGTACTGTCATGCTGTAGGGAAAGGATTTTAACAATTCTTCAATTGCTGATAGAGTTATTCTCTCATACACATCTCTTATGAGATTGGACAACCACTGAAGATTCCTTTTACAGATTTTTACAAGCAGGATGGGAATTATAATGCCATTCTTAATAGAGCTCTTTCCTCATTTGTAGACATTTTCATTTCATTAATTTCCTGGAGATATTTAACAAAAACAGAATTATGGGGACAGCTCTGATGCAGGAAATAACATTTCCATGGGAACAGTGCTTGTAGCCAATGCACGTCAATTCACATCAAAGAAAAACACTACAGGTTTGCAATTATACTGACTTAGTCTCCTGAAGATCATTTTGCTGAAAATTATCCTATTAACTCATTTGTGACATAAATCTCTAATACCTACTGGACTGACTAAATCAATAGGTTTATTTTATGGAAGTTGTAACAGGGAAATTTGTGGAAAACAATTTTGGAATTGAACTTTTTAAATGGCTTGGGCTGAATGTGGAAAATATATCTTTTTAAGATTAATTAGTGAATAAAACAGTGATTATAATGTACATTGTTATGTATACTTTTTAAAGAAAACTTGTGTGCACATCTGAAAACAAAAATAACTCCATATTTCACCAGTTGTTTCATATGAAGCAGCAGAACAACAGATTTTCCAAACTAAAACTGACAATGGGCAACGTGGTTTAACTGAATGTCTTATAGGAAAACACAACTTGCATCTACTTAATCTACAATTTGAATGGTATGTGCTTATTTGAACATATTATAGAATTACAGTTTTCCAGCTGAGATGGAAAAGAGATGGAAGAGAGGAATCATTCTCTTTTCAGCATTGACAATGCTCACTAAGTCATGAAATACAGCTGTGCCACAAACTTGCTTAAAACAACTCTGATTTATTCCTTGAAGAAAAGAGCTCACTGAAATTAAAAACAAATTGATAAACCTAATTTTAAATCCACTGTGTATGCATAACCCAAAATCATCAGAGAAATATTGTAAAATTAAATCCTAAGGGGAGAAAAAATCAAATTTCAAAGTAGAAATTCTCAAAAATACATAGAGATAAAAGACATCCTCAGGATAAGAGGAACTATGATTTAGCATCTTTACTCACTCAGGATGATTTTCTTATTGGGAAAAAAACATTAACAGCTGGAAAACTTTGGAAGAAAGTCATATAAGAACTGGACTGGATGTGCTACTGAGAGTATATCAGAAGATCACAAAATGCACAGGGAAGAAATAGCTGTCCTGAAAAGCCATTATTCAAATAAATGGCTGTAGGCAAACATGGATTTGACTAAAGCTACCTCTATACTTGGCTCATGGAAGACAAAAAAGCTTTGAACAGCACTGTACAACCTGGCTATGTTTCACTCCTCATCCCTTTGCACTGCTCATGTGTGTGGTGGGGGGAATCTAAACAATAAAACAGCTCTGAAATTTATGTCTTCCCCTGCAAATTCAGGTTGCTTGAGGACTCTAGAAAATCAGGGTCAGAATAGACACTGCTAACATTTCTCAAACCTATAGCATCTCTCCGAATTGATCTTCTGGGACCAAGAGCTAAATGGACACGAGCAAGAGATCTGAAGCCATAATTACCTCAGCTGAAGAGACATTATCTGGGACATCATGATCTTGCCTGCCTGACTTCTGTCACTTCGACAAAATGACTTTGAGTCACTTTGGGCCCCTGGGGAAAATTGGAAAGCCATACAGAAAACTTAAGAGCATCTGAAAAAGAAAAGGTTGTGAGGAATCTTGGCATGCATCTTTCTGAACCCAGGTCTGCAAGTTTCCTGACCTACAGAGCACGGGCCCGTGGCCAGAGCTCCTTGCTGAGGAACTATGTACATTTACATGCTATGTATGTTTGGAGAAAATGCTTTAGGTAGCACTTTATGGACTTTATAAGCTGTATGATTATTACGCAGGTGCAGTGATAGTACTGAAACAAAATGTTCAGATGTTTGGTCAAGCTACCTAAACATCAGATAGGCCTGGGAACCCCAGTACAGGAATAATGTTGGAGCTGGTCCAGAGGAGGGTCATAAAGATGATCAGAGGGTTGGAACATCTCTCCTATGAACATAGGTTGAGGGAGTTGGACTTGCTAAGCTTGAAGAAGAGAAGGCTCTTTGGAGACCTCACTGGGACCTTCCAGTAGGGGAGCTTATAAGGAGGAGAGAGACCAATTTTTTACAGTCCGAGAGGACAAGCAGGAATGACTTTAAACTAAAAAAAAAAGGGAGATTTAGGTTAGATATTAAGAAGAAATTATTACCCAGAGGGTGGTAAGATGCTAGCACAGGCTGCCGAGAGAGGTTGTAAATGCCCCATCCCTGACAGCATCCAAGGCCAGGTTGGATGGGATCCTGGGCAGCATGATCTGATGGATGGTAACCGTACTCATGGCAGGGAGGTTAGATCTAGGTGATCTTTAAGTCCCCCTCCAACCTAAGCCATTCTATGATTCTGTGATTTTGATTCGTTTCAAATCCTCGGTTTATTTCTATTGACTATCTCTACTTCTTGCATGTCTCTAGGGCTTTTCATCTGCACTTCTATATTCTAAAGCCTACTGATGCACTGTTTTTGAGTGACCTTAAGTGACACGAGTATATCAGTGCTTTCTGAATCACAGGTTGGAGCTGATGCACCATGGAGGCTGAACTGCAGGTTGTGTTTCATGGAGATGGAAGCATTCTCAACAATACTATACTATTGTCAAACACAAAAAGTCTGAGTTGTAGACCATTTCAAATGAACTATTTTCACTCTTTGCCTATTAATAATGTGTACTTCCAAATTCATTATTTTAGTATTTCCCAGCAGATAAAACTAAGTCTACCATCTGTAGAGAAATCTGTACATATTTTGTACCTTTTCCAGGAAACCAGGTCTCTCAGATTTTGATAGGTAGTGATGACTAACTCAAAAACAGGTGACATTGCTAGATTTCTTAAATGATTTATATTCTGCTCTCAGTACAGATGTCACTGACAATATATGAACTAATACAATTCCTTTCTGAACCACTGATATTGTTTCCTTTTCAATAATTTCTACAGAAGCCAAAGATAATTTTCTTCTGTACGTCATTTGCCCAAATTTAAAACGTGAAACTTTTTAATCAAATTATTGTGTCCATTGCTACAGACACAGTTGCTGTATGGACTTTTATCTCTTGAATGTAGAATACTAAATTAAGTTTTAAGATTTACATCAAAAAAACAATGGGTTTGGATCCTTACTTGAAATAGGGTCATTTGTCATTAACTGATAACAAACTCTGTATAGCCCAATAATTCTAATCTTACTGGAAAACAGAAAATAGGTACTTTGATTTCAGAGACACAGACCAGCTGTATTTAAGCAGCCATCTGGTTATCTAATGAGAAGCATACAGAAGAGTTATGTTAGAAGAACAGAGATTTTAAGTTGCTGCTTTTTGTTTCAGACTTCTGTCCATTATACGTGCCCCAGCCTCTCAAATTAACAAAGCATTCTGAATTTGAAAAAGGCCAGTGAATGTTAGAATCATAGAATCACAGAATATCCTAAGTTGGAAGGGACCCACAAGGATCAAGTCCAACACCTGGCTCAACACAAGACCTCTCAAAAATAAGAGCAAATGTCTGAGAGCTTCGTCCAGACACTTCTTGAACTTTGGCAGCTGAGTGCCATGACCACTGCACTGTGTAGTCTGCTCCAGTGCCTGACCACTCTCCAGTGAATAATTTTTCCTGACATCCAACTTAAACCTCCCTTGATGTTGTATGGCAGCTTGCCAGTCTGATCCCAGGAGTGGCAAGAACACTTTTTGTGATGGTTAAGAAACACCTTGGGCTAAGAGCTACAGCAAAGTCAAGAAGTCCCCCTCATCCCATGCCAGGATCAGGGCTGGTCTCACAACAGGAACGGGTGGCCTCGTACCTCATCCTGACTTCAGCCCCATCTGGCAGGGCCCAAGCTCATTACCCTTGGGAGGAAGCATGCTTCTGATCACATGATGGATGCTTTTTTCCCCATGAAACAAGGCCATGACCTAGGCTTTACCACCGTGCAAACCCTGTTTTGTGCTTCAAGAAGGGTCTGGCCTACTAAAAAGCTATGGTTTAGCTAACCAACAGAAGCACAGATCGTTTTTTTTTTCTAGGAAACCATTGCTGGAGCTATTGGGCACAGATTACACACACTGCAACTTAGCTAATATATTATGCAGTTTGGAAAGGGTCTCAGGCTACAGCTTTCACAGCCATTGCAAGCACGTGGCCTGTCTGGCAAGAAAGGTTGGGCACAATTAATACATTTCATCCATTAGTTTAGTTGGTTGGGCACAATTAACTTCCTTCATCCATTAGTTTAGTTGGAACAATCACTACAAATTTTCTGAAACTGTTTTGAGAAATCAAACAACGCAAACACACTCAAAATAGATTTTTGATGCTTGTTGGCTTTTGCACAATTTCTGATATTTTTGCCAGAATATAGATTTTCAAAAAGCATTACTAGTTTCCACCTCTATGGAGCAGCTAGCACAGACTACAAAACACTGCATTTAACTGATAATAGCTGCAATTGCAGTAGAAGCCACATAAAAACTGAAATAAAAGATTACAATACAATGAAAAAGCAAGGAACAAATACTCATCAGGCACCAGTTTTAAAACCTACATAATTAAATTCTTTGAAGATTTTTTTTTTGACTGAATGACACAAAAGATACTAGAAATTGAATTTGAGATGAATCTTTACATCCCACAAAGGAAAGGGCACAGAGAGCATGAAGAACTATTAGGAAGAGAAAGAAGTTTTTTGCATGAATAATCCCATTACTTAAAACTACATGCTGCACTGTTTCTTGTATTTTTGAGTAATTCTGCAAAATTACAATCCAGCTGACTTCCTCCACTGTAAATCTTCATTCTTTACTTGTGTCACCTTCATATATATATATATATATATATATATATATATATCACTGCTGTCTTTTTCCCCAAATTGTAGAAGCATGCTTTAACATATCACTTTAGAAAGTGGAACAAACCTCTAGTCTTGCTCTCATCAGTCCCACAAGTACAGACACATCCTCTTTCTCCTTTTCACCCATGTTAATTGAAAAAACAAATTGTAAACATTGTTTAAAATAACTCTGTTGAGCTCCTGTTTTCCACTCCCATTTCAAACGCTTTCTAAACAAACAAATTTTACTGCTTCTGTTTGTTCAGTTGAAACTGCACCTGGCAAGGTCTTTAATGACATCTTAAGATTTCAGAACTGTATTGGTCTCTTCTTTGCTTTGCTACACCATGTCTCAAATTTGCCCTCTCTCTAATCTTCCATTTAACATCTGCTTGAGTAGACTTAAATTTTCTGGTCAGCCGGATGACTGTGATGGTCCCAGGGCAGTATTTACTGTCCCCTATATTGCTGTTCCTAAATCAACATTTGCTTACTGGCAGTACATCAAAATATTGCTTCTGCGATTAAAACTGCCTCCTTACTTCCCTCCCTCCTTCTGCCAACACTAACATCTGTCTGGTAGCTCCTCAGGAATCACGAATCTCAAGTCAGTATCAGTAAATTCAGTATTTCCCTCCAAGACCTCTCTGCTCCTTTTCCCAGCCACGTGGACAGTGCACGTCACTTAGACTTGCTCTTTGGACAGCACTTTGAATTCTAATTTCATATTAGGTCCACATTTTTGTGACTTGCAAATACAATTTCACATCTCTACCCTTTCTGTTCATTCACATACCGAATCCACTCTCACATTTCATACGCCTGTTATTGCAGTGCTTTTCTCCAGTCCTGACAATTTACCTAACCTAACCACTTCAAGTATACTGTAGGTAAATATCATAGCCTTTCAGTTTGGCTGTGCCACCCTTTGCTGTGCATCAGTACAAAGGCACACTTTTCTTTCTCCAGCTGTACATACAATGTTTTTCTTTTCCAGTATTTAGCAGTTGCTCCTTATCACATTGCTGATCATCTATTTGTGATATTTTTAGTAATGTTTTTTTCCTCAGTGCCTCAAATGCTTGAAAAGAGCTCTCCAGAAGCATTCACAAAACTCACTTATTTCCTTTCTTCAGATCTCCCCCAAGTGCTCCCTGCTGCCAAGATGTCCCCAGCCCTGTACTGTAACTGTCTCCTGCCATGTGGAACATCCTCTAATTCTCCTGTGGTCCTCTCTCTGTGCTCATCTTGTGATTTTAACTCTTGTGCTTGGAACGCAGCCCATATTTTTATTCTGCATTTGAACACAGAATTATTTATTCTGTATTTGTAGCACAGTGAAATCCTGTTCTGCGACTACAGTTGTGTGCTGATGTGAGCAAATATAACTATCTGGATTGATATTCAGAAAACAATTAAGGAAGGTCAAGATTTGAGGCATTCTTAAGCAGATTTCTTGCAATAAAAATGCTCACACAGTAGATCTAGGTTGTTTCTGATATCACCAGGGAGTTGGAATAAGAATGATGTCAGATAACAATACATAAGGAGCCTTTAAAAACTGCAGCAGGGAAGCTTGATCCATGCTTTCTGTTTACTAGCATGCATTGCCAAGAAGGAGCATAGTTATGATTTTTCTATACATCAACCATATGCCAATTTGTAGTTCCAAGAGGTTTAGTGAAGGCAAAATCTGACTTTGCAGCTATTGCTGCCAAAAAGATTGATTGACTTATTGTACTTCAGTGCTCTAAGAGCTAATGCAGTTTATTGCACTGAGTGACTCTATGAAACAGGCAAGGGGTGCAATTATGATGGATATCTGTCTTCATGGTCATTTAAGCTACTTTGAACCCACCTATCATCTCAGCAGACTGAAACCATTAGTGTGACTATTAGCATTACTCACAAAATGTATAAGCATGGTGACTTTGAAATGTATAATATCGAGGCATAATATGTCTTTAAAGAACTCACTTTTGATGATGGAGTGATTGAGAGCAGCCCCTTTGTCTCCCAGTTCCCCAGAGGAAATGTGACTGCTGATCAACGCCTGTGAATACAAATCCCCATCTCCTCTACAGCTTTTCTTGATGCCCAGAATCTCAGCATATAGGAGGTAATTGTCTACTGGTTTTTGCTGGATGAGATGGCTGCTTCAGTTCTGCTGGGTACCGGAAATACCTATTGATATGGTTAATTATTAAATGATGCTTTGTTGACTGTTCAACACTGGTGTTGAGTATTTTTGGAAGTTGTTAAGAGCAGCTGCAGAGATGCCTTGTTTCACACCAAGAAAGGATCCTGACTTCTCTGCCTTCCTGAAGGTTGAGAGCAGCCACCAGGCAGAGGGATGAGCTGGCATGGAGAAAAAGAAATTCCTTCTCAAAGAAGACTTCATTTTCTGTGAGGGGCAGCATTTCTGGCTGAAGGGTAACCTGAATGCTGTAAACTGAGAATAGAGACCTGCTTTGTAAAAGGCAGGACTTCACGATCCCACTAAAATGGAAACTTAATGAGATTCAGGAGAGAAAAAGGTCCTTTAAGTATTCTTTTCCACACTACCAAAAGATTTGCTTAGCAGTCCCTGGAGCAAGCATGCCAAGGCAGTCTTAAAGACAGCTGTTTCTAAACAGATGTTTTTGCTGAGATTTAGAAGGTGTTCACATGAGTGAAGGAATGATGGCAACATATACAATGAGTGGCAATATCGCCCCATACCAGCCCAGATTGAACACAACGTGTTTTGTTTCTTTTTTTTTATGACCTTTGCTCCTTTCTACCACAGGCAAATTGGTTCATTCATCTCCATTTAGAAGAGTCTATCAGAACACTTTATGTGAGTAATTATTTGTTTGAAATACAAGAAGTGACTGTGTGTGTCTGCATGCGTGTGTATGTACAGGCACGTGCATGTGGATGTACGCAGCAATGGAAGAGGAATGCAGCAGAGCGCTTTAACATGTATTAGAACAGCTTGACAAACTTAAGCTATCTATAGGCAGTGAAGCATTTGCTGGAAAAAGTATTTTTTTCCTGAGAGTTTCTGATGTGTTTCAGCAAAACTCAAACTCATTTTTTTATAAATGAAGAAGGAAAGAACACTCTATTTCTCATAATGCAAATTACATGGATTTTGCAACATAAAATGTCTGATTTGCATTAGAAGTCACGGTTCAAAGAAATTGTGGTAAAATGTGTAAATCTAGAATGCTGTCTGATAAAATGAGAGCCAATTGTGCTGAAATACTTCTGGACACAATACAGCAGCAGAGCTGCATGAGCCCTCCAAAATGCAGCAACCCACAACAGCTTTACATGTAGAGTGGAAGAAAAGGAAAAACTCTGCTTATCCATGTCAGCTGTCCATCAATGTGCACATTTATCAGCCCATGTGAAAAGGATTAAAAAAAAAATTGAAATTCTTTTCTTTACCACTGCCACAAAAAAAAGGTAAAGATGGTTTTGATATTGATAACTCAACAAAGGGTTTGTCCATGACCAATAATTCAAGCAGGTAATATAAAGAGGCATCTTACAATTTCTATTATTTATTATAGTCAAACTCAAGCTCTAGTCTAAAACAATTTAATATGCTGTAGCTGCATACGAAATGATGCATTGAGTTGGTGTGCTGCATCATTTGCTATGCAGAACAAGTTCACTGAAGCTGAGACTAAAACTTGTTTCAACATGAAATCATCACAGCTGAAAGCAAAAGAAGCTAAGGAAACCACAGACAGTAAACTAAGGAAAGGAAAGGAAAAAAAAAAGGAAGGCAGAGAGGGTGCAGGTACAGCAGGAAGCAGATCGGTAGGTCTTCAGAACTAGAAATGTTTTACCTGTCATCCTCTTTCCCTTCCTCAGCTTGGTCCTCTTGAGCTTTTTCATCTTGCCCTGAGCCCTTGGTTTCTTCCTGATCACCGTTTTCTGCCACCTCTTGCCCTTCCCCTTTTTCATCAGTTTCTTGCTCCTTTGCTTTTTCCTCCTCCTCCTCTTTTTCCTCCTCCTCAGGAAATATTTCATCTTGTTCATCCCCTTCCAACCCTCCCTCTTTTTTTTCCTCTATATTCCTTGTCCCTCTGAGGTCAACAAAAAAATTGAGCAAGGCATGCAAAAGGAAAAAAGAAAAGGACAAAGTAAAGTTAGGGCCACAGAGAAGAGCATGCATGGACTCAAAAGAAAGGAAACATAGAAGGAATGAAACAAAAACTGAAAGATGGAAGTAGCCACACAGTAAGTCATGCTGGCTAACCCTCCAGCCTGCACCAGAAAAACTTTATACTGGGATGTTTTCTTAGGAGAGCCTCTAAGGCTCTCTTTGAATAGAAGTTGCATAGCAACACATCTCATTTATAAAAGGAAGCCATTGGACAGAAACAATATCCTAACACTGCCCATAGAAACAGATGTTGAAAATATCTTATGAAATGCATTATTTCTCTCCAGGGGACAGATCTTTGGCATTGAATTTTGCTGACAGATGTGGCTGGGTTACACCTGCAGAGAAAAGTGATTTTTTGTCCGTTCTGCAGTCAAAGCTCCACTGACAGTGCAGGAGGGGCATGCAAAGGAGATTCTTTGCTCACAGGCACGCTGAGCGCACCTTGCTGACGACTGAGTGGTGTTATGCCTTCTGTTGAGCTGGACCAGGGTCTGTAGCATTAACACAGACTTCTATAACAGTTAGCAGCTCAAGTTTAAAAAGCGCATTAACATGTCTCTGGCATTGTCGTAATTTGATGTTAAGTTTCTTGTCAGCTATCTTAACTATTTTAAACAACTGTTACCAGGAAGTGCAAACCTAAGCATGTCTAAGCATGCTTGCTGATAGCATACGTTTGTTGCTACAACATATGCTATCATAACTCAAAATGACAAAACTTTGCTAAAAACAAATACCGTAATAAATTCAAAAAGCATGAGATGAAAAGGATATTTAAAGTGGTATTGTGTGCATTTCCTGCCAGCTCCAACTTCAGCAATACATTCTTCTCAATCACAAATACTGAAGCGCTCAGTTACTGAAACCCCACAGCTGTGGCTGCCTTAGGGCTCCCTGTGCTCACCTTATTTTCTTGTTTCCCCGAGGCCGCTCTGACTGGACGGACATGTAGCTCGTGCTGCTGAAACGAGAAGCGCTGCTCGTCCGAGACACTGCCGAGACATCGCTGACATCGCTGTCTGAGGACTTATTGGAAACGTTGTCTGAGCCTCGCTGAGCGTCCCGCCCTGAGCGATACTGCAAGAGGAAAGGGACAGAGATGTTGTCAGTGGCACTTCCACAGATCAGCTATGGCGATGGTCCCTGATGGCATCTAAACTGCTTGTGTCACCAGACTGCCTGAATCTTTAAACTGAAGTTTTTAACTGGTAGAGAATACAAAAAATGTCTTGCTTCATATTAATTTTATTCTGCTTTGATATCCAATTCAAGTGATGAACTCTGCGGTTTCATCCATAGGTTAACTTGTACAAACATCCAGCTCTCCAAGGGTTTCACCAACCTGAACAAAGACGTCTGCCCCATCGCACAGTGCTCTCACCACAGCTGTTTCACCAGTGCACAACAGCACAGTGGGGACTTGGTGACGCGCCTGCGGCTGCTGGGCTCATGAAACATTGACCAGGAAGCAGATGCGCTTCACACTGCCTACAAAAAGCGTGTCTCTTTTGGGGCCTAGCCTATTTACCAGAACTTCTGGTTGACAAATGATAGCACTTTTCTTTTTTTATAAGAGAAGACAGATGAGATTATCCAAGTAAAAGACATCATGATGTAGCTCTGCAAACAAACAAAGCCCATGGCCTTCTGCATTGCGGGGTGGAAAGTCCAAATGGATGTGAGACCAAAGAAATGGGACTAGAGAGTTAGAGATTATTTGCACTGATAATGTACAGGTGCCTCAAATGTTCTCGCTTGTGTCCGTATGCTGTCACCACAAAACCAGCAGGTGACTGGCCATCAGCAGAGCTTATGTACTATTAAGCAGAGCTGTGCGGAGGTATCTGGGTTTGATTTGACCAAAATGTGGGTATTTGTTCTTGATACACCAGTAAACTCTAAAGAAATGCTAAGTCTTTGACACTCTGCACTGCACCTTGTGCATGTAAAATAAATAGCAGAGATTTTTCCTCTTCCTCTACATGAGCAGACATTTCTGTGTACACAGCAATGCAGTGGGTTACTATTCATAATCTTTTCAGAAAAACAGTTCTGCAGGACAAGCTGTCAATGAGCACCAAGCTGACATTGAATGAGGACAGTATGAAAATATGTAAAGTAGAGCACAGGCAGAGTTTAAAGAAAAAAATGAGAGAAAAAACCTGCATAATTTGTCAGTGCCTCATTGAACTCCTGGGGAGTAGCAATGTTGGGCTCAGACCCTCTTTAAGGTTTTTGAAAAACCGTACTATGTGCAGTCCACAGATCTTTTGCTTCTGTGTCTTACAAGTGATAAGGGACATCGAAAGACTGCAGCATTTCAAAATAGCATTTGAGTACCTGCTATAAATGGATATTGCACTTGAAAATAATGAGTTATATTGCCTGTTTTAAGACAGATAAATGAACCAAAGACAAGAAAAAATGCTCAAGCAGCTTACACCGCACACTTGCTGCAGGCAATGGCCAAGCACAACCTGGGCTGCATGTTTGCCTAAAATTGTTGCCAATATTGCAGCTGCCTCCCTGACCCGTCCTGATTTCCAGTATTTGGGTTCATTTACAGACCTGTCACACTTTCTTCTTCAGCCTTAATGTGTGGGAGAGCACTCAGCCAGCACTAAAGTCACAGAAGATCTCTCTGATCACATCATTTACAGGGTATAACATGCATTGAAGGTTTTTTTGATACCATTAATATTTTTGTTTGGTATGTATTTTTACTGATTTGGAAATGAAAAAACAATAATTTAACAACTGTTCTGACCATCAAAGATGGAGGAATGTTAAGCCAGAAAATTACTCTCTTGCAGTAATTCTTTTCAAAGACCAACTGATCAGATTTTTGGAGAAGACAAAACAGTGCCTTATGGAACGTGCCTGTACTCATAAAATAATAGAACATCTCAAGGTGGAAGGGATCCACAAGGTGATCCAGTCCACCTCCAGCTCCACACAGGACCACCCAAAATTCAGACTGTGTGTGAGAATGCTGTCCAAACACCCCTTGAACTCTGGCAGCTCGAGGCCGTGCCCATCAGCCTCTGATGAAGAACCTGTTCCTAATACCCACCCACCAGTGGGAACCAATGGGGCTCCCTCAGCCTCACCATTGCTAGTGACCCTGCGAAGCACACTGTTAACACTACAATTCTGATGACTGTCCTATGGGGAAATGAGCATAGTATCAGATGTAAATCATTTATGGAATTGTTAACTGCATCCCAGGGACAAATAATTACTTGTGGTCACCATAGAATGACAGATCTCGACCCGCGGATCCCTCGCTGAGCTCCCTACACAGTCAGTGGAAATGAGCCTTTCCAAATTAAATACTTATAAGCAACAAAGCCACAAATGCTAACAGCACTGCACAGAGTCATTGTGCAACATGCTCACAGGTTCAAAAACCTGTGGTTATGGTTTTGTCTGCTCTACTTCTACACCTGGAAAAATAATTTTCCAGTTCTTAAAGATACTTTTTTATTTGGTAGAACTGTACTGTACATAACAAATCAGACATTTTCATAAATAAAACAACCTAATTGTACTTTTATTCTTTAAGAAGCCACCAAGTAGCAATAATCTAGTGATAGACATTTAAGAATTGCTATAGCAACAACAGCAAATTAAAAGCAAGTAATTCTGGAAATATAAGGGGAAAAATGATTACCAGGTTATTACCATGCCTCTTTTTTCTCTGTTGTATGTTAGAGTATCTCTCAGAAAGTATTTTAGATTGAGTCAGAGGGTGCAGAAATACTATTTGGCCTTTACTATTTCTGGATGTTTTAGAATTGAAATTAACTTCATCTTTTCATATTTGTGTCTTAATATATTTATTTTTGAAAGCCCTGTGAAATATTTACACATTCTCTTAGTTACAGTCTCACAACTGTTAATATTCTGCCACAGCAAAATCTAGAAAATGAAACTAAACTGTGTACCTTGCCAGGTACCTCAATAAAACAAATCTCTCCAACTCATCCATACGTCAAACTGTTTTGCTGGTTTCTAACCCCAACAGTGTACTTTTGACCTTATATATAACTTGATTTAGATAAAATCCAGATTATAATTTTAAGTGTTTTGCATGTTAGAGTTTCAGTACCTGCAGCACAAAAAGCAAAAGGAAATACTGCTTGGCTGATTGAAGCTATTATGGTATTTCAGTTTTACATCTGTTTCTGAAACTGCAATTCAAAATAAGGCAGTTTCCATATTTCTGCCCGGCTCTCTTCCTCAAAAGTAAAATGGCATTTACGTTGTGCGAATATTGGTTTTAATGAACTGTCCACTTCATTGACTGTAAAACACAACTTTTTTTGCACAATTTTACACAATCCTTTCTTCAGTTATTGTGTGGCTAAAGTTGCCCAAAGGCATTAGAACTTCAGACATTTCATTTGTTTCCTTGGTCTCATTCCACTGAGTTTCAACTTATTTTTTTATGCAAAATGTCACCTACTGTACGAGACCAACTGTTAGACTGAAAAGGTCATTCATTATTAATCAAGCGCCATCCACTCACTGAGACACAGCTGCCATGTCCCCTCCTGCTGCCCTGCTTTTTCTGCATCTTGCTGCAGCAGCCAGCAAGTTGGGAGTACCCACAAGGGCCACCGCTGTCCCCACAGAATCACCAAATCATTAAGATTGGAAGAGATCACTAAGATCATCTAATCCAGCGGTCAACTCATGAGCACTGTGCCCACTCACCCACATCCCCATGGCTAGTTGTTGGCTACAGCAGGACCCAGGCTGGATCCTCAGACCCAACAACTTCCTTCCACACTTTGGTTTCCATCAGTAGAAAGCACAGACATGGAGACAGCAAGGGAATCAAGAATCATAGAATATCTTGGATTGGAAGGGACCTCAAGGATCATCAAGCTCCAACCCCCTGCTACATGTAGGACCACCAATCTCTATATCTACTACTAGAACCTCATGTGTGCTCCCCTCTCTTTGGACCATCATAAGGCCTACTCAGTAGAGAAGCACATCTCCCTACTGTGCAAGACTGTTTCCTTTTATTATTATTACTATTATTATTGTTATTATTATTATCATTATTATTATGTTAATAACAGCAACTGCAGGAGGAAAATTATGTCCCAACTTTGCTGGAATTGTATGTCTGTATTACTTCAATTGAGACTCACATAATGCAGCCCAGACACCAGACTTTATGACCCATAGTGCAGTAAAACTTCCCCGCCTGCAGATGTTTCAATAGCGGGCAGTGTGCTGCAAGCAGAGGGCTCGATGAAAATGCACTCTGGCATTTTTAATAGTGAGATGATCTTGTCTTATTTTGTTGTGTTGAAGAAAAGAATAAACTTCATGGTTACAGAATCTAGCAAATAAGTTTGAGAGTTACTTAAAATCCTTTATAGTAATAAAATGATTAATTGGAACCAGTAACAAAAAGACATGCTTGGTTTTTGCACCAATACTTTGTAACTGCAATAAATTATTTTCCTGCAGTGATGAATTAAAGATTGTTAAAGGTGAGAAATAAATACCTATTCTGCCTCCTAATGAAATAGCCCTGCAGGGCTCCCAACCTCTTGCTCTGTGGCTGCAGGTCACATCGAGCTACAACTGCTCTCACACTATTTCTTGAAAGAAACTGCCTTGGAACTTCTAATTCAAAGGGAGTTTGTAAGTTTCCCATTACTTTAATCTACTGTTACCAGTCTTTCATTCTGGACTATACTCGTGCAGCTTCCAGGCAATTGAAATTGCTGGTCATTTCCACCAATCTTTCTATTTTATAATTTTTTTTTTTACAGTCTACTCATCTTTTTTTTTTGCTAGCAGCTACATAGGAACATACAAATCTACTCAATGCTTTTACTGATCAAAATGTTGGGAAGACATTTCAGACAATTGTCTATTGTGTTACAAGAAGATGAAAGAACTGCTCTGGATTGTTTCAATAGCTCTTTGCTTCAATGACAAAAGCTTTTGAGAAGCCTGAGCACAACAACTGTGTGAAATGTTCCATAATTTTTACTGGAGCTACTTGTTCAAGCTCACGGCCTTGAAAGGCACTGTAAATTTTAGTTACCATAGATCATTTGAAGGAATGCTATTCGATTGTTTTAAAATCATTTGCTGATCACTGTTCAATGAAGCGTGCCATTTAAAATGAAATGGAACACTTACAAATTTAACAGTACATTTATATAAAGTAAAAGATTCTAAGTAATTTTTGCAAAGGATTCAAACAAGTATGTAGCATGAATATGTATTTCTGTGTGTCTGGCACACATGTACACCCAAGATGAGGGCTGTGCTGAAGGCACACACCTGACAGCAAGCAAGTGCTCACACCTGACAGCATTGCCAGGCCTTGGGCAGCAGGCAGTGTGCAGCCTCCACCAACCCCAGTGGAGCTGTGCTGCACGCAGCAGCCCTTGGGCCTTCTGCAGAGTTAAAGACTAACCTGGGATTGCAATTCCTGCACTGCTCTGATATTAAGTACGTAGTAAGCTCAGCAGCTGTCTTGGGCTCCACCATAAGGAGCTGCAACCAGTTCTAGCTCAGACCCATTCCTTGCTGCCACCTTGTCCTACAGCCTAGACTTCCCCTTCTTTTTATTCCTAATACTTGGATCCTGCTCTCCCAGCCCTGTGTTTCTGGCACTGTTCCAACCCTGCCTCCCCGTCTTGCCTTGCAGTACGGTCCCTCCGGTCCCCTGGCTCTGGCTCAGCTGTGTCTCTTCACATTCTTGCAGTACCAAAAAAGAGAGACCAGAGTGACACTAGGTGTTACCATTCTGGAGCAGTATACTGCTGAGCCAGCAAGCCTAGCTGGATGCACAGGAGTGCCCTGGGGAGGCACTGATCTACAGTCCCCTGTGCTCCCATTCCTCAGTTAACATCACTGGGATTGAGTGCGTCCTCAGCAAGTTTGTGGATGACACCAAGCTGTGTGGTACAAACAACATGCCTGAGGGATAGGATGCTATCCATAGAGACCCATACAGGCTTGAGCAGCTGGACCAGGAGAACCTCATGAGGTTCAACAAAGCCAAGTGCAAGGTCTTGCATCTGGGCAGTCAGTATAAGCTTCGGGATGTAAGGATGGAGGGATGGAGCCCTGATGAAAGGGATCTGGGAGTACTGCTGGATGGTAAACTGAACAAAAGCCAGAAGTGTGCCCTCACAGCCCAGAACACCAACCGTATCATGGACTGCATCAAAAGAAACGTGGCCAGCATGGCAAGGGAGGTGATCCTGCCCCTCTACTCTGCGCTGGTGGGGCCTCACCTGGAGTACTGCATCCAGATGTGGAGTCCTCAGTACAGGAGAGACACGGACCTGTTGGAGCACATCCAGAGGAGGGCCACACAAATAATCCAAAGGATGGAACACCTCTCCTACAAGAACAGGCTGAATGAGCTGTGGCTGTTCAGCCTGGAGAAGAGAAGGCTCAGAGAAGATCTGATAGTGGCCTTTCATTATCTAAAGAGGGGCTATAAGAAAGTAGGGGACAGACACTGTAGCAGGGTCTGTGGTGATAGGACAATCTACTGTTACAAGTCTTCCACCCTGGACTATACACTCATGCACTTTCTAGGCAATTGAAACTATTAGTCGTTGTTCATTGCAGGGGAGTTGAACTAGATGACCTTCAATGGTCCCTTCCAACTCTAACAATTCCACAGTATTTTTTTCTTCATTTTTCATAACATTTCAGTCTAATCCTTTCTTTAATCGGATGAACTGACTATAACCTGGTCTGCAAAACTCACCTCTTAAACCAGCTTAATTTCTTTCCCATAAAGTTAGGCCACTAATTGCAATGCAGTGGTAAAAAATGCATTGCATTCTAGCTAATAAATGGAAAACTAGTATTTCAAAAGTTCTCATGACTCTCCCTTACTGACTTGGTGTCCCCTACTTACTTATTTCACTAACCCATGCTCATTTATTACATTCTTAAAAAGGAGGTCTTAAAACCTACATATCTAAGAATCTTGAGAGCCTGATTTCACTAAGGGGCTAAGCTATGTTGCAAACCACATCCTTCTGTCAAATTAGTAAATGAAAACTGGACAATGAAAAAGATAAAAGTTGAGAGGTGGGCCACTGCAGAAAAAAAGGTAGCCTAGGTTGTATTAACCGGAGCATAATCAACAGATCAAGGGGAGTGTCATTCACTCAGCACTCATTAGACCATGCCTAGAACTACTACTAGAATCTACTACTGAGATGCCATTTACAAGACATGGATAGCTGTCTCAAATTGAACAGAAGAGAATGGACACTGGCAAAAATTACTTCAAGGAAAAGTTAGTCAAGCACTGGAATGGGCTTCCCACGGAAGTGGTGGGATCCCTGTCCAAGGAGATGTGTGGACTTGGCACAAAGGGACATGCTTTTGTGATGGGACTCGGTAGGTCAGCCTTATGGCTGGACATTTCTTGAGGTTTCCTCCAACCCAAGTGACTTTGTCATCCTTGGGGCTAAGGGAATCCTGAAGCTGAAGAAGAAACTGCAGGGGTAGCAGCAACACAGAAACTACCAGTGGATCACAAAAACTGAAACTCTAGACTGAAACTCAGGTAACCTGGAAGTAAGAGAAAAGCAAAAAAATTGTCTACTTCACGTGGTGCGGTTTTTAAAGAAATTTCTCAGTCTACAGTATAAAATAAATACAGTAGAACAATAGAAAATGCTCAGGGATTACATCAAGGAGTACTTACAGGACCTGCAAATATTTGTAAATTTAAAAGCAGTAAGACTTATGAAGTACTTGAGTCCTCCAGTGAGGTTAAGAATTAACTTGCCCAGAAAACTTAAACTGCTTTTCTGCCTTCAAAGATCTGTTCCTGCAGACAGTTAGAAAAATTAAGCAGTCTCTCATTCTTACATTATTTTTTATGCACTATGATGTTAGGAAGATCAAGACAAATTCTAATCTTAGCTGCAGTGATAACTGCCCTGAAATTAAGAACACCTTGATCTCTACTGATACAGAGATAATTCACAAAGACAGCTGCATCCAGTCTAGGGAATTAAGTGTTCTTACTTAAAGTTACTTTAAGCCAGGATGACATTTTATTAATTTTGAAAGGAGAAGGTATTGAAAACTTTCTGCTGGGATGTATGAAGTTACCGTATTTTAAAAATACCATCTTGACAATGAAAAATACAATGGGTTAAAATACTTTTTTTAGGGTAAAAATAAGTAAAGGAACCTTGAACAATTTTAAGTATCGTCTTGAAAAACTCAAACAGCAATTCTAGATAATTTATCCACTGGTGTGAAAATCAAACGCTTATAACAGTCAAGCAGGTATTTCATATTTAACAGAATCATTAAGGATTGAAAAGACCCCAAAGATCATTTAGTCCATCTACCACCAATACTGCCCACTAACCATGTTCCTAAAGGACCTGTTCAGCCCCTGCTGGTCCAGTCCCCCTACACATGGGGCATTACAGGGGTAAAAAAAGACCTATAGCTTGTTCCAAAGCTGTCCCAGCTCTGTGCAGCGGTCAAAGCTTGCACAGTAACAGGAAGCAACGGGACAGGGAGCAGCATCCCTTCTTCACAGCCCAAATGCCAGCTCTTACCTCCTTACAAAGCTTCATATCTTATTTTCCTTTCCCACTATCCACTGTAATTCCTCCAAAGTTCAATTCAGTACCACCTAAGCATGGCTGTGCTCTTATTACCTGACAGCACTTGCCCACCACGGCATCTTGTTGCCCAAAAGCCCACTGCAAAGTGCTTTACATGGGTTGTTTCCACCTGTACTCTGCTGTGGTTCTCCTCAATGGGGGAAAATTGAGTTTCCCACTATTTTCCGTCTGTTTGGTTTTACCAGGGGTTTTCACAACTCTTCTATTTATTGCTGCAAATATTCTCCTCCACTTGAACACGGTAAAAGATCCTAAAAAGAGAAACCTCATCAAAAACTACTTTGAAGTTACAATTCACAGAGTGTTTCAACTTCAAATCATCAAGCCATAGGAACAAGACTCAGTGATATATCAAGCCATAATAACAAGAGGTTACTAGCACTCGTCAGCATCCTTGGGTAGTATGCCTGACATACTCCATATAAATAAATATATATTAAGTAAGACAACTAATTTATATTATTTATCAAGAAAGACAACTAAGATTTTTATGAAGAATTTTCAAACACTGGGTATTAATGTAAGATGAGCTTTTTCATGTTCCTAGCTGATTCTGGCAGATTAAACCTACCCTGACAAGGCAAACCACAGAATGCTCTCACACAGCCAGAATATTTCCAAATATTTTTGAAGAAAAGCAAAGATCTTGAATAAAGGAGTCTACCTAATATGAAAGTAAATAAATAAGAGCTTCAGAAGAAGAATCCTTTAATTAGAATTAAGGGTGAAAGGATGTGCAACAATCAGTCATCCTTTTCTGACATGAAAAAATTCAGAAAAGCAGGAAAAGATGGAAAGTAAAACAAGCATATTTCTAAGATTTACTTGAAACAATTGTTATCCAAATTGCCTTTCATATTTCTGACCTCCTGATTTTTTGACTGCTGCTTAAAACAGCGTAGAGTCAGTCACCAAGTTTCACTTCAGAGGAAAAGGTTCACAGTCTGGCTTTGTGAGTGTGGGTAATCAACTTTTGATGTAATACTTCCTCTCAAAGTTTCCAGCATGTTTTTAATTGCTACATGTTAATTTTTGGACCATATTATACAGAGGAAGAAAATTATTTCTAATGGAGATCACCAGATCTTCAGTATTCCATAACACTGTGCCAAGATGTACCATCATGGACATTGTCAACTGAAAAAAAATTAAGTTGTTCCACTCGTGGTGATTACACAAAAGTAGGGACAGACAGAATCAAAATGTACTTCCTGTATTTGCTTCCGTTCCTCAAGTGGTTCATACATCATTTGTGTCATCGCTGCCCTTGCATTTCCTATGGTGCTGCCATCTAGGCAGCAGTTTAATTTTTAAAGAGGATAACAAGGCAGGTCTCCTCTTTGGTTTAAGAAGTGCTTAGGTTTCTGGTTGTTTTACCTAACTTCAGCTTCTCCAAGATGTTCCTGTGCAAACTCAAGTAATGAAGTCAAACAACATGCATTTTAAAGAGTTCCCACTTAACATTTCCATTATTTATTTTCAGTCGTGTGCCTCTCATAAAAAAAACCAAGCAAATAAAGAAGATGGAAAGGCAACCATTTTTTTTCTTATTTTATCCCAGAAGTCTACTAAGTATTTCAACAAACCTGATGGTTTGAGAACAAGAGTATAGTGTTGTGCCTTTAATAGAACATTCTCTATGTAACATTTAAATATGACTTTCACCAAATTTGTCCTGGGACACAGCACCATCGAAGGAATTCATGCTGAAGAGAACAGCTGGATTGACACATGGGCCATCTGGTGAGCGCTTGTTCCTGTAAGCAGGAGTGCCTAAGGACCACGAGTTACACAAGAATAGGATATAAATGTACCTTTGTAAAACTTGCCTTCATAAGTCCTTAAATAAACAGAAATCAAAGAGAATAGCCTCAAAAATCATGTATGATTTGAGGGAAGACCCTGTAACTTTTTATTAACCTTTTGTTTTCCCTGATCCTCAGAATACATTTGAAAAAGTCAAGTACAGTATTAAATGCATAAGCTCAGCCAATCATTTGTCTACATTTTTTTTTTATTTTTAGATTCATATCTAGCTCAAAGAGAAACAAATCTATAGGATGTAGATGTAGCACTATCTCCTTATCTCCCTGTCAACAAGTTAAACTGCTTAGAAAACATTTCTTTTCTCTAAAATGTTTTTCCTCAGCACCTCTATCCCTGTTATTTTGAGAGACTGGGAATAAAAGGCTGCAGGGCGATATGAGCATGCAGACTGCTCCTGGAAAATAAAAAACCTCAGCTCTCTTTTTTCTTCTTGATTCATTATACTTCAGTTCACAAAGATGAAGTAATTAAAACATATATATCACTAATGTCTTTCATATAACTTCCTAAATTTTATAATTATTTAGCTCTTTGCTTGCTTGCAAAGCCAATTTGAATTAACTTTCATAGAAAATATTCAACGTCTACCACCACTAACTACAACTTCAGCTTTACCACATAACACTTCAGCAGCAGGATACTCATATGGAACATTTCCAGAAAACAAAGAAAAAATAATTCAAGTGAAACTGCGCAGAGAATGTAAATCATTTCACAAAGCAGTTACCTATGTGGGAACTATTCTTGGGGTCAGTAACTTCTTGCAAACATTTCTGAAGATCTCTGATATGAATGAATTTTAATAACCCTGAAGGTTCTTTTGATTTTACAGATGCTGTTTTTAGCATAGCATTAGCATTTCTGAATTCATGTGACTGCAAACCAGTTTAGAAGCGGAAAAGCAAACATTTCTATCATTGTCTCCTAAAAAACACCCAAGCTACTTCTTTAGAATTCTCGAAACTAAAACTCAGCCTGTTTACCAGAAATGAATTGACGTTATCTTCTCTTACACATAGAAAATTTCAATTTTGTTTTTAGAAAATCGTATGCAAGCTAAGTAATGTGCAGTTACTAATAATTAGCTACTTGCTTCAGATTAAACTACAGAAGTACGCAGATCACTGGAATTGTTTTTCATCTGATGTCATCTGTCACTCTAGGAAGAAAAAAAAACAGGGTGATGCATCCTTTTTTTTTTTGCAAAATTTAATAGATTCCAGATACTGTATGTAAGGAAGCTAAAAGAAATTCTTTTAAAGATTTGACATAGTTTGAAGGCAAAAAATATACCAAAAGATATAAAGATATACATGACAAAACTGTTGCCTGTATGATAGATGACATTTTTTCTCAGCATACACTGGCTCTGGAGGAAACAGATTTCCAGATGGCTTTTGGAATATGATACTCAAGCTTATTAAATGAAAATATACATATTCAAGGCAAAGATTTGGGAAAAATATTTATTTAGGGGAAAAGATGAGGTTCTGTTTATGTAGATCTTATTTTAACTTTATTTGATAATTTTATCTTAAGTTTAATGTTAGACTTTCTCAGAATACTACTAGTAAAATAAGTTTGCTGCAATAATGTAACTATTTTACAGTCTAGTTTATACTGCAATAAAAAGAGAATGGGGTACATCATTACTTTATTCAAAAGTAGGGCTTGAATTTTCAGAATGGCTTTTTTTTTCTTTCTTTTTTTTTTTTCTTTACTTCCTTGTCGTTATTCACCTATTCCAGACTGCCAATGAAATCACTGGTAAAGCAACGACTTCCATCTGTAGGAGCAGGATAACATTCTTTCTTATTTATCATTATGGACAATATTTTATTTGCTAACACTACATCAATACTAATGCCTGTAAGCTTGGACTTTACTTCCAAATAAAAGTCAGAACCAACAAAATTTAGAATGGCCTCAGAGGTAATTCTGTCCTTTAGTAACATTTTCACCAAAAGTGTTGCTGAAGGCATGAAATCTTCACAAAGGAAATAATTCCCAACTCTGAGCCTTAAGGTGCTGACCCTACTTTGATTAACTCCCTTGTCTGCCTTTACAGAAAAACATTAGTGTGCTTCATATACATCTAAATTCTTCACCTGTACTACCTGCAATACGGATGCTTGCAGCCACAAAGCTGCTGAAACAAACTGCAAGAGATTATGTATTTAAGATACTTCAGAAAAAGAACTAAAAAACTGCAATGCCTTGGGTAAATCCCATGGAGACAGAAAGCATTTTTCTTGCATGATGATAGATGGGAAAATATCCTCAAATCCAAAAATCTGAACTTCAGGCTAAGGTTGGTAAACTGGCAAAATTACCACTGATTTCTCTGGGGCAGCTGTCAAAGAAGAACAACCCTTATAATACAAATAGGCACTAGATCAAAGCAAAGCAAAGACATGACCAAAGCAAACTCCGAGTGAACCCCCTCCTGAGGTATGTCAGGAGCAGCTGGAGCTGCTGCTGGTGGTGAAGCTCCATGAGATGTTGCAGAGCAGGGAGGTCGGGGTGGGAGGTGATGGGGCAGCCAGAGCTCTCCTGCCCTGTGCTTGGGGGACAGCCCAAGTGCGGGCAGTGGCTGAGGTCTCTGAACCACCTCTGTGAGGCAGGTCCTGCTTTTTTCTCATTTTAAATCCTGGGCAGTTAAGCAGTCTCCATGCCAGCCTTACACTGGGTCTCCAGGTCCATCCATTCCAAATGAACAAAATGCTTTCCTTGGTTCTTCAAGGTCAATAACCTAGCAGTGGATTTAGCAAACATGTTTCTGGCTGAGCTGGAACAATGGCTCTGCCCATGTCATCTTCCAAATGTGAATCACCAACTATTCTGCCTGGCACAGACTTAAGGATCATAAACTGCTGCTAGGTTTGATGCATATTATCATGGACTATTATTCTAATTTTGGGGGGCTTCCTGCCTATTGCAGCAATTCAATTAACTTCCCATATCCCTCATATTTGAATGTTACTACAGCATTTAGTACATATTTCCCAGTTAATTTTGTTTCTTGTTTTCTCTGAATCTTCTCATCTACTATCTGCATAACATCAGTTCCAGTACATTTTAGACAATTAACTCAAATCACAGTCACACTACTTGGTACATGAATTGTTATTCAGTTCAATTGCATCTTGGAACTTTACTGCTTAAATTGAGGGGAAAAAAACCCCACAAACAGAAATAATTGAGTTTACTATGAAAAGATAACTGCTCAGAACCCAAAGAGACGATCAGTTTAGCAATTCATGGACCCATATCAAACAGTTCTCTGAGGAAAACATGTTCTAATACAAAAAGGATAAAAGGATTCAAGATAAAATGCAGTGATTACTCTCATTGGAAATTGGTCAGGACAGCATTCAAGTGATTTTTAAATGTGATTTTTAATGGAATAGCTACCTTATTGAAGCTGGCTTTTGGTGGAAATCTGTTGATACGCATTTTGATAAATACTTCATATACGTTTGACATAATTAAACTAAATATTTTATTTTTTATTTTCAGGACTCTTTTTTTTTTCTCTTTGAGATTCATCCTAATGTATGTTACAGGATACATTACGTACATTTTATTATGTATTTAACCTCTGTTATCCAGATAAACAATAAGCTTACACAAAAACTTAGAAAATGGCTGACAGCACAAAGCAACAGCAGACAGCTGGAGGCAGCCAGTACTGGTTCATTTCATCTGTTTATATTTCATCCATCCACCACAATAACTGAGTGCAATATTTGTCTGACTGTGGTATAACGTTTCAGACTACCCTAAACCTCTGCTAGAGACACAGATACTCAAGATGCAAAAATAAATTAGAAAAGCATCCAAATTAAAGTAGATTAAAAGAACGAAATGAAGGAGAAACATGGCAGCTTGGCACCACTATACAAAACAAATTATTTCTCAGATTTTGGATATCATCACCAATCCACATCTATATTCAAAGTCGCTGAGCTGTTTTTAACTCACCAGCAAATACAAGAGTGCAATAAAAACATCAGTGAAACAAGATGTTTCCCACATTACCAAGTCTATACAGATCAAGTCTAGGATTCTGAATTTATTTAATCTTCCTGACTTAAAATCCTATCTTTTGAGGAGCAAGGACTACAGTATCAGCTGTTTATTCTATAAATATTAAAATTATTTAAAATACAATAAAATACTTGATAGAAAGTATAATTACTATCAGCACTACAAGACAGAGAGATTCTCTATCTCATTTAGTAGAAATCCTCACAGATCGCAAAAGAGCACAAATTATCAATCGGGTAACCTGGCTGCCACAGCACTCACTGCACTTTTTGGAGAAAGAAGGCAGCTCTTGGACAGTTGTGCACATTGTGACCAGGCTGGGAGCAAAGGAGACCTGCTTCAGACTCAAGCCTTTCACCTGCCAGACTGCTGATCCTGCTTTTCGCACATTGCCACTCCCAGGCAGTCCATAAGGATAGTCCATCCCATCCCATGGCCATCTCCTTTTCTTTTCCTCAGATCTTTCTCCATAAACCTTATTTATTCTCCTTTCCTATGGCTGTAAGGATGGCCATCTAAGTGGCCCAGGCTGAACAATTGCAATGTTTCGGCACCTGCATTTTGGCTGTGTCTGTACTTGTCAAATGAAGAGAACACATGCTTAAACCTTCTTTGTCACAGGTTAATTTGTCTTGGTCTTGCTAAGGCTTGAGAAGATCGCAAAGGAGAATTCTGCCCTGTCATGTACTACTCTCCTACACAAGACACAGAATTATGCTTATGTATTTATGATGCACAATATCTGGAATTCTAAATCTTGAAACATGATTATTGATTAAAAGGTACTACAGCATTACAGGTAGCTTATGATGTACAGTTTCAGTCTTATCATCAATATGAATTGTTAAGGCTGAAGTTGAAAATTTCTCCTTGGTGTTTTCTATTACTCCTTGTTTGGTTTCTCTTTTCTATATTTGGCTAAATATTCTCTTCTCCTGCTTGCTAAAAATTCAGATTTTATCTTGTCTTTTACTGTTTATACCCCAGTTTTGTTTCTTTAGTATATTAAATCCTTAATTGATATACTAATTACTATGTTATATAACTGGATTTCTCTATGCCTATTTGTAGGTCATTGTCTTCTCCCAGTTAAACAAATAAAATGAGCCTCATATTTTTACATTTAAATGTGTCATCTAGTTGCCAGTCTCTGTTTTACATTTCATACTAAAGAAAACAACCACATTTCATTATTCTATTCTAACTCCTATATAAACAACCTCCTTTAGTCTGACATGCAATATTTTTAATTACTGATATCCCTTGGAGAGGTTAATAGGTCTTCAGTTGATGGAGGTCTCACTTCATCTACACCAAGTTTATACTGATTGCAAACTATCTTCTCACTTTTTTTGCTCAGTAACAACAAAGTCCTTCAGCTTTCCCCAGTCAACCCACTGATCATATCCTACTCATGGCAGCAAGGAGACAGGGACACTATGACTCCTTCCACCTTTTTCCTTTCATCTGTCAGCAGAGATTCATGAACCCGAGCAACGATGGGAATGGCCAGGGGCAGGAGTTACCAACTATAGCACCATCAATCAATTTGCTTGCCAGGATTGCTAATGGCAGCAGCACCAAGCAAAAAGAAAGATAGAGAAGTTGTAAGAAGTAGTTTGGGAATCAGCTTCAAAAGCCAGCTAAACCAAAGGTGACCAAAGCGATTTCAGCATTTCATCTTGCTGGAACACATAAGAACTAGGAAGCCTAGTTTTTATGCAGAAGAATAAACTAGCCCTAGAAATATTCTTGAAGAAAATTACATACACCAGGCTAATGTTGCACAATCACAGTATGGCATACAGCTATACTTTTCCCTAGTAGAAAGCTCTCATGCTCCTGTGTTTTTTTCTGTGTCACCAGAACCCAGCTTTTCCTGCCTGTCAACTTTCACCAGCCCTAAAATTCAGACTTCAGCATCTATTCCTGTACAACTCTACTAGTACTCAATACTCAGAATAACCATTTGTTCTAATACCAAAAATACTTTTCTGTTATCACAGAATCATTGAACAGCCTGAGTTGAAAAGGACCACAATGATCATCTAGTTTCAGCCCCCTGCTATGTGCAGGGTCGCCAACCACCAGACCAGGCTGCCCAGGGCCACATCCAGCCTGGCCTTGAATGCCTGCAGGGATGGGGCATCCACAGCCTCCTTGGGCAACCTGTTCCAGTGCGTCACCACCTTCTGGGTGAAAAACTTCCTCCTAATATCTAACCTAAACTTCCCCTGTGTCAGTTTAAGACCATTCCCCCTTGCCCTATCACTTGCCCCACCCTTGTAAACAGCCATACCCTTTCCTGTTTATACTCTCCCTTCAAATATTGGAAGGCCACAATGAGGTGTCTCCAAGCTAAAGAAGCCCAGTTTCCTCAGCCTTTCTTCACAGAAAAATCATATCCTTTATACACCTATTATTTTTCCTCTCATAACTCCTCAGTAGTAACTATGCTTATATGAAAATCAAATACGTTTTTTGATTTCCTTAATTCTGTCCCAGAATCAGACCTAAGCAACTTTTCCATGTAAGAAAAGAACTCTTACACAATGTATGTATGACCTGCTAAACTTATGCACTTAAAACACTCAAAACACATGGAAGCAAAATACTTAGTTTAAAAAAACTGATGAGCCATATATGCCAATAATAAAAACACAATCTGCAATTACATCAACCACAAGAAAAGAAAAAACACAAAGTTTCTTATTTTAACTGCTTCTAAGAACACACATCAGAATAAACTTTTCTCACCAGCTTCTTAATGTATGACTGTGCATCACATCAGCACATGAAGATTCCTGTACTGCCTTCCAGAGGTAGAACAAAACCAGACAACTATTTTAATATTGTCCTAATTCTGCTACTAGATCTTTTGCTTTCTCAGCAAGGAGGGGTGTTTCTTTCTTAATGTAATTATTCGGGACACTCAGTTGCTGTTTATTTCCATTTAAAGAAAGACATAAAACAGAAATATAAAACAAAATTGTATTTGCTAGCTGTTCTGAATGTCTCCTAATGCTTAGTTATTGACGTTTTTCTCAGGCACGACACACCTGACGACCTGCTGTGCCAGCAGACAGTATAAAAAAGTCAGCCACTGTATAGTGTATTGAACATGAGATTTCAATCAGCATTTTTACATATGTGCTTTAGTTCAAGATTCCTGGAGAATTTTTGTAGACATTAGGTAGATAAATTGTACTTACTCATTTTCTGTCTCTACATGATATAAACGCTCAATTAAGGAAACTGAAGCAGCAGCAGTGAAAAGATGAAGACAGATCTCTCATACAACAAATGAGAGGTATGGTTCTGATATAGCTTAAAAACTAGAATTTTAAGAATACCTTTTAAATTAATACATATAGGTAAATAATCCATGTTCCATGAGTTCAGAGATAGAATAAATAACTCATTTCCAAATACTGAAACTACACTTTGGCAGAAGAGTAAATTAATTGTTTATTTCTGGAGACAAATTGTTTGATGTGTGCAATCAATAAACCACCATTTTCATAAAAGAAGTCCATTTAAATTTTCCTCTTTAATACATTCCAATAATATTGTAGGTAAATTTTTAATAAAAAATGGTAGAAAATGTATAGTGAGACTCAATAATATGGTGTGGGTGAAATGATAAAATAAGGTAGGAAATATTCCATTAAGTAATTATATTCTATTCAGCTTCCTCACATCAGAGCCCATTTATTCTCTTTACTCCGTACCAGTCCTCCTTCTGACTCAAATTTCAGTCAAGCAATGAGGGAGCAGGGAAATTAGCAGAGTAAGTCTGATTATACATACAATACACAAATTCATATTTTTACGATACATACAATCATAACACTCACGAGGTCTGCTCGCAGTACCTCGCTCACCTGGAAGAAGTAACACTTTTCAAAGCAGACAATATAGACACGTGAAAATAATTTTTTCATGTCAACACAAAGCAAGCATCTAGACATGTCAGTATGCCAAGCCCCTCCTATGTATTAATCAAAAATCCTGACTTCCGTACTAAAAACTGAGGGGAAAATATGCAAAAAATCAAGCAGCACATCTATAGAGTTAAAATGTTTCAGAGGTGGTTTTCTGTTTTGCTTTGTCAATTCTATTTATATTAATAGTTTTTTTCCATTTTGTCAAGGGTTTTGAAAAAAGCTTCCACTGTTTTCCCAAAAATGAATCACTTTTTTTTTTTCAAAAGGAATTATCTTGAGTAAATTAGTCTACATTATCTGCGAAATAAATATTACTTAACAGATTTAATGATATTTTGCCTTCAAATATTAAAAAGCTTGCTTTAAAATCACTGCTGATCTTTTAAGGAAAGGAATGATATCCTGGAAATAAAGACTAAAAGAGATTTCTCTTCCTCAAACAGCCTTTGTAGGTCAGAAGTCTCGTGTTTCTCACTTATAATCTGACCTTAATTAATGAAGTCTTTTACAGGACACTAAATTATTTTTGTATAATAGAATTTAAATTGAAAATATCTTGATTAGTTTAATTAACACAATGTATATGACATGACCCTGTTCCAGATAGCAGGAAATTTTAGGTAATATATTTGGTGCTATACTACGACATAACAGTTCAGAATTCTGGCACATTGCCACAGTCGGTGTACAAGACTGCGTTGATGTAGAGAGCACCTTTCCAATAGCTGAACTGCCCTTATTAAATGAAGTAACACTATAACTTCCCATTTTCAATAGACCAAGATAACCTTGTATTCACCTATTTGAATGCCATGGGCAGGTTTCAATAACTCTCACTACATGTACCACTTAATAAACCTCTTCCTTCCTTCTCTTTGAGCTTTTAAATCATGATCCTACTGTTCATTCTAATAGGTAATTATGCTGCCATTTTTATTTGATTTAACTAATCTTTCTTCAATTTTAACAATCAAGAACATTCTGCATTAAGAGTTTTGCTGCACTCCTGCAATAATTTTATTACAGACAGGAAAGAATCTTCTACTGAAGAAATTACCTCCCATTCATCTATTACTTTCTAAAAGGGATATTTAACATATTTTGTTGCTTTTCAAAACAAAACTCCCTTGCCTTAGAATGATAATCTTGTTCCAGCCTGGAATCTGATCCTGCTACCTGTTTGTACTTGCTCATTTTCATTTGTCGGTTTCTCTCTTCTATATCCATCGAACCTGTTAAGTTAAAAAAGAAAAGAAAAGAAAAGAAAATAAATACAGCAGTCTTCAATTCCAAGATCAACATTCATAAAATCATTAATAGAGATGAAATCCAATTTATTTAAATTATGGCATAAGTAATTTTACTTTCTGAATTACAATTTTGAAGAAAACCAGAAAGTTGTAAGAGAAGGAAAACTGTATTTGAGTAAGTACTTCAGCAGAGACTTATTAAGCATTGGATTATCTGTACAATTTAAATAAACCCAACATTGTGGAAGAAATGGATGTAAATGGAATAGAATGTTTCCAGAGAACAGAATTTTACTACAAAAATATGCAAGAGAAATTAAGTCTTCCATTAAAATAAAAAACGGAATGCAACATCATTGTGTTTATTTTGGGGGGAGGTCCTAGTTCTGTATTTTTTGTGTGATACAAGCATTTTGTACTGAATTACTAATCAAATAACAACCACGGCCTGGCAGAGCTTCCATTTACCATGTAAGTATACTCTTATTTTGCTCAAAATATTTTAAAGTGGTATAAAGGAATGATAAAGGGCCATCCAGCGGTGTCACTGTATTACACTCTAATGACACAAAACTTCAAGAATGATTTCAGGATTAGCTATTCTTGGACCAAATACATGATTAATCTCAGTAGAGGTGGATACTTAAAATATGACTCAGGCACCGACTGTTTTCTGCCAACTGGTACAGCATAGTTTACTAAGCAAAATAATAAGGAAGTAAGTGCCGAAGCTGAAGTGGAAGTGTGAGAAACAGAAACAGAAAAGTGAGAGGAAGAGAGCAGCTCAGAATTAAAAATAAATAAATAAGTAAAAGGTTGTCGAACTAAACATAGTTACCTACTATACACATAGATGCTTGATTCTCTTCCACTTTAACATGTTATAATGCCAGAATAATAATACCCCGAATTCTAAAAAGGACTTCTTCTTTTTTTTTTTTTTTTTGACTGGCATTTATCTTAAACTTGCTGTATTTTTAACCCAAAGGTTGCTTAGGATTAGATTTTCAGAATCCCATTATTCAAAAATGGTAGCTTTTATACATTATATTCATTTAGCAATCTTTACTTTCATCTGTGGGACTAGGACTGGAATATTAGATACCAGTGTTTTCTCTATAAATAAGACTTAAAATCTAAACCTTAAAGTCATGATCTAATAGTAAAATGGGACTTTCCATGGGGCCTTTGCAGTGTCTCTCAGCTCTGTATTTTCCTTCCGCACAATGGTAACAACAGTAGCATGTATCAGGAGAAAGGCCTTCCAGATACATCTTTCAGTACCCCATGGAAAATCCAGAAGGGAGAGGGCAAAAAGAGGATAAAACTGTACTGTTATCTATATACCCTTCAGCTTCTGAATTTTGTATTTCATCTCTCCTTCTGTGCTCCCTACAATGAAACCGTGAAAAGACTTCAGATAAATCTTTGAGAGATGTGAATCAATAAAAATGAATGAAAATGAATAAATGGTGCTTCATAGGAAGAGATATAACAAAAAATACAACTGCAGGTGAAAATTTCTAAAATAAAACATAGCTGGTTTCTCCTATTGCTATTTATCTCAACCATTAAATGTGCCTCATCAATACCTGCCAAGTTATCCTTAAGCTGCAGCTATTTGTCTAAGGATTTGGTTTTAAAAACACTATTAGGATATTTTCTCTTTAAAACAGAAACTCTGATCTGCAAACCAATACTTTTCTTCGGCAAACGGAAATATTTTTCAAGTAAAATAATCTAACTTCTTTTGTATAAAGAAATAAATCACTCTTTACTGAAATTATGCTAAAAATCCACTTGTTATTCCTCAGTAATGTAACGAAGGAAATGCTTTTCAACACAAAGTTAGACTTGTGAATTTTTCTTATGAATTTTTCGTATGAAATTATCACGTTCTCTGTCCACAGACATCCTGCTAACCTTCAGTAAATGACAAGGAGTGGTGGAATAACACCTCCTGATCACACATTAAAACTTTCACAATTACTTGTGCAAACATTCCTTCTTTTCTATGATCTATGGATAGATGAAAGACAGGTTTCCACAAACTGCACGTGTTCTGCAAAATCAACTGTTCCAAAATATGACTGAAAGCAGGATCCTCTGTAGCACAGAGGAAACAGGCAAAGCTGGTTCAGTTTGGTCTCAAGAGAAAAAATAACAACAAAACTTAGGAAAAAAAAAAGCCATTCAATGCCCATAAAAGCTTGTTAAAATCTCGCTTGCTATCTATTATTGAAACTGCCTTTAACAAATAGATGAATTAAGTTATATGCAAAAAGAGGGAATTCTGAGGGCAGTGGAAATTCCTAATGTAGAAGCTCAGCTATGCTTCTGCTGTGAACAGAGCTGACATGAAGGAAGACTGCACAGC
Source organism: Chrysolophus pictus (assembly GCA_037305975.1). Taxonomy (NCBI): domain Eukaryota; kingdom Metazoa; phylum Chordata; class Aves; order Galliformes; family Phasianidae; genus Chrysolophus; species Chrysolophus pictus. The sequence goes on along the minus strand of CM074577.1, from coordinate 76,242,967 downwards.
ATTGCTGCTGGAGGACAGTCTCCATGTAATTAATGCCAGATGCAGCTGTGAGCTGCATGGGAGTAAGAAAATTGGGGAGAATCTCGTGGCCATAGCTATGAACATGGTCCAGTGCACACACACTGTTGTACTATGCAGTGCAAATGCAGGGCTATAGCCATCTCTGGTTCTGCTGACAAATCTATACTTTGCTGAAACTTAGGTGGGGGATTTAGAATACAGAAACTACTGCCACAGAGTTTAGTAAATGGTGTATTAATTAGTTTCCTCTCCTAACATGATGAAGGCAACCAAGCCTGAACATCAGCCCCATACTAAGGACCTTCCTGTAATCAGGAGTTGTATAGGAAGTGTGTGTAGATGACCCAGAACTATTTGTTATCAATATTTGTGAACATGTAGGATCATTAGCTTTTAAACTGGTAGCAAAAGGCTGACAGAGCGTTCGATTTATTCAGGCTGTTAGCTAGAACTCAGCACAGCACACTTCTAGGGCTACAGAAAGACTGACATTAGAAACATTAAAGCTAGTTCTGGTGTACTTTCATGTACTACTAGCATGTCTTAAAAGATGTAAAAACAAGTTTTGGCCAGGCAGAAGTGGCCCGTATTGCACTTCATCCACCTTAGCTTCCTTCCAAAATTTTGCTTCTAGACAATAGTTGTGCCTCCAACAGAAACAGCCCATGAGACACACCAACTTCAGCCATAAAAATACCAAAAAATAAAGGTGGACTGATGGAAGGACAAAGTCTGATGCTGCTCACCTAGCACAGTTGAGATCATTGCACTGCAGGTAACACCTCAGAGTTCTGCCTGTTTAAACAACTCTCTAATGTAAAAAACAGAACAGGGCCTAAAAAGTTAGTTCCATGGGGCTGTCACCAGCATGGAGAAATTGCTATCTGATGGGGAGTTTATTGCTGACTCAGTACCGGACATTCTCCATAATGTTAGAAGAGAATATCCCAAGGGAAAATAGCAACATGACAGTGCAAAAGTGATCCCAAAATGCCAGGAGCCACCAAGTAAGCCAGAATCAGGTCAAGAGTAAGGCCAACGATGGCAGCAAACCTGCAACCTGTCGCGAGCTCATTGCAAGCACTAGAACCATTTTCCCACCTTCCAATGCAGCTCATTATTTTCATGTTTTAATTTGAAACCTTATATGATTCAGCTAATTGAGCATTTCATTGAGGTTTTCATTAAAACTGAAAACTTTTTTTTTTTTTTTTTTTTTTTTTTTGTTTTTTTTTTTTTGTTTTGGTAATAAAAAATGTAAGGGGCTGCTACCGGCAACGTGGTTAACATCTAGCTTTTCCTGACCTCAATCCTCAATACAGTCACACTTTTACAAGGAAATAAGCAATCACAATCATTCATCTCAGCCTGGAGTTAGAGGTTGCTCTTGGATATTCAAGTCAAACACTGTTCATTCTCTAGGGTAAGACTCTTCAGTTGACAGCCCATGGTCCACATCTAGAGGCAAAAGCGCCTACAAAATGGCCAACTCAACCCGCTTAGCCTAAGAAAAACTTGTTAAAAAAGTGAAAACAGAAAGAAATGGAACTACGTTCACTGTTTCCTTTATTGCCAGCTCCAGTGAGAAATATTAAATTCTTGTAGCTATTTTAGATACAACTGATAGTGACACATTTGGAGAAGATGCCTGTAAAGTACTGTACAATAGGGCATCTGGGACATAGAGAACAAAAGGGAAATCTGGGGTATATAATTAGAGTTCTTAAAATATTATGATGGATTTACTTTTGGATGGGCATGAAGAAGAGGCATACAAAATCAACTGCATTTCCTACCCAGAGCAATGGCTCCAGCAAAGGGACGACAACTAGAGATGATTACAGGAACAATGAGATTTTGGAGGTCAGAAACTTGCTGCAGAGAGGAAAGAGGCAGCGTGCAGGTGTGTACTTTCTATGTCTGGACTGGGGGGAGAAAATAGGTCTTGAAGTGTATGAGAGCTTTCTTGAGATGATTCTGGTCTCTTCCCATTTTTCCCTCTAAATTGGCTCCCTTAAGAAAGCAAAGGAATTACATTTGGGAAAGTCCTTTCTTAGCTTTCATCTCCTAAGATGTACTTTGAAATCACAAAAATAAATCAACACTGTGATCCAACTCCAGGGTACACTTAAACACAGTAGATCAAAGGACTTAAGGGCAAAAGTACAAAAATGTTTTGAATAAGTCACCCTACCTGTATCCCCATTTTCTGGATCTGCTTTCTTTTCTTCTAAAAACAAATGAAAGCAATATGTAAAACAAACAAACAAACAAAACAAAAAAAAAGGGTGAGAGAGGAAATGCATAAATAATAATAAAAGTAATAACAATGAAACATGCACTGGAAAGGAAAAATGAATAAAGACCATCAAATTAATCTAAATTGATGAGTTTAGTTAACCAACCAAATATGGTGCTCTACATCCAGAGGCGTATTCACTGCATGCTGCTGAATACATTTGTGCACACTTATCATGGACTTACTGGAGGCAACTCATGGGTATTTTGTGCACTTCCAGAATCATTAATGCACTCAGTACAAAAGACAGCAAGGCAGGTGTCAGGCACAGTTACTTTACAGTTTCATTCAATAGGATGACAACGATAAAAGTAAAAAAATTCCTAGTGGTGTATATTTTATGCAGCACACGCATGATGTGCAGTCTAATGGTTCAAGCATAAAAATTGGATGTGTCAGAATGGTTTTCAGTAATTGCTTTAAATCTTCCTTGGTTTAATCAATTCTCATAGCTTCCACAGGTTAAAAGGTTCAGTAATGATATTAGTGTAGCTTATCTTAGAGCTAAAACATGATGAAGCGCAAAAGGCTCTCACATCAATACTCAGAACTCAGCTCATGCACATAAATCCAACTAACTGATGTTAACAAATATTCTGAATGCATATCAAAGGTTGTGTATGGCTCAGGGCATTCCTTGTCACAGAGAAATGAAAATACATTGGATCCCTATCAACTAGTTTGGCAGCACATAAATACTGCAAGTTGAAATCCAAGTTTGGTAATTAATGTGAAAGAAGTTTAAGTCAAATGAAATTTACTTTAATTAGAAACACATTAACTTTTAGCACACTGCTTCTTTTTCTTACTTTAAGCCAAAATTATATTAATTTCAATTACCATGATCTCATGAATATGGAGTAATCTTGTCCCCTGCCATAAAATAAAATACTATGTACTATTACAATTAACTATTTTTCCAGAATTACAGGTTACTGAAAGTAGCTCACAAAATTACTTAACACTTTGCAATACACAAGCAGTTACCAGTTGAAGAAGGAAACAGATGTTATATCAGGATGGTTACCTGTTGGCAACTCCTAGTGGAACTGTTAGACAAATTAAGGGGAGGAGGATATGGCAAGTCATAACCCTTCGCTTCTGAAAATCAGTAAATACCCAGTGAGTTCTTGAGACCTCATCCATTCCCTATCCTTTTCTGCCCCATTTTGTGAGCAATATAAATAAGGCAATATAAATTTACATTCATTTGCTATGGCCCTTGGGTAGTCTGGCCAATACTATCAGTGGAGGCAGTGGTAATTGCTATGAAAACAGCAGAAACAGAGAGTTGTGTTTGCTTTTTAAGCTATTCAGGTTTTTTTTTTTGGTTTTTTTTTTTTTGGTTTTTTTTTTAATTGCTGACAATACAAAAGCTATGAATACAATGCTGTCTTCTACCGCCTTATTACTTTTTAAGGCAGAAAGCTATTTGATAGCAATACCAACAATTCAGTGTAATGTAAAATAGATGAAAATTAAGTCATAGCCATTAAAATACCCTCCAGTTTGAACACAGAGAGGATGATAAAACTTCCAAGTTATTTCATACTTAAGTTGAAAATAAATCTTTGGCTGAAGCATCATCATACCGAAATATAATACTACGTAGCATAATTCCTTTTATAAAAATGCTTATTAGTCCATTTTTCTATCAGACTGGGCCACAGGACTTTTCAACCATGACTTTTACAATGAAGACATAGTCAAAATATGATAAACTTGAAACCCACCCAAGATTCACTTGTTCTAGCCTCCTATTTAAAAGTATATATATAAAAAATATTTCCACATTGACTTACAGAAAATACCACAGGTTCATCAAGCATGACGTCCTATTAGATTTTTTGAATTACAAAAGTGTAATTGAAGTGTTGTGACATTTTTTACAAATCTATACAACAAATAAATTGTTTAGACTTTTATGGGAAAGGTCAGCAAGAGTGGATCCCATTCTTGAAACTGAGGTTTCAGCTGATTTGTAAACAGGTGTCTAAAGAAATACTAGGAAGAACAGAAAATTGAATTGAGAAAGACCTCAATTCAAAGTGGGAAACAGCAAAACTGAACAGTACCAGTATTTTCCACTGAGCAAATAAAACAATACTAACTTCTTAGCAGCAAAAACCTTCATAGCAACTCTAGGCTTAATCACCCCCACTTAAATGAATTCAAAGCACATTCAGAACAATGAAACTACAGTAAATAATGATTTAGGTTCCCCTGGTTACTAGGTGCTCAAATTCAAAACAAACAATCAAACAAAGAACACCCCCAAAAATGACTTGAAAATGCTGAAAATAAAAAAATCCAATGAGATGATTTAGAAATGTCTCAAGGTGAATGATGTAAGATGAAAAAGGCAACAGTCAATCCTAAGTCTTTTTAGTTCCAATTTAGATGTTTTCTTCAATATCATTATCGTCAGTCAGTGGTTTTCTTCATCACCTGAATTAAACTTAGTTTACAAAGCAAGTATATATACTCTATCTGGGAGATAAAATAAAGAAAAGAGAATGCAAAGATAAGATAATGGTAGGCAAGAGACTCATAGAAGAGTGATTTTAACGAGAACTAGAACTGATCTAAAGTGGCTGTGACCAGCTATATTAACTTGTATATGCCTTAACATGGTGAGATCTAAGGATCTGATGTGCACCTGAAGGTGCCACAGCCAGAGCACCCCAGCACACTTTGTCACCCTCACCCCAAGAAGTCCCATGGAGCAGGGACTCCAGTGCCCTTGAACAAAATGTCATCATCTCTGCAACTGTCTGAAAAGAATAACAATTCTACAAGAAGAAGTGGGACAGCACACTTCTCCCTAACCATGATTACTGATGGCAGCATTCAGCAATTGCTTTAGAAATCAGGAGCTTTCTCCCTTCTTTGGAAAAGTTGAGGGTGAGCCTCGCTGTAGCCATAAGGCCACCAGGAGTTGCTGTGTTGAACAGATTTTCTCCAGGGCTTCTTTCTTCTCTCATAATTGGTGGCCCAAAACTCAAGGTTAGAGTCTGGTTCTATCTTGAACTGTCTCTCCTGCAACGACTTTTAGATGCACAGGAATCACTTTAACAGACTGATCCATAATAATTCTTTTACCTGGGATCCAGAACGGAGAGATTTCCATTAGCTTGGGCTGGGTTCTGAAATAAACTCAGACTTCCCTGCTTTGAATGAAAGTAATTGCAACCTCCAACACTGAAAGATATTCATCTTATTAGAACAGAACTGCTTCAGGAAGAAGCAGAACTCCTTGTTTGTCTTTAATTTTAGACATAAGATAGGATGACGACAACAACAATTTTGAAATGTCTTATGTTTCTGCTTCTCTTTTTGTGCTGACTCAAGATAAAATCTGCAATTATTTTTAAAGACTTGATAAATTCATGCTATGATGAAAAACTTAATCTGTTTTTTCAAAATGGTGGGAATTTATAAATTATATTTTAGATATTTAGATATTTAGAAAATATCAAATGTATATGTAGGACCCTAATTTTATATAAGTATTTTTAGAAATGGTAGTCAAATTTCTTACTAGCATGACTTCTTTGCATAGTTGTAGAAAAATTTTCCCTTGAAAAGTTCTGTGTGAAACTACAGGAAAATCAATCTTATACCATCCTTGAAACAGTATTTTTATCAGAGCACACAAAGGAAACAAGGCTGTTTCCTAGAAGCAAAAAGAGAATTTATTTGCTTTAAACATAAAAAATAGTCAGTTAAAGGCCTTTTAGTCAAAGAATTACATTTCCTCCAGTTTACAGAGCAATTCAATTCCAGTTCTACCTCTAAGAAATTAGCCCTGAACTTAGTCATTTTGGCTGTCTTAACTGTGAAAAATATAACTACCCAATGGCTAAAGAATGTTTGATGTAAGGGTTTCCTGAGCCTCACTCCAGGGCTTCATGTCCAAGGTGTGGCAAATGTACAGAAGCTACTGATGCAACAAACAAGGCCTCTCCAAAAAACCTGTGATACACTCCACAATTTGAATGAAAAGAATATGACTGAAAACTATAGAAATGCAGAAGATGTGTTTTGTACGAGCTTGAAGTGTCAATTATCATCCTTACAAGGGAATGCTAGGAGGAAGACAATTCAATTAGTCAGATTCCAAGTGGGGGAACATGCCTTTGCATTCCTGTTTTCTATTTGGGAATTGCTTGATGGTTTTGATGTTTTTAAAACATTCATAGCTTCAAACTTGGCATTACTAAACAAAGAATGAGAGTTGAGGGACATTTTTCCCCAGTTAAACAAATTTTTATCATAATGCTTAAACCATGCTAGCAATGTTATTATTTGCACAGTACATGGTGCTGCTTAGTAATAGGGTTGAATAAGATGGTGGGGTGATCAAGGCTAGAAAGTGAAAGAATCTCTAGAACCATGGGCAAGGGATTCATCACTGGGGATAAACCAGTGCAGCTGATAAGGGACAAAGGTCTTTTGAAGCAAGCCAGGAAGTCCTATTTTGCATGTTTATTAAACAGTAATTAGGGTTATTATGAACACTTTAATAGAGTGTTTACTCATGGATCCTTTTCCAAGGTGATTTTTGCAAGATACTCTGTGAGTCTGCCGCCTCGCAAAAAGTACATACATTTTTGTGGCCTTTGAAAAATACTGAGATCCCACATGGAAATAGGTATTACTAAAGAAGAAGCAGCAAGACGAACATCAGCTAACGCACTACATTTCAATTCCACCAAGAACTGTGGCAAAATCTTTCTTTTAAAGGATATGAAATAGGATTCTGAGAATGTAGAAGAAAAATTCTTGTGGGGTTAGTGGGCTCCTATATTCTGTTCTCACAAATTTCCATTCAGATCAGCCATGCTATTAGCTCTGCGTCATCATCATGAAAAGCCCTAGTCCAGTGTCGCTGTTCTTTTTTTGCCAAGCATGCAAGCACCTCAGAGTTCCTACCACCAACCATGCTCCACAGTATAACCACAGAATATTTCACATTCTGACAAAGCCATTTCAATACACAGGCACAAACACTTGAAGATAACTATGCTTGATTTCAGAAAAGCAAAAAACTATTAATAGAGATTCTTCAGCCATCCTAAGAACGCAAGAAATCTTCATTGGTGTCTCAACAGACAAAAATATAGTTAAAGATTTAAGCTAAGCCATGAAAACAACACTGGTCTGTTCACTTTCATGCAAGACAAGAATTACAAACTCAGCTCTCAAAGTTTTACTGGTACTCTGTCTTTGGCACTATTATGCTCTCACTTTTAACTCTATAAAGTGATATTTTGACTATTTTCTGAAATCCAGCCTTTTTTTCCCTAGTCCAGTACAGATGGCTATTTCAGGATTTGAAGCCTTCACAGTTTCTGGTGTTAAACCTAAGAATTTAAGTCTCTCAGCTATCCAACCCAATACATCTGTTAGTATAATAAATACCTTTAAACTGAATTTGATGTTGAAGTATCCCTTTGGGTTCTGCTGTTGAAATATAGAGTTGTAACTGAGACATTTAAAGTGTCCAATCTAAGGTATGAGATTTTAAACAAACTCGTGAAATTAAATATCACAGAACCCTTCAGAGATGCACAAGTTACCTAACCACATTTGAACTAAAATGTTATAAATTCCTTCCAGGAATTCCTTTTCAACATGTGAGAGATGGAAATAAAACAAAGCTCTATCCTGGTCTTCAAGGGGAAGTGTGTCGCAGAATAGTGACTACAACTCAAAAATAGAGGAGTGTCACATTTTGTTTATAAAGTATACAAGAGCAGACTCACTCTTGAAAGGCTCCAAAAACCTCTCATGATACTACACATAAGAACAAACACAAGAGTCCTTCTCTTCCATTGTATTTAGTCTCTTAAACTATCTCAATTGTACACATTTTCCGCATTTGCTTCCTCAGTTTATTTTCCAGGCTCTTTTCTCTTTGGCTCTGCACTGCCCTGGCCTGCCAGCTCTGATTTGGTCACACAACTTAGAATTTTCAACTTTCCCAAGTTTTGCTCCAAGCTATCAAGTTACTGTAAAACAAATCTTATATAAAAATGACAAAACAGAAAACAAATAATCTTCATCCACTTGAATTTCCTTTTCAAAGGTTAGCAAAAACTCAGATCAGTCCTTCTTATGCCTCTTTTATGAGAAAGAGAGTTCTGCTCCAAAGATTGTAGAGAAGAACCACAATTTCTATTTCCTGGCTTTTCTCATCTGTCAGAGCCAGAGCTGTCTCCAGTACCCCACCTCCTGACTTCTATCCATTGCCTCAAAAAACCAGCAATGACTGGGCATTGCCTTTGAGAACCTGGAGTAAACCTAGCATTGTTTGACAGTGGTAGTTACCCTACTTCTACACTTACTGCCCTTAGCCTGTCATGGCTCAGCCCCTCCTCAGTCTTGGTGACCAGCCTGGGCTATCATTACTCAAGTTAGCTCTCATTTAGAGGTTCATTTCATGAATGTTTTCTGTATGCTTAAAGATCACAATAAGTATCATTGCATTTTGCTGATGCAGCAGCATCTTTTTCATCAGAAACACTGATGAAAAGAACACTGCCTGGTTTATTACTAAAATTCTTTCATTCTTTATTTGCAAAATCCAATTTTAGAAACAAATTGTGAAAACTGCATTATGAAGCTCCTCATTCAGCAAAGGAAAACACTTTGATCATTAAGGATGATATCAACATGTACTGCTTTCATATAATACAATTTGTATAAGAATGTTTTGTTTTTTATCAATTTGAAATTGCCTTTGTCCTTGAAATACACCGCATAAACTTTACATGCACTCTTACAGGACATTCCCACTAAAAAATTCTAGATATTTTTCAAGGAATAAAATTTTCTCATTTTTGCAGTGAAAGATGATAATGTCCATCAAAAAGTAATATTTTTATTTCTGTACAGTAGTCGCATATTCAGGTATTTAGCTTTTTCAACATTTATAGCTCTAGTAACACCTTAAATCAATAGCTAATCCTTTGATCCACCTCCGTGTTTAGTAGCTTGGTACTGTGAAAACCATTTACAGAGGAAAACCTGCAAATGGGTAATCCTAGTTCAACACTTTTAAAAGTGAATTCTAACCCAGAGGGAAAACATCACCTTCTGAAGGTATGTTTTTGACACGACACCCATGTCTGTAGCTGTGCACACAGTTGCACAAAGTGCCTTAGCGAAATCTGTAGCTATGATGTTATTGAGGAGAAGCACAGAAGTTCATCAGAGAACCATTCCCAAATGTACATCTGAAAATAGGTTCCTATGCACAAAGCAAGGCAATTGCTTTAAGCTTCAGAGCAGCTTATTATTATTATTATTATTATTATTATTATTATTATTTGTAATGAAAGAGATTCAGAATAATCTCACAGAAATGGATCTTTAGTATGGGATAAGTAAACCCAGTCTTTGTACAGCATGTATTTATTAATTTCCAGATTTACAGAAAATAGGCCTTGATTACTTAATTCTCAATAGCACTTGCTCTCTTTATCCACTGTCAACCCCTGCTTTGCAGTTTAAATGGTTTCTATCTTGAGACTTGTGATGTTTGAAGACACAGTAACTAACTTCGGAGAGGCAGCACAGAGAAAATCTAGGAGCTTATGAAAAGTGATAGCAAATGTAAAAGTGAGTTCTGAAGGAACCAGCCACAGCAGAGGACTGATAAAAAATATTTGACTAAATCCTACCTAAACTTAATGGACCAGTCACAGAAATTCCTTCAGATTTTAGAAGCTAAAGAGCATCAAAGTGGCTTCTCTTATTCGTTGGGATAACAGCAGGGAAAAAAAAGGAGAGCTTTGATGGAATAAGTATAAAATTTAAATTTCCTATGTCAATTTGATCTGCTAAAAAATGGGGAATCTCCTTGTTCTGACATAGCATGACTGAACAAGCAGAGTAAGAGTATATATATAATATAATGTACTACATGGAAAATTCAATAAATGGCAGCTTAATATTTGATACAAAAGATAAAACTTTATAAAATAAATAATGCACATTATGAAAGAAAAGCCACAACCAGTACAGCTATATGAGATTTCCTTTAATGTTTTGATTTCTTACTCTGCTATCAAACCCTTCTGTTTCACACTTTTTGCCATGAGAGAACAGCTTTTGATCACTAATAATTCCTAACAAAAATGGGACTTGTTCAATGAAGCTAAGTTTGAGATTTCAGTGCATGAAATGTAACTTTCTGAGATTATTCAGTTCTCAAATTATATCCTCCTGGGAATGTTATGTCTGTGTTTTCTATTTTCTGTAGAAGTTTCCAAATGTGAAGATAAAACAATTTAGAGATTGTTTTCGTGTGCTAGCTGGAAGCTTATAAGCTTATAGTGGAGATGGGAAACAAACACTGAGATAAATTTAATCAGTTCAAAATCTTAAGGTATGTCCATATGTCATCAGTTGTTTTCTGAAGTTTTTTGTAGAATACATATTTCATGGGTAATACAAATTACATAAATACCTTATCTAAGTTAAACTTCTACAGTTTGCTAATGTTTAAATATATAAAGAGGGGAAGAGAGTGAAAAGTAAATGAGATGAGCTAGGATAAAATCTATAGGAAAAGTAAAATGAAATATAGCACAGAAAAAAGCAGTAGAAGAGACAGACCTGAGTTTCTTCTCCTTGATGATTCCGCTTCTTCTGTGATCACATCGTGTAATGGACAGACATAGACAAAGGAGATGGGCGTGAGAGGATGTATTCAGAAGGTTAAAACTGACACTGAGGGAAAGGGCCAAAAATTGTTTTAGAGAGAAGTCTGCAGAGCAGAGTTAGTAAATGGGGAAAAAAATAGCAAAGATACCAGAAGAAGAAAGAAAGCTGAGAAAGAAGTTGTTAAACTACAGTTGTTGAAAAAGAAAAGTAAAGATAGAGTTAGTATAGGAGCTGAGGAAATAACAAATGTTATCATTGAGAGCAAAGTCAATCCTTGCAATGAAGCTGAAAAGAAACCTGGATAGTAAAAGGTGCGTTAACGAGTGGAAACACTTCTGGTCACACCTGTTCAACTTTTTGGAACGTAAGCTACTTGAATGCAAATATTAATTTTTTTTCAAGTACTGAAATTCAGTTTGAAATCCAGAATGGGAAGTGCATTATTAGATAATTCTATTATTAAATAGTTTTAATTTACACTAAACCATACTTCACATATCGAAAATGGAAAACAAAACAGAAACAGATTGTTTGGAAAAGGGCATATAAGCTGAAGAAATTTCAGAATCCACATAACACACTCTGGAAAGGACCACGTTATTGTAGCACTCTGCCAATGGCGGTATTATAAAGAACAAAATATTGTATTGAACATGAAAAAAAAGAACATACAGGTATTAACTCTCATGTATCAAGCAGATACTCTTTTAAAACCAAGTATTACTCATCTCATAGCAGTCTAAGTTACTGGAAATGCATGCAAATTAAATGCCAAAACAACTCTCTCATTACTTACTGTATTACTTCATATTCAAAACACACTGCCATTTCAGACAGGGAGAAAATCTGAGGGACAGTGTCATTTTCTGTACTGAACATCTATTTATAGTAAAAGAATGGAAGGAATTCATCTTGAAAAATAATAATTATCAAAAAGAACTATGAAGCTACCATGACTTACAAAACAAATGCATTCTTACAAAAAGCATGAGAATTAAGAATACTATATGTATCCATATAAGCCCTGATCTAAATTCAGCTTGCGGTTTGCTGAGTTACTAAACATTGTTTACAATTTAGTAACGCTGGAGATATTAGATTAAGAATTTCAGAAAAGTTCAGACCACTAAAAATATACTGTATATACTTTTATCCACATCTTACATTCAATATCTAGACATCAATCAAAATATGCAAAATTAGAATAAGCAATATAAATTCATAAAATGAAATGAAAGACAACACTAATTTTCATCTGATAACCCTCATTTTCATCTGATAACCTGTTCTGTGGTTACACCATTTTATTCTATAGCTAGCAGATTATCATTTGTATCCATCAAATAACAAGACTGTACCAAAAATTTGTTGTAAACACAAGTAGACTGTAACATATATTTAGAATGCATTTTTAGGCAATTAAATTTGCTTACTGCATGATCATGTGTAAGTGTTATATGTGAGATATATCTTGTGAAAGCATAGTAGCTGACAGTTTTGACAAAGGACGCTATGTCATCTATTGTTTAAAAAAGAGAAATCAGTGTGTAACTATATTTTTATCTGTGCAAGTGCAATAAATCTGTACTGTGAAATACATATAAGCAAATAAGATCTACTTGTCCTTGGTGTTACACAGCCTGTATTGATACAGTGTGGTTATAATTTCTATACCATTTAAATAAATAAATCTTTATTTCCATCATGAAAAAAACCCATCTAAAAATTAAAACTTACTTTTTTTTCAGAAAATGTTTTCTCATATCTATATATATATATTATCTATAGCCTTGAAGCATGCACTCCTTCTATGTCAAATACTGCCATTATAAAGTCTCTGACACCATTATATTTCATGCATTTTTTTAGCATCTGTAGGAATGTATATCTCTGAGACATAGATTACATTAAGAGAAATCTAAAAAACTTCAGAACTTTTCAAAGTCGCTTGGAAGCACATTATTCCAGACCAGGAATACGTCCTGATATGTTAATATAAGGCATTCTAGTAACATCAGTAAATTTTAGTGTTGACACAATTGAAAAGCAGTAAAACTCCTTCTGAAGATTTCAGAACCAACTAATTAGTATTTGGCTGCATATCAGGCACACATGTCAACATATTTTTAAAACTGCATATTGAAAATCCCCCATGTTTGTTAGGAGCATAATGTTTATGTAACAAAATGCCAAACAAAAAAAAAATATATATTTACAAATATATTTTCAGTTTTAAGTTTTTATTGATCACATGTGTGAGAAGTATAATTCTATAGAAGCCAGAAAGGAAAATAAAAGACAATATGTAATTTGACCATTCATTGTTGTAAATATTAATGAAGTAGAAGGACTTGTAGTATGGTAATGCGCAAACATCTTTCCATTAATGATGTCAAGAAGAAAGTACTAATAGATGTATTAGTTTAGACACAATGACACTTCTGTGTATCAGTCTCCTCCTGATTCAGAAGATGTTCCAAAAATCCCAAGCAACAGTTTGAAAAGTTTCTGTAGCTTTTAATCCACTACATTAGATCTTTCATGATTTAAAAAAAAAAAAAAAAAAAAAAAGTATTAAAGTCTGCCAACAAAATCATGGAATAAAATACTATTAAATTTACATAATGTCAATTGTCAGTCTTCACTTGCGTTGTTATTGCTTTGCTGTGGAGGTAGCATTTATTTGGATCAACTATTCATCCTCATGGGCGAGTGTAATATGTGTAAGGGTATTATATACAGATTTAGAAACAAAACTCTCAATAAAAAAACTTCTAAAATAAATGAAAGCCACTTGTACTGGAAATCTGAGAAAACAAGAGAAACGCCAACTATTTTATCATGCTTTGATGCAGAACTTTTCATTTTAAGAAATGGCAGTTATTGAAAACTATTCCTAAGTATTTAGGAACTCATTTTTAAAAAGTATGTTTGAAACTTTTCCTAACAAATACACCCATTTGAAATTACAGAAGTAGAACAGGACCAACAGATGTAAGCCAATTACTTCTTTTTTCTGATTGTTTTTTTCTGCTCCTTAAAAGCAACGATATTCCACTGCATTAATGACCTCACAAACACCCATGTCTTGCAGATTCAGAAAGTCTCATTTGTGGATGCTCTTTACACAGTACAATGCTAAGGATACAAGAAAAAGAGGAGGAGTAGACAGCAGAATTATTAAGAGTATAAATTATTGCCAAATGGCTATCTGACTACATTAGAGTGTTAATAAAATTACTTTTCTATAATATTATTTAATACCATTAAACTATATTTTTCTGTAATCCTTCCTAAAGATGCAGAACTCATTTCATACTTCTGATTTTTTTTTTTCATAAAGGGACTGGCTACCAGTTAAAGATGAGTTCTTCATCTTAAAGTGCGAATTCACACACACAAAACCACAGCTGCACATTGGACAGATGCCAATATTTTTCCTCAAAAATATAAGCAGAGGACTAAGTAGGATGAAGAAAAAACTAGGAAGATGGAAGACATTTAATTTGGCAACTACCTACTATAGGCTAGATTTAACGCATGCTGTATATAATACATGGTATGGAAAACACTGAGAACAAGGAAGCTGTGAGTTATTCCTACCAGGAGTTAAGAATAACAGCAAAGAAGGCAGAAAACAACATCTTAGAAGAAATCTTAAATATTTTCTGTAGCATGAACTCTATAAAATCAAAAGAAACCGTGTAGATTGCATTACTTTTTTATAAGTCTTGAGAGAAAAACTAAATGAGGAACTCAGAGAGTTTTTATGATTTTCTTTCTAATTTAGATAATCAAACATCAATACTACTTCAGAAAAGATAATTATCAGCATAGGATACAAATTCACCCTCTGTTGCCAATAAAGGATAGATGAACTCTCCTGAACTAAGTATTTCCTTATTCTACTTCTGTTCTTATCCCAATTACATCATTAAGTTTCAGCACTTACAGAATTAGGTAGTCCAGGAGCTCACATTGTTAAGACTGCAAGAATGGTTTCCAAAACACATGAAGGCAGGAAAAGGGCACACACATTAAAGAATGTGTATGTGTTGTAAGGTATTTTCAAGCCACCTCAACTAATTATGACCCATCATAAATAACAACTAAACCCTTACTCCATGCAATTTGGCTGAGACACCAAAGTGCAACATATACACATCTGCAATTCCAATTCACACAGTGCCATTTTTTCTTAATAAAGTATCTTTGTCTCTTGAATCCAGCTTTGTTACTTTCATACAAATAGGCATACAGACCTCCAAAGTGGTACAGAAGAATCATGAAAGCAACTTTTAAGTAAATATATTGGAATGCTTATTTTAAATAAGTACACCTGCTTTATATACAACTTTATTCAAGAGGAGCCCCTGCAAAGTAGGGGAACGCTCATAATTTTTCAAGAAAGGTTATTCCTATCATATATTCCATCTGACTTCTCACTGGATAAACTAATGTCACAGATTCAGTATGGCATGTAATGTGTAAATCTTTCTGTAAATTTTACCCACGTCACTGCTTTTCAAGTCCCACAGCACCTCCATAAGACCCTTTTCTATGTTTTCTCCTTCAGTCCTACCTGAGCACTCAGAACCTTGCATTAGGGCTCTGGACAACTTTTTCCTTTCCCAATCAATTCCTTTTGTTTTTGAAAACTCTTCTCCTGCTTAGTAACTTTTCTTCTTTATCAATCATTACCTCTGACTTCACTCTGCTCCTCTCCTTTTCAAGGCTGCCAATTTTATACAAGCATTCTTGTTTGTCTCGTACTCACAATATGAAATGCCTGTGTGTTCTCCTCTCTGAATGTCTTAACATCACTTTGTCTTCTCCAGACCCAGCAAGTCCCCAGCACTGTTTTTGATACTTCTCATTTTGACTACAACCTTCTTGTAAAATAGCCACCATTTTGTTTTGATTTATTTTTGGCATAATCATTTACCACTTCAACTGACTGTATGACAGCAGGTAAATTACTGAACTGCAGTAACATGATTTCTGAAAAGTTTTTTTCTGTGTATAGTTAAGGAATACTTCCACCAATACTTCCACCAATACTTCCATAAAACCAGCCATTTCCTTCCAATTGAAAGACTTGTATACTTCCATTTGTAAGTGTCACCTTTGAATTTTCTGATGTGCTTGTTGCAGATCCTCTAAAAGCTCAGTACAGTCTAAAAAAAATAATACTTAATCCAAAATAATAACAAGAAAACTCCATTTTGATTTCTTGCCATCCTGAAATGTATAAATACATTTCAATTAACTGGTCTCTTTTTGATCAATCATATTAAAGTATGTCAGCATTTCCCCATGGTTGTGTTACTCAACCACTGCTTAGAAAATAAACATATCTGTGATGAAGGCTGAATATTTGATGACACTACAACCATCTCAAAGGCAACAAAAATGAAAACATCATAGGATGGTTTCCAGACAATCTATGTCAAATATATCAGCTACAAATATGAATAAGGTAAAAACAGTAATACTCTCCTTGCTATCACACGTAGGTAGTTCCTGCATCATCTCTGGATGAAAATACAGTTTTCCAGACTAAATTCACTTTCCAAACTTTGGATGGTGAAACCTATTGTTCACTTATTATCCAGCAGGCGACAAGAAACATAAATGAGTAGCACTACTCTGGTGCCCTAAAATATGTGCTTTTTTCCTTAAATAACCTTACTGCGTTCAGAAAAGATAAATAATGATACTAGGTAAAAATAATTGCTTTTTTAAAAAGAAAAACATTATCTTGTCCAACCGTATTTCTACCAGTAGACGACATTCATTAACCCACAGCCTACTTTTCCAAGTTGTTCTCTTAAAGAAGCATTTATAAAAATGCAAAAGCATGTGAAACTGCCTGCATTCTTTTTTTTCATTGAACAAGGAAATATGATTACAGGACTAGACCTCTGTTCTCTTTAGTTTGTCTTCCATTACAGTTGAGAGGCAGGGGCACTGGAAGTAGAAATGCTTAATATACTAGACAGGAACAAATAGCTATTCTATATTCTCTTCGATTCCGCCGTGTCTTGAGAACACAGAGTGCTGTAGTGGGCTGAAGAAAGGGCACAGACATTCAAGCCCTGGCTTGAATTTTAATATTACTCTTGGCTACGGTTCTGCAATTTTGCTCTTCCAATCCTTCAAAACCTTTGCATAAATGAAACTGACTCATTGTAATATACTGAACAATAGTTTGGCCAATTATTTCAGCATTTATGAGATTTAAGGCACTGTTAAAAAAACATGTTGATTTCTGATATATAGGAATTTTATCAGCATCTTCTCTGGTAAAGCCTGAAACAGAAAACCATTTTGCTGCTTTATTCCATGACCTTAAATTGTCCTCCAGCAAATTTGCTAACATAATTTCTAGTCACACAAATATCTTTATTTTAATGTTTCACATTACAAACTATTATTGTTATTATTATTATCATTTTACTTGAAATTATTTTTATTATAGTTCACTCAGTGTATTAATGTGATTAATATGTAACTTTTCTAACAGATTTTCTTAGCTAAAGTTCCACTAGGCCACTTCTATGACTAGTTACATTAGATTCTTAAGAGACAAACAGAACCTAAAAACTGGAGAAGCTTCTGTGACAGAAGAAAATTCTTTGTATGAAAAGGCAATTAAAAGAGTGCAACAGCATTATTAGGTACCCATACTCCTCTTTGCAGCTTTCTGCTTAACACCAACTGCAGTCAGGGATTATGTTGTGTTAGTACTGCCTCTCTATTCACTGTGCAAACAGAACATTTAAAGCATTCTCAGATGAAAGAAAGCATAATCCTGTGGAGAAGGTAAATTCCATATTGAAAAGCTTCAAGGAAGCTACTGGTTACAGATCCAATATATCTCAATATCCAGGTATGAATACAGTGGCATCTTCTTCCAGTTGCTGTGACTCTGCTATGCCTTAAAAATGGATAATCAGGGTTTGTAAGGATATAGGGATGTCTAACAGGGACAGCAGTGTGCCCGCATAGCAAGTAACTCGCATCCTGGAATCCACGTGCTTGTGTTACACTGGTATTCCACTGCATCTCCTGCCTTTTCAGTATGTAGGGTGTTGGTGGGGTTTTTTGTTTGTTTGTTTGTTTGTTTTAATAAACAGAAAGAATCTGCTTGGAAAAACATCACAGTAATAGAGGTATAAGCTTCTTGATGCCCATTTTAGAATGTTTAGAACCACCCCAGCTGTCTCTACATCACATATCATTGACCCACCTGTGCATGAAAGACATTCCTGAAAACATAAAGTTGAATCTGTGCTTTTATCAGGCATCAGTCTTCAAAGAAAGACCTCGGACTGTGAAGTGCAGAGCAAAATTTTTGCTCAAGTCTTTATCTATTCTAAGTTCTGACAGTTGTGATTGTGGCTTTCCAAACCAACTCTGTGTATTCTCTGCAGTATTTGATGTCAGTGATAGTGTTCTTGAGGAAGAAATAGATTAAAAAATCATATAGATACTGCTCTGATATACAAAACACAAAAGTGACTGCTTTTCAACTCCCATATTGGTTTTCTATTGCTATTCTGCTACCTGTTTTCCAGTCTTGCAAGATTTCAGTCATACTCCAAAATTTACAATGTCTCAAGAGTAGGTAGAAAAGTACCATCTCCAGTGTGTAAAAACATGGAAGTTTTCTCTAAACAAGTATTGCTAATAGTTACAGATGTGCCATGTGCCATCTGCCTAGATAACAGAGTACCACATTTCTAAGCCTACCTCAGGTGGGAGATGGAGATGAAAAAATCTACACAGAGATTATTCTGCCAAAATTGCCCTGGAAAGTCTACAGTGAAGATCTGCAAATGTATACTGAACCTGTCATGCAATAGCTAACAAAGTCAGCTGGAAAAGAAGACACACTTCAGTACTGGCTCTCACAAGCAGTGCTTTTTTTATCTTGTAACTTCCTCTGATGCATTAAAGTGTCAGGGAATTGGAAACTGAACTGCCTTCTGCAGCTATATTCCTCAGTTCCTAGTTTACACAGATAATCTGGATTTTGCTGATCCTCTTTGCTCCTGATTCTTGAATTTTAAGATATGCAATAGCTCAGATTCAACAGGGAACTTTGAGGAGTTCAGCATGTAGAAAATACTAAAACTGAGAGTACAGCATTAACGTAGGAGGCAGTACAATTGGCCAATCATGTAAACTTTAATTTAAATGACTCAAAAACTGTTGCTATTAGAGTGAGACAATTATTATAGCCAACAGAAAGAGATCTGCAGCACAGAATTGTACCTATGTACTCTTAGGACTGAAAAACTCCCATTCACTTAAGACAAGGATCAACATTTAAATACAGGATGAAACCTACAATACAAATCTGTCTAGTCTTGCCTTATACTATTCCATTCTTACTCTACTCATCCCTATACTTTACAATGTGTTCTTTATTGTAACATCACAGTGTCTTTTGCAAGTGGTTAAAATGCTGTGATTAGCACCTTTTATTGTCTGATTCAGAGAGAACAACACTATTATTATCATCAGCGTTATCATTTCCCCAGTTAGATATGTTTCTTATTGCTACACATTTGCAGTAATGAAGACGGAGTTGAATAACTGCACTTTATGTTTGGGTTGAAAGAAAGTTTTTAGTTCCAGAAGAAAGATAGATTTAAGAACTTGAGACATATGGAAAATGCAGTTTGTGCTAAAAAAAAAAAAAAAAAAAAAAAAAAGACATTATTTCTGTCATATTTGATGGTACAACGAGGTTTCCAATTCAACTCTTCACAAGATGACTTTCCCACCATACATGCAGTAGATACCTCGGTTCAGTAATCTAATTAAGAATCAGCATAACTTATACCTGGATTCCCAAGGTTTGCACACACAGATAAATCATAACAAAATTCAAAGCTAAAAATCAAGCTAATATTAATGTTTAATATTATGCCAGAGTATTTCTTTACTAGTGCATGTGCATTCTAACACAATTATTTACAAAAGCAAATCTATTTTTGCTATTCTAAAACAGAACTATTTACAGGACTATTCTAAATAGTTTCTACATACTAAAAATTCCACACCAAAGTGAAAAAAACAAACAAACAAAAAAAAACCATCAAGCACACGCATTACAAAAGCATGAAATGTGTTTTTATTGTCTCATGCTTTCATGTGGTTTTCAAAACCCTGACAAACCTGGCTCAGAATGGTGTTTCTTTTTCGGCAATGGTTTGTCATCAGTTATTGTACCATTCACCTTTTTCTGCTGGTCCTCCCATGTAACTTCTAGCACAAACCAAAAAAAATCAGAAATATTATATGACTTATGTTATAAGATACCCTAATACCATTTGGGATAACTCGATCTAAACAAAATACCATCAACAGCATAGCAAAAACTTAAATTAGTTCCTTAGTTTAGAGGCCTGTGTTGAAGAGAATTAGCCAACAATTTAAACATAGAAAAGGATATACTATACGTATCTATGTTAATATCTATGTAATATATATCAAATATTCTGGTTTTATACTTAACAACTAGAATTTTAAAAGTTGACGTGATTTATATAATAATTTCTTTCATGTTAAATAATACAGCATATTTTATAGATTCTTAGGATATTGACATATTTTTTCTGAATTTAAAAAGACATCAAGCAAAAATATTTTGGTATGAAAGACTTCATAGAAGTATAATTCAAACAAACAAGGCAAAACCAAACCAGCAACCATGTATGTTTGTTTTTAAACTGGAAAAGTATTTAATAAATTGAGTTGTGTGTAATACTTAAAAATATTTAATCCAAATGTAGGTCAAAATCATTTTTTAAACTGGGATTTGATTTAAATTCAGTTGGTATTTTAGGCAGATGAAGTTACTCGATAAAAACTCTCCTCCTACTTACAGTTCCTATACTCTGAAACCAGCAACTGCACTCTGAATCTAAGGGCACTCAAAAAATGCTATGAATTTAATTATCCATACTCTAAAGATGAAACTGGGTGCTTAGCATAAAAGTATAGGTTTGAAACATTTTGGTATCTCATGTCAAAACCAAATTGGGACCAATCAATTTGATAAACGCACTAGGCTTCATTTTTGCCTTAGGCTGTTATGAATGTGCTTACTCCGCAAAACTCAAAGTTCCTCACAAACATTAAACACAGTCATAACCACTCGTACAATATCAGAGAAATAGCCAGTGGTGGAGAAGAATACAATAGATATAGAATTATAGAATCACAGAATGGCCTAGGTTGAAAAGGACCATAGTAATCACCTGGTTTCAACCCCCTGCCACAGGCAGTGTCACCAACCACTAGACCAGGCTGCCCAGAGCCACACATTTACAATCTTGTTAATTAAAATAAAACACTGATCTAAAGTAAGATTATCTCATTACATCTCTTTCTTTTTTTTTTTTTTTCTTTATTAATTGAGAAGAACTGATAGCTGGCATTCAAACTGTAAGCACATAAAAATGTTATCTGCAGTCATCCTGTAGCCATCACATCAGTGGCTATTCTGTAACAAGCTGCTGTCCTAAGTGAGGCAGCTTTGGCTTCTAAAACTGATGGAGTTGTAGAGTTCAGGTAACACATCAATAGAATTTTCAATATAATGATTTTATGACACCACAGATACGCACGCTAAAATAGAAACTGTCACTTTTCTAGTACTCTGTGTATTGCTGAACTTCAGAAAGAATGTTGTTTTTGTAGCTGTGAAACTAAAATCTTTTTTTTAATGCTTCTTCCTAACAAAACATGTCCTTTTCTTTATCTCTGTGAAAATACGCATTTATCCGTAAGTGAATCAGTGATGCATAGATGTTTCCTTTTTCCTAGGGGAGTTCAGTACAATCATTTCTTACATTACACGAATATTCTATATTAAAGTTTAATGTTTTACATTAAATATCCTATGTTAATATTCTATGCTAAATATAAGAAAGTGGCATATAATAAGAATTGTTGCCAATATCCATCTTTTCCGATCAGGAAAGCACCAGCAATGCTACAGCTGAACTAGAATGATGCTGCAAACTGCAGAATTACAAGATGATGCAGCAAAATACCAAGATGCTAACGACAGAGGATTTTCTTAGGCAAATACTAGCTTCTCCCTTCTTTTCTTTGCACTAAGACAGTAATAGCCCTTTAATCTATTACCCTTTCTTCTAAATTTTCTCACATACTTTCTCTTATATTAGCAATTTGTCCTTTTTTATTAAATTTGCTCAGCTTTTACTCTCTGCAGTCTCAACAATTTCTGTGAACCACCTTTTATCTGTATTTTTGTACTGATAGATTTTTAGTTATCATAAAGTCTTCACTTTTTCATAAGGACATAATTTAGTCATCTTCTTCTGCAAATGAAAAATTCCCAGGAATTTCTATTTAAATGTTGTAAGATGAAAGGAATTACATTCTCAATAATGTATGGTGATGACTACTGTAAAAATCAGTCAGAAGTGGATTGGCCAGTAATTATTAAATAAAGAAGTACAGCAAAAACTTAGTGAAACCATGGGATAAATGTCAAAAGTTGAAAAACTACATTTTGACCCGCGTACCTGTGACCTTTAACTCATGCATTAAGAATATAAGAAGAATTAATTAGACTTATATTTAAATTATACTTATATTGTAACTATATTTTACTTATAGGACAGGGAAATTCATATTATATGTTTTAATTCACAAAATAAAGTCTCTAAGACAATAAAAGGAGTCATCCTTCTCAAGAGCCCACCAAGAGAGAAATGCTCTCATCTTTGACAAATCTCCACTGAGGGAAAGTGGCTTCAAGTCATGACAGAAGAACTGTCCCAGCTGTACTACATCTCATCTGGGAGGAATCCAATCCCACCTTACACTGCTAGCGTGCTGTTAATGGCATCAAAGCCAGCTTCATGTGACACAAAGTCAGCACTGAAGGCAGCCTCCTGCTGCTCCTGCATCAGGGAAACATTCGGATGTCTCGGGGCTGTAGTTTCCACAAACTTGCTGTAGCCAGAGCTAGACAACAGTGCAGTTTCCAAAGACAAAGAGCATCGTTCACAGTCTTTTTCTGACATGATTTGAACATCAACTGGTGCATCTGCAGGTAATATTGTACCTGCATTCTACACCGTGCCAGAGAACACCATTGCTTAGCTTCTCCTACTGACACCACAACAGCTCATCTAAAGTTTTTCTCCTTGCAAACAGAGCCAAAACAGCAAATGAATGCTGAGATATCAATGCTGAGGTATGTTAACAGCATTTCAAAATAATCT
Source organism: Chrysolophus pictus (assembly GCA_037305975.1). NCBI lineage: Eukaryota > Metazoa > Chordata > Aves > Galliformes > Phasianidae > Chrysolophus > Chrysolophus pictus. The sequence continues at coordinate 76,219,699 of CM074577.1, read as the reverse complement.
GTTGTTCATGAATGGCTATTTAATCATCACAGTGTGGGTTTAACTAATGCAGTTTAAAAGTCTTACACAACTTAATTATTTATTGTTTCCATCTCATGTTCCTTATGAACTACATATTCTGAGGAAAAAAAAAGTGGGCTTCATAAAAAATATAAAAAAAAAAAAATAAAAAATATTGTCATGTAAGTATATTTCATATTTTCCTTACTAGTATAACAAAAGTTGCAGTGCACTGTAGCTGCTTCCTTTATTCCATAAATATTTTCTAAAAAAAAATGACTTGAAAAATACATTAATTATTTGTATTTGAAAATCAATTAACAATTCCAGTCATCCAGTAGCAGGCTCATCATATTCTCCAGAAGAAAAAACAATTAATTTTGTTCTAAATTTATTTTTAACTATCTTACTAGCAGGTTTCACTATGTGGGGAATAATATAATCATCTTCTGTTGCTTATTTTAGAGAAAACTTGTAGATGCAGTCAAGTAAAATCACAAAGAGAACTTGTTAGAACACTATCTAGTAGAGTCACAGAATACTCTTAGCTAAAACTCAAAATATCATGTTAATGTGTTTAAAGATATAATAGATCGTCAAACATGAAGAAACATCACAAAAATCTTAATATACCAGAAGAAAAAAAATACAATCATTAACGGTACATTAAATATACTAATATTTAATAATGTCTATTTATTATTATACATCAAAGATATCATATTTAAGCCACTATCAAGGCTTTCTTCTAGGATCGTTTGGGGTAGAGAACAATTTGTTTGTTTCTTATTTTCTTAGATGCTTTTAAAATATGGCAGTTTTGCTCCCTCTTCTGGTTATATGCCTGAAACACGTTGGAAATAAATACAATAGAGCTGGTCTGCTGGCCTCTTAAGAATAAGCTTATTCTGAATATCTCCCAATAGTAGCTCTCCTGACTGACTCGTCTGGGTGAGCACTACAGGGTTATGTTGGCAGGAGTGCTTTAAGGCAGGAGAAGGGGTGCAAAGAGCTTATGGAAGAGATGGAGATTACACAGAGGTACCTCTGATGTTTCTGCAAGACACTTAGACACAAGACCTTGGAGACTGGGAACGCAGAATCCCTGTTCAGCATTGCTACCTATTTGTTCTGCTCATATTTCTTTCCTCCAGCACTTTGATCTGTCCTGCTTAGGACCAAGCACTGTGCCAGGTGAATTTTTGGTCAGACTGAGTATGGTCTTCATGTTGTTATTAAAGACAAAATAATGATTAATTAACTTAAATAATGCAAATTACAATTAACAACCAACATAAAAGCAGAGCAAAATGCAAGCTCCTGCTCTGCATTTCCCTTCTATAGGCTTTGTTGAAGTTTGCACTCCCATTCCCTGGAGTGTCAGTGAGTGCTCCATGCACACAAAGATAGGTGAACAGCCTACAAATCCATCTGGCAGAGTGCAGGATGTAAGGTTTATCTTGGTCTAGGGATTTGGTTTTATTTTTCAGGCTATTCTGCCCATGTATTCCATACTTATACACCCTAAAACATCTAATATTAAATTTGAATTCATGAATGGAAATTCTTCATGCAAATTCTGAAATAAAACAATGATTCATACAAAGCATTACTTGATATCTTGAATTAAAACATGATTACATCTATAGTATACACCTATAGTGCGTATACTTGAACAATCATAAACTTGAGGGGGGATCTTCTTCTAATAAGGTTTGTTATTACCAACAAGTTACACCACCCAATTGAATACATAAGCCTTTGATTTGAGTACTATTTCCAAAGCTTTCTGGCCTATTATGATGCTCATGTTTCTTGGCAGGGAACAGAGTGCACTTGAGGAGCTGAGGAATTCAGTTGCCTTCATGTGATAAAGGAGAGCTGCCTGAGAAGCCTGAGCTGTCCCCAGAGCCCTTCACCAAAAAGCTGGAAGATGCCTCAGCCTCCCCTCTTTTACTCTAGGGCTTTTTCAAGCTGAAGCTCTTACACTGGGTCCCAGCTACACCTGCTAGTTTTGGTCCTGCTTCATCATCAAAGACTCATTCTGGGAATGGTCCTGAGCCCCATCCTGCCTTTTTTACATGCAAGCCACTGGACAGGGATGGTCTGTCTCGTGTTATTCCTGGTGCCTCACTCCTGGCTCTGGCTGAGCTGCCAGAATCTAATGGGTGCCTCACCTCTGTTTTGTGTTCCTGTGGGTTTTTTCATTCCACCATTTCCCAGAGCAAGGAACGCAGTTATGTGCTTTCCTACAACTAGAGTAATCTCAATAACTCTATACAATACTTAAACCTTACTTTGCGCAAACTAGAATTTAATTAAAATCTAGTATTACTCTCCCTAAGTTCTCATAATATATTCTCATAATGCATAAAGATATGCCAGATACACTCACAGCACACATTAAACACATTTAGTATCATTCTTCATGCAAAATTCAGAAGCTGCCATGGTCTCTTAGTGAAGTCTAGATTCCACAGGCCAGGGAAATAGAGAGCCCATAAGACTCATGGCTGGTTTGTTTAGTCAGTCAGGCAAAGTGTAGGAATCTCAAATGACCTTAGATAGAAGAAGATGCTGAGATCAGCCAGCAGGATGGTAGTCCCTCTGGCATAATGGCCACATGCCTGTTTTTCAAAAAAACATACGTATACATGAGTACTGCAAGTTCACTTGGGATCACTTCTTTGACTGGGGTCCTTTATTCTGCCTGGTTTGCATTTCAGTCACCTAAATTCTTAGACTGTGCCTAAACTGTGTGCCAGATCTGGAATTCTATCCTTTGAAATTCCTGTTCTAGTCCTCCAGGCATACAGACATACATGGTGTGGCGGGGCTCCCACACATATGGAAAACACAGTGCATGGAAAGGTGACAACATGGTGGCTTGGTCTTGTCTCAGTATACATGTAATATACAAGTAGACTCCAGACACTTCTAATCTGGAAGATAAAAACTGTAAGTATATTTGATTCCCATAATATCAACAAAGCTATTGTGTAACTATGTAAAATATTCCTTAGAATGAGGGAATTGATAACCCCAAAGGCTTCAAATTCTGCTTCAGGAACTATAGCATCTTTTATGTATCTGAAATTAAAGCAGTAAAAGACAGAAATATTAGAAATACACAAATGATCAAAAGGTGTCATACAAAACACATGAAAAATGCTAAAAAACTGAGGTAAAACTGAAAAGATCATGTTTTTTATAATGAATATTCAAAATAAAATATAAGACACTAACCACTCTTTTGGACTAAAAAAGCTCTTGCAAAAGAAGTTCTATAACAGAATGAACCCATTAGGGAAATTAAAAAAAAAAAAAACAAAAACATATTAAACTATCTTTAATACTGGTTAGTATGATTTAATTTAATTTATTGTGCAAAGTATCTCTTTCAGGTTTTGATGAAGGAGTAGAAAATAAACTAAGAAGGGAAACACCTTTAGCTTGACTTCATCACTGATTATGAGTTTGTGAAACTAGCCAAGACAATGGCAAAAGCCTCCAGCTTTCGCAGGGTTAGAATTTGGATGTTAGAAGTATAACACAAAAAAACCAAAGAGCAGTCTGGTAGGTAAAATGAAGTACGTTTACAGCAGCTGACTTCCAGCTTTCAACTTCATTCAGAACTATTTTGGCACAGCTATAGAGTTAGAGAGGTGCCCCCAGTCAATGTTTTATGGGCTGAGCCCTTCTGCAAAGGCATCTCGTACAGTCAGTCTACATTGTGTGCGAGAGGAAGAGAAAAATAAGCAACGTATTAAAAATAATGTGTCTCCCAACATAGTGAATAAGCACTGGCAAAACTGAACCCCAGCCTTCCTCAAGAGCTATATTCCCCCTGCTACGATATTCCAGCGTAGACAAAACCAAGTATAGCACAAAATGGTGCAGCTAGGGCTATGACTCACAGGGGCTCCTGGTAGAGATGAAAATGTAAGAGTAATTATAGAAATTTTCATAAAGCCAAGGCACCATCTAGGTGATATTTCATTATTGACGAGATTAAGTCCAAATGTTGTATTGCTTTAGAAGTTCTTGGATAAATTGTAACACATTTCTTCAAATTTATCACAGCAATTTAGAAGCATGAACTTGGATAAAATTTCAAGTAAGCAGCTGTGTTGTTCATTACAACTATCCTCTTCTATTTTTAAGTAATAAATTATATCTCCATGTCAACATTTCATGCTTTGCATTAAGCTTATTTCTACAGCACATGAACTGGAATATCCAATACAAAAAGAATTAGACAATAGAGTTGATTGCTAACAGTAGGATATGCTAATAAAAATGGTACTGCTCTCTCCATATTAGTAAACTTGTGCCAAACTTGTAAAATACACAGCTAAGGAAGGTAACAGAATACAGCCCTGGTGATAAGTAGACTGTTTTGTAGATATCTGTGAAATATACTTGGTCTTTTAGGGTAAGACAAATTGAATTCCTAAATGAGGAAAAGTGCAAAACCAACCCACTTATTCTAAATAGGCAAATTGATTACATATCCAAGTGGTATTCAACAACAGAGCTAACACCAAAAACAGATTTCTTAGCTTCTGAGTCTAGGAAAGATTTTAAAACCACTGCTGAAAAGAATGACTTTAAGTAAAACAACACAATAAAATTGAACATACATGAAGTTACTGATTTTGAACTAGGAGAACTATGGAAACACACACACATGCAGCAAAAAACAAAGTAAGCAAAAATATCCACAATTCACTAACAACACCATCACAACTTGCCTTTTCTCCCATTAACAGGTGGGGTTTGATGTTTTTCCTCACAATCTTTATAACATTAAAAACAGACAATGATGATTAACAACTGGAACAGATGTCACAATGAGCAATGTAACTACAGCACACACAAATATTTTGCAAACTATGTTAGCACAATCCCATGCACTATGTTTGAATATCACAAAACACAGAGTGAACACTACACACATATGAGTGAACAATGCACACTTACAGACAAAATCACAACAAAAGCAAGAAGAATGTACACTGCACTATAATGTAAAAAAGGGAAAGCCGGGATCTTAAAGGACACTTTGGATGCTTTAGTACAAACTACAATTTAAAAAACAACTCTGCTTACCAGCTGCCCTCTCTTAAAATTATTCCAGCATTCAGATTTCTGAACAAGTAATGAACCTATCATAGTAATTACTTCCGATTTTAAGAAGAAAATAGTGATCCGTATTTTCTTCTATTAACTAACAAGGGGAGCAGGATCCTGGTCATAGGATTCCAAATAATCTGTGATTCAGGCAGTTACAGTATACAGCAGGATGGGATTTCAGGCACATTTATGCTTAACTGGTAACTTTCCCTACCAGCTAGCACTAGATGAGTTTTTGGCTCAGATTATCACATCCTTGGGGGTTCCTACAGGAACACCAAATTCTCTCCACATAACTGTGGTAATAACTGCACTACATTGTCATTCTCGGGGCTGTGCTCCACGAGCTCTGAGCTATGGACCACACTTCCTACTTTTAGGCAGCTGAATTTAACACTGACCTACCTCGAATATTTACAACCGCAAAACCTAATCTGTGCTGCTCTTCCACATCCATCATAGCTGACATAATGTCACAGAAAATTATCAGCAGGGATAACAAGTAATTTTTGAGAAAAAAGATATCTACCTTGAAGAGTAAACCAAGATGTGACCTATTAACAGTGCATGCAACTGAACATTTATGCTTTTACAATTCTTCCATCAAGAAAAATACGCGAGAGCATAAACTACAATGGTTGAAAAATCTCTGCTTGTCTCTGAAATCATAGGAAGTGTGTTTTCTAGAATTTGAATGTAAACTCATACATTTTAATCACATAGTATTTGAGTTCAAGCATTCGCATGTTTGATTTGATCATCTTCTATCAGCTCTCATCACACTAACTTCCTTTGGCTGATGACTGAAATGTCTTCCCAGCAGGATGAGGGACATCATGCAAACCGTTCTAAGAATTTCAGTGTAATGCCCTTTTTCACTCTTTGTTCAGCATCATCACTCTACCTATACAAACTTGGAAAGAAAAAGTATTATGCTACAATAATATTGACTTCCTTGCCTGCCAAAGTATGCATGAAAAGTAGTGTGTACAATGTCTAAGATCTGGCTAAGGCTGTAGCTTGATAGTACTGACAGAGTAGAGTACTTTGACAGAGGAATAAAATCGTAAAGTGATTTTTGTAGGCTGAACTATTTATAGCATTCACAAACTGGCAAATAAACCATGATATATTTAATTTATTTGTCTCCAGCTTAAAATTTTTCTCTGGATTTTGAGTTTTAAAACAAGCTGGCCAGCAAAGGTACCCTACATGCTTATGGGAAAATGTTTCTAAAGCGGATAGGCACTTGTGGTCAGACAGACCTGCCTCAGCCTCTGATTCCTGTACTCCAATACGCTTGTTTTCTTCATCTTCTGCTGCATTTGTACAAGCAAGGTATGAAAGGGGGGAAAAAAGCAAGACAAAAACATGCATGCTTTGTTACAAGCTGATCAAAGAGGTAAACATCAAACAAAAGACATCCACAATAACATACAAACCCTCAGTCTGCAGCATACATTATTTTCTGAGTGAATTACAGATTAAATAAGTGCTTTTGTTATATTTAGTATCATCTCTAACAACTTCAGTGAGTTTCTTCTGTAAGTAATGACATTCATATGCAGTCATTTTCTTAATAAACTACTGAAACACTGAAAAGTAGACATTAAATACCAAGGCAGAGAAAGCAGACATATACTGATACATCATTGGTTCACAAGCATCTACTGCTTGGCTTTGCTTTAGTTTCTCTAGCAATAGAGGACCAAGCCCACATTCTCAAAAAACATATTTAAAACTGCGTACAAATCCTAAGCAAGTGGGCATACTCACTACCTCAATATGTGCAGGAGAAACAACTCAAACATTTTTCCAGGTTGGAAAAAACAACACCTCAATTTTCCAGGCAATTGGCTTTGCACCTGGATTTCACAGAATTCATAAAGACAAGCACTTCTCCATCAGTACTTACAGGTAGAGAAAAAACACTGGCTAGAGCATACCTAAATCTTAGAGAACATTGAAATAGCTGGAAACAACAGCGAAGGTATATATATGACTAAAGACAAGCAACACAGATCCACTTGTTTTATCTCATTAACAAAGAAGCAAAAATTGCTTTCATGACAAAACTCACCTAATACCAGTTAACAGCAGAAATAACACAAAGTTGAGCTGAATAAATTGTGCAGCATAATCCTGCTTTCACTTAAATGCCATTTATTAGGCACGTTCTGATTGATGTAATATACTATAGCTCTTCAATGTTCAGATTATAATTCTTACTGACTTTTTTTTGTACTCTTTTTTACAGATTCTTTACAGTTATCTCATTATTTGTATGTGTAACTACAGAAGTCACTGAATTATTCTACTTCAGGATTAGCTTGCATGCAATCAAAATTTTCAAACTGCTCATTCTAGCAGTGATTGCTAAGAGGGAGAAAGATTAAGGTAATAATCAATGCCAACATAATGGAAACTAATTTCTACCCAGATATCTCTTCTGCAATTTCGTGTTAAAAGCATGGCATTTAAATTCTAATTGAAATTTTGTCCATGTTGTAAAATATTCAGTAGACACACCATGTCTACAGTCAAACTTCTCTTATAAAAAAAAATGTCACATATAAACGCTGTGCCAAGCATTTTCCACAATTTATTTTTCCATGAGAATTGAACTAAAATGGTTTTGGCACTTTTGTACACCAGCATATAAATAAAGCATGGTTGTCATGAGCACAGCTGTATGACTGTTTGCTCATTGGTTTTTTTTATGCCCTTGCTAGACTCAAACCTGGAAGTTAATACCTTCAAATGGTATGAAGACAGAAGTGTTTAATTCCTCCTTTTGGCATTCTAAGAGCAAAGTATGAACCGTTACTTATGGCTCTTATGAACCTTTCAAGTAATCATCAGCCTTGTGTTATGGGTAGCATTTCCTCAATTTTTTCACTGGAAATTGTACTAACGCAAATAAAATATTTTAATAGTCCTCACAGCACTTAGGGGCTGAAATCTGCCACTTCCCCAGAAAGTGAACTAAGCATCCACAAGTAAAACACAAAGGCATATTTTTTTGCAAATTCTCAGGAGAAATCAACTACTTGAGGTAGCTTCATGCAAGGCAGCCGCTTGCTGTCAAGTACACATAGTGCAAGAATTATCCTGTGCAAGAACTAGCATCGCACAGCCAATACCACAGAAAGACATGCACAAAAAGGGAGGGAGCGCAAAGATATTTCTGCATTTTTTATTCTGCAATTTGACTCAGTCATGAAGTTCTTAACCTTTCTGAAGTTAGTCCAGGTTCCTGTTCTACTTGATATATATGTGATCAATCATGTCATACAAAGCAAACTGCCAATATGCCATGTATTTTTAAAAGGCTGTGAAAACAAAGCTGATGGAATACAATAGAACTAAGACCAGTGTGAATACAGGTTCTCTGTAATTTTTCCACATTCCATCAAGCCATGATAGATCACTGAAAAACACAAAGTAAAATTCTTTCTCATTTTGCAAAATTATGTCTCAGCTCACAGGAAACAATGCTCTGATTGAGAGAAAATAGTAGTAAACAGTAGCTCTGTTTTCTTAACTATCACCTTATCTCAGCAACTCACATTCCATACAACAGTACAATTGTCAGTATAGCTATTTTCTTTTCAAAAACATGAAAATGTAGGAGTTATGGCTGTCAGCTATCTCTGATTAAAGTTAATCATCTACTGCTGTTAATTCCATTTGTAGGTAATTTTATTCTGGAATAAGTCCACCCATATCTGAAATTAGGAGAGGCCACTAATAAGTATTAATGCCAGCTTTAATGGTCTCTGAAATAACTTATCCAAGACACCAGATTATTATGAGATCATGTAATTATAGTCTGAACCACAAAGCATAAATAGAACAGCAAATTCTGTCTAAGCTCTACTATTTGCTAAATTTCTCAGCACTTCAATTTTATACTTTCAAGTTTTATCATGGTTGCATGGCTTGACGTAATTTTCTAGTCTTTTGTCTGAGTGAATGATGATGTGGGCTTTTTTTTAACAGAGATAAAGAGAGAAATGGTTATATTTATTCTTAAGAATGAAAAGGAAAAATCTCCGTCAGGAAAAAATATTTTGTCTTGTAATTAAAATCAAAAGGGCTAATACTGAATATTTTTAAGATCACTTTATGTTGACCTACTTCAATTAGTAGCAAGCAGTTCATTCTTCTATAAGCATTAAGAAGAAGAAATACATGGCCACAAATGAGAGAAAAAAATCTTGATAACACTTAGAGGTTATAAATATTACAGTATTCACTTATTGTCTATCACACAAGTAATACAGAACATTTAAGAAGTATATAACTATTTCAATGCTAAAATGGGGTTCAATTTAATAATCTTGTTCCTCTACTCTCCTCAGAGCTTCTCTTCTCCAAATGGAACAAACCCAACTCCCTCAGCCTTTCTTCATTGGTGAGGTGCTCCAGCTCTCTGATACGTGCTTCAGAGACATACAGTGACTCTTTCAACAGGTTGATCTGACACTTGAATGTGTGGCAGCTGCACTGATTAAAGAATTAGCCACTATTTCATGATGACAAAAGACTGTAAATGGAATACAGCTAATCATACCTGCACGTTCTGCTAATGAAGGGAACTGAGAAGAAGGCATGGGTGTTAACATTCTACTGTTAGGAATGGACATTGATAGCTACCTGGATAGATTTCTTAAAATAAACTTCTCTAGCTCTTCTGGAGTTTTGAAATAAGGCATACTGGGAAAATTCAGATGTCCTGGAGCAAAGATCTGCAACCATGTGCAGTTCACTGAACTAAATCTCAAAACCAATTTCATTAAATTCTGATCCTAATCTGTAAAACAAGTACCCAGAGTTTTCTTCCTGAAGCTTCCTTCCCTTCCTGTTCAAGTCACATGGCTGTAAGGAAGGTTCTCAGATGGAATACTGCACTGGAACAAGAAATATCCTGAACTACAAATAGCTTCTTCATTTCTACCTGAGTCCCAGTACTTTCACTATATTTTAAGAAATGTTATGCAATCACAGCAATATAACAGATTATTCAAATTTATACAAATTCAATGAAGATAACGTAGGAGCTACAGAGGCATTTCTTGTTCTTTTGCAAAAATCAAATGGCTTCTAACAATTGTTTGTCTAAAACATATATTTGATTAACTCCTTTCATCAGTATAATTTTGACTTAATTTTGTCAACAATAACATCCTTCATTTTGAAATACAGAAAGATTAACCTTCCCAGCATGTTTCCTTGCAATATAAAGATCCTCTCCCTCATTTAGGTTAATTATATGCTTCTGTAAGAACAGAAAGGACTACTTCTCTGAGACAATGACATTTTCTAATACAACCTTCCTTACTAAGATAACTCTTCAGATTATCAGCTGATCATATAATAACACATACAAGTCTACTTAAATATCTGTAAGATTTTCAGATTTACTCACTGATTTATTTGTTAAATAATAACATAAATCCCTTTACAACTCAGCGTTTTTAAGTCTACCAAATATCTGTTTTTTTTTTCTTGCACTTCAATTGCTTAAAATAACCTTTTGTAAAATGCAATTCTCCAACAGTAAAAAACGATTATTAATCGTAATTATGTTCTGTCATTGCTAAAAGTTAGGTAATCTTCTGTTCCTGTAGAGGGTTATTCCTTTTATAGATAAAGATTAGTTACCTTAAAGAAAATGTAAAATCCTAAAGATGGATAGAAAAGGCCTCAGAATAAAATTACATTGTAATTGGAATATGATCTCTTAATTCATGACAGGAAATTACACAGAATACTGTGTGAAAGCCAGAAAACTATGGTCTCTGTTTTTAACAACACCTTTATATATGTAAAATAAAATATGTAATGTGTCTAAGTACTGTGGCTTGAGTCTCTCGTGACACTGATTGCATTTTGAAACTCTGCTAACTGTGGATTTCAAAATTTTCCATTGCCCATATTTTCCAAAAAGACCACTTTAGACAGAGGTATGGAAAAATATTACTCAGTCTTTGAGTAAACACAAACAGAGTTTCTCAAGTCCCATCAGTACTTACCAGAGAAATTAATTCTAGCAATCCTATAAAAAATAATTATTTCATTGTATTTATTGTATTTCTCGCTACAAAACCTATGTTGTAAATAAGATTGCTACTCTCTCTAATCAAACACAGTAAAAATATACAGTACTTCACAATAACTGCCCCGGAGAGCTCACAGTCTAAGTAAATATGCTAAGCAGAGAGCAGGGTAAGTGGTAAAACATGAAAGCGTGTATAGCAATGACAGTAAATATCAGGCGATTAGATGTGATTATTTCCTGGCACATCTAACTGTATTTCATATTAGCATTTCACAACACATAAGACGACGGAGAAATGAATATACCAGTGTGATGATCTGAGAAAACAGTTTCTTGTCATGAAGTTTTGCTTCCAAAATGGAAATAAGCACCATAAACATTGTAAATACTAAATAAAAAAGTCTGATGAGACAAATACAGTTATACTACATGTAAGACCCTCAGTGATATAACAAAGGACTGCAATTGATATCTTATGTGTGGTTAAGCAAATTAAATGGTTTCAATTGTAAAAAATATAAGGGAATATAATTTTAAGAGGAAGTACTATCACTTTCTTTAAAAGACTATCTTGATTCAATTAATTTTCACTCCTATATTCTTAAAAAAAAATCTACTGAGCAATTACATAAATTACATTTGCAATAAAAACATGGTTTTGATTCAGTGCATGGTTGACATTAAACATGTTAAATAGCCTCATGTACTTAGATGTCAGTATCTGCATGAAGTACTAATCCTGAAAAGATGCAACTATGTAGATTAACTGGCTTTCATATAACTTGAAGTACTCTTATTTGTTTAGTGTAAATCCTTTGTTTTAAAAATGGGTATATGTCTAGGTACTTTTCAATGATTATTGTGTTCAGATAATTCCACTCATTCTTTTTTCATCTAGAATCCCATAATACCTATGAGTCATAGGTCTGAATATAAAAAAGACTGAACAATTATCACAATGTTTCTGACTACGTCTATGCAATAAAGTAACATCAATTGCAGTTGGGTTTATTTTTCCCCAATACAGCCTCTCAAAAAGGCTTTCGGGTGAAAAACGAACCCTCCTTTATGTACAGACCTTCATAAGGTTCTATCTCCTTGTCTCCATTGTCTAGGGAAAGTAACAAAAAGAAAACAAAAAAGAAACAAAAAAAGGGAACCAAAGCACAGGGGTTAAAAACAACATAAGTTTTACAAAAGATACAATATACATGTTCAGAAGGATTAAAAAAAAATAGAAAAGGAGCGCATATGACCATTTAAACTGATTTTGCACAACACATTTAGATATTGAAAGTGGAAAGGTGAAAATGTATTTGCTATCAAAAACATGTCTACAGTCTTTTTTCTAAACATTTTGGAAGATGCCTCCATTGACCAGTGCTTTTACGAGACATTAAAGATCAGCACAACAACAGTAACAGTAAAGCATGAATTATGAAATATCTTGCTGGCCTTTCCTATTTTAAAAGTTATTACTTCTTTTCTTGCTCTTCCTGTTTCAGGGTGCACAGGTTTTATATTAGTACTCTGTAACACACACCAACTAGCCCACAAGTGATCAGCTAAGCTACTAACTCCCATAAAGGAGTTTTATCACTAAATAACATAGAAAAGATCATTTCCTGCACTTGTTGAAGTCAATGACAAAACATCTCTTGAGTTCAGAAGGAACAGGATTATGCTAATAGTTCATATTGTTGATCACTACTGCAATGCTGATGATCCAATTCAGTCAAGCGTACAGTAGATGTTAAAATATAATAAAATGCAATACAAAATACAATATTATCAAATCCTAGTTCTGTGCACAAGAACTCAAGAGTTTTAATTCCCCAAAGAAAAATAAGAAACACACTTGACCTCCACGAGCATTTTGCAATGTCATTAAGGAGAAAACCACACACTTACTTCTCTCCAAAGTCCCTTTTGGTGGGAGCTGTGGTAACTGCCTGCCCCTTCTTCCTACTACTGGAGTACTTGATGGACTTGTCTGAACAGACCCAGTTCGAGGATGTGACCTATGAGACATATATCAAAACAAACCACAGCAATTAAATGGCACATTCATCCTTAAATACCTTCAAGAACTGATAAAAGTACTAATTAAATTTTGGCTCACTAGGGATCCTTGCATTCCCATAGTGAAACTACTAATTCTTTAAAAACAACCAGAAAAAAAGAAATATCTCTCTAGAAAAAAAAGAAGAAAAAAACCCAAACAAAATCAAAGCACATAGGCTAAACTAAGGCTAAGCACCCATAAGATGATTGTTTGCACAGTCAAGCCAGAAAATGTACTGTATGTACATTCATGCGCATATGGAAATAACACATGCATGCACATACAATTATTCACAGGCCAAATTCAACTATCTTTATTCAATTTTTATTTGGTTAAATTCCCATTGAGTGGTAAAGATATTATAGGGATTTAAATAAACAAAGTAATAAACTGAGGAAAGACGCTGGGATTTGACAACTGTCACTGGGGATTTGATGATACTATCTCTCACTCTCAGAAAGCAAAAGAATCTCTTCTGCAGTTCCAAAATAAGGAGAAGCGTGCTGAATATCTAGACCAAAATGTACTCATCTTTTTACTGCATTATGTTTAAGCTCAGAGTAATGTATAGATATCTGCAAAGTGTCAATCACTAAAGATAAAGTATTTAACAGGAACGATACAGACTATGGCACAGTAAAATGTAGTCAGAAAAAATGGTGGTTAAAATGGAAGTTAAAACACAAAGTTAGTACAGTCCAAATGAAGAAACATTTTTGTTTAAAAAATAAAGTTTCATTTGATGTTATGATGGTTCCTCCATAACTGATGTCTGATGAACACAAACAATTTCTCATTCTGTAAGATAAGAATATGATAGTTATGAGGTGCTTCATGTGGGAAACTATCTAGGATTCCTGGTCAATGAGAAATCACAAACAAATGTAGTTAAATAGTTAGTAGACACTTTAAAATGGCAGCCACACCATTATATCCAGAGTAGAATATAAATAGTGTGTTGACACTGACAAGGTTAGTATCTATTGCTACTAGTGATCAGCTAAGGATGAGAGGCGATACCAATTAGCTACTGGGAAAATAAAATGGTGAGCTGGTGGGGCAGAAGGGGATTAGTCTGATTGATTTGTCTGTTTCACCTCGGTAAGGCAGGTGAAGGAGGGGCAGATCTTCCAGTCATTAATGAAGGCATCGACCTGATGAGGTTTGAGTCAGGACGCTCTGTGGATCGGGAGCGGGAGTTGGTCCGCTCTAGCATAGGACGTTGCTCTGTTGATCTGGATCTTTGATATGGCTGTCTATCTGCTGCTTCACAATTCCTGTAATGTTAGTCAAAAAGCAGCTCGGTTGACTTTTCTATTAGTTGTAAAATATGCTGCATGATACTGGTTTGGAGAAAGTCATTTTGTTATGCACATTTTCTTTGGTAAATTTCTGAGTTTGCTTCTTGATTACATACAGTTTTTTAAACATGTATGCTTTGGTTTGCTCCAAACTCTTGATAAATGGGCTGAAATGTTTCCAGTGTCTCAGTAATGACTATCTATGCAATAGTCTGTTTCCTGACAATTTCCGAGTAAAAAATATTGTTGTTTTGTAATTAATACATCAACGTTGGAGGAAAAGAATAGATGATACAATTCTCACTGAAGCTTAACTGTGCATTTTAATTGAGCATTTTAACTCACATGACTAGATTTTTTTCAGACTGCATTATCTTCAGAGGTGGTGCTCTTTAACAACCATTTGTGGGAAAGTCCATAGCAAATTCAGTCATGTTGCAGATGTTATAATTACTACATAGCACTGTTAAATGCTACTAAACTCAAGATGTCTGCCAAAATACTGGCTACGCTATAGTGACAGATCCATATGCAGTACAGAGTACAGTCACAAGATCTACAATGCCATCAGTACTGGCAGAGGTTCTTTGTAGTGGACAAATACTGGTTCACAATAGAAAAAATATAAAATCTAACCTTCAACCTAAAGAACAGTGACAAAACAGCAATTAAAACAGTCAGCTTTGGAGACACAACAGAGAGAAAGCACACCAATCAGAAAATAAATTTTTGGATGATCTAGTTTCGCCTCCTACTATCATAGCCAATTAATCATGTATTTTCTTTTAGAAATTAAACAAATCTCACCTTTCTTGACAATGTAACTGTTCTGTTTTCAAGGAGTACTAATGGCTAGCAATGTGCTAAAATAGATAAAATTACAGCAATTTTATAAGTAAAAAATACACCCTCCTGAAGCTTATTAATTTCATACTCCTTCTATGAGAGTACCTGCATGGCAACAGAATAAACACCATGAATATATGTATCCTTTTGATCTTTCTCTTGAACTGTGCTGTGCATTTTGCAATGAAGTCAGAGTGACTGGATGTGCAACAAAAAGCCAAACTTTATTTAGTATCAAAAAAGAAAGAGACATACTACAGCCTCATTATGAGGAGTCTTAGGTCATTAACAGCGCTTTTTTTCTAAAACACCATAATAAGACAGAATGTACTTTTCTCTATGGTGGCTAACTTTGCTGAATGGGTGGATGCTCATTAAAATGAATGTCTTCCATGAGGTAATAACTTGATTCTTTGAGGACAAGGAATGGCCACAGACAAGTTCAGAATAATACCATTCACCAAGAACCTATGTCTACAAGCTCATAACAAGCAAACACACCACAGCGAGAAACATAAGCTGAGGCACTAAAGTATCAGAAGAAAAATACAATGAGCCTGGAACAAAACCACAATAAAATTACCTCACTTCTTCTTCTATCAGTTCTGTTTCTGAATGGGAAGCTTCATCAGCAAAAACATCCACTGTCTCGCTTCTTTTACATTGTGGGCAGACAAAGAAACACAACCGTAGCTTTGATTTGAATGTTGCTTAGTTTGGGTAACTTTTTAAGAGTTTTCAGTGCTATAAAAGGTGCACAGTGGTTAAAAAATAGCTTTGACTGTGGGAATGTGAAATGATTCCTTGATTCTGCATAACTGCAGTAGAGAAAACAGCCAAGATCAAGACAACCCACCCCTATCATTTGTAATCACATGTGTAAGATTAGTGAGCCCACAGAGACTTCCTTTCTTATTCTGGTTTCCTACCAAAAGTGGGCATCATTCCATCTCCAATTTCTCCTTCCCAACAGCAGGACATACAGAGCAACAGGTGAGCAGCAACCATGATTCACTTAAACACTTCATGAGAAGATAAGCCTCTTTCATTTCTTACTCCTAAAGCCTCATTCTCTTTAGCTGTTAAATAAGAAGTTGGTTTTAGGATGTTAGAGATCTAACTCACTGCCTCATTTAGAAGGTAGGAAAACTTCTTTTTACCATTAAGGCTTAGCGGGCATGTTTCTGTTCTTTCTGTACTCTCTGAAGAATATCACGGTGCCACATATATATATGTATATATAAAATATATATATAATATATATATATATATTAGATATATATATATCTAAAAGCCTCATTTTTCATATTCAATAATTAATCTAAATATTCCATTTACTTCAAGCTGCACCTGGCATTTACTTCAGGTGGAAAAAACAACTGGGAGTTCCAGTAAGTGAAGAAGAACACAGAGTTTTGCTTTTTGATCAACCTTTGGTGCCACTGTCGCTTTTGTAGATCAGAGGATCTGAAGTCTAAGTTGAATCTTGAGGTTCAGTTATTACCTTCAAGTTACAGGTTTGGATGCTGCAAATGTCTGAATACCCGCAGTGTAGGAAATGGAATGGTATATAAGCACAATGACAGCCTTCTGTGTGAATCCATCCCTGTGGGGCTTTTAATCATACATATCCAGAAAACAATTAAAAAGACACATTAGTGTCTAGAGTGAAATGGGCATATTCTTTGTTCTAATGCTTTGGGATTTTTTTGTCCTTTCCAGAAATGTACTATAATATCCAGGTCTTCAGACAAGAAATGTCCCCTTTATAGAAATAATCCCACTCCAATAATCTGCTTGAGCAGCAAAGCTCCCCATCTAACACAATATACAACTACACATTAGCATCACAATTTGGTCATAGGCACAAAGGAGGGGCGTTGAATTAAAAAAGACATTAATGACTTTTCAGACTACATTCTTGAGTGCTTATGCTCCCAAGTTATCTAGATGATACTTTCTTCTAGTCTGACTGGAAGTCATAAAATATGAACCACTTTTAAAATTTGATTTTTAAAGAGGAAAAAATGATAGTCAAGGTATTCATCAGTCATATAATATTTTAAAGTACACAGCAGCCATTTATCTCTGCCAACAGACTTGTCATTATAAAAAATAAAGTTAATGAAATGTCAAATAATGACTTTCCTCTTCATAGTATTGCCTAAAATAACATCCTTCTTTTTCCTATCTAAGGAAAACAAGCTTGGTAGTGGGCCATTCCTCTGTCAAAATCTGTGAGACTTGTGAGCATAACTCTCACACCAAGAAAAGAGTAGAGCAATGTCTACATCTTAAGCAAGCACATCTATCACACTGAAACTGTTAGAGTACACTTGCAGGAAAGCTCTGCAAGCATTAAAAATTTATTTTTATATTCCAAACTCATTCAAATTAGAATTAGAATCCCATCATATTTAGGTAGCACTGTATATTCTAGTAACTAAAATATCTAATCAAACATGCAACAACATTTTTTTGTTAACTACAGATTTATCTGCATTGTCTACAGAAATTTCAATAGATAATTTTATCCCAGTGCAGAAAGTAACCAATTCTGATTTTTCAGATTTGTTACTTTTCTTAACAAATAAAAAGGAGAATTTACAACAAATCTGTGCATTCAATGATCAAAATTTATGTATAGAGAAAGTCGTATAAAAGATAAACATTTTTCCACAGTAAGCCATTGTAAGATCGTACAACACAAATAAGGATTTTTTCCTCAAAATAAGTGAAAGGAGTTTGTTTGAAATCCCACGTTTAATATTGCTTTACTGTGTTCGAGACTAAAAATATAGACTATGAGATCATGTCAATCAAAATGTAAAAAGTACTAGGTTTTTCTTGTAACAAAAAACTGAAGAAATAAAAATAGAATTGCTGTAGAAGTGCTATACACTACAATTCAGATCCTAGAACATCTTTTCTTTTAATCTAGAAACACTGAACACAGAACAAAAAAAAATACAGCAATACATTTTCTAATGATCCTAACTTCAAACTTTAGCTAATATTCAATGGTAATACCTGTCAGTGTCTGTGGATGGTTGCTGGATTTCAATCCTTGGACATGTTATTCTTCTACTAGCTATAGAAACTTTGCTGTTTAGTCACAGACACAAGATCCTCTGTTAGCATAACATAAATAAACATGTCTACAAACAACTGAGATTTCCAGTACCAAGCAAACTTAAATTTGAGTCGCAAGTACTGTCATGGAAAACGGCAAAATGGGAAATCACTGCCAAAATATTGAGATGAATTGGTGACTGAACAGCCTCACCAAATCATTTATTCAAACATTTATAGGAACTTAATATAAAATTGTTTGCTATACTTATTAAAAGCAAGAAACATCATGCTTTTAAATACTCTTGCAAAATAAAAGCAAGAATTAAATCAATATATTTTTGCTGCAGTAGTATTCAACTATGTTTGTATATATATGTACATATACATACACACAAATATGCACATACAAATGCACACATGACACTGTGGTGTATACAGCAACTACAGGTATATCTACATGACAGTCACAGGAATGACTACAATGCAGCACACCGTTATCTGAACTACTTTTCTACTAGTTAATGCAGCTATGTAGAGAAGCAGAAAACTGCTGCAATCCCAGGCACACTGTGCTCTTCACTGCTATGTGCATACAGCTACAGATACAGAAACAGCTGCTTACATTTTGCTTAGGTATCTGTATTATGCACTGCAGTCTTTTAGTGATTCTATCACAGGCATATTTAATCATACTAACACATGATAGCATAACACAAATACTAAAATGCTTAAAGAAGGCACATAGAACTATATCTATATAGATTTACTCTTCATAATATGTTTCCTCATCAATAGATTTTTAAACGGACATTATTTCTCAAAAACAGAACCTTTCAGGTTGGTATTTTCTTACAGAGAGGTGGATAAAACAACGCAAGTGGTGTATATGCTGCCTTATGTCTTACTGATTTATTCAGTTCATTCTGTTAAATTTATCATATTAGTATCTTTTCATATTTTTATATTATGTCTGAATTATGCAATGTATGGAGCAGTTCTTTCAATTCTAATTGAAAATTCAGAAAGATTTAAGTAGCTTTATTAAGTATTTGGTTTATATGATTGTTTCCAGCACTGAGAAAATACTCTTTATTCTATATTGCCAGGTGCCTTTTACAATACTTTTAACAACAATTTCCAGCTGTAAGTGTCTTTAACATAGACCTTCAGTTGACACAAATTGAAGAATCACAAAGCAGAAACAGATAACTCCTGTATGTATCTATCTTATCTCCATAAAAAGCCTCACTGAATTATGGTTATGATTATGTGGTTAACAATCAGAAGCTTGCAGCTCAAATTTCTCAGAGAGAGCTGAAATTCCCTTCCTTCCCAGTGCCCATCTAGATCAATTCTATAATGGAATATATTGATGCAACTTTCTCCAATATATTATTCTAAATTTTAATACTATATTAGAAATATTCCGAAGTTTAAGTAAGCTTTGTAACTTTCTGACACACTTTTCCCCATTTTGGAATAAAATATTTCACCCACTCAATTTGAATGTGTGATAATTACATGTGAACATGGATAGAAATACTCAAAGGTTCTATGAACACGTATGTCATGGCAGAAGAAGTGGTAGATAAGACAGTGTATAGAAAAGTTTTCCAGTAAAGCTGGCACGTTCAAAGGCAGTTCAGCAGAGCACTTAGACTACAGACTAATGAAGTGATTTAGATGTATGCTTAAAATCAAGCATGTGCCTAAATATGCCGTTGTAGTTTGCAGGACTAAATGTAAAATCTGTGAAGCACTTGCTCTTGATGCTTGGTTTTACTTCTCATCTCTTAAATTTAACTTTCTTTGTACCTGGCACACTCAGGTCACCACAAAAAGTTGATTGTTTATTTGTTTTTTATTTTCAGTAACATTTTAAAAGTCCAAAAACTTGGCAAACATTTAATAAGTATCTCAAATAAGGCTTAACAGTACAGATATATGTTTATCTATCTGCTTAACTTCTGTCAACAGACCCTGACTCGAACCTCCCTGAAGACAAAAAGCATTCTGTCACTTGATAAAGCCACAATTTCGATCAGAGAAATCAAGAGAAGCAATTATGTAAGTCTTCACCATCTTTAAAGCTCTTAAATCACGTATGAGCAAAATAACGTGCTGTTACTACAAAAAGTGTTTCATATATCTACAAATATGAACAGAATTTGATCTGTTTCAGTGGTCCATATTTTATTAAAGTATGTGCTATAAGCCTTAAATGTAGTGTACATTTGTAGTGTAAACCATATTAATTCATAACAAATGTTCTTATATTTTACTCCCTTTCCCACAGCTTTTTGTAGATAAATTTAAATTGAGACAGAGAACACTAAAAAATAATTCCTTTTTCAGCCTTCAAATCTTTACCTTTAATTTGATACTTAGCTATATTAGCATGTTTTCTGTACTAAATCTAGGACAAGTATACTAAAACTATTTAACATGGTTATCACAAGCAAGTACAAAAGCCTTGCTGTTTTCAGGTTTCTTGTGCATGAAGAACTCCCATGAAGAACTACTACACATGGCCCTTGCCATAAGATCAAATAAAATGTATGTTGAAAAGCCAGCAAACAGGGAAATATGGCTCAAAGCGTTAGTAAAGAAATATGCTCCCATGTAAGTCCCTGTGGCTGCACTAATGTATAGCCAAAAGACAACTGTAAATCCATCCAGTGAGAAGAGAAATTTGCACTAAAAGTGTTGCTTTTTACCCCAACTTGTAAGTTGCAAGTCAAAAAAGTCACATTATCCTTCACTCTCTAAATTCCTTAAACAGAATTATTGTATTAGCAACATCTATTAGACAAATATCAATCACACTTTTATTTACATAATCTGAGTGAGGAGTACCAGTAAAGTGTAAGTAATCCCTTGGGCATATCCTCTATTTTCAGTGTACGGTACCATCTTGTATGGCTTATTTTATGCAACTGAGTGTAGCCTAACAGCTTTCCAATTATCTGCTTCAGGTACCTATCTGCAAATATATACACTGACTTGTATGGCCACAAAAGAATAAATAGTACTGCAAAATTAAAAGTAGGGTTAATATTAAACTTACTGCAAAAAATAACCTAACGCATAGAATTAGCTAAATATTCATGCACAATTAACATCTTATTATTTGTATGCACAAAACTGCAGCTTTTGAGATACCAATATAAATTATTATTTTGTGTAATTACACAACAGATGATTTTGAGTTTTGTAGCTCCGATTAGATTTCCTTAAGGGAAACTTCCCAGTAAATCAGTGGGAGTTTCACTTAAAAACTTTCAGATTTATCAGAAACTTGGATCCAAACCACACGTTCATTTTTGTCAGCTAAAATATATCCCTGGCATACTATATCTTTTGAGATATAGAAAGGCAGAAAGAAGCAAGGTCTGCACACTCAACCAAGGAAATAAGTAAAAATAAAGATGAAGAAAAATGTTTTAAGAGTAAAAAGAAAATGAGGGAGAGGAGGTAAAATCAAAGCATAAGTTTCTGTGAGCAAGATGTGCGTCCCTTTGATTAGGAGCCAACTACAGCTGGGAAGAACTGAAGGGGTTTAATGTACATAGAGCTTTACTCGGGTTATGCATCAATCACATGGGGAGACAAGTTAAACAGTTAGATCTGGGACTGCTTCTAAAGCTAAAAGGCATTAGGTCTCAAAGGCACATGCCCCAGCAGCACAAACGTAGGCAGGTATTATCACTCAAAAAGCCCGTTTTCATTAAAGCAGCCCTTAACAGTGAGAACATATTTTAAAAATAGTTCAAACATAATTAATGTTCTCTTTCTATTTGTTACTGAATGAAACAGCTTAATCTTGGGAAAAAAAAGACAAGCACATAAATGTGCCTTGGTTTTGAGTCAAGAAAGAAAGAGATAATGAAAAATGTACTTATTGGGAATAAATTTGGAACAATAATAAAAGAACTCTTATAATAAAGATCAGAACATCTTTAGCTACATTTTAGCTACATCTGTAACACTACACTCTTTACTTACCCATAATTTTCAGCTGAACCATTGACTATATGATCTGCCCATGAACTTGCACCATTGTACCACCTTCACAATGCAGTTAAAATAAAAAAGTGTTATAAAGAAACACATGTATTATTAATAGCACTCTAGTTTATATGGCATGTCCACTTTTCAATAAAATGTGAAGCTTTCCAAACATTTCATATTATCTCTTAGGTACAAAAAAAGCAAAATCTTTTTTTAATTTAAAAAAAAAAATCACAATAATTTTTTTTTTTTCATTATAGAATTCTTAATATATTCCACCTTTAGTTTTTTTTGGCAGGTTAGACATGTATTTCTGCTGCATGAACTCTTAGTCTTTTTTACACCAAAGTATTTAATTTTTCAATGGCAACAATGTCTTTGAAATAATTAAGAAGTACTTGTGGAGATTTTTGATAAGGCGTTTCGTTTTTATGGTTGTTTAAAAATCTGAAGAAAACTCACTTCACTCAAATCAATGAAAACCAATTGAATTTTATATTATTCTACTTGTTGAACATGGGCAATCTAATCATTTGCAGCAGCAATTTATAAATAAGTTGTAAGTGACATAAAAAAATACGTAGAAATATTTTCTCTTAAAGTAGAAAAACAGAGAAAAGAAACAATGGGACAAAAATGATTCTTTTACTTCAGATACCAAGAGATAACATATTTAGGCACCTTAACCCATCTATGTTAGAATATGTGCAAATCACCCAATATTTGATTAAGAAGCTTCAATTCTGTATTTGGAGTTCCAGATTTTCAGGGTATAGCATTCAAACTGTGGTTACCCTGCTGCTCAATGATTTTCAATATAACAGTGGGTGAGAAGCAAGACTGGGATTTTCAGAGAAGATCAAGGGAGTATGGTGTTCCCAAGTTGAATATAAGTCTCCCTTTGACTTTACTAAAAATTGCAGCGAAATTCTGCAGGACAAAGTGTTTAATGGCTTGAATATACTTATCAGAGGGTTTTCAGTGAATTTGTTCCCAGGGACCATAGCAGATGCATGAAAGATTTCTTGCATAACCTCATTTTTTCTTAACTTCTCAGGTTTCAAAATCTGAAAGTTTTGAGATATGCTCATTAACTACATGATCTCACTCCTCAGGGCCATTATGCTGAGGGAAGGCAAGAATGCAGAATATATTAGTCATTTAACTGCTCTTGCTTATTCTATATTTTTTGAAACATTTGTAGCTAAATCAATGACAAGAATGAAAGTTGTTCAGTTCAGTGTAATTTAGATTAGATTTACATTTAGTTTAATCTAAATTAGAACACAGCTGCAGAAAGACAGGTGTATCTTTACACTTTCCCTGATCATATGTATCATTAAAACTGCAGCCTGTGCCTCCAGTCAGCCAGGATTTTAGGAAAAACTTTCTGTAAAACTGCTGTTATTATAGGCACAATAAACACATAAGCAAGGCTTCAAAACTGCAGTTTATTTTATTCATAGTAATGAAATAAAAACAAATTTTTGTGCCTTGTTTAATCTGCTCCTGTACTACATACAAAGATCACATACTAACTTAAAAATGTACACAGAAATATAAAAGCTCCAATTCTACAAAGGGACAGGAAAATCAACTTGCTTCTCCCTTTGCATTTTTTTCTTTTTGAACCTTTTAAACACGAATGCTGTTTCCAAATAGCGATTTCCTGTTGCACACCAAAAGTTTTCAGATTACACTTTTGATTTTTGTTATACTATTTTCACTGTGATCTATCATGTGGAAAAAAAACCAGTACTTCTGGTTCCAGCACAGCAAATACTCAAAATCATCCTGAAGACTCTTCATCCTTTTTAGGTCAGTATGAGTGTTAACATGTCAAAACTTGAGCACTCTAAATCACTCAAGATATTAAAAGAAATGAATTGGGGGTTTTTAATTTTCCTCTAACAACTCACCATGACTGAAAATGTTTGCCGTTAGAAATACACTGCTGTTAAGTGGGGAAAAGCTTTCAGTTATACCAAACTCCTCTGTACTACTCAGTTCTCCTCCTACATCTTAAAATGAACTTTTTGTTTTTCTTTTTTTCTCAAGTTAGAGTTATTCTTCACACAAAAAATCCAGAGTGAACATAATGCTGAGCTAAAAGATAAAGCATCACTTAAAGCTCTGGAGATTAGCTGGTCTATATTTTAAAAATGCTGTATATATTGCACTGTAAATTTAAATATCATCAGTCTAGGTGAACTAAGAATTTTAGATTCTTCAGGTAAATATGTATTATTCATCTTTATCTATTTTTATTACAGAAATAAAAATACCTTTCAGGAGTATAGGTTGTGTCATCGTAATATGTATTAGGCACTCTTCTCTCATGCCTACTCCTCCTGAATATGAAATAAACAGCACAGATATTTCAGACATTTTAAAGGATGCTTATTTGAGGATGTTTTCCTATACTGTACTTTTAGTATAGCAATGAACATAGAACATGATTACCTACTACATGTTCAGCAGTATCTTCTGAATGTATTTCTCCATATATAGGTAATTTTAAATGTCTACGTTCAAATTATATTCAGATACCAATAACATCATATTAAGGACAAATAACATTGCTCAATACATGATCATTTCACAGGAGTGAAAATTTATATCAGTATGAAAATAGGATTTAAGCAAGAATGAAATTTCACCAAGAGTAGGATACGGATGCTACAAAATTCTTGACTGTTAAAATGAAAGCCATAAAACAAAATGGAAGAAGTTTGTTTCCTTAAGCAGAAATTTTGCCTGAAATAAACAGCAGATTTCATGCGAGATGTGCAGAAGCCACCTTTATCTGTCTTAACTCAAATGTCAAAGGTAAGTGAAAAAAACCCAAAAAGCCACAGAGCGTGGTGTTCTCAGTGACTAATCTGAGCTATGAGAGAGAAAAGTTGAGCACAAATTTCATACTGTGATACTTTCAGCAGATTTTTCTTTGGGAAGAACTACTAATATTGGTAGGAAAATAGCACAGTTTCATTTAAAAAACCAACTCAGATAAAAATCCTGAGAGCATTCTGTCCTTGAGATCACGTGTATGTCAGCCAGTTTAAAATGGGGCAGTGTCAAATTATAAACCAGCACGTGTAACTCTAGCAAAACGTGAACTGGGGGATACACATAAAGATGTAAATAAAGCTCTATATGCTCAGCCACTATGGTTTATATGTGTTCAATCTGAGTAGTTCCAGCGGTATGAACTGATATTCTAGTGCTACCATACTATCACATTAAACAGCCAAGGAAAATTGGTGTGGGATACAGAGCTACAGGGAGTTCTTGAGAATGTCAAAGGTCCAAAGGGCACTTAAGTCACTGACGCTGTGCCTGTGCTTCTTGTCTTTCTCAGTCAATTGCTATGACAAGCATCTTGTCAATGCCACCTCCGTTTCCTTTGGGAGGGAAATATGCAGACTACTTCAAAATGAAGGAACTATCATAAAAAAATGTCAGAAAAGCATTGTCAAAGAATGAATTCAGAAATCAAGGTTCTTGATAATGGAAATCCATCCTAGAACCAATTCACTAAAGACTGCTGAATTTGCTAGGCAATAACTGAAACAAATACAAGTAAGAGCAAAGATGAAAGTGAACCAAGTAGCTACCTCTTCAAGGAAAAATAAAAAAGCTGCTTCAGATCAGAAGAGTACATGAGTGGCTGTGTATGATTACCAGATAAGCAATGAAGGGGCAAAGTAGGCGAGTAATTTTGACTGATACATCTGCATGACCTATCTGGCTGCAGGACATCCACACTGGTGGACTCACAGATTTAACTCTGTCCCAGATGAAAGACTCTTCAGTGAATGCTTGGCAGGAGAAAAATGTTTGAGATTTTGATAACAGTGAAAACTGAAAATAGTTATTTCACATTTTAAAAAGTGAAAGAAAACAGGAAAAGATAAGGCTGCTTGTTATCACTATGACACTGACTGAGTAGAAGAAGCTAAGAAGAGGGGACTAGCACTCTGACTTAGAACAAGCATTAAGCTGGAAAAAATGGGAAAAAAGTGTGAGGAGAAATGAGGAAATGTTGACTAAGAAGCAGTTTTTCATATATTTCCAAAACATAAAGAAGAGAAAATTACTTAGATTTCTTCAGTGGATAATGAGAAATTGGATAAACATTGTGCTTTAAATGATCCTTTAATACCTAGAGAAATATTCTCAGAACTTGAAAAGACAAACTGGATGAAAAACTAGGAAAAATGACAGTAATGATGGGGTACTCAGAGAAAAGGTAACACAAGAAGCCTGGATTGAAGAGGACCAGGATCGGTTCCTAGGCCCAAGAAATCCAAGATACTGCTCTGACAAGGAGCTGGGGACATTTAATTTCATCTCAGATTTTCCTTTGTGACCCAGGAGGTATTAGCACTAATGAGCCTTCACTTAAGCAAAGCTCTGGAAAAGATTTATTTCATCTTACTGCTGAAATCTTGGCTTTTTCATCTTTATCACATTACTACACATCTTGCTCTTCATTTTGTTGATTTTACCCTATTTTTACTTCTTTTGACAAACTAATTTCTGTAGAAACAAAGATGAAGATTTGCAAGTCACGATCCCCAAACTAATTTGATAATATCTTCTAGTTATCAGCAATATCTAATACAGCTATCAATCTGAAACAAGTTCAGATAAACTAATGCAAATGCCAGTAAAAAACTAAGGCAAGTAACAGTAATTAAAATTAACTATTGAAAAAGCATGAGTAGATTTCACCACATATTTTCAAAAAACAAAATAAAAATCTTCTATTTCACATGGTTTTTATATGTAAACCAAAACTATTAAGTACACATTTTCTTCACATTTCATGTAAACAATATCATTTCAAAATTCAACCTCCTTTAAAGTAGCTTACAGTTTATCAGATTTAAATCCTTATTTCTATTCACACACAAACATTTTTCTGTTTTGCAGTATTTGCTGAAATAATCACAGTAGGACTTTTTACATTTGTAGTGCAAGAACAGCATGACATATTTCATATCTTATAAGCCACTGTATTTCAACCATAATTATTTCACAGAAATCATTATGCGTTTAACTACGCTACTTTTCAGATAAAAACAGGAACACTGATGGTCTATAATCACACACAATCATTGTGAATGTATACAAGTACTCATTAGTTACAGAATAACTACTGTATAAATATCTACAACATAAGCTTGTACATTTCACTCTATTTTTCATTTAAACAAAGTATGAGATTTCAGAAAGACTCAATTTCTGTGCACTTTGAGGTAGATAAGCATTTCCTCAGTATTTCAAAAAGAATAATAAGTACTATAAGCACTTTGGAAAATTCCAGCAAAAATAAAGGTTATACAAAGACCCTCGTACAGGACAACCATATAACCTTATTTATGAAATTGACTTTTATAAAACTCTTCAGCTTCTCTTAGGATGTTGCCGTAGTCTCGAGCAGGCAGTCTTAGGTACATACATTCACAGAGAAGCATAAAACACCTTCATATGTGTTTATTAGTTAAAACATACATCATATTCTTAATTTGGAAACCAAACGCAGTACTGCCAAAATATATGGGGTAGAACTAAAAATATGCTCCACATCAATTATACCTCTCAAGATCATAGTAAGCACCCTCAGAATAGGTACGGCACATCTTACGGGAACGAAGTAATCTGATTGCATCTTCACAAAAAAGAGGATATATTGTGTGATCCTGGCTGCCAAAACATAAAGGGTGAACACAATGAAAAGCAACACAAAGATGGAACAAGGACAAAGCAATAGGAAAAGAAAGGAAGTTCATCAACAGAAATACTTGAAGGATATTCAGCTGGAACTCTGGAATTTAGCAAAACTAGTGCTACTCCAAAGTATTAAGGTATTTTAGCCTGCAGTGAAGACTATGAGACAGGTATCAAGAGTACTCTCAGGTAATCTGGACAGGTACCAGATTTCTCTCTTGCAACATTTAGCACAGCCCATACATGTATTAGATTCTCTATGTTAAATTCACAGTATTAGCAGATATTTGTGTTGGTTGACTTAAATATTTTCCTTACTGACTTCTAAAAAGATATTGGAATGATGTGCAGATGGCACCATGTTAATATATCACCAATTACAGACTTGTGGCAGTGAAAAAAATGTCAAAAAGGTAAAGAAGAATTACTCAGTGACCTTTCTACATAGTACGTTAAAAAGTCTAATGCTGATATTGACTGGGTGCTTCTAAGTTTTCTACCGTTATACACAGACTGACAAAAGCAGAAGTGGAAATGTAGGTACATAGAAGTACATGCATTATCCACACAGAGTCACACAGTGGAAAACATATACCTGGCATCTCTGTGATGGTGATCTGTGGACTGGGTGTACCAGGAACGAGGTAAAGTAACATAATGACTGAGCAGATGGCAGAAAGAAAAATACAAATAAGACAATGAGATGGAGAAGGAATGATGCACTTCACAACACAAAAGACACAAAAACCTGCAAACACAAGGGCTACAAAAGCATTGTATACATGCACATAAAATTATGTAGAGTTTCACACATTTATTCTGAGAAGTAAGAGACAGGAGCATGTGGATAGTTAAAATTTGGGAATTTTTGCATTATTTGGGTTAGGAAAAAATCCATTTCTGAAAACAGTCTCAAGAAGTTATGTTACTCATTCCCTTGCTTAAAAGCAGCGATAACTCCAGCATATATAACATATTTGGCAGAAGTTTACCTAGTTTGTCTAAAAGGCTATCATCACTGGGAATGCTGCCAGTTTGCTGCTACATAGCTAGCTCCAGAGCTTACTATTTTTGATGGTGAGATTCCTTAATATTTAACCTATATATGATGAACTTACATGAAAGCTCCCTTAGTATTCAAATAATTTACAAAGAGATAAAATAAGTGTAACAGAAAATGCCAGAAAGGAAATCCATGCATTTCAAAATAATAAAAACACAATATCTACATTCTGTTTGTACTCCCAAAAAAGTAATATATATATATATATATACACAGATAGATAGATATATTTAAATATATATCTCTCTACTACAGCACTAGATATTCTTCTATTATAACAATAATGTCATTTCTTTTTTAGTACAAATACATGCAAACAGTATTTTTTTAAAAAAGTGTTTCTCCAATTTACAAAGAATTAATAGAATGCAAGAGTCCCTGCTCTACAGCACCACTAAAGTTCTTTTTTTTTTTTTAAAGTGATGTCTTACAACTGAAGGGCATATTAGAAGTGACAAGAAATTTCACAGAAAACACTGAAAACCTCACATTTATCCACCAATTTATTTCTCATGTGTTAATTTGTTTTAGTAATCAGACAAGTAGTAATCACACAAATTGTTACAAGTAGTTGTATTACCTACAAATTGTTAGAAGAACAAGGAGCCACACACAATTCACTGGAGCCCAACATGGCACATTAATTTGACAATTAGAGACAAGACTTTCTAATAGTGCCCTGAAAACCAGAACCAGTCTACCCATAACCTGGCAGTCATTATGCTTTTGAAAAGCAGTAAAAAATATAAGTTCATCATGTCCTTAAAATTTCCCTTAGAATAAATGCACACCCACAGGAAGAACAATTAAAGAAAAATGCAGGAATCCACCCCACAGCAGCTACGATAAGTGCAAGCAAGGCAAACATGCATAGCAGTCTATTTTCACCACAGTAACCACTCACAGGCTATGTTCACATGAATGCCCTTATATGATTTACATGAAATGCTGGAAGTAACATTGCAAAGCTTTTGCAGATATTACATTAGTAAGTAATTAATTGCTTCTAGCTCGTAGATGGCAGTTTAATGTTAACATTTCACTTTCACTTCCCTTTTCTCTTTGCAGAGAATTGTTAACAAATTTTCTTGACAGTCTTCCAAAATCAAACAAACACAATATAGTCAAATAGTTAAGAACAAATCTTAAAACCAAACTACAACTTCAGGCAGCGTTACAGAACATTAATTTTTAATTATTCCTATTGAGAAGTATAATTTCTCTTTCCTTATAGCTCACAAGGAACATCTCAGACTGTTTCCTTCACCTACTGGTATTTGAATGAAACACCACCAGGAAATGCTCTTCAAATCCCCTCTCTGTCATCTTAAACGCCTGGTCTCTGGTATTAAGTTTTTTCCCAGTATTTGCAGAAACACAGGACTCTAGTGCTCTTACCAAGTTCCGAGACTTTTGTTTGTGATGTTCAATCTTTTTGGGTTTTTTCAATTCAAAAACTTAGAACAGAGTAAGCTGCTATTTAGACACAACCATACATACAATCTAATATGTAATAACCTTTAACAAGTTTAATATATGCTTTCTTACCACTCAGAACTCTTCTTGTCTATCTTGCCTATATAAAGACTACAAGTAAGCTTCAGTTTAAACTTGACCTGGTCCTCCAGCATTGCTACCTGCTTATAATTTTCCCTGTTCTTTCTTTAGAGCAAACGCTATACGTTATCTAACTGACAAAATATAATTCCTTACAATATGTTCTTAAAAGTGCAACATAACAAATAACTGTAGGGAACCTGTTTTTGAATGGGACTAGATGATCTCCAGAGGTCCCTCCCAACCCCTGCAATTCTGTGATTCTGTAATACTCAGTCTGAATTAGTTCTACACATTATAAAACAAGTCATACATCATACAACAAAAATATGTAGCCTAAATAGCCTGTAGTATTTTCATAGTTTATGATGCATCATTCCCAGCTGCACAAATAATAATATAGGTATTGCTCATGTAAGCATGTCTCTCTCTTTCTCTGGAAATGGTTTCCATTGACACACCATAATATTTTCAATAAATTATGCATGCTTAGTATTTAAAAAAAAAAAAAAAAAAAAAAAAAAGGAAAACTGCATGCAATGCATCTGTATGGAAGTCAGATTCATTGGCATCACGTAGGTCAAAATATGACAGGATGCACATTAAGAGGCCACATAGAACACACACACTGTTCTGCAGTTCATATATTTTGGCTTGCAGCACAAAAGGTTTAAATGCTGTCTGTCTACTGATCATTCAGTCAACAGTCCACTATTTTTTTCTGATTTTATTAATACTTTATGTACTTAGCTTCAAATAAATTGTATAGATTTTTATAAGTACGTTAACAATGAAATACCAAAGCTGCCTGAGACTTCACTATTTCTCCCTGTTCAAAACCAAGATATGGAAAACACCTCTTTGGCTACTATCCAGCCTAAACCACTTAAAATCATAATTTAAGTAAATCATAATGTAGTAAAAACATGATTCAATTGATTGCTGGCATTAAGTTTTGCATTGCCTCAATGCAAAACAAGTCCAGACATGTTCTACAACAGAATACAAAATAAGCACTTTTTACAAAATACAAAATAAACATCAAAGACAAACAGTCTTTGAACTGTTTGTGAAAATAACAATCTCCTATGTACATATGGGGGGAATGAATGGAAGATCACAGAGACATGAGTACATTTAAGACATAGCAGATCTTTTAAAAGATGGTAAGCCTCAAAGATACTTTTCTTTTGCTACCTCCATTTAGATCACACAGTCCTCATTTGCTACATTACAGCATTCAATAGCAGAAGTATGTCAAATAATAGTATGGCAAAATGAAAACATTAGCCTGCAGCCTCAAAAATTTCTAAACATTAGATATTTTGCTACAAAGAGGATAATTTGCAGCAACTCATTTCACTTACATTAAAGCAATGAAATAAGTCCGATTAAGAAGTACTACAGTTTTTGCAATATGACCAGTTACGTCAAGACACACACAAACACACTTTCTCCCCTGCATCAGGTGAAAACAGATTTCCATTAATCTGACAATACAGTTGCAGAGATAAGGACAAGCACTATAATTTTCCCTTTTTTTTCAGTGAACAGAAAGTGGTGACATAATTTTTTCCATTATCACTCACATACTTGTCCATTTCCTTACACTCTCTAAAAAAATCAACAAATCATGAGGATAACAAAAAAGACGAGTGATTCAGATTATTTAATTTTAGTATTTAGTTTCCAGGAACAATCTACACATAGCAGAACAGTCCTAGAAGCACTCCTAAAAACACGTACACGTATGCAGAGTGCATCACTGTACAATCCAGTGTATTCCTTCCTGTTCTTACTGTGCAAGCACAGTTTAACTCGGTGCTGAGCTACTTCGCTAAACAGTAAAGAAGAGGCATTAGGACATTTGCTATTGCTTTCAATTTTCATTCTTGATGACCAGTTCTCAGAATTTAATTAATGTTCTGGCATCTGTATCAGAGTGGGACGTTGACTCCCAAGTATTTATGTGGAAATGGAACAACTGGAGTACACTGACATCCTACGTTGTGCTTATTGAAAAGCCTGTAAGTAATTCTGAAGGCAAAGTAAGATTTTCTGTCCCACCACTAGAGCTTGCATGAATTAAATTTGGTTGACACAAGAATCTTCTATCATTCTCTCAGTTTTCATCCATTATGATGATCTATTTTTTCTAATGTATTTTAATTTACTTGAAGTTATACACTAAGTAGATGGGCAACACTACTGTCCCTCCCTTTTTAGTAACTGAAACAGCAAATTAAATGCATGACAAGCACAAAATTATTAAGATTGCTAACAAATCAGTTTCTTTTTTTTTTTTTCCTTTATTTTTTTTTACTGGTATGAATTTGCCTTTTACCAAATACATCCAAACTAGTCAAGTTAGAACTTTCTAAACATCCAGAAACATTGAAAAGCAGGAATTAGCTTAATCAAATTGCAGAGAAAGAAAAAGGTGGCTCTTTGGGATGATTAGTAGGATTTTTTTTTTATAAAAGAGGCATTGAAGTTAGAAGAAGGGAGATGCAAGAACTGGCATATGAATTTTTGGGGCATTTTGAATGTCTGATAATAACTTGACCCCCTACTTTGAGTACTCAGAAAGGACAATACAATTCTGACATTTTTGGTAATAAAGGAATCAATATAACTTTTAACTCTAGTTTTATCCTGCCAACCAAAATCAATATATGAATCAAAAACAATGTGTTGAGTTGGGTGCTTGACATTAAAATTATCTCCAACTAAACAAAAAATGTGTGTCTTCCTGCTTTCTTAATGATTTGATTTTCACTTCTAACTTTGATTTTGAGCGACTGTTTACACTGCAATCAGGCTCAAGGACACTAGACCTTCTCACATACAATCGCACAATACCTTACACCTTAGTACCATATATGTTAGACACATATCTGGAAAAGGAAGGAACAAGAGCTCTTATATATATACTCAGTCATATTTAAACTTAGCAACTGAGAATGTCTGCAAGAACGTACTTTTTCAAAGTCCCGTTTTTACAAACATCTCCAAAGGATAAATGGACTGTGGAAACAACAAATCATCAGCGCAGTGGGAAAGCAAAGTATGATTTTGTTTCACAAAGGTTAAATATGGAACAAAGCAAGAATGGCAAGTAGAAAGATTATAAACTTGTTTAAAAGTTCAGTTTTTACACTTCTACAAACTAATTTCAGCGGTTTTCAGAATTAATACTATTGATGAGCTATTTCAAGGACTTGTGTATGCACAATGCTTTTTATTACATAACACTGACAGTATCAGACAAATATTCAGTAACATAATTTGAAGTTTAATAATCTTTCCATTCATAAAGTCACTGTTAGTTAACAACAGCGAATAGAAAATATGATAAATGTTTGGGACTAGTCTTTTTCTGTTCTTGTGCTGCCTAGAACCAAGATGCTTCAGACACTATATGCTGAAACAGGTAGGTATAAATTTGTCAATAATGTGACTTGCTAGATAATCATTCACCATGTAGAAACTGGGGAGAACTTTGGTGCTTTGGAAAACACAGATGACACATACATCTGTATTCAGCAATTCAGAATATACCTAACAAAGAAACATCGACACTGATCATGTGAAAACTCAATACATTCATCACCAACTTTAGACATTGTTTTTCTGATACGTTCTAAGAAAAAACAGGTTTTCTTTCTTTAACCTAAACCAGTTCAGTAGGGAATATTTTTATTAAGTCATGGGAAAAGACTTTATTGGTGTACTTCTGGCTAGTTTTTACTGCTGTGCATATATCTGGGAGGCAGGCAAACTCAAACAGTGAACAATCCCAAGAATATTCCATATAGCATACACAGGCTCTATGGATAAGTTTAGACCATATTTCTAGGAAGACTGATCTTATTGTCAACCTAGTATTGTCACAAAAGTATTCCATTTTTTCTCTTTACCAGAAACAGTTTAGAATCCTTAAGTTATTTCATTCTGCATGAAAATCATCTAGCCTCATCAGTCAAGTGAATATTTTTCTGCAGCATAAATAGAAGTAGCAAATACTTCAAAGGAAGCTTTCCTATGTTATACTTGTAATGAATATGGTTAACATTTTGGATGACATTTCATTGCTTTTCAGTAACTTAATTTTTTGTCCACTTGACTTTTTTGGCCAAATTCAATTTAACATTGCTTAAATAGCTATATGTATTTTATTTTATTTTTGGTACTCTTTTTTTCTAACTTATCTGATTAGGAAAATATAATTATATATTTTTTCAGATCATTTTGTCTTACATTCTTTACAGTCACTGATTATCACATCAATGTTCTTTTAAGACACATTCACCTTTTCAGTTCAATAAAGTCAGCAAAAAATGCTCATGTCTTAAGTTGGTTGTATTACAGCTTTCAACACCAATTCTGTGCTTTGGTGTTACTTGAAGAATAATCTGTAAGGATCATCAGTAGAAGTATTAATTTCATGTACTAGCCACACAGGACTCACTTGAATTGCAAAATATACAAAATATACATAAATTTACATTTATGAAATGGGATAATATCAGCCTGATTATAATCTGCCTTATTATGCAGAGATTTTCAGCTTCATTCAGCAACAAAAATGACCAAGTTCATTCTTCATTTTTTTTTTAAGATATTCTGCACTTAGGGAATTTATTAATGTAGTTCATAGAAATATTCCCAATAAAAAAGAAAAACTAAACAATTTATCATAGCTTGTTCAGTTTCCCTCTCTGCAAAGAATTTTGTCAGCCCTGTGCACATTGTATGTATTTTATTAATGAGTAGGTAAATGTTCATCTGTGGGAAAAGGTAAAAGCAATCTGGTTACCTATTTTAGAGACACTCTGAAGTATTTCACACTAATGAGAGTAGGCTACAGCTGTGCTAAATATAAGTCAGATAATTACCTCTCTCTGTCCGGGGAGTAGTGGTCATCTATTGCACGGTGTCTTTCCATTCGGTTCAGGGTATTGTAATGTGCAGCAGTGGATCGTGTCCCTCTTGGTCCCTGATCCACATTCCGACTAGGGATAAAAGAAAGCAGATTCTGAGTTCTGGGTACAGCTGGACTACAATAGAAAGTTGTTAGCAAACATGAGTTGGTTTACCCGATCTATCTTTTGTATAATTTCATACAAACGTAATTCATAGTTTTATTGTAATCTTTATTTTTGCCTATTGAAAAAAGTGCTGACTTAATGATAGAGATATGATTTTTTGTTTTGTTTTGATACTCAATTATTTTATTTAAATGGTACATTTTAGACAAAAATTAGTCTTCCCAAACAAGCACATTCAATGAAATTTACCTTCCTAGATGAAAATGCACTGTAAAGAGTTTTCCAAAAGCTTTGAGCTTGGTTATAATATAAATATGTAAACTGCAGTAAGATACAATGAGTACTGCTGGATTTCTGGCACAGTAAAGACTGATTAAAAAACAAAAAAAACCCACCCTGTAATTTAAATAAAAGAGCAACGTGAACTTCTGCCAGCAGCAATAGTTTATTTCTAGTAAGTTAACTGCGTATGGAAATGGGCACCCTGCTCTGAGTGTCCCGTCTTGAGAAGAGGTTGATGAGACGGACTCAGAGTCTCTGCCAACCTCCACCATTCTGTAATTGCATTTCTTCACTTTGGCTGTTATGAAGCCAAATAGTAAGTAAGAATCAGAGAATGGTTTGGGTTGGATGATCATTACGGTCCTTTTCAACCCAGGCCATTTTATGATTCTGATTCTATTTCCAACCCCCTGCTGTAGGAAGGGACACCTCCTTGTAGACCATGTTGCTCAAAGCCCCATCCAGCCTGGCTTTGAATGCTTCCAAGGAGGAGGCATTCACAACCTCTCTAGGCAACCTATTCCAGTGTCTCACCACCCTCACAAAAGGAATTTCTTCCTAATATCTAGTCTAAATCTACCCTCTTCCAGTTTAAAACCTTTTTCCCTCATCCTGTCACTATCTGCCCTCATAAAAAGTCCCTCCCCTGCTTTCCTGTAGACCCCCAGTAGATACTGAAAGGCCACTGTAAGGTCTCCTTGAAGCTTTATCTTCTCCAGGCTGAAGAGCCGCAGCTCCCTCAGCCTGTGCTCATAAGGGAGATGCTCCAGCTCTCTGATCATCTTCAAGGCTCTTCTCTGGACCTGCTCCAACAGCTCCATGTCCTTCTTGTGCTGGGGGCTCCAAAACTCGACACAGTTCTGGAGTCCTCAATTTAGTTTACCAACTAAATTTTCTAATTACCATATTAGAAATAGGTATAATTTTTCTACCTTTCACTCTACAACATGTAGCCCATAACTCCTCTGTACATGTTTTAATCACCTTATTTACACCAAAATTATTAATACCAAAAAGGCTTTACTCCACAGTTGGACTCTTTCATACACATTTTCACTCTAAAATGGATGCTGGTGGTTCTCTTCTGCTGTTCAGCAACAAATTCTTATTCTTTCTTTTTCAATTTTAGTCTCTAATTCCTTTTCACAGTCTATCATTTCATTCAGGTTTAAAAAAAAAATGTAAAAAACAACCATTTCTGCTTATAGTATTATCTTATTTTACTCCATCCTTCTTTTGACTTAAATATTAAAGCATTCTCAACCTGTCACTTTTTTACAAAACTTCCCAAATACCTGACTTTCATCTCCTCCACACGCAGTGAAAACTCCTGCCCAAACTAGCAAACTATTAGCGTTGGTCCTGAAAATGGCGTACCATCCTGTCTGCTCAAATAGCTTTCAGTAAAATTGTACTTTTAGCTTACTGTTCTAAATAAGTCATTTCTCCTTTAGTTTTCTCTATTATATCATGCTATGACTTCATGCTGCCTTTAAACATCCTACACAAATGTACTTCTTGTACTTCAAATAAAGCTCTCTTTCACTCTGCTAAAGATGCCTTTGTTAGCTAGATTTGCTGTTTAAGGGGAAATGACATACTTTCTCCAATTAAATTTGTTATATAAGGAAAAAAAATTTCACATTTTATACATCTACTCCTTTGGAACCTTCCTGCATTTGACAGAATGTGTATGGAGTAAAGCAATCTGATCTAGACCTTCCCTGGTACAACTTGCGACCATTTCCTGCTATCCTATCACTTGTCACTTGAGAAGCGAAATTGGCACCCTCCTCACTGAAACCTCCTTTAAGAAATTTGTAGAGAGCAATGAGATCTACCCTCAGCTTCCTATTCATCAGACTGAACATCCCTAGTTCCCTCAGTCACTCCTCATCTGTCTTGTTTTCTAGTCACTTCATCAGCTTCATTGCTCTTTTCTGAACATGTTCCAGAAACCCAGTCTTCTTGTAGTGAGGGAACAGTACTCGAGGTGCAGTCTCACCAAAGCCACTAGGTACACTGCTGGGTCATGTTCAGCTGGCTACTGACCAACACTCTTAAGTCCTTTTCTGTTGGGCAACTTTCCAGTCACTCTTCCCCAAGCCAATACCACTGCATGGGATTGTTGTGATCCAGGAAACAGCACCAGCTCATCAATCCAGCCTGTGCAGATCCCTCTGCAAAGGCTTCTTTGCAGATCAACACTCTCATCTAACTTGTTACTGTATGAAACCTTTCTGAGGGTGCACCTAATCCTCTCATCCAGATCACTGTATTCTACCATCTTGCTTTTTCAAATGGCATCTTAGAAAAAGCTAAACATCACTGTCTGACACAATCTAACCTGATCTAGAAGCACACAGCCCCTTGCATACAT
Organism: Chrysolophus pictus; assembly: GCA_037305975.1. NCBI lineage: Eukaryota > Metazoa > Chordata > Aves > Galliformes > Phasianidae > Chrysolophus > Chrysolophus pictus. The sequence goes on along the minus strand of CM074577.1, from coordinate 76,181,132 downwards.
TAGTGAAAACATTACATGTCTTCTACTGCTCTACATAAGACTTGTCCTAACGTCTGCTAAAAGTAAAACCATGCAAATTGACAGCAGCCATGTTATATAGCTATTCAAAATAATATTTTCTTTTCAGTTATTATGCCAGGTATCATTTGTGAATTCTAAGGGCTTCAAACTATATACATTTATTAACAAGATGTTAAATGTAAAAACATTTACAGCTCTTCCAAGTAGACCTAAACCTTCATTAGAATTAAAATAGGCATTTCTGTACTCAAAAGACTATGCTATTTCTTTTCTATGAAGTCCCATGTTCTAGCAACTCTATTCTGTGGGCTCTTAATGATTTGAGATATGGGCAGGGAAATATTAGATAAATAATGCATTTCACTGTGACATCATAGGAAACAGTTGAAACTTACGCAGAGAATATGCAGACAAAAGAATCTTAAACTAACAGAAAGAACAAAAATGAAAAAAAGAAACATAGAACACAAGAGAATTGAAATGGCTGTAAAAGAAAGGAATACACATACATACCTTACTGGATACCAAATCTTCAGTATTAAATGGGAACAATGATCATTATCCTATTCCTTTTATTCCAGCTGAATTACAGCAACTGAAAACCTACCCATATATAGTAAAAAAAAAATGCTGGAACACAGGCTTCATTCCCCTTGGTAACTATATTCTGTTTCCTCTTAAGAAACTTATCCATACAGATAAAGTTCTAATTATTTCTTAAAAAGTATATTGAATCAAACAGTTGTAATTATCCAAATTGTTCAGGTCAGAAGAATTGTCCTGATCTTGGTTTTACAAAACATCACAAACCTTCCAAATGAAGAGTTGATTTTTTTCAGTATAAGAAGATGTAGAAAGAAAGCTTTTATGGGAAGTATGGCACTGCCAGCATCTTAATTCTACACAGACAAAAAGATTGAAAACAGCCACTGATGAGAATAATGCGCCAGAACAATGAGAAAATGTCAAACCATCAGAAACTAAAAGGCATCTTCTAAATAGCTCATGAAAATAAAAATCTGGAGATGTATTATTCTTTCTTTAGACATAAAATCAGATGAACTTCCAGACATCAATATAATGTAATAAAAACATTACTGACTTGATACAGTTTTATAAGATCTAATCAATTTGTCCCCATTTTGAAAGTCAGGAGATTCTTTCCAGTATTTTTACAGGATCAATAGAACTTAAGTTTATATACCTACATGTTTCAATGACAATTTACCTTTGTGGGGGAGGGACACTGGGAGACCACGATCTTGTCCGTCCTATACTATCTCCACGGTGAGGGGACCCTGATCGAGAGCAATGATTAGATGACATAACTTGTTCTGGCACTGATAGCGTTGAACTTTGGAGATCTCTTCCATTATGTCGATAATCTAAAAAGAAAAGCAAATATTTAATTAATCTGAAGTTTCAATTTTTAATTTCCTACCACACCTGCAGCAATTGAAAGCACGATAACTGATGGATTCTGATCAAGAATGCTGTCATGTGTTTTTCTTGATTTTTTGTAGTGAAAATATGTATGCAAATATTCCTGGTTTTATGTTTGATTCAAGTAGACTTATAGCTCCTATAGCTATACTTCGAAGTGTAGTAATAAACACCATGCACCAATCTTGCAATTTAAAATAACTCGTGGTCAGTACGATACATTAATAATAAAACTGGTTAAACAGACCTTTTTCCTTAGAATAACTTAAAAAAAAAATCTTCTTGTATTTTCTAATTAAAATTATATTGTAAGAGTTGTGTAAAATATATAGTATCATGAAACTTTGCACGGAAATGTCCTCAAAACTTATCCAAAGTTCAGGTTTAAAAGTTGGGATAGTAATATCTACTAGGGAGATACAGAGTTTGAGTTCAAGAAAGATGTCTGTTTCCGAGAGTTAAAGAAAAAAATGAAACTTGCTTCCATTCTAGAGCTAACCTTGAATTAGGGCAACAGGAGACATGACGTGTGCTAAGCAAAGCCTCCCTGGATTTACCAGTTTTAAAGGTTCCCACATGACCATTTTACAAAGCGTTTTAACAAAAATCTTTTTTAAAAAGCTGGATGTATTAAAGTAACTGTCTGCATCTCACTGTAGAAGTTTAATTCACGGGCCCAGGGTACAACACTCTCTGAAAACAGGATACCAGATAAATAACAAATTCAAGGAAGTTTTCACATATTTTGTGAGGATCAAGTTAACATATGATTATAAGAAACGGAAGAATTGCATATTTTAACCTCATGATAACGCTTTGAAAAAATAGATCTTCAAAACACTCCTGACAACTATGACAGGTGAAATAAGTGAATTTAGTTGTGAAGACAATATTCAAGTAAAAAGTGATCAGAGATCCCCCAATACTGGAAAATTCTAGCTTATAATGCTGTAAGTATTTTCCAGTGAAAAACTTCTGGAATTTCAAAAGTATTTGGCCTTCTACCACATTATTCATAGTTTTCTTCCTGGAAATTTTATTCTAAGCATATAAGCAAAACCTCATTACTTCATTCTATTTCATTCTTCCAAGAATATTCAATACTTCCGCTTAAGTATTTCTACTCACACAACCTTACGACCAAGGATATACATCAATCAATCAACTTCTTCCCCCTGCATGTAGATGTAAGCTGAAGCACGTGCATCAGCACACGTGCCTATGTGTGTATATTAAAAGGGAAAGAATATCACACCATCATTGCAATCATTTTAGGACAATGACCTTAAAGAACAGACATTTGTTTGTCACTTCACATCAATCAAGTAATGCTATGTAGCTGGGGAGAAAAAAAGAAAATAAAGCTTCCCTTTTGCCAACATGTCAAACTGTCAAACATTGAGAAGTAACAGGTTTGGTAAAGCAACCCGCTAACAGGTTGAAATTCAACATCATCTTTCAATTCTGTGGAGTTAGTATAGCTCTCTGCCTCATTTCATACTAAGTATTTTTACCAGGTAGGAATCAAAAGAACATAAAATGCAAGACCATTTGCAATCTCATAGTGAAAATAACTACATCATACTTTACACAACATAACTTTCTATGAGCATCCACAGAATTTAATATTTCCATTAAATAAAACATCCATGTTTTGAAACCACTGTACTAGAAAAAAATGCGTTTAATGGAGATACAAAAAGAACTTAGGGACAAATTAAGAAAGTTTCTTAGGTTTCTTGAGTGTTTCCAACACTTCACAGCTAGAACAAAATCAAAACTGCAAAAGAGAGCATTTCCACTGCATGAATACATGAGGAAGATCAGGTATTTCAGAAATATGATCCAAAAGGTTGTTAACACAGCCATGAAGACAGAGGTCACAGAAGATGCCCTGTTTTGAACTTAGTTGCTAAAATCAAGGATGCATGGACAATGCTCCCATCCCTTCAATATGCAAAGCTTGGTACCAACCTCTGATAGAAACTATCCTACAGTATTTTTCAGAAGAACTGAGTAAGGAAAAGGTGAAAATGTTTTTTCCACTACTTGGAAAGATGAAAAACTAAGAAAACTGCTACAAAAAAACTATAATCATGTACAAAACTTTCAGATGCAAAAGCCAACAACCTAGCAAGTTTCTTGATCAGCTTTAGACTTTAAATAAGTCTGTCTAAGGTTAGCTTTGGCAGATCAGAGTTACAATACTGGCCTTGAAAGCACTTGGTACCAGCATATAATAGTTTAATGATTCATTGGTCTTTGAGTCTTTATATTCATTTAAAAAGATGCTTTCTTTATCTAAAATATTGGAGAAAAAAATTCAAAGTATTATTTTTTATTAAAATTTAATTGCTTTATTTAGTATTTTCATTGCTATAAACAAAAGCAGATTTTGAAAGTTCAGTGTAATAATCTGTGATTACCACGAGCCACAAGAGATGCAGAGAGAGCAGTGTGACAGCTCTTCTGCTACAAAGCTTCAGCAAGAAGACAGTGACTCAAAGCTTTCATGGAAGACTTAAGAAAATGACCATCAGTGATCTGTACATATCTGAAGTGGTCAACATCATAACAAATATGTTTAGCAATCGATGCCAGAGTTCTTCTCATCTCTTAACAAACCTCAATATGCTATTGATGACTGAATGACCAGGGGAGCTGACGTGGTAACTTTTGGTACTCCCAACATGAGAACTTAAATCTCTTTAAAATGTGATTGGTTTTGCTTGCACAGGAGTTGGAACACTCATGTCTCTCTCATGAGAGATAACATTCCCAAACTTACGGTAACATTCTCAGTTGGAAAAGGGACAATTTAACTTCCATGCTTAAAAATATTGCAGGGTCCCAGTGGTAAGATTAGAGGAATAAAATAAAAATATTATCCTGCTGAAATTATACAGAGATAGTAAAAACAGGTCTTAAGTGCAACTTGACCATGGAGCTGCTATAGAGCAGAGATAATTATAGCAGTAGTAAAAATAGGATAAACACTGGAATCTGCTTGCAGCTATAAATATTAAGTCATTACCATAGAATCAAAGGCTCTATAACTACGGCAAGCTTCTTAAAGTACAGAGCACACAGAACCTGATTATCAGTACAGAGATAATCAGAGATAAACAACTGAGAGCTGTGGACACATAAAGGATGGGCACATGACAGAGACATCTGCAATGCCACTGCATTTTCATGGGAGGGTTGCATCAAAAACTGTCATACACTTCAAATTAGGGATTTCATAAGGCACACTAAATATAGCTTCCTATGAGCTGAAGTTTTCATTTTATCTGTTTTAAGAGAGAATATTAATACATTTGATTTAAAATATTCATCCACGCAGCACAGCTGTTCTGTACTGATATTGTGCTGTGCAGTTCACTAAATACTAACAAATTGTTATCAAATTTTGCAGCTGTCATGCACAAAATTACAGAAAATCACAGACATCCAAATATGAAGTTCACATGAACAGCATACACTAACGCCCCCAAGAATCCTGAAGCATCTTAATGAAGCTTTTAGTTTAGGAGTCTTGATGCTTGACTAACTTGAGAGAAACTGTATGAAAATAATTCTAGAAAAGCAATAATTAGAATTGCTATTCATCACAAGAAGACTAATGAACTTGTTTCAGACATTGATGCTGAGTGGCATTTTCTCCACTTTAACATCTGTACTTAACTGAGGCGTCAAGCTTTTTCTACATCAGTTATTTATTTTTTAACACTCACAATGGTTGGGCTTAGAGCAAGGACCAATTAAAAACAGTTACATAATCAAATTGCCAGAAATGCTTAGCGTACCTAGATTTTATACATGGGCACTTTGGAGACAGTTCAGGTCTTGTATGCAAATGTTCTCATCTTCTACAGTGATTTGAGTATCTAAATGCAGAATGTGGATGTCCTCTGAAAAAGTGCCGACAGTAACTGACCAAACACACTGAATTATTAATATATGAATTTTCTGTAAATTGAAGATACGTACATAGGTTTCGTGGTAGGGTTTTCTGCATCAAAATATTATTCTACAAATAAAAGTAGAATGAATGCACACTGAAAGAAACTAGAAAGCTTAATAGTAAGATCAAATGGTTACTTGTGTCATTGTAACCCACTTTCTCATGAAGTGTTTTTTACCTACGTTCATGACGTGCAAGGGCCAGTTACACTTGAGACAATTTTTCTGATCATTATCATGTGTGGAGAGTGTTTTCACATAGTAATAAACTGAAGCATGGTGCGTTGTTCACTGCTGTCCACACACCCAGCAACATACAGCAAAGTGGTGAGTCCACTGCACATGGGAACAGTAAGTCTTATCAACAAAAATAAGAAAACTCTGCAATATTTCTGTCAGATGGATATCTCTACAACTGAATTATCTTGAGTAAATATTTTTGTTGAAGTTCACAGCTGTCCTGTAGATGTTTATGACAGCTACGTTCTTTAGAGAAACAAAACAAAATTTTCTATTGGAAGAAGCTGTTCTCTTTAACAGAAGGCTACATTATTCAGTATCTCCAATGGGACTGTTAGCTAACCTAAAAATTCTTAGCTTGTGACAGCTCAACTTTCAAGTCATCTGCGGAGGTTTTGATTAAATTGGGGGTATGCTCCAAACAGCTCACTTGTATCCATGAGATCGAATTTCCCACAGGACGTCTTGAATGATCTCATTGTTCAAATATGACTTTCAAAATAGTGAAAGATAGATAGTATAGACTGAATGAAATTTAAACCAGTGTATTTGACCGATACTGGGGCAAGCGTTGTTGACACTTCCTTCATGTGTGGGAAACTTTCTCAACAAAGACTGAAATCTTCACTCCTTCCCGGCTTATGTTAGTGCTACTAATAATTACTAAAATCATTTTCAGGGAAAAAAATAAATATATATCACATGTGGAAATAACTTGTAGATTCTGAAAGAGATTACACTATTTCTTGAGATATTAAGCTTTTGAATCCCTAGGGGCATGTGCAGGATCTGTACTTTAAAGAATTATAACAAACCAACCAACCAAACAAACAAAAAACCCTACCAAATTAATTTGTCAATAGGATAACTCTTTAGTTCTACAGGGTAATCTAAACAATATGTAATCTAAATCTCAGAAAGAGAGATATGTTATGGAGACAGTATTTTTTTCTATTTATTTCTATTTATTCCAGACATATACGTCAATAGAGTCTTCTCTACTGTGGCTTAAGTTGTTATTTGTACATAAGATTTATGTTATTTCAAGGAGATCAGCCACATAATGCATTTTGTAAATGCATAGGAATTAAGATAAAGGACTTCAGTCATTATTCTGAAGAATATCTGCTTAAAAAAGGAAACCATGAGAAGCTCGTTAGACAGATTTCTTACAGATACGTACCTAAGCATTGGCCATTCCATTTATGCTTCATTAAAATTCTAGGTCTCACTAGACTTAAAGAATGCAATAGAACACAAAATGGTTCCCAAATTTCCAGAGCACAAACAGTAATAATTTATACTTTTCTACTGTAATGTGCATGAGACAATTACTTCTAAAAAATAAGAATTAAATCATATTAATAATACCTACAAACGCAATTTAAATTTACTTATATCTTTATGTTGTTCAAAGTGCAGAGATAAAGGTTGTATTTAAGAATATAAAATTATATCTTTTAAAAATCATATTAATTGAGAATTTGGATGTTTGAAAAGAAAATTTTTGTGTCAGCTGGGGAAAAGTTAATTTGTTTAAAAACAAGGACTTTAACACTTTACAGTAAACCTTGATTTAAGAGGTCGTGATGACTATTTTAATATCGCCTGAATTTCACTTCCAATTTTAGAGGGAATTTTCAAGACACAAAGACACTATTCTTTACCATGGAAGAAGACATAATGAATGGATAATAGAGAAGAGGAATGTTCATTAGCACATAATAAAAGAAAAAGCTGGTTAATATTTACATTTGCAGCTATCCAGCTTTGAAGGCAACGAAGACTCACATTCAGGAACAGATGTTTATCTATAGTGAAGTTCTTTATTTTAGGAAGGACAGAAGACAGCCATGCTTTCCAATGTTATAGGATGTCTTTCAATAGGCAATTGATTTCAAGCTTAACCAAAGCATTTATATATTCTGTATCTGTATTGAGCAGCAATCATCAACAGGATCAGGTATAAAAATTCAGATCACATTATCGACAAGCATACAAAGAGCTTTCTGCTTTCCCTGAAGCGAAGGATGCAACACTGCAGTGAAAGAATTCTACTGAACGTAGGACTCATCAGGTATTTTGAGAAGTGAAGCAAAATGAATAATTGCTTTTCATTTTTCCTCAAAAACTGAATTGATTTTATAAGTTCAGTAGGAATTTCTTTGCTGTTTGTTATTATTTTTCTAAGCTACCTAGCTCTAACCATCTTCTGAATAAATATCTCATTAGTATTCTTATTTTGCTCCTGAAACATCTAATTATCTTTTGCATAATGAGAATAGCTTATCACTATAAATGTTTTTCTGCTGGGGACTGCAATTTTCCTCTTGGAAAAGCTCTTCTCTACCGACTTGCAATAGCGTTTATGCAGAATTCTGTACCTTACATTCTTTCAGGACTCATTCGTTCAAACATATCTCAGATTATATGTGTCTCATGATTTTATGTTGTGCAGATAAGACACTGGTGTAGAATGGAATTTAAAAAAAATCATATCTCACTTAATATTTAAGACTTACAACTGTGATATATGAGACTTACGATTAAATGGTTTGGACAACCAATTTCCTTTTTCTTCATAAAGGCAGAATTAGTAGGCTACTTCTATGCAGGAGTTTACAGTAGGTTCAACAAACACTATGCTGAAGCACTCAAGAAAACAACTATTTAGAAATTACAGTCCATAATTGTTGAACTTGGTTAACCATAATGTCCATTAAAATTTAATCAATACGAAGAAAAAAAACCTAAACACCTGCTTTTCACTGAATTGTACTAAATATTACAATTGAAATGATGTCCTGTAGAACAGGATCTCTCTAGAATCAATATAAAATCTGTGTACTGCTGGCTCTGGGCAGCCTGGTGTGGTGGCTGGTGACCCTACACATTGCAGGGAGATTGAAACTACATGATCATTGTGGTCCTTTTCAACTCAGGCCATTCTATGATGATTCTATGATTCTATAATCAATAACTACATAAGAACATTAAAAGCATTCTAAGGAGCAAATATGCTGATGTGTTCCCCACATAGTACTGATGATAACGGACAATTTTAGGAGAGTCAAATTCTATTTGTCAGGACAGCTAAATGAATGCTTTAAATGGCTAGAAGGCCACATAAAAAGCAATCTAAAAGACAAAAAGAGCTACTATTGTCTCTCCTTCTATCCTGTGCCAACACTAAATTCAGCAGAGATGAAATATAATGGGGATTCCGTTCTACTATTTTAGATCTCAGTGTAAAATTAATATATATTCTATAAGAAGAGAACTATTTCTAAATCTTGTTAAGCATTTTTTTTTTTTCATATCTGCTTAAATATACAATATTTTAGAATCCTTTCTGACAGTACTGGTGTGGAATGCACATGTAGCCAAAAAAATTTTTTTTAAGTTTTTCTGTTGGTTTACCTTTATTTCCTTAAAAGAATTTTTCTACTACATTTGAACTTTTTGTAAAAATTAAGGAAAAGAACAGTGTGAGAAACAGACATGAGGATGTTATCTCCAGGAAATTAAATCGGTGCATCAGAATTCCCATAACAGCAAGAAGAAGCAACTGCAGGTACACTAAAAATATTTAGATTATGATACAAAGAACTGCAGCATATAAAGTTCCTTCTCTTTCAGCAAATATAGTCTTAGGCAATAATGCTTACAGGTGCACATTAAGAACTGTTTTCAGATCTTCAGTTGCTGTGTTCCTATCACCAGCTTATCCAAAGACAGACATTTAACTTTACAGGACCAATACCAGAGAACCAACATAAAAGGGTGTTTTGTAGAAAGATAAAATATCAGCTACAATCAGGAACATAAAAAAAAAAAAAAAAAAGTATATTTTAAATAACTATAAATAAATAATACATAATGAGATCAAATAATAACCACACTGTTTTGAATAAAAATAAACTAAAGAGGAAACAGAAGAGAATTCTTTTCTTAAAGACTTCTGGAGACAAGTTCACAAGTCTAGTATATTGAATAAGCATGAATTTTTTGGAAAGGATCACTGAGAGTACTCAACAGATGTCAGCAAACGTATTTGGTGTGATACAGTATTTATATGTCAAAAGATTAAAAGCAAAGTGAAGTGTCATGTTAAATAAAATCTGAAAATACAAAATGAAAGAACTGGGGTACTAAGAAAGAAAGAACAAAGAGAGACAAATGGCTGAAGTTTTACACTGCAAAGAAGGCATATATTTAAATCAAGATTGTGATGAGTCTGCAAACTGAAGAACCTTAAGTGAGAGAAAGATGTGGATGGTAAGATAAAACAAGGATAAATCAAAAGACTTGTTAAATGTAGTGACAGCAGCACAAAAAAGGAAGGCAATAAAAATTTCAAAGCCAAAAGAACATCAAACTCTTCCAGCTATTCAGTCGGTCTGAATCAAAATGCAACTAAGGTGTAGAATTGTCAGCAGAAATTAAAAAGCTAAGAGATCTTGCAAGAACTAAACATACATTAAAAACTTAGGGAAGTAAACTCATTCACTAAACTGTAAAGTCTAATTTTCCATGGAGATGTCAAAATAGGAATTAAACTATCTACTTCCTGGAAAAGGCTACTAACATAGATTAGATTTTAGTGACCACTTTAACAGTTAAACAATTTAAATTAGATAATGGAAAACAGATAAATCAATTCTTTAAGCAGTGTTTTCTTATAGTACTGCCAGGAAAAAAATAAAGATTTCATTACTACTAGAGGATTCATAGCCATTCAACATACTGCACCCTAATTTTTATTAAAAGATTTCACAAATGCCTGAAAAGTAAATGAAATTCAGAAGAAATGAGCTATCATCTCTATATAAAAATGAGTCTTCAGAAAAAACTAAAAAAAATACAAAGTTGAAAATCCAGTTATTTGATTGAAATCCTGCTGCTTCAGGCACCTATTACATCTCTGCAAAAATATGATTTCTTTCATGACAACAGGGATTTGAGCTTCAAAATGGCTCCATACTGAGCATTTCAAATAAACATCAAATTTTCATTTATTCCTCTTTTTTAATGGTCCTTTCCAACCCCTACAATTCTGTAATTCTGCAAATCACAAAACTTGGTTTTGTTTGCTTGCTACACTTTTAATTTAACTGATTGGCCAGACTATAAAAATCCTTCCTTTTTGAAGGACAGGCAATCTGAAAGCCTTACTGACACAAATACATAAAGATAGCCAAACTTCGACTGGAACTACATGGATTTCTTCAAAATTAATGCTTTCTATTTAAGCCCACAGAAACTACAACAGATACAAAGAACACAATAACACTATCTAATAGAGCAAATTCTCAGCTACAGAACTCAACTTTTCAACATAGTCACCATCAGCAATGCATTTTCACCAGTGATGAATAAGAGTTTGCATAACAGTTTTTGTTTAAGATAGGGCTAGGCAAACTCAACTAATTAGGTAGCTCATTAAGATTTGGATTTATGAATACTTGGCAGCGCCTCATCTTGTAAAAGCCATGGTTGCCTCCTCTAGCTTCTTTTACTTTCTCTGTCTCCCTCCCACACTGTAGTACTGTTGCTCTGACTCATGTTTTCTATACACTGTACTCAGTCTGCCATCAGCATACTTAAACCTGACATAAAAGTTGTACATATGCTTCTAGGTGGCCTTTTAGCTGGAATACTTTTGACTGAGCAGCTGACCACTGCCCTACAGCTGCTGGACAGAGCAGGGAGCATATACTGCTCCATGTTCACCGTGTAAGATACGTAAACCACTATATAGGCACACTAAAGCTAAACTTGGCCCAACGAAGCCAGAACACAGACCAAGTGTAATAAAAAGCTCAGTAAAGCAGTAGGGTAATTGAGTGCACACTGAGCTGTGCAGTTAATGCTGTACTGGTACCTGTACCCAGCAGTATTGGTTTAAAGGTGACATGACTGCATCCTATATTCATTTTCTGTTGTAGATAGAAGAAGCGTATGGCCCCTTATTTTATTGGTTTTGGCTACAACTGCGGTATAATTTGTCCTCCTACAAGAGGAGGAAATCTTTCACAAGATGACTTTTATCTCAAATACATATTAGAATCCCAGTTTGAATACTTAATACAAACACATTATCTGTTAAGTCATCTCCTTTCCTGTCTTAAATGTTCAGGTTTCAGATCTGTGGTAGTGCTACCTCTTCACCATGAAGTTTTCAAGGATACATAAAACTCCATTGTCTATAAAAAAATCTAAACTACGTTTCCTACCATTTAACATAAAAGAAAAAAACACTTTAAGTCTATTTTTATCATTTTTAAAAGCAATAAAGAAATTTACACATCGATTTTTCCCTCTGCTGGTCATTTTTATCGTTAAATATACATTAACCACAATACTTATTTTGTTTATGTTAGAAAAACACAGTCATAGGTTCAATTTATTTTTCACCAGAAAATCAGTACAAATTTCATAATAATAAATTATAAACAAGAAAAAAATTCCAGTGAACTCAAAAGAATAAATTTAGAAAGTAATACCTGAAACCACACCAATTCCATCATCACAGTCATAATCAGAGACTTCACTGTCACTGATTCTTTTGGACCCTGTCAAAATAACAACAAAAATATGTATCAGTTATTTTCCTGTAAAACAGAGCTATCTTAAGCCAAGTCTATAAATAAATTAAAAGATCTCATATCAGATAATTAAGCATTAATATAAACATAAATAATATTATTGATGTTATTATTATTGCAAACGTATTACAGTACCAACTATTCTCATCTAAATGTTCAATGTAATACACAAAGAAATGGTGAAATACAGCTCTGCAACATTGTTTTTATGATGCTTTCAGATACTTCATATGCTATCTATTCATTCCATATCAAAACAGGTACCACACGGTTCATCTTCCAAATTTTCACACACAAAGCATCTGAGTACCAGAAAAAAAATAAATGGTAATGATCATATAAAACGAATGTAGTATTTTCTTTGGGGTATTAGTAAGCATTAACAGGGGAAAAGGCAGCTTCACACATAAAATGTGCTCTGAAAAACAAAATCTCTCTGTGACGCATTGGAGGATGTAAGCTATTAAATGCTATACAGGAGTGCTATACAGGAATAGATGGAACTTAGTTGGCAAAAGTAGATTCCGTGTCTACAATTAGCACTAAAATGTAGGTCATGTAGGACAAATACATGTGTTAATTTGTTTAGCTTTATTTTAATTCTGACTTCTGTTGCAACTTTTGAACAGCATTTGATTGATGCCATCAGGATGAAGCACTGGAATGTCAAAGTGGCAATGATAATTACTCATTTACATGTTTTAATTGTGAGAATCAGTGCTCTGCACAATGGTGTGTCTGCTCCAGTTCTCTAGACATCTAAAAATAGGTAACAAGTAGGTAGGAGGTTTAATCTGATTGTTCAATTAAGTGCAAGATTTTTTACTCCTGCCACAGGATGATACATTCTGAAAAACAAATGGAAAAAAAATTAAGTAAAAACTGAGAGTAAACCTAAGGGAGCTCAGGACAAAGCAGTATCAATGTTCTGCTTGGGTGACTGGCATAGAATGATGCCCAGCCTCACCTCCCAGCAGAATACTCATAGAACAAGTGCCATTGTATTTGCTACTAAATATTTGAGCAAGAGAGTCCCATTTGGTTGGGAAAAAAGAGGCAGAAGTCACCAAAGGAATGCAGAGCAGCAGGATTCTGGTCTCTTTGGTAACCTTGGCTCTGACCTGGAAGCAGAAGAGCAGCTGCTGTGCAGAGACGCCAACAGCAGCTTTTGGGCTCTGCAGCTAAGCAAGGACTGGAGAATGGGAAGAACAGGCAACTGGTGCTCATCGCATCAGTGCCTGAAAGGGTTTGTACTATGAAAGACATAAAAGACTTGAATGAACTATGACTTGACTGAATGTCATTCATCACCTAGTTCACCCCTGTGAATGAATGTAATTATTTATAACCAAGGCTGATTTTATTTATATTTACAGCTTTAACATATTTTTAGAATATTATCTTTCATATCCTGGAGGAAAAATTCACTTCTCTGAGGATGAAAATAGCCAACTGTTGTCCCAGTGGGCTGAAGATTTCCACTGGGAAACAAAAATACAGGGGCCTCTCTTTCCCCTCAAGCCCCCATCCACCTTTTTCCACATTTTCCTAATACCTTAACTCCAAATCCTCTTCCAGGATCTAGAGACCATCTTCTCTTTTTATATACAGAATTCGGTCTTCAATCCCACCACACAACTAAGCTGCAGGGAAAAGACAGGGCATTGGGAAGGTGAATGGGCCAGGATCAAGACCTGCCCTAAGGATGGGCATAGAGAAAGAAGAGCCATATTTCAGGGCTTTCTCCAGCTACTAGTCCTGCAAGGGGACCCGTGTCTTTTAACAGCTTTAAAATGTGGTTTTAAATGTTGGTTAGAAATCATTTAAATTGAGATTTCTTACTTGGCTTTGTCTTTGGAAATCAATGTTTTCAGGAAGGACAGAGGAAGGAAAACATGTCTATTAAATCTGTAATGTCAAGAATTACTGCCTGGAATATGAAACTTCTGCAAAGTAATCACATTAAACTTATTTACAATATCTTCCATTAACATCAGAAATTGAACAGATTAGAAGGTCCACAGGTCAAAATCTTTTATTGAACTGAGTATCCAAAATACAAGCGTAATTACTGGCATTATAGTTCTCATAAACTTTGCAAGATTAATTTCATAACCTATGCATTCTAGCTGGTAATATTGTTTTTAACCTATTGACAACGTAAATTTGAATATGTAGGCTGCAGTCCCCTCCTTAACCATGTCTTTTCCAAATACCACCATTATCTTATATTCATATCAAGTAATTGAACCAGCGTCCATAAAACAGAGAAAGCACAACTCATAATATTTCTGGGAAGTGTGACAATGAAGTCTCTCATCAACAAATTATTCCAAAGGAATACTGCTAATGGGGCTGTTGTTTAGTGTTTTCAATGCATATTTAATATCTATTTTGAAATGTTTGACCAATATGTTGTAAAATATGGTGCACATTTCAAGAGTAAGAAGATGAAATCCTTTCTATCAAATTCAAAATTCTGCAAAGAGTTTGAGCACGTAATACCTGGAACATTGAGTGCATCAAATAAGTGCACTGATGGCAATGGTTTGTATGTCTTTGATGTATTTTAAACATGAAGAATGATGATAATTAAGCCTCACTGTCACGGTACTTGAATATAAGTTATTATTAAAATATTCTTAACTATTAGCATTTTGTCTGATAACTGGATGTTAGCAGTTTGCAACTTCTGAATAAAAATAATAATAAAAAAAAATAAAAACACTTGTTTCTAGTAAAAGCCTCAACATAAGAAGAGCAGCATGTGAGGTCCGAAAGTTTATCAAAGTCTATTTGACCAACCAACAAAGAACTGACATGGATAGGAGATGAAATGAGTAATATGAATAAAGTGTTCGCTTAAATAGTGAAAGTACGTCAGATATTTTGGCTCAGAAATTCTTTTCATCTTGTGGAAAGAAGGGAAAGAGTAGACCAAGCTCTCAAGGAGGGGATCCTATCCATTACAACGTAGGAACATTTTATTAGGTTTGGTGAACTCCTTGGGGGAACAAAGAGTACTGAAGCATGCTTGTATGATCTCCTTCCCTGAAGCTCAACAAAAGCCTTCACAACCATTTAGAGTAACTTAGTGCTACCACTGTTTTTTCTATATTCAAAGCTGACACATAAGCAACCCTAAAATCAGTCTTACAACAACTGTCTTAAGAATTTACTCTCTCATATTCATCCAATTTGTGCCTGAGGGTTCTTCATGTGAACTAATTTCTCATGCAGTCTCACTGTCTGCATGTCAATCTGTCACTTCTTCCTCCTGTGGTTTTTCAAGTTTTCGACCAATCTCATCTAAATTGTCAGAAAGGTTTAAATACCAAATGTAATTAAGTTCCTACAGATCTTTGAAAAGGGTTGCAGAAATAAACAGAGATATATCTGAATCAGAACCCTTTTGTGGAAAAGAAAGAAAATCAAGGTAAAATTTGAGCACACACGGTGAAATCATACTGGTCATAGCAAACATATTCTGTTTCCAAGTGAACATGTAAGACATGGGAGGGATCTAGGGATATTTCCAGAGAGAGCAGACTGGAAGAAACATGGGAGAATAAGGGTAAATGTAATGGGAACTAGGCTTTATTAGAACTGCTTTTAAGAAATGGTTTGGGGTTTGTGGAGAACCTGCTTTAGCAGGTGCGTTGGACTCAATGATCTTCCGAAGTCCCTGCAATTCTGCGATTCCATGATCCTGTGAATTTTTTTTCTCTCTGTGATAGCACTGGTTCTATTTTCTTAACAACGTGTGCTTCATTTCTTAAACTTAACTGAAAGATAATTAAATGAACCAATTCTCAATGAGATTCTCATAATTAAAACTGCAGCAACTGCAAAAAGTCCCACATGAAAAATGCTATGAAATTTAAGCTTGTAAAAACTTTAGATTATGAATTTATTTATGTTTAATTAAGGGAAACTTCTCAAATACGCCAACTGTATTCATAACTGGGAATTTAAAGCAATGCTAAACTGTAGAAACATGTATCAATACAAATACTGATTTTGGTAGCAATTCACTTACCCCATGCTTCCATTCTAAAAATACTTACGTTAGTTCTCAAACAACTATAATACAACAGTGATCCTTTAAATAAAGCTTAAGCAAAATAGCATTTTCCTAGTACAGTTAATAAAGCTTACTACAGTTCACCTATCAAAGCTCTACCTAAATTAAAGGCAGACAAAGCAAGTATAATGGTATAGTATTGCTCCAATATCAATACTGAGATGTCAGTATGATGTCAGATGAGTAGAGAAACAAAGCCAACAAAGGACCTATGGCTGAAAAGCAGACATGTAAAGCTGAGGATCATTTAAGCAATTTAGCATCTGCACAATAGGTAGCAAAAGCACAACAATAAAATATCAAATTAAATTTTGCATGTATGTGGAAGCAATAAGCATTTCTGGCATGCTGAAAGTTTACCTGAATTATATGAATATAAGCCTTTATCTGGAAAACAAATATTGAAATGAAGTAGTGTCAGGGAAAATTACATGAATCACTACATGTAACAGGGATGGTCAGAACCTTAAACTTCATTGTAACTGCTTCTGCAGACTGAAGAATTTGATACTTCAGGCCATATTTCAAAAGCAAAAATCTCAATCAGATTTGAGAAATTAAACCACAAAAACACCAATCACTTCTGGTTTGACATTTATATTTTGTAGTCACGGAGGACTGCAGGAGGTCAGTCATTTCCAATTCTCATACACAGCTGCTTATTTACTGTAAGCAACTATTCAACTTTTTAAGGGCAAAATGTATATTCAACTAATTATACAGGTTGCTACCCTTAAATGACTGTTGGCACCTCGGCAGAAGTTATTAGGAGAACTTTCCTGAGAAGTAGCTATGAATACTACTTTAAATTTCACAGACTCAGTAGTGATGTTAAAGTCAATCTTTTATTTCCAGCTAGAGAATGATTTGATTTGGTAAAAATGCATATACATGGTAAAAATGTACATAATAATGCACAAGGATATGTACATTGGTTAAAATGTATATACATTAATACCTTCTCTACATGATTTGTCACCGGTGAACTTAAGACAATGATTTAATATTTGCAAGATGTGGGTAATTGTTTTTATTACTTAAGTCCGACTCCTTGAGTTATTTCAACTTTCCGTACAATCATGTCAGTATTTCTAAACATGATAATACATATGGTATGCAAAACAATGGACACGAATGAAAACGTGAAATATTACTTTGCATTTGTAGATTTTGTAAATGTGACTTCCTTGAGGTAATAGGAAGAAGCCAGGATGTCAAAACAATATGAATATGCCCTGGCCGTTAGCAAGACCTTATGAATGTTTTGACTATTTATAGGTGGACAGCAGTTTACAATTATCAATTAGCTATTGCAGTGATCACAGATATCATTTAAGAAAGTGTAGCAGACAACAGGACGTTACATTGTTAGAGAAAAAGGGAAAATAACAATTTCTTGCCAACCAGTGCTGTTTGGAATGGTTGGGACAACCAGATTCCTTCTGACAAGTTGGAGTTTTTCTGACAGCCAGCTACATACTGTTTTAACATATATACATTATCACTAAATCATCTACTACCTCCAAATCTCAAATCTCTATCTTCAAATTGTATTTTTCGATAAACAATTATTTTTTGTTACCTGGCTCCAGAATTCTATTAATTTCAAACAAAATAATCAGGATTTTCTCAGAATGATTTACAAACATTTAGATCAGAGCTTCAGTGGTTACATTTTTTCTAACATTTGCATTTGTTGGCACGGGTCTATTCCAGTTATTAATTGCATGAAAAATTGACTCATCTCTGGCTATAAAGTTACGAGAAAGGAAGTATGGGTAAGTTTTTTAGTTTCCTCCAGCAAAGGTCCAAGAATGTCATTAAAAATCAATTAACACAGTCTATAAATTACTTATATAATTAAAAAGGATAGATATTCTGAATGCAACTTCTAGAAAGATCTAGAAAACTATAGAGCTTCTTTAAGAAGACAGGAATGTAGAAACAGTAAGATTAAAATGGAGCAAGGAGTAAGGAAGCCATGTATTTTTCCATATGGTTACAACACAGAAAGGAGAGAGTAATATTCAATTCATTTGAAGATTTCATTAGAATCTTTACAATTATATGATAGTTTATTATGCTACAACAATTAAAAAAACGTACAATGACTTTAGCCAGAAAAGGAAGCCACTGCACAGATCTCTGTCTTTTAGAATCTTTTTAAATTTGACCCAACTATTTATTTATCTGCTGTCTAGCAAGGTTACTGTGCCCTATACATCAAGTTGTTTCAACAGAAAACATTGTTTTCCTGTCATTACATGGCAAAAGAGTAGTTTAATGACATGATTTTATCAAGGAAACAGAGCAATAAAATTATAAGCAATATTCAAACTCCCATAAACTGCTGCAGTGTTGATAGAATTTGAAATATTTTTGTAGTTTAATTACAGTTTAGTAAGGTTTATTTTTATTTTTTCAAAGATCAAATAATTTCTTAAATAATTTTATTTTTTAAATTGGGACAAAGAAAAATATTTTGATAGTTTAAGGCCTTTTCAGACACCCCTGTATCATGTTAAATACCTTTTCATTAAAGTATTTAATAAACCATAGATGTACAATAAATATAAGTAAATCATAGGTGCATAATAGATCTAATACTGGTGTGTGTATATATATATGTATATCCATATTCTATGAACAAAACAGTAGTACATGCAAACAAAGTTAACATGCCCAACGCCTGTGCTTCATAAAAGAAAAAGAAAGAAAAAGAAAGGAGAAAGCATGAAAGAGAAATATAAGTTTCATCACCTCTCTAGGGTAAACTTCTTATAAAATATTCACTGTTCATAGTCTGTGCCACTGAACTTAAAATGCTCCATATTATAATTTTTTTTAAAAAAAGCAATTGTATGTTTCCTGCTAACCTATTAGTAAAAAGCATTATTATGATATCCTCAACTAAGATGCAGTTACATTGATTTAAAATTATCATACAGACTTATAATATTCACAACACATTAAAGAAATTGCTGAGAAAGCAGGTTACTGATTCTCAAGTAAACTAAGATTCTGAGTTCTAAAGAATTTCATAGCTTTTATTGGAATGCACAGTTTTGCAGTGCAGGGCCCCAGGTCTCAGATACACTGTTTAATTAATTATTATTAGACTTCAATTATTTTGATACTACCAAGATTAGCTCTATATGTTCTAGAATATAGAGTTGAAATTTTGACAGTTAGATAAAGGTAAAGAGGACTTAACAGATAAAAGCACTCAATCCATTTTTGATTTGATGACAAAGTCACTGAGTATAAATAAATCAACAAAAAGCCTCGGAAACCAGCAATGACAAGTCCATCTAAGAAAGTTTCTTCAAAAAATGAATAAGCAGTATGGTGAATAAGCACTTTGTGAATTCAGTCTATTGATTTGGTGTTTCTAGTTGTATATGATAACTTTTAGCATGTTAAAGTCTAATCAAACAAACAAAACTGACCATATTATTCAGAATATTTTGCTTATGCACCATGATTTTTTTTTATTTCTATCTGAATGACATACAATTTAGAAAAGTAATGCTATATACATTATATATGTACTTCTTTTTTTTTTTCAATTGCTATATGCATATTTCTTCTGTATTTTTCTATATAAATGCACACTATTTGTGCGCCCAGAAAAAAATTGGTACAATAATCACTCTCCCATCTCTTTGTTCAAGCATATCTTGTTTAACAGTCAAGAAAGTCAGTAAATGAAGTTATCAATGACTTTAAAGCCCAGAGCAACAAAACTCATCACTTATAAGAAAGCTACTTCACAGTTTTCTTATTATAGTTATTTTAATTCTGACTGATTTTTCTGGTGTTCAGATCTGAATAAAACACCATTTTGTTGATCATCTTGGACTTAAAGATTCTGATTTCGAAACACTCTCATTTCTGAAACCTCATAGACAACATTTTCAGCAGTTTATTGCATGTAGATTCACTACTTTTCCATGATGGAGAATGCTTAAAATACAAAACATCTTTTTAAACAATACTGCGCATTCACTGCGTATTTAGGGCAACAAAACTGGTGAGTGGTCTGGAGCACAAATCTTATGAGGAGCAGCGGAGAGTACTGGGATTGTTCAATCTGGAGAAGAAGAGGCTCAGGGGAGACCTTACTGCTCTCTACAATTGCCTGAAGGGAGGTTGTGGTGAGGTGGAGGTCGGCCTCTTCTCCTATGTAACTAGTGATAGGACTAGAGGGGATGGCCTTAAGTTGTGCCAGGTGAGATTCAGGTTGGATATCATTTATTCTCAGAAAGAGTGGTGAAGTACTGGCACCAGCTGCCCAGGGAGGTGGTGGAGTTATCATCCCTGGTGGTGTCCAAGAGACATGTAGATGTGACACCGAGGGACATGGTTTAATGGGAAATATTGGTGTTAGGTAGACAGTTGGACTGGATGATCTTGAAGGTCTTTTCCAACTTTGGTGATACTATGATTCTCATGATAATTAAAAATTCTCCTTCCAGTGCTGTGCATAGCTATGCTGTTACTAGGGATCAGAAACTAATGTTTTTACTGTTTTTTTCTCACATTTCTTCCCTTCTATTGGCATTAAGCCATTATAAGCACTGACTTCCTACACTCCATGGTATGTAGATCAATAATTTCATCAGTTTGGTTTTAAAGCTGCAGACTCTGACTTAGAACTAGAGACAGTAATTTTTTAAATCTTAGGTAACTGGGAAACTCTTAAAATTCCTAAAGTAAAACAAAATAATGAAAGATACTTCTTAAAAAAAAAAAAAAATCAGTTCAATGCAGAACAACAACAACAACAAAACTGTTGGACTTCAAAACACGACAGCCCAGTATCCTTTATCAACTAAGCATTATCAGCCTACACTGCACAAATGTACACATTATGTGGACATAACTTTAAAAGATTGAATAAGAATCTCTCAGATTTAATCTGATGTCTGCTTTCTCTGTTCTGGGAGATGGGGACAAAGTAATTCCTCCTGATTTTCAATCCCATGTCAAAAACACTGCTGACATCCCACAGATTCTAATGGACAACTGTCAGTGCAGTATCCAAACCACATTCAATTTTCAGTGTAATTCGTAGTAAGTCTCTTACCTAATATGAGAAAGAAAATCAATACTATGGCCTCATCAACTACAGGAACATTAAAATCTTTTACAAAACAATTTTTGCTGCTTAGAGTCTCTTTTCAGAATAAAAAGAACTTCAGTTGGCCTACAACTCCACTTAATGCAGCCTGGAATTTTTAATATATGCAGATACTATGTAAAATATTTAAGAAAATTGAAGCTGGTTCAAAAATTCAAAAAATTATCTTCAAGAGAAGGTGAACAGCTGACTTCTGTCACTCTGTATCACAACACAGTGTCCACTCTAAGATACTGAGAGATAAAAAGAAGGAGAAACTAAGCTACTATCTCTCTTTGAAAGCTGGTTCCTGGAAGAAATTGCATATGAGACTCTGTGAGAAGCTGACCCTGTGCTGCTGGCTATCTGTAAATACGGGAGTTCAGTCTTCAGGACTGACAATTTGTTCGTCTTCAGAACACCAAAATTCAACGATACTAAAAAGAGAATAGCAGTAAGTGGTAAGCGTAGGTGGTTCTTTTAAGCTGCCTTCAGAGAATAACATTTAAATATTGCCTTTGTATATCTGCATTTAACAAAAAATAAAGCTTAGATGTGTACATTCATATTTATACAAACAACAAACAATCTTGTAATTCTAAATATATCGGTACTTCTCACTAGCAATTTTGAAGGGTATACAATCATGTACTTCTTATCAAGACTCTTTTCAGCAGTATGTGTCTGTAGGACAAGAGGAAATGGCCACAGACTGAAGCATAGATGTTCCACACAAATGTGCATAAGGACTTCTTTCCAGTGAGGGTGATGGGAACAGGATGCCCAGGGAGGCTGTGGAGTCTCCTTCTCTGGAGATAATCAAGACCTGCCTGTGCAACCTGATCTAGGGAGCCTGCTTTGCAGGAGGGTTGGACTAGATGATCTTTAGAGGTGCCTTCCAGCCCCTACAATTCTGTGACTCTGAGATGCTTTGTATTGTACTAGCTAATTCTGTATGTAAAAGCATCACAGAAATTAACAAAAGGTGGCAGAGCCGAATTGCTCTTGAAGCTGAAGACAGCTTTTGCAGCCTCAATAAATGAAATTAGTTTAGAGTACAATAGCAGAGTAAGTATTCTAAAAAGTACTTTGAAAGAGATAGGTACACTTTTTATGCCCTATCTTTGTTCTGGAGATCTTTTTTTGCACCCTGTCACAGTGTGCCACTGGAAAAAATCTGGTAGCATCTTCTGCTTCATCACATACAAGAATTGTTAGCAAAGGATTTTAAAAGAGCAAAAAACAGAAGAAATAGAGAAATCTTAAGTTTAGCTCAATGTTCTTTTAAAACCTCCAAAAAACAGTAGAAGAAACAAGCTTCTATATGATGTTATAGAAGTATTAAAGCTGTAAGTCATAAGATGTTCTGTCTGGCCTTCATCAGTCCACTGTAGTTTAGGTTGGGAGGGGTTGTTTAGAGGATACCTAATGCAACATCTGTTTCATGCCTGGCCAACTTACACTGCATTACTTGCAGCCTTTTGCAATTGAGTTCTGGATACCTCCAATGTGATATTCTACTACTTCCCTCAACGGTAAGCAATGGACAGACGGAGGTGTGACATCAATTCACACCAAAAAACGTATTTTTTAACTGCTATTTTGCTCTGACCAGGTACAAATTTTCTGCTAGATTCCTTTCCAGTCCCAAACAAGAAGGGATTTTAATTCCAAAGGACATTTTTCTCTATATTTGTCATGTAAAAGTATATTTTCAAACTGGAAATAGTATCTAATACACAAGGATCCGAGAAGCAAATATATTCCCAGAACACTAGAGAAAATCCTTCCTTATGGAATTCAAGTCTCAGTAGGAAAGTACATATTATTAGGCATCAGAGGCATTCTCCTGCAAATAGCTTATAATGCACCTTTGGCTAAAGTTTGTATATCATGAGGCATCCAACTATTGCTCTAGGAACAATAAGGCTAAGTCACTCTTCATGAAAAGCAGGATTTCTACCTTAAATCTAAGGATTTGGTAAATCCTTCGTTTTCCTCCTCATTTCAAGAAAGGCATGATTTTTAAGTTTAAAACCTCATTGACTATCACATTTTGTAACAATATCATTGAACAGGTCTGTAATCAAGTTCCACTACAAATCTTTTCCAAAAGCATTTACTACTTGATTCATTTATTCTTCAGGGCAGTTACTTATTGCACAGATGGGAATTATTATAAACAAAGAGGGTTTGTTTTCAAGATGGATTTTTTTTTTTTTTTGAAAATCAAAATTTCACAAATTTCAAATAGAAATAGATATTGAAATGTCCAACTGGTCTGCAAGTATTTTTACATGGCAGACAACTTACTATAAGTGTGGCAAGATGGCAGAAAGTACAGAGAAAATAAATTTTAAAAATTTACGTAAAGAACACTTATGGTCTTTGAGAAGACTGAAGAGAAATTAACTGAAAAAGTGTTATTTATTAACTAGTATTTCTTCACCCTTCTGTGGGCCGGTATAATCTTACAACTTGAAGGCTATGCACTTCAACTCCCAGTTAATGTAACTATCTCAGAACATTATGATATGGAGCATTTTAATTCTTCTCACCATCTAGTGCACATACACAAATACTGCCAACTACTTTTAATACTTACATACCAGAAAACAGTTAAGAGAGGGTCCACACAGAACACAGCAAATATGCAAGCTTATTTGTGAGCCTACACAGGCATAAGCTTCTGTGAGTTTGTGGGAGTTATCACAAACACACATACACACCCACGTGCAATGACCAAATAAAATTCAAAGGCTCTTGGAAATAGTTTTCCCCCTTTTTTTTCCTGCACGAGTTATCTTTAAGAAAAATAAAAGATTTTTCACAGTGTCAGTTGACACTTTATATTGTTCATTTAGTGAAAGATGGCTCTGAATCACTGAGAGTAGTGAGCAGTTAAACTAGAGAAACAACACAGCATTAAGGAAATAGATTTTCAGATATTCTATTTTCAGAATATCTACTGGTAACATGAAACTATTGTGAATCAAGTATACCAAACTCTATAAAATAGAAATGAGAGACATTCCATTTGTAAATGTAACTGCATAAAACTATTAAAACAAAGCAATAGGCCATGGCATTGCTTTCGTAACTTATCTTATTATACTCAGCTCACTTTATTTTTAAGTTTCACCTTAAGAGAAAGTTACTGCACTTTCACTTTTGGTTAAACTGAAATGATAAATGTAATATGGGAGATAGGACTTTAAGATAAAGAGAGCACATTATAGAAGAGCAAGTTAACTTGCTCAAACTCATAATCTGAACCAGGTTGTCTCTTAAGAAAACAATGTTGTATTGCACAGTGTTCAATAATACCATTGGTAACATTTCAGACTCTCAATAGTAATTATAAATAACTTGATTCATAACAGCTGCAAATGAACACACAAATTCCGTCAGCTGCCATTTACAAGAATTTAACATATTTTATACATAAATCCAAACAAACAATGCACCACGGATAAAACTAACAACCTACTTTGTAACCTCCGCGTGGGACTCTCGCCATGGAGCTGTCTTCGTGGCAAATATGGTGAGGGATGGGGAAGTGGCAATGAAGAGACATCATGTGTTTGAAGTTTGTACCAGTGAGGTTCATCATCTAGTAGCGCTGTCTCTAACTCAATAAGAATCTAAAAGAAAAAAAAAGATTAAAAGTAGGAAACCGTTATATAACTGCATTTTAAAGTAGGAACGTTCATAAATTTTATTCTATTATTCCCTTACTGTTAAGGACTTTGTCTTTTAACTTAATGCATTTGCCTTTTAAAAGTGTTGTTAAAATCCTGCACTTTAAAAGAAGGCATTTTCTGTGCCTTTCTAATACTAAATACACAAAAAAAATTTCACATGGCCCTTATCACCTCACAGCAATCTTAATAGTATTCAAACAACTTGTAGAGAGTTACAAGTTACACCAACATTTCAATATTCTGTTAAAATAAAAGTATGTGAAGTGCGGATTTTATTAAACATTTCTCAAACACATTGAGTGCATCCAGTTGATAAAACAGAAGAAATAGAGAAAGAATCTCATATCAGTACTATCTGCCAAGTACAACCGAATGAAATAAGGACAAATTAACAATTTTAAACATCTTTGCTTTGCTAATGATTACTTTATTAAAACATACTGCATCCTAAATATGAATATGTGGACTAATGTATTCCTGTAATAAGTACCAATAATTGTATACCTCTCCTAAAAATTCACTTTCTTCCTCCCGAACTCGTGCTTGATCCCAAAGGGTAATTTCTAACATTCGTTCTCTAAACTCTCTCCGATGAACCGGAGAATAAATAAATGTCTGGTTCCACTTGGGTTCCAATGTTTTCTTTACTGTTTTTGTTCTTCTTTTATTTTTATCACTGAAAAAAAAAAAAAAAAATTAAATATAAACTGTAAAAAATGTATCATGAAAAGCAGCAAATCTTAAACAAATCTTTAATTGTGTAGTGTTATGGAAATACTCTAATAATGTATGTCAGAGTTTGTTCTTGATACAACGAAGTTCAATGTATGTATTGGGGATAATTTGTAACTTGATAGTAAACTCTGAAGTTAGCTGATTTCATAGTTTGCATGTCAATTCCAAATTTAAGAAATTCCCTCAGAAAAAAGAAATTGTTTTCTATATTTGTTTTGAAAACAGTAAACATGGATTTTTCATAAATACATGTATACTTCTATGGACAGGATTCCCATGAGTCATAGACCAATAGTACTATGCATGTGCAGACAACACTGGACACAGCAAAAAAATGCATTTCAGATAAATAAGCCAGTTAAGACACCAGAAGCCCTGGGAATATGTTACATAAGCTCTTCCAGCAACACTCAGAAACAGTGGTCTCAAAACAGTTTCCAAGACAATCCTTTGGGTCACCAAGTTGAAGGCAGATCTCCACCATGAGATGAGCCTGACTTTTCGGAGCCTTATGCACGACTACCATGGGAATACTGGGTCAGGCTCAAGGGTGTTGCTGAGAGTGATGTGTTTTCTACTTGCAAGAACTCGTATTTTCTGATGAAAATGAGTTTCACTAGAAAACACCTGCACTCCTTTTATTGACAATATCGAGAAGAGTTCTCAGAATAATGCTTAATTTTAAACCTGCTGATTGACGCTTATGCAGCTGTGGCATTAAAATTAATGTGAATTTTTTAATATGGCAATGAAGTACTTACATACTTTGGAAGTACGTGCAATTGTAATATAGTTACTAGATTTATGAACAGTTACTTAGAAACTGGGTCAACAGATTAACTGAGACATAATATTTTTAGACATATTATTAAAGCAAATAATGCAATTATTGTATTACAATAAAAATTCGTTTACCCTTGAAAACTGAAATAAGTTACAGTGGACAAGCTTTTCCATTCAAATCTGTTTAATTAAAGAGAATTCTGTATTTTCATCTAATTAAATGCTTGACTTGTATAAGCGTATTTTACCTCTAGCATGTTTTCTTCTCTTACACAAGAAATACATTTTGCTTACTTAGCTTTTACTTCTGAGGAAAATAAAATGAATTTTCCTGCCATATGACAACTTGCTGATTCTTATATATTTGATAGAAAACACGTTATAATTTCAAAAAGTTCTGAACATTTCACATAAATAGGAAGAAGATGAAATAATTCTTGTGAAACACCAATTACTATTAAAAAAATAAATCCATTTCACTTGCAATTTTTTTTTCCTGCTTTGAATGGGAAAAACCAACCAGCTGGTCTGATCAGTCTAGAAATCTATGAACCTATTTTTGCAGCATTTTCTTTGCTCTAGACAGGAATAACTGTCATAAGGAATACGGGTATTACAGAACACTAACAACATGCTTTGCAAATAACAGTTTCACATGCAATGTTGTACACCTGCCTTTACTTTTCTATTCAGTATTTAACAAAATAGCCAGTGAAAGTCAGCTAATATTCAGTGCCCAAAGACATATTGTTGTTACATAGCATGCTCTCTTAAGGAATTTCAAACTGTAATATGTTTCCTTAAGTGTATGACAGGTAAGCTCAGCTAATTCTTGCTCAAACACTTCCTGTCTTTCTGTTCACCTTACCTTCTGTCTGGAAGAAAGTAAATTTTAACATAAGGATTCCTTGGCCTCCCATCTTCCCTTGAAGGAAGATCCTTTGCTCCCAGTATTGTCACTATTAACTGATGACCAACCTTGTCGTACCACAGTTTTATCTGTAATGAGAAAATATTAATTAGTGGACTCATTTCTAAAACAAAGTACCATATTAATTTTTAAATTAAATTTACTCATTAGCTTCTATTTATATTGGTTGCTTAAGCACAAAATATTGCGTACTAGTTTGTAGTAAAGCAGAAAAATATATTCATACTAAAATAGCTTCAGAATGTACCTGGAGTTACTCATTTTTAGAACCTTGTGTAATGAACATTATTTCATACTGTTTTTTTCTCATGGTATTAGGGTTAGGATTATTGTTTCTTGGCAGCATAATGCATTACTTGGTAATGCAATGTGTTACTCGTACTACTGATGTATGGTATTCATATGTATACATTTCTAGGTATTTTATGCACAACGAATGAATGAATGTTTATGCCCTGCTGTGCTGGAAAGACCATGGGATAAGGTAAAAATAACACCCCAAAGTTGTAAGAGAGAGAGAGGTTCAGCAGAACAACTCTCTTCCCAATCAAATTCAGCAACAACAAGGCAAAAACTAACATTACTAATCTGTAGAAATCATTATTAAACAGTCTTATTTGTCTAGCAAACATTTTCACTATGTTCATTAAGCACTGCTGTTTAGCTATTCTAGTTTGAATAATATAGCCGCAAATGTATCATTCAAGGAGAGGATACACCTACTTTACAGCACTAATTCTAACAAGGGATATGGTGCAGGTAGGGCAAAACAAAGCTTTTCAAACAGCCAGGGAGATATTACATGGGAGTACCTGTGAGATAGCGTTAACTGCAACTGACAGAGAAAGCTCTCTTAACGGCCACTTTGACGGACATTTAAAGAAGTTCCCTCCCTGAATTTATGGGAATGAGAGTAATGCCTGGCTTCACAACAAAGCAGAGTACCTTTAGCACAAATACACTCTAGATGAGGTATACATCAATAAACCCCAGCTAAGGTAAACATCAGAGGTATATGCACTTTCTGTGGAGCATTATTTCAGATACGGGATCTTCATCTGCTATTACAGCTTCTCATCTTCAGCATTTCAGTGATTTAGAGAAAGGTCTTGACACAATTCTTAAGACTTCTGACCAACCAACAAGAGGCTCATTTAGCTTTCTGTTGTTCCTAATTAATGAAGTAATTGAGATGACAGTAAGACATGCCAACTCATTTAATGGTGGGAGTGTACTTCTTCCTATACCATCAGAGTAGGAAGAAGTAGCTATTCCTATACCTATCCTGCAGCCACAAACAAGCAGCATTTGGACTTCAGAAGAAGGTGGATAGAAATCCACTATTATCATGTTATTGGCCCTTCTACTAACTTTGTATGTTTCTGGTAGCAGGAGTAAAAGGGTTTTGTGACTACTGAAGTAGAAAATAGTGTGAGAGAAATTAATAAGTTTCTAGAGACATTTCTAGATGTTGTTCTTCTATGTCTGTAAAGCAAGGGAATTTGTCAATATTTCTCTAAACTGATAATATCCGGACTACAGATCTGGTCTACAGATAACAAGTAGAAAGCTTAGCACCAACAATATGAGCATCAATGATATGAACTTGAAGAGAAGCTTTGTTGACTTCCGCAGTGCATGTCAAATTACATGATCTTTGACCCTAAATAAATCCTCCTCCTGAAGGGAGTCCTCATCTGCTCTCAAGCACTGGCTAATCCTACACACCAACAGGAGCTGCACTGAAAAAAATCTTCATCACCTGCCTTTTTCAGGGGAAAAACTAACCTTCCTTAAGCAGAACCTAATGTATTTATGATCCACAAACTCAATGAAGTTAACACAATCCACACCTAAATCCAAAAAAATGCAACTACAATTATTCACTCATATTTAAGCTAAATATTTCTTTGCTATAGCTGTTTGACTGGATTTTTGCAGGAAGACTTTGCCAAAATGGTTTGGAGAATGAGACTAAGGGGAATGTTAAATCACCTAACGCTATGTCTTTGAGATGCTCTATTGTCTGTGTTTTGCCACAAGAACTCAAAATTTGCACTAACACACATCTAATACTCTTCTATTAATACTCTGACAAAATTTGAAAAAAAAAATGTACATAATAGGTATACTGTCTCAGTAATTCCTTACTGGCCAGGTCAGGAGGCAGAATTATGACCAAAAATGTTAACATTCATCATGCAGAAAAAACACTTGTAACCCAGGAATTAATTTGGATGAAAAGATGAGAAGGAAAGAAATCTAGAGTGCAAGAATGGATGAAGAATTCCTTGGAGGGGACGATGGGCTTGCATTCTATGGGTTTAGAAGAAAGAAGATGGGAATGATAAAAAACATTATAATGACTGGAAAAGTAAAATATAATGGATGTTTCTTGATGGAACACAGGAACAACTGAGTCAATGACATCAGGGACCAAAGAGGGGAAAAACTGGCCTGGATGAGAAAAATTGAATGAGTCAACAAATGAGGAACAATCCAGGTCCTAACTGGCACAGAAGGTATTGTTTAGTTAGATGGAAAGTGAAGAAAATACGATAAGAAGTCAGGACAGGAAATTGTAAAAGAAAGTGAGAAAGAAGGAATTAGGTTAGCATACTGAATATGAAAAATGGGTTTGGGTGTAGAACTGACCTAATTCTGCCTCATTTGCACGTGCCTTATGACATAACATCCAGATGGATGGTATTTTCCTCAAAGAAGCTTTTCTTTTCTATTCATAAAAAGAAAAAGTTCAATTAAGACCTTTGTAGCCAATTGCAGTCTGATTCCATCCCTCCTTCTTTCCCAGAGGCCTTGTGTGTTGGAGAGTGGTACTGTTTATAAATAACATATTCTTCACAGTCTGGAAGCTTGGGCTGAGGCTCTGGAGCCTAAACTGAAGTACTACAAAGTGTCTGAATTGAAGTCTAAAGTATGTATTACATCTGAACAGTGCTTATGTCACTGAAAAATCAGAAGGTGATTGTCTCAGATTTTGATGATAAAGTCTCAATTCTTTATTGACAAATGCAGAAAAATCCTACTACACCTCAGATAATATTGTATGAGTTTCATAAATATGGGATACTACGTGTAAAACAGGAAAGCTGGTGAGAAAATGATTTCTTTTTCTTTATAGTTTTGTTAAGCAGTTTTGTAGAAAAGATTCTTAATGCTACAGAGTGAAGAACACTGAATTATTCAGTCCTCAGTGAGACTCAGAAGAATGCACAGGTATTGTGAAGCTCAGCACCAACAACTTAAGCAGCTGAGTAACAGAGGAGAATCTACAAATCTTCAAGTAAAAGCTTAGACTATTTAAGAAACTGTGACATGTGCAATCCTGATCTAAATGGGGGAAAGAGAAAGCCAAAATTACAGCACAGAAAATGCATCACAGAAAAACAAGATGGCTGATGAGCTGGTGCGTATGCGGACCACCCGAACCCGTAAGAAACATCTTGAATAGAACTTTGTCAACCTGGATAATTTAGGATTTCAGCAACTAAAACTTAATCTAGTCAGAAAGTGATTCCATCTGAAGGCTTTCTAGAGATATTTTTCCTTAATGCTGAAGTCCTGGAACTTATAATTAGCCACACACACTCACATGCTGTCCTTCCTTAGGCAGATGTGCACCTAATGCTTGACTAAATTTCTGCTGTGACCTACATTCAGGCAAACAGATATCTGAACACAATAAACCCTGAAACTGTGAGATGGTCTGTCATCCATAGAGCTCAGCAGATGCTGAACTCCTGGAGATGGGCTTCCAGGTAGAAACACCTGATGTACAAAGCAGAATAAACAAGAATACTTCTATAGACAGATGATGAAGGTACCTTTTAGGGGTAGAAAAGTGGGGGTTGAGGAGCTGAGAGTCTGGTCCTAGTTTCAAGAATTTTGATTTTTATCCAATATTGATACAATGCTAGATCAGTGCACGTCCTAGTTGGCAGGTCTGGAATCTGATACACTAAAATTAAGCTTCTTTCGCTATCACCACATCACACACTTGTATTCGTGACCACAGAATATCTCAGCTTCACATAAGACTTCATGCTCCAGAGAAGAAAAGGATGCTAAAGGTATTTCTCTGAGAGACAGATTCAATTTCTGTAGCCTAAAAAGAGCTTAAAACAAAGACATACATTTTCCACAATGAGTTCCCCACATATAAAACATTTTATAAAAGTTGACTGTTGGTGTATTCTAAGAAATAAGGATGCAGAAATCTATTACTGCTGTTTGGTCTTCTGTAGGCTCAGAAGAAGAGATGGACATCTCTCTCTGGAGAGGTGACTCACGCTCTGGAGTAGCCTAAGTTTCAAATAGACTTAAGGGGATGTGTCCTTTATTTGGGCTGGATCATTCTCTGCAGATACTGAGGCACCTACTTCTTTCCTTTAACTGCCTAAGTCTAAGATCTTCCACAAGGCACCTCAAGCTAGTATAAATTTAAATCTATAAATTAAGCTAACAAATTCACTTTATTAGATTTCATCCTTTTTCTTTCAGATCTTGTCTTAACTAAAAACTTTTTAATCAATGTAGTAATTAAGATCAGAGTTCTAGAAAAAAAGTAATCATGTAATTAGGATCTATAATAAATATGCATAAGGGAAATCAATTATGAAAATCTAGATAATATTATTGTCATTTTCCATATTCCTCTTTCATGCATGCTGACTGCTTGAATGCTTAACTAATTCCAATGTGGTTTTGTATATTCCACATACAGGCACATGGCATCATAAGTGACAACTTCAGATTTAAAAACAGAATACATTTATACATTCTGTTCTACATTTTATTTCTTTAAGTCTTATTTCATAAGCCTTATGGACAAGAGAGACAATTCGTACCACTGGAAATGAATTCCTGCCCTGTGGCCTGAATTTTACCATCCTAGCCAAGGTACTACTCAAACAATGCTAGGTTTGAGAAACAGATGACAAGGCATTTTTGCTCTTGTGGTGTTTATTACAATATTTCATGTAACCTACATAGTTGTTTATTAGCATAATTCTTTGAAACTGAGATACTATTGTTTCTTCCCCCCCCACATTATTCTGAAATAAGAGATACACAAGCAAGATATACTACTGGAAAAAAATGTCTCAATTTATCTTTAAAAATGCTTAAAACAATTATTTTATTTGGACTAAGTTTATGTAGACAAAGAAATTGCCCTAAGGTGGTAAAGTTTCTGGTGTATCCTAAGATGAGCTTTGGTTGCTTTTAAATCTGCCTTTAACAAATGCTGATTACTCAAAGTTGCTAAATCAAACTATTGGTTCTGTTTGCTGCTGTACATGTTGGAACAAATACAAGAAAAGACTGTTACACAGAAGAGCTTCTGGGATCTGAGTGCAGACGATTATGAAGGTATTTAGGTATTTTAATCTAGATATATCTCAAATTTCTTTTTTAGTGGCTCCATTTTTTATTTCAATAAGGCCAAATAGATGCATGCATTTATCTTTATGTATGATTACAGATACCGATGCTCAGCACTGAAACAAAAAGGATGCTTGAAATTATTGAAGTTAGAAAGAAAAATAGTAGTTAAATGGCAACTGTGGGTCAAAATGAGGCTCCAAAAAATGAAAGATACCACAGGGAAAACACATTCATGAACAGATGATTCTCTACCAAGATATTGCAAAACATCATCCTGTAAGAAAATTGCTTAGATGTTAAAATTAATCTAAAAGTTCAAGAAATAGATGTGCACTTTTTCAAGTGCTGTGTAAGTAATAAAAGTTCAGGAGAAAGGTGAATGGTTGGGGAAAATGAACTTGTATGTTTTCCTTTCCAGTAAAACAAGGTTAATTTTTAATTCATCCAGAGATACAAGAGACAGAGTAAATGAATTGAGTAACATAGAGACAGAAGTGCGGAGGAGGAACTTGTGCTAGGATCTGGGACATACACTGGGATCAGTTTCAGACTAACAAGCAGAGAAGACAAGAGTAAGAAAAAGATGTGCATTTCTTGTCAAGAGCAATGAAACAGAGGTATAAACAGAAATGCTAGAGATGCTCATTCTTACTTTCTACAGACACAGCCATAGCACAGCCCAGAATGTAAAGTATACATCCCAACAACCCAAACAACAGTTCAGAGCTCAGTGTAAGCTAATTTCTCATGCCAAAAAGAAACCAGAGTTCTGCACTACCACTGCACTGCTTCTAACACCCAAGTCAGCTTGTTTAAAGTTCAGTGGAGAATTTCTGTTCATCTCTGTAACCTGCGTTATGGAAATATTAAACCATCTCAAGCTTCTATCAACCTTCTCTACAAGAAGCAGGCAGGTAGGGGATTTTGTTTCAGCCTAGTCTTAGAGATGCTGCCATGCGGAACATTTCTCATAGATGCATACAATGGCTTGAGTTGGAAGGACATCAAAACTAGTTCTAACCCCTAGTCTTGTGCAGGGCTGCCTCCCCCCAGATCAGACTGCCCAGGGCCCCATCCAGCCTGGCCCTGAACATCTCCAGGGATGGGGCAGCCCGTGGCAAGGTCTCACTTCCCTGTGAGTGAAGAATTTCTTCCTAACATCAAACCTGAATCTCCCCTCTTTTAATTTAAAGCCATTCCCCCTTCTGCTATCACTATTTTCGGCTTGGACAATTACTGAGATCTGTAAATAAACGTTAGAGAGGCTCACAGCGTACAGAAACAAAACTGGAGCTAAAGATGGTTCCTATCTACAACAGCATAAGCAATTTTTCTTCCTGGGTATTGCCAATCAAAACTGAGCTTGTTTTATTTTCTTAAATTACTACCACAGTCATTTGAACAAAGTATATTTTCCATTAGAGAATATTAATTTAAGTAGAACAGACAATTTTTATGTCTATTTCTTTATATAATGTGACTTAAATATGAGACTACTACAAGTAATTTATACATTGTATTAGTACAAGAAATTTCCAGTGTCAAGCATTTGTTTCCTTTTAAATTGAACAGCTATCATGTTATTTCTTAATTTATTTTGAACATTTATAAAAAGAAAATAGATATTAAATGTCTACTTGTGTCATATACAATCTTTACCTCTATTTGTGACTGGATTTGTACCCTCTTTGATTTCATTACCACAAGAAGAAGCCAACTTCCTTAGACACGCTAAGAGTTGTTTTAAATTTTTAATAGAAAGCATACTTACTATGTCAGTAGCTCACACTAACATTTATTTAAAACAGTACTGTTGAGATATTATTTTTAATCTCTTTTAAAGATTTTTTATTCTGAATTTCTATTCACACATTTAAGGACTACTTTAGGAAAATGTGCTTTATTAAATCTGATTCATAACCTAATCAATTCCTACAGTTTTACTTAGAATTCTTTTAGAAATTTATATGAACTTTTTCCCATTTCAATATGAGATTTAATTATTTGATTCTCATCATTTAGATTCCCTCCTTTCCATCTCTCCTTGAGCAACTGAGCAAACATAAGGAACATTTATACAGCTCCCACACAAAAGATTAACAACTCCATAATGGTATTTTGTAAGAAAAGCAGATAATATTCTACATACAAGAAACTGAAAAACATGCAGCAAAACAGATAAGCACTGTTAAATATTAGTAAAACCTACTTTTACATTAATCTACAGTACCTTAGAAGTTTCCTAATGAAAATAGGCAAACAACTTGTACCTACATAAAATATCAAAGCTAAAGAATTCAGAAACACAAATTGAGAGTTCATTTTTCAGTTAAATTGAGTGTGGGTTATTTTGATGCATTTTTAAAATGCAAGGACGAGGTTTCATATGCAAAAATTTTGCCTGTTTAAACAAGGTACAAATTTATTTGCCTGTCTTCCACTCAAGGCGCTACTGTTACTTGGAAAATGCAAAAAAGGATGTGTTAAGTAATGATAATGAATGATTTAAAGAGACATCAATCTTTATATAATGACCTCAAACATGAACAGCATAGAATTATTTATTGCATAAACAGTACACACTTTTTTTGTATGTGGGATACACAGCCATCAGGATTGTTGAAACCTGTATGAGTTAAGTAGTGCATAAACAGCAAAACAAAAACTAGTTGTCTCTTTAAATTGTAATTTAGTATTTAAACCCCATGCAGAACTTTACAAGCTGCTCACAAAAATGGCATGAAACTTGTTAATATGGCTTAAAGCAACACACTAATAATATGGGAAAACGGACTAGAACGTAACGTTTTCCTACTATGCATTTTCCATAACAAACAAAAGAAAAAACCACAACTTTAGTTTCTGTCAGGCAGACGAAGTCTTTACCTGAACCCTAGGAACAAAAGGCGTTGTTCTTCTACTAAGGCTTTGGCTCTGGTAAGCAAAATTAAAGAAAAAGCAATAAAACAAAACCAAAAAGGACAACACGCTGGAAACTAAAAGACCAAAAGTAAAAACAAAGACACACAACTATTACTTTAAACACAGCTTTACACCAAGGACATATTTATCTAAACCAAAGTATTTTAATGCAATGCATAAATGAAATCTGTAAATCTATTACCAAATTATATCAATCTCCTGAGACTCAAATTCTGACCTTAGCAGGAATTCTGCCACTCATTTCCCAGGAACAAGGATTTCACTTTACAGGTCTACAGGTAACATTTACAACAGATTTAGAAATAACATCAACAAATGTAGCAGATAAGCAAAGTGTGATTTGAAAGTCGGGTGGGAAATATAAGTTGAGTTTGACCATCTATTTCAGAAAGACTGTAGATGCATATTTGGAGACAGAAACAAGCACAGCGCACACACTGACAGCTTTAGTTACTTTCTAGAGTAAAGTAAGTAAAAGGCTTTCCTTCCTTTCCAACTTCAAGGGGCACTTCATTAAAAAAGCCCTAATACTTAAAAAATGATTGAAAGAAAGTGCTATCTTGTATCATCATTACAGTGGAGAAGGTGTAATCAGTGTACTTCAATTCTCCAGCAATCATGACTGAAATAACATACAGCATATACAGAAGATCCTAATATGAAACGAGATCTAGAACATAAAATAAACTTAGCTGCACAGCACTCACAGACTCAGCTGTAACCCTCGTATATGAATGTAATGTTTCAGACCACATGTAACTTAGTGGATCGCAGTGGCTACACCAAGACCACATCAGTACAGGTAATGCTCCCAAGTTCTTAGCCTCAAACTCCAAGCACTCTATCTTTGGCTTAAAGTTAATGGAGTGGCACAGAAAGGGCACTGAGAGTGCGGACTGATCTGGAATGAGAGCATGCCAGTACCCCAGAGCTGGTGAATGGGTCAACAGGACCACGGGGGTCAGTCACAACAATCCAGCAATGCTGTATCTCCTTTCCTCCCTGCTTGGTTTTCCTGAGACAATTTATTTCAAAGTTGTGGAAAGAAGCTATTGCTCAATATTCACTTCCACAAGGTCTGTATTGAGAGTACAGAGTTAGGCAGTGATGATCATTCTGCTAGTCTCTTTGCTTACTTGGCAAACACAGATGCTGAAGAAAACTGTTCCACAAAATGTGTGAAGTAATCTGTTTTCACACCAAAGCAGGAGTATATCTAAGACAATCTGACAGTCTGAACCATAGTTTTGTCTGATGTGCCCCTGTGCTCTGTGAGGTGAAGCTGCTACATGTTGCTCAACTGCACAGGCAGTACTGCACTCCCAAAGTAAGGGAGCCAGAATCCAATCTAGTCACTCACAATGAAAGCAGACCTTCAGCTTGCTTCTGCTCCATATTTTACACATATTCCAGAATATCACAGCTCTAAAAGGGTCACAAAGTATCCTGCCATGCACCAAGGACCCTAATTGGCCATATTCTGCCTTGGAAATTGTGGGCTATGAGCACATTGTGTGCAATACCTAGCACTTTGCAGACTTGACTTTATGAGAGCAACAGCAATTTACTGGCCTTGACACAGAAGGCAGTGAAGTGAAAGAGGAAAAAGAAAAGGGGAAAGAGGAACATTTCTCATACTTGACCTCAGCCCCACAATACAGTGACATATTATGTCCTTCAAATACACAGTGTCTGCATTTATTATGCTACAGATAATTCAAATAATTCATATACTTGCATTTTTATTAATTTATAAACATTATAAATAATGCATGGAAAATCTATTGAAACAGTTCTGTGATTCAACTGTAGGAGGAAATAGTTTAGTTTTAGAAATAACATCACTTTCCTGCCAGAATTTCTACCAGTACAAAATGAAATGTGGTTTTATATCTATATGCATTTACAGGTTCTTGTAGCCATGTTGTCAGTCTCTAAACCGAGCTATCACCAGATCATTCCGAGTATGCAGCACTGATAGTAGACAGAATGCAGTAATGAAGCAGTGAGAATCCCACACAAAGAATATTGACTTTTTCAAAATGACATTAAAAGAAAAATCAGTGAAAAAATAAACAGGAGACAGATGAAGCAAATAATAATTAAATAATATGTGCAGAGTAAAAGTCAAGATATATCCCTGAAAGAATAATGTGGACTAAAATACCATAATAAACTGCACAAAGCACAGATAACAAAATATTCATGTACCCTGGTAAATTTTAGCACACAATAGTTTACTGTAGCTGCATAGAATTTGTTTAAAAAAATACATGTTTTGGGTAAAATAATTAGTAAAAGAAGAAAAATTCTAGTTATGTGGGATAGTTTACTTTGTGGGAAATCATATTACCCTGCTCTGGACAGGTACTGCAGCCAGAACAGAAGAAAACATGTACATAGACAAATGTCAATAAACAGAAAGACACAGAAAACTGATCAGGTAGAGAAAGGTATCCCTGAGTACTAGAGGCATCATGGCAACTGGCTGAACAACTACTGCAGCATAGATCAGAACACATGAGATTCAGACTGGCAGACACTAGAACCAAATTCTTTTTCATTCTAACATAGTTCCTAGGGTTTTCTTATTTTTCTAGGAGTCAAATGCACAAACACAGAAACTTAACTTTTGATTTAAATATTTACCTAAAATGTTGTAATTCTGAAACTTTTAAGTAATAAAACTTCTTAATCACCTCAAAGGTGTTTCTGACTTCTCCATCTCTTCAAAAGACCTGTCAATGAAGACTGCAGATTGTGTACTGAATCATAAATATCTTGGCCAATGAATAAAAAACAGATAAGAATTCACTTGGCTTTTTGCATCCCAGGACTTTCAGACCAAATCAAAACTCTGCTCAACACTATCTATCTATACAGATAATATACAAAATCTTACAAAACAATCATGCCAAAATATGCATTTAAGCACAAAGACATTTTATTTTGATCTTGCTACATATGAAATAGTATTAAAAGGCCTGGCATTGGAGATAGGCTGAAATGTAGATGGGGAAAACTGAAATACCAGAGATGCCAAAATACCAAGTATTTTGGCAAGTAGAAAAACTAACCCTATCACTGCAATAGCATTATGCTTCCTAGTACATTTTGGACAGAGTAATGAAAAATAAAACCTTGAGATCTACAATAATGCCTGAAAAAGGATGCATATATCCAAGTTCCTATTCAAACTCTTCAGGCTTCCAAACAATGTCTGTAGGTATCTCCCTCCACTTCTGCCCACAACTTTTATTTCAGACCACAATACACACAGCTCCCCTAACAGCAGCCCATTGGAATGACATGGTCATATCCAAGACACAGAACACATTCCCCAGATCTCAATCATCCTTCCCTCAGACTCATCCCAACTGTCTGGATTCAGCCCCTACCTCTGAGAATGTCAGCTGATTGTTCATCTCAATTGAAAACAGCATCCTGTCCCCATCTACCACAAGGATCCTGTACTTATTCTCCTGCCTCAGCACTCACCATAAAAAGCACATTTCCAATTACATTAGGAATGCAGTACTGTTTGTCTTTTGCATCTACCGAGCTATTTAAAATGAGGAGCATTCTATCAGTATCTTGTCAGAAAACAATGACTGGAAATGTGAGAAACCAAACAATTTTCATTTTGTAGGGTTCAAAGTAAAATATTTTTTGGAACTTGGGGAGCTAAGTTCTTATAGAAATTCAGTTTTTCCCTTTGCTAAGGGTATAAAATTAAAAATTGCATAGTTTATCCTAATTTTTCAATACATTTACAAAATTTCGAGGTTTTTTTCCACTAACTTTCCCAAAGTTTGGAAACTATTTAAAGGTATAAAATGAGAAAGTAAAACTTCAAAAAGTGATGGAAAAACTATTCATCGTGCAGTTTTCAAAACACTTTAAACTCCTAATCTGAAGAGTCAAAAATTGTAACTTTCAAAACTAACTTAAAATATCAGTTTTCAAAATTTATCATTTTGAAAGAAACTGTTCTTGTAGAATACTTCTGTTCCCTTAAAGTTATCTTTCTCTAAAGATATATTTTAGTCTGCACCCCATTCATTCTAGGGGAAATTCCTGTCACGTGCCTCACTGCAAACTCTCCAGATCATCTTCAGACATTGTGAGAGTCACCCTTCCTCATAAAGCAAAAATTTAACACCAGTCTCCAAAGAGTAGTGGGGGCTGGGTCGTGCCCTTAACATGCCACCAAAATATATAGATATTGCCAACATTTCTTAAGCTGATGAGCTATGATAGGTAACCAAATTTTACTGCCTACTTTAAATATCTACATGGAGACAGTGGGAATTTACTTTAGAGAGTTACTCAATGGTAACCAGCTGGAGCTGTGTGTTCTCATAAAGCAGCTGCTCTTTGAGGGAAATGAAGTAATTGTGTAGTAGGGAGACTTATATAATCACATAAAGTATCTAAGGCAGTTACAAGGAGGACAAATGTAGGAAAGATCTTTTAAACATTTCCTAGCATTATTTGGTTTCTTAATATGAAAACAAATGCTATAAACTTATTAATAAAAGCAGTAATATATTGAAACAAACAAACAAACAAAAAATTGATTGATGCCTTCATTGCTTAAATGCTGAATTTACATGCCATTTAGAAATGTAAAACAAAGTGAATTCTGTTCTTATCAGTAAATTAGAATATACCTCCAAGTCTCTTGATACCGTTCCCCGGCATTTCAAGATGCAAGATCCTATCTAACCAGAAAAGCAAAAGACTTAATAACTTTGCTAAAAAACCCTAATAGTAAACTCTTGAGGATTTTCTTTCTAAAACTGAGAAAGTCAATTCTGATTGGTTGGATCAAAGCATCTGTGCATCGGATATCTGAGCAGCTAACACTGTATCTTGAATTTCAGACTAGGAGCTAGCAGCTAAAACTTATTGACAGCCTAATCTTTTGTGAGATTTAGCTGAAAGAGATTTGTTTCCCGCCATTTCAAGTATCCACAACTTTTCTGTCATATAAAACTCTACTACTTTTAGAAATCTGATCGATAGTTCACATCTGTGTTCCCTTCTCATTGTATTTTGTGCAGCAATAGTATTCTGCACTCTACCAATCAAGATTTATATTTTTCAATTTATCCAAAGGACTGAGTCTCTCAAAGCAGTTAAGAATAAAAGTTAGAGAAAAATAAAAATTTTGCATTGTAGATGGCTGGTCTGATGAGGAAAACAAATAATGTCTCATGCATTGCAAAATGGAGCCAACATGGCTGCTGAACAGACAGAAAAATAATGTTTCTTCCTGTCCTCCATCGATACTATAAACCACTTGTAGGAGACTAGAAACAGTCTGCTTAGATTTTATGCATATTTTTATAGCCCACATATTATCTTAACATAAACAACTTAGAAGAAATATAAATATGACATTTTCAAACATATTTAACATAGTTTTGCACTGCTTCCGTTCTGCTTTCCTCTCATTTTCAAACTGTACCAAGTACTTTTGAAAAATCACACTTTGGAGTTGTAAATGCCACAGAAACGCATAGAAAACTTATGTCCTTTAGTTTCATACAAAAGAATTTACGCTTTTAAGGAAGGAATTCATGTAATGAATCTTTTTCTCAGTGAGAGTGAAGAACAAAAGTGAGTAACTTTGGTACAAATAAAATACAGTTTACACAATAATGTGATATCTGGAGAAAGATATATATGAAAACTAGTGCATAGGAAATAAGCAATATTAATGTCTAAGAATGCTGGTGATAAAATTTACAGTGCTACAATTGAAGTACATACACTTAATAACACAAACACAATTAGAGGCTAAGAACTGGTCTTTCTGGAAAATTAACACTATCGATCTAGCTTATAAGACAAACATGCATATCCTTCTATAATTGAACAGAAGAAAATTTTCCAAAATCTGATAAAACAGGATGTTCCTTATGAAATGATGGCCCTGCCTGTACTGAGATATACAATTTAGCTGTTTTAACAAGGAATCTATTCTATAGGTAGCTCAGACTCTCTAGTGAGAATTGTGTATGCTGCAAAAAGTATATTAATATTAATGAAATGTTTACATACTGAAAGTTGTCCAGACAAGAACTGTGGAACGTCCCTTAACATGCCAGGACTCATAGGAGAAGTCACTGAAATAGAAGGTCGGTCCATTTTCTGAGATTCAAAGGAACTAGAACCTGCAATTATAAATAAATATATTTTTAAATACTAGCAGTTATACATTTTTCACTACGTCCTTTAAATGAAAAGGATAAAATTATAACCATGCTTACAACAAAGGTTATTGTAATAAATATCATCTCTTTATCTATATAAAAAGAACAAAGAATGACAAACTTATAATGCTCAGATGTAATTAAAAGCTTTGAAGTTTATCATAACTGCAATAGAGAACCACTAATAGTTCATTCAAATATTTGCCATGGTGATCATGTCATTAAGTTGAAGGCTGAAAATTCTTTCTTACATCTCTGTGGTCAAAATAAATCAGTTTTTGAACAGCACTTACTATCTCATACAATCACACTAATTATCATTTTTTTTTTTTTTTAAATTAACGGGACATATATAATATATCTTGTGCATTTTGTTTCAAATTACAGGGTCTGAGAGGACACCTTTTGAGACATGAAAAGTTAAGAAAAATTTAATGGATTTCATTTAAAGAAATGGCTGATCAGTGAAAAGTTACGGAAGTGGTTTTCACATTATTGTATCCAAGTTTATTCCACTGCATTTATTCAGAGCTTCCATTTTAAAAGAATTCCAAAACAATGACA
Organism: Chrysolophus pictus; assembly: GCA_037305975.1. Taxonomy (NCBI): domain Eukaryota; kingdom Metazoa; phylum Chordata; class Aves; order Galliformes; family Phasianidae; genus Chrysolophus; species Chrysolophus pictus. The sequence goes on along the minus strand of CM074577.1, from coordinate 76,138,361 downwards.
AGAAAATAACTCCAGGCTTAAACTCATCCTATCAGATCTGCACCAAAGAACAAGTTATTTTTCCCACATAAAATAACGGTTCAGTCAATTTAAAGAGTGCTGAAGGATCCTAATAAAGTATATGTATTCTGGTTTTAAATTAGATACCATTCAGGTTCTAAATAATGAACAGTTCGTCCCAATTTTTAGTTGACAAGCTGCATAACAACAAAACAAGAAATTGAAAATGGCAATTAATGTTTTTGTATGTTAATTATCATTCTGTTTTCCTTTTCAATAAAAAATAGCCTGAGCTTATAATCAAATGCCAAGCCTAAATCAGCATAGCCTGACTTGTGATAGTTTATTGTTTAACAAAGGCAGATAGATCATACATGAAGATAACATACTGAGACAAAGAGACAAGAGCTATACTGACTGAAGATGACATTTTTCAATTTATTTGTGCTTACATGAAAGAAGATTTTTCTACCTCACAACTGAAACTTACTGGACTCCAGCTGTGCATGTGTGCTGTCAGGTATTCTGGGAATATCCCTGAAAACAAGAAAAGGAAGACAGGCTGATCCTTCATCTAACAATCATATTCACATTTCAGTTAAAATATAACACTTCGCAAGTCATCACCAAATGCCTCAGGAAAATCATATGATCTCCTTAACTGCCTTCAGCCACTGGGAAGATCTATCCTTTGTCCAGTATAAATAAGTTCATTGGAAAATTAAGACTACGAACATGTGGTTTAGTGAATATTGGAGGGCAGGTGCACAGTCACAAATAAAATAAATGATTAAACAGAAAAAAAGGAAAGGAGAGAGGAGAGAGGAGAGAGAAAAGAGGAGAGAGGAGAAAGGAGAAAGGAGTAAGAAGAAAGGAGAAAGGAGAAAGGAGAAAGAAAAGAATATAACAATCTCAGAGTTTTCTGTAGACAAAAGGCAGAAGACGCTCTGTCACAGAAGTACCTCATCAGATTACCTCAGTCCCACAGGACATATTCATCCTATGAGGGCCACACATTCATATATGCCATTAAAAGCATTTTGGAGACATTTGAGCAACATAAAGCAGAGAGTCATATCAAGAACAGTGTTCAATATCACAGTGTGCATTTCGGTAGACCTGTTTTTTTAAAGGGTGCATGGGGCTCACATGGCAAGGTAAAGGCAGCAATGGGCTGCAGTGGTGGTCTCTGAGAGGCTGGGGCTGTCCCATACAGGCCACAGATGGGTCCAGATGGCCCCGAAATAGACCCACCTCAGAGCGCAGCTGTGGCCGTCAGCCAGCATGGCCGTACTTCTGTTAGAACATTTTAATAAAAAAATAAAACATGCTGCACAGCAGCTGTGAGAGAGAGGAGTGAGAAATGTGAGAGAACAGCCTTGCAGGCACTCAGATCAGAGGAGGAGGAGGGCAGGAGGTGCTCCAGGCAGAGCTCAGCTCCGTGCAGCCCAGGAGAGGCCCAGGCCATCCCCTGGCAGCCCGTGGGCACTGTGCAGAGCAGATCTCCACCTGCAGCCATGGAGGAGCCAGTGGTGGGAAAGGAGGGCTGAGTGAGCTGCCACCCTTGGGGACCCGTGTGGAGGAGCAAGAGAGCAGCTTGGCAGGGGACTGGCAGCCAGCTGAGGTCAACATCACAAAGGTATGCATATGAAAATGAAGGGAAAGCTAGAAGTGCTTCCAGTGATACAAATTGTCTCCCACAATTAAAAGAATCTGTACTTCGCAGACATAAAATTTATCTTGTAAGCTTTCAGAATGTGCTTTTGAAACATTTTTCAAACCTCATTACAAAAACAGCTGCGCTAAAGAGATTCAAGTCTCTTTCTAACTGAATCGATGCGTGGTAGCCAGTACAGTGTGAACAAAAGGCATCCAAAAGGTGCAATTGCCCACAAAAGAAAAAAAATCACTCTCTCTGTTGTTACTAAGAAAAACATGTAAGAAACTTCTGAAGGCTGAAAAAGTAAATATTTAAGCTTGCAAATCTGATGTTTGTAGAATACCAAATTACTGATATTTGTAGACTATCAAGGAAAGCAATACCTGCCTATCACTTCACTCGGAATTATACTGCAGAATTTATCTAAAACATACAGATCCCAGTATTTCACAATAGTGTGAATAGTGTTTCTTACAGTGAACTCTCACTGACACATAAGAGAACTCATAAGAGACACGTACAGTGAACTCTCACTCTCACGTAAGAGAAGGAGAAGCAGCTTTTGGCATCTCTCTACATTTTAAGATATGTTCTGTTGCAAACAACTTATATGGAATAATTAATAAAATGCGAAGCAAAATTTCCATATTCAGAAGTTGCAACTATGAAAATGAGATGCATTTTAAAATAAGTATTTCTGAGAATTAGAAAGCAGAAAAAAGTTCTTGCATATATAATAATCAGTTCACATAGATTAACAACAGTGCCACCCATTTACCACAGTTCACATAGATTAACCACAGTGCCAGTTTTTGGAGAAGACTCTTTTACATCTACTGCAAAAAGAGAGTGGGAACCAAGTGTGTATCTTTTTTTAGCCCCAACCTGGCTCACTTCTCCACACTACATAGCAGATAGTTAATGCTGAATAGGGCATCTCAACAGCCCACATCAACTTCTTTCAGGAATTATAGATGAGGTGCTATAGTGAGAGGAACTGGAGCACATGGTAACATCATCAATAGAAGACACGATAATAAGGAAGGTAAATTGCAGGCAGGAAACAGAAAAGTACTGAAAGAATGCATGAAGTTTCACACAATTAAGAGAATGAACAAAGAAAAGAGAATGGAATATTTTCAGGATGAGAGCAGATCCTTGAAACTTGGCTATAAACATTTGTTTGGGAAATGATGAAAGATCTTACATTTATACAAAAAGAGTGTGAATCTTCCTCTTCTTTGGCAGTATTTTTCTAGCAATATAATCTATTAGCGTTACTATTACAACTCCCAAGTTACACAAAGGTTTTTATAGATAAGGTAAGAAGATACACCTTTTCCCCTGAAGAGTTTGCAGTTCAGTATATATGCAGAAGATAATTTCTCATTTCACTGATGAGATAAAGTAATTTTTGTTACTATCAAGTTTGTTTAAAAGTATCAAATGAAATTATCATCCTAAACATATTGCATTTCAAGTTAAATACGTCCAGACACTATGCCTTATAGCTCAATTCATAACAACCTTCACATATGAAAGTAAGAAAATTTTACATACAGTTTTACTGTTTTCAGTATTTAAGACTCTGATATGCTATGCACTAAAATTCAGCAATTTTTTAAAAAAATCAAATTTAGTACAAAAAAATGGCAAAATTACTTACCCAATTGGTCTTGAAACAACAAGCTCCACTTGTGGCTCAGGTTTGGACTCTAAAATGATGTTATATACCTCCTCAAAGGTAGCTCCTTGTAGTAACCTTCCATTCCATTCCAGCACTTCATCACCTATAATTTCAGTAATAGCAATCTGCTTATGAAGTCTGCTGTGCACCGTAGTTAAAATGATTAAACCACTGTATTGTCAGAATTGTGAAACCTGTGTTCTCAGAAAGTTCAGTCTTTCATTTAGGAAAATCTTAATGAAGGTCTTCTGCAGCTTGCTCTGAATGCATAAACTTCAGTGAAACAGCAGTATCATCAATAAGACCTCTACTGAATTAGATACAGCTCTTACTTGTATTAGTAGTTGTGATTTAAAACAAACCTCAAGATGCTGTTTAGAAAATGCAGATCTTTCAAACATATCTCACCAACATACTATTTTGAAGATTCATCTACATCTAGAGGTCTAGTATTTAGGGTTCAGATGATTTTTCGGTTAACATTAATATTTCTTGCACATACTTCAGTGCAGCAATCCATGGTTTGCATGTTGGGATAGGCCCAGATCTTAAGAGTTTCTTAATCATTTGTGACTGCTTGGGTTAGGTTCAAATAAGATATACTCTATAAGATGATGGGGCAGGACATCAGTAGAATATTGAGTATGAAAATGTGAACAAAACATGAAAACATGATTTTGAACAACATGAGATTTTATGTATTTCACAAAAATAGTAATCAATAATGTAGAAACTGAATGTCTAGTTGATTACTGTGTAAGGACAAGCCTGGATGTGTAAAAAACAAGCCTGGATAACACCCTTAGAGACAATTACAACTGATGTCTTGACCACTTTAGGAAGAGTCCCAATCAATGCCTGAGAAAGGGTCAATCAAGACACTTCTCAAGGAAATCAAATACTGGCTCTGGCTTAAACACTTAAAGCATTCTTCCTGTGCCAACTTGTAGTGTACAAAATGGTGATATAAATTCATCTGAACTTGTTCCGTGAGATGGTGTCATAGAAATGCTAGTGCTTGTTCATTCCCTCCTAGTTCTGCTGCTTCTTTACCTAGTAATGAGGATTCATAGTTTCTTTTAGGAAATCTGTCAGACTTGTTTCATTTCATATATGCTGAGCCCAAGTCTACATTCAACCGTTGAGACTTGGAAATACTGCATGATTACAGCCACTCCAAAACTCATGCTATGACAATTTGCAGTGAAAGTGATTTTTTCCTTGAAAACAAAATAAAAAAATAATCCAAAGGATGAAACAAAACCCCTGTAAGGACAGGTCGAAAGAGCTGGGACAGTTCAGCCTGGAGAAGAGAAGGCTCCAGAAAGGCCTGATAGCAACATTTTAAAATCTAGAAGGGGTTTATAAGAAGGAAGGGGACAGACTCTTTAGCAGGGTCTGTTGCAGTAGGACATGGGGAAATGGTTTCCAACTAAAAGAGGGGATATAAGAAAAAAAATTTTTACACTAAAGGTAGTGATGCACTGCAACCGTTTGCCCAGAGTATAGTTGATGTTCCATACATGGAGACATTCAACACCAAGCTGGTCTGGGCTCTGAGCAATCTGATCAAGCTGTAAGTGTCCCTGCTCATCGCAGGGGAGTTGGACTAGATTACCTTTACAGGTCCCTTCCAATTCAAATGATTCTATGATTATTCTATGAATAATCATTGGAGGAGGCCTGATGTCACCTGTTCAGTTTGGCTATTGTCCAGCGTCTCAGCCTATTCTGAGACTGAAGCCAACTACAATACTACAGGGGCTGCAGGGGGGTATAGTCTGCTCTGTCTTCCACTGCTGCTGCTTCCTTCCTACACCATGTGGAGCGCCCCTACAGACAGGTCTGGCGCTAGATCCAGGATTGGTAATCTGCCTCCCCTCTTTTATTTTTCTCTTTTTCATTTTCCCCTTACAGTTTTTAAGTAATGCAAGGTTTACTTGAATTTTCTATAAAGTCGCACAGCTTAGGTAGATATAATTAATGGGCGAAAGCATTAGGGGATACATTTTTTATAGACATCTCCTATTAAAGTTGATGTTTTTTCCTCTTATGTACAGACCTTGAATGTTGTTTCACCTTAATCTAACTGGGGAGGATTTGCGAATCACAGGTGGGACATAACATTCTGCAAAAGTTCGTCACAGCTATTTAACATAATTTCACTTCTAATTAAGCCCACTTTCTTGTCACCTTTACAAAAGCAGTTCTATATTATAGAGCTGTAGCAGATACATACCTGGTCTAAGATGGCCCACGGTATCAGCTAAGCTTCCTTTTTTAACTTTGGTGATAAATGCACAGAGTCGACCTGATTCAGTCATCTTTCCTCCTACTACCTGTTTCAAAAAGGAATTATTTTCATAGCATAAGAATTATTTTAAATTACTTAAATGTCCAGGCAAACAAAAACAGAATTCAAGGAATTCTTTGGTATTCACTTGAAAAAAACATTGAAAACGTAAAGACAATGCAAATACAGAAAGTTAAATCATTCAAACTTACACTGTACTATAGATTTGACCCCAAAAAAGTACAGCATTGGACATTATACTGCTCATTTCTACATTTTTTAGATGTAAATAGTTGTATTAATGTAACAGAATCCATGACATTCACACAAAGCATCAAATACATTTAATAAGCAATCAAGTCCTCTTTGCGATGATAAGATATAGACACTAAATAATTTTCAGTCTTGTGCATTTAAAATGTAGCATACCAATTAATCAGAGGGGAATAATCAAGAAACAGTTGCTTTTTTCCTAGTAGCAGATTTTGCTCTTAAGTGTCATTAACCTCCAAATGTTGCTCAGGTCATAAAAAAAGATGATTTATTTTTCACATTCCTCCCATCTTTTGGGGAACCGAAGTTATACCACGGTGCAGTGCTCAGCTCAAGACTGAACAGAGCTTGGTCTGCTCAGCAAGGATGCAATTCGTGCATTTTGCAGAGCAGCCATTCTCAAGAAACTTGTGAAAACATGTTTAGTCTTCACAAAATATTTTTTGAGACTGTCAGAGACCCTGTAAAATTCCTCTTGGTAACTAAATGTATAATGTCTTTATATGGTACTTTTAAGAATAAGAGGATGTAGATACACGTTTAGATACACTATGTATTATGAGAATACTTACATTATAAAGGTAGCTAGTTTAACTGAGATTTGTAAGTCACTGCAAAATTATTAATTACCAACCTTCAATCCAAGCATTGCTCCTGAGTCTCTCGGCACACTTCCATCTTTTAGTCGCTTATTTAATAAAATCCGACCAATGAGACGGTCTCCATCTTTGGACGGTTGCCAAGTTACTGGATGCTATCATTTGGTTTTCAAGAAGAATACAGTCAATATGATTTGAAGAAAAATATTTCAGTAAAAACTTTCATTTCCCGATATTTTAAAAACATAGTGGAAGTTTTATGATTACACTAATATTAAATGTATCAGAATGACAGAAAATTGTGATGGTGAAGATTTATTTGGATATACAGTCCATCAAAATGTATTTCTAATGTTTAAGAACATTAGCAACTTTCCTAAATCCAATTTCTAAATATCATAGTGATCTTTGCATCTCAATGAATAGACAGATACAGATAACTCAACACAGTTATCTATGCACAGTAACAGTTCCACCAGAGTACTGTCAAAAACAACTGTAGAGGTCAATATTAGAAGTAATATTGAAAAAGCAGATTTTACTTGAAACAGAAACTTGATTTGAGACGTAATTTCTCCTTTTTCTCCTTTTCTAAACATGCCAGTTTTCTATAGGACTGACAAACTTTTGCAATGTTTTACTTTCTGTCAGTACTAGTATATTAAAAGTTATAGAATATTTTTAAAGGGATGGTCTTTGCTCTCATTTAAATGTAATGAATGTTTCTTTGAATAATTATTTCACATACAGAGCATAGTTACAGTCAACATGTTATTATTCATAGAATTATATAATGGTTTGGGTTGGCAGGGACCTTTAAGATCACCTAGTTCCAACCCCCTGCTATAGGCAGGGACACCTCCCATCAGACCAGGTTGCTCAAAGCCCCATCCACCCTGGCCTTGAATGCTTCCAGGGAGTAGGCTTTATTCCATTGCCATACACAGGCATGGTTACGCATATTGTTGTATGTTGGTGCAATTACTAAAATTTTAAATAACATTTTAATTTTGTGTAATCATAGCACTTCTTCACAGATAAATACTACTTTCATGCTCTATTTCATGCAAGATTAGCAGGCATGAACGAATTTGCTTCCATTACAAGTAGTAACTCTAAAATGATGGATCATAATCTCTACCAAACAAAAAGCAAAAATAAAAATCACCAAAGCAGATAGTAAAGCCTTTAATTCTGCACAATACTGCACAAAAAAAATGGCATGGCAACAAAACAAAAGAACAATCATGACAGTGAAAGGGAAAAAAGAAAAACAACTTTTCTGTGCAGAGGAACCCAATTTTCTCCTTTTAATCTGGGACTTAAACTATTAATTTAATTTCAGTCCCAAGAGTTTGAATGCAGTAAATCAAATAAGCCAATCAGTAGAATCCTTATTGTTAATTACTTTACACTTGAAGGTAATACCATGATAGGATATTATGCAACCATAAGAACAATGTTCCTTTGTGCCTCATGTTTTTTTCTTTGGCTGCCAAACAGTAAAAGCTGCAAGCATGGAGAGATTTTTCATTTGTTTTTCTTTTCTGCACCTTAAGAAATGCTACATTGTCTCTAGAAACATCCTGCCTTCTATTTTATGAGCTATTTTAATGAGTGACAGAGAGCAAACAAAGACCAAGAGCAGGTTAAAATGCAGGCTCCATAATCTCAGTACCTTCTCGCTATGGCTATGCTCCTCGTTTAGAGTTGTGCTACTACACGTATCTACCCCAGAGTCTTTTATCTGAGGCTCAGACCATTCCAAGTCCTCTTCGAAAGACTGGTCACCAAAGCACACCATTCTCTTTTGTCTCTCGGATAAGGTGTTAGAATCCAACACAACTGCCTGCTCACTAGTTTTTCTTTTTCCCCTTTGACTGTCCCCTATAGATGTTGGATAAAAAAAAAAAAAGGATACAAAAAAGAAAAACATGCAAAGGTGTAAATAAAACAAAGGAAACGTGAAATGATAAAGGAAACTAAGTGGTAAGGCTCCACATGTCTCACCAAAGACATTGGGGATGCCTCACTGCTATGCCAAGACGTATGGTCCAACCAGTTGTAATCCATGTCTCCTGCGAGAATCAGACAGACAAGATAGTGCGGTAAAGGAAAAGTGAAAGAAAGGACAGACAAAGATACAGTAAAATTGTTAAAGTTTCTGGTTATCTTGTCTGATTCGCAATCTTTGCTAGCAGCACTTGCAAGGCACTTCCAAGAAAAAGTCAAGACGGTAACAACAGAGCACATGGAATATGAAATACAGTGAGGAAGGAGATATGTTTGCGTGTGCCTGTGTGTGCATACAGTTATGTACAGTGTAAAGCATCACTGATTCACAGTTTTTAACTGTTTCTATAAAATTAACTGCAGTAAACGAAATGAAAGGGCAAACTGCATTGTAATTCATAATTTCCAAAAAGGAAAGCATTTGATTATGGAATCGGTTCTCATCAGAACCCAGAGAAATGAGTCTTGTATGAAGGAGCTGATGTCTTTGCCTTCCAAAACAAACTAGTGTTTTTTTGATCACTTCAATAAAATACTTGAACAGTACTATTCTATTTTGAGCTGTACCATAGAAAACAATTTTAGAAAGGCTGAATGATCTGTTAAAATATGACAGATTGATAAGGAAAACAAATATACAAAATATCTTTGGAATAGAAAGCATATAGCATTGAAATACCAGATAAATGTCTAGCGGTTAAATATCAGGAAGAACTCTAATAAGGTACCTTTTAACTCAGAAAAAAGGTGTAGTGTTCTGATAAGACAGATACGTATATATATATTATAGAATCAGAATATAACCTGTGTGGCAGAAAGATGACAGGAAGAAAAGTCTGAAGCACGGTTTTAAAGAAAAGGTCTAAACACTGCTGTCCAAGAGCAACCTCACTGATGAAGACTAGAGGGATAGTGGAATTTTAAATGAGAAAAAAATTAATCTTATTACAATATGACTCCCATGACTACATGAACTAAAGGCACATGAGTCCATACTGTTTCTTCCTGACAGTCATTTTCTTTGTCGTTATTACAACTTCACTTCCCCAAAACAAAGTCTGACAAAAAAGCTGTAATTTGGTTCCCTGTAATTTGCTACATAATTCCAGGAGCAGACAACTGAAATAAAATGGGCTTTCTAAGTAGAACAGTTAAAACAGATCATTCTTACTAATTCTAATTCCTGGCTATTTCCAAGAAATCATATTTTCATTGAAATGACTGTACTTAAATGAAGGTATCTATTGTTAAGAATTAAGAATCCACTGTTGCAAATTACTGGCCGTGTTTCAAGGTTTTAAAATGCTCAGCCACAACAGTGATGATTACCTGCATTCCAAAACAAGCCAAGAGAAAGGAATCCAAGGGTATAGATATTACATCCTTGCTGTCCTGCAGTGAACACTGCACTTTATTCTGTATGTTTGCATACACATTATGCATAGCAATTGAGAAGGTTTTGCCAGTTCTTCATTCTTCTCCCCATATGAACTATGCACTTCTGCATGAACTTGTCAAGTGCTACATCTCCCATCAAACTTAACTTTCAATTGTGTGTCTGTGTACAAAATAGAGAATAACTACTTTTTTTTTTTTTAACAAGGAAATAAGTTACTGAAAAGTTGAGGTCTCTGCTATGCACTCATCATAAAAACATTTCCAGATTTCATATATCTTAATTAACAAAAATCGTCCAGTCTTTACTTGCAATTTGTATGCCCATGATATGTGTATACAGGCAAATACTTAAAGACAGAAATCAAGTAGGTCACTCTGAAAGTAATGCCTCCTATTTCCCTGGAAACTACAACAGATACAAAGAACACAACAGCACTATTTGACAAAGCAAATTCTCAGCTACAAAACAGTCATTCATCACAGTCACAGTCACCACCATTTTTTGCCAGCACTGGAGAAGAGCCTGCATGCCATACTCATAAACAAATGCATCAGTAACCCACTGGCACACTGTGTTCACATACACTGTTTGGTCTCCATCAACATTCAGCAAGCATCAATGAATGTCAATATGTGCAGTCTTTTCTTCACAGAGGAATTCAATTCCATACCTTTGTTTCATCCATCCTTCCATGTCAGATGTCATTTTGTCAGACTGCCTCTCTGCTGCCATCACACAGCAACAACATGTAACAGGATACTGCTGGGAAGGTTCATCCTCTACTGTCATACCAACAACATCTGCCTCTGACATTGTGGGCCAATGTAATAAAATAGGAAGCATTACTTTTGGAGCAACCCTCTTAAGTAGCTTTCCAGCAAGTGTACATTATAGTGGATATGTGTTATATGTGGATAGGTTCATTTTATAGGCCTTTACATGAGCAAATGTTGAGCCGTGTTGGGCTCTAACAATATGACCTCTGCGCACCCACGCTTGAAACCCCCACACTCTTTCAATTAGAGATATAATTTAATTTTTTCTTTTTAACTAAAACTATCCAAAATAGAAATCGACATGCATTAATGCATATGAATATGCTTGATTGATAACTAAATTTTCTAAAGACTTCCCATTTATGCAGTAAAAATAAAACGATTATTTTCCCACAATGTTCTAATTTCCCTCCACTTCTAAGAGCTTAAAGAGCTTCTAAGAGTAAGTTCTTTTCCATCCTATTTCACAACCTTTTAAAGGGAGTTCCCAAATATCAACTCTAGACACCTCCAATTCTTCTTTTCAATCAAGACATAAAGAGTTGACTTTCTCTTTTGCTCTGCTGTCCTACAATAAACATCAGTTCATCTAAAATTAAAATGGTAAGAAAATGAACAGCAATTTCATACTGTTTTATTCATATATGTATTCTTTTTTCCATTAGAATATGTACCTTCAGGTTTGGAAAAAAACTGTCAAAGAAATTGCAAATGATAAAGCCCTAGCAAGTAGTTTAGATTTCATCCTTAATACTGCATTAAGAGTCATCTAAACAACAGATTATAAATATTATAAAAAAAAAAATTCAATCCAAATTGTATTAATAAATCTAATTGATCTAATAAAATATATATCTAGAAGCCTAGTAGTGATTTATATTTCTATGAGACCCATATTGCTTATTAGAGTCACACTTCCTTGGAGTAAAATGAATGATCTGACAAACTGAAGATCAACTTTTCAGAGCACGTGCTATGAACATTAAAATCTTGACTGGGTAAAAGTTTTCAGATCCAGTAAAATTTGAAGTAATAAATGTAAGACAGTTATTTGCTTCTCTACAAGAAAAACTATTAAACCATAATCATATCGTAACAAACACAATGAATCTTTAATTCTGTCTGCCAAAACGTGCAGCAGAAGTGAGAAAAACTATCATCTACTTGATAAATTATATAAGCTACAGTATCAAAGCCATCTTTCATGGAAAGCATGGTGCAGTCACAGCTAATGTCACTGTAGCATCATTCAGATGCTTCCTGCGTTCAGCAGTGCAGCTGAGTACAGGAATGGACATGTGTGAGCTTTGCCCTGACTATGGCCAGTGAACTTTGTACCGGCATGGAGAGCTTGCATGGACAAACCAGGCTGGGACAGAAACCACGCCAGTGACCTGGCCTTTCTGTACAAATGGCATTAAGCCTTGTAAGCTTACAGATTGTTAGGGTATTTTGCTCTCACTGACTTTAGCCTCTTTAGCCAAAACCAAGCACCCAGGGGGAAAAGCTTTTCTTCTTCTTCCATATTTCTACAGAAGATCCCACAGCAGTGGGAACTTCCCATAGCAGTAGGAACCTTGAATGTGTAGTTAAAATGGAGAACAACTGGTGTACACTGAAGTTTGTATGGCCAAGAAAGAAAGACATAAAAGAAAAGCTGTAAGGTAGATCCTGAAAAGCAGAGAGCTCTATCCCACAGAGCAGGCAAGAGAGTAAATATGGCTGGGCACATACATAGTGCCCATAGGTGGCATGAAGGTGGCACAGAGAGTCTGAGAGCACTGTCTAGAGACGCTGTCACAGGAAAAACTTCCCTGGTATACAGAGCAAGGGTAGATAACGTTTGATAAAAATGTGTACATGTGCTGTTGTGCAGCAACAGAAGAATGCCTTCCATGATGAATTTCTGAAAACAGTCCTCACAACACAAATGCTGCCAAACCATTAAGTATCGCAATTCTACATTTCTACATAACACAGAAACATAGTGTCCACCAAAAGAAACACTTTCTGAAGACATTCCCTGACAATATGCTTACAGACTTTTTTTTTAACAGCTTTAGCAGGATTCTTCATGGGTCAGTTATTAGGAATTCAGAAATCTCTTGATTTCTCCCTTTTCTTGAAGTGAATCTACTCGTGAGAAATGTCATTAAGAATGAAGAATGAAGACACTCGTTTACCTTCACAGAAAATGCAGCCCTGTTTTCAAACAGTACTAATACTGCTCAACAGAAAAAGTATTAGCCTTAATGGAAAGGATTACCTAATGAAAAGAGTGAAAGGGTTGCACCATGACTGCTGAGAGAAATGTACTTACTGAAACTATTTTCTTAAGTACATTTTGCCAGAAGGATTTAATTTATGGGAAGGGCTTTCTTCACAATTAAATTTTCTAAAACACAACTAGTCAAGTACATTTTTATAAAGGTCTTGAAATAAATTGAAACAAAGCATATCGATATGGCATACGCATTTATATGGCAGACTGTCTGCTTTCTGTAGAAAGCTTCTGCCTAGTAAAACCTGTGGGATGGAGCATTAAAAAAAAAAAAAAGAAAGAAAGAAAAAAGAAAAAAAACATGGGAATAGAGTTTCTTAATGGAAATTCACACTTGACTCCCACTGCTGGAAGACATACTGCCAGCCACAGCACAGTGCCATGCAATAGATGTCCTCACACACATCCATCACCTCTGCCACATAACCCAGCATGCTGGAACTCACAATATTGGTCACCAAGAAAATGGACTGCTGTTATCAAGAAGTCACAGTAAACAGGCAGACATTTTTCCCCGGGGAGCCTACCCACCACTGACAGTTCCCATCTACTTAGTACTCAAGATTTTCAGAGTGACATACCTTTGTCCTATGTTCCCTGCTTGATTTCTAACAAGGACGGTGAAAACTGGAAGTAATGAAGTCTGACACCCTATGGATGTACCTCCTGTACTTTAAGACTTCTGTCTTACGAAAATGTTTAGTCCAAATGATGCTTCTAACCATAATTAAGTCATTTTCACTTCCCTGCTTCCTTCTCCTTTCTCTTTAGGAAGCCTTTGAGCTTATGCCAAAGTATTTCCAGGATAAGAAAATTCCTTCAGCAGAATGCAAAGGAAGGCGCTTTGGAAAGCTTAGAGAAGACAGCATTTCTAGAAGTAACCTGAAGTATCCAGAAGAAATTCATCACTATTTTATTGTTATTAAGCCTAAATTTTCAATCCCGTCTTACAGGACATGCTTTTTTCCATTTTCTGCCCTGTTTACATCCACAAAGGCCATATTTATATTCATGGGCCGACCCTGCACATCTGCCTTGCCTATCTGTCTTAGTCATGTATCACCCCCACCCAATCTTCTAAGTGACAGCTTCATTACAAGTCCTTCTTTGCACTGGCTTTGAACTACTATCAGCAATAACATCTTACCAAACCTAAATGAGAATACCCTTGGAAACAAACACTATTAGTAATGCAGGGCAGAATAAAACTAGTCATTACTTAATCCCAGATCTGGCCGTTGGTTCAGCAGCTCTGCCCTCTGCACCACAGGAAAGACATTCCTGCTGCCTGGAAACCGGCAGCCTAGTTCCTATGCTAAATAAGCCTACCTCTTCTCACAGGCCTGCCTGCTGAAAATTAATGAGCTCTTGGATGCAACACACGTAGAAATTAACTGCTGTCTACCAGGTGACAAAAAACCATGCTTCTGAACTTGCTGGCTCAGGAGAATAGATCACTTTGGGAAGGAAACAACTGCTAGGGATGGACAGTTTCATCATACAAACACAGAAGATCCAGTGGATCTGGGGTGTGCTGGAGTTGCAGCACAGCTGGGAAATGCACATACTCAATGAATTCTTTCCTCAGACTTTGAAAATATTTCAGGCAAACACACCTGTCCTGCTGCCAACAGCAAGGCAACAGTGAAACCTGCTACGCCAGCTGGAAAGCAGCCTTATAGCAACCTGGAAGAGAACCCAGCACATTACTGGAGAGCTACAGAACTTGTGAAAAACAGCTGCAATGTTTAAGAAACACTTCTGGGTCTTATGTGCTTATGATACCAACTTTTTGTTAATTTTTTTTTTCATTACTATTTCAATTTACACTCATCATAGGAGGCTTGGATAAATTTAAGAAATAAGTAGCTTCAGAAAACTTCTTTAGCAATAGGAAACATCTTCACTTTGTGATGGCTTGCCCTATATCCAGATTTTCCAAAATAAACACTCTTTTCACATCCTAAAGTTATCATTTGGCAAAATAACATCTGACAGACTAGTGGAGTAACTGGAGTAACTAGTGGACTGTCTGGCATCTGAAAGTCTCAGGGGCACAGGATTTACTGCACGTGAGCTGACTACTGAACGCAAACCTATTTCTTCTTGGACAGTTTGGACAGGCATGTGAGCTTGAGACCATTGTAAGGCAGTGTTTAACCAGGTGTACATTTTAAATTCTTCAGAAATAAACATCTACTGACAGAATACACACAGTATAAATCAATGGTTTCTTCATATAATAAGCTTGAGGCTACTAGAATAGCAGGAGCCAATGCAAATAAGAAAAACATATTTTTCAACATTTAGTATTCCTCTAAAATTTCAAACGTAGATCCCTCTAATACTTATTAGACAGTAAAAATAACAGAAAACTATTTTGTGTACTTTTTATTTTTGAGCTTTCAAACTTTGATGTTAGTGTTAATTACAGAAAATAACCATAAGCCACTGAATCCATATATCCTAATTACTAAGTAAAACTCATAGTTACCAAGGAAAGGCCAGCAAATTCTGTATCACAACAGAAAGCGAGGGAATGGATTCTTTATGAAATGTGACATCGAATTCACAAACAATACCATAAACACAGCATGTCACTTGTACTCATGGCAAAGAAGTATTAATTTCATCAGGAGAACAATCCTTCACAAGTAAAACTGAAATAGTGACATGCCAGGAATGAAAGGAAGATCATCTTAGCTCAGTTTTAAAGAAACAAATATATTAATTCATGCTAGCAGCCTATATTTTTATCTCCACAGTCATAAAGAGTTAACACTAATGAAAGGAGACACTGCCAACATCAGGATGCTTCTTACCATAGACACATCATTATCTAGAATCAATTTCCATCAGCAACCTAACAGCCTCCCATATATTAAGATTGAGGATCAGCTAGTTGTTCCATTGATCACATCTTTTTCCCTTCTCTCCATTTATTCTATTCAGAGTCAATGATATCTTGCTACTAAATTGTGATACTGATAAGTACTTGTCCTGTGATTTTCAGTGGAAGATAACCAATGATCAGAGAACCCATGATCTGTGTATGTAATAAAATAATAACGTAAGAAGCATAGTAATAATACTGTGTTTGAAAAATAGAAATAATTCAAATTTTGAAGAGAAGCTATTTTATAAAATAATCAAGTCCTCATCTCAGTTCCTGTTGATCACTGCCTTTTTCTGTTCCATTACTTGGTTCTGTCTTGGAGGGAAGAAATGCCCCACTTTTAACTCTCACATAGCTGTTCTCCCATAAGGACAGTGGAGGGAAAGGGTGAGGAGGAAGAGGCCAAGTTCACATTTTTGTGTGTAGTATTCCCAGTAACTTATAGAAAGCTCTTATTTGGCACAGCAATGGACACTAAACTCATTCTAAATGTCTTAATCACTGATGAAGAAACACAGATTTTAGAACAGAAATAAGAATAACCTTAAAAAGTATGGTACTCCATATGTGAACAACTAGGCATTTAAAAAACAAATTCACCACTGAAGAGCCAGGATAACTTATCTTTTGTCTGTAATTCTCAATTTGTATTATGCAGAAAGGCATTGGCAAAATTTAAAATTCTACCTAACAATCAAGAGAGAAATGCAACTACTGTGCTTTACATCCCTGGTGTAACATTAAACTATTCTCTCTACAGCTGCCTGAAAAGAGGCTGCAGAGAGTAGGTGATGGCCTCTTTTCAGGTGACAAGAGACTGGACAATGGTCTCAAGCTGCACTGGGAAGATTTAGAGTGGGTATCAGTAACAATTTCTTCATGGAAAGGATGGTTAGGCATTGGGACAGGCTGATGGCTGGTGGAGTCCCCATCCCTGGAGTATTTAAGAAATTGTGTGGACTGGCACTGAGGGAGATGGATATGGTGGATGGATAGTGGTTTAGTGTCAAGGTGGATGGTTGGACCTGATGATCTTAAAGTTCTTTTCTAACATGAAAGATTCTCTGACTCACAACATGGAAATACAGCATTTCAATACCAGTCATGGCAATTCCTCCCTTTTGAAACTGATGTAACATTTCATACACAGCATACTAATTACAGCCTTCCTGATGGTGTAAACAAATATAATTTTTAATTAACTCAAGCTGCCAGCTTCTCAAAGCTGCAGCAGACATGCCATAGACTGACTTCACTGTTGAAATGATTTGGTTTGAGAAACAAGAACTAATTCACAGCAGTAAACGCAAAGCATCTCATCCATCTCTGACAGCACACGTGTGATGAACTGTCTAGAAACATGTAACACAATTGCTGATCCTGCAAGCAGGACTGGCAGCAAAAACAAACAAACAAACAAACAAAAAAACAGTGTAAAAGGGTTTTTCATCACCTTGACACCACAATAAAAGCCTCTGTAAACTAGTAATTGGATCATTAATTATTGATCTCCTTTTAATTGTTGCCATGAGGAAAGTAATTTGGTGTATAAAGAAAACATCTGTTGCTTTAAGTTTGGTTTAACAAGTTATTTTTGTCAAACCTTTTCTTTCAAGGAAATTAATTAACTACTGAAGAACAGTAAACCTAAAAAATTCAGTGGCTTCCAGAAATAACAACCATAATGAGCTAATTTAGCTGCACACTTTCTATGCACAGGCTTGACAGTATGCCAAAATTAGCAAAATTAGCTAAGCGCGATGGTGCCTTGCACCTGGTTTAACATATAAATGTGCACAAAATAAATAAATAAATAAATTGTTTGTTTGTCTTTTAAGACAAGCTTTGCAACACAAACTTTTATTTTGTTCCTACACACACGTTACATGCATACATGTGCATGTACGAACGTTAATACACCCGCTATACTTAGAGGAAAGTTAGGTTGCAAATATTCAGAGAGTAAGAATGATCTGAGACTTCATTTGCCATGAAGCTTAATTTAATTTTTATCAAATGTATTAATGTATAACCATTCACAATACAATGGTGAGCTTCTTCACATCCCTCCAGCACACAGGGTGAAGATTAAATGAGTAACTAGTCAATATTCCTGTTTCTTCAACTAATGTCCCCTTTCACTAGTGACTGAACATAATCTAAATAAAACATTGTCTCTTGACACTCTCTTGGTGTTCTCAGAATATGCTAGTTCTGAGCAAGTCAGAGTTAAATTCAAGGAATTTTTCTTTATAGCCAGACTATATAAAGAAATGAGGTGAATGTTGCAATTAACCTCTTCTAAAATGAGTTGTTGACATAAGGACACAAAAGCAGAAAATGTCCCAAACAGTTTTCAGTGCCAAACTTGGGAAATACAGGACTTGAATTTTCTTCAAGAACTTCAGGGCATGTGGGACTGCCTTTTCCTGGCTTTACTATACTCATTAAATGACAAGAAGTTAGAAAAAAATCTACTTTCCAAAAAAGCATTATATATTATTATGTGATTAAAACCAAAATTTTGTTATTCCCCAAATCTGCCCAGTACTGCCCATGTATAAATAAACAAACTGGATGGAGATCTTCTTTGCAGAGGAACTGTACAATGACGTTCTTCAAAGAAAACCAGTATGATTGGCAAAATGTTGTGTAGATACAAGTGCAAGATTGTTAAAGTTTTACATACATACATATATATATATATGTATGAATATACCTAT
Source organism: Chrysolophus pictus (assembly GCA_037305975.1). Taxonomy (NCBI): domain Eukaryota; kingdom Metazoa; phylum Chordata; class Aves; order Galliformes; family Phasianidae; genus Chrysolophus; species Chrysolophus pictus. The sequence goes on along the minus strand of CM074577.1, from coordinate 76,119,761 downwards.
ATTCATATTCCAGAATTAATTTTGAATCCTAATGATAAAAGGTAGATTTCTTAATTGCAATTTTCTGTGTCTTCATCATTTCAGAAACATGCAGAACAATGGAAGAAGCCTACACAAATGAAGAGTTGGTTGATGCTAGCTCTGTAATTATTTCATTTAGCTGAATACATAAATAAGCATGTTGCTCAGGGACCTTTCTGCAGTCAACAAGAACCACTCCCATAATTACAGCCTTCATGGTAGCTGAAGCCATAATAAAGGTTACATAAGCAATTTAATCCCAGTCTCCTATTTTTAATATGACTATAATTATCTAAAAATATATCTAAGGCTCTAGAGTTTCTCGAGTAAGTTTAAGCAAAAGGTCAGTATTTTTCACTTTTTACAGAAAATTCCCACACATCCTCTACTTTTTTAAATTTATAGAAAGTTGAGATGAAAGGAGAGAAAAAAACCATGTAATTTAGTGCTGTAAAAACAACAGGAAATTCTACCTCAAAAATTGGACCAGCTCCTACATTACAGAAACTCTCATTGCACAAAATGGTCCTTCAGCTGGTGTAGCTTCCCTAGCCCATACCACAGGTGGCTTTGACAGGCAGGCAAGCAGTTAGGTGAGCCAGAGCAGAAAGTACCCATTTCTGATATAAACACTAATATAACTGCACCAAATGACCTTTTTTCATAACAAATACATCACGTACAACAAAGAAAATTGTTTGCAAAATCCACCAAGTGACTTCAGATAAAATTCTGTAAGGAACTTGTGATGCAGTCACTTTCTAAACACTTTCTCCTCATTCAATTGCTCATTTCCTTGGATGTGCACCTTACTCAGCAACACAATCAACCCAGATTAACATAGCTTTCCAAATTAAAGGCTTTTCCCATTCAGCTTGTTACTCTTCAAGTTTTATCTTCATAACGTAACATATTAAACATAAACATTTTTCTTTTTTTTTTATTTTTTCATATTACAAGTATCAGAAAACTATTTATATTCATCTTCAGGGGATTCCTTTGATTGAAATATTACTAGTATGGAATAAATCTGTGCTGCCTCATATGGGAAATGAGAGGTAGGTAAGGCAGAGGCTGCTGCCCTTCCTCATCATCCAGCGTGACATTTCTGCACAGAGCTCAGATGTGGAAAAAAGTATTATGGGATCCAGCTGGCATAGGTGCCATCACAACAACCTTAACAGATATGGCCAACTGACTCATAAGCGGTGAAAGGAACATTCCCCTCTTTTAAAGCTGACAGAGAGCACTTGGAAATGCACCCATTAGTCCCTTGAAAAACTGCTCAGCAAATTTTTCTTCAATCTCCCCCAAATGCTTTTTTATTCTGCCTGTGTCTGCCCCACACAATCAAATACTACAGAACACCTCTGCTGTGCTGAGAACTGCAGTCCTCGCCCAAATACAAGGTTTTATACAAAGGCAACCTCAAATAAGCTATGCTAATAAACTTAGAATATTTCTTACCTGAGCATCATTGGAAAAAAACATCTGGAGTGATATCTTAAAGAATTTGTTTTACTGTGATTAGAAATAATTAGTTGTTTGTTTGTTTTTGCTTGCAATTATGCAAGATAATTTGGAAAGTTTCTGTCCATTAAAAGGAAGAAAAATAGCTTAAAAGATAATCTTGACTAATAATATTGCAAACATAATAACACAGCTACACAATTTACACCTATTATTGCACATTTCATAATGGACTGTGATTTTTAATTTGCATTTCTAGCACTAATTTCTTGAAATAAAGAAGTAGTGGTGTCTGCAAATGTGGGATTGGCTGTCTTCAAAGCTGTTGTAAACATAAGCAGTTAATGACTTTTTAGGGTGACATTGCTGTTGCTGCATATTTTTTTTTAGATCATCCCCTGTCAAATTCAATAGAGAATTGGCAAGTATGACATGCTTTGGAAATAACAACTTTGGCAAACTACACATCTCAACTGAAACAGCTTTTAATTTTAACTGCCACTTTGCAATTGTTCAGTATCTTTTACTTAGCTGTTTTCAAGTGGGACTGTAAGCAGAAACATAGTTTCCACATTTCAGATGTGACTGTTTTTAAGAGCAGTTTCCTATAATCTTACTTTTGCTTGTTTGTACATCTTTATTTCATAAGCAAAGTATAATAAGCAATGTGTTATTTCTTTTAGTGAAGTCAGAAGCAAGAAGGATTGATTGATATCACAAATATACCCTACTCCCTGTCTTTCACTTATTTCCAGGCATTGGTTTCCAGGGACAGGTGAAGAAATTTCTGCTCTTTTTTCTTAATTCTAAACTGCTTAATAGGAGTTTGCCTGTTCTTAGAGGGAATAGAAGTTCAGCTTTCATACTAATTCTGTGCTGCTGCCCTAAACAAGATGTGGGAATCTTTCAAGGCAACATATTACTGTGGGCCATGAGTTATGAGTTACCAATCTATGGTGCAAGGTGACCAGTGACCTCATTGTGACAACCTGGTATGCTGAGGAATGGGAGCAATCTCATCTGTCAGAGGCATAACAAAACTGCTGACTCTGCAAGATTCACGCACTTTGTAGTTCCTCTGTAAGCTGTCTATTCTTGTGAAGAATTGTTTTAGAATTGTGTAACCAGCAAACCGGGTATGTGGGATGTCAAGACTCTGCAGTCTCCGGGAGACCCAGCGGGCAGAGACAGGCAAGTCCCAGGCTAATAACTGGACACTCCGACAGATGTTCCACATGGGAGACTTTGGTCCCTGTTCCTAGGTTTCATCTTTTACGAAGTCTTAATTACTTAAGCAGCTAGAAGGGATAAGACGCAAAAAGAATAGATTTAAGAGAGCTTTGGACATAGTAAAAGGGGTGTGAAGTCAACATAAAGGAATGAATAAATCCTAATAAGAGAGTCAAATGGGCATCACAGTTCAGAGATTTAAAAGATTTTGACTTTTGCAAAATTTGTTATGACCCAGTGTGAAGGAAAGAAAGAAGAGAAGCATCCAGAATACACAGAAAGAACCCTAGCAGCAGGAGGTAACTGAACTGAATGCAAGAAAAAATAGATCTATGCTTTGTTTAAATGCTTTCTGTCTCAGTGGATGAACTCACTTCAACCAAAATTTTGGCAAGAGACCCCCTCCAACTGAAATCTAACGAGTATAATCAAAGTTAACTGAAATGTGAATCTTTACTTGTTCCCATAGCACTAATGAGCAACGAGCCTAAAATACAAGGAATCTGAATACTAAGCTTTGCTCTGACAGTGATCCACTGATTTCCAGTTGGTAAAATTGAGATACTAAGCTTTCTTCCACCTAAAAGGATATATGTATGAATGTGAGCTACTCAAAACCACTGTGATGAGCATCCAGCAAAGGGTCATGAAAAAAAAAGGACAGCTTCAGTCACCCAAGCTCTTTAAAAAGAACAAGAAGAATAAATGTCAGTCTCATTTCTTCATGTAATAACCATTCCCTACAGTGAAAAAAGCAGATGATGCTGAAAAACTGACTATAAAATAACTCAATTACAGATTTTAGTACAAAGAAAATATTTCCGGAATCAAAACTACAGCTCTGGAGCTCTGCAGCTGTTGTGTGCAGGCAGCAGTTGCAGAGAAGAAGTGATCAGGACTGGGCTCTGATGTTGTGCACAAAGGTGCAGCTATCTTCACAACGGTGAACACACATTGTTGAGACTCCCAGAATTGGTAAGCAGGAGCTTATTTTGTCACACTCTGAATAGAATTCAAGAGTGACCTCGATGCTTCACACGAGCACTATTTTACAAAGCTCCTACTTACCGTTCTTATTTGCTTTAGATTTAAATTACATTCTAGCAGGATAATTAGGAAAGCAGAAAGAAATGTCATCAAAATTTATCTGGTTTAATTATTTTACTCTTGCCATAAGAAGGGATTTAAATTAAATTATTCAATCAATGTGTTAATACTACAAAAAAAAAAAAAAAAAGGTACTTATTTGGGGGTTAGCATATGTCTTTCTAACTCAATTTGGACATTATTAATTTCAATATTCAAAAATGTTGATTGTACCTTAAGATATTGTGTTCTACCTAACAACATCAGAATGCTGTTCTCAGTCTATGCTTGAAATCAGGCAGAATGTTGTCAGCTGACATTGCAGATATGAATGTAAGCAAGAATCTAATCAGCATTTCTCAAATTACATTCATAGGGTATTTTTCAACTTTTGGCATAGGGAAATACTTGGGTTTGCTGTATATAAATACATCCCTTTTAAAGGCGTATTTTGATGAGTTGGGTTTTTTTGATGTTTTACTAACATCACAGAAGTAAGGTTCACATAAACATTATCATCGTTAACTAAATTAAATTAATTAAATACACAAAGTATATTCTTGGACACATCTTTGTTGCACAGAGAGGAAAAATACATTCCTTCCTATGTATACAAAGCCCTCACTTTGGAGATTATAAAATACTACAAAAATCATTGTACCTCACTTTCATCTGTCAAGACTAGTTATTTTTGTAGTTAAAAAAAATGTGCCTCGGGTGACTAACGTCACATGGGTTATTCTGAGATGAAATGTGTGAAGTAGCATTGTTACAAAAGCCTTATGTTAATATTCACAAACATTTTGGTCTTTTTGTAAGCAGATAATGCTGCACTTAATGGAAGCGTTCCAGAAGTTACTTGTCAAAAAGTTCTGTTTACAATAAAAAGATATTATTTCTTTCAGATATTGAGTACTGCTTTACTGCACTGCTTATCAAGTGTACTTCTATTATTTGGCTATTCCACGTAAGTCCTCAGTCTATTTCTCAATAGAGCTGTCTGAAAAACCTGCACCATATTGTGCAGCCTGTGGACAACATAACAGTGGATCAGCAGGGATGATGTTCCTTGTCAGGTTTGTGATTACTATCATCATCTGACAATCAAAAAAAGTACTACTCCTTTCAAAAGTTATTCCTAGAAACTTATTTCATACATTTTGTGTAATTATACTAGATTCTATTACTAGCTACCAGAAGAATACGGGGTACATTAGAGTTATAAACCAGTTAACTGCATTCCTAGATTCGATCATGCATTAACATTAAATTTACTGACAAAGATGACCATATTCCATATGAATGCCTCCAAAGGAAATAGAGAAATTCTCAGCTAACTGCTGAACTCATGACTTGCATATTCTGCCCTTTGCTCTACCATGCTCATTATTCATGACTGTCAACAATGGCTAACAGGTCTCATTAACATTTCAAATTGTAAAGTGAATTCATTTTTTGTACTTTTTCCTACCAATGGAAATATTTTTCAGCTACAGGCAAGAAATATTTGTGTGCACATGCTAATACATTTCTCTAGAGCAAGTTCCAGATTTTTATGGAGAGCTTCCCAGAGGATAACATCAAATCCCACATACACAGTTCCCAGGCTGGATTTCCACTCCCAACTGATGTATTTTTCAGTCATTTTACTTGCAGTATTGTAAATGGCTATCTAGGATGTTGGGTAAAAGAAATCAAATTTCTGTTTTCTTAGGATCTGGAATCAGTGGAAACTCTCCCACTGCTCTTAAAAAGAACTTCAGCAATCAGAACAGCAGAAAAAAGTAAAAGCCTCAGGAAAAAGTCAATGCTACCAACCAATATCATAACCAGAACTAATATGTCCAGGCACTGCTCATCTGACAGAGACTACAAAAATGTGCAGCTCTACACCGAACTCTAAATGATTTCTGGACGAAATCTGCCCATATTACAGCACATACCGTGCTAAGAAAACAACTTCGTGCTCTATGAACACATTGCTTAACTTCTACAACAAGCAAGAATGAATAATTTCAGAGATGGGCTTTCTTCCACATTCTAATTTAGTTATATGACATTAAGTAATAGGGAAACGGGAACATAATGAGTTGTATTTGAAAATAATTGTTGTTATAAGTAATGAAAGCCACAAGTCCAGGTACTAAGAAATAGAAAATGCTTTGTTGATATCAAATTCTCAGCTTTGCCCTTTCTTATCCTGTCTGTATCTACAGCTGTGAGCCGTACGTCTCCTAACACTGCACAGATACCAGCTATAAGCAAAAAAAACAAAAAAACAAAAAACTTCACAAATTATAATGAAATCTCCATCATTGTACGGTGCATATTCTTCATCTTTTCTAATGACTTAATTGCTTAGGAAGAAGGAAATGTACCTTTATCATATTTATGAAACGTTGGATTTTTCTGGTTATTCATGAATTTACTAATGCCTCTACATATTCCTTGCTAAATAATAATAAAATTATTTGTACTGCAGTTCCCAAGTCTGCAATGAGCTTCTTAACATATTTGTTTCTCCGGTATAAAAAATGTTTCATGTCCAAAGTTTTTGTATTTCGTAAATACTGGTAGCACTTAGCACGTATTTCCAGTCTCATTAGGACTGTTGTTATGTGCTATTTTCTTCATTTAACACCAGTCTATCAAATTTCAGCCCTGGGTCTCAAAACACTTTAAGAAGAAGCTCATATCATTTATAATGTATTTCAGGCTGCAAAGATAAGGAAGGAAGACTAAGTCATCTGATCTCAGCAGTGATACAAAATAGGTAAAATGAAACCATACAATAATCACCAAACATGACAAACACTGTAATTCACAAAATATTTGCATACAAAATATATAATGGCACATGAACTTGTAAATCTAGTAGTCTTCTTTCTTTTTGAGTACAGATTTTCAAATTATTAGAACACAAAAGTGGGAATTTATGTATAATTATTTAAGAGTAGAGCGTGTAATGATCTTGAGGAGAAATTTTGGCTCATTTTCTCATTGAACTTTATCATTGTTGTGCAAAAACAAAGGAAGAAAGAAAGGAGCGAAGTACACATTTACTTTCTTTGCCTGTAAAACTGCTTATCTCTATCTCTCTATCTTAGTCACTGAGCTGGAGGTGGGATTACTTTGATCTGACACACTTGAGCAGCGGAGTAAATGTTCAGAGCAGAAAAATACACCTCATCCTCTAATAAATTATTTTCTCTTTTCATCCAGTCCTACGGTGGATCAGACCACCACAACACTTCAGGAAAACTCAACAGTAATTAAGAAGCTGAAATCCCAATAAAAGATTCAAAGTTCCCAAACCAGGTTTCCTTTTGCAGTGCCCACGCGGTGAGCAGCCATGAGAGACCTCTGGAGGTTCTGTATCAGCAATCCTTTTAGTCATCTTAATAGTCCTGCTGTGTCAATGACAGGCATTAGCTTCACAGTCCTTCTATTTGCTTCGTTGCAGTTCTGCAGCCTTAGGTGCAGATCTAGGGCGACAGGCAGGATTTACTGCCCTCCTGTCCTACTGCACAGCCCAGATCAGCCTCGTGTCCCAATTCTCTTTGCTGCAAACACCTATTTCAAGGCCCACGCTGTTCTCATTTTTCCTCCTTTTCCTTGATACCTCCATTTTTTTCTCTGCTCTCCATTCCCACTGTTTTATTTCCTTTTCTTTACCAAGGTGCCAGAAAAAGCAGACAGATTCTGCTCCATGACTCCCCTCCTCAGGCTGGCAGAGACTTTGCAACTATTTCCTTATCCACATTTTGTCACCACGTTGGACTACGCTGGCATCACTGTTAGGAAAACCTCACCAAGTTTTACAACCAAAATGCCATGGAAATGAATCCAGTGTGAATAAACTGATAGCAAACCAACACACAATTTTTCCATGTTATAAAGGCTCCACGTTTCTCAGTTTCTGAATGCAATCCTAATTTAATTTCTTCTCTGAATCTGAATAGTTTGCTAGGTCAAATCTTATCCATGAAGAAGAAAAACTAAAATCTTAGCATATAGACATCTAACATCAGAACTATCATCTGGTAAATCTGCTTTCCAAACAGCAATGGTTAAAGACCAGCAGAGAAACAAAGAACATAGAAAAGACTAAACACAGAAATGTGTTCAGATAAAAGGTGGCCAATCTCAAAGACTCGAGTTACAGAGGACTCTGGGGCTCCTGTGGGATAGAACATAAAAAGCAGAGATGGAATTGCACCACGTTTTCACTGACCAGAGATTTTCTATATTCTAGATCTGCTTGGTAGCACAGACAGCCTTCAAAAGTGCTCAAGAAACTCAAGTTTCCACACAGGCTTTGTAAAGGTACTAAGGAGTTTTCTTTGTGTTCTTAGCTTGCAGACAGACCCTGCAATTCACGCTGCCTTAGGTTAGCATCCCTTCCCCAATACACTGCTGGTGCCAGCGTGAATGATGTCAAACAAACCAGAGCACTGCACAGTCTGTGTATGAAGAAGTTTAGAATAGTTGAATCAAGAAACTGGTTGTGAGAAATCAGAGTCCCTGTAGATGTAAATATCTACAACTGCAAAATAAATTCTGGGACAGAAGACTGGGAAGCTTGTTTAGTTTAAACACAGTATCTCATTGTCATTTTGATCATAATATTAAAAATTCAGAAACTGGTGTCACGTTGTCTCAGCTTTATCATACTTCAGACTTTGTTGATGCCAAAACACTGTTTTATTATTTTGCAGTAGAAGCATCTAGTTAAAAGCAAAACATTACCTACTTTCTTTTCCTCTTTGATTTATTCAGACTGTGTGCATTTTGCTCCATGAGGAATGCTCATCAAGGGAACAGAATGCGCCACCTGAACGCTTTTCAACCGTATTACAATCCTACATTGTTTCATGCCATAAATCAAGTGATGTGACACAGCCTCCTTCAGAAAGAAGAATGTGCATGACATGCTTTTTTACTGCTTAGTCATATGTGTGATGCTATAAAAAGACGTAAGCCTTACAACCTTCTTATCAGAGATATTTTAATTCTACACTCCAAATGTGCATGTCTGTCATTGAATCCACCATCAGTTTGAATTCTGCTGTCCTGAATACCACTCTTCCACAAATATACTTCTCTTGCACTGCTGATACTATATTTGTGATGACATTTTCCCTAAATATTCTCTATAATAAGAAACTGTCAAATAATTGTTGATATCAGAGAGCTCATATTTGTATCAATATAAATAAAACTCTTTCTCTAACACATAACATTGTTTTACTTGAAAATAAGACTAAAAACTCCAAATTTCAAACAGAGGTAAGGTATAGCTTTAGGAAAAAAAAAAAACCCTACAGTCAGGCCATAGAAGTAATTAATAACGATGTGCAGACGATTTTCTGTGCAGATGTACAAAAAGCTTCACTCAGCCACATCTGCACAGACTATCATTTCTCTTAGCAAAGGTTTACAATACTATTAATTAATCTGACTTTTATATTCATTAAAAGGAAACAGCTACATTTTTATTTCAAGCAACTAATTATTTCATTCCTAATTCCTAAAAAAAAAAAAAAAAAAAAAAAAAAAAAAAAAAAAAAAAGAACCAAGCACAAGGAAAAAATAAGGACTTTGATTGAAAGGCACGAAGGCACGAGAAGCAGAATAGCAGAATACTTTCTCCCTTGTCTCTTATTTAAAGTCTGGCATGATTAAAAAAATCAAGCACAATAAACTCTAGGTTTTATGGGCACTTGCTTATCAGGTATTTAAATATTTTGCTACTGCTTACCAGTTGTTTGACTTGTGCCTGAGCCTGATATTATAATTTTCTGCCACATTCTATTTGATGTTGTTTTAATTGAGATGTCTTATGAAATCTGAGTAAATGACCACATAACACCACTGAATGCAAACTGCAAGTACTAATCTGTGAGACAATGGCTGAGCACCTCCATTTATTAAAATAGGTTCATTTGAAGGCATCCAGATTAACTAGATTCATTTTTGTAATTAAAATATAAGCCCTCATTCCAACTGATGCTTAGCAGTATTTTTCTATTAAATTCAGGGGATTCAAATATATTCTGAGCAGGTGAATTTAACAGAAAATAATCTCAAAATCAATAAACTGCATAAACTCTTCAAATTAAAGAGAACATGTACTTTAAAAGAAAATGTAGGAAATGCTTATTCTTTACACCAGAACTGGACATATTCAGTTTTCTCTCCTGTCATTTCCTTGAATTCCATATAACCAATGCTACAACTGCTCAGTTTTTGAACTGATTTCATGGTATCGTCACCATCATAACCATATGAGCAGCTCAGCTGCAGTAAGCAATATTGTCCAACAGGCAAGGAGGACAGGGCAAGGCAAGTAGTGCAGCCCCAACCTGAAGTCCGGAGATCAAAGCCTACCCCTTCTCAGACAATCCGTCTGTGTAGTCCTGTATCAACTGCTCTGAGCAACATAATCAACAATGAGAGCAAACTTTGTATAGTTCTTTATCCTCACTCTTTCATTTTTATCAGTATCATGATCCTGAAGTCAAGAAATAACCAGTATGAGTCCAAACACCTCTTTTCATTGCTTATCCTTCTCTCCTGGAATAACAATTAGTGCCTGTGAGAGTCCCTTAGCAGTTTCTGTTTTGCTCTGGAAACATTATAGAATATGAAAGAAAAATATATTTGTCATTATTCAAATTTCATATTCTGGCCAATTAAATATTTTCTGTTTCTTTTTCTGTGTTCTAGATGTCAGTAATAATAAGCGATGACTTATTATTTTTCTGGTAAAAGGAAATCTTTTATCAAAAACCCCACAAATGTCAATGAATTGTTCTGCTGCTGCAATAGTGAAAGCTCAGTAGTACCTTGGAACTTATTCCCATCCCAATAATGGATACTATCTAAAGATTTGAAGTGAGGCAAGTTGGATACAGTGGATTAGATTAGATTATGCTAAATTTTGTTAGAAATACATCTACTTGCACTTTAACCCACTCTTTAACCAATCCTGGTTATCCTGGGCTGCTGCCAATTCAGATTACCCCCGAAACTCACCCAGGACATAACCAGCACAGTCAGATGCAAAGTCCTATACGTTTGCTTCTACAGCATGTGCCAGGGAGGCAAAAACAAGCTCCCAGCTGGAGCAGCATCACTGTACCCGTGTCCAGTGTGAGCAGTAAGCCTGGCCACTCTATTGGACTTTGGCACATACTAACAATTTTTTCAATAGGACAGATTCCCACAATTCAGAGCAGAGGGGAGGCCAGCATCTAATTATGTATGCTCAGGTGCAAATTTTACGCATTTTGCATCTTGGTAATGATTCATGCTAATCTGTGTAACAGAATGCATCAATCTTAGAAACTTTGAGACTTAGAAACTGTTCTTCTCAGCAAACTTGAAATACATGGTGCCACATTTATTGGCATAGTCTCAATAAATACTTCTACACGAAAAGACCTTACAGAGTTATGTGAGGCTGAGTTTGTTGAGTATCCACAGTTTACCTAAACTCTACCTTTTTTGCTCTGCTTCAATGTCAATGTAATCAGTTTAAGAAAGAGAACACCTTTGTGAAGCATTCTAACCCCTGCTCTTTCACATTTGATGTTACTTGGTGCATCACAAAAATGGCTATAGCAGCTCACTTTCAGGAAATACATCCACAATCAGCACGATTTACCTGCATCACCTCTGCCACCAAGAACTCAGTGTTCACCCTGAGGTTACTGGCAGGAGAGAGGCTACACTGGTCGCCCCTGAGAAAAGCCAGTTTATCCACCAGGAGAAAACCACCATAATCAAACCACGCAGACCACACTCTAAGCATATGTCTCCTTCTCAAACAGTGCCTATTGTTGAGAAAATAAATATGAAAGAACACAAATTCTTCTGCAGTTCACAGGAAAAACTCTTCTTGTCTGCTCGTAGTCTTTGACAAGTGAATTAGTTGAGAAGTGGATAATGATATGTAGTTCTTTTGTTTTCTGTCTTTGATACTTGGCTTTCAGTCACCATATCATTCTTGTTTTTCCTCTTTTAAGTATCTTCTGAATATATAAAGTCAAAATATTACAGCGTTTACATTTGCATGCAGTAGAAATATGATATTGAACTCCAAACAGTTACAAATTAAATACTAAGCAGACTTAATTTTTAAGTATATAATGAATGTTTAATGAATAATTTATTGAATATAACTTTAGAAACCATATTTTCTCATCATATAAATTCTGCAATATTTCCCCTCACTGACTTTAAATTCTCCAAGCATATTTTTTTAATAAAATGAATAGTTAAATCATAGCATCATGTAGCATATTCTAGTCAGTGGAATAATAATGATAGCTATAACCATTGTCCTCTGATTTCTCAGACTCTCATTATAAATGGTAAGAAATAACCTAAATGCAATAAATTGAAACAGAGAGAGAGAGAGAGAGAGAGAGAAGGGAGAGAAGGAGAAAGAGAGGGAGGACAGGAGGGGAGGAAGGAAGGAAGGGAGTGAGAAAGGGAGAAAGGAAAAAAAGAAGGAAGAAAAAGCAAAAAAAGAAAGAAAGAGAAAACCCTTAGCATACTATTTTCTATAGATCTTTTCCTATATTAATTTTGGCTATTTTTAATGGTTTTCTTAAAATAATACTGATCCATTTGCAGGTTTGCCAACTCAGAGCACCTAAATGACTCCATCAAAAACTTAAAGCAAATCATCCACCTGATACGCAACAATAAACCCAGCACATTTCCAAATGGAAATGTTATTCTTTAATGGAAACACATTATTATTTCTCTGCTCATGTCGTCACATAATCAAAATTCAAAACATACTTTAAAAGCTGCAAATGACACCCAGCTGAACTCCAGGGCAGAATATTTAGGAGACTGTCAAGGGCTCAGACTAAGAATATTTTATGTGTTGAATCAGCTTCAGTCCTCACGGTTATCAGTGAAGGAGCACCCAAATCGTTAATAAAGTTTTGGCATTTGGAGCAACATTAGGAGCACAGATTACATATTGGTATGAGTGTTGCTCCCTGCTCCGGGTCCCACACAGTTTCAGGCAAATGTAGAAATGTACAGTTTATGATTAACCCCGCTGGCTTACCAGGTTTAGAACGCATAAAATTAAACCTTCATCCAGGCTGAAATTATAAAACACATGTAAGGTGAGATAAATGTCTGGAATCTAAATTCTCACCTTAAATGTCAACAGCAATCACCTACTGAAATGAACTATTAAGACACATCACAGATTCTCATCTCTCCTCCACACAAGCGCTGGATGCCTTTCAAGAAACGCCCTTTGATCAAACACAAGGTGCTCTTTTGTCATACAAGTTACTGAGCTCACTAACAAATTAGCAGCATGGCATTGAATGGACTGTGATAAATAGCCGGACCTATTAGATGCTGTAATGGTAATTACTCATTTCAAGTTCCATGAAACTACAGAAATGGTTCAGAAAAAAAAACCAGCAGACATATCACACAAGTACTAAAGCACAGCTCTTCTGCTCAATAAAAGCATTGACAGTTGACCAAGTTAAACTCTAGACAGCAACATATTATTCTTATTGCAATAGTAACTAAAAGCAGCACTCACGGATTAAGGCTCTCCTGGATACATCTCAGCCGCTAATATGGAAGTGCAGCTACTATTTTATGCTACTGTTTTCATCATAGTTTGCAAGTGCATGACCTGATAGGGCTGTAAAGTTTAGCAAACTGTTTGGGGTTTTTTTTTTTTTTTTTTCGTTAAGCAGGAACATAATAGCCAAAGTATTTGTTGGATTATGCTACATAATATCAAATTTAAACCTCTAATAAGTGGGCCAGACCTGGGGCACTGAAAAAGATCCACAGTGCACTTCTAAGCCATCACAGCAGGCTAAGCTAGCCAGTGATGGGTTGGCCAGCACGAAGAAGTATAGGGCTATCACAGGCCTGAAAACGTCTGTAGTAGTTTCCATAGAAATAAATAGTAGGCATTACTTTCAGAGTGACCTACATACATAACTTCAACTATATATTAAATAAAGAGACATGATGAGTAAAGATAAATACGTAGCTGAAGCCTGGAAAGCAGAGGAAAATAAAAATTTATCAATTTGTCTTCTACAATTTAGATGAATTCCCTCGTGTCGTTGATTATTATACAACCTATTTCATAATTATTTACAATCCATTTTGACAAATATGATTAGAAAAGATTTGCAAACTGTACTAACTGCTCTCATACAAAGATAAATCTTTAATAACATCCATTATTGCAGCAGCAGAATTATCAAAAGGACGTTAAAGACATAATGTCCAACTAGAAGAATCTAAAGCAAAAGACATGCTCTTAAAATGTACATAGCAGCAAAATGATGACTGATGAAATACAATAAGAAGCAAAAAGATAAAAAATCTATTTCACAGAAACCAGTATCTGAAGTTCTGCTTTGATAGCTTGCTGATCCCATTCCTATAATCCAGTAAGAACCAGGTAACAACGAGTAGAAAAGACAGTTTCTATAGGATCTTTTCATAAAATGGTTTGGGTTGGAGGTGACCTTAAAAAAACATCCAGTTTCAACCACTCACCATGGGCAGGGCTGCCACCCACCAGCTCAGGCTGCACAGGACTCACCCAGCCTGTTCTTGAATGCCTCCAGGGATGGGGCATCCACAGCTTCTCTGGGCAGCCTGTGCCAGTGCCTCACCACCCTGAGTAAAAAATTTTCCCCTAACATCTAACCTAAATCTCCCTTCTTTTAGTTTGAGATCATTTGTCCTTGTCCTATCACTATGAGATCATGCAAAAAGTCAGTCTCCCTCCTGTTCATAAAGTCCCTTTAAGTGCTGGAAGCCAAAATAAGATCTCTCCAGAGCTTTCTCTTTTCCAGGCTGAACACACTCAACTCTCTCAGCCTTTCTTCATACGAGCTCACAAGAGCAGAGCAAAAGTGGACAATCCCCTCTGTCTCTTTGCTGCCACCCCTCTTCTGATGCAGTCCATAGAGCCTTCCAGACTTGCTATGGCTTGTTACTGCTAAAGACACCACGTAACAATAATTACAGACTCATAGAAAGGCTCGAGATAGAAAGGACCTCAATGATCTTAAGTTCCAGATCCACAGTAATACTGTTTAGTGCATTTAGAATCTAGAAGCCTGGACTAAGAGTTTACTCAAGAAATAATATTTAAACAAGTCAAAGTAAGTCAGGATAATGAGTTTAGGTCAATTTTTAAAGTATTATCTGAACAATATTTAACATATAATTCTTCCCCATCAGTGTGAGAAAGAGCTCAGTTTAACCATGAGTCTGTGATCATCTGTTCCATAAGGAATTAAATATTTACGCATAACTTTGTCTGAAGAAGATGCTCTTTGACAGAGTATTACACTATTTTTCTCCAATATGTGAAGTATTTAACACAGAGCTCTCACTCAAATCTCTTCAGTTTTTTGGTTTAACTGCTGAAAACACAGACGCATATTTCAGCTTGTCAGGAAGGATCTACCATCACTTGTGCAGTCTGAAAACCAAAGTATTTTAGAGAAATTGGGCAAGTAGGATGAAAGACCTCAAGAAGACCCGGTTTTACATACTTGCAGAGTAACACCATACACTAATTTTAAGAGAACAGGTAGCACCTCTGTTTACTTATATTCCCTTTAGATGTTAAAACTTTGCGGTGTTAACAAATAATAACAACAAAAATAATAAATAAATAAATAAAACACAGGGAAAAGAACAAGAAAGACAGACACAATCACAAGACCAAGCACCCCACAACTCAGAAATGCCAGATAACCAGCACTTCCAGCCCCAGCTCCTCAGTCCCACCAGTCCTGCAGCCCTGCACACCACCACCTCCCCTCTCACCCAGCAGCTCCTGAGGACAGCTTCTTCCTCCATCTCCTCTCTCGCAGAACTCTTGTTCCAATTTAGTGGTTTTCCTCCCAAAATTAGCTTTGGTCCACCTTGTGAACAATCTGTTTTTCCTTCCCAGGCTCAGCAGGATGCAGAAAGTATGTCAAGGATACAAAATATATATAGATTTTCTTTTGGACTCCTGCACTGCCTCAGTCCAGAGCATTTACAGGAAAATCTAAGAGTCTTTGACATCCTGGGAGAAAACTAGTTTGTAGTTTCTTAGGCAAGGTTCCTATATATTGAGAACCTTCAACAACTTCAGCCCGGACACAGATATCAGTGACTGAACACTAGCAGTTCTCTCCTAAGACTATGTGAATTGATTTTTTCTAAAGATTAATAATACAGCCAATTGTGTGCCAATTTTCAAAGAGACAAAACGCACCCTCCCGGAATGGAGATGATACACCACTGCAAATTGATGTTTTAACCATTTTAACATAGAAAAAAATACGACATTTTTCTTCAGACTCACTCTTCAAAATGGTTGAATTACTTTTATTGAAATTCAGAACAAAGGCCTGCAGTAAAAATCCTGCAAGGAGAACGGCAACACCAACTCTCCCTGAGATAAGAATTGCAGATGAAACAGCCACGGAGTATGAAATCTGAGGCAGTCTTAATGTAGGACTGTGCTACAAACTGTCGGTTCCTTTTACAGACGGTCCATGTGACCTTTAACCGTTAATTAGTAATTAAGTTATTTAATTACATGTGACTTTCACAGTACTTCTTCCAGCACATTATTACTGCTGTCAGTAAAAAGAACCATCCAACTTCGGGCTCACTCAGCTCTGTACAGTGCTCAGTGATATCTGCACAGAGGAGCTGAAGGTCACTGCCTCCACAGGGCGATGGGATTTCACACTCGCGTGACACAAATGCAAATGGCTTCAGGAGGGAGTGCTGTTTGCCTACGGCCTCCGTCCAGATATTTAAAAAGAATGAGACTGCTGACTAAACATTCTGTGCTCTCATTGAATTTCCTAAGTGCACTGGGACTTCAGTGCATCTGAAAATTGCAGCTTTTATCTTCCACTGCAGTACCTCTTGTCCAGTCACCTGATCTCCTGCAAAGCCAGTACCAGGAAAGTGGTAATGGAAATGCTGGCAAATCAGAATGGGAATGTTTTACACCCACTTCTCAGTCACTCTGTACAGCTAAAAAGCAAGTGGAGCAACAGGAAATCAGGCTTAGAGAATGCTCAATGGGAATAATGTTCTGAAAGTAATGCCTCCTGTTTATTTCCATGGAAACTACAAGAGATATGAAGAGCACAATAACATTACTTAATAGCATAAATTCTCAGCTACAAAACACTGTTTTTCAACACAATCACCACCATTAGCTGTGCATTTTCACTAGCAATGAACAAAAGCCTGCATGCTGCACACATAACATCCTTACATTTGGAGCAGCACTCAGACATCTATGAAGATTTCATCTCCTGACTAGCCTCAGCTTTTGTAAAGTATAATGGTGATGGATCTCAGTGAACTGATTATTAGTGCCTGAAAACAAGGAGCTTTCAGCATTGTATTTTCTAGAAAAGACAACAGGAGCCTGATAAATTGATTATTAGTCTGAAATTAAATTCCAACTTTGTTGGCCTTCATCAGTTCAAATTTTCCAAGAACAAATTCTGTTTCTTCACTCATCATTAGAGTAGCTGTGTTTTAAAAAGTTGCTTTTGGTTGTAATACTCTTAAAATGTGTACTGAAATTACAGGACAAAAATAGAACAGTACAATTCTCAAAGAAGCTCAGCTTTTAGAATTTCAAAAGTGAGCTTTAAAAAATGTTTAAAGCCAAACTATAATGTAAGGTAAACTATATATATTCCAATCCCAGATATGAGTACTGACTGGGAGAACTCACTGAGAGCAGTCCTGAGGAGAAGGACTTCAGAGTTGTGGTGGACATGAAGTGGACATGAGCCTGCAATGTGTGCTTGCAGCCAGGAACATCAACAGTATCCTAGGTTGCAACAAAAGAGGGGTGGACAGCAGGGAGAGGGAGGTGATGATCCTCCTCAGTTCTGCCCTTGCGAAGCCCCATCTGCAGAACTGTGTCCACACCTGTGGTCCCCAGCACAGGAGGGTTGCAGAGCTGTTGGATTGGGTTCAGAAGAGGGCCACAAAAATGATCAAAGGACTGGAGCACCTCTTCTATGAAGATAGGTTGAGGAAGGCACTGGGGAGACCTCATTGCAGCCCTCCAGTACTTGAGGGGAGCTTACAAGCAGAAGGGGCGGCGACTTTTTACATGGTCTGATAGTGATAGGACAAAGGGAATGGCTTTAAACTAAAAGAGGGGAGCCTGAGGTTAGATGTTAAGGGGCAGTTTTTTACTTAGGGAGCAGTAAGGCACTGGCACAGGCTGACAGAGAAGCTGCGGATGCGCCATCCCTGGAGGTGTTGAAGGCCGCACTGGATGAGGCCCTGGGCAGCCTGAGTGGCTGGTGGGCAGGAGGTTGGAACCAGATGATCTTTAGGGTCACCTCCAATCTAAGCTATTCTATGATTCCATGACTCTATAATACACAGAAGAAATATTAAAGTCCTTACAAACTGTGAAATCTCATAAAGATACTGCATGCAGTCACTTCTCAGATAAGGTGTCATGTAATATATGGTCAGCCCAGACAGGTTATCACAAGCCAAGCCTTTCCTTTTTACATATATAAAGATGGCCTATCAATATTTGTAGCAGAAAATAGGGAGATTTGTGGTGAAAACTTTCATTAGATCCTTGTTTAGATTATGTAACTAATGTCCATATATTTCCATTTTCCAAGTAAACAGCTTATATAACTATGGGCCTAAAAGATGATCGTAATCTAAATGATCAGAAAGGCTGCAAATAAAAACACTGAAACTATTTCTTAAGGAATGTTTCTCCACAATATCATTATCTGAGCACACTTCCTTAGCAAATCCTACCTCCAGTCTGGTCTGAACTTCATTTGTGATACAAGTATTTTTAATATAATGATTCAGCCAGTTAACCTATCTTTACAAATCTCAAAGGAATATCTTACTGTGGAGAGTATTTAGAGAATACTCCTGCATGAACAGAGGCTAGTAAATTCAGTTTCCTATTGAAATAGATGAGACATAAATGCAAGCATTTTTATAGTAGAAGCTGATACATTTTGTTGGAAATGTTTCCAGAAATAAATTATAAATGATAATTCTTTCATGCTTTCACATTTCAAAGCCACACAGAGAACCTTTGTAATGAAAACAGTGATGATTTATAGCCAAGAAAGAACAATGCTGAGCTAAACATTATTCCTGACTTTCGTTTTCTCTATGCAACAGTCTTCAACATTTCCATGACAGACAGGGTTATTCAGTGGGGAAAGGTGTAAAATGCTAGCGCATATGAAGTTTGAATCTGTGAAGAGATGTAGGTACTTTGTATTCCATGGTAGAATACGTTTCTCGATGCAGCTTTACCATAGGACCTCTTAGCACTGATTTGATATACTGCAACGAGCCAAATCTCTTCAGTTAGTTTTATTTAACTTTTTCACTTTTTCTTAATTAACAAAAAAGTTGTTACATAAAGGTTTTTCCATCTTGCCCCTAAAAGCAGGGTTTCAATATGAAATCAGTGTACTAAAATGAAAGAAACACATTACTGATCCTTTGAAATTAATGGAAGACTTCAAAACCTTCAAAATGCATTTGTGGGGCTTAAAATATGTTTATGTATACTACTTTTGGAACGAGTGAGTTGGAATATGCACAGATAGGGCAATATTCAGATCCTCAATGTTATACAGCTGCCCCAGAGCAGCTGTAAGTGAAATTACTGCCAGACTCACTGTCAGGGACAGAACAAAGTGCTACTTTACCAAGATGCCCGCAGGCAGACAGCTTGGGAACAGCCCATCCTGCCTGCAGCCTCCTCTTCCTTTTCCCTGCTTTTTCCCTTACAATTTACTCTATCCTTAATGAAAGGAAAAAATCCTTACATTTTTAAATAAAGTGTAAAAAAAAAATCATGCTCTATTACTGTTAGAATACTCCCAACTAATTATTTTGTAAAATTAATTGAATACAATTATTTGACAATGGTCCTTTATGTTTCTGATATCTAATTGGGGCAGCAGCAAAATTATTTCCAAAATCAATTTAAATATTTCATAGGAAAGTACTAGCTGAATTTAAAATGATGCTGAGTCAAATCCAGGATTTAGATCTGTGACAGAAAGGTTTGAGTGCTTCGTTTTATTACAAGAATCATGATTTCATCCACCTATTAAGAAAATTATGACTTGAAAAAAGCACGTTGCATGTAATATGGAGATACAACACCATTATTTCTGCTGTTGTCATTCCTTTTTGCCAGAAGCCCTCTGTGAAAAACTACGAATGCTACAATTTATAGCTAAATGTTCAGAGAACTCAGAAGAGAAATTCCTTGGTGTGATTCTATCCTACCATGGCACTGTAAAGAACTAAATGTCATACACAGTACCCAGTGGTCTTCAGCTGAGCTCACCTCTGCCAAAGCACTATGAATTAAAAGCTTCTATAGCCGATGGAAGATTCAGACCACAAGACCTGGGTTTTTGTCTTTGTTTAACACAAGTACAAGTGAGAGGACCCAGTTGGACAAGATAAGAACTACCTCCACAGGAGGCTTAGCATTTCTTAGAATCAACCTGATCCCAGACATATATGCACAGTAATTTCTTTCATTACTACTTACAGCAAAAGGTCAGCGAATATTTACTAAGTTTATTCAGCATATATTCCAGCTGTCAAGATATGAAAGGATAGCTGGCAATTATTTTTAAACTAAAACACTATTGAATTCAGTTTTCTACTGAATTTTGGAAAAAAACAAAGAAAGCCACATATAGAAAGTCGTAATGCTTTTAATGATAGTTCAATACTGTTAGCCCAGATGATCAATGGCTTATAGTTTTAATTGGAGAAAAAAAAAAAATCCTTTAGAATAAGAAAGTTGAACATTTCCAGGGCAAAATATATGTTAGTCAGTTATAAAAAGTATTGACTTAAACTGAAAATGAATTCCAATGATAGAAATTTCCCTAAAATTTAAAAATATTAAAAATTATGTTGTGCTATTAATAATCAGCCTAACCTCTTCTGGAAGTACAAATAATTACTAGTAATGCACTAAGATACTTTAACAACAGCTCCTAGTTACTTCATTACATCATATCAGGAAAGAATTAACCTGGTGCCTGAACAGCACTTTTGCTACAGCTGTTCTTCCAGAGAAGTCCCAGGGTAAAAGAAAACATGAATAAAGAATTAGTTTTAATGGTTTGTGTACACTTGGGTATAGAAGGCTCCATTGGTAATTTAGTCAAGGTTTTAATCAATAAAACTGAGTATTACAGTTTTTGTTGGAATCAAAGTGCTATAAAATTATTCATTTACTTACAAGAAAATCTGTCTTCTTCAATTCCTTCATGAAAATATTTTTCTATTAAATTTCAACAAATCCTTATCTGTCCTTAGATTCTAATATGTTATAATTAGTTTCACACTATTTTTTAGCAATACTATATATAATAAAACATTCAATATCATTTTTTAATCAAGAAACTTCAAATTGTTAATATTTACTATCATCTTGCTTAATTGGTGTTACCTTGCATAAGTTTCCCAGCTTGCTTAAGGAAAAAGTACTAAGTGTACCTGCTTGAAAACTTCTGAGAGCAGTGGGGAAGGAGTGACATAAGGATGGGAATATGCAGTCAGAAATTGGGAAAAGGCTGAGTCTTTCTGTGAAGGGCATTATTGACTTCTGCCAGGATTAAGTAACTGCAAATTTGAAATGTTACACAGTAAATCCCTACAGATGCTGCAGAAGATCACGCCACTTCCCTTTATCTCCTATGTAACATGCAAGCACCTATATAGGAGGTTTGGAAAAATACAACAAAGAATGTCATTACTATTAGAAATATCCACGGTCTTAAACTTTTGTATTTTAAAATATTGAGATACTTGTCATTCAATGTAAGTACTTTAAAAGCAGTAACAGCTTTATTGCTCAAGAACACATATGGGGAGAAGTTAATATTTCTTATCCTTGCAGCTGAAATAGAGCCCTGTGTTCAGAGAAGAAGGCTGGGAGAAAATATAAAAATAGAATTCTGAATTTCCAGTCAAACTCTTTACATATTTAAAAATGTTTTTTCCTTACAAAAGATGTAGAGGTCTTCATGGAAGAGGACTTCTTAACAAATGCAAAATACATTCTCTTACACTGTAATATTAAGAAAAATATTACAAAGAAATGCAGCAATAGCCTAAAATCTGAGTTTTAATACAACATGTCAAATTTTGCAGTATTTTATTTTTCATATGACCACTCCAAATGTAATATTTTGAAAGCTCAAATATCTCCATACTGAAACTGAGTGGAATTGCAAACTCTCTTCTTTTGTGTTTATAACAAGCATTGCAGCTCAGCCCTGAAATTTTGCCTTCTAGTACAATTCCTATGTGTTCCATGGAAGTTAGACTTTCAGGAACTCTCTAACCTGAATGAAGCAGATTTTAGAAACAATGACCTCTTTCTGATCTAATTTTGCTCAGTGTAACTTCAAAGCTGTTGGAGATGCAAGAAACTGGCACAAGTCGGATTGAAACCAGGTCCTTTACCTCTTAGACTTTAGACGTGAGAGCTCTGTGACACTTTCCCACTTGTTTGGCACCTCTGCTTACGTAAGCTATATACTGTTCTTGCAACAGTACACAGAAAGCATGCTCTACTGCACTTTTTACTTCGTGACAAGAGCATATTGCTTCCAAACAGACTTCATTCTCTGTCAAAACTGAACTCTTTTAGACTGAATTTAGTTTTGCAATAAACAAGAAGGTCATGCAATCTGTTCCAGAAGTAAGGACATTTTAAATGTCTGTAATGAAAATATGCTTATAAAAATTTGTATTTTGTAAAAGAGCACAACACAGTCAAGTTATATATATATGTTTTCAATGCTCTAAGAGGCATCCCACAGGCCAGATTAAGTTTTTGAAAGTTAAGGAAAAAGTTTCCTTAAAGAAGACAGCTAGTGAAATGAGATCAGACCCAAATACTTTAAGTCTTAGGCATTCACCATTACTAGATGCTCTTTCCAGAGCTCTTTACCCAGCAGCTGATCTCTGTGGACTTGTAAAATGAAATGGCTATCTTCGTTTCTTATGTCTCAATCATATGTATCAATCCTTTTCCTTTTAGAGATGATAAGCTTAAAAAGGAAAAAACTGTATCCCTCCTACAGGTTTATAACCATAATTCTCTCCTACATTTCAGCATAATTTGCAATTCTCAAACTGCTTTCTCAAAACCAATGTCAGGACCATATAAAAGCTCAGATGTAGCTCACTGAACAGCTGCTCTTGCTGCTCACACTCAAACGGCTACTCACAGCTGAACAGTTGTTAATATTTATTCGAGGGTCTGTGAAAAGACATGCACTCCATAAAGAAAGAAATGGAGAACAAATTATTCTCTCCCTTTAAAGAACTCTTAATGAGCTGTACATCAGAGATCTCATTCTGACACTGCCATCCTTTGTGACTCCAAGGCCAAGTGTTTTGTGGTTGGCACTTTCACTCTGGCCAAAGAGAGTGTGTGTGACTGGGAGGAACACTGGGAAATCCTCAGGGCTGAGAAGGTCAGTAGGGCAGAAACAGAGTGATCTTAGCGGGGAGAAGCCCACTATTACAGCAGTAGGTGTTTAAAATAATTAAATGCCATCATATCAGTTAAGGAAGTAATATATTGTAATACAAGGGAGACTGATGTGGGTTTTTTTGTTGTTTTTTTTTGTTTGTTTGTTTGTTTGTTTGAGTTTTTTTTTTTGTGATATTCAGGAGGAAATCACTTGCTTATATGGACTGTGTGTGCAGGCTGTTTAAAATGGTAACAAAAGCAATGAAAATAAGGAGGTAGGACATTGCAGGCCTACCTACAGCAATTACAAAATCTTCCTCCTAGCAGACCTCTCCTTCCCACACCTAGCAGAAGCCACAGCTTCCCAAATCCACTCACACAAACACTTTTCTGGTGCTTCTGCATCAGAATGAGGAGTGGGAGAGACACATGGATGGAGCTCAGGTTGCTGTCTGATGCTGTGAGCAAGGCTGAAGCTGGGCCTGGCTCTTGGTACAGCTATGACTGCTGGGCCAGGTGCTGCTCAGTGCATGGCCACTGCCTCTATCACTTCAGCAAGACCAGAAATAGCCTGGAAGCAGGCAAAGTCAGAAGCTGCCAGACCTTTTCCCCAGCTCATGCAATTGCTCTTTTCAGCTGTAAAAACAGGACTGTTCTCCACACTGGTCACAGTCACAGGCCACCAATAGACCATGCTGATAGAGCTGTGCTCTATGTAACTGCATTTGGTAGAATTTGGTCATTCAAGATCAGCAAACAAACAAGGCATTTTTCCCTTTTTTTTTTTTTTTTCATTCATTTCTCAAATACTCAAACTAGCTCCATTCACTGCCTGGGAAATCAGTACAGATATGACATTAACAATTGTTATCAATAATGATGCATTTTCTTCAATAGTTAAAAAGCAAAATTATCCAAGTGAAACCTCTAATTTAAGCCAGGTCCTTATAGTGATAGAGAATCTAACATTTTTGTATGGTGGGATTGACATGTTTTGTATGTTATGTAAACAAATATGAAGATTGCTCTGAAAATAATGCCACTTTCATTAAGCTGGCCCAAGATATCAGAGGTGGATGTTGGTGGTACGGCAGTAGAGGTTGAACCTTCCCACCAGTATTCTGTTACACTTTGTTTCTCTGCGACAAATGGCAGCAGAGTGGTGGTCTGACATAGTGTATTATTCACAGAACCACAAAATGACTTGAAAAGGAAGCCCATGCAGTTCTGACTCCCCTGCTGTAGGCAGGGCTGCCACTCATCAACTCAGGCTGCCCAGGGCCCAATCCAATTTGGCCATGAACGCCTCCAGGGATGGAGCATCCACAGTTTCTCTGTGCAGCCTGTGCCAGCACTTCACTGCTCTCTAAGTAAAAAATTTCTTCCTAACATCTAGCCTCAATTTCCTCTCTTTTAGTTTAAAGCCATATAAGAAGCAAAGGTGTGTAATTGAATTCCACCATGCGGAAAAAAAGGCTCCCACTGACATTCATCAATATTTGCTGAACTTTTATGGAGACCAAACAGTGGATGTGAGCCACAGGGAGGCAGTGAGTGGCGTGTTACAGTATATTGTATATATTGTATATTTCGGTATATTGTATATATTGTATATCATATATATTCAGTATATATTTCAATATATTATTTGTATTATTTGTGTACTGTGTTTCTTACGGTCAATTTCATCAAATAACACTGTTACTA
The DNA here is from genome assembly GCA_037305975.1 of Chrysolophus pictus. NCBI lineage: Eukaryota > Metazoa > Chordata > Aves > Galliformes > Phasianidae > Chrysolophus > Chrysolophus pictus. Next base: position 76,094,662 of record CM074577.1, on the reverse strand, counting down.
TTCCACATAGATGAATCTACTTTCCTCAAGGTTGCTATAAAGAATAAAATTATGAATAACCCAAAGTTCAGACCTTTTCTTCTAATTTAAATTGTGTTGGGATTTAATCACGCTTTTTGATGAAGTGCATATAACTCTCTATTTGAACTCTGGGCCAAACTTCCTTCCATTCTACCCTATCTTCCGCCTTATTTATCAGACCACGGTTGCTGCTATTAACACATGAAAATTCAGAGTAAATTCACTAGTTCCAATGACTTCTTTACTACAGAATTGATTTGATAGTAACCTTAATATCAAATAGTGAATTTTCTAATCCAACCACAATAGCAAATGAACTCTAAAAGGTTCTTTACTCTCAATTGAAAACAAGTTATAACTGTCATATTTTAGACCAAGAGGATACATGAAGGTAAGTGAATTAATATTGACTTGATTCAGTTCAAACTGCTGGTCCACACTGCTTTCATATTTAAATCAAATTTAAATATTATCTTTGGATTGGTAGGAAATCATGACAATTAATCACACATTTTCTTTCTGACAGGGAGTAACGCCTATAGCACAAATCCTATAATGCACTAAAACCCAAAGGCGCCATAGATCAAAAAAGGAACCTCCATTGATACAAATCAACTCACTCACTTCAACTTTCTTTAAAAATTACACTTTTTTCTTTTTAGGATCAGATGCTCTTTAACCTACAGCAGCCAGCATGAAACTAGCATAACTAGAGCAAATGATGCACAACTTAATATAAGAGAAATGTGGTCATATGCCCACATTTAATCCAGATCAAATTTGCATTCATGTGTGATTCAGGAGTACACGAATCTGGTATTAATGGACATGAAATCATGGCCATATAGATAGCCCAACTTTTGATACTGTATTGATGTAATTAACAGATCTTTCAATAGGTAAGTATTTTCCTTAAATATATCCAAACACTTTTAGTAGCTGGGATGTTCTTTTCCATGTAAATAAAAAATTAGAAGAACTCAACTCCATCACAACAAACTTAAGTCATATACAAAGGGCTGTAAATGTGTGTTTGCAACCAATTCTAATATGTAAAACAAACATAATGAACTGGAACTCGAACCTCATTCCATATATATAACTAATAAAAAATTAGAAATCTTACCTTTTTCACTAACGCTTTCACTTTCAATCTCCACATCATCACAACTCGTGTACTCTGGAGTAGATGCCAATTCTTCTTCTGAGCTACTTAATGAAACCTGGCGCATTTTACCTCCCTTTTTTGTTTTATGGGGCTTTGGTGGCGGAGGTCTGACAGATTCAGACTGGTCTGAGCTGAGTGAATCATTCCGTAACATGGTCTCCATCTTTTCCCGTTTCGTTTTCCGTACAGCAGAATTGGGATCCAAATGGTGTTGTTTCCTTAATGAATCAGAGCGCCTCATGTCCGGTCTTTCCAGAGGAATTGGACTCCTCCTAGGTGTAGGAGGGCTATGATTTGTGGTCCTCTGACGATTGGGACTTGGTCCCTGAGCCTCTCGAGTTCTTTCCATAGAGTATGAACGTTGATTTTCCATGGCAGCTCTGCGCTCAGACACCGATCTTTGCCTTGATGGTCGTTCCATCCTCAGCATAGATATCCGGGAATCTTCCAACTCAGTATTTGCCAATGAGACATCACTATGTCTCCGTTCATGACGTGCTCGGGACACTTCAGCATGGATACGCATTTGTTCCTCATATGGTTGTGGTTTGACTGGATAACGAGCCAAGTTAGGATCACTTCTGTATCGTGCCTGATATTCCTCTTCTCTCCTCTGCCTTTCATATTCCTCCCTGTTCTGTGCATCCTCCTCTTCTACCGGATACTCCTTGGAACGCCTGCGACTCCTCCTGTTGGAATCTCTATAATCACCCAGTTCAGGCTCTTCGTATAACTGAGGGCCACGCTGTGACCGCCTATCGGAATAATCTGATGGTGACCTGGGCATTGCACTGTCTGATGTAGCATACTGTGAATATTCGTCTCTCTCTTCCCTTTGGTCGTATCTTCTGTTCTGTTCTCTTGATATTGATGGGCTTCTTTTCCTAAACAATCATGACAAGAAATAAGAAAAAGAATTATGTCAATATTTCCTGTAGCACAGGTATATATTTAATTTCGACTAAATTATACAAAGATCAGCTAATGGGAAAAAAATCCATTCATCACATTTGTTCATGAATGTGCTTGCACAATTCCTGTACTAAAATAAAGATCACATGTTTATGGTGTATAGCTAAAATAAAAAACAGCTTTATAGGAGAAATGTTTACACATCATAAAATACAGAATACAAATTCTCACACTATTCTACAATCATAACTGATTTACAAGTACCAAGATTCTGTAAGCTTTTGTACTCTTTTTACAGTGATACAATTTGAGCATATAATTCTGTTTCATAGGATTGTATAGTCACGACAGAAATTAAGGCTATATGTCTCACTACATTACTTTGATCCTTTAGCATCCATTATTGCTAAAAAAAATACATTTCATTTCCCACAAAACTATGATGTGTGCCAAGGGAAAAAAGGAGGATGAAGATCCAGTGGCAGCAGCTGCCTAGCAAAGCTCCTCAAACTTTCACCTGACTTGACAGAAAAATCCTTCCCATCCCTACTTCTCCTGTATCACTTTTTGCCACAGACCACATCTACAATGGACAACTTCTGGGGATTACAAGGAAAACAAAACAAAACAAAAAGAATTATCAACAGATATTCTTTCCTCATCACTGACAAACATTCAACCAAAGCACACAATTTTGTTGTAAGCAATATCTTAACAGGGAATCTGTCTTAAATATATAAAAAATATTACATAAATTCCATTCAATATAGCCTTGCTCAGTATTTGAATAGAATGGATTAATTAAATAAGAGGGAGTGATTCATAAAAAAAACAGACTGAAACTTCAAACTGTGCCTGAATTAATCCAAAAAAGATGATGAGTGTTCAAAATTTTACTACCAGATGTGTCCAGCTTAGGACTCAGCACCCCAGATTCAGCTGAAAGAGTTACTTGTGGGAAACTGGAGCAAAGATTATTATCATGTTATCTGCCATTTGCACTTTTACATTTTGTTCTATCTTCGCAATTAAGAACCCTCACGAATGTCCACTGATCCTGATCACAGGCAGCAACATGGGGATCCTGCCCACTGTCAAGGCTAGGGAAAGAACAGCAAATACACAACCTGCTGTTGCCACAGCTGTCCTAAAAATGAAAGGCTCCAACTTAGTGAAGGGGAGAAGGAAAAGCAGGCCCTCATAGTGCCCAGGAAAGCACACAGAAAAGGCTTGCCTAGGTACTTGCACAGAAAACGCTATTCTCACTGCCAAAAAGGAAAGACTGTCTCAGCTCATCCAGGGAAAACTATAACAGCAGGAGAGGAGAGTTGCAGTGGATGACTGGCCAGTTGGCGTTCTGGCTTAGGTACCATACAGAGTCATCAAACTATGCGTGAAAGATTTGGACCTAGTCCAGACCAGTAAACTTTGAAGAACTTTAGCCTTATAAAGGCATCTGAAAACGAGGAAACTAATTCAATCCTGCAAAAGTGCAACTCTTCCTGAAGGTGAAGGATGACAAGTACTATAAGCATCGCTTGGATGCCTATTTACTTATTGTGAAGTTAAGATGTCCTATCTGTCTTAATAAACTGTCATGTGTAGGACTAGCACAAATCATAACCTCTGCACATTTAAGAAAAAACTCAATGGCTTCTGCTACTGGGGAGTCAAGCTGAATCGTTCTCATATGACATAAACAGTTTCCCAAGTCTAAAACCAGAACAGCCAATAGAAATAGACAAGTAGGACAACACAATTGCCAGCATCATAGAGCTTGCAAAGACATATAAGTTTTCATTAAAACAAGAGAGATTAGAGGTAGAAACTTAGTTTAAGGAAGACGTTTATCTTTCTGTTAATCAATTTTCAGTCAATGAAAAATACACCACTTCTGAAATTAAGATATTTCAACTGCAAATTACAGATACTGTTGAAAATTTCTGTCATGCCTGTAACGAAAATGTGCCTAGCTTCTCCTCCATTCCATTCTATGCAACCACGAAATCTTTCATCTCTACACATATCCAATTGGAGTAGCTGGCACTCAGTTGACATGGGATCATCCACATAGATTTCACTGCATGATTGAGACAATGTGCGTGCAAGTTGTATCTGCATATACTCTGCTTTTATAATATTAAATGCTGAAGATAGTGAGTTTGTTTTACGTGTGGAGTTGATATATTTGCAGCTGCAGATTTTTGCCAGTATTTGATCCTCAAAGACATAAAAACACCTCAGAAAGCACGGTTTAGAAAATCAAGTTCATAGTGAACTGTGTAACATACAAAACCACACACAATCCAGTTTGACGAATCTAATGTATGCTTTAGAGTCTACATGCTTTTTAGGATGAAATATATATGCATATATGCATTTGTACTTGTAGCAGTATAAATAACAGTATAGTTAGAATTAGTTTGGCTCCACGTGGGAGATTATATATATATACATGCACACACATACACACATATACATGACTACTTTACACAGTTCTCCTAACAATGCGAAGAGTAGAGGACAAATCTCTGGAAACACTGCTGCTTAAATGTCATGGGAGGAATGACTAAGGGTAAAAAAGACGGAATTTCTGCATGAGTAATAACACTGATTGTACACTTCCTGCTTACACCAATGTACTTCTCTCTCAAAAACATATATTTTTTGGAACTGTTACAAAACTTTTAGAAAATTTACTTTTTTGTCCTAGCATAAGCTATGTTAATGAGAGGAGGACGTGCCAACAGAGTTCTATGTTTTTATACCTCTTACACAAACAATTTCCAACCACTTACCACAAGCAGTCATTACCTTTTCTTGCTTTCATTGCCAAGACATGAATATAGAACAACAACTGTGACTGACAGCAATGTAAAGATAAGCTGAGCTCTCAATCCACTCCAAACCTTTCATGGAAGAAACAGCCTTACACAGGCGCCCTGCATGAGACAACTATTGGGCCAACAGAGGAAAAAGGACCTTCTGAAAATGCAACTTCAAACCTCAGAGGGAGCAGCCTGACAGGTAAAGTCACTACTGTAATTCCTGGCCTATGCTGATGGAACCAACACACTTTCCTTCTAATTAATTTACTCCCTCCTGAAGAGATCTAACTTCACTACCAGTATCAAATGCCAGCAGATGCAATCCCATCCAACAGAAACAAATTAGCAGTACCCACGCACCGCTGGGCCAGAACCTTGCTGGCAAGAGGGGGCTCATGCTGCCCTGCAGCCCCCACACCACGGGGCACTGCAGCTTGCTACTGCTTTACTGCTCACACAGCCCCCCCATACATTAGCACTCTTTTTCATTTTAAAAATGCCTGCAGTGAACACAGCTGTGCAATGCACGTGTACATTTGTAACGGTGTTATTAAACCATGGCAGGAGGCAAAGTCTTCACAAAAACTTACGGTCAGTGACTGCTATTAAAAATCTGCTGCTATTTTTAGATCACGCTAATTCTCACTCACCTTCACCAGCCTCTGTCTAATCCATTTCTCACTGTTAACTGCTGCTAAGATACCTCAACAAAGGTGCTCCATGCCTCGGACAGTGCCTGCACATGCACCTGGACAGCCCAGCATAGGGCAGGTAGCAGAAATCCTGGGTGCTGCAGCACCCAGCACAGCTGGGCTCCACCACCCACCGTGCACCCCTCGTCAGCAGGACTGCCCCAGATCTGAACAATTACTGCACCTCAAGGCCACTGAGACCACTGTCCCTTTGAACCAATAATAAAACAAAATCTCTATTATGATTAGAAAAACCTAGAACCTACAAACCTACACAACTCTCTTTCTCAGGCACAGTTTATAAAAATACGCTTTTCAGATACAAAAACTGAAATTCATTTTCTCTGACTTATCACTAATTATCATCATTGTTTATTACCCGTACATGACATTTAGGCTTATATATATATAAGAATATATAAGAATAAGAAAGATGTTATATATATCTTTCTTAACCTTACGCTGGTGGAAACCTCATTTGCACTGCTCTACAAATGTCACTACAGGAAAGCAAGTAGCTTCACTGTAACCTGACATGCTCACACAGTTAAGTTATTCAATCTCTCCCCGTGCTTCAGCAACATTATAAGTACTTAAAATATGGCACAGAAGAATGTAACACTCACTGCTTTTCTTCACGGCCCTGATTCTAGTAACAAAACAAAATAGCCTCTTTGACATTCAAGAAAATATCCTTCTAAAGATATGTCCAAACACATGGGTTCCTAAACTCACCTTGGACTTACCTAAGGTCAACCACAAAATTAGTAAGGGCTTAGTAGCCCAAGCCACCATCACCTATTTTTAAGACCTATTTTTTACTCACCAAACAATACACTAACTTGGTCTCTACTCCCTATAAGTTAGGGAGGAGTAAAGTTGACTGGAAATTTAAAACTGAAGATATCTGTCCTGCACATATTGTAATCTTCTGCAACTCTTTTCAAAATGTGCTACTTTCAACACATGAAATAATAACACAGAGTAGGTAAAAACTCACATTTCCAACAGATACCGGCTGGTTTACTTAGCAATGGGGATTAGTACATTAGTTTAAGAACCAGTATATTAGTTTAGCAAAAGGAATCCATAAGTGATAGTTCTAAAACTTTCCATTTCAATTAAGTGGGTGAACAGGCTTGTTTTTCTTCAATAATTTTGTGCTGGGGACATATAGAATACTTTGATCTTCTGCCTCAAAGATTTTGCCTCATGAGAAGTACTGGACTCACAATAGAATATTTTTATCTTTTCCCTCTAAACGTGCAAGGACATTTTCCTCAGGTTCCACATACACTTTTTAAAAAGTGGCTCACTATGGCCTAATAAGCAATGGAAATCTTCCAAACTGGGGAAAAGCAAATTAAAGTGAGTCAAAGGTTTCAGTGATGAAGCTGATGGTGAAAAAAGGGGAAGAAGTAGGTGGGCACTTGACCACCTTGAATACCACCAACCATGCCCAAAGGAACATTAGGACGTATCTACGGAACCTTGAAAAAGAGTGAATGTGTATGCCAAAGTACTGTATGTCTTAACTATACAACTGTAGAGCCTCAACTCTGAAGGTGTGCTTGTTTGTCAAGTTGCCCAATGTGCATCAGGAGGAATAAAGGAATGCCACTTTCTAACACCACACTGGAGTTAGAGTACCCTTCCTGGATTTCAGATGACACAGCTGGAACTGTTAGAAAAGCCATGCAAGAGACAGGGCCTCTTCTCAGAGACCTCATCAAACACAGCAAGCTCAGCTATGTCTCTAAATTCCTTGATTGCTCCTGTTAGGAAAAGAGCTCTTGTGATCACATAACGGTAGTCCTAAACGTCTATAGCTTCAAACATTCTATTCAACAGGCAGTCAGGCACTTATTTCAGACCAGTGACAGGGAGCACATAAAGCACCACTATGTCTCCTCACAAAAAAATTCCTAGGCTGCTAGAAGGTGAGTTGAGCACGCTGGTGACCTTGCCATGGAAACTTCTGAGCGTGCAGGAAAACTCCCTGTGCCCAAGTAAGATCCACCTGCCATTCCTAGGGACAGATCTGTTCTTCCACTGCCAGGTCCTCTTCCGAAAGGATTTCCCCAGACTTCCTTTTCTCTGCTGAGGAATCTGCAAAATATTTCCCTATTTTGGAAATGTTCATAGGAGACTAGCTGGTATTGATTCAACTTCTTTTCACATTCTCAGCTTATAAATTTCCAGTTCTGGTTTTGCTGAGTCACAGTGTGCATGGGAAATTATTCTGCACACACTCCAAGAGCAGCTACAGCTCCAGCTTAATACAAAACAGCTTTTTCTGACTTCTAAGCCGTTCCTATTCTACCAAGATCTCTTTCTGCTGTTCTTCTATACTGTCTAGTTTTAAACTACGTTGATCTTCTGATCTCTCTTCTCTTTCCTTAAGATATGCAACCAGTAAACAACTTTCAAGTTAAATCATTTAAACAGCCTACTCTGATAAAAAGAAAGAAAGGTATTTATCACATTTCCTGACCAACATACTTTTAAACAAGCTGCCCTCAAGTGCACTTAACACTCAGATGTCTAAGCAATTCATTAAGTAATGTTTGTCTGAGACATTACTTCATTTCTCACTTCAGCCATGCCTTACAAATTCTGTTTTATAGCAATCGTATTGTGAGCCACTAAAGTACCTTCCAGCAAAGTATCTCCAAACAATAATGAATTACGTTTACAATGATGACTGTAAAAATTACTGAAGCGTGAGAGTGACACTGCAGATGTTGATCTCTATTAGATTTTATCAGAAAACATAAGTTCACTGACTGCAGGCTGGTATCGAAGAGATGAAAGGGAATCTGTGGTAACAACATCATTAACATAATGAAATTCACAATTGATAATATCTTTGCTTTAAACTTGACATGACTGCACAGACACATAAAACAGTACAATTACCACAGAACCACATATTTGCTATCTGAGCAATTCAGCGCAAAAATCAGTGTTGCAACTTGGAAGGGCTAATTTCAGTTTGTTGTGAATAGGATTTTAATGGAAAAAAAATGAGGAATCACAGAACAAAACTAGCAATTGTAAATATCCCTTGCTAATCTACAAATATTTAAGTAACAAGGTTATTTCACAGCTGTTTATTACACCAAGAACATCACAGGGAGGAAAATGAGACTACCAATAGAAACATGTTTGTTCTCCTTTATTATGATCGAGTTTTTCAGCAGCCCTTACATCATGTGATTTGATTTAAGAGCAATAAAATAACTGTACTTGCATCTTACTGTTCATTCAGCTACACTCAGGAATGCTTTCCTTTTACAAATAGGTAAAACATCAGGAGAGTTTTCCTTACTTTACTTTTGAACATTTTCAAAATTAGTATTTTACTAATGATCTCCAGTGAATGCATTCATAGGAAATGTGTCACTATTTTCTGTAAGATCTTTTCGTTAAAAAAGCAAATTATGAAAACAGTGCTCAGTGGGTTAAATCTCTTTCTAGAATAATTGGTCAGAAAATGCATTCTAGTGATTTGTGTCAGTACTGACACCAAAGAAATAACATTCTGAAGGCTGGAATCAATTAACGGCTGTCATACGGCAGGATTCAAATGAATTTAAAACCTGAGGTGTTGAAAGGATAGTAGGTCACATAAATATTAAAGTAGAAGAATGAGTTACTATCATATGGAACTGTTACAAAAAATGGGCATAAAAGAATATAAAATACAAGTAAAATCCAAAATGCCACATGTTATCTTTATGGGAATAAATCTAACTTTGCGAGAAATATTTCTAAGCCACAGATAATACAATCCAATTGAAAACTTAAAATGTAGTAAGTTATTAAAGATACCATTCTCAGATATCTGAAGCATGACTGTTTTTCAGTACCTTCAGTGAACACTTTTTTTGCTAAAAATAAAAATATTTCCCTATCCATCCCCAAGAGAACAAAAAACACTGAGTGATCTACATTATTTTCACACAACACATTCAGCACCTTTCTTTCCTGCTTTACCTTTTGATCAGCCACTGCACATCTGGGAAGGATGAAGCCTCGGATTCATAAGAATACATCAATTTCTGTTCTGGCTAGGTCTTTCATTTAATCTTCTGGGTTCAGCAAAATCATATAAGAAGTCTCTTAATTTTGAGAAACCTCTTTAGAAGTACACTTACAAACTCCTCCCTCCCTCCAAAATGCAATTACAAAATATAAGGCATCTGAAAAAAAAAAATCTAGCACAGGAAACAGCAATTCAAGTCAGAAAGCTGACCCAATGGCAAGTATTGAGAGCATGAGAGGAGTGTTATAGTTTAATGCTGTTAGCATGTGCTGTATATAGCTGGAGGTCAAGTAAGAATTTACCCTATAAGGAAGATTATGGTACTTAGCTGATTAGTGCCTTGCTGCAGTACTATTGCCTACAAATGCACATGCTGGTCAAAGCATTTACATTTTAAAAATTGTTCAGTTCCAGTATTTCATGTCTTGTGGTTACTAGGTCCCACATGAAATTCTGCAATATCTATTATTTTTAATTTATAATAAGTCAAATTTTGACAAAATTTTCAACTGCCATGCTAAAAACAGCTGTGGCACCTACTTCATTCTGAAGAGATAAGCACTCTGCAGAACTGAAACTATTTTCTACTCTTGTTTTTTACATGCCATTCTCCAGAAACAAACAAGTAGAAATCAACAGACTAAATGTTTCTACCAACAGGCATCAGAACTCACTTTCAAAACAAGGTGAGAATGTGAAAATAATACAAAGCAAATAAGTAGATGGTTTCATTTGCATTAAAGCATCCTAAGAAGACAATTTCGACGATTTCATCAGTGAGGTGCTTTTCATCTATGCAAAGTAGCTTAAAAATAAGTTATTTAATATAAAGTACTTTGCCCCATTAAACTTGACTGCAATAAATTTAACATATGGCATTAATGTGGCATGACACAGGAAAAAATATAGCTGTGGCAGCAACCTAGATTTCTTCCACCTAGTACACAGGACTAGTGAGTTGCTGCTCCTAGAAATGCATTCTGACACCAAGGTTCTCCCTTCAGCCACCACAGAGCATATATCGTAATACATTTCATCTCTACATCACTGCATCTCGTTTTGAGCAGTTCAAAAATGCAGCCTTCAAACGACAGTCCTTATGCGAGCTGAAATGTGCCCAAATGCAGGATGGAACAGTCATGGCCACCCAGACTGCTCTTCCAACTCCGATCCCATCACTCAGGTGGGAGAAGTCCGCTATGCCTCTGATGTCTGGAAAACTCCCAACCTCAATACCATGCAAACCACCTCATGTGTTTGCAAACAGCCTGGTTCTGTGAAATATCATGAGATCCCTGAATTTAGCATTTATGCAAGAGTAACTTCGCTTCTCTGCAGTGCTGAGATCAGCTCAAAGATGATCCACTCTTAGTTTTTAGTCACCTCTTACAGGTATGTATCTATTTTATAGAGTCTTCCACAAAAGAATTTCAACATGCAGGTTTCTAAAGAAAATTTATTCCAGGATCATTACCAAAATTCATAAGGAAATTCACTGGCTACTCTAGGAACTGTGTGGAGGGTAACCACTCACAACTTCTCTATAGAAAGGTGGTATCCCATTGAGATGACAACAGCACACACAGAGGAAAACACAGACTTCTAGCAGGAAGCAAAGCAATGTTTAAGAGTCCTTGTAGGACTATAGAAGACAAATTAGCTATGAGGTAAACTCACTGAAAGATACAATTATGCAATTACTTCTCTTTCATAAGAGTTATATGAGAATCAAAGATGCTTTAAAATGAGTGAACTGAAACACAGCCTAGTAATATAAATAGGCCCTTTGATTTATTCTGCACACCACTGCAATAAAAGCAGATTTCATTACTTTGTAGTACTTAAAGAAAATAAGATACTGTCTTTTCTTATTCTGCAGGAGAAATGAATGGCCTTTTATACTCAGTGTATATTCAAACATCCCAACCAATTCATCCTTTACAGTTCATGACACCAACCTGCACTACCCAACAAGCAAGATTTTTGTAGGATTCTCCAAAGTCACGATACAAATGACAAAATTATAACTAAAGATGAGAGCTTTTAGAGATTAGGGAAGTCTTCATCACCCTGAATAGTGTTACTATCAAATTGCTGGGATCTATAGCATTTTTCAAGTTAACCTTTACTCATTGTTGAGCAAAGCAATGAGAAAGGTTAAATGTATGCTCACTGAAGCACTTTTCAAGCAGAAGAGCAATTGAAGGTTAGGCTGGGGATAAATATAATAAAGAGTACAACTATGATCACATAGTACAATGTTTTTTGTCGACAGAATATTTTTACCAGAAATTAGATTAATGCCAGACATCATAGGCTGGATCAACGGGCTGAGGCCAACTGTACAAGCTTCCACAAGACTAACTGCCGGGTCCTGCACTTTGGGCACAACAGCCCCATGCAATGCTACAGGCTTGAGGCAGCTTGGCTGCAAAGCTGCACAGAGGAAAAGCATCTAGGCATGTTAGCTGACAGCTGAACATGAGCCAGAAGTGTGCCCAGGTTGCCATGAACATCAACAGCACCATGGCTTGTATCAGAAATAGCACAGTCAGCAGGAGGAGGAGGTGATCACCCCTCTGTCCTCGGCAGTGTTGAAGCCGCACCTCAAGTATTGTGTTCAATTTTGAGCCCCCCTCTAAGGAAGACACTGTGGCCCTGGAGAAAGGCAATGGAGCTGGGAAGGGTCCGGAGCACAAGTCTTAAGAGGAGCAGCTGAGGGAACTGGGATTGTTTAGTCTGGAGAAGGGAGGCTCAGGGGAGACCTTACACTCTCTACAACAGCCTAAAAGGAGGTTGTGGCGAAGGAGGAATCAGTCTCTCCCAAGAAAGAGTGATTGGAGGAGAGGCAGTGGCCCGAAGCAGTGCCAGAACAGTTCAGATTGGTTACTGGGAAAAATTTTCTTCTTGGAAAGAATAATAAAGCATTGGTACAGCCTGCCCACAGCAATGGTGGAGTCACCATCCCTAGAGATGTTCAAGAAACACGTGGATGTGGCACTGAGGGACATGGATTAGCAGGCATGGTGGGGACTGGTCAACGGTAGGACTAGGTGATGATCTTAGTGGTCTTTTCCAACCTCAATGGTTCAGTGATTCTATAATCTACAACTAAAACTCTGCTCAAAAAATATATGAGATTAAATTCTCGTATTTGGCCTCACTGTAGTACCAAGCTCATTTATACTAATTATTAGGGTGATATTTCCTAAAGCAAAGGATTACATTATTTAATGTTTATACAGCTTTAATGTTTATATGCTATTAACAGGAGAACCTAAAGGTCTCTTGCCTATCCATTAAGATCTGCCCACTTCCTGACAGGTTTGCTATGGCAAAACAAGCAACGCTCTTTTGAGTTTGAGTTATAAATCAATAACATCCACATTCAGAGATAATCATCACAGATATAAACACTTAAAATACAGATAAAATCTTGATGGAATGACCATCATTAGTACATCATAATACAAAACAGACTTCTAAAAACTAGTTTTATGAAAAGTAGATGTCCAAATATCTGGAGGTTATAGACATTTTATATTCTCACTGTTTTTGTTATTGCATTTCCCGCTATCTTAGAAATACCTTCAGTAATGCATTACATGCTATCTCTGAATGGAGAACTCAGATGCAATTTCTGATCAATAGTTTAAAGGCTGAAAACCACTAATGATACAGAAGCATCTGCTAGCTTTCAGAATTCCATACTTATTAGATATGTTGACCCTGAAAATAAAGATTGTGACAACTATTTGGTTTCATCCAAATAAGAAAGGAAAATCTAAGCCTGCATGAACAACAAAAAAAATCAAATATACAGAGACAAATGAATAACAATTTATCTTTCATCAGTGTGTTCCCAGAAGCACTAATGTTAATAAAATACTGAGCTTATGAAGAAAAGGTTCTGTTTAGTAATAACACAAGAAAAAGCAGTAAGGCAGTTTAATTAGAAGTGCAAACTTTACCATTCACTTCAAAAGGATATTCCATGTTATAAAAATACATTATTAAAAGTCTTATTAAAAATGGGAAGTTTATGACTTTTCTCTTTCTCAGTCATTTAAATTAACGTTTATCCATGCGTTGTGATGCATTACAGCTTCATCTTGCTGATTTTTATTTTGCACTATGACTGCTCCTGTGCTTTGCGACAGCTCTGTTTCTTTGAACTTCACATAACCAAGTTGAGACTGCACCAGTACTAACATCAGCAGAGCAGTTCCTCTAGGTGCAACATCCCTTTTTAGGGACAGGCCCAGATTCACCTCCTCAGTTTTGACAGGCACTAGAGCTGCCTTATTCTATGTATGCATCTGCCCTAGCTCTTCATTTAAAGCACTGGCTTAAGGGAACGTCAAGTGAAATTTTTTTACACTGCTGTAAAAGACATACGAAATGGAAGTCAAACATCTAAACTCAGTGGGAATAACAAACATTTCTGCAACACACAAAACTTAACATGGCATAACATAACATAACATAACATTCATAGTTCAGAGATGCAAATTTTACCACACGTTCTGAAAGCTGTTTGTCAAGAATCATCAAAGATATAGGCTTATAGGCAAAGGTAGCTCCAACAAAATGTGTTGGGTCTTTGTAGGACCAGCAAAGACTGGACTGGAAGTGATCTTATTAAGCTGAATTAATCTGAATAAGAAAAACTGTTTTCCCTTTTTCTTAGCAAGTCACCTTAAGAGAAAACTTACTGAATTAAAAGTCAGTTTCAGGTCAGGTCAGCCCAACACTGGTAGAACCACGTTGTCTCACCATCCGCAAGACAGGGCTGAATTCAAAAATTCTGCACTAAAAATGTCTTACGCAGGGATCTGGATCTAATGCTTCAGTTCCAGATTATGAAGGACACTGGATCTGTTCATCACAAAGTGGTTAAACATTGTAATAGAAGTTGTAATAGAAACACTGAGATGATTGGAGTTTTATGCAAATTATATATAATCAGAAAGATTAAGACAGAAACTTAAACATAATGCTAGAGAATTAGGGACCTGATCAGAACTAATATGCCATTACCTTAAAATGCAGGGGATGTGGGAGGAAATACAGAGAGAAGCATTTCAATGAAGTGGACTAAATGGCTTTTATTAATTGTTTTATTTGGAAGTTGTATGTCTTGCCATCATAGTTGATTTGAGGGGCAAAGAAGCTCACAGAGAAATGATAAAGGTGATAAATGCAAAATCTAATGAAGTAGAACTCAGGATAATCAAATTCTGCTTAATAACAGCTTGATGAAAAGACAAAGCTGTAAATGAGCATTACCTAACGCACAAAACACCTACATCAATCAAATTAAAAGAAATCAGTGCTAGGTAAGACAGGCAAAATGAAATATAATCCAGGATATTTCTAATTTATGTTTCTGTCATTTCATGACATTTTCTATAATAGCAATGCTTATGGGAAATGAGAAGAGTATTCTACTTTGCTGTAACACAGCATACAGGACCTGGTAATGGCTGAGTATATGTATGGGCTAAGTACCCACACAAGAACAAACTGTTATGTCCTACTTAGCTGCCTACGTGTATGCCCAGAAGTACACCTACTTCCAAGACTTTTCTTCCTTTCAAGATGTTTCCCACTCTCGAGTTTTGAAAATAACTTTTTTCTTAGTTTACGAATAAACTTTGTCCCCTGGCTTTCTGTACTTACAAATGATTTGGCCCCTCATTCTTCTTTCTTAAAATGTATATTGCCACAAACAGACCTGCTCTGGAATAGGACAGTATTCCCTGTCTACAGCATTTTGTATCTCCTTGTATACAAACTCAAAAGAATGGAGGGGGTTAGCAGAGAAACATGTGTCATCTCATTGTTAGTCTAAGGATGATTACAACACTCCTTTTTTCCTCTCTTTAAAAAAAATTATAATAACTTTTGTACTCCTAAAACCTGTAAATGTCAAGGATTAAGAATTTGAGGTAATAAGGGTCTTACTACATATATACTAATCAACTCTTCAAATACCAATAATCTCCTTGATAGACTCTAACAAGTAGAAGGATCAGCCTCCATGTTTCATTGTTTGTTGAAAGCTCAAAGGTGCCTCAATAAGACTTTGGGTGGGATGATGACCTCACAGAAAAAAAATAATTAAAAAAAAAGGAATGACTAATGACTAAGGTCATAGCCAACACAACAGACCAGGCCTTCCTATTAAAAAGCCAAATCTGAACAGCTTTGAAACAACCACAAAGAACTTTAATGGGGATATGTAGTAAGCTGTATTACAATCTGATTCAATGATCAAGCTCAAGCAGCAACGGAATTAACTTTGCACTTTCTTCCCAAAGATCATGAGAAAATTAGTCCTAAGGATTTCTTTCTTAAGCCAGCTGGCTATTAAAGATAGCTACAACACAAACATGATTTCCCTTCCAGATTCCCCCTGTTATCAAGCTAACTGCTGTAATTATGCCAGTGTTTCACGTTGCGTAGCAAAACATAAATACCCTAGATATGCTAATATATGGGTTAAGCCTATTTGTTCTGGTGCACAATAAAGCGCAAATACAGGTTTGTTCCGATAACATAACCTGCACATCAGTTTTTACTGCAAAAACTTCATTCTGCGCATGTATTTTCTTTGAGCTTTCCATTTCTTTACACATCCCACAGTTGACTGGCATATTGAGGCCAGTAATACAACATTTTGGATCAGGAGGAAATAAAGGAAAGAATCCTATTCAGACAGGGTCCAGCAAAGTCACAGACAAACACTCTTCGTACAAAAGGACTATTCTCAGTACGAATGATAGCAGTACACACACACATATGTTAAAACAAGCATAAAGAGCATAACAAAAAGGAACAAATAAAAAGCAATATACTTATAGTCTTATATTCTATGTTGGGGTAGAAGCTGTCACAAGTGGTGTTCCCCAAGGCTCAGTCTTGGGACCAGTGCTCGTCAGCATCTTTATCAATGATACAGACAACGGAATTGAGTGCCCCATCAGCAAGTTTGTAGATGACACCACGCTGAGTGGTGTAGTTGATGCACTGGAGGGAAGGGGAGCCATCTAAGGGACCTAGACAGGCATGTGAACTTAATGAGGCTCAACAAGACCAAACACAAGATGTTGCACTTGGGCTGGAGCAATCCCAGGTACTTATACAAACTGGGGGAAGATCTCCTTGGAGCAGCCCTGCAGAGAAGGACCTGGGGGTCCGGTAGACGTGAAGCCGACATGAGCCAGCAGTGCGCGCCTGCAGCCTGGAAGGCCAACTGTGTTCTGGGCTGCATTAAAAGAGGGGTGGCCAGCAGGGAGAGGGAGGTGATTGTCCCCCTCTATTTGGCTCTTGTGAGGCCCCACCAGGAATACTGTGTCCAGGCCTGTGTACAGGAAGGATGTGGAGCTCTTGTAGCGAGTCCAGAGGAGGGCCACTAAGATGATCAGAGGGCTGGCGCACCTCTCTTTGAGGAAAGGTTGAGGGAACTGGGATTGTTTAGCTTGGAGAAAAGAAGGCTCCTTCACAGGGAGACCTCACCGTGGCCTTTCAATACTTGAAGGGAGTGTATAAACAGAAGGGAGAACGACTGTTTATGAGGGTTTATAGTGATAGGACAAGGGGGAATGATTTTAATCTGAGACAGGGGAGATTTAGGTTAGATCTTAGGAGGAAGTTTTTCACTCAGAGGGTGGTGACACACTGGACCAGGTTGCCCAAGGAGGTTGCGGATGCCCCATCCCTGGGGGCATTCAAGGCCAGGCTGGACGTGGCTCTGGGCAGCCTCGTCTGGTGGTTGGCAACTCTGCACATGGAAGGGGGATTGAAACCAAATGATCATTATGGTCCTTTTCAACCCAGGCCATTCTATGGTATAAATATGCTTCCCTTTTTTTCAAAGCTGCTCTAGTCAATCTGCACATATTCCTATTCTTTGCCTTCAAACATATCTTGTGATAATAGTAAAATCACATCGTTATTAACACCAGGGATCCAAGACCTACATATTGCACTATCCGCCCTCTGAGAAGAGGCATTTAGCTTTCAAGCACTGTGCAGCAATTATGTTCAATTGCAAATCTGACTTCTTCCATTAGAGCTGTTTGCATCAGAACTTCCAATCAAACTTATTTCAAAAGCACTTATCTACAGAGCTCTTTTTTCCTCAGAGATCATGGTATTTTTTCAGGTCATCTTTTATGACATCCCATTGAAAGAAGGCAATAAAAAAGCAAACTTTGGGCTGAACTGTATTTCTTCATGTAAACCAGATGTATGGAGGCTTTTCTTAAGTAATGATTCAAGATCACCACGGGAGACAAAATTGAAACAGCCATATCACAGAAGGGGACACAAAGCAAATAGCAAGACTTAAAAAGGTAGTTTGATTAGAAGAATCACAGAATTCTTGGTTTAAAATGACCCGCACATTTTCCTTACAGTAAGTAGGACACTAAGGAATAGTGATACGATTACTCTGAAGTTATTAACAATTACTTTTGCAACTGAAATGATATAACATACTATATTATGTTGTATTGCAGGGTGCAAAGCAAAAGGTAAAAGGCAAAAAGCAAAGGAGCAAAGGCCTTGCACACAAGCCCAAGGTAGAATCACAAGGATAATAACGCTAAAGAAGTGACTGGCTGTGCAAAGTTTCTGATGCTGAAGCTGTATAAGCAGCTTTGATGCCGTTTATCCACGGTCTCTACCATGGAAGTCGCAAAATAGGTAGCATCAATACATGTTTACTGTAACTAACAGTAACATTTAAATCTGCATTTGTTATTTCAGTGACAAATAGGTAAAAAAGTAATAGGTCCACAGTGAAGATGAAATCTTCATTTTCAATTCAAATGTATAAATGCAAAGGAGGACACAATTCCCAATAGCCTCAGGCAAACAGTTATACAATAGAGGGGTACTGAACATCCAAAACACCACCACCTCCAGGTTATTTCTCTGCACCTTCTACAAAAGAGGGAATGGAGAGAAATAAGGAAGAAACATTCATCTGTGCAAGTGCAAATGAAACTCCATCAGGGAAAAAATTGGAAAGAGAAGCAAGAAATACAGAGCACAGTTCCTACTCATTCTAAATGAGTTTCCCTTCATTGCATTAGGAAACCTACTTAGTGGCTCTGGTATCAGTAAATTTCCTCTAGCTAGGAGGATGAGATTCTCAAAAGTACCAAACATCTGAGTCTGTATTTCAAGGCTTTGTCCAAACCCATTACTTTTAGAGAGATTTTCTTCTCCAGAAAAGCTACTTTCCTCTTATTACTTATATCTAAGTAGAAATGCTGCTAGGGATTTAAAACCTATTTATAGTTTTTCTGTAACAACCAGGCAAACAGGAGCCTGAACTGCTGAAATTCAAGTGAAAAATTGTTTATATAAACATTTTCTTAAAATAATAAAGACCAGCTATAGCGTGATGCATTTTTTTCAGAGTAGATGTAATATGGTGAAGCACTAATGAGTCTGGACATTCTCTTGAAACATTCGGTATAGATTATATAACAAAACAGTGAAGAGTTGAAACAAAAATTGACCCTATATTAAGACCACTGATTTATTTTTTTTTAAGTTTCTCTTTTTATATTTACTTTAATCAACCTACAGAGTAAGAGAACCATTCTACACCACTAGCAGTTTTCAGTGACTGCATTTCATACCCTGTTATCATTGCTTCAATAAGAAATGGCTTTAAACTGGAAGAGGAGAGATTTAGACCAGATATTAGGAAAAAATTCTTTACTGTGAGGATGGGGAGACACTGGAACAGGTTGCCTAATGAGGCTGTGAATGCCCCCTCTCTGGAAGCACTCAAGGCCAGGCTGGATGGGGCTATGAGTAACCTGGTCTAGAGGGAGGTGTCCCTGTCTATAGCAGGGGGCTGGAACTAGGTGACCTTCAAGGTCCCTTTCAAGCCAAATCATTCTATGATTCTATGATTCTCCTAACACAGGCTCGGTAATGGAGATGGTGAACAACACAAAACTTACCCGCTCAGGACTGGGAGCAGCTAAGTTTCAAAGCCCTTTGAAAATCAAAATAATCAAATCAAGCCCACATATCCTGTCATACCTCAAGAATTCAAGAGATGACAAGTAGATTTAAGGATGGGATTTTTCAAAAGAAAAACTGAAAACGAGGTGTAATTACATCACATACCACTGGATCATTTTTTTCTGATTGTCTTTACTGAAAACTCTAATTTACTCAGTGTCGTTACTATAATTAAATGAAGAAGTTAAGACAATTAAATGAAAAAACCCTCAAAGTAGTGGGCCAAATGCAAGATTACATCTTTTTAACAAAGCTTAATTTGACATTTATTAAAATCACTCTTAACAGCAACGTGGCACCTGCAAAAGAAAACCAGATTCCTAAGTCTGAAAAAATAAATAAATAAATAAAGATACTCCTCAAAAAAGATAGATACCTAACTGCTACGTCTCACACTAAGCTGTATTTTCAGAAGAAAACCAAAACATCAGGGAAAATGTCTAAATGCAGGTAACTTCAGCTTTTATTTCATGCGGCTAAAACAAAGCGCTGGTGAGGAGGCTGAGTTTGGAAGGACAAAGATGTCCAAACAGACAATTTCAATTGTAATTCTGGGCATGACCAATAGATACTGCCAATTTTCAAAATTTGTCAGGAGACCTGTCAGTGAGATGAAAGTTGGCTGAGACGATGCCCAGCCACGCCATCAGTTTAATAAAGTTTCAAATCTTTTAACCAGTCGTGTTGACAATGTCATGAGACAGTTTCACTGCAAGCCAATTTTCAGTGCTCAAACAGCTAACATCAAAACTGCCCATGAAGAGCATGTTTATGAACTCATTGGCCCACCACACACAAATCAAGATTTAAACCTTTCCATAAAAACAAATATTACTATTTTACCGCACTCTATTCAGTAAGAGATATTTCTGGTACATTTTCAATAACCAACATCAAAGCAAACACAGCTAGTTAAATGCATTTAGAATTTAATCTTTTCCTGAATAGCAGATTATACTACTTCTGAAACAGCAAATGATCTGCAAATATTTCTGAAATACTTCTGAAATAAAGGAAGATAAGCTAAAACATGTTGTGCTTGTAGTTAAGAAGTGCAACTGCTTTTCTTGTCAAGATCTAATGGGAACAGCGTGAGGTGTGACATGACTGTGGGATCAAAAACTGGGAAGAGAGAGAAGGAAAGATGCTCTCTGTCCCCTTTGGAAGGCTGCACCTACATTTGTCCCATTTCCAAAGAAATGCAATGGAAATTTCTCAGTTACCAAAATTCAGAATGCCCATGAAGTAAATGGCTGAGACAGTCTTAGAATTTTTTACCACTGTTTATGGTATTGAAAAACATGTGAATTTGCTAGCCAGAGGTTTTTAATCATCATAGCTTTTATAATGCATAGCATCTCTTACAAAACAAGGTAGCAAATATTCTCCTATAACCAGCATAAAGTAGAAAAAATACCACAATCTGAATAAATTATATTTTTCTAATAGTCAGAATCAAGATTATCTCTGCAGTACCTTGTTTATTCTAACTATCTTTCTGAAAATTTTATCATGCAAATTACAGAACTCATTTTATCTGTCTTCTTCAAAATTCATTATCTGATGAAATAATTACATAAACAGCAGTTTTAGTGTCAAAGTGTTTCTATGTTTCTTTAAATTCCTGTATTTTTGGAAAAGCTAAAGTTGGTGCTGGTTTTCTCTGCGGATTTTGTTGTTTTGTTTATTGTGTTGGGATTTTTTGCAGAGAAAGGGACAGGTTTGTGGTTTGTTTGTTTGTTAGTTTGTTTGTTTTAAATAGCCATAGTATTTAGTTGCTATTTTCTAAAGCTCCATACTTTCCATGCCATTATCGGAACTAGAGAGTACATGCTGGGGCTGCATTGTACTTTCCAGTTGAAAGAACAGCAAAAAGAGACAACTGCACATTTATTCTGATATTCACTAGCAAAAACCTTAAATCCCTGCAAAACAAAAATCATAGATGTTCACTCTGAGAAGCACAATAAAAATGAGAATACAAGATCCTTTCAGCAAATAATGACTCATCCGTTTAGTTTTTGTTCATTTTCTCTTATGGCTCAGAAGAAATGCTACGAAATACTGGGTCACTGAATGCACAAAACATAAATGCACACTTAGGATCAAAGAGACATGCTCCTTTACAGAATCTTTTAAAAACAGGCAAGAGCCAACATTTTCAATATATGCAATGCAATCCAAGGAATAGATGGTAAAAAAGATATCCCTCAGACTTCATTTGTGACTCTGCTTAAGAAATGTAATTAACTGGGCAAGAAACAACAGAAGAATCTAATCAGAGCTGAATTTCTCAGAGATTTTGGAGTCCTGTGCTAAGACAGAGGTTTTTAGAGCAATTCTCAGTGAAACCACTAAAAATAAAACAATTAGAGGAGAAAATACAGTAACATGCAAGCAGGCTGCTGTGTATTTTCCAAGGTGCGAGCACCAGAAGACAAGAAATAGCTACAGCAAGGTACCAGATCCATTTTTTACAAGCACTGCATTCCAAAAATGTTTAGGTTGACCACAGATTTTAAAACTTTAAAATGACAGTGAGGTTTTCTGCCAAGTAGTATCTTTACATTTCTGTGAATCACTGGACATTATGCAAGGGCTCTGGATGTGTCAGAATTTACTTAAATTCTTCCACCGTGTCTGTAATAGCAATTATTTAGTTTATCTACTTACTGCTTAGACACTGCAGATCAGGGATACAGGTAAAAATTTCACAAGAAGACACTTCTTACTAGTTTATTTTTAAGAATAAATTGTGATGATAGAGATTAAATATAAGTTTTTACAGCTAGCTTTTGCAGACATCGCTTTTGCACAGAAACCTTCTTGTTTCTTTATACACAGAGACTAAATGTTTGCCTGTTTGTAGGAATAATCACGAAGGGAAAAAAGTCTCAAAGGAAAGAATAATTCCTTACCTTACAGCAACTGGAGTTCCTTGCGTGCTTTGATGCACAGACACCCCAGGCACTCAGCACGCACTGCTAAGGCCATTGGTGCTCGTTGGGGCTGCACCTGATGGCTCCCACCCTACTGCTCCCAGGCACAAGCAGGGCGGCGTGAAGACCTGCAGCTCTGCTGCTGCTGCAGAGCCCAGGCAGGAGATTCCCCAGCAGGGAGGATGAGGAAGTGCCATGCCTCCAATGGCACGGGGCATGCCAGGAACCACAGGTACTGACAGCCGCGGTCTTTTTCATATGGCTGGTCATCAGCAACTCATTTCTGCTGACTCACAAACAGCAACCTGATCTGCAGAATCTGGATGCTCCAAGTCCATCTAAAGATGACTCACAACTCTGCCAAAGTGAGCAGCATGCTTATAAGCCTTTATTAGCAAGGACTGTCCCATAAATGTTCTTATTAACCCTCCAAAGAGCGATTCTCTGAGAAATCGTAGAGTCCAGAGCTAAAAGTGAGGATTCAAGTTCTAGCATATTCATCTTTTAAAAAGTACTTTGCTGAAACATCAAAAGGCATCCACTTCACCACTGCTGACACTGAAAAGAATGATTTTCTAAAGCACTCTGCTCACAGTGCCTTATATTGCATTAATCCAGACGTTCCTATCTGTTTAAAATACTATAATTTATATTTTACTGCAAAATTTAAAGGCTTAATTCAATATGCCTACAAAGACATGATGTTTTTGTTTCATATATATAAGTGAGGTAACTATATAATCTTTTTTTAGATAAACGATCATGTTTATCTGCCTAAAGGTGAATAAACACTAAGCCTAACATTATGAAGACAAAATTTGTGTTTAAATGCAATGTTTTTGCTCTGTTTAGTAGTAATACAATCCGATCTGTACTGTACTGTGTGCATTTGAAATCTAGAAATTTGGCATATATAGAAAGGATCAGAACTGGAAAACAAAACAACACACGTACCAGAAAATGCATTATTCTGTACCTTAAGATTAAAAGGAAATAAACCTTATTTTACACTGGGATTAACAGATTGCACTCTGACTATGCTACGTTATGACGCTACTCTTAAAGATGCAAAAAACCAAAAAACAAACAAAAAAAACCAACAAAAAAAAGACATTAACTCTCTCAACATTAAAGGAGAAGAACCTGACTTTCAGCATATAATTTACTAGTCACACAACTTCTTCCAAGCACTTACGGAGTTTTGTCCGTGTACTTGTGCACTTAATGGGGACAGCCAAACCCACCTTAAGTTAGCTCAGAGAATCTGCTCTCCCCAGGTTCTCTCTACAGTCAGCAGGGACAGGAAGGCTGATTCAGGGCAAAAAATAAGTTGAGCTTCCTCTTATCACTCCCCAGAGAATCAGGCTCTTTCCATTGACTATGAAGCGAGCCAAGGGAAATGAACTACAAACTAAAGTTAGCTTTTATGAATGTGTTGCACAGAACCACATTGTGCTGGAACTACCACAGTGCAACTGCAGGTCTTTGGGACTGTGTCTTGGGCATAATCAATCATTAATTTATATGAGGCAGTTATCAAAAATACTAAATGAAACCGTAACCTTTGCCTTTCTACTACTGATAATTACATGCTATGATATTCAATCTAGCAGCTACCATTGTTATTAAGACCCATTGCCAATCGTGAAAAAAAAAGCAGAAAAGCAGCCTAGCAATATTGACAGCTTCGTTTTCAGACCATCTGCTTTGTCTACAATTTTAAAATAATAATTTTATTTTTTACTTTAGACTTTTTTTTTTTTTTAATTTCAATTTTTTTTTTAAACAAGTGGAACAACACACCTCAGATCCAAGGGATGGCTAATTAGTGTCACTGGAAGGAAACAGCACTTGTCGAGGCTAAGAAATTTTCAGTTTCAACAGACAGGAAAGCCAAATTGTTCTTTACAAGTGCTTGTTTCTCTCCACTTACCATATAGACTAACTAAGATACACAATTCCACACTATAGACTTTTAAAACCAAATAATATAACTAAAACAAAGAATAACAACAGCACTATCCTAAGCAAAAAATAATGATAATAAAAAAAACCACAAATGCAAACCGATTGTGTAGAAAAGAAACAGGAAATACAGGAATAGGAAAATAATAAAATTTTGTTCCTAGCTGTGAAATAAACAACAGAAAAAAAAAAAAAAAAAACAAGTTTTCTTAGGAGCAGCATATAATAAAGAAAATATCTCTTACTTTAGGAATGCTATGGTTATGGTCAGTCCAGTTGCTGCATCATGATTGAGAACACCAGCTTACTGACCTCACTAAACAAACAATGCTACATGCAGTCCTACTTGACTTGGACAATGTTTAAGCATCTGTCCATTGCTAATACTCCGTTGATGTATATATAACTTCTCATGGCATGAGAACTCTCCATACATTGAAATTATACCAGTACAACATGTTTAATAGAATCCCTTTGCATCTTGGTCTTCTTTCAGTAGTGTTTTTACTGTGTAAGAAAAACTGTGCTGAATTTCACCATCTGAATTACACTCAGTATTGGATGCATAACAACTCAGGAAGAGTGGCATTTTAAATCCTCCTCAAATAAATAACAAAATAAATCTAGTCTAAATGACCATACTGACCAAGTGAAAATGTATGTTCATATTTATCTCTAGCACTTCAGTCTTTCAAAATTTATTACAGTCTGAGAAAAATGTGTAAATCTGCAAAACAAGAACCCAGGCTCACAAAACTGCATTTTTGCTGCACTTCTATCCTAGTGAGGTAACTTTGCATGCTGCAAAACCTAGGAGTAAGATGTCCATTGCTCCCTCTCAGACATAAAGGATTTCAGCCCTGCATGGGTACCTGTTCCATTATTCTACAAAAGAGAAGACTTGAGGTATCTGTTTGACTTCTACATTTATTTCCTCGGTCTCATTTCTCTTCCTGCTGCCTCACTTGTGCGTTGCCTGCCACCATTACAGATCTGACAGGATGAATGAAACCAGATGACATGAAAGTTCCTCTCTCCAGCTTGGAGGGCTGGGCTTGCCCTCCAAGCATCCCATGGAAACTCAAACTGCAAGAGGATTCACTTGAATTATGCTCGTTTTAAAGCAGAATCTTCAAGGCTTCTTTCCTTGTTTCTGACTTTTTCCAAAACAATTTTTTTTTTTCAGAAGAACTCAGAGAAGTTTGACTTCATTTTAATAAGTGGTTTATACAATAACTAAAATATCAGGAAATCCTGGAGGACTAATACAGAAGTTGTTACAGGATACATTTATCTTCAGTAAATATTTTTAAGCTTAAATATGTCTTTTAAGTCCATATTAACAAGGCTTCATGACTTCTGAGCTGGCAAACATTCTGTTGCATCTTTTTAGCAAATGTTCACACGAAAGTGGCCCTAGCCTAAAGATATTCTGTAAACTGGAAAAAAAAAAAGAAAAAAACCCAAAACCTGAGTATTGTTAGGTGTTCCTGTAGAGTTTCTGACATTAAAAATGACATTTAATACTTGCTCAATTTTTTAATTTATAGACTTGAAAATTCAACACCTCAGGACCCTATCAACAAACGTGAGAATTATTCTATTTAATTTTCTAAAAATTATGGTTTTGGATATGTTACACAGAAATAACCTTTAAAAGTCAATGGGTTTAGATACTGTAAATTTTTCCTCCCAGTGCACATTTTTAAGCAGCATGCTGAAGTACTGTACTCTTACTCTAAATACAACAGCAGCTTCCACAGAACACTTTCAGCCAATTTACAAAAGCTCTATTTGACTGCTATCGAGTAGGTTCAACAATTTTCTTAATTGTGTAACTGTAGCAAAATAGAAATTAATCCTTTTTTTTTTTTCTTGAGATTAATTCAGGCCCCACTCATTACCTAAATTCTTGAGCAGGTATCTTTTGCAATGAGTCCTGAATGACCTATTTTTTACCAAGTCCACTCCATAACTTGAATGCCTTCATTAAGAAATTTTACTGAGTTTAAGCATTAATGTAAGCTGACAGAGTGACTGGCTCACGTTCACAAGGTCAAAATGCAGAACTGTGTTAAACACACATGGTTAAACACCGCAGGAAAGAAGTGGTTCTTGCATGAATTAATGCAATTTCAGCAGGGCTTGTGTTGCTTTTTCATGAGATCTTCATTCTGCACTTCCTGAGTAAGAGGATCTCAGTTGGTGAGTCAAGAAATGTCACCTAAACAAATACTACTTAAGTAGACACTTGGAAGGCATGCTTGGAAGGTCATTAAGGAATCATTTCTATATTATCACCTAGAATTTTATTTAATGAGATTACATTCGATAACACTCATAGCTGTATAAAAGGTTAGCAGTTGCTCCTTATCTGATATGCTGTAGCTCCTCCCTGACGAGCATTTTCAGTTATCTTTTTTTCCCTTTTATACTAGTTACTTAGTGACAGAGGATTACAAATGTGAGTCATTTGCACACTTGTTTGTGGTGTTGCTGACAGAACACCCAATTCCAGCATCATTTTAATATACAACAATCCAAATCACAGTGACCAAAGCTTTTAAATTTTTTAACTTCCACTTAATATTCACCCTTCATTCTGATTGCAGAATTCTTCTTCAGCTTCCACATGCTCTCATGCTAATAAATTATGGTACTGCTCTAGTTCCAGAAAGATATTATTGAAACTGGATTTCTGCAGTCTTACTTGGGCCTCAAAATCCAAATTTGAAAAATTATGTATGTATTTGAAATAAAAATTGGGAAGTTACATAAAGCAGCTACTTCTACACCCACCAGGTGTAAAGCTTGGAAAAGATTCAGAACTGTGAGAAACTGATTTAGTAGGAAAGTAAAGCTTCCTCTTCCATTTCCCAGTCATAATATTCCTAATATTACAAGGCCTGTAGACTTCGAAAGTAAAATAAATAAACAAAGATATTGGGCTGTGAAGGCAATTCAGTGTACCATGAATGTACAATGACAAATTAAACTCCATCGTAGTCCATTTTGAATGATAAGAACAGAATGGGGAAATGTTATTTGTAATCTTTTAAAAGTTTTTAGGACAAAGTCCCAATAATATATATTCAGAGCCCATCAAGAAAACCTTATGTCAACATTAAGTAAAACTGTTAGAACGCAAAGGCTGTTTTATAAGATATATGAAAAAAGAAAAAAAGAAAAAATTTGTTGTCAAAGTAAAAAGAAATGAGCACCACTCAATTTCCAGAAAGACCTGCACTATATACAGCTGTCTGTAAGTCATTCACAAGGAATGGCTGCTTGAGTCAGTGTAGAATTTCAGATATACTATGTGAATATTCACTTGGTATAATTCAACTTCATTCATAGAGAAAAAGATAGTTTAGTTAAGAAAGTATAGTCCAAAATAAATACAGTATATCCAGATCATCTGTTCAAATAACCCAGTCACTACGAACTAAGAGAAATTTGTAGTTATAGTACAATGAAATCTGAAATGTTTTGCATTCTGATCATTCTCAACAGCCGGACACCACAATGCTTTTACAGCTCTCTGCAACCTTACTCAGCTTTCCACCTCAAATCCCATCAGCTTCAGCCAAAATCTTCACATTGATACGTTGTCCTTTCAAGTTATTAAATGCTGCATTTCAGCATAAAGCAATTTACAGGGGAAAAAAAAAACCAAGAAAATGGTAAGAGCTTAATTAAAATTTGTCTTGTTCTACTGCTAAGGAAAAGAACCTTACTTTTGTAGTAATGGAATATTCCATGATGTGCTTGCTATATTATGTTTTACTGCGTTCTGTACTATAGTACATGAATTCTGTAGTTTAACATACTCGTGCCTCAGACAAAAAGCCTGTCCAACCATTTAGCTATTCAAAAATGCAAGCAAACTAAAATGTCTTCACCAATTATGCCCAATGTCTTTCGCCCTTCATATCAGAACTTGTCAAGTGATAAAAGACTACACCACAACCAAAAAAAAAAGTAAGAGAAAGGATATAGCTATACTTTTCTTTTTAAATGTTTTCATGAACAGACATATCTGCACGCAAGCCAGAGGCTACATGAACACCTTACCAAGCAGAAAACATGATGAACTAATTAATTTACAGTGTGATCTCATTTAAAGATGTATTTCTCAAGTAGTTCCAAAGTAGAAGCTCAGCAAGCAGTGACCATTGTACATTTACCTTAGAGGCAAAACTGTTAGGAGGCTGTCATTAGTCAAAAAAGTAACAGGAGAAGATAAGAAAGACCTATTTTAGCTGTGTGTGCATTACGTATGTATAGCAGTTTGTAATTCTGCCTGGAAAACAAAGTAAAAAAAAAAAAAAAAAAAAAAAACCAACAACAGCACACAAGGGATTTTCTCCTAAATGAAGCTTCAAACAAAAGTGCAGGCTGCCTATGGGAGCTAATTACATAGCCTTCAAAGACAGTTGGTGTAGGTGTTTAAGGACATTGAGAGTAAAAATAGAAGTCTGACCAACTAGTAAAAAAAAGAAGTTTGTAACTGGCTGCATCTCTAATTCCAACATTTTTAAATGTAAAACCATCTTTACATACTGTACAGAAACATGACTAACCAATTACCCGTGCGCAACTGAAAAAAAAAGCAAAATTTAGGTCACTTAGATTTTAAGTAACCATACATGGCTAAAATGCATGATAAAAAAAAATTAAACCAGTTCTGTTTCTCCTCAATTGTTTTATTTCACTTTAAAAGGAGAAGTCCAATGAAATAAGTGAACTACTATGATCTGTGACCTTCATTAGTAGATACTCTCTTTCCAAATATTAAGTACCAAAATTAAGTAACAGAAAGCAGAACAGAAGCTGAGGTAGTGGGTCCCCAGGATCTGTGGGATCTGTTTGAAGCAGGTGCTACTCATTCATCCAGGACCTCATGTGCCATAAGAAGTCAGCTAACACGCTCCTCAAGGATGCGCTGTCAAACTTGCAGGAGCCAGGAACGAGTGCTTGCAGAGTGCCTGTCCAGGTGGGAGTGTGTGACACAGGACAGAATAGAACAGACCAAAAATTTCTTAAGCTGTCAAACACAACATGGTACCTGAACTGCATTTTGAATGGGCAAACTGATGACAAAGTGAGGCAAGTTCTTCATGCTTTCCTGCACAGCCAATTGCACTTTCATAGTCATATTTCATCATACACAATTCATTATAGCCAGTATTATTCTAGGGCTTATCCTATTTTACCATTCTTTTTCTACTCTGGATTTAACAATTCTCTCTTGGCATCAAAGTATTTAATTAACATAATGCTAATTTCCAGATACATTCATAAGAGGTAGCATCCATGTGTTCCTTATCTCCCATCCTGAACACTGTCATTTATCCTAACCCAGATGTGTTGAGTTAAAGACAACTTAAGAGACTGCACTGAAAATTTCTGCACATTGGAGTCAGCTGTGCAACCCCTCATCAACTTATACAAGTTTGTCAAATGAAATAGTTTGTTAAGCAACTTTCCTTCTCTCTACTTACCAAATAATTAAATTGTTCTTGGTTTTAGGAATCTTACAGATTCACAGATCTCTTCCTATAAAATTTTTGTACAATTTTTCTAAGTATTTTACTAGGAGTGAAGATGGATGTAAGGGATTGAATTTGGCAGATTTACATGTCGGAGTTGTGAAGGTTTGCAATAGATATCCTATCCCATCTGCCTACATATTTTAATTGATTTTTAAAATAGGCAAATTAAGCATCAATTCCTTTTGGATATTTGAAGTAATGGATACAGTTGGAGAAAATTAATAGAATTGGAGAGAAATAGAAATGGGGTCTGATTCAGTTCCTAGTGAAGTCTGTCAGAGACTTCCTACTGATCTCAGTGGAAGTGGAATTAGGCTATTAAGGCAGACAAAGGCACTCGAGTACATACAGTACTAAGTGTAACGAGCCTCAAAAAAGCACTTACACTACGAGGGATGGGGTATCTGGAGACATATGACGAAAGAAGGAATCACTAAGAAAAAGGAAAGCTCGATGCTTCTCTCCTATTCTCTTTCCTTCCATCACATTACACATAAAAGACACCCGAAGTCTATATCGTCCTTAGAGTCAGAGTCAGTGGTTGCAGCGTGGGGGAAAGGTTACAAGACAACATAATTGAATAAACAGAGCCTGTCAAGGCAACAAAAAAGGCACGCTTTCAAGAAAGTAGAATCAGGGTGAGACTGGTCTTCTTTCAGCAAAATTGGGTAGTGATTGGATAATGAGCTTGCAAATAATATTAAGTGTTAAAAAATACAGAACCGTATGTAAATTCCAAGAGATCAGGACCTAGATAGTATCTACTCAAAAAATTTTTGCACTGTGGTTAGTCTTCTGAAATATCAGCCCATTGCTCAGGATTGGTGAAAAACATAGAAATAATGTTTTGAAAAGTTGAAAAGAAACAGAAAAGATGCATGAAAGAAGATGCAAGTCCACAAAATCATGTATGAAATGGGAAAGATAAACAGGAATCACCCACTCACAAAATTGCATGCACCTGATGAAACTGTCAGAGGACAGGTTTTAAAATAAAGGAAAACACCTACTTCACAAAGGACTCAATTCACTTGTTGCAATGGTAGCCTGAGGATGCCAAAAGACTACTTGGATTAAAACAACAATTAAACAGTGAGAGCACCAGGCTTCAGTCAGTCTCTAAACTTCTATTTCTTGGCAGCTTAGCTATTCCTTACTTCCGCTTTTCATAATACATTTGCTTTTTTACTTTCATCTAGTCAGTCTTTTTGTCTCTAAAGTAGCAGATGGTGAGTTCTGTTTCGTTGACCGTGCTTTTCCGTCTATGAAGTGAAGGATTCATCACTTCTCATAAAGAGCTATGCAGGCTGAATATTTCTTAGATGATCTACAGATTAAGCAGATTTAAAAAAAAAAAAAAAAAAAGGATCTCAGCTCTCATTTTAGAAAGCAAATATGCAACATCATTTTTTTCATAAGATAAGCTTCTCATCTTTTCAATTATAGAGGAAAAGTAGAAAGCCTGAATCCTGAAGAATCTGAAATGGAAATCTACAACTTCTATTCTTGTGGAATAGAAACAGAAAAGCTCTGTGATTTTACAACCAAACTGAACTGAATCTCTGAAGTGCAGTTTTTGTTTGTCTTACCTCTTACAGTTGGCTGCACAGGTGTTTTTTTATGAAGTTGTATGGCATACAGCAGAAGCTAAACACAAATGTTCAGTCCCAAATCATCCACGTTCATCATCTGAATGTGAGCTTCCAAACATAGCAAGTCAACAAATAACAGAAATGGGATAAGATTTAACAGTTTAAAAATTTTAAAATTGAGTCTTCCTTAAAAGGAAAAATTTCTCCTACAAACTACGTAGCCATTGACAGAAAGAGGCAAGGGAGGTATTTCTAAATGAAATGTAGGATAAATGCAGACCTATCACGGCACAGTACAAAGGTGCGATACAGTGAAAAAGGCAGCTATGATTTTAAGACTAATAGAAGCATACTTTCAGCAAAGATGTACCAGTAGCTTTACACAAGACACTGTAAGACTCCATTTAGACTAACAGAGATTGGGTCATTTATTTTCAGCAACAACTATCAGGAAAATGGAGAATTTCACTAAAAAGCAATATTCAAACACCTTATCTAGCTATACGAAATGGTCAAGAAGGAATATTACAAATCTGCATATGTAATTAAGGACAAACATTGAGAAGAACAATTTAAGTTACAGCATAATGAAGCAAGACAAGATTCAAATCAGTCAATATATGTTAAAAATATACAAACTGTAACTAAAAATTGAAAAGGTGTTTAATTATCAGTGAAGTACTTTCCTGGGATGACATTACAAACAGTAGCAGAGGCACAAAGTCTGTACTGTTTTAAGACAGAAACAATACTCACAAACAAGGTGTCACTTAACCATGAGACAGAAATACAAGCTTGTGATATGAGCACACAGAAGTCTGCTTAACTAGCACACATATGGAAATGTTGAAAATAACATTCCACCACCTTCTTACTCAACAAGCCCTGTGCTTTGTGATTTTCAATGCTCGAGTACATGCTTATTTTTCTAGAAGCATGATATGCTTTGAGGTTTGCTAGACTTAAGTTTGCACTGATGTGTGAGAATCTGGCTCTATCTAGCAACAGATTTTTGAGAGGAGGACAAGCATGCTCCAGATGGCATGAAAAAAAAAATCTCAGTTGTCTTATTGTTGCATCTTTGTTACCCTTTCATAGATAGACTAATTGGCACAACTGAGGTCCGGAATGAATTTTAGCTAAATCACATCGACAGGGAATTTTCTTCTCTCTGAAGTATAGTCCATTTTTTAAGGTCATTTGGCATTCTCAGCTATGGGTGTTCATCCTGTTGCAAAAATTTAAGATTCCAATGCAGTTTTTTGTTATTCCCACTCTTCCTCTGAACCTTACAGCATACGTCTCAATTTTTAAGTGTAAAAGAAAAGAAAACACAGTGCTTTGTAATAGGCAGTATTTGGAAGAAGTCTCTAAAGTATCTATTTGCATCCTTAACTGCAAAGTAATTCCACTGCCTTTCACTCTTTTTTGAGATATATGTTCTCTCTCAAAAATCTTTACATATTTCAGAAAGTAAAAAGTTAATTAGCAGCACAACCCATCCAAAAAGAGCCAAAGAATTCTCATCTGAAGAAAGATTAACGTACCTTTCCCAAAATCAGAAACAGGACTAAGTTAGAATAAGCATGCTTACTGAAGAGGAATTCAGCTACAAAGAACTGCCCTATAGACTACAACATAGAGTGTGCCTCAAGTAAAAGTGACCATAGCCCTGCTTGGCTGAATTTTCTATACACGAAGAATTTATATGTGTTCCAGTAAGTTTTTTTATATGATCTCATTCATTTGGAAAACCTTTAAATGGCATCACCTTTGCATTTTTTCCCCATAGGGTATAAACACTATGTTTTAGTTTTTAAAGGTCTTTGTTCTCTCTCTCTTAAAAAGGAGTCTTTTTCACATTAAGGGCACACAAAGGTTTCCTGAATAGGCAGGAGCCTAAAGGAAAAGGACAGAAAGAAAAATAGGCTGTTTGACTCGCAAGTGTACAAATACGAGGAAAGTAAGTAAGAAAGTGACCTAAGGGACACTTCATCTATATGTCCTGCAGCGAGTACTAAACCACAAGCTACTTCAATCTGGCAAAATATCTGCAAATCTCATTATGGCCATACGAAAGAATCTTTAAGAAATAACTGTGCAAAGGAACATGAAGATTCAGATGGTGCTTGCACATGCACTTTATAAGTTTAAAACCAAAGAAGGAATTGGTTTTCTCATTAGTAGAAAAATGTAGGCAAGCTATTTTGGAAATCTGAAAAATGTCAGGCAAGGTTATCCAAGATGCTAATGCAGAAAACTGTCCAAGAATGTAGCCATACCTTGCTAGGTCAAAAGGAATAATCAACAGAATTTAGTTGTGTTAAACCCCATCCAAACAGCAAGATAATCAAACAAGTCCATAGAGAGAAATATAAATGTCCAAGAAACATGGTCTTTGATCATCTCTTTCAATAAAAATGCTATGAAAAATAATATTTGCAAGAAATAGATACACTAGAGGATGCTGTACTATCTTCTATAGTCAAGGTATAAGACATTACTATTATCTGATGAGCTTTCTTCAGCTGTTACTGGTAATGATATGCATGAGATTAATGACACTGACAGGCATCAACTTTGCAGGTTATAGATGACTTCAGAGCACAAAGCACTAATGACTATTATTCACATTTCAAAGGGAATTTATGTCTAAATGCGTTTTTTATCATGCTATCAAATGAAGGCATCAGACAATCAGTAAGTTCATGTTAATAAAGAAGATCTCTGTGTTAAAGTTCCTTCACCTTCCATTTGTTTACAGAAAAATATTCAGTTAAAATATCACAATGTTTTAACATATAAAAACACAAGACAGACTTTTGTTTTTATGTAAGTTTATACAAGCTTGTTCTAAGTCCCTAAGACAGCCCTGAGCATCGCTTGGCATGCGCACACTGGGTGGCATGCATCAGTGGATCCATCACCTACACCCGTTCCACATTACAGCTGTTGAATTCCAGACTAGATACAAAGCAACTGGGCATGTTAGGTACGTAAATTACAAGTTAATTAAAATCCATCTATACTGTACCAAAAAAAAAAATTCATAATGTGGAGAGACAGTGTAAGGATACAAACTACATATTCTGAAAAATTGACTATCAGTGCCAGAATGTCCCCAGAAGTTTTTAGAAAGAGCTATCAACTCAACAGTGAAAAAAAAGTACTGCTTCAACAGAAGGAAAACTTACCAGACTCTTCTCCTGAGAAGTGATCACATAACTAAAAATCAGTAACATCCTAGGTACAAATTATCACCATTACTTTTCAGGCAGTGTAGTGATATGGTAAGGGTGAACAGATTTAAATTAAAAAAGTAAGAGTTAGATTAAATATTAAAAAGAAATTCTTTACTCAGAGAGCAGTGAGGCACTGGCACAGCTGCCCAGAGAAGTTGTGGGTGCCCCATTCCTGGAGGCATTCAAGGAAAGGTTGGATGAAGCCCTGGGCAGCCTGGGCTGGTGGGTGGCAACCCTGCCCACAGGTGAGGGTGGAATTGGGTGGCCCTTATGGTATCTTCCAATTCAAATCATTTTTTAGTTCCCTGATTATTCATATATGATTCACAGTCAAGGACAAGCCTGTAATGCACATACAGAGGGCTTTAAAATATTCTGTTCCCCAAAGCTGAAAACAAGGATCTACATCAAATGAAGGGAAAAGATGTAAACTGAAAAGTAGAAATCCTAACTGAAATGAACATTTTAGCAGCTATCCTTTACTTCAGCTGTAAGTGAAAGCAGTTATACAAATATAACATGTGGAAAAGAGAGGAAGCTGAGAGTAATTAACATAAAGCTAGAAGTTAACAGAAATCTGGTAACGGAAACAAAAATATATAAGGGAAATCCCTTACCGGATAAGAAGAGAACAAAAAAAATGTATGAAACTATATTAGGAGCAAAGAAATTTAACAATTATGTAAGTATGCTATGAAATGGAGAAGGTAAAATTACAATTTATAGTCAGAGAATATCAGCAAGTATTTCTCTCAGGTGGTTTGGAAGGAAGCTAGATGATACAGCAATAGTAGGTGTCGATGACTGTAACTATATTCCATTCCATCAATAGCTAAGGAAAGGTCGAATTTCAGTAATGACTTTTACATTTCTAAATTATACTGACACATTCATAACAAGTAGCTTCAAAGAGCTACAAAAAGTGCAAATTCATGTGTTACCAGTGATTTTCAAGATTTTCAAGATTCTAACAGCCTGAGGATGTTGGGCCAATAGTTATTTCCATATTTATGTTTACTTATCTCCCAAGTATGCATGAACTTGTCAGAGTGATACTGACTGAATGGCTGAAGGAAAGGGATGTCTTCAGAAATCATCCTACAGCACAGCTAAATGTAAAATATCCAACATGTTTTTACAGATAAACCACATCAGTAGGATATGGAACTCAATGCTGGAAAGCAGTCAGTCAAATCTTCAAGAAAGAATCTGAAAAAAAAGGGGCTAACAATATTTGAATGTATAGATAAGGAACTGATGAGATTAAATTCATTACAGACTTTGCATTACTCCAGTTACTGCTATAAAGTTATCTTGCGACTGCCTCTGAAGATCATGTCCAGACCTAATGGACTGAAATCCACAAAGCATGTGTTCACAGACAGGAATGGTTCAACCACTGGGAACATTTAACTTAAAAAAAGTAAG
Source organism: Chrysolophus pictus (assembly GCA_037305975.1). Taxonomy (NCBI): domain Eukaryota; kingdom Metazoa; phylum Chordata; class Aves; order Galliformes; family Phasianidae; genus Chrysolophus; species Chrysolophus pictus. The sequence continues at coordinate 76,058,219 of CM074577.1, read as the reverse complement.
GTAATACAGTCCTTTTAGCTTATCGCATAGGAAATATATTTCCTCAGGGGTGCCTTTCTGATTTAGGAACAAAAAAAAAAAAACAAAAAAAACCAATATAGTATATGAAAATGGATACTAAATAATAAAGTGTACTATTTTAGCAGCACATTCTTAAAATTTGGATGATTTTGAAAGAGTACAATGGACTGCAATGAACACTGAGTGAAAAATTAATATTTTTTGAAAAATGTGTATTACTTAGCCCAAGAGTTCATTGAGTCTCAACATTATGAAAGGAATTAATAAGCATACAAATAAACTGATGAGAATTATCAGAATTCTTTTCATTAGGACCAGAGAAAATCACTACCTGAGGCTGGGGTGGTGACTCAGCAATATCCACCATCTGGGCAAGCTTCTTAAAATGCATAGGAAATCACATCCACGCTCAGACATACAAAATCAAACATAAGGCATGCTGCACATATAATAAAAAGCATACAGTAGTACATATTTAAGTAATAAGCTAGATATAAAGTGATGTTCTAAGGTAGGATAACTATGCATTTAAGGCTTCTTTTAAAACAAAATTAATGCTGGATTCAGTACTAACTGAAATGCTTGCTATGGAAAATTTGCTTGGATTTTCTCCTCCATTTGGCCTTTAGTTAGTTCATAAATTGAATTCACAAGAAATTATTCTTATCATCCCATATGGCCTCCCTCCTAGATTACAAAGGCAAGAAGATTTCTTATACCTAGATCACACATTGCATTTAAGTTGAAAAATAAAATTCTGAAAAACATTCAAATGTGATGCCAAGTCCTCCAACTCTATCTAGAACTAAGTTTCTATCCTTTTTAGTCTTAGATGTTGCATTTCTTTCATCTAATGGATTTTGTTGCTCTAAGAAAACTTTTCACAAGCAGACAATTATCAAACAACATGAAGTAAACATCTCACCTTATTTAAATAAACTGCATATTTAGTTCCTTAAACTTCAAGGCAAGTTTCCCAGACTTTGAGAGATAGAGCTTCCTTAAGCTCCTCCAAAGTGTGAAAATCCTTTTGGAAAACCTGAACTTAAACTGATACTTACTATAGTTAATGAACTCACTAATCTTTTTCACACTTATCTCCCACACATCCAAGTTTAATCACACTTGATTTCCGTTCAATTCTCTCTGAAAGAGAACATTTTGTCTGAATGACAGACTAAGTTACTGAACACAAGCTTACTGTCAACCAAAGAAGGTTCTGACTTGTCAGGCCATTTGGAACTTGCTCATTTCAAACTTTTTCATATGGTTAGAGGGACCCCAAGGCTCATCTAGTTTCAACTCTCGTACTGCAGGCAGGGTTGCCAAACCACTAAATCAGACCAGGTCACCCGGAGTCCCATCCAACCTGGCCTTGAACACCTCCAGGGATGAGGCATCTTTATTACTTTTCTCTAGAGCCAAGTGTCCCATGTTTTTCTTTTTTTATCTCTAACATGGATAACTTCTTAAGATGTTAGTTGCCCTTTCAATTTTTCAAATACTCACATTCTTGCTCCAGACTATATCATACCCCAATACTGCATAAAGCCTTTTCAATTAGTTCTCCATTCTTATCTGTAAGATTTAAACACAACTGCCCTACTAACACAACTCAATAACCAAAATAATGGTAAGTTGCATGCTGTTGAGAAAATGAGGTAATTTCTGTCCTTCTCTCATGATATCCACAGATAATGGTTCTTCCTATGTCAAGCCACCGGGAAGAGCCTCCTGAATCTCCCTCCCTTTCACACTCCATTAAACCATCATTTATCATCCATAAGGTTGACTATTCTGACTGCACTCTTGTGAGGTCAACTGGACACCACTTAGTCACTTCCTGTAGAACACTGAGTTAGAAGAAAGTCTACCTTATTCAGCTCACCATTATGTGTTAGCAGTTATTTCTGTCAGTGTTGGATCACCTCAAGCTACAGTATTGTACAAGGCTATTTTAAAAAAAAATAATAATAAAAGTAGTGCTCTGCAATAAACTAAGTATTAAGTAATTAATAATTAATGAACCATTCATGGGTTATAAAATACTAGAAAACTGTTTTACACTGGACCATGAAACTTTTAAAATAAAATAATTTCATAGAAAATTTTCACTTACATTTACAAATAAACTTCACAAAAGTGTTTAGACACAATGTCACGAAGCCTCCCTGCCAGCCAGCTCTGCTCTGGGCTGCACAAACCCAGGGACCTCCTCACATACCGTGCCCCCAGACCCTTCCCCATCTGTGTAGACTCTCTAAAAGCTTTATGTCCTTCTTATGTAGTGGTACCCAAACCTCCACCCAGTACTGGAGATGAGGTCGCACAGCACAGAGCAGAGCCAGACAACCACTTCCCTCACCCAGCAGTGCTGGGCCTGATGCACCCCAGGGTATGATTGGCCCTTCTGGCTGTGAGGGCACACAGCTGGCTCAGATTCAAGTTGCTACCAACCAGAATGACCAGATCCATTTTTGTAGGGCTGCTCTCCAGCCCCTCACCGCCCAGTCTGGGCACAGAGTCAGGGCCACTCCATGCCAGGTGCAGAACCCAACACTTCCTTTTCTTCATGCAGATGGGGACCACCCTCGAATTTGACAAGATTGTGGTGCAAGGCCACTCTACCCTCAAGAGAGACATCACTCCTACCAGTTTAACATCATCACAAATTTACTTAATATAGCTTCCAGACCTTTACTGAAATCAGCAGCGAAAACATTAAAGAGAAATGGCCATAAAATGGAGTACTGCAGAATTCCACTGGTGACAAGCAGGGCAACTGTCAGTCCAAAGCCTCCCCTTGCCCAATGCAGCCACGTTTTGTTTGTCATGGGACATTCAGAGGGTCACATTACAGTGTCCTTCTGCTGTCATGAGCTACCTCCCTTCCAACTACTATAAATATGGGGACCCTGACATCAGAACACCAGGCAAAGCAGGATAGAACAAACTGCCCTCAAGCTGTGATTGCGATCTGTTGACGTTTTTAAGGCAAAACACTCGGCCCATTTTTTTCTAAAAGCTGGATAACAACTCTGTACTATGGAATATTTTGGCTTTCCATTTCTTCCTTCAACTTCTCCATCATTAGAAACCTGAGGTGTTTTATATTAGTGCATCTTTTTATTAAAAAAATTACCTAAAACTTGTTGCTTAATGTGCTTAACAAGCAAATTTTATGCAGTACATATCAACAGCTAAAGAGGCATTTAACTGCAGTTGTTGAAATCTCAGCATTTCAAGTAAAAGCCAAGGAATATAAAAAACAATACATCGAAGTAAAACCAAGTAACTGATACATTACTAAATATATATTATTTCCATTCATCTACAAACATCTTCTTTATTTTCCCCAATTTTATAGTTTGTTTCTACAGCATACTGATTTTACTTAATACTTAATTTGTTGTTTGAAATTTTGTAAGCTTTAGCTTTTAAACAAAATATGTATAGGAAATGAATTGAAACCAAAATGTTTACTTATTCCTTATTACTTCAATTCTTTTCTTGTATAGGAATGAAGATGCACAAAGAGACATGTGCTACTGCCAGATTTTGTTATATGATGTACATAACTAAGTATCTGTAACAGATGTAAGAGAAAAAGATCTGTAATTGTTTTTTCCCACCTTTTAAAACTCATCCTAAGCCATCCTAAGAATATGAGTTCTGACTGCTAGCAGTGCAGAGAGTTGAAGATAAGACAGTAATATAATCTTATTCCCTCACAAGAACTTAGGTAAGGGGACAATGACAATTGCCTCCTAAATATGTAGTCCATGAAGTAGCAAGTAAAATACTGAATTAATTATTAACAATTCTTATGCAGCAAATGAGACAATTCAGGCATTTGAGAATTCGATTTTGTTTTAAACAGCGAAGTCTGGAGAGCTGTGCATCTGGAATCTTGCCTGTTCCCTGATCATAAGACTCTTTATGCAATGGGAATTTACAAATCAAAACATCTGAGAGACTGTGCCAAAGCCTGAGGCACTTATGGATAGAGTTGCACTACAGCTGCACACTTGCTTAACACCTCTCATGAGTATTTGTCAGGCTTACTTTTAACAGCTTCAAGCCTTAAGTTCTGCAGAGCATGAGTCTAAGGTAGAACTGCTGCATGGCCCTGCATTCCTCCAGGTACTGACAGAGCTGCAGTAAGGCTCAAAAAGACTTAGCAGATATCTTGGCTCCTGATTGTCTCTCCATGCCCTCTACTCTCAAGGAAGATGTGTGGTGTCAGGTCCAGCATAAGAAGTAATAGTAAAGAAAACTCCTCCCAGACCCTATAGAATAGTGCTGACAATCTCTTGTTTGGGTAAATTGCATGGCTGGAGGAAGAAGCAGCACTGATATATTATAAAATAAAAAACAAACTGCTAGGCCAACAAGAAGACAGTGCATGGGATGCACAAATTTCTGGAAGCTGTGATCAAATCCCTTATTACAAGACCGCAGTCAGCTTTATCTTGTTAACTTTACCTTGCATTCTTACTCCAGCTTAATGGCACATAGTCATACAGTGAGAAGCACCCTTCCAACACACAGTTGGACTGCTTGTTCAGCTACTCTCAATGGAAGTCAGAGAGAGGACCTGAAATGCCCTTGGGGAAGAAAGATTGGAACCAGCCCATCCCTGGAACACAGGTGTCTTGGGTTCGCTGAGCTTACTTCCTCTTCAGGGTCTCTGAGCACCTCCTGTGGTTCTGACTGCATTTTCTCCCTTGACTCTGTCAAGGTCCTTCTCTGTCAAGCAGCAGAATCTCCTCTTAAACCACCTCCTGGCCCCAGTGAAGCTAGCCATCCATGCTACCAGCAATAGGAATGTCCTGTGAGGATTCTGGCAGCTCTGGGGCCTGCTCTTATTCTCTCATCTCCTGCTTCCATTCATTCACATATCTGAGCAGTGTCCTCACCTTCAGGGAGCAGTGGCCACTACCTCCAATAAGTGTCTCCAAAAACCACGTTTGATCCTTTGACCATCACACTCCACACATTTTTTTCCTGTGCATCTTTCGCTCCTGTCACCTTCTAGGATATCCTTAATACTCTGCTGACAAAAGAAGGGTAGAAGATGCCAGGCAGCAGCTCTGTACTCTCATAACCAAACTGTGTTTCTGAGTGAGCCTGTCCATGGACTGTCCTATCCCTGGAAGCACACATAGCACACCAAAGTGAGTTTCTCTTGGGATTCCCATACAATATTACAAGCTACAAGATGTTCAACTCTGCAAAATGAGCAGGACCTTCTTAGAAGTCCAGGCAGTATGTAAAAAACAAAAAGTGGATGCCCTTGATCTGCCAGGTATCTAAGTACTTAGCTCCAGATTTCTATGAACTGTTTCATTTATAAGATGAAAACAGATTTGTTTTCAAAGTGAAGCAAAAAGAGTAATTATTCTTCTTTAGGACAGTCATAAATTCATGTTATCTTAAATATATTACTAAATGTATTTTAAAATGTTTATATATACTATACTAAAAATATATCCTTTATGGAGCATAACAATAATCTATAGTCTAACACTGCATCTCTTGATGACTGAACAGGAAACTTACTTGGAACCGGTCAGACTGACAGAGCAGTTCGACATGTCCTCAAGCGCTTGGTGAAGTATAATTTTTACTTGATTAAATTAATTGTGATTGCTTCTGCACAGTATTTCAGAGCTATTCAATTAAATCTCATGAGGGTTTACTTCACAAAAAACGTCTGTCCAAAACAAGAAAGTTCTGGAGCCTGTAGCACAAGAGGCAAAGTTAGAAATAAAGAGCTAATGATAAATCTAATTTTAATTGAAAATATTTACACTCGTCTCCTTTTTTTTTTCCCTTGTGGCTATTATTTAAACAGTCAGAATCAATGTAACCATCCCATTTGACAACTAAATAGCTGACAAGTATTACTTATTATTTTTAATGAACTAATGGTTTTTGTTTTCTTTTGGTACAGAGAACCTTCATTAACAGTCTGGAAAATGTGGTTATATTTTGTGCTTTTTTGTTGTTGTTGTTTCATTTGATTGCAACAGCTGGTCTTGAGAGCCATAAGGGAAGTAAAGGTAGACAGTCCTGTCGTTATTATTAGATTAACATAAATATAGAAGAGATTTAAGTGAAATGTATGTTTTAAAATGCATCCTCTTTCAGAGAATGACTTTTTTTTTTTTTAAATAATTGCTTTTTTTAAAAATAATTGCTTATTTTCTGAGGATTTTTGTGTAAAATATTTAGTATGGTAAGGATAGAAGGCAGTAGATACAGTTGCTTTTGACCAGTTTTTGGATCACCCATGAAAGGCACCGGTCACAGTCTGGTAAAAAGGGAATAGCTTACCCCTTCCTGAGGATCAGGGCTTGCTGGGATACTCCCAAGGGAGGCAATCTCTATGTAGATGTAATTCCCCCTTGGCTGCCAGCTTTTACATGAGGTTAGAGAGGGGCAGTCCCAGAGTCCACCCCTTCTGGTCACACAGGTGAATTGCTTGCACCTGTGTCCCCATGGTCCTTCACCAAGTGCTCAACCACTGGTTCAAGCTGTGACCTAACGGTTCTCATACAAGTGTTTTCATTTTAGAAATTGTTATCTTTGTAAGGTGCAGGAACTTGAATGGCATTATCACTTAAAGTAAATGGTGAAAGCATTTTAAAAAATTAAGTCTGTCTGAGAGCAGCATACTGATAATTAATATATTTGAAAATAAATTAGCTCTGTGGCAAGTGAGACAGCATGGACCTCATTTTGGCATACCACATCAAACTGCTTGCAGTGACAATCCCAATGATAAATTTATCCTTTAAAAAAATTCCACTACTCTTAAGAAAGATATGCAAATATTGCTGGAGATTAGAACCCCCGTTTAAAAAAGGTTTCAAGGATTTTTTGCACTTCAACAAATTGATTTTATTAGCTTCAACTGAAATCTTAATTACTGAGATTTGGGATGTGAAACTTAGAGTTTCATTAGTTTTATATTATTCATTTAAAAAAAAAAAAAAAACAAACTGTGTGTATTCTGAGAAGCAATGTTCCTCCTACTAACAACCATTGGAGACGGATGAAAGAACAAGATTATTTTTTATGTAGACACTATAACTGAATTACTAGGAGAAAGAAAGGAATAGCATTTCTCTGTCATACTATTTGAGTAATAATTTTTTTCCTATATATGAATCTTCTTCCAAGCAACATTGAAGGAACTTCCCTTGCCTAAAGGAAAAATAAGTAAATAAACAAATATTTATTCTGTGGAAACTTCTGTTTTCTTTAGAAATTACACCACCCTTAAGTATTTCCATACACTATACTTCCAAAACAGCCAGCACAATACACCAACTTCATTTAGACAACTGACCAAAAATCTGAGTGCATCTAACAGCCAGATTAATAAGAGGCAACTAATGTTTGTTTCACACACCTTTCTCAGAATACTCTGAATTTCACTATAATTACCATTAACTGGTTAATTATCTTCAGAATGTAAAAAGTTAGGCATGCAGTGTGAGCTGGGGCATTAGATGGGATCTGGGCAGCAAGGAATTTTTCAGGAAATAGCAGCATTCATGTCTCCGTGTACGTGTTAGCTCCTAGAAAAGATGATGCTACGACTCTCTCATCCTCTCTGATCAGAATAATGTAGCTGCCTGAAACATGACAGCTAGGTTCTCTCCAGGAAGTATCTGTTTCTCTCCACCAACGTCACAGGAAGGCTATGGTGCTTTGTCCAGTATCTGAGCTTAGGTGAGGCAGATGCAGGCAGTAGTCCCATTTCCTTCTGCAGCCATAAGTTTTCTTGATGCCTACTGGCAGTCTCTTAAACCCAGTATTAGGTTTTGAAATATTCCTTCCAGATTTTCAGCTTTTAATACAAGCTCAATTTCACAACTGCATACAGTGACTCAGAAGTTCAGATAGCTGAATATTTTAACAATGCAAAGGCTAAAGCATTTTAATGAAAACTTAGAGCTGCAGATAAAAGCAGCAAGCATTAAAAATGCCTTCAAAATCTACACATTTTATCCCTGTTTGTTTGGGTTTTTTTTGCTATTTCCTTATATATACTCTTGACTTCTGAATTAAAGCCATTACAGCTTTAAGTTAATTAAAATAATGGCTTGAGAGCAGCCCTGAGGAGAAGGATTTGGGTGCCAGTTGCTGAAAAATTCAACATGAGCTGGCAGTGTGCACTTGTAGCCCAGAAGGCCAACCACATCCTGGGTTATATCAAGAGAAGCATGACACGCACATCGAGGGAGGTGATTCTGCCCCTGTACTTTGCTCTCATAAGACCCCACCTGGAGTACTGCATCCGGTTCTGGGGCCCCACACAAGAAGGACATGGAGCTGTCAGAGCAGGTCCAGAGGAGAGCCACGAAGATGATCAGAGGGCTGAAGCACCTCCTCTACAAGAACAAGGTTGAGAGAGCTGGAGAAGAGAAGGTTCCAAGGAGACCTTATAGCGGCCTTCCAGTACCTGAAGGGGGCCTATACAAAAGCTGGAAGGGACATTCTATACGGGCATGTAGTGACAGGATGAGGGGAAATGACTTTAAACTGGAAGAGGGCAGATTTAGACTAGATATTAGGAAGAAATTCTTTACTGGAGGGCAGTGAGACACTGGAACAGGCTGCCCACTGAGGTTGTGGATGCCCCCTCCTGGAAGCACTCAAGGCCAGGCTGGGTGGGGCTTTGAGCAGCCTGGTCTAGAGGGAGGTGTCCCTGACTATAGCAGGGGGGTTGGAACTAGGTGACCTTAAAGGTCCCATTCAACCGAAACCATTCTATGATTCTATAAATTAAGTCTCATTAAAAAAGTTTCAATATAGAATTAGAACTCAAAGAAACCCAAGTTCTGATGATGTTCCAACTACAAACTTCTCATGTAAGCAAGTGGTATTTACCTCTTTGGAAAAAAGCCATTAGACTGGGGACTGGACAAATCAGAATCATTAAACTTATAGGAAGAAGCATACATTTTATCTGGGATATTATTATTTAGGGAATCTTCAAAGGAAATTATTTAATCTTTAAAAACTTGTGTCAAAGGTACTGTACACAGTCCCAACGTTTTTCTGAAAACAAGGTCTTTCTTGTCAGAGATAATTTAGATAAATAGAAGTAATAAGTTTTATTTTCAGTTCTTAGACTTGCCTCACACTGGACTGAAGTAAGAATTAGCAAAATATGACCAAAGTGATGCTGGTATGATGCACAAAATCACAGAGAATAGCAGCAGTAACATTTGCATTGATAATACTCCTTTTTAGCTCATGTGTTTTAATTAGGCATTCATGAAATATAAGAAATAATTCCTACCTAATCCTAATGAAAGATAAACTTCCCAAGATAGTATAGGAATTTCAGTACTGTATTGCCAGAGAGTAAAAATAATACAAACTGCCCCATTTTTTTTAACTTCACCTGAAAATATATGGCAGAAGTAGAACATAGCTGGAGATGGATAGCAGTTATTAGATCATCTTGTTTGTTTCCATGACAATGAAAGATCTTTCCCTACAGTACATCTAGAGTTTTCTCAATCCAATTTTTTTTTAAGATTACACCATTTGCAAGGTGATTCATTCTCTAATGTGATAGATTCAGAAATTTGCAAATGCATTCTGTCTAAACCTTATGTTGATTGCATCACACTTTAGGAGTTCTTTAAAATCTCCTAAATTAATCACTTTCATCCTTGATGTCTATGCAATTAATACATACATGCACTGCTGAATGTCTCTTTTCAAAAATAACTAACCAAACATGGGCATATTTCCACTTCATTATTCTATTTCTTTTGTGCTTTTAGGTGTTGTGGGTTTTTTTAATCTCTTTTTATTATTTTTCCTGAAATGCAGATTTACTAAGAATGTATTTCCAGAATTATGGTCAGTGATTCCAGTATCACTGTTTCAGAGTTGTATAGGACAGCATGTTCCATCCAGTATTTAGCAGTTATAAGCACTACTCAAAACCTAAGATGGTGTTGAAAACTCTAAGCAGGTAATAATGTGGCAGTTATGGTCAGCCCCAGCAGGCACCTATGGGACTGATGTAGAAAATATTAAATTTGCATTCTATAAAAGATGTTTATCTAAAGCTCATTGCTCATTTCTTTGAGTTCATAGTATCTTGATCTCTCATCTCTTAAGTGGCACACAATGAACATATGTTCATAACCAGGAGCTGAAATATGAAGCTCCTTTACTCTTCTCATTCACTGGAACCCAAATTCTCACCATCTAATAAAAAAGATGGTTTAGAGAAGAAATACAAAGATGTTTGTGAGGAGCACTGTAAGAGCTTTTCATGCAAAATATATAGCTACTTCATTGTATTAGATCTGCTGAGTTAATAAGACGAAAGTAGTATTGTAGTATAGTAGTATTGTAATCCTCTTAAATTAATTCTGTAAATATCACTTAAAAGAATTAAGCCACCAATGTAAAAACCATCTCCATTGACTAATCAAGATCAATAAAAATTCATGGAAAACAGTCTGATTTTAGTTAGTCGGTTTTAGTCTTTCTTAGTGAGCAGATTATATAGCTACAAAGGAAAAGGTGTAGTAGTGCCTTATTCATTGTATCGTACATAAGAGCTTTGTATGTAAAAATTTAAAATATTATTTTACAGGATTAGAACTCCAAATCTAAAAGATTGTTTCAAGTTACTCAGACAGTTCTAGCCTTAGTGAGAGAACACCTGAAATACCTGAAATTTTTATTTTCCTCTATACATGAAATGAACTTAGAATTTCTTCAAATGAAAAAAAAAATGACATTTAGTATTAAATACAGAACCTTAATTAATCCACAATAACACATGTATACTTTCATATGTAGTATTATTCCTTGTAAAGTATTCTGTCTTATTTATTATACATGATTATATACCACAAATAGAACGCAGCAGCCCTGCAGCAGAAAGTGCAGCTAATCAGCACTGAGTGTATCACAGACTGAAAATATAATCAGGCGAAATGGAGGGCATGCTTTCACTGCAGTTAATACAGACTTCTGCTGTGAAATTGACAGTATCCTTTCTCACAACTGCTCTCATAAACCTCTTCTTCCAATTCTGTATTGCTTCTAAATTGGACCTCCCAGCACGTTTTGAGTGCAGGTGAAGTCTGTGGTCTATAGCCAAGGACCCTACTACGACTGCATCAGTTTCACGCTGGCATTAACCAATTTGCAGTCAGTACAACGTGCATGGACTTCAATCATTACAGTATATTCCTACATTTTTTTAGTGTATTCATTTCAGTCTTTGCTCAAATGCACTCTAAAAATACAGGGAATGGAAGTGATTAAGAAGAAAACCTGTCAAAATAATTGAAAATAGCATTTTCTTTCTAGATTTGTTCAATACACAGCTAATCTAGTACAATGCTGATAAAAGGAAAGACTAGTCCAGAAACCTAAAATTAACATATTAGCATGAGAACGTGTTATCTTTTCGTCATTTTGATTACATAACTTAAAGTAGTGCATTCTCTTTGGAGAAGAAAAAAGGCCACCAATTTTGCTGGTGCTAAATTAATTGCAAACTAAGACAAAGATAAGAGATACATTTTTAGCAGTGATATATATAGGGAAAGATGTTGAACATTTAATTGTTTTTATTGTGAAACAGAACAAGATTTATCCCCATACAGAAAAAAAATGGAGGCTTCTGAAATATGTTCTTCAGATACATGGGGATAATGAAATCCTAACAGTCACTCCACTGCCACAGTTTAAACTTTGCATCACGTGAGAAGTACGTGATGCATGACTGAAGAAAGGTGCTCTGTTATTCTGCAGTATTCTTGTGTCAGCAGAGAGAACTGAAACAGGGGAGGAAAAACTACAGCTGGGCAAGGGACAGAAATAACACACTGCAATGTGAGCAGGTCTATATGATAAAGTCTTTTTCCTATCTTATTTATTTCCACACTGTTGCACTCCTAAGAGTTGAGAGTATTTTTCCACACATATTCTCGGCAATTGCAATGAACTAACATCATTTTCTGAAGGAAAAAAATGCATCATGCAGTAACACATTGCTGCGAATTTGAAATTGTTATAATGTAACTCTCAGAATTCAAGACATATTGCTAAAGGCCTATTTAAGAAAAATTAAATTTACTTCATTTTACATAGCTCATCTCACTTCAACTTCAATGGTAGAAGCAATGGTAGATTCAAAACTAATTCTCAATCTTGACCTAAACTGTTCTTTTAATATCCACTTGCTCTCATCAAAGGTAACTGTATGCAGCAGACTTTCTTTGCATGATACAAGAACAGTTTTGATATCATTCATATGCAACTAAAATGAAATTTTGATTAATGTGTCTTGCATAACTTCAGTAGAAAACTAATTATTGAAACAGCATTTAAATACTAATGATCGTTCGAAAGGTTTCCCAATTAAACGTTAGTAGGAAATGCTCAAATTTCTCAGCTGCATTTATTTCTGTATTTAGCTGTGAACTCTGACATACAGACATGTTCATAATGGATTTCACCAGCAGACCACAATCCTGCACATATCTCTCTGAATTAGTAGCATGGAACTGCAGCAATAAAACCTACAGAAATGCAGACTTGCAGGCTCTTCCCCAGTTTACCATCAGCAATAGTCACTGCAGAAATAGTGAATATTTTTCTGTGATTAACAGGATAACAAGGTACTTCTGTACACTACTGCAATCTTATAAGCAGAATCTCTGAGCATCTCATACAGTTAACTGGATCTTACAGTCTCCATTACACTTGACAAGCCTTAGCAAACGCACCTAACTGCCCAACATCCTCACACTTGCCGTTTCTTTGAAAATACAAGTAAAAGCGCTTTATGTACATATGTTTACAGATTTCACAGAATCATAGAATGGCCAGGGTTGGAAGGAACCTTAAGGATCATGAATCTCCAACCCCTCTGCCACATGCAGGGCCACCAGCCTCCACATCTAATACTAGACCAGGCTGTCCAGGGCCCCGTCTAATCTGGCCTTGAACACCTCCAGGGACGGCATCTACAACGTCTCTGGGCAGCCTGTTCCAGCACCTCACCACTCTCTCTGTAAAGAACTTCCCCCTGACATCCAACCTATGAACACAGTCGAGAAACTATGTTCAAAACTTACATTAATAAAAACAAACTCTGAAAGATCCATCCCAAGACCAAAAATAAATAAATAAGTCACTGTAACGAGGATGCAGCAGCTGCCTAGCTAACTATCTATGGAAATCACGTGGTCAGTAATACAGTGCAGTTTGCTGCTTTGACTGAGGGCATCCTTGGTGCGAGAGAAGGCTATGCCCAAAATCCTTGTGCATCTCTATTTAAGCTGTTTGGTCACATGGCCTAAATCTTAAAGGTGAACCTAAGTTCCCAGAAAACAAAATGAAGATTCCATTTGATCACTCATTTGTGTATACTTGCACACCCAGCGTCACGAAGGTCTTTGTAAATAACTAAATGAAGTAACCTTCATACAGCATATGATATATCAAATAGGAAATAGACACCAGAAAACTTCTGCAGAGGAGTTTGTGTCATTTTCTGCGCACTGCAAAAGAATTGCCATACCTCATGACCACGGTCAGCACTAATGGGCGGACCTTAGCATAAAAGTTCCACAGTAAACACAAGCTTTTCTGCAATGAATTAAATTGCTATGTTTTTAAAATCATAATTCTTGTTGCATTTTAAAATCTCTTCTGTCCTACTTGACACTTTTCCAACACTTGCAAAGCTATGACAGTTAGGTGAAGTAGGTTCTATTGGAATAGTTCTTGAAAATAGGGCTTTGGAGGCAGTTGCTGTAAGTGCTTTGAATAATGGTCCAACACAATGTTAGAGTCACTGTGACACAGAAGAGCTGTAAACTTTGAGACTTCTTTAAAAAACACATTTTCTTGTAGTTCTACAGAACAATGCCACCAATAGCAGTGAAAAATGAAAGTTGCCAACTGAATGGAACACTGACTACGCCTAGTTTCAGGCATCCACACAAAAAGCATTTGCTTTGAGTGTAATCAGAAGACATGGGAGCACCAACATGAAAAAAAATAATACCAAGAAAATAAAGGAATTAGTATATAATAGGGAGGAAGGAGAGGAGGGGAAATGTTACACTTATGGATTCCGCCGAATCTTTCAGTTATTTTAGGTTTTTTTAATGATTTTTGCCTATCTATACTTGCAAATAATTTTTTGTAGGGCTACAGATAAATTGATAATTGCAGGGCAATGCCATCTTGAAATTCTTAGCTTACATACTTTAGCAATGTTTTGATCACCATTTTCTTACGACACTTTAAAAATATTTTGAATGCATTACATGAAAAAAAATATTCAAACTTGCATCAACATTTCTCATGTCATTATTTTATCATTTATTTAATAACAAAGGAGTTGTTTTTAGTTTACCAATACATCTTCCTGATTTATACTCAAAGGCTCCATCTTATGTGCACAATACAAACTTTTAGCCACACACTAAACTTCTGAGATGTAGAATATTTTTCAGTAATTTTATGTATTATTGTATGGGTTTAAATAGATAAATATTTATCAATTATCAGAATTGCAGTTAACATAATTGCATTTCCTTGCCTGTCCGCTTAGTCTGTACACCTTTGGACAAGTAAAGGTTATAATTCAGATTATAATATTAACGGCTGTTACAATCTATGAGATATGAAATAAAAACTAATTTCTTGAAAACACTGAATAAGTTTCATGATAAAAAATTATCTTGAATACGGTAAGAATCAAAAGTATATCTTCATCAAACAGATAACTCAACAATTGCAAACAGAAAAGGCTCTGAAAATGAAGACATATTTCAGCCTTATAAATAAAGAGAGCATGTAAATTCACTCAAACTTTGGCAAGGTGAATCCAAACCAATTCTTGTTCTAAAACCAATAAATGTTATGGTTGACAATTCAATCTTTAGTCGTTATCAGACAAATCTGGGACAAACTTCTCAGATAAGTAAGATCTTTATTTCATTTATTATTCTCAAATTATTTCTTGTCAGATTAAAAAAAAAACAAAACACATGCAACAGAACAAAAACAGAAATTAAAAAGTAGCTACCAGAAAGTTTCTTTTGCCCCTCCATTGCAGAACACATGTTGAAGTGAAGTCAAGGACTTAAAATACTTCCAATCTCTTGTCCAAACCCCGTATCTACAGGCATGGCTAAAATGAAGCCGCCAATTCCAATACTCATCTTAGATGTCACAGTTTTATCAAGGACCAATATTATTTATTTCTCTTCATATCACTGTAAAACACCTGAAGCCCAAATACCAATACCTTTTCAGTTTTAGTGACAGTATGTGCTGCTGGGACATCTAAAGGGATGTGAGGTCTTTAGTCAGTAGCTGGTAGGATCACAGTGTCACTAGAGAAAGGCAAGAAGTGCTCAGCTGCCATTCTGTTCTCTTCCATCCTCCCCATTTATCCTACACATCCAAAGTTTAAAATTTTATGTGTGACACTCTGTCCATCTCTAAGTTGAGGTAGTATCGAAGAGATTTAAATAAGTGTGGTTACCTCTCTAAACTTATCATGAATCACACAGTGCCAAAAAGATCAAAAACAGAAAGAAAAAAAACCAAAAAAACAGAAGGAAGAGGATCGGCAGGAGGGTCCATACCAACAGGAGTTGTCCTCCTCCTTCTCATTGCTTCCAGGACTCAGCAGGGGCTGCAGGAGCTGGTGCTGGAACTCTTCACCAGGATTTTCTGATTATACAGGTGGTAAAATTGAAATATTTATGAATATGCATGTGACTAGCTATAGCATATGGCTTGGCTTACTGCCTTTGCTTTGTACCTATATGCCAAACTCTAAACTGAGGCAGTGAGAAACAGACTGAAAATGCATCCAGGACACTTTTACAGGAATGACAACACCCCAAATAAGGATAAAATGGCAAGATGTGGCCCCTTAGCCCTTCAATCACCACAGCTCGATCTACCACCAAATGGATTTAGTAGCTCATAAAAGGGTCATGGCCAGTTCTGGATGTCTCTTGGAATGTGTGCACTGCAAAAACTACTGGGCTCTTGTCATGGAACAAATTGCTTTAAAATGTTGAGTATACAGAAGCACCAGCCATTTTTTTTTTAGTAGTACGGCATCTATCTTTTCTTCTTCTAGAAACATTAGATAATAATCACATCTCATGGAGATGTTCCTAGGAATTATATGGATTTTGAGTTATTCAAGAATGGAAGGGGTTACTTTCCTTACATTCTGACCACAGATGTTGTAGTTGACAACTCAAGTAGAGCTTAGATTTCTGCAGGTGGAAAAAAAAAATCAAGTTTTAAGGCATGTTTAATTAGTTCCAAATTTAGGATGATTTAAATTTGTGAATTTAACATACTATCTCAATTGTGGTAAATTGTCCATATCTGAACACTCCTCTTTTTTCTTTCTGATGGAGGTTTCAATCATATGCCAGGTAAGATATTATTACCACCATCAGATAACAGCAGCTGATGCACAACGAGAACAGAGAGAAACCCGTTCCGGCTGCAAATATCCCAGCTCTGTGAGATTCATGGAGGAAGCATATGTCACTTTATTAAATCTGTAGCAACTGAAGTGGAAGTAACAGAAGGTATCTCTCTCTAGAGTTGGAAGAGAGAGGAAGAGAGATGGTTCTGTGAGGAAATCTCAGTTTTCTCTCTCTGAAAATACCTGTAATAGGACTCTTTCTTTTCCTAGAAATAGGGATTTAAAAAACAAGCCAAAAACCAACAACTGCCAAAACAGGATGAAATACGGAAGTTCTTCTGAAAAAGAAATAGCTTCAGGGCAAGCTAGCATGTTCAGTTGCTTCTTCCAAGGGAAACAGAAAGATGAGAATGAGAAAAGTAAAATACTCATGCTACTTGCCTCACTTTCTCCTGAAGTAGCAAATTAAGGGGCAAAGGATGGATGCTGTTAAATATAACTCATTCACAGCTCAAAGAGGACACAGTGCTCTGTGTGAAAGATGCATGACGAAGGTGCAAAAAAAGTCCAAACATAATCATTGATTTCATCAGTGAGCTCCCTCACCTCTTCTGTCTGCTAGCACTTCATTGGGTTGTTGTGTTGTTGTTTAGTTGGGTGTTTTTGTAATCTAAAAACTTGTAATTTTTGAAATTACTTACAGGAACAAGAGGAAGTAAAAAGGTTCTCCACATTCTGAGAGCTGCTTTTCATGGGAAACAGAGAAAACTAGTAAACTAGTAAAAGAAGGGTTTCTTACTGCATTTCATACACAGCTTGCTGCCACAATGAGTCTTGTGCTTACATATATGCATAGGAGTTCACCCGAATATGGTTTATACTACTAATTTCAGATGAAAAAAAGATTGAGGATCATTTGACATGGCCAGCCTCTCTGACATGATACAGAGATCTAGGGCTGGTCTTAGCCCCGTCCTGCTTGAGTCTGCTTTAACACACAAACAGTTGAACCAGAGTGGGGGGAAGTAGCTTTGTCATGCCTTTAACTGGCTAAGGAAAAAAAATATATAAAGAGAAGGAAAACAAATGAATGTTAAGGATTTTTTCTACCATTGCATGGCTTTTTCAGCTGATAAAGCTCACCAGCTGTAAACTTCAGGAAATGTTTTAAGACAGTATTATATAAATCTAGTAGGGAATTGAAAGTCCCAGGAAAGTGTATTTTTAAAGGTACTTACAGACAAGCTCCATTTTAAATATGAGGAGAGGTAATTTCAGTTATTATTCACTTTTTTATGTCAAAATACAGACAACAGACTTTCAGTACTAATGCCATCAGTGTCTTTTTATCCTTGACTCTTGGATTAATAACGTATGTGAAAGCAACATACCCATAAAATTACTGCAAACCCTTTCCTTCATTGAACTTTTACAGAGTCGGGAAAAAAAGACTCTGTTGTGCAGAAATATCTCCACAAAATCTCCACAGATTTGTCTTCCAACCAGCAACAGAAAATGATCTTTTTCCTTCAATGTCAAAGTAATCATTAATTGCACCATGATGAATAACAAATCTCTGTGCCAGTAATTCTTGACATCATGCGCTGCCTTAATTGTAAAGTGGAGCATTAGGAAATAGCTCATAGGTACATTCAGGAAACAAAACCAAAAATTAGATCATGAAAATAAACCATATTTTACTGCTAGTATGATATTGTCCATGGAAATATCTGGTTTTATGAACAAAGTAATACATTAGGTATTTAGTAACCTTTTGAAAATCAGCATGCTTATGTAAAAGACACTTGCCAAGGGAGATCAAGCAGTACAAACACATAAGAATCTCTAAAAATACTGGGGTTTAATTTACTGGGATAAAATACAGTTTTCTTTTTTAAACTAGGTGTGTCTAATTTCAAAACGTGGACCATTCCCAAGTCTCTGCTGTACACAGAATTTGTGTATAGGTGAGAAAAACCTTGGTACTTATTCGGGGCAGAATATATTAGTTATCTTATGCCCCTGTGTGGCCAACCTGTACAACAAACTCACCTTCACACAGCTGTAACACAAGAAATAATAACACGCTGTGGGAAAAATGAGGTAAATCCACTGCTTTTCATTCTTAGGAAAAAGCTTGCTAATATCTATTGTAAAGGTAAACTTGGAGTGATACTCCTCCATGCACTTTGCATCAATTTTAGTCACAAAGGCTACTCGCCATTATGCAGTGATGTGTTAATCTGAATATTGCCCAAAGCTATTATGACTTCTCAAAGCGTGCTGCTACAAATAAAGCATCTGACAGCACAGTATTTGTATCCTGAACTCCAAATGGAGAACGACAATCGGGAAATCACATATATCTGATAATCAGAAGTTTTCACAGACATTTTAAAACTTTATTTCATTCTCTTTACTCATCTGAATGACAAGGGTGTCAGCTGAAGTCATCAGAAACATTTTGGAGTTCAAAAATCCGAACCCTCTTTAGATGCTGCCTTAGAATTTGGATGAAAACTAAGCACATGGTATGCTTTCAGAATCAAGAAAAGGCCTCCTAACTTTTCCCCAAACCTTTCGCCTCCCAGACACATGAAGACTTCATTCCCCAAACTAGTTATGTGCCATGTGCCAATAATACAGAACAATTCTAGTGGCTTCCTAACATTCGATTATTCAAATTGGTTTCCCATGGCAGCACCCGATGGCACAGGACACAGCACTGCACGAGGCAGGCAAAGGCAGCAGGCCATGAGCTGTTGGCCCCTCGGCAGCCCCAACTGGAGCTGTGGGCCAGAGCTGAACAGGGCTGGGGGAGGCCCAGGGGATCTCAGTCCTATGCCCACAGCATCTGACTGGAAAGTGCTGCCGTGGAGCTGGCAAAAGGGAACTGAACTGCAATATTCCTCCAGCTGAGGCTGCTAGCAGAGGCTAAGACCATTTGTGTGGTAAAATTAATGTAACTCACAAGGACTTTAATATCGTATGGATCTTTTCACATCAGCGACTGTAACACAAAGAATATGCAATAAAAATCAAAGTGATATAAGGTTCAGTGTAAAGCGATAAAAAATAGCTTAATATATATTCCTGCTAATGCTGAGCATAATACCAGAATACCGAGGCCACGATGGCTGCTTTTCTTGAAACAAAATCACAGCGTCTGAGCTTCCCTATGACTTTCCATTCTATATTCCATTACCTGCTATGCTATTAACATGCAATAGCATGTTTTCTTACATTACTGCATGGTATACCGGCAGTTAATCATTCTGTGCTTCATGTCAGCTGTTATCTTTCAGGACTCTGACTTTTACTTTTTAGATATAAAAACAGACTGAAAATAAAACCGAAAAAGCGAAAGTCATCTCTTTTCAGTCGGAATAAATATTTCACTTCAGAGCCCAAATAGATAGGGCATGTTCAACCTTGATAAAGCAGAATCTTTTACATGTTTAAGATGATTTTTGTTTTCTAAAGGCATTCTAAAGGTATTTTTGTTTTTTCAGTTACCACAGTTCTGAAACTTGAATTCCTAATGCACAAACAGTAAGGTTCTAGGAGGCACATTAATTGTGCAAATCTAAGTGAAAAATCTACCGAAAATACATACTACATTGAAATAATTAGAAAAAACTAAAGTAGAATTTGTAGTCAATAAGGCAGCAGAAAGGTGAACCCTCCAAATTAAATGCAGGCAAAACTTTGCAGTGACTACTCAATATGTGACTTCTTCAAAGCCCTTTTATCGTGACCAAATTTAAAATAGTGGTACTTATTCAGAATACAAAAGAAATATCTTTATTTCATAACCTTAGATAACTTCCAAAAAGAAAAGTTTAACTTAGAGAACACAGACAGCTAACTTGTCTCACAATTAGTGGTGCACATTGTTAAAAAATAGCAGGTTTTCTTGAGCCAAAGGCAG
The DNA here is from genome assembly GCA_037305975.1 of Chrysolophus pictus. Taxonomy (NCBI): domain Eukaryota; kingdom Metazoa; phylum Chordata; class Aves; order Galliformes; family Phasianidae; genus Chrysolophus; species Chrysolophus pictus. Next base: position 76,037,790 of record CM074577.1, on the reverse strand, counting down.
AAAAACCCTATGGAGCTTCTTTTAAATGCAGAAATATTCTCATGCTACACAAGACAGCCCATACCAGGCAGTAGGCTGGGTTTCCTGGTAATCCTTTCTTCTTTGCCACTCTGCTCAAATAAATGTAACTCTAAATCTCAGGCAAAATGCAATAAAATATTTCTTTGATATCTTTTCAATTGAAACTGCTGTAGCTTGCAGCTTTTGCTTGAGACTTTCCCCTAAAAGCAGCATGTACATGTATCTGTAAAAAATTAAGCAAAAGCATGAACACTGATCTGCAGAACGCACGCACTTCAATCTGCAACACCGTACCCAGAGAAGCAGGAACTGCTTTGCAGACAACTGTAACAGTTGCTAAGGGCTTGGTTGGTTACTGCAGGCCTGAAACTATGCACTGGGAAATAGGCACTGCTCTGCAATCACGGTTGATAATGTAGGAATTATTGCTCCATTTTGTTGAGTTTCAAATATTTCACAGCACAGTGAAGGGATGTAAGAAAATTCTCAGTGAACACAGATTTCATTTGTATCTAAGAAAAATCTTAATTCACTAAGCTGAAACTGATTACTAAATCTGACTCCACGGCTCTGCATGCCTGACTGGAAATTCACAGCCGAGGTACTCAAAGTTGAAAGCAGTAACAAAAAAAAAAAAAAATTACAATATTTATTAAAAAAAAGACATCAGCAGTAAGGGAGAGAATCCTTTGAACAACGTTCTGGGAAATAACAGTTTTCTGAAGTATTAAGTACAAACACCATCGTATTGAAGAAAGAATATCCCATTTAAAAGGGATTTCTCCCACAGATAGAGAGAAGATTAAAATGCTGGATATAGTCTCTGCAATATTACTTCCCCCCTTTTTCCAGAATGTTTCCATCAGTGCACTATCTTTATAAAAACCCACAGGATTCATTTTCTCCCTGATCTGCACTCACTATCTTTTAGAGATAATTCTTAATCATTTTTACAGTTAATATTTAATAGCAGAATGAAAAAGTTCCAAACATCAGTATTACAGCCCATCTTCACTGAATAATGCAAGAAAAATGAGTTGCTCTTAATTTCATTTACTCTCAGATATAAAGCTAAGAAAGCAATTTAATAACCATCTGACACAAATAAACAACAACTTCTCTCTATCATTTCTCATTTCCACAAAACAATAGCTCTGCATAAAAGAATAGCCTACAGAGCTGACTGACCTACTGCAAAGCATCCACTGAGCAGCTGTAATTTGGCTAGTTAAAAAGATTATTGAAGAGCATCACACACAGAATCCAAGCCCTCTAAAAATAAGAAACTGCTTTCTGCCTGTTTTGCAAATGGCATGCAGGACTGCTAATTTACATCTTCCAACAAATTATACGTGGTTAAACAAGCACATCTTTGAGCATTTAATCCTTTCACTGCCACATCCGTGCAGGAATCAATTTCTCAGACAAATTTGTTTATGAATATTTAATATGCTTTAAGGATTATAGCTAATAATGCTAGCTGCTAATGGCAGCTAATGTTTTTGAAAGATACATATCCATCTTGACTGTTTTATTCTATCTGTGCAGGTTTTATTTCTGCAGCCTGAGTTCTCATTCAAACCCTTACATAAAACAGAGAAGCACCAACAGAATAGAGTTGTTGCTACCATAAAAATGTTAATATCTAAGGGTGTAATTATAAAGGTATCATACAGAAAAGCATGCAAATAGATTACTATCAGCCTAGGCATAAAAGCAGTAAGGGAAATATGTTTCATTTCTACTCACCTCGTGTTGTTCAGCGTTTGTCCAAAAAGATCATTTTGTAAAATATTTGGAGGGGATGAGAAAACCCCATGAAAATGAGATAAAACAGAATTGCAGACCTGGCGCAGTGTCTCAAATTGCATTTTCTCTTTCCTTCTATTTTTCTTCACCACCTGTCTTAAAAGTCACCTATTCTGTACACACCATCAAATGCAAACATGCCAATCAAGTTCCATATTTCTCCTGATCTCTGTAAAAACTGTGCCTAAGTGAGCAGGGGCTGATAGTTAATTGTACAGTCATTATTCTTCCAATTCAGTCGTAGAAGATTTAGCACCCGTGCGGCTTTCTCCCGACTGTAGCAAGAATTCTAAACAGCAGCAAGCTTTTTGGGCATTCCCAGCTGAAGTGTGAAGCTGAGCTGCTTTCATGTACACTACTCATATTTCTCTAAGCCTATTAAAAACACGTAGTGAATAGATGCTGTCGTCAGGAGTTTCAGCACATCTGGCTGCCAGCAATAAAATCTCAGAAGTAATAAAAATGAGGACAAGGCATCCTCACACTGCTACTACTGTCTAAGAGGAGGAGGATTTCTGCATCTTCCCCTCCTCCTTTCCTCCTTCCCTCCCCTGTAAAAATGACTAACACCGGTGACTGTGTATGCAAGTCTTATTCTTTTTCTTTTTTTTTTTTAATGTAAAGGCTTTTTTTTTTTCAAACGTACAGCTCAGAAAGACCACTCTGAAAACATTCTTCATATTATAAATAATACGTAGCACTGACACTGTAACAATAGACTCTGTCTCTTCTGAAAAGCTATACTGTACCTTACATGAGATAACAGGCTTTTCACTGCAAATATTTAAATGTAATACCAATTCATGGCTGAGACAAACAGTACACATCCCACACCTAACTGCTCTGCAAGGTCCTGTACTGAAACATCAAGTCCAAAACTTGAAAAATCACCAGAAGGAATATCTGCATTGCTATCTATCTTTCTATCTGTAATAAGTCATCAGCACCTTTTAAAAGTGTATTGCACAGAATCAACCATGATAGAACTAGCAAAATCAATCACGTCCCTGGGTGCTTCATGCCTGCCTACTCCCAGGAAAACTCTCCACTGTTTTAGAAGCCTCTGCCTTCAGTGGACGTACAGGATAGAAAGTTAAACAGCTTTTAATAGAGGACAGTAGCAAAATTCTGCCACACAACGTGCATGGTGAAAACCCCTGAAAGTACAGAAAATAAGTATCCCTGACTACAAAGCCTATTTTTCCTCTTTTCTTTCCATACGTGTGCCAGATTAGACGATAACATTACGTAACAATACAGAATATATTCTACCATCAAATTGAAAAATAACAATTGAAAAGATTTCCCTTAAAAAAATCTCAGCTATGCACAGCTTTTAACAACTGAACACTAATTACAAAATTTCCAAATAAACCAACAGAAAATGAGGATCATTACAAAAGTTCTTCAGTGAAAGCAATTTTAATCCTGGTAGATAGAAGAATAAGCAACCTTCCAGTTAATTAAAGTGTTCTTTTGATGTGCTCAGAAGGGAGTACTCATCCAGGCTTCTTTGGCCAGAAGAATGGCAGCTTCAGCTCCAATTTTCAAGGAAAAAGAAATAGAAGAAAAAAAGAAACAGGAACAAATTCAACTACAGGCCTTTCTGAAAGGGATATTCCTGTCAACACCTTTTTTGACGTGTCAAAAAAGAACAGAGAAAATATTAACTAACAGAATTACTCCCAAATATTTCTATTTTTGCACAAAAATCTACCAAGTATTACACAAAACAATTTTTAATATCTGCATTTATTCCTATTGCATACTGGAAACATTTCTATTTGAGAAATGTAGTTACATTGTCTTGTTAAAATCACTAAGATACCTGTATAGAAAATTGTTGACTTTCTAGAGTAGGAACTAATGATTTTATTTATGGCTACTGTGGTATACTAAAATGAAAACGTAGCAGTTGATAACCACCTTGTCCATATTACAAGGAAACTCTTGTTTGTAATATAGGAAATTTTGCCTTTACGTAATTGCATCTGAATGACAACATTTACAAATCTGCTGCAAGAAACGGAATCATCTTGCTACAAATGATTCAGGTTATTCAAGTAATTATTAGCTGCATACGCACTATATAACAGAATGGAGTCAGTGCTGACCATGCAGTAACTACAAGACCAATATTTTAACATGTGCTTCAATTTTTTGTGTGACTTGTGCATGGTCAAAATTTTCTTGTAGTTGCAAACAAGTCCCAGATATTTGACTTTCACCTGTGTCTTCATTTTCAGTTACTGAAGTATTTCAGAGACTTTTCACAGAGTCACTTAATCGTAGCAGTTAAAGGGAACTATGGGGATAATCCAGTCCAACCCCCCTCATAGAGCAGTTCCCTACAGCAGAGAGTGTCCAGGAGGGTTTTGAATATCTCCAGAGGGGGACACCACAGCATCTCCTGGCAGCCTGTTCCAATGCTCTGTCACCCTCTCAGTAAAGACGTTTCTATGCAACTTCCAGTTTCAACTCTTTGCCCCTTATCCCATTGCTCCACAACACTGAAAAGAGCTCCATCCATTTGGCTCCCACCCATTAGATATTTATGAACAGTTATGAGATCCCCTTTCAGCTTCCCTCCTGCAGGCTGAACAGCGCCAGGTCTTTCAGCCTTTCCCCATACAGGAGATGCTCCAGGCCCCTCATTATCTTTGTGCCCCCCTGCTGGACTCCCTCTGAGAGAAGAACCCTGTCTTTTTTTAAACTGAGGAGCCCAGAACTGGCCAGTATTCCAGACGTGGCCTCAATAGGGCAGAGTAAAGTGGGATGATCACCTCCCTTGACCTGCAAACCATATCTTTTTAATGCATCCAATACAGAAGTCGCAGTATACCATCTGTAAAACTGTATCAAAGCTACTGAGAGATAGGATATATATTTAAAATTTCTCAGTTTTTCATTTTATTCTGAGTAAGGAATCAATAGCACTTACTCAAGCAAGGATATTGGTTAATTCAAAAAAAAAAAAAGTAAAGGGATAAATTTTTAATGGCATATGCTCCATAGTTGCAAACAGAAGAAAACTCAACTATAATGATGTGGGCTTTTTGAACAAATACATTTTTGTACACCTGTAATTTTCAATCAAAACTGAACTTACTGTCAAATAGATATAGATATCTATTTTTTTAACATCAAAACATAAATATGCTACAGAAAAATAAACAGAAATTCCTTTCTTGATCTTTCTTTTGCTCTCACAGAGGTCCTTTTGGCCAAAAGATAATTCCTTCCCACATTTATTATATTCACTTTGTAAGGTAGAGACTTACTAAACTCTCTTCTTAGAGAGAATGTAATTGTTTGGGCCAAGAAGAAAGAAGAAAGCATTTGGCATAACAAGAACAGATAGGAGGGGACAGTATAAAGGAGAATGAGCAAAGTGGGTTGTTCCCTCTGAAACACACATCTTTTCAGAACCAGAATGGAACTGACAAACAAAAGAAGTCACGGAACCACTTATACCATTTATGTCCTGCACGCTAATAAAGTTGGAGAATAAACCAGTGCCAGCACTAATTACCTTATTCCAACCCTGCTACTGATCCTGAAATGTTTCAGCATTTTTTGTATTGGGATATTTTCCCATGGTGAAGGGCAGAGTGATTTAGGCTCATTTTTGAAAAATTGTATCCTCAGCACTCTCATGTTGAAAGCTTTGTGTAAGAATTCTGGGAAAGGCAGCAATATTTTTTTCCCATTTGATATTTAACTTCCTTTCTACTTGAGATCTCCTTTTCACTTCTTCAGGTCAGGCATTCTGAAACTCCAATACATACACTGAAAAAAAAATAGGTCCGACATCAAAAAGCTGATTTTTTTTTTTTTTTTTAAAGCAGTCTCTGTTCTGTACTTCTACATGCAAAAGGTAAACAAAACATTAGGGTTTGTCATTCTGCCCTTTCCTAACATTTGGGGACACTTATGTACACACACTCCTGCCAATCATAGTTAAATAGTAATAAATTTCATTTCTACATCATTTTTAAAAAGAATTTCATAGCTATGAGAAGAAAATGCTTTAAGGATTTTGTTCCTGTAAAGAACAGGAAAAACAAGTCTAAGATAGTCTACAAGTCTACTTGATTGAAATGGCCCATTTCAAAATGAAAAGGAAAGCCTGGGAAAGGCTCATTTTATTCATAAAGCCGGCTCCACTCAGATTCATACAAATACTTTACTTCTTTAGCCAAGCTGAAACTTTATAAACACTCTCCAGCTACAAACAGGAAGAAAAGTTCTTTCAGAAGGTTCCCAAGTATGCATGGCTATTTTTCAACTTACAAAAAAATTTATAGTTCAAATATAAGATTAATCTTACTCTTGATGCTAGAATTCAGAAAGCTCTTAAGTTAAATCTATTATACAAAGAAAGTTGACAATATGTACAAATGCATCATCTTGAACATTACTAATAGGCATCATTTCTTCATGACAGCCACACAGAAAACCATTTCAAATAAAGTTGTAGATTAAGCAAGTTGAAGACATGCAAACTCATTAAAATAAGACTTCATGAGGAATGTAAAATCATACTCTGACAAAAGATATTATGAAATACAATTTTGAATAATTTCCCTTCTTTTTTACTAGATATGGCTTGATTCCATCACTTATTTTGAGTTTGGGAGTTACCATTTTTTTAATGTACTGTAAGTCAAACATCCATTTTTTTTCATCTAGACACTAATAAAACTGGGTAACTAATAATACATAAATCACTATGTTGCATATGTCATTGCTCTCTTATCTTCCCTAAAGAAACATCTAAATACTTCAAAAATTTGGACCATTTTCACTGTGACAGAAAAAAACACCTGAACAAACACTTTTCAAACAGTAAGTCAAAAAGGGTGGCTTGCACATTGCCCATTGTTATATTATTATTGTTAGTACTTTAATAAATACTAGTTTGGGGTCAGATTAGCAAACCAGTGCTCCAAAATTGGATGATTTTTAAAAACTAACTTAATTCAGTATTAGAACGGACATTTCACTCAGCTACTGAAAATAAAATGCAGTCAGACTTTCTTTAGGTGTAAAGCACACATCAGTGTGCAAAGGTTCAGCTTCACATGAGAGTTTTTCAGGTACTAAGACAAAATCACCAATGGAAATTTAAACACACGTGCACAGAAATCATAGAAGCAGTACTCTGAGTATTTAAGATTATAAATAGTAAAGAGAGGGATGTAGATAAAGCCCCAATCCCAAAAGGATAAAACTACCTAAATCCAGGCTGCAGGGAAGCATCAGTCTCTGCTCAAGAGTCCCAATAATGAATCCACTTCTTGAGCTGGTGCGTGAGCAGCCATTCAAAACAAACCCTTCTTTTTATTACAGGAAGTCCGGCAGTTAGAACAATGTCTGGGAACACAGAAAACCGAGTCCCAACTTTCTCTTCTACCTTCCTCAGATATGCCCAGCAAGTCCACATCAACATCCCCTTGGTTAATCCAAATGGAATCTACTTTTGCCGTTGAGGCAGTTCTCCTTCCCATAAAACAATTAAATATTCAAAGAACTATTTAATTCACTGAGTTAAACATTTATTGAGAATGGAAAAGTGATACTGATTTTATTCCCTGGTAGTCAGGTCACAGGTCTAAGATGGAAGATATGGAAATTCCAGCTAAGACACCAAACCTCATCACAAAAAATATCCAGTAACAATTACAGTAATGTCAGCAAATGTATGTTCATCTGAGTATCCAACCATTAAAACTCATAGGTTTTTCTTGTTTGCGTTTTTATCGCAATATCTTTCACATTTCTTTATTTCCATATTCGTATAATTCTTTTCAGTGTCCTTCTTTCCAAAAACAGTTCTTCATCTTCCTCCCATTTCTCCATATAATAATAATCTATCCTCTCCATTTAGCCTAAGTTACAAGTTTTAAACCCAAAGATAGAAGATTCTGAAAGCTGGGTATTTTGTCTGCTTTTTCTATCTGTATCATCATCCATTGTCATGATTGAGGATAATTGTTAATTTCAGCCAAACTGGAAAAAGAGATATAAATATTAAAATACTTAAATTTCACAAGTTGTGTGAAAATCAGCATCATTGTAGAAGGAGAAAGACCCAATTAATCTCAACACGGACAGACTCCAAAGAAAGTTCATGAGTGTAGACTACATCAGCCCAAAAGGCCAAGTCTTGACATATAATTCTAGATAAGCCTTGCACTTCCTAAGCAGAAAAGTGCCAACTGCCCCTAATTCATCTGCTGAAGTTCTGCTTCTTTCCCTATATCTCCTCATAACCGAAATAGAAGACTGGATTAGTCATGATCTACTGATTAGTATGGCTTTTAAAACTTTCTAAACTTTTTAAACCATGACACATGGCTTTACCTATATACTCGGTATAATTTCAGTGTTAAAAAAATCTACATTTTTGGAAACTCAGATAACACAATGTTAATTCTGATTTTGCTCCTTATTTGCAGATAGTAGGAAATGTGCCATATGTTCAGCTGGGAAATCCTGCTGTTAGGCCCAGCGTGGACACATCCTAACTGGCACTGACCACACCAACTGTGCATTTCAAGATGAGTAAGATAGAAAAAATAAACAAACAAACTGGACAAATATGAAATTTATTCATGGTTATAGACTCTAGCACAACAGTTCTTCTTCAAGTCAGTGGACTCTGAACCAGTCATCCCTTTCATAACAATTATCTTAAAGCTATTTTTAACAGGAGTAAATTTCATTTATTGGTTAATTTTCTCAATATAGATTATGGCTTCAAAAACCTCTCCATGGAATTCTCTTTAATACATTAGCTGAGAGACAATATGGGAAATTTTAAATATGATAAAACATAGAATAGCTGAAAATAATTACACAAAATGTTTAATTTTAATTATTTCTCATATCTCTGTCCTTCTCACTCTTCTGAAGATTACACAATATATACAACTTGCACAGTGAAACCAAAAGCTTCTATTGCTAGGGCACTTCATAAAATACAGAAGAAAGCAGCTTACAGGCCCTTGTATCTAGTCCTGTTGCTGTAACTTCATATCCTGGTTTCAGCTGGGACAGACATTTTCTTTATAGTGTCTGGTATAATGGTATGTTTTGGATTCAGGAAAAAACCAATGCTGATCACACACTGATGCTTTAGTTGTTGCTGAGCAGGGCTGTACAGAGCCAGGGACATTTCAGTTTCTCGGCTTCTTGCAGTGCCCTGCCAGCAAGGGGGCTGGCTGGAATAGGGCACTGGGAGGGGACATAACCAGAACAGCTGACCTAAAGTGGCCAAAGAGATACTCCATACCACATGACATCATGTGAAAAACTATAAAACCAAGGGAAACTGGCCAGGGGGGCTGCTGCTGCTCAGAGACAGGATGGGCATCAGCCAGCAGATGGTGACCAATTGCTCTATATATCACTTGTTTTGTGTATATATATATATATATATATACACACACACACACACATATACATATATATGTAACTCTCATTTCTGTTATTTCTCTTTCTCTTTTCTGTCTTAGAAAATAGTTTTTATCTCAGCCTATGAGTTCTACCTTTTTTTTTCTGATTCTCTCCTGCATCCCACTGGGAGCGGGGGAGTGAGCAAAAGGGTGTGTGGTGTTCAGCTGTCTGTCACGTTAAACCACAACGCATCACTGTCTTATTTCTGATTCACACCTGAGAAGGAGAAAAACGTGAAAATTGCGAATGCTAAAATCCTAATGCCAGAGTCATTTTATGTCTGCAAGGCAACTGAAAACAGAGGACAGAGGGAAAGAGTTTGTAATCAGCATCAGCAGTTTTCCTAATACCCTAAACAACATATATTTAAAAATGTTTACTGGAGACCAAGTGAATTCAATCAGAAAGAACAAGCCACTTTCTCAAATGATTGCAGAACTCAGGACAGGTATAGATCATATTGGTAAAAGTGGCAAATATTTACAATGTAGTGCATTTTTAAAAATAAATATTAGTTAGTTCTTTTTGTTTCTACAGTGATCTATCCTTTGCTCTAATTTAAGCAAATTTAGAACAAACAGTCCCTATGTGAATATGAACTAACTAATATTATATATATAAGTCACTAATATTAGGTGTATATATAAGTAAAGTACATGGGAGTATTTATTCTCCAATAGTATTCCGATTGCATCTTCCAATGTGCATCCATCATTAGATAATGTCAAAATAGAAGTATTTGAGTTTCAGGATGGGTTTGCAAGGGCATCTGATCATTTGTTGTTTTAAGTATCATATATACTGGATTAAATAAAGCTGTTTCTAAATAAAAGAGATTTTACCTCTACTTTTCAACATCAACAAAACAAAAAAATTCAGCAGTATGCTGTTACATCACAAGGTGTAACTTCATATTATTTTGGATTCCAGAATCTTGACAACAATATTATACATTTAGTGACATTCAAAAAAATATTTTAGAATCACAGAATAGTTTGGGTTGAATGGGACCTTTAAGATCACCTAGTTCCAACCCCCCTGCCATAGTCAGGGACACCTCCCTGTAGACCAGGCTGCTCAAAGCCCCACCCAGCCTGGCCTTGAATGCTTCCAGGAGGGGGCATCCACAACCTCAGTGGGCAGCCTGTTCCAGTGTCTCATTGCCCTCAAAGTAAAGAATTTCTTCCTAATATCTAGTCTGAATCTGCCCTCTTCCAGTTTAAAGTCATTTCCTCTAATCCTGTCGCTACATGCCCTTATAGAAAGTCCCTCCCCAGCTTCCATATAGGCCCCCTTCAGGTACTGGAATGCTGCTATAAGGTCACCTTGAAGCTTTCTCTTCTCCAGGCTTAAGAGCCCCAACTCTGAACTGTCAGTTCTGAAAACTAAGTTTTAAGTATGTTGTATGCCAATTAAACACTGATTTATTCCTTTTAAATACAGATGCCTATGTGCCATGTTTTTCTTCCTGTATAATAAGCTGAGAAAAAGAGGAACAAGTAAAGAAACAATTCATATGACTAAAAATTGTGAGTGTCCCAAAAAGGTTTAATGAAGCATTCTTATGCTTGTATAAGTACCTTATTTAGGAGGTATTAATATAGCCTATTGCATTTCTATGACTGCATTTCTATTGCCAAATCTAAGAACACTTTCAAACACGTGCCTTGACTGTGTTCAGATACCAAGTCAGAAAGAAAATCCAGGTTACATATACTTTCCATTTTTCTTTCCCAGCTCATTGCTCATAATTCATGAATTTAATGGATCTGCGTGTTTTCAAGCAATATTCTTATTGATCACAGAGCTCCTATATTAAAAAAAAGTTACCCTAAAATCTAGGAGTGCATGTTTTTTGACTCATTGCCCTGGCCAAGGTCAAAATTAACACTAAAGAAAAAAAAAGTAAAAAGCTGCTGGGGCAGAAACTTCATTTGGCAAACAGAAAAAGAAACCTACCTATTTGTCTAATAAATAAATACTTTTTCAACCTTAATGATTCTACTTTGTACCAAAATAACTCATTCATATTGTTAATTTTGTTTCATGTCTGTAGAACTGGAAGTCTTCCTACAGAAAGAATGCATCTGTTTTTCTCCATAAAAGAATGCCTATTAATTCTGGCTCTTGGAATGAACCTATAATCAGTTCCCCACTTCATTCAGTGTCTGACAGTTTACTGAAATAGCTATGTATGTTAAGCTTTTAATATGAATAAACGCATTTGTGCATATTCAGATTTGTACTATAAAATATAGTATCGCAAAATCATAGAATGGGTTGGAAGGGACCTTAAGGATCATCTGCGTAGTTCCAAGCCCTCTGCCACAGGCAGGGACACCTGCCTCTCATTCATGTTGCTGAAAGCCCCATCTGACCTGGCCCTGAACATCTCCAGGGATGGGGCACACACAGCTTCTCCAAGCAAGAGAAGAATATATATATAATATTTTTTAAAGTGTTAAATGAATGTTATAAAGATAGAAGAATCGAGTAATGAGAGTTAGAAAAGCTCTAACTGAAAGTTAATTTTCTTCCCTAAAGAAATAGCTGACTTACCTGGCAGAAACAGTAAGCCATCGTATTCTGGCTGAATAAGCAGAGGAGTAAATGTAAAACCCATTCACACAGCAAGCAATATATGCAGTAGATGCTGCACCTTGCAGAATGCATGCTTTAAAGTAGTATATTTCACACAATTTAACCTTCACCTGACTCTCAATCAATTGCTATTTTTTTGAACCTCATTACAGTACATGAATCCTGCTTTATGCCTCATTTGCAGTTCTGGATGGTTCACCAGTGAGGTGTATCTCACTAGGCGAGAGGTACTGGCCTAGAACAAAGATGTGATTGATTTTTGAAACAATGCCTCTATGCTGCTGAAAACTTCATCTGCTCCAAAAAAACATTTCTATTCCTCACTTTCATCAGAAATTCTCACTTTTCACTTTTCAAAAAACAAAAGGTGATTTAAAATAATACTAGCAAAATTTTATACGTGGTCAGTAATGTAAGATTTTTAAAATAGAAGCCAAAAACACATGCATTAAAAGTTTTCAGACATTTTACTTTTCACATCAGCATGACTTAAGCAAGGTGAAAGTTCATTTCCTCAGATGGTTACCACTTACATCCATTACACTCCAAATTCTACCAATTCAAAAAGGACAAGATTAGCACAAAACAGACAGCAAAAATTATATCCTACAACAGAATGTTGATGATTCCCAACAACGTAAAAGCACATCGTGTAGTAACTAAGTCAATATAAGCATTCATGTAAATAGACAGAAAACCAGCAGGAATAATATCTTCTTTGTGAAGTAAATACTTATCATCATCCCCTTTGGATGAAATCTTTACACAAATACTTTTTTGGTGAGCAACTTGATCATAAAACTCCTTCTGACAAAAAGAAAAAAACAGTTATGTTCATCTTCATGGCATGGCCATGTTGGCTCTCATTTCATGTGAAACTGGAGTTTAATTTTATACATTCAATAGTCATCTAAACAATATCATACAAAATTTATTGCAGAATCCCTGCTTTCAGATGACTGATTTGGACCCTTAAGGGCCTCCAAACTTGTGATGTATGTATGAGTATCCAGGTGATCTGTGATAAACAAGTACATGTAAACTACAAGTTAGGTCATTCTCTAAAGGACAGAAAGATTAGCCTTCTTGTATTCTGAAGCAGGAGCTAAGAGAACACAAGTATGCAGTGAATTGTTTATTAATTTCCGCTGTAATTTAATGCACTGGATAAAAGCTGGAGCATTCCATATCTTGGGAACCAGTTCAGAGAGACTAATTTATTTTCCTTCCGTGTCATTATAATAATTATGGTGTCCTCGGTTGCTCCTATCTTCAGCTGACTGGAATACCAGAAGAATATTTTCCTAATGATCACACACCTCTGGAATTCATTTTCTTTGACACTATCATACAGCCTTTGTTTTAGAAGTGTTAAGGCATAGTGTAAATATTTTAATTAGGAAAGACATCGGCTTAATGCTTGAGTTTTATGCTAGAGGAGTAATGGTAGTGCTGGCCATTACATTAAGAGCTTTGGGGAGAGTGTAAATTAATTTTATAATTTATTGTTTTCATAACTACTAAGCTTCATAATACTTGGTGATCACTATGGTACAAATTTCCAAATAAATCTCAGTTTCACAGAGTAAAAATGCTTCCAATAGAATAACCCACATGCTACATAGAGCACAAAATCTAAAATGCTTGTCTTGAGGGACATCTCCTGGTTTATTCAGCTTCCCCAAGATTAACTTTGATCTGACAGCTTCTGTGAATAACTAAAAATGTGTTGCAGGCTTTCAACTCTTACAAATGCCCTTAATTACTTGGAAGAAGATTAAGAAGTATATAAGAATGAACTGTCACCATATATTCCAGTGCATCAGTCAGTATGGCAAAGTAGCCCATCGTCATCCAAATCAATTTTGTTGAGGAGAAATGCTGCTAGCCCTGGCCTCAATATCCAAATCTCCATCATCTGTTTTAAGAGTATCACCTACAAGATATTCCTCTTTTTTTCCATTCTTTCACTGACATATTCCTTTCTTCCTTCTTACTCTGTTTCTCAGAGGCTTTATAAATGATATTCTCATTTGGAGAAGAATCTCTGCATCAAAAAAATCCTGCCAAGTAACTTTTGAATTGCTTTTTCTTTCAGTTCTCCTTTATTCAAAGATCCAAGTCCATTCTTCAAATCTGCATATATGTTTTCTAAATGAAAATAAATATTCTAATCAACACATTTACTTGAACATGACACAGGAATCACCCAAAAATACATATTGTTTTTAAAAACTGAAAACTCAAGTTAAATTTGTTTTGTTTCAAGAGTTGTTTTTCATGCTATTTTCTCTTAAGGAATTATTCAGGAAGATAAATAATTAGAGGTCCATTTCAGGGGAAAAAAAAAAAAAAAGCAATTATCTCAGAATCATGAGGAGGTGAAATGGTTGAATTAACCGCTGACTTGCTGACTCGTTGAAATTCAAGAGTTGAGGTTATTAAATTAATTGTGATTCCTCTTCTAGCTTAGAATATTTCTCACAGTTCTAACTGAAGCATGAAGACACAACTAAGGAAGGCCCATTTTTTACACCCCAGGATGTGATGCCAGAGTCAAAAAGGTTTAATTACAATTATTCTACTCCTGGGGGGGGGGGGAAGACTTTTGTGCGCTGATTTGGAATCTAATGACTTGCTTAAGCTTTCCACTTTATTTGCCACTACAAAGAAATTCAGATGCATTCCAGTTAAATCTCATTGGCTTCAGTGACTCTTTTCTTTTTTACTGAAATGAAGCATTGTGGAAGTCTTTCACTTACAGTTCAACTACAGATTTTTGCTAAGTCATTACAAAAAAAAAAAAAAAAAAACTTGCAGCTAAAATGTAAAGCATTCTATCAAAATACTACTATAAGGGCTGTTCCTGCTGTTTTCTTTTTGCTCAAGAACATGGGTTTTCTGCAAAAAGTTTATGTTTTATCCTACTGGCAAACTGCATAACAAAAACTTACTTGGCAGATAAACTACATATAGGGACCCACTCAAGCACGTAGAATCAGCTCACAGAACACTGAACCAGAAATTGGGAAAACTGGAGCAACTTAAACATGCTGTTACTATATGAACATGATCCTGAGCTCCCCAGTAACACCTCCTGGGAGCCCAGTCCTGCAGAAATGGACGCTTTTTGATGTCACCTTCTGAAATACCAGCGCATGGCTGCAGGGCACAGAGCTGCACAGAGCGGGGATGTCAGAGCATATTCTGAGTATTAAGTCACATAAACACAACCCACTGCATCTCATACGCTGGTATTACCTTGGAACTTATAACTGCACTTTTCAGTTGAAAGTTACCGACCTCAGATAATCTACATTTTCTACTGAACTTGAAATGATATTGCACTGCACTAGTTTGCTGGTACGGGTAACTGCTTACTTATAATGGGAACAGTTCCTTCAAGTTAGTAGAGACTACAGCGAGGTTTGTTTTCACATAAAGGCATAAAATTAAGAATTCTCAAAGTCTGGGAGAGTTTGTTCACTTACATTACTACAGATCTGAAAAAAGACTTAAGAATTTCTGGCGATTGAGGAAGAGAGGTGAGCTAGAGCTAGGGGAAAGGAAAATAACTGGATTGGAGAAAAGATCTGTTTTTCAGTGAAGGAATAGCAGAAGTTTATCACTTCTAATGTCTAGCCAGAGTTTGGTTAAGAACTCAGACCAGTGAGAAAGAGATGAAGAAAAGAAAATGAACAAATAATAAAAACCAATGCTCTAGAGTGGACAAAGAGACAAACAAGGATATGACTTGAAGAAGGAGCAGAAACAGACACAGAATAATCGTGTTAAAGACAAGACAGAAAACAAAATAGTAGCTTTTAATGACATAATATTTAATTATGAAAACACAGCTACTCTAGTCCTATTATGCTACATTCACTTTTCAGGTCTTGCTTTTTTTTCTCAAACGTGATTTAATCAAATAGGTTTATATTTACTAAAACTATTAATCTTGCCATTTGCTTGTAATTTATCTTTTACATTGTGCTACTGAAGTGATTGCTTTATTATTTGTGTCTTCTGGAGGCACAAAGGAAGAGCCAAAGAATTAGTGCCAGTAACAATTACTCATTCTCATTTTTCACTTTAATTCAGCCCATACAGCCATGGCAAAAAGTAAGAAAAGAAAAGATCATTCACTGAATGCACTCCTGCAGATTCCAGAGGGACTGTGCCACCAGAAGTGACAAACTTAAGTGTGCAGAGTATTTTATTAAATATTAGCCTTTTCACTCAGCCGCACTACACAGATGTAACTAATTCACCTTTCCACACCATTTTTTTAAAGATGAAATTCAAACAATATCTGTTATTTGCATTGCTAAAGAGAAATTAGATTCCAAAGGAAAGAGCACAGCACAACTAAGGATTGTGTACACACACTGAGCTCAGACATTCATGTTTGCGCAAGGTCAACAAAACAGCAGTTTGAAAAGATATGCTCAACCCCAAAAGGTATCAGCTTCATTAATTAAAAATCAAAAATACTATTTCCCTGATTTTTTTCTGATATTGCTTTCTTTTAGGATCAGTGTAGCTAAAACCAAAACTGCATTTAATTCCGTAACTGTTAGCTGATGTTAACATTTAATAAAAATGTTCAATATTCTGATACAGCTGAGACCTGTGCTTATATACTTAGATTGTGCATAGTCTTCTAGCACTGCTGAAGACATAGCTATACTGTACAATAATAATGCAACAGAAGGCCAAAATCCACTTCAAAGATACCAAGAATCAGCACGAATATCAAGACTTCTCTAAGCTCATTCAGCACGAGTGAGAAAAGTCGAGAGATGTATTGCTAGACTTCCATGCAACAAAGACACAAAATTAAGAAAAAAATAACAAAAGTAAAACACAAATATTATGTTACAATGGAATTATTTTTCTAAAGTTACTCTACATTTTGTGAAATTGTGAAAATGAAAATCCTTGAAATCAACAGAAAATTGAGAGAATGGTTACAGTTGAGTTCATATTTTCAAAATGGAATTCTTTCTCTATTATGTATTTAATTAACACACTCTTTAATGGTGAAGAGAAAATCAGCAAACTGTTTATTAAGGTAGGCTTGACTTGCTACTGTTAAGGGACTTTCTTTTTTCTCTTCAGCAAACAAGTAAGCTTTCCCCAAGAAAAGAATACCAAAGTGGTCCCATTGCTAAGAGGCTTGTGAGCGCTCCTGCAACTCAGTACAGATTCTACAGCTACAGAAAGAAGGCTAGTGTTTAGGAAAAAAAGTTTTATATATACATATTTAATTCAGCAACATCAGAAACAGTTTACCACAACTCAGTAGTTGTCTTGGTACTTTAGAGGAAAGAAAATTGGAAGAGGGGAAGGAAAACAGAGAGGAGGGAGAGCAAGTGCAAGGATTAAGTTTCAAAAAACACACAGCAGTCACAGTGCTGCTGCACATGCCTTGAATGTTTTACTAGCATTGAAATTAGTTATGTTAGCGGGAAACCCACAAAACCAAGGTTCTGAGACAAACAGAACTGTACAGTTTCAGTTCTCTGATGAAGGACAGTTCTGCAAAGGTAATGGTGAGAGACAAAAGATGCCTCTCTTTTCCAGCGCTAGCTAGGGGAGCATGTAGATGCTAAAGGCCATTGCAGCAATAACAGGTAGAAACATAGCACACCTGCTATATGTAAGCCGGGATATTAACTAATAATGTCAATACTCTTCAGGAACTTCTTACACAAACTCTGCATGCAGGCATTAAGGACAGTACCAAACTCCTCCATCACCCTCAAGAAGGAGGTTATAAGAGAGAAGGTCCCTCACTACAGGAAAGACATTGAGGCCCTGGAGCGTGTTCAGAAAAGGGCAACAAAGTGTGAAGGCCTGTGAAACAGGCTGTGAAACAAAGGCTGTGAGAAGCGGCTGAGGGAGCTGGGATTGTTCAGTCTGGAGAAGAGGAGGCTCAGAGCCTCCAGGAACAGGACATCAACCACATCACTGGGTAATCTGTTGCAGCCTCACTACCCTCACTGTAAAAGACTTTATCAAATATTCTTGATTTCCACAGCCCTGAGTAAAGACTTAACGAATTTTTTTAAGTCAACTGGGCTATACAGTTATGTACTCAGAAACAATCAAAATCAGAGGCTGCTCTACAGTGCTGTATCCTAAGTGTTTAGGTGACAGAAAAAAATTGTGACAATCAGGAAATGCCATTTTTCAGTCTGATTAAAAGAAATGTGGCTGACTTAACGTTATACTGTCATGTTTTAAATTGCAATAATCTAATGTCATTCATGTTCTCAGTATCAACCACTCACAATTCAGTAATTAGTGAAGAGCTATTTGTAAAAGACACATGAAAGAGATGTACGTGAATTCTCATTATTTAATGTCTGCTGCCCTTTACAGTTTCTCAGCTAGCTTATGCCTGCTTCTTCCTCTCTCTTCTTCTTCCCTCTCATTTTGGTCTCTTTTTTCTCTCTGTTCACACCTTGGCATCCAAACTGCGGTCCCAAGTGACAGACTCCAGGCTGCCAGCTCATTCTGGCACTCTCTCCAAGAACGGAAGCAAAGGGACACTGGATCATTTCCATTTCACTGCCACTGGTAATGCAATAGGAAAAAAATCCCGTATATGTCAGACACACATGTATATATTCTATTAAAAATATATATGCAAAAACCTGCATCTCAAAATCCAAGTGGTTTCAACAACCTGGTTTGCAGTTCTCACTCAGAATAAAATACTTCCTCAACCCATTACAGTTAGTGGAAAACACAGTATTTTTTCTTTTCTGAGAATAAACAATTGAGAAAATAGAAAATGAAACCTCAAAACAAATATGTATTTTTGAAAGGAGAAGGGAAAAGGAGGGAAGAAGGATGTATTTTATCTGCCTGCTGGCCTGGAAAATGGATGCTGCTGTTGTGCAACTCTGCAGCTGCTCACTCTCTCAATTTGTTGTTTTCATTCTGTTTTTTATGATTTAATCTCATATCCTTACAGTTAATCTGAAGAGGGTTCAGGCAGCTTTATTCACGAGTCTTGCACCAAATCATGACCTTGCAGATACCAGGAACTAACTCATTTTTTTATATGGCTCAGATAGAAGCAGAAAAATAAACTGACTCATGAAACATGCAAACAAATTTTCTTTCAATATTTTCAAAATTTTTTGCAAAATATTTTTGCAAAATATTGAAAAATATTTTTGAGGAGATCTTATCTTTCAGTAACGGAATGAATGAAAAAATATAGGAGATGAGAAAGAGTTGCATCATCATAACCTTGCAGTAGGAAGATGCATGATTTCCAACTTCAGGAGAGCTATCAAAGGATTGTGAATAGCTAGATATATACAAAAGAGGTTCATGTATGAATCAACATGTCTGGAATGTCACAAAAGATTTAAGATTTAAACCACTGATGTCAGATCTGAAAAATGACTAAAATAGCATTAAAACTCATTTTATCAAGGGCAAAAATAAAAAATTATTGTGCAACTCAAACATGTTGACGTCACCTGAAGATCTAATAGTTCAGACAAAGAGAATGACACAATAAAAAGCTTTAGATCAGCATTAAGGTTTCCTGTTCCCCAGCTTTTATTAGCAGGATGTTATACACAGTTTAATAGGACATTACAAACACTTGCTTTGGCTTAAGCAGAGGAATGAAATCAGCCATTTCGCTGACTAATAGCATGCTACAAAATGACTGAAAGAAGAATATGCCTTTTCAGACCATTCTTTTGCTATAAAGGAAACCAAACTTACTGAATGATAGGTAGTATAGGTCTTGAGAACAACAGAGTACATGAATGCTTTTGCTTAAAATGAAATAAAAAGGGCCTTTTTGTGTAATCCAGAATTAATGTGAAATTGGATCACACAAATCAAAGAACTGCAGTGCATACAGCCATAAATGCACCATCTGTGCACAGCAGACCTCAGAACGGAACTTCTGAGTCTATGGATTATATGGAGTAATATTTTGCATTTCTTTGATTCATATCATTTGGTATGGTTTCCAGGGTCTAGCATTATACTACATCAGAATCCAAACTCAGCTCACAAGGTTAAGTCTATGAAAACCACTACATATGGTTACTTCTTAACCGCCCTTAGCATAAAATCTCCATGCAATTCAAATTATGTCAGTGTCACCTCAAACAACATCAAATATGATACAGCTAAGTAAGTAAATTAACACTATGCCTGCTGCCACTGCCTTCTCCATAGATTCACTGCATAGAAAGTAGTAAAAACACTGTAAGGTAGATTATAAATACTGGATATGGTGTAGAAAAAAAATTTAATAATGGGAAACTGTTCTGCGGGTGTGAAGTACAACCTGCTGCTGAATCGTTTATGACTTCTCTTTTCCTCTGCAGTACATCCAATATAAGAAAAACATCCTTGGAGAATGTGCAATCTGAAATCATTCCAGCTTTCTTTAAGGCAACAAATTCCAGATCAATCAAAGAGAATCTACATTCAAGTATCTACGTGTCTGAGCAGTTTAGGATCTATCAATTGTAAACTCTTTGAAAGGGTAGTTAACAGCAGGACGAGCGGAAATGGTTTTAAGTTGAGGGAGGGAAGATTTAGGTTGGATGTCAGGGGAAGTTCTTTACAGAGAGAGTGGTGAGGTACTGGAACAGGCTGCCCAGAGAGGTTGTGGATGCCCCGTCCCTGGAGGTGTTCAAGGCCAGATTGGATGGGCCCTGGGCAGCCTGGTCTAGTATTAGATGTGGAGGTTGGTGGCCCGGCATGTGGCAGGGAGGTTGGAGCTTCATGATCCTTGAGGTCCCTTCCAACCCTGGCCATTCTGTGATTCTGTGATTCTGAGAATGAACAGTGCCTTTTACTCCGTGACGAAGTTCTCTCCAGATGACCAACTGTACTGGTTTTGGCTGGAATAATTTTTTTCATAGTAGCTCATATGGTGATGTATTTTGGATTTGTGCCCAGAATAGCACTGATAACACATTGCTATTTTAGCTGTTGCTGTGTAGCACTTGCACCACACTAGGGACTTTTCAGTTTCTTACGCTGCCCAGCTAGCGAGTAGGAAGTGGAAGGGCACAAGAAGCCAAGAGGGGACAGAACCAAGACAGCTGACCCAAACTGGTAAAAAAGGGTATCTCATACCATATGACATCATGCTTAGTGAAAAAAAAAGTGGGGGTAAGAAGGAAGTGGGAACATTCAGAGTCTTCCAAAGTAATGATTACATGTGACTGGAGCCCTGCTCTCCTGGAAACAGCTGAACATCTGCATGCCGATGGGGAACAATGAATGAATTACTCATTTTGCTCTTTTTGCACGCACAGCTTTTGCTTACCTATTGAACTGTGCTTAACTTAACCCACAAGTTCTCTTGCTTTTACTGTTCACGTTCTCTTCCCCATCCCACCAGCAGGAAATGAGCGAGTAGCTGGGTGGTGCTGAGCTGCCTACAGGACAAACCCACAGCACTCAGCTCAGACATACGGCACTTTGTATAAAGAAATGCAAAGCAGTGATTGCTGCAACAGAAAAGGAAGCTGATCAAAAAGTTTTTTTTAAAAAGCTACATTTGACATTTCTATTCATAAAAACCACAGAGCGTGGAGTCTTTGAGATACTTTTTTATTCTATGTGGTTTACTGTTTTTTAAACTCTTGAAATTACTTTTGGTGCAATATCTCGTGTTTGGGACATAAATAAAATAGAGACAATATTGTTCTTACTTTCTATCTCCTTCTGTTATTTACACTGTGCAATGTAAACAGAAAAAAAAAAAACAACAACCCACTGCTAAACATTTCTTGCTTTTTGGCAGTTTCCCTGTTATCATTTTAATTCTGCCACATTATTCTCATGGATTTAATTTCCCCAGATGAATGACCTACCATATTAGAGTAGCCAGATTTCTCCACGGACTTAAGAATTTTAAAAAGCCTGTCATGACAGTCTCCCATATAACATATTTTTTACTTTCTGGTTCTTTCAGTTAATGTTAAAATAAATATATAACATGAAGCATTCAGAAACTGAGGCTTATAGTTCGTAAAACTTTAGGAATAAAGTTGAATATAATTTCTTGATGGCAACTCTAAATTTCAAATTAATAACATGAGTTTTCTTAACTTGATCAATAATAAAGATCAGATTATATTTATGTTCACCTCTTAATAGCCACTGAATGCAGTAAAATTGTAAGCCTTTCCAGAGCTACTGCTGAGAACAGCACTGGCATCACAGCATACATAGGTTGAATAGATGGCCTATCCCAATGTTTGAATTCTAGGAGGTGCTAATGTTTCCCTTTAACAGCCCATCTGACCAATCAGACTGGGCATCCTTTTCGACATCTCCACCAAAGTTCATGTGAGGTATATGAGGCTAGAAAATTATTCTGAGGACCCTTTAACCTTCAAGAGCATATAATACATATAAATTACTCTAAGCATGCTTGTACATTTAATTAGGGAACACTAGTATTAGTAACTAAATAAAATAGAAAGTGCTCTGATAGAGCAGTCTGTTCAGCAGTGTTGATAATGATCAGCAGAATGATTCTGGCTTCAGGCATGAAGTCCAAATTCTTCTCTTGTTAAACATTATAGTATCCATGTTTTTTATATTACTCTGGTTAGAGTAAATGCATAGTATGTATCTGAATTATATATTTGTATCTCTACATTTCCATCTCTGCATGCATAGAATATAGAAATATTTTCAGTTATTATTGATGAGATTAATAAGAAAGCTGTTGGTTTGTTTGTATCATGCCATTATCATTTCATTTCCCCAGCAAAATTGCAAAATTAAGGAGAAAAAAAAAAAAAAAAGAGGGAAAAAAGAGACACTTCTTAGCATGAAGTTAAGCTGCCAGGTCTAGTACCGAATTTCACAGAAATCATGCATATAATGGAGGAGCACTTGGAGCCACTAAATGAATCCATCAGCTGAAATCAGAGCAAAGGGCAATAGGCAGAGTAAGTGAAAGAAAAAGGTTTAGATTAATTACAATCAATTTGTCCTCAGATAAGGTTTAAAAATAGGAAATAAAATATGGTAGAATTCAAGAGGTGAGGGGAAAATGATTTTAATTATATTGGCTGTAAAAGATAACATAACTATCTAACTTCTTTCAAGCTTGGGGAATAAATATTGTTGAAAAGGTTACAGCTAGGCAGGAAGAGGAAGGCTGCCAAACGATGCTGCTCTTGCTGCCAAATACCAA
This sequence comes from Chrysolophus pictus, assembly GCA_037305975.1. Classification (NCBI taxonomy): domain Eukaryota; kingdom Metazoa; phylum Chordata; class Aves; order Galliformes; family Phasianidae; genus Chrysolophus; species Chrysolophus pictus. The sequence continues at coordinate 76,014,686 of CM074577.1, read as the reverse complement.
GGCAGGTGGAGGCCTCTGGAGAGAGAGGATATCATTTCCATGGAAACACATGAGCAAACTCTCTTCTTTCCCTCCCTAACATATTTCGGTTCCTATTCTATCTTGTTTAGAAGGAAATTAAATTTATTTAATTAAACAGTTTTTATTTTTGTGTTCCAGTAAAGTGCAGCTGCAGAGCTTGAGAGCCTCAGAGTGACTTTTCACATAATCGCATCAAGAAAGAGGAAGGGAAATTCTATCTCCATCCCCTGACCAAGCTTGGGTCCCAATACATCAGTGTTAAAAGAGCCATAATTTCAACCACTGCTGAGTAACACTAAGATAAACAAGCAAAGAAAAACACCTTATTCTAATGACAAGAACTCAACAAGAAATTGAGGAACCATGAAAAGACTCAAATCACACAAAGTTCTCACCATCATCCACTAACATGCTTTGCTGAGCCTTGTTTTGGATTACAGACATTCTGTTACCAAGTGAGCAGCCAAAAACACTCAGGTACAGCACAATCACTATGATTCAACAAATCTCCAAGCACATGGACAAATTCTGTCACACTGCAAGTGTTATTTTCCATGAATTCTTCTTATGAGTGAAGAACACACATTGTCTGTGACCATTTGAACACAGTAAGCAGCTCCTCAGCTGCTTCTGGTAAGGGTTGTTTCAATAAACCCATTATCTATTTTATAGTATACAGGATAAGATAAAGCTCAAAAAGAAAAAATTAAATTTGTGGCATAAATTCAACAGATCTTTTCAGTGTAAGTGTTGAATACTTTCTTACCTGTCTGATGTTGTGTCACTTGTTATTTGGTGCTTTACTCCAGAACCATTCTTAATCGAGTCTTGCCTGGTGAGTCCTTGAGATCTGTTTTTGTCCGAAACTTGTGTGGATATGTCACCTGGTGGTCCTTGGTACTGCAAATGCTCTTGGAGCTTTGCTTTTTTCTCTTGAGGTGCTTCCTCGTTCCGCAGACCTCTAATACCTTCTTGGTCAGGCTTCTGTGGTGCGTTTGATCCACTGTTATAGAACCAGGCTCCTGATTTTGTGAGGATTTCTTGTTGTTTTCGGCACAAGTTACATACCCACATTACCTGTTTAGACATATTTAAATGGGAAATCTGTTAGTTTGCAAATGCTGTAGCAAAATTTTCTTCACACTTACATCAACAGATTACTGTCATTTCCAAAGGTATAAATAATCCTTTTCTAACTTTATTATAATTACAATAGCTTATCTTCAGCACAATGTCTGTACAGTGTTCGAAGAAATTGTTTTAAATATACATATAAATACACACAAAAAAACCCTTTTATACTATCTTTGCTTCATTGTTACAATGCAAGAGAATGCCATAGAACGAGACAGATATAAAAAAAAAAAGCAGTAAATGTGAAAATTTGAAAATCAAGTCTAAAGTTTGAACAGAAAAAAAGGAAGGGATAAAAAATTCATTAAACACTTTTCTTATTTATTAAGCTACTTTCTTATTAACTCAGAGTAAAAACTTTGGAATAAATCCTCTGTTTGTTTGTAACAAGTAATTTTATAATCCTCCAAATGTTCTGCTGTGGTCTGCTTTTTATTTTTATATGAATCAGCTGACTTCAAGATTGACTTTATTTTCTAAACTATTGTAAATTAAACAATTTTATAAATAAAATAACACACTATATACATTGGTGAGTCTCTCCATAGCTAAGAATTAGCTTTCACTGTACGCTTTAAGTTATTAAAATGATTCTGACTTCCTAGTTGTGAGATCCTGCACTTAGTAATGAGATTTTTAATATTCTAAAATGTGTTCATTTGCAATGCTCACCTTAGACACATGACAGTGCATATAACTGCCAATGCCAATTACTTTTAAGTCAATTTCACATTTAATTCTTACATTACAATAAAATATATCATGATGCAATGAATAAAAAGTAATAGGCAAGTTATTAATTTAATGGCATATTCAGATTGGTTATGATACTATCTTAAAGTTTTAATTATATATACGTAAAATTAATTCACCACATTTTTAGAATCACAGAATCATTTGTGTTGAAGAGATCTTTAAAGGTCATCTAGTCCAACATCCCTGCAGTGGACACCTACAGTGAGATCAGGTTGCTCAGAGCCTGGTCCATCCAGATCTTGAATGTCTGATAGTGGGGGTTGCCATGACCTTGGTGTAAGACCTTGCACTTAGTTTTGTTGAACTTCACGAGATTCACCTAGGCCCACTGCTCAAGCCTGTCCAGGTCACTCTGGATGGCACCCTGTCCCTCGAGCACACTGACTACACCACACAGCCTGGTGTCATCTACAAACTTGCTGAGGATGCACTCAATCGCACTGTTGATTTCACTGATGAAGATATGAAAGAGCTTAAGTCCCAATACAGACCCCTCAGGGACACCACTCATCACTGATCTCCATCCAGACATGGAGCCATTGACCACTTTAGCACTTCACTCCTTAATTTTCATTTTTCTTTATTCTTAACTTGACGCTTCTGTTCTTTATTTATTTTTTGTCTTATGTTTACTACATATTCCTTCAATGTCTACACTCAGCCTTCAATGCAGCTATCATGTCTCCAGTTCTAAGCCAATACTGAACTGTTTCTTTTTCAAATGCTCACAAAAGGACATTCAGTGGCTTAATTTAATACTCTTCATTATTCTTTTAAATGCTAGATGGTTGAATTACATTGAAAATTTAGCTTCTGCCTCCATAATACATCTGGTTCTGCCCACCACAAAAGGATTCAGAATCTGTAAGCTGTATCTTACTTTTATTCTCCAGTAAGTTAATTAATAGAAAATTTGGGCCATGCTGTCGTGTCAAGACTCATCAAAAATGTTTTTGGTGAGAGTTCTTATTCAAATTCACTGATTTCCTCATCACAATCTGCTATGCTAGGAGTAGTGTACTTGCCAGCGTAATGGTGGCAATATGCCCCATCCTGGCAAGTATCTCTCCTAACCTTTTATAGCACTGATACTCCACTTTTGAGAACTCAAGTCAGCTTATTTCAGTGAGGCAGAACAAGTTATCTAAGCACTGACAGGGTAAAAAAAAGCAAGGCTCCCTGAGCAGCTGGCTGTCTGAAGTGGTCTAGATTTCCCTTGAAGGTCAATACCATTCATGCTTCAGGCCTGGCCATCAGTCAAATATAAATGTCAGAGCAGGTCTATTCTACTTTTGTGAATTGCTAATTTAGGAATAAGACAAAATCTCCAAAGTTAATCTTCCACACTAAAGACAGAAGTATTTTTGCCCTCTTTAATAAGTTACAATTAAAAGCCTTTGCCATGCTTGCATGCTTTTCTCACTGTTGAAAGCAGCTGTAAAATTTCCATCTATGTACTTGTGTAATGAAAGGACCTGCTCCAAAAGTATAAAAATATATTACAACTTGAATCACTACCAGACAAAATCCCCCCAAAATTTTGATTATTAATTTCCTTCTATTAGTAGATATTGAAATGTTACAAAAACTAGATTACACAGTCTAAACACTTAAGCAACCATGTCCTCATCTGTCAGTCACATTTTCTCCCAGGACAACGCACTCTAAGATGACCAGTATTATCCTCCTGTACTCAACAAAATGATAGGCCTTTCTGAATGAGTATAATTTAATAGCTCTTCCTCTAAAAAAAGAATTACAAGAGTCCTCCTGATCTAACTTCTTCCGTAGGACACACAAAATGTAGTGACCTGTTCCAATATAAATATCAGCTGCTGCCAATCTGGGTAGCTGATGATGTATATCAGAGCAGAGCAATGCAATTGCTGGTGCCAGAATACTGGCATGAAACAAGCAAATGCTTTATGAGAAAAGTTCAAACAAGCCCAGGCTATGTAAAAGCTATTGCCTATCTTAGATGTAGATGTCATTATTGTGGATATCTTTGTTGAAGATATCTGATATTTTCATGTTCATCTTTAAAGCCTGGAAGCTATTTTTCATTGATTGTCAGTGACACTTTATGGAATTCACCATGTTATATCCCAGCCCTCCTGAAGTCAAACTGGGTCTTGCTGTTTCCACCATTCAATATTTCTTACAGGATACTAAAGTAATTTGGTCAGACCTACAGGAAATAACAGGAGCACTTAAGCTGAAAGCACTTCATGAAACATAATGAACATTTTCAAAAATGAAAATTTATTTAAGGCATTCATATCGGAAAAAAAATAAATATAACATTGTTTTATTTGGAAGAGACCTCTAAGATCATCTAGTCCAACTGTCCACCTATCACCAGTATTGCTCACTAGACCATGTCCCTGAGTAATACATCTAGCCTTTCCTTAAGCACCTCCAGGGATGGTGACTCCACCACCTCCCTGAACAGCCTGTGTCAATGCCTAACCCACTTCTTCCCAAACCAGCTGCAGGCAGAGATGTCCCCTGCCCCAGTCTACCTAACACATCTCAGCAACATTGCATTCTGCTGCTTGGCTTGCACTAATGACACTCTCTGAAGCCCCTTGGTGCTGCAGAGTGGTGTCTCATGTTGCACAATGGGCCTGGACTGTTTTGGGAGCCTGCCCCTGTTCTGAACCTGATGAGACAACTCTCTTCTGCACATCTCTGGGATGGTGCTGCAGCTACATGTAGAGGAGGCTGTGCTGCTGGATGCACACAGGCACAAAGCCTACTCTGAGCCTGCTGCTTTATGATGCTGATCTTTCTCACTTGCTTCTCACTCTTTACACACTGATGCACACTTCTGTGCTGTTGACCCAGGCAGATATAGTTTTAGCTTCAAATAATTACAAAGAACAAGCAAAATGGCAATCGTCATGCTCAGAAATGTATGTATTGTCAATGCGCACTATGAAATTCAAATTCTGCACCACTACAGGGCGCGACATACTTCTCCATTCTATCAGAGTGTGTAGGAGTATTTCTGCCATGTAAGGAATACCAGCAATTTACAGTGCAGACCTCTCAACTATGTCAGCCATGCATGTAGGAGCAGAGGGAACAAGGTGGCACCTGCTGTGTGGGACTTCTCCTTCTGCCACCAGGACTCACTGATGCAGCTGCCCCACAGCAGCTCCCAGGCCTGCAGAGACATCCTGCCCTTATCAAGGCCCAGCTAGAGTTTTGTGTGGCTGAGCCAGACACACAGCAAGAAAGGGAGATCCATGAGTGGATCTTGTGCTAAAGCTCACATTTTGACAGTTCTGCAAGGGAGAACCACAAAAGCCTTACCTCTGAAACAGCAATTTAAAAAAGGTTAATCCTTTCCTCAAAAACTTTGCATAATGAAGCAGGCACACTGCCTGCTACACCCATTTCCAGTACTCCACCACCACTCTGAAGAGCTCAAAAGTCTAAATCACAAAGCATCATCAACTGTGCACAAGTTGCATCTTGGAGCATCAATCCTCAACACCAGAACAGGTCCAATTTTAAAAGGAAAACATGGAGCAAAACGTGCTCTTCAACAGCTCTAATAATAAGTAACAGTTTAGAGACTGAAGTGCCTGCAATGCTGACACACATTTCAATACGAAAGGCTGACCCACCACCTAGTGCCTGGAATAAGAATTGCTGAAGCTCTTTTCAAATATATTTCTCCCAGAAAGTGCAAAAATAATCACACAAAATATATCTATCCTGACATTTTCACATTAACTCTTACAGTTTTTTTTTTAGACAAATACCTCTTCTTAGATACAAAACTTTCTTTTTGAAAAGACATATTCCAACTTTGGTTTCAACAGATTTATTTCAAATCTTCTAGCTGCTTTCAGTTCACACAGAGAAGGAACAAATTTTGTTTTTTTTGATTTCTTGATCACTTCTCACAAGATTATCCTATAACATGCTCTAATTTCTACCAACACCATCGAAAAGCTTTCATTATATAATATTAGCATTGTTTATTTATTCTGAAAGTACACAGAAGCAAACTCTGCAATAGACAAATAATCAGCCATTGCACATCTACGTAGCAAACATAATTAAGGCAAGAAAAATCACTCCTTTATATTATCCTAAATAAAACCATTATGTATTTGTTCATTAGTTGAAACTTTTCATAACATATTACATAAATTCATTTAAATGGAAAATAAATTTATGAAGAAATTAAATCTGAAGACATTTTAAATAAAATTACGTGTAATAAAAATGATACAGTACCACAGTCATTTTAACAGTACCCAATAAATTATGTGAAAAGACAGCTACCTCACAAAATATTCACCATTCCTCATATAATTAAAGTACAGATGGCCCAACGTTAACTTCTGAGAATAAAATGTAAGACTCATTATATTTAAAATTCAATTTAAAGACGCTGTGCATTTGATTACTCATTAGCCTGAGTATGATAGTTTAGATACTACAATTTAAGAAATAATTACCCTAAATTCTCATTAGTCTTAAGAACAGTACTTTGAATTACAGGTGTGCAGAGGAGGTGAAAGTAATAAGGCTTATGGAGAACAGTAAAGTTTGTCATTACTGTACTACCAGCTTTCAGCATTCATTTCCTTGCCACAAGCAGCAATGTATTAGTGCAATATTAACTGCTATGCTTGCTGCTAGAGATTTTAAGGAAGCTTCTCTTAGAATCATAGAATTCTTAGAGTTGGAAGGCACAGTTAAAGATCATCTAGTCCAACTTCCCTGCAGTGAACAGGGACATCCACAGCTAGATCAGGTTGCCCAGGGCCTGATCCAGTCTCTCCTTGAAAGTCTTCAGGGATGGGGCATCCATCACATATCTGGGCAACCTGTTCCTGTGCCTCACTGTCCACTATATAAGACTTCTTCACTATTTCTAATCTAAATCTACCTTCTCTGAGCTTGAATCCATTTCCCCTTGTTCTATCACAACAGACCCTGCTAAAGAGTCTGTCCTTTAGATACTGAAAAGCTACTGTCAGGTCACCTTGCAGCCTTCTCTTCTCCTGGCCAAACAGCCCCAGCTCTTTTAGCTGTCCTTGTAGGAGAGCTGTTTCATCCTTTGGGTTTCCATCACTTTGTTTAAATATATGTACACATTATTATTATGTGTACAATTCCTTAAACATTCTCCAAGGTAGCAAGATCACAGCACGGAAAGGAGTAGGGAAGAAAACTGAAGAGAAAGAAAATTCTTTGCTTGGGCCCAGCATCAAGCAACTAATTATGTTTAATAACATACTAAAGGTAACTCTTTTTTTTGTTGTTTACAGTTTGTCATATGTACCAAGTAACTTGTTCACATCATGGCGGAGTGCAATGTTTTCAATGTTTGAAGTTGTCCTGTACCAAAGAAGTTTTTTTGAGGAAGAAATACTTCATTTTCTCCATTAGTCACTGCTTTGATTTGGAATAGACACTGCTGAATCAGTGCTGGCACTTGGCAACATGAGCCAGCTCCCTCTGTAAAATCACTGAAGTTGCAATTACACAGCAAATGCATGCATCTTTTGCTAATATGGCCTTACTATAAGATACACTGATATCTTCCTTACTTCTTATCCCAAGTTCTGCTGAGCTTTCTCCATTCTGCCTGTTTAACGTATAATACTAAGTGTTTTCTAAGAAACATTTTTGTTTTTATTTGATGACAGTCAATTTTATTGCTTCCCTTTCAAAGCAAAATGAATCTGTAAGATTTCATATTCTCTACAAATAAATCAAAAAATAACATTACTGACAATGAATAGTAGCTTCATCTGCTACTGTAGTGTAGAAAACAGAAGTTATATCTTACCATTTATCTATTCAGCTAAACATGGGATGCCTTCATCCTATGATTAAACATCATTTTCTTCCATGAAATGAATGCATTTATTCCATATAGTATTTTACAAGAAGCAAGATAATCCATGAATTTGTGCCTATTATAAAACAGTTAAGAAAAAATCCAACATTTTTCCAACATTTTGATATACCACTAGTCTGTGCTATGGTACTGCCTTTCACTTTCAAGTGAGTAATAAAGTTAAAATCAGTTTGGCCAACTTCAGTTTTTATTGGCCCTATATCCACGATGATATATGTTGCTATTAACATTTGCCCCATGGACACACATCCCTCAGTGCATTGAATACCTTCATGGATTCCAATGCTACTTAAAGGTGGAAAAGCTTACAATGCAAGACCAATATATTTACCTGTATTTTAAGGATATCTGCTCACACAAATGTTAGATACTTGAAGGAAGATTACAGGACACATTCAATCATGAGTTTGTAGTGAATTCGTGAATATATTACATACAAAAAGTTATAACAGTAACCAACAAGTGAGTCAGCGTGAAGTAGGCATACGGCTTGTGCCTTTGAAAAGTTTATCATTACGTGTCTGTGTTTTAAGCATAAAAGAGAAAAAATAAAATGATCTCAATTTTATAAAAGGTATACTCATTTTTTTTGTAATATTGCTGTATCTGTCATCCCAATGAGACAGGGCACATCTCTTGTATCAATTTTTTTATAATCCTTAAGGCATATACTAACAATTTTTTTTATAAACTTTCTTTTGACCAAGAGTACAATCAGTGAATCGGACACTGATAGAAAAACAAATTACTTACGTTCAAAAATATAACAAACCCTTTCAAATATAGGGTAGCACTAGAAATTGTTTCTTGGAACACTAATTTAGGTGAATTAATAGAAGTCAAAAATATTTTGTAACTAGTCTCTTTCTTCCTAAAGTATGCTACATAAAAATAAGCAGCTCACATATAAAATAACTTATATTATTCAAGACCTGTAAAGGCGTTAATCTGCCTTTTTCATTTTGGCAAAGGCACTCTCAAGACTGAAGCATTTCTAATCAACTTCAGTGGAAATATGCACATTATTCCAGCACAGAGCTATATAGACCGCAGACAACTACTTCAGAAGCTTCCAGTTAGGAAATGGCTAATGTGAAACTAGGTGTGACTAGGACATTAAGACAAAGTACACACCAGAGAGTGTCGTGTCCCAGCAAACACAGCTGCACTGCTTCCAAAACTGAGTTTGTAAGCCCACACGTTACACCATTAGGACCACGAGTGTAGTGGGTTTTTTCACACAAAATAAATTTGCTGTAATTGAACAGAATTTATAAGGTATTTCCACAACTCTTTTTCTAGCCATGAAAACTTGTATAATTACATAACATATCGAGAATGTACAGCTGATCAAGTTACACCTTTATTAAATGTAAAGATTTGTTACATCCTTAAGAAAGCAAGAAAACCTAGCATATATTTGCTGTCACTCTTCTCAGCTACAGTTTAAGTTCATTTAATAAGAATATTGGACTGAAAGAGACCTTGCACATTGATTCAACTTGCCAGCTGCTTGAGGCAGCTTTACAAATTAATAAAGTTCCATCTTAAAATTAACTGGAAATAACGAGGCCAAAATCTGTCAAAATGCTTTTCCAAGCCCTATAGCTATAATGGAAAGAATGTCTTTTAATTTCACATTCATTTATTCCAAGCTAATTTATCACTATTTATTCTTATGCCACTGTTGTCATTTACTTTAAATAGCTCCTTTGTCTTCTGTGTGTTTCTCTTCTAGTATTTTTAAAGAGACCAATCACATCCCCTTTCTGCTTTTATTTTGAAGGATCAAAAAGATATAGCTCTTTCAGGCTATGCCTCTTCTAGCAAGACAGAGCCAGGTCACAGGGCCAGGCGCTGGCCCACGACTGCTGATTAGATCTTATGTATCCTGGCACCACTCAGCTTTTACTAACCAGCATCTCCCAGACAGTGCCAGCACATAATGCAAGGAAACAGCATGGAGCAAGGACTGTTTCCAGTAAGCAGCTTGGGTACAGGTACCCTGCTACGGAAAACAGAATTCAGGAGTGTCAAGCAGGACTGGGTCCACACAAGAGTCCCCAGCCCATATTTCTGCAGCTTTAGCATTAAGTCACACATGTTCATTCTCACAGTCATCCCAACAGTCCTACTCTGTGCATACAGGCATGAAGAGCACAGTCTGTATTTACAACATCCTGAACTGTTTTCTGTATGAAAACATACTGCTTTCAATGATTTACAACAAGGGACTTTCCTTTCAGAGTAGAAATTAAATTCCTGATTTACACTTAGTGCTAAGTAATCTCATTGATTTTTACTTATGGAGTTTGCAAGATAATACAGTTCTTTATTATATGCTACCTTTTTCCTCAAATGTACAGACAGTTATGCAAATTTGTGTCACCAATGTATTTAATTACTGCCTTCTTTTTCTCTATGCCAAGACCACTGGTGAAAATATTAAAGACCGTCACCAATAATAAAGCTTAAAGAACTAAAGAGCTGCATATCGTTTTTCCCTCTATATCACTATTCAGTTAAACCTCATTCTTTCAGTTTAACCAGTAAATTCTAGATGGTACTGTATCATCTAGCTGTCTGTAAAGCAGATGCAGATAATTGCTATATGCTAATATAGACATGTCCATCTGCAGCACACAGCTGCACACAGCCGCCCCCTGCCCCATCGTGGCAGAAGCTCTTCCCATGGAGCAGCTCAGCCCAGTACTGGGCACACTCCCATCACTGAACAATAACCAATCAGAACTGTCTGGGCTGAAAGCAGGGCACGGGGAAGGCTCAGTGCAGTGCTGACTTCAGTTCTCATGCCTGCCACACACTCAATCAAATTGAAATCCACGTGTATTACACCTTACATTCCCTTGTGCCCCTTGATTAGTAACACACAGTGATTGCTGATACAATATTTCAACCTACCTCATGTCATTTTGATAATTGGCTAAACACACTCCTGTGAACAGCAAAAAATATATAGCCTTGTTTTCGTAACAGAAATTGAGTATAAATTCCAAGATTGTCAAAAAAAAAATCAATCTTTGGTATGTTTGTAACTCCATTTCCAGTTGACATAAATACACTGCCTGCAAATTTTCAAATGAAATGTAGAGTTGCAATCAGATATAGAACTCAAAAATTTGATCATGCCTCTTTACCAGATTTTTGTAAGACTTCTCCTGCCAGAGAAAAATGCCCCTTGCTTCGCTTCTTATTCCTGTCATCGCTTTTTGGCAGTATGTACGTTTGTGAACAACTATTTTCAAGGCTGAAGCACTGGAAGAGTAAAATTCCATCAAAAATCTCTGATGAAAACCTTGAAAACTCATTAAGAATTGCAACCATTGCTGTTGAACCAGACTGATACATTAGTTTCAAAAAAATAAGGTCAAATATTCCACTATTATATTTTAGTTGCTTTCTTTTTTATGCTTTAATGAAAAAAAGGTTTTGTTATTAACATATAATAACTACTATATATCTTATACGTGGCCCAAGACAATTCCTCTTCATTCAGTGCAGCTTAGGTAAGCCAAAAGGTTGGACACCAACGTGCTAGTACCTACTCATCTCTGCACATAAGCCTGAATTCCTTGAACTCTTCAGTCCAACTGCTTTTTGTCTATTTCTTTGATTAATTCCTCAGAAAAGAAATCTCTGTGTGTTGTTAGAGCAACTGTTGCTAATGCATTAAAACTTTGTGATGGAGTTAAATTTTTGGTAGAAAAATAAAAATAGGCAGCAATGACTTGAAAAAGGCAATACAGTAGACATTATAACCAGTTTTCCACCAATGTATGACAAAGTTATTAATGCTAACACTATATCACACAAACCCAAGATGTCTGAAAATAATGTTCTCTTATTCTTCTAAAGAAGAGATATTAGAACTTTGGCTTGGTTTTCTTAAAAGTTTTTGTATTAATTTAGGCAAAGCATGTACTGTGTTCCACCAGATTTGGCATGTAATAGAAATCATCCAAATGGCAGTCCTGCACTGTTTTATTTCACAAAGATTCTTACGCTCAAAGGCACTGGTAAAGCTGTTCAAATATCTTACAGCAATTTGATTTTCATTGCCTGAAAGTCTCAGTTAGATGTTATTTACGTGGCTTTTTGTTGTGTATGCTTTGTACTTGCATATCAGCTTCATTAAATAAGCAATAGACAAAAATACTGAATGATCCTACAGCACAGAGGTGTCGACCATACTCATCAGTTAATATCTGTAGGCTGAAGATGAACAGCACAAAGTGTTTACAAGTTATTTCCTACTGCAAAACATAGCATCCACAAGTAGCTGAGAAGGGTGAAAATGTGATAGGAACACAAAGCCTGTGCTCTGTATAAACATGTCACTGAATTGAAGACAACAGAACTAAAGCATTTACATCCTCTAAGCCATTACTCACTACTGAAATTATCTGATAAAAGTGAAAAGTCCCAAGTAGAATGAAAAGTAACAGAATGGTAATGGTAAAACTAAAAGGAAACCTATCCCACAGATAGTGCTGTACTGAACCCCACGTTGACATTCCTCAGTTTAACGTAAGCTTGCTGCCTACGCTTTAACAGCAGCGTAGTCACAACAGCACAGCTCTCAGAAACATCTTATTTCCACGTGAGATGCAGCTATGATTAACGCTAACAGAAAGTTAAGGTAGCTAGGTGAAAATTTTCCTTTTGCTGACAATATAAATTAGTAGAATTTGAAAATATGTTATTAGGAAGATATTCTACCTTCTTTAAAGTAAGTACTGCTTTGCATGACTCAAACAATTGTATCTAGAGTTTAATGATCACTTCCTGCTTAACTTCCCACTTGTAGGTAAGGTGGTAAATCTCTTCACATACACATGTATATGAAGTGCTTAAATTAGAACTGACAGTATAAAACATAATGCAAAGGCTCATATTTATGTCCTTCAAAACTCAAAACACAAGGATTCAAACAAATGAGAATGAGAAAGCATCTCGAAGAATACCAATAACTGAATGGGTTAGGAAAAATTTCTTCTCTGATTGAGTGGTCAGGCACTGGAATGGGCTGTCTTTGGAGGTGGTGAAGGTCACCATCCCCAAAGGTGTTCAAGAAATGTATAGATGTTGTACTGAGAGACATGGTTTAGTGTGGAAATACTGGTGCTAGGTGGATGGTTGGACTAGGTGATCTTGCAGGTCTTTACCAACCTTGGTGATTCCATGATTCCATTACCCTAATATCTCTTGGCACAGAATCCACACTAAGATTTCAGCAGCTCCTAACTAGTAAGTAGACTTCTCAAAGCTTATTAAGAGAAAGTATGCATCATGACTTGAAGCCCTCCCAAGAATAAAAGGTTTTCTAGAAATAAGTCATAAAAACCATGCCTGTGCTTTAAAAATGAAATGAGTTTGCCAAACAAAAAGCATGTAGCTCATTACAAAAATCTTTCAAAGTAGGCTGTGCACTTATCAGTTCACTCTGATAAACTGGTAGGGGAGTTGGAACTAGATGACCTTAAAGGTCTGTGATTCTATAATATTTTCCTAGTGTCATCTCTGTGTGGCTTCCGCTTCTCTCAATTTTTATAGCATACACTACAGACTAAATTGAATCAATATCTACGGAGATACTGCATCCAGTCTATATAAATGGAAAGGTTAAATGTTTGAGGCTTCAGAAAGAAAAGTAGTTAAACAGGCACTTTCACTAAGATTAAATCCTGTTACAGTGGTGTCTTTATGAAAAAAAAAGCTCAATCTTCACTATTTTTCTGCTTTATATGTGTTTTCATTTCCAATTTTGGATGAGACCCACCCCACATTTAACTCAACTGAAGATGAAGACAGCAGTCGGGTTCTCTCTGACAAAGCCATCCCTTCCTTCCCTAGTTGTTATCATTTAAGTTTGTAAAAGCTGACATTCTCAGTCTCAGACAATTAATTGCATTACACAGCAGAAAGCTGTTTTGTGGATACATGGCACAAACAAACACTAACAACTAGGTGATATGTACATTAGTACGTGTCACAAAGGACAAAGCATTATGTTACACATTCCTCAATTAGGTTAATAATTAGTAATGGGAACTGTGTGAAACACTGACTTGGCAATATCAGACTAAAATCTTTCTGGCTCCATCTAGTGGGCTTCAGTGTGCTGCGTTCACAATGTAACCGTTACGTACTACCAGAAAAAATGCTCTGGAAGTTTGCAGAACAGACTTTGAAGTTATCCCTCAATACTTCTGTCATTTCTGTAAACAACCCCTAAAATGAGCCTGATTTCTTTAAAGGTTCTTATTTTATTTTTCATTTATTTCTGATGTCAAGTCAGTATACTTAACAGGCTCAAAGGCTCCCAGATCAACCACACTTTGTATAGTCCCTGCCTACCCCCATGCCCCCCTCCAGTTGCAGCATTCTCTGATGCCTGTGTTGCACTCAGCTGTTCAGTAAACAAAAATAAGTCTAGGCATTTTAGGATTTCTCCAGATCTGTGAATATGAATGTGCACAGCACAAATCCTCAAATCTCTGGATTTGCAGAATCTTCTCTCTCAACAGAGCAAGCATCAGCCGCAAAGGAAGATGTGTTTTAACTGCTGTTATATTTACAACACCTTGGTTTGTACGGAGGCTTTGTTTTGAAGGATTCATCTAGCTCAGTGGTATGTAGGCTTTCCTTACAACAGCTGGTTTCAAATCATAGACTCCTTTAAATAAAAGACTGGTGGCTTTTTGTTTTTTTTTTATAATTGGTTGAAAACAGGAATTCTGAGGTACTAGCAGGCCAGTTCCTGTTCTTACCCCTGCCATCAGAATGTTTACCAGTAAGGTGATAGGTGCTTTATATCTAAAAACCTGAATGTATATAAACCAACATTTTTAACACTAAAATGACAAAAAAAAAAAAAACCCTTGCATTTCTGTTGCTCATATTATCAGATCACTCAGTAGCAGATCTCTTTCAAGTTTCTGATTAAAACCTATTTCATATAAAGTATACTGTGGAATGATTGTAACAGCAGTGTTTCTCCATCTACTGAATATGTATTTGCAAGTTATCTTAATCCTATTTGGCAAGTTGATTTCCTATAAGCGTGTGGTGCAGAAGACAGGGGAAGATACGCTCACATTGAAATTAGCACCACCATACTAAATATAAAACTATAATCCAAGCAAATAAATGTCAGCACTTCTACTGCTACCTTTACTCTTCTGCTCACTCTGAAATAAATGTTTTTCTCTCATTCCACTTAATCTAAAATTTCCCATAGCATCCAGTGTTGCTACAGTTCTGATCCCCTTGCTTGGAAAGGCTGCTCTTCCAACTGAGGGGTAAGATGCAACATTGAACTACTTAAACACACCAAAGGATTCTCAAGGGAAAATGCCGTTAAGAATGCCCAATTAAAGGGGAAGATATAACCACAGACTGAACATTACACACACCCACGAAGATGAAAGCCACAGGACAGCGCAGCTTCTATTCTACAGTAAAACTACTTTTCATAAACCTAAAATGAAAACAACCAAGGTCATTGTATAAATAGCATGTTTCCAATGCTTTCAGCTTAACTGTAGAGAATCTAGTAAACTAATTCTGCTCTAGATATTATGCTTAAGATATAAGACACAGCTCCATTGCTGCACAGCCACGAATTTAAAAGGTATAATGTAGACCTCACAGCAGGAAAGAATCCCATGTGCCTTTTTTTTTAAAAAAAAAAAAAAAAAAAAAAACACATTTCATATGCCCTCATCAACTTTCTGAAGGACTGCTTTAAAGGTTTATTGTAACTGAACAGAAGTGTATCATTAGACCTGGACACAGTAACTTTGGTACACATGGAAAGGAAGTAGTTGGAGAAAAAATGAATGCTTCTCCTTTAATTGTTTTAAGACTTTATTCAAATTACGTCAGGGTTGTCAAAGAGGCATTTGAATTCCATAAATGCCCAAAATTCAGTGCTGGACACCTCATGTGCTGCTAATGAGGTGAGAAACACTGGCTTTGGAGAGGTCAGCAACTGAAAACTCATGGATTTATATGAAATTCTTTACCTTCTGGCCTGTGAACTGTTGCATGTTTGAGGGGAAAGCTGGGGAGAACACGTACAATATTGATACGTGTATGTCATCTGGCTCTAACTTTCCACATTAACAGATGTGTGGAAAACACTATTCCCTGTTAACTTGAGTCTTGAGAAAAGTGGATCACTACAGCACCTCACTCACTCACTCCTATAATAGGAAGAAGGCACATTGGGGCAGTCATTCTGGATCACTGACATGTACATCTTCAACATCTTTGATTTCATCCCTGCAGAGTACATCCAAATTTACTATACTGTACCATATCGTTCTCAGGTAGCTCAGGCAATGTATGCTTTCTAATCAGACGCATACTTCTCTAAGCTTTCTTTGATATTTTAGAACATTTTTCTACAAAGATACCAAAAAGATCTAAAATACTGACTGATCATAGAAATCCTACAAAACTTCTGATTTAAAGTATCTTGCAGCAGGACATTTCAGAGTGACATACAGAAGCGCTCCACAGTTTCTGCAGAACCAAAACAATGCATTTATCTTAAGGCCTAGATCATTCAGGGACCCAGTTAGTTCACAGTCTGCTGTTCAACAAGTCAACTGATCTCCCTGGTGACAGCAATAGGACCCGAGGGAATGGCATGGAGCTGTTAGGGATTATGAAAAGGTTCTTCACCAGGCGGGGGTCAGGCACTGGAACAGGGCTCCCCAGGGGTCACAGCCACTGGGGTCACAGCACCACCAAGCTGATAGAGTTCAAGAAGCATTTGGACAACACTCTCTGACATATGTGTCTATTTTTGGATGGTTCTTTTTGGAGCCAGGAGATGGACTTGACAGACACTGTGGGTTCCTTCCAACTCGGAAAATTCTATGATTCTACAAACTGTGCTCTATAGGAGGCTTCAACTAGGAGAACTCCATGCTGACTTCAGTAGTAACCAGTAAAGAAAAGGCTATTTAAAAATCATCCAACGTAAGAGCCATGCCTTCTAATCTTTACTAAAAAGGTGAATATCTGTCCACATACAAGAGGTCTTCCTTAAACACACCTCAGATAATCTGTGCTAGTAGTTGTACTAAACACGAGAAGCAAAAATTAGTAAATAAGGTTAACTATGTTTGTGAGCAACTAATTCTAAAAGGCTTAGAGCTTATATTACTTAAAATTGAATTTAACATTTATGACAACTACAATAGAGGTACCCAATTCAAAATTTAAAAAAACATATATGGTATTTTATTAAGCGTTTGGCACAATAATATTACAGAAGTCTAACACTGCAGTATCAAAGCTATTTTCTCACAAAGACTATAAATAGTCAGCTAAACAAAATAAATGAAGAATCTATAAAACAAAGATGATTACATTAATCTAGGAAGAGTTCAGAAACACAAAAAAAAGACGAAAAAAACTCTTTGCAGCATAGTGCAAAGAGTACGTAGTAAAATAAAGCATTTTATCTTGGATAAAAAGTAATTTATTTTTTTTTAGAGATTTTTAATGGGCACTTGTAATTGGTGTTAGGCTCTATAGCATGACCTTCAAGACTTTCACTTTTTGCTACAAAACATGTTAATAACAATGCAAACAATATTTCTTCCCAAACGACTGAGGCATCCACTGCAGTGAGAGCTCTCTTTGTCCTCCCCCCACTGATATCCATGACCAAATGAAAACAAAACTAAGACTAGATAAAACTAAAAGAGAATTTAAAGCAGGTTAAGAGACATTAAGAGAGACAAATTCCTTATGTAAGAGCAAAACCAACCCATCAAAATATATACAATCATCATGGTGTTAGAGTTCACAAAATTAACTCACACTGAATGCAGACTACTAGACAGTTGCACATATCAGTCCTACCTTGCAAAGTAGAGGAAAAACCATTCTAATAGCTGTGAAAGATACCACACATTACCTACCTAGAACTCTAAAAAATCCAAATTGTTAACAACAATAAATATCATCTTTCTTACTCACATGGCCAAGTATCTGAGAGCAAGAACACTTTAATTAACCAGGTCATGACTCTGAAGTTATGTAGCAATTACACTGAAACTGAAAGATGAACAGGTTAAATGAACACTATTAACAATGCTCAGGGAGTTTAAACATTTAAAGGTAAATGGCAGGTCTATCTGTACACACAGTAAACTAAAACTAAAATTCTAACTTCTCTTAATACAGACACGTCTATGATTCTATCACTACAAAAATACTCTAGGAACTTATTTTGTAAAAGAACATTGTCCTCAACATCAACCAGGGTTCCTGCTAACTTTGTTTATGTGTTTGATTTACAAAACATAGGTGTGGTATTTTTTCTTGCATATCTAAAATGATAACAAGAATTTGAGAACTACTGTGAATAAATTCTTAGTAAACTACCAACATCAGCACACATCAATTGACTGAAATTGAATTAGCTACCTGAAATCCAGATTTCTTCATAGATCTCCTTGATGCAGAAGGAAGGCATCTTTATAGTAACTCAAACCCAGGAATGTTTAATTTTCAAATACTTCCTATTTATACTTCAAAGAATATACCTTGTTTAAACACAGCGTTTTTCACATTTATTTAAATTTTCTCCATGAATGCACTGAAGTCCAAAATCTGTTGAAATTGTCTACATAAAGCCATGCATACTATGCTGAGTAACTGTCTTGCCTGTGCATCCAGTATTTGATCTATCAATCAGCACATGTTCATCATATAAACTCCTGTTTTTTCAGAGCAAATCTAAACAGCAAACAAGCAGTAATAAAGGTGCAAGGATATTTCCTCTTGATTCCTCAAACTATCAAAAAACTGTTCCATGAAGAAACCATCTAAATAAAGTTCTAAGTAAAGAGTTCAAGAAAAAAAAAAAACACCGTGCAAGGTTGCTGCTTTACTCTTTCACTAGTAATGTCTTCATTATTTATATATATATAGGCACTGGTTTCCAGCCACTGAAGCTGAAACTAGATAATTAAACATTTATAACATCCCCTGCTGTGCCATGATGTCTAACTGTGTCCAAAGAGTCCTAGGTGTGCTGTTACACACCTGGGACTGAAACAAGGAATGTGCTGAGCTACCTTTGATAAAGGTCTACACCTGGAACTTAATAGCACATGATATGGTTTCTGAATATTGCAACAGGTGGCAAATATAACTTAACTGCTCAAGAACTGTTTAGTCTTCTGGTTCTGGAATTGCAAATAGTTCTATTAATTGGAATGACAAAAATTACAATGAAAATGTATTTATGTGGAACATTATCTATTTTTACTATGCTGTTTTCATATACATTTTAAGACAAAACCATTTTAAGATATATTAAAGAAAGAATTAAGTATTGTGGTTCACAGTCTGGAATTAGAAAACAGATTTCTAAGGTAAGACAAATAGCAAAAGTGAAAGCCAGCCCCTAGAACACCACCAGGCTCCCTCTAAATCAGCTCTGATGCATTTCAGGAACTTTGTGCCTTCTGAAATAAACCAACTCTTTCTCACTTCTACACTTTAAAATTACATTACCAGAATGTATGTGTACAGGACAGGGTTTATATAAAAAATTAGAATCTTTTACACTGATTTTGGTACATGGAAAAATTATACACGCTTTCAGGCACATACATTCTTCCTTAATAGTATATATATGTGCCTGTAAAAGGATTTTCACACCTATGTACCCATCGAATTACTGTTTGAGTTCATTCTTAAGTACATTCTTGAGCACATCAGAGTATGTTCTCAAGCACAGAGCTAGCTATAACAGAGTGTAATCTCCCTGTTCCTTTACTGTGATGACCTACACAGACAGTATTTCAGTATGGCAGTAAGGTTATTAAAGTTAACAACACACTGGAAGAGATGTAATTAAGAAAGAGACATTTGTGTGTTAATTTAGCTATCAGTACAGTTATTTAGTATGTGTGCTCTTCATCAGAATTTCAGGCAAGTTTAAATCTGCAGCTTTAATAAGATGCACATACACTGACCATATTTTTTGTATGTAATGTTATGATAGTCTTGAAAATTCTGAAAATCAGAAGCTATGTAGCATATTTCTGAGTAAAGAACCTGATTTTACTGTGTAATCAGAGCAACTTCTACAAATACAAAAAAAGAATAGTATTTAAAGATATTTACAAAGAAATGTAAAGGTATTTACATATATTCATCTTTTGCAATACAAGAAATAGAAGATAGAAAAACTAGCTTTTCATTACTGTTTGTTAAAAGCCTTCTGTTACTGGAGGTACACTCCATAGTGATGAAGGAAATAAGAGTGACTCTGAACACAATAAGATAAAGGAGAGCAGCTTAGACAAATGGATACATGAGAAATAGTATCAGAGAACACCCTAGGATAACCGGCCTAAGACAAGAAGGCCTACATTGCCAACTCTGAATTACTTTTAGAGATCCCAATCTGAAAGACAACACTCAGGGAAACAACACTGAGGAAAATAATTAAGCTTCCTGTAGCTGAGAGACGTCCCAGCAAAACAAACCTAAATAATTAGTAATATAGAAGACTTTTGTCAAAAGTACTTTCAATCTAGGAAACACCCTAATTGTTTCAACAAATCTCTTTGTAAAAAAATGTTTGGGGCTCTTTTTTCCCAAATTTCAGTAAGGAAGAAATCAACATCTTTGACTTAAAATATCCCTTAGAGTGTGTACAGCCCATGAAAAGCTCAGTGAGACCCAGAGTTTGTTTCTTGGTAAGACACAAAGGTCAGAGTCAAGCATCATGAATAGGTAAGAGTTAACCCAAGCAAGTATTAGCAAACAGCAAGAAGGAGTGCAAGAAACAAGCTGTGATTTCTACAAATATTTGCCCCATCTGGGCAATACCGGGTGATAAAGTTGCAGGGCACTGTGAAGACAGAGACCTGCAACACAGATGGTATAGAAACATGAGGATGCTTGGCAGAGCTCAGGACCTGTTTGGAGAGGCAGAATTAAAATGAGAGAAGCTTTCTCTCCTGTTAGCAGTTCAAGTGAAATTTTCACAAAAGGCTGGAAGCACCCTCACAACCACTTTGGTCATTACTGACTGGAATAATAATATTCATTACTCTGGAAAACATCAAAGGAAAACTAGGGAATACAAAGTTTTATTTGCAGTAAGACACAGAGGGAGAACAAGGCCCAGTGTTAATTGCTTTTGATCTTTTATAATGTAATCTTACATAGCACTGTTTTATGAGGCTACATTGCTAAAAATGACTGCTATTGTCTGAACTCTGTCTAGAAATCTCAAAAATGATTAAACCTTGATTTAATAATTAAAGCTCAAATAAAACTCCAAAGTCACACCTATTACTAGGGGAATTAGCCTGGAGAGCTACTGAGTAACAATGCTTGATTCTGAATTTGACTAAAGCAGTCTTTGAGACAATTTCATCCAAAAAGATTCTGAAGGCTCTGAAGACTGATAAAGACCAAGGATTTCATTTTCAAAGATAGGTTATTTGCCTGCGTCTTTAAGTATTTTAAAATGCATATATTACAAAAATCGAAGACCAACTTCAAGTGAAGTGTTAAACATTCTACCCACTCTACATTGTAGATAAAGACAGAACAAGAAGGAAGCTCTCTAGTTTTGCTTCTCAAATTTATCCTCTTCAGAATTATAAGCAGTTCTGTTGAAGGCATTCATTTACCTGTAGCAGTTTATAACAGACTGCCTAAAAACAACTTCCTAAACCTGCTGAAAGAGATGAAAGCGCAGAAGTAGTATCAGATTCTCTCTATGCCAAGCCTCTAACTTGCCAACTTCACATCATAAGCTTTCAACTGATTATGCAGAAATATAGCTTAGAAAAGACAACCAATCCTTCAAGCTTGAGTTACAGGTCTGCATTAATATATATAATACTAATACCTAATTGTTCAGTCTTTCCACTTTCTCTGGTGGGCTCCAGATCAGGTTCCTGTTTCATCACTGCTCACCCTGGAGACAATTTTTTCTAGTATGAAGTGGCTGCATGAAATTACGGAGACACTTCCTCTCAGTAGCAGGAGTATAAAGGATCCATGGTATCTTCAAAGCCTCTCTTCCTTTGATTTAAAAAATGTCTTCCCCATATACTGCACTCACATAGATACCATCTTTTTCCTTCAGCTGACTCTAGTTTTACAACAATCAGCAATGGCATCCTAACTTCTGAGATGAGAGAGAAAACAGAATTCATTACCAGCTACAGACACTGTAATTCAGAATGAGATTTCCACTCTCCTTCAGACATGCAGCACTGACTTCAACATTATTTGTCGCAAATAATATTTCCACATAATTAAATTAAGATGGAGCTAACTCAAACCATAAAAGCTGGTCTTTTATCTCTGTGCCTGAGACAGGCATTAAAGAAGGAATAAGAAAATAAGCCCTTGAAAAGCACAGATTGATGTATCTAAGCCATAAGTGTCCATAACTAAACATTAGAGATTTTCAAAGCTCTGAAAAACCAGACCCATGACCAGCAAAAGAAGAAATCTACATCAGAAGGAACCGTGTTTTCTCCTGCTAGCAGTTTCCAAAAACCTTCTAAACCTTGAAGATGACTTCCCCTGTTTTCCCCAGAAATATCTATGACAACTTTAAAGCCAATGTTATATATTATATAATTTTGTTTAAATACAAGTTAAAATTCAGTCAAAATTAAAATATTCACTACTTCATTTCCTAATATTTGCAGTGAAGATCCATTTTGCACCAACTACTGCACTTCTTAGTACCTCAGCTTTTTAATCAGACCTTTCAAGAGTTTCAATGATATAGGCTATACACTATTACAGCTAATGGAAATGCTTCTTTTAATAACATTATCTGGCTAGAAATTATAAAAATTTAAGTAGGAAGACGGAGATTCAGAAGATCTTAAATTTTTCTTAAATCTACATAAGATCTTATATATACCTTATATATATATAATTTTATCCGGTACACTAGATTGAATTTGTCACTCCTATAGTTACTAAATACAGAATAGGACTCTCTTAAGAAATTCCAAGTCATAGAACCAAGAATGGCTTGGGTTGAAAGAGACCTTAAGGACCATCCAGTTCCAACTCCCTGGCATGAACAGGAACACCCTCCATTACATCAAGTTGCCCAAAGCCTCATCCAACCTGACCTTGAATGCCTCCAGAAATGGGGCATCCACAGTTTCTCTGGGCAGCCTGTGCCAGTACTTCACCATCCCCTCAGAAAAGAGTTTCTTCATAATAGGTAACCTAAGCCTAAGCATTTTTTGTTTAAATCCATTCCCCTTTGTTCTATCACTAAATGCCCTTACACACGGTCTCTCTAAAGCCTTCCTGTAACCCCCCTTTAAGTACTGAAAAGGAGCCAGAGAACCCAGAAAAGTTCTCCAGGCTGAACGAGCACAGCTCTCTCAGCTTGTCTTTGTAGGAAAGGTGCTCCAGACCTTCGAACATCACCATGGCCTCCTCTGTACCCTCTTCAATAACACCATGTCTTTACTGTACCGGGGGCTCCAGCACTGAACACATTAATTCACACTTCCTCTGAAAGGCTAACAATGGAAAATAAAGGATAACCAGTAATATCAAGGATTCTTTGCACGTGTAACATACAAGTAAATGCTGTATATTTTTAAAAAAATCCTATTTTTGAGATACCTGCTTTGACTACCAGCAAACAATATACCAATATTTTTAAACAATGCTAACATTACTAAAATAGAAAGATGAAGATCACCATTATCCTTACTTCATAATATTTGTAGTCAAGACAACCATGACCTGTAACACGTTCTTTCTTCCTTCTTAACTCCTAAAAACCTTCATTTCAAAAATCAGCAGAACCAGATATTACCTAAAGCAAATTGAGGCATAATTGTTACTTATGGTAAAATCTGACTAATTCATTAGCTGTAGAAATTCCTGTGTCTTTCCTCCTTAACACAGGTAGGCAGAAAAACTAGATAATCATATAACATTATTACTATAACTCCTTTACTCTTCCCCTTCACTCCCAAGAGAACGTAGGATTTGATATTGCTACAATACAGAGTACCTTATGGACACCAGTTGTTAGATTGACTATGGGAACACCATTAACATGCATCAATTCCTTACAATATTACACTGAAAGAGAGAAATTGACTCTACAAGGAGATAACAATTCCTTCTATTAAACCACCTGCTATCAGGTCCCTCTGAGAGCCTTCTCTTCTCCAGGCTGAACAGCCCTAGCTCTTTCAGCCTTCCTCATATACGGGGTGTTCCACCCCTTGGATCATTTTTGTGGCTCTCCTCTGGTTGCACTCTAACAGATCCATGCCTCTCCTGTACTGAGGACTCCACATCTGGACGCAGTACTCCAGGTGAGGCCTCACCAGTGCAGAGTAGAGGGGCAGGATCACCTCCCTCAACCTGCTGACCACACTTGTTTTGATGTGGCCCAGAATATGGTTGGCCTTCTGAGCTGCAAGGGCATATATTGCTAGTCATGATATCCAGCTTGCCATCCACAAGTGCACCCAAGTCTTCTGTAATCCTGTAACAGACTGGGGGATCCATGTGTTCCATCACAAAGATCACATATGCCCTTGTAAAAACACATCCTAAACAGTAACAACAGCAAATGATTTACAACTTTCTGCAATGTATTTTTCAGCGATAAACGCAAGTTGAATGTGAGCCTTGACAATGTCACCAATAAAAAAAAATATCCTATTTATTGCAGTGAAAGACTGTGCCACATAAACATCCACTAGATGCTTATGAATGCTAAAGAATTTCTTTAGTTCATATAGGAACTTACTCTCCAAGCATTGTAGGGCAGGTTTTTGCAATTGCAATTCCTATTAGAATACATTTGAGATTTTTGTGAAAG
The DNA here is from genome assembly GCA_037305975.1 of Chrysolophus pictus. Lineage (NCBI taxonomy): Eukaryota > Metazoa > Chordata > Aves > Galliformes > Phasianidae > Chrysolophus > Chrysolophus pictus. Next base: position 75,989,982 of record CM074577.1, on the reverse strand, counting down.
AGTAGATTCACATCAGCACAGATAGCTTTCTTGATTCTAATTTTTTAAAAATTACATTTAAAATGTAAAGTATTGAAATGAACCCCGATTATTCTCAAATTCATCTTTATACTACCTTTCCTAAATATACATAAAAATAAAATCAGATTAAGATATTTACTTTTGGTATAATATCAGCAAAACAGTGTCAGTGACATGCATAACTTCTGACATTATTTCAACATTATGCTTCATACGATATGTGCACTACGTTTTTTTTAAATGCCTAGACCATTAACATTAAAAATATTGTGTATTAATGGATTCCTCTAAGTTTTTGCTAGCATATTTCTAAATGTTAATAATAGGTACATTTTCTTAAAAATTACTGACATCTAATTGCATTGCCACTAAAAAACAAAACTGAACAACTGTGCTACAAAAACTAAAAACACTGAGTGCATACACATCAACAATACACATACTGATATCATAGGAGGCAAAAGGGACTCAGAGCTTATGCCACTGTGAAAAAATTCATTTGCATTTTTGTATGAGAAACACCTACTAGACAATTTCTTTTTTTTTTTTTTTTTAATCGTGCACATATCATATTGCAAAACTAAAGGAAAGGTAGGGGCATGCTCAGAAAAGCTGCAAACAGAGAGGAATATCATGCATCACATCCACAACTCACAGATTGTAACTAAGTTATCTGAAAAGCAGGTAAGCCTTTCGTGACAAATAATTGCTTTCATTTTAATGATAGTAACTCCCCTTGCCTTCAGTAGGAATTACACTGTGTAAATGAAAGCAAATGTAGGCCAGGAAATAAGTCTACCCATAAAAGAAAAGGATTTAGACAGAAAAAAGGCTCTAACCACTTTGTCCTCCTGGAGTTCACATCCACGAAAGCAAGAAAAAAAAAGGACAGAAAAAAGACAAAGAAGGAAAGAGTCACTTTCATTTTGAAAGCAAGCGGCAGTATTTGTTAGTAAATAAATGAACAAATGTCAAAATATTGTTCTTATTTCCCATAATGGCGAAGATGATCTATTAATTATCTATTAAAAATATTTCATTTTAATATTTCATTTTAATAATTTTCTTAATTTGTTGAGTGAAATTGAGTAGATTTTATGCATGAAAGAAAATATTTGTACAAGGAAAGTTCCACAGAGAAAACAGTTTTCATAAAAATAATTTGGAGTCACGTCTATTTACCTATGTGATCTTTTGTTAATAAAGCAAATGGGGCATGTCATACAAAGGATGCAGAATTTACCTCCACACGTCTGGAACACCAGTGTTGCAAATTATTAGCATGCATCAACCCTTTGCACTTGCACTGAGTCCCAGAGAGGTGGTGGATTTCTGTATATAATTGACAGACTGAGGATATGCATAATGGCATAACTGCATGTTAGTTACTCACTAGGTCTTCAAAATTTCAGAGTTTTAAAGCACAAAGAGACAAAAGTTTTTCACAAGGGTTCACTGCATGTCATATCAGGTTTATATTACACTTTTTTCATATTCAAATACAAATATTCCCATTTATTATTATTTTCCTTGAAAGAACTGTATTTCAGGTGTTTATAATTGCAAATGGAATAATACTTCAGAAAACAAAATTATTCAAAATAACGTCAGTCAAAACTATATCCCATTTTTGTGAATGATGATGAATAATGTATAAATGAGCAGTATTTTCTGGTACCTCGATTTCACATGCCAATATAGAGATTAAATCTAGGCATGCAGACAAGCACTTCGCCTGGTTAAAATAAAACTGTTCACCAAGAAAGGGTGACAACACATTCTATACTTTGTTATTCAGATACCCATATGACATGTAACTTTGTGCTCCTGTGCTATTGAAGTTTTAGGTTCCCCCCAGCACTAGAGTTACATAACAAACAGGAGAGAACACAGCAGAAGCCAGCTAGGACAATCAGAGTAGAGTACACAGGGAGATGAGGGAGGGAGGGAAAGAGACTTGCTTTGCTAAAGAAGACAGGGGTGGGAATGGGTGGGACAAGAGAGGAACTATTTGCAATCTTCAACTACATAAATTTGAGCTATAGAGAAGACAAAGTCAGAATTTTTCTTGAAGATACACTGCTAATGGCCAAAATGCTACAAAAGGTGGGCTGGACAGGATATAAGAGGAAAAAGCCTGAAGAGTTGATAAGCACTGAAAGAGTTTGCCTAAAGAAGTTACAGAAGCTGCAGATTTTCACAACTCACTTCAATAAAATCCTGAGAAACCTGGTCTAATTCTGGATGTAAACCATCTGACTCAATTTGATCTTATGTGCAGTGGCTTTAAATTTAGGGCATTTTCAAAGGTGCTACAGTTTTTAGTGGTGTTCTCAGCTAAGCTCTGCAATGAGTGGCAGGAGATGTTTTGAATGGAGTGTCTCAATATCTCATGTTCATTTCAGGAAAAATACTTCTACTATGCAAGTGGAGCATAATCCATGACTAGGTGTTCTCAGCACAGAGGCTAAGAAATTTTTGAAACAGTGTCTGTGTAATCTAGTTCCTTTCTTGGCAAATGTCTCTCCTCTGCAGGAAGGACTAAGTAACAGCACAGAAGAGCAAAAAAATCAGACTTGTCCATGTCTCCAGTTTAAGGATTCAATTTTAAACAAGGGAATTTGGCAAAATCATATAAATTCCTAAAAGATACAGTAGACGAAACAGAAAATAATGACAAAGATTTTAAATACATGAAACTGAAGAAAAAGTAAAGGTAGCAGTTTTAACACAAAAATGAGAAACAGAAACATTGAAATTTAAACTAAGAAATAGAAACATTTAAAAAAAATCAATAAATGAGAAATGTAAATAGCAAATAGAAGAGGTAAAAATTATACAAAGTTAAGAGACAAGGCCATTAGAAAAATAAACTTTAAGACGAAAATTGTCTTTATTATTTGTGTTTGGTTATTTACCATATAGCTTAACTTATCATTCTACCTACTTAGGTTGACTGTGCCTTAAAGCAGAGTTGTCTGTTGCTAGCACAGTCCTTCATATCATAACAACTTACAAAATCCTGCTCTCTGCCTTCAGTTTTTCATAATATCCACTGCATCAATATACCTGAAGTTTTAAAATAGGCTATAAAGAACTGTGCTATCTCAAAAAATTGGTTAGAAACAGTGCTATTCTGAAGTGTTCCTGATAATCTTCACTGTGCAGTACCATAATTTGGTCACTGGATGACAAGTGGTACTACGTGTAATGTTCCCCTCAGACACTGAAGCATGGGACAGAAGGTTTCTGAATCTCTGCCCCTGAGGATTCAAGGCTCAGCTGGTAAGGACCTCAGAAAACTCCTGTAATTCAACATTATTTGAGCAAGAAGTTGGATGAGATGACCTCCAGATGATGTAGAGATCATCTCAAATATTCAGTGATAGCTCATCCTCACTCATTAAAAAAAATCTAGCTATATTAGCCTTTTTCAATAGCTTTTACCTACATATAATGCACTTGTATATATTTAAACATTCCGCTTTGTCATCAATATGACTTTCTTTCCCTATTTTATCTCTATTCCAAAAATAATGACTAGTGTAATTTATCCAGTGTCCTGACTATTTTTATGCTGTTCTAATATGATCTTCCACTCAATCCAAATTGAAAATGATAATTATATACAGAAAAATTTTAACTGTTAAATATTCTAACAGTCTCCTGCAAATGCACAGATGATCTGCCCCTCTTCATACTGTGAATTATGTTCTAATCTACTTTTTCCACTCACTTTTTGCTCAAAATACAAGGATTTTTAAAACACTTCAGAGAAGTAGAACTATAAAGTAGTAAATTCATAAAAGAAAATTACATTAATAAGACAATAAATAATCCAGTAATAGAAAAATATTAGAAATAACAAATTTAATAGACAGAAACAAACTCTCACAGTAATACCAATATATACATATTTTATATATAAATATTATATATAATACAAAACATAATATATATAAAATATAATAATAAATATATAAAATAATATATATAATATAAAATATTTAAATATATATAAAAGGAGACAGTTTAAGAGCTTTGAGACAGCTTTTCTAGTTATTACTCTCAGGCCAGTAGATTCTAATGTTAGAAACTACTGGCTCATATATATTGATCTGGTAACACTGTTCTATTTCAACACAGTCTCATTTTGCCAAATCTTAATTTGTGTTCAAGAATTTCCGAAACCCGAATTGAATGATAGAAGAGATCAAATAAATGCTAAACACATCCTAAGAACGTATGCAAGGAGTACACAACAATTCATCTTTCCTGAAAGCTCATCATAGGATATAAATTTCTCAAAAAATTTGCAGTACAGAATCACAGAATGGCTTGGGTTGGAAGGGATCTCAAGGATCATCAAGTTCCAACTCCCCTGCCACAGGCAGGGTTGCCAGCCATTAGGTTAAGTACTAGATCAGTTTGCCCAGGGCCCTATCTAGCCTGGCCTCCAGGGACGAGGCATCAACAGCTTTCCTGGGCAGCCTGCTCCAGCACCCACCACTCAAGTAAAAAAAAATTCCCTGACATCTAACCTAAATCTCCCCTCCTTTAGTTTAAAACCATTCCCCCTTCTCTGCTCACTATCTTCCCTTTAAAAAGTTGATTTCCCTCATATTTATAAACTCCCTTTAAATATGAGAAGGTCACAATAAGCTCTCCCCACAGCCTTCACTTTTCCAGGCTGAACAAGCACAGTTACATAATGAAGAGTCTCAAACACTTCAAAATAAGTTTCCCAATGCAAAGCAGTAATTCTGGAAATTGGTTTGAAGGCAGATAAGACTCTAAATCTTCTTATCCACATTATAGTGTATGAATCACAACAGATGTACAAAACTTGGTTCAGACAAAAATCTACCTATGTGGTAAGACTTTCAGGATGAAGTTTCTTTTCAGAATCAGGCTATGAAATATAAGCAAATGTGAAATTAAAGACAAGAAATCATACTTCACTAAATACTTAGGACTAACTCTAGCTTCTCAGCCACTTACCTGATGTTGATATAAAACACTGAGCACAAACCAGTAGCGTGTAAGCAGTACCAAGACTGATCATATGAGAGACAGTCATTTTGATAGCAAAGTTAATTGAGAAATTATTCAATCCAGTTCTCAAAGAATAGATACTAAAAACATAACAAATCAGTCAAACTTTGAAGATAAATATTCCATTCCATGGAGAGAATGCACGTACATTTTAATAGCAGTTTTGTTGAAAAGGCCTTATCTCCATGAATAATCAGATACAGAAGTCTGAGAAAATGACTAGAATTCCATCCCATGTTCAGGAGAACAGCAGAATAAGTCATTCAAAAGAATCTGTTTAGAAGGTGCATCTGGTATATGACTGGGTACACCGAAGCCACCCTTCCAGAAAGTATTTTTTCACTTTAAGTGCAAAGCCATCAGTTTGCCTAAAGTTACTGATTCTTTATTGTGTCAGCTTCATAATAATTTCTTACATTTTTGAAAGCTTCGAAACAACGAAGAGTTCAAACATGCCTATCCCAGACGATTATCTGCTGTTTAATATAATTCAAAACAGCTACCACGTGAAAATAATCCAAAATTAATAAAATGAATAACAGAAATAGTTTCTGTAGTTATTACTTGAAAGAAATTATATCAACAAAGTTTCTATTAGAATCACTTTTTTTGTCTGAAAGAATGATCAAGAAAATCTGTGGTGTCAATGTAGAAATGCAACATCTGGGTGTCACTTCTGCATCAGTTTGCAAGAGAAGTGACTGAAGATCCACAAGGTTGTGCTTCCATTCAGCAAGATCCAGGCAGGCTGAAGACTCGGGCAACGAGGAACGTGATGAGGTTCAACAAGGATAAGGGTAGAGTTCTGGGAAGGAATAGCTGCATGCATTAGTACAAGTTTAGTCGCTGATCTTCAAAAAAGGAGCTCTGTGGAGAAGGATCTAGGTGCTCTGTTGGACAACAGGGTGACCAGAAGGCAGCAGTGTATCCCTCCGACCAGGAAGGCCAATGGTATTCTGGGGTGCCTTAAAAACAGCGTGGCCAGCAGGCTGAGGGAGGTGATTTCCCCTCCACTCTGCCCTGATGAGGCACATCAGGAGTACTGCATCCAATTCTGGGCTACTCTGTTCAAGAAAGACAGGGAACTACCAGACTAAATCAGCAGAGGACTACAAAGATGATGAGGGACCTGGAGCACCTCCCCTATGAGGAAAAGATGAGAGACCTGGAGATGTAAAGTCTGGAGAAGATAAGACTGAGAGAGGGTCTTATCAACACTTACAAATATATGAGGGGCAGGAGTCAAGACAATAGGGTAAAGAACCTTTTGGTGGTGCCCAGTAACAGGACAAGGGAAAGCAGGAACAAACTAGAACACAGAAGTTCCATACAAACATGAGAAAAGAACTGCTGTGAAGGTGACAGAGCACTGGAACAGGCTGCCCAGAGAGGCTGTGGAATCTCTTCTCTGGAGAGACTCAAAACCCACCTGAGCATTTTCCTGTAGAACCTACTGCAGGAAACCTGCTGTACCAGGGGCTCAGGCTGAATGATCTTCAGAGGTCCCTTTCAACACCTACAAAGCTGTGAAGGTCTCGTAACTCACAATGACTGCTGTGCAAGCTTCTAATCTCAGTGCTATACGCAGCAAAAGAGCTCATTTTTTCTGAGTTGTACTTTCTAGGTACAGTCAATGCCAGTAGCCTAGCCATAGCCAGAAGCAGGGCACAAAGGAAGACATGAACCAGGTCATGCTTCCACCAACAGAATTCTGTCCCACAGCCTCAAGTAAAGGAAGTAGGATAGATCTCAACAGGTCCATGGAGATGAGGCAGAACAAAGGCCAGCCAGGAAGCCAAGCCTACAGATGCAGGTCAGCAAGGGGAACAGACAGGCAGTGGCATGGAGATGAATACCCAAGCTGTAAAGCAGCTCCCAAGCAAAACAGTGCCCCTTGGAGCCCCTGAGGGCTCCTTCTCATACAGCTTTCCCAGGCAGCTGATCCTAGATTTGACTATGGCATTAACATTGTTGTTCTCATATACCATGATCAGATTTCAGGTGTGCTGGAGGTTTCTAGTGTACTGATAATATGCATGTCATGTCATTTCTAGAGAAATGCAGAATCGAGTCATTTTTCTGAAAAACCAACCTATTTGAATGTGACAGGAAACCAACACAACTATTCAAAATCCTAGTGACCTAGAAATCCTGATATTGAAATACTAATTCTTTGTTGCCTGCTAACAGAACGAAATGAATTACATTTTGTGACTGCATATGGATGGTCTACACTGTACATCCTGCAGTTAGAAATGCATTTGCTCATCAAAGAAGAGAAAAGAACTTGATGGTTTTCTGGAGGAAAAAAAAAAAAAAAAAAACGCCTCAGAGAAGTAATCAAAATGCAAATCTTTCAAAGAACCAGAGGGAGCTGAAGAATTTTCCTTAAACTTCATGTATTTCAAATACATTTGCTGGTTCCTGTCAAACAGCTGAAAATCTCTTGATCTTCAGAGACAAAGAGAGAAATGTTTCAGCAGCTGTAATGGGTAGTAGGTTGCCCAACATCCTTAAAGGAGGTATTTACCACATTTCAAATTAAGTTCTCAGACAAGTATTGTTTTCTTCCTCTAGAAATTAAATGTTACTTTACTGAACTGGCATTTTGAGCTGTTGAAATGTATATTCACTACACAGTTCTATCTATCTGAAAGTAGTGTAAGTTCAACATTTTAGCATTCAAATTTCTTAGCTGCATAAACCTCATTCTACTGTTTACTGTCTCATTCAGTGTGCATTTCTCTGCAAATAAAATGTATCTTGTATATCAGTAGATCCTATACCACTATGGATTGTTATTTGATTTATTACTTCTGATGCAATTTGAATCAATGTGAAATTGTTCAAAACAGTAAGTGGTGTCATTTAAAGCTCCCTTACCTTCATGAAATTTAACTCCCCTACCCTGGTCAAACATTCACTAGTGTAGTAAGCAAGAGCACAGAAGCAACGGTAGCACCATAATCACTATTCTCTGTTTAATCTAGAAAGAACTTGCATATAATGACAATTTTTGTACAACACTGACTTAATTTAATGCCTTTTTTTGAGGCATTGTAATTAAACTGAAAAAGGAATAAATCACCCAACCATTCTGAGACATGATTCTTTGTGCAAACCACACCTTACTTCACAGCTTTATATGCAGGTATATCTGTAAAGCAGACTGGAGTCCTGGTGGACAATTCACACATTCTTATCCTCACCTTGTTATCTGCATTTAAAAATACCATTCCTCTTCTTACTAACAACTTTTTTGGCATTTTAATATGAGTCAAAGATTATATTAAGAATAAAAGTCATTGTACTTCATGTTTTGAAAATTTACAAAAAAATCATTACTATCCCATCACCACCAAGTACTTTACAAATTCAGACAAAACCAAATAAATGTTACATACATCCTGTCATTGACTACAACAAAAAATACTAGCATGAAAGAGCAAAATAAAAGTGTAACAATTGTTCAAATTCATATTCTTATTTTATTCCTATATGTATTTGTAGAGGAAGATTTTAAAAGATTAAGCAAGAGAATAAAGGTTCATTTGTACAGTGAAAGATCAGAAAGAAAAAATGGCAAAGGTGAAAGAACAGTTCAGTATAAGAACAAACTGGCAAAAGGAACAGTCAAAAGGGTGAAATGCTTACAGGAAACACAAAGATTCTTTAAGAAGTATCTTACACAACATCCAAAGAAGATGTAAAATATGTCTATAAACATATCTATCTTCAAAAGAACAAAGAAAATCAGATACAGCTAACACAGGAAGCTATTACAAGTCATCTTTCAAGAAGGTGAAGTAGTATCCAGTAAGGAAAATGGAAAAAAATGAATTCTTGTAAGCTACAGTAAGGTAGATTCAAAACTGATTTTGTGAAATAATGTGTACAGGCATAAAAGACATCAGCAATACGGGGCTGCCACAGCATCAGTCTAAATTAAATACTTTGGTTTCATGTTCATTGTGATTACAGAGACTCACTCTAGAATCTTAATTTACACTAAGTGACCTAAACTGATCTTTCAGAAAAATGAGCTGCAAAGTAAATCAACAAAACAAAACAGTAATTATTTCTCAAAAAAGCATATTCTATATTCAGTGTAAAATATGTCAAGCATAAAACATGTAACTACTGACTGAAAAATAGTCTCACATTGACGAGATGAATAAGAGGAAAGAGTGAGGCTAGTTTATTTAAGACTCTGAGAGTGTGATCACCTAATAGACACATGAGCCTGACATCCCCACTGCACAAATCTGTGGAAACCAAAATACAGAATAAAATTAGAAAGTATTTGAATAGATTATAGTAAAATATAGAAAAAAGCACTAGTAACAGGAAGTCATGGCTGTTACATTTACTAGAATTTCTTCTAGAAGTCACTGAGAAAGTAAGTGGAGTTTGTTGGTATAGCTGTGTTGGACTTCCAAGCTTTTGAAGAATTTCATCTACCATGAAACAGAACCAAATTAAGTCAAGAGAAAACTTAGCTGGTTTAAGACAAAAATAAATTAACAGGAATAAATGGTCAGTGCTTTTTAACTGAGAGCTACCTCCAATGAAGACGCACAGGGAATCTGTCTAGAGATGATTTTTCCAGCATGTTCATAAATGATCAAGAACAGAAGGCATGAGAGCCAGAAAAGTTTATTTATTACACTAAATTATCATCCATAGCATTAGAAAAATGCCAACTGAGAGGAACTGCAGAAAAGACTCATAATGGTGAATGTGGAAGTGGCCTTACGGAAAGATAGAATTAGACTGTAAGCAATGGAACAAATGACCTAAGAGGGTATAAAAGAATCACACAGGAGACTTGGCAGATATTTGTCTAACTTATCTTGACAAATTTATATGATTCTTCCTGAGGAAGGTCTCTTTCAACTCTAAAGAATATCTTAAACATCTCATTAGGAAATGATGCATTCCTCCTAATATTCTTTCTTTGACTCTTCATATAATGACAGAAAAAACTGCCCTGATTGCTTTTATAATCAGATGGAACTAGTCCAGGAATTATTATCTCTCTGATTAACAGTTACACAGTTTAGTTGTAAAAGCAATAATATGTGAGCTTACTCAAGGTAAAAGTTTCAATAGACTTTTAAAGTGACCTTAACAAAATCTGCTCATAGCAAGGCATTTTGAAAGATTTATTCATAATCTCAGTTTCTTTGATCATAAGCAAATAGATTATTTTCTACACTGTCAATCAAAACTTCAGCCCATTATTTAAGCCTCCTTGGACAAAAAAAGTGTGTAACATTGTTGCCTGCCTTCCAACAGATTAAGACAGTAACTATAGATTGCAATGAATCTATCACAGAAAAAATGATTTGTGGAAATAAATTAGATTGAGAAATGATTATGTTAATAAATAAGTACATGACTGTGTTGATTTACAAAATATGTGTTTCCACAAAAAACTACTATGAGTTTTGAGTAGCCAAGAATATTCTAACAAAAATCTGTCCGAGACTGGAGAGACATCTATAAGATGTGAACAATATCTGAAGAACTGAATAAACTGATTTCAGAACAGAAGTTCTCCATAATTACCTCAGTCCTGCTGAATGTTTCATTCCATGACCAAATTTCTTAAAAATTCAGTTTGCTCTTTTACCTGTTCTTACATAATAAACACCTGTAATGTCAACTGTAAATCTGTACTGTTAGCGCATTGAATTTTTTGTACGAAGCAATACCTCCTATTTTATTATGTTGCTCCACAATGTCAGAGGCAGATGTTGGAGGTAAGGCAGTAGAGGTTGAACCTTCTTGTCAATATCCACATGGCAACATATCGTTGCCATGTAACAGATGGCATCAGACTGCCTCTTACATGGAAGTGTGGAGTTGAATTGCTTCATGCAGAAAAAATGCATCCACTGACATTCATCAATGCTTGCTGAATGTTCATGGAGACCAAAGAGCAGATGTGAGCACAGTGAGGTGGAGGGTGGTGCATTTCAGCAGTGGTGACAGATGTGAAAGACAAGCCAAATTCTGGATGGCCATGCAGATATTTACAAGCATGGCATGCAGGCTCTTGTTCACTGCTAGTGTCAATGTGAAGTTAATGATGGTGACCAAGCTGAAAAATAGTGTTTTGTAGCTGAGAATTTGCACTATCAAATTGTGTTATTGTACTCTTTATATCTGCTGTTGTTTCCATGAAAATAAATAGGAGGCATTACTTTCAGAACAATCTATGTAGGTATAATTTCCTCCTTAAGGGAAATCTGTTTCAGTAGATAGCACAATTAAGCAAGGAATAAGAGATACTGAGGTTTGAATTTTGTTGCTAAATTTTCATAACTCCATACCTTATTTGACCGTAAAGATACTCTTCCTCCACAGCGTGCACAGAACTTAGTTTGGCAATATGAACAGTTATGGCCACAGCCATCAGCAAATTTTGTTTTGTGGCAGATGCCACAGGTTGGGGCATCACCCTTCTGCTCCTGCTGCTGCTGTGATTCTTCACCCATCTTCTTCACTTGCTCCTTATACATTTCAAACTGTTGATGTAATTTTCTGCAGAAGAAAAGAGATCATTAACAGGTTTTTTAATTGTTATTTACACTTACAAATACTTCACAATCACTAAATTGCAATCAACTTCAGAACACAAATCTGAGAGAAACACATTTTACTTCCAGTGCTTCAGAAGCATAACCTTTAAGAACTACTTTCTTTCCAACTGAACTGAACTCAAGCGGTTACCCAAAACCAATAGCATACAGCACACATTCTAGCTGTTTCAAAAAGAAGTAACTTTGCTTTAGGATGTGACCGGTGTGAGCTGTAAATACAACTGTAGGAAATACAGACTGAGTGATTCAAGAGCCCACAGCACTAGATAACAAACTGGTTAGTAGCAGGAAAAAAAATCTCATTCTTTCAAGTACATTTTTACATAATTCCATCAGACAGATGCAAGTATATTTTGGTAAATTACTTATCCAAACACACTGCACAGATTAATTATTCTGAAATGTTTTATCAATTATTTTTCAAGCATTGGGCACAATCCCAAGCCCATAACAAGTTACCACAGTTAAGCTGTGGTACAGGTAAACTACAGATAGAGTAATTTATTACTCTTCATTTAAGCCATTCACTTATTTAAATAAGGACTATCATCTCAAGCCAAAGGTAGAAAGAAGACTACTTTAGGTGTAAAAACTAGGGACAATAGTTTAAAACACACATACACACACAAAAACTCAACCCATTTAATTTTGCTAATTGAGACCAATATAGTCTAAGTACTTTATTTAGTTCCCTATGCAGATATAAAAACAACCAAAAAAAAAAGACTACATCCTACAAAACATTAGGAAGGTATAATAAGAAAAAAAAAGTGCAGGAGGGAGGGACTTCTTTTCTTTTCAGGATTATCTGCTTTCCTGAGATTCTTGAGATGAGGTTGTTAAAAGATTGCCAGTATATGAGGCCTAACATAGCACAAACTGTAACTTCCTGGAGAAAACCTGAGCTGAGAGACCAGCTATCCTTAAAGAGCTCAGATAGAAATTAGAGACACAAAATGGCTTCACCAGAAGCATCAGAGGCTCTTACCAAAGCAAACATCAGTACGCTCAGTCAGTGAAAAATTACCTCAAGCAATATTGTTCACAATGGTTCCCCCATACATGACAGAAAATGTTGGTCTTTGCTTTATTTTTTTTCAGGAAACCTCTCCTAAGTTACAATTTCCGTTAGAGCACAGAGGAGCCATAGGACTGATCAGGCAGGCCTGCTGCCCACGCAGAAGGCAGGAGGCATGCTGCTTCTCCCACACACCGACAGGATGCCTCCAGCTCTCCGTTGCTGCTGCCCTTCTTCCACAAACAAAGCGCATTTACTTCATGCTACTTACACCTCCTCTTTCTAGACTACCAGCTCATCACTTGAGCTCAGTTTTGAGTCCACACATTCCCCCAGGGCACAGCCCTTTTCCACTTGCACACTTCTAGAACCTTCTGGTCTGCAGCAGAGGCCTCAAGAGGAGCAATGTGGGACACGGCAGCCCAGGCAGGCTGTGGAGGCAAGCCCAAGGGTTCCTCTGCCTGCTCTCTGAGGCCAAGAGTTCCCAGCTGACTGCTCCTTGTGGAACGAGGCAGGACAGCAGTTACTAGTAAAAAAAAAAGTGCTGAATGAAGTTGAGAACAAAATTCTGGCACATTTCAATACTTTAGCCTGACAGCAGTATATAATGCGTAGTTGGTAGTCTGGCCCATTTCCATCAACAACACATGCAATTTCCAAAACTTTGCTTGCCTTTTGATTTTGCCAAACATTCTGTTCTTCATTTAAAGCATATTATCTATGCTGAACCTCAAGTTTTTTTTAGATTGCATTTAGTTTTGTGGCTTCCTTGTAATCTACAGCCCTTGTTTTTATGATTATTTTCTTACCAGTCTCACTGAAGCATAAAAAGCACAAGGCTTTTGCCAAATCCTAAGCCTCATGTACTGAAATAATTTCACTTTTGTTACCTCTTGGGCACAAGCGTTCCCACAAAGGTCACCACAACTTTTGCCTGAAATTATGAACTTCTCAAGGTTATACAGAGAAGTTCTCTAAAATGCTCAATGTAGTAGCAAACACCTTGTTGTCTGCCAAAATAGTTTGTTATTACATCAACGTTTTCTGTTTCAAGAAAAATATTACACATTTTGACAGCTGTCAGAAAAAATTAAACACAGGAGACAAAGATCTAGTAAATAATCAGTTAGACTACACACAGTATGCATTCTACTGAGAAGAACCACTTCAAACATGAATAATTGAAACAAAAAATAAGCATTTCAGAAAATTCATTAAAAACCCTCTGATCTACTTTGTAAATCAATAATAATTTCTTAGCATTTAGCGTGTACAAGGCTTTAAGTCAAAAACTTGCAGCAACACATACATGTTTAGTACAGTATTTGAGAACATTTAGTAAAAATTGTATGACATACAATTTTCAGAAAACAAATAGCAAATAAAATCCTAATATGTTCACATTGGCTGCATTTGCAGATTCACAGAATTACAGAATTGTGTTGGTTGGAAGGGACCTCAAGAGATCATTGAGACCAACCCCCCTTCTAAAGCAGGTACCCTACAACAGGCCACGCAGATAGGTATCCAGCCAGGTCTTGAATATCTCCATAGAAAGAGACTCCACAACCTCTCTGGGCAACCTGTTTCAGTGCTCTGTCATCCTTACAGAAGTTCTTCTGCATGTTAATAGGGAATGCCCTTTGTTCAAGTTTTAGGTCATTACTCCTTGTACTATTGCTACACACCACCAAGAGGAGCCTGGCCTCATTCATTTGCCTCCCATCTCTCTTTAGATAATTATGAACATGTAACTGCCTATAACATCACTGCCTCAGAGGGCTTAGGAGTTCACCCATTAGGGAACTGAAAGCAAACAGTATCAAGGTGAACTTCAGAGCCTGAGTCTGAACTTGGGAAACCCAACCCTAAAGTTTCCAGTCCCTGCACTCCAGCATGGAACTGTGCTAACGTGAATGGTGAAGGTCTCTGCTTCAAGTCTAAAACACCGTGTTCTGCAAATGATCTGCATATTAGACCACAATTCTTCTCCATACTACAAATCTTAAGCATGCTGGTGTTTCTGGTTGCAAACCCAAGTACCTTCATCAAAACACAAACAGAAGGTTTCAACAGAAAACTCCACAATGGATATTCACAACCCTTACAGACATTTCTTTCTACAGTGGCCTCAAGAGCACCATTACATGCCATTGATGTGTCCTAAGGCAAAGTCTCCTTTTCCACACAGTTTCCAAAGAGTGCAAGAGTGTGTTTTAATAACTACTCTAAGTTTTAGAGGAGAAGGAGAGGATGGCACACATTTATGCAAAAGCCTAGTGATAATGGAAAGCAAGGCTGGAAAACTGGTGTTTAGTTCTCGTCATTTTCAACTCCTCTAAGAATGAGTTCCCTGAATACCAGTCATATCTGCTGGAAGTTACACTAGTGCAGTTCATGAGACTTACTTGACTAGCTAACTCCGTACAGTAAAACCTTGTGTCTGAGATTGCTGCTTAGAGGGCTTTCAAATGTCAAAAGCAAGTCTTTTAAGAGCTGTCAAGATCAAGAAATAGTTTCTATCGGAACACTCAATGATATATTTACCCTTCTGCTGGAAAAAAGCTCCCTCAATTCTGCTTCTTGGTTCCCCACACCTTTCTGGGAATGAGAAATTCACTATCATCAAGGAACAAGAATCCACAAGCCTCTCACAAAACATGAGCTACTACCAAAGACAAGTTGGAAAAGCAAGGTCAATCAACTTCTGTAAAATAATAACAGAACAGATGTATTTTCTCTTGTCCTCCAGAAATGGCTCTGGATAGCCTAGTCTAGTGACTGGCAACCCTGCCCACAGCAGGGGGTTGGAACTAGATGATCTTTGAGGTCCTTTTCAACCCATATTATTCTATGATTCTATGAAATGTCCACAGAACATACAGCATTTGCCCCTCCAAAATAAATTCTTAATATTGACAAGTTCCAAAGCCACTGCTGCCTTACAGAAGTTCACTTATATGTTTCTGAAATATCCAGAACTAAGCATTCAGGGTATTGAAGCCAGATGCAAGCGCGGCAGCCACTTCTCATTTCCTGGCTACAGTTCTCTCAAAGTTTTTTTTTTTTACTGATTGTAGCCTGTGCCTCATTTCCTATTCCCAGGCATGGAGCGCGGATGTGGCTGGAATCCAGGCTTTGCTTTCAGTTCTGCCAACTTCCTTCACTCAGTGATTTTTTTTGTGCACAGTGGCAGTGGCCATCCGGTAACAGAAACAATGTTCTTCCCTGTACTGCATCAAACACTTAATGCCTTCTACCTTCACAGTAGTGCTAACTAACCTGCCTATAAGTACACTTACGTCTGATCTACAGATACTATTTTTATAGGTATAAGAGTATTAGCAGAGGTTAGGAACAAGCAGCTGAATATCCGTCAGCTACGCTGTAAAAAAGATGGAAAATTCAGTGGAAACCAGGCTGAATATGAGCCAGTGCTATGTCTGCTCTCATCAAACTGGGAAACTAAAATGGGTTCACGTGAGACAAGAAATGAAGGAAAGCTACTTTTTCCCCACATAGTTGGCCCTAGTGAGGCCCCCAGACTGGGGCCCAGCAGTTCAGGATGGATGTGGACACACTGGAGAAATCTAGGAGACAGCTGATAAAATCATCAGGGGCTCTGAGCACCTAACCTGCAACATGGGAGTAAAGGAGCTGAGATTGTTCATTCTGGCAAAGAGGAATTATTGAACAGCAGCCTCAAATTAGCTAATGAACCTATTAATTACCTGAAACAAGGGGCAAATTCCTTCTAACAGCAAATCCAAGATGGGACAAGAGTCACTGGTAGCACACTGAGAGTTTCAGGTTGGATGTTAAGAGCGGGTTTTTCTGTAGAATGGCAATGTAGTACTAGAATGGACTGTCTCTCTATGCTTCCTAAAGACTGCTGTTAAATTAGTTAACTTCAAGGTTTGACCAGGGACCTCCAATATATTTTTAGCTCCACATAAGGAAAAGGGCAGCTAAACTTCCAGTTTATGCTTTCATAGTGGTATGTGGAGGTTATAAAAAAAGCTACTTCTAAAAAACTATCTTCAGAAATGCAAAAGATAGCTTTGTTAATCACTTTAACTTTTGGACAAAATTAACTCTCCATTGTCTCATTAGAACTGATTTACAATGTTAACTGTCTGGTTTCCTTAAAATGAACGATAATCAACTGTTTTCCACTGTCTATAGGTTTAACTTCAGAGCCATCCATCTAAATTACATGTCCAAGCTTAAGCTTCACCTGAAAAAAAATCCTACTGAAGAGTATCAAGAGGATGCAAATAGAAAAACAAAAAACACAATGTACAGCAAAATGCTACCTTACTATCAGTGATGCTGCGAAGTTCATACAGATCACTCTTAGAAGTAAAAAATACGGACAAGCTGTCCCACATTACTTCTCTCTCGTTTCATATTTTCTTAGGGCTTTTTGAAATGGACACTAGTTTGAACTGTTCTATGATCTCAGATTATTTCACCTCTGTTACAGAAAATATTCCTCTCATTGCACTCTTCCCACATAATAGTAAATTAATCTCTTATGATTCTAAATATGCTTGCAATTACAGATGAAGTCGCAACACTGAAACTAGTTTATTTATTAAGAAACTAATTAAGAAATAGAAGCAAATGAGGGGAAAACAAAAACAAAAGTTCAGTCTTAATACCAGAGTCATATCCATGACTCTGAGAACAAATCAGCAGGCTGGCTAGACAAAAAAAAAATCTAACTGGAATTGAAAGATTACCTTACTTCTTTTTTTCCTCTGTTCATAATGCACAGTATTGAATAAAACCACTGCCTTTGTTTATTGAATTTGTTCATTAGCAGCAGTTAGGCTGCTCTTTTACTGGCAAGGTAGCAGTGAGCAGTAATATTCTACGTATAACAATTTTGCACAGGGCTGCAAGTAAACATGAAGAAGATTAACATATGGTCAATTAGAGGCTCATCCAATTAATCTTATGATGTTTCTGGGGGTTTTAATGGCAGCAAGATAAAGTTAGACAACATGTATATAATACAAGAAAAGAAGAAACTCCTGGCTCTACCTATCACTTCAAGTATCTTTAAAAAATAGACAATTGCCTCTATCTTTTCTGTAGCAAACAGAATTAGCAGTACAAAGCAACTGCAAGACTAAATAGGGAAGTGATATTTTTGTGATTTTTTTCCATTTGTTAAAATTAATCTCTAACTGCTTTTATCAATGGATTTTCACTATCTGTGACATCTAAAAAGCTGTAAGGTCTTAATCAAGGTTTAAACAGGCAGAGTGGAGATTCTCTCTAAAGGAGCTTATTCAAACCTCTGAGAGTCTATAGATCTATAATGTTATTTTCTTTTCCTTTCTAAAACAACTAGCTAAATTTTAATTTTAATTTTAATTTTTAATTAAATTTTAATTTTAAAAAATTTAAATTTTTAATTGAAATTTTAATTTAAAATTCTACATTGTTTTTCTAATGAATTTTGCCACCTAATTCTTTACCTTCTCCACCTATACTGGAAATATCACTAGGACTCCTTTTTAATGTCTGAGCTACAACTGATAAATTAAATTGATACTGTTACATACAATAGTGGTAATCTGTTTGCTTTTGTTCCCACCTTGTGACAAAGCCGGCCCTTCCTAGCTAATTTCAGGTGTCATTCAAAGTAAGATTAACCACGCCAACTCTAGCAGGAAAAAAAGGAATCTTCCAGTGCCTGATTAAAAACAGGAAGCTTTCCATATTCATTCCACAACTGCATTTCCTCAATTAAAAATACTTTATCTCCAGTTCTATGGGCCTCATCCCTGTGTTTGCAATCCTACTATCCCAAAGGAGCAGCTTTGGTAAAGTGCTGAAACTGTAAGTACTAATCTTCAGCTAACAAAGAAGAGCAGGAGCAAGCAGCTGAACCTGCAGTGAAACACAGTTGCCAGGAAGGGTATGTGACAGAGCACGGGAGCACATACTTCAAATTGAAATTTAATTTGGAATTTCTACTGTCATTTTATTTATATTCCAGCCCAGTAGAAGAAATCTCAACTACAGAATAGAAATATACAGACAACTGTGGTCTTTTTTTTTTTTAAAACTAGTTTGTTATTAAATAAGGTGTAAGCAGTCACTCATATGTATGTGCCATACATATTCAGATGCTTTCAACTTCATGTGATCAATTTCAAGCAAATGTGATGGGGAAGAAAAACTGCCTGAAAGACAGTTGGGTTACAAGTTTGGACAAACAGCCATACTGATAGAAGAGAACCTGGGCAACTGTCTGGTCTAAGGGTAACTTCCTGAGATTAAGTTTTACAGAATATTAGAAAGAATAAATGAATTCTCATTTCAGAAAGCAGCCTTATAATAGGTACTATTTGAATCTTCAGCTATACAGATAGCACAGTATCACCACATACTGCTGCTGATAAGCACTCTGCACATGTGGTAGAGTTTCCAGGAGTACTGCACAGCAGCAGTGGGTCTTTCAGCACTCAGTCTCCTACTGCTGATAACCAGAATCTGTCCTCAGTTTCTGTGGAAGAACATGTTTTGCTGTAAAACATGATCAGAGTTTTATTGTGACGAAGCTGCATATACATTTAGAATCACAACACTGTTCACTTACACTCCAGCTAGAAACCAAACATCCCCCAAAACAATCAGCCACTCAATTTCCCCTTTGAAAGGCTATACTAGTTCTATGCTACTTGTTCAGAAAGAAGAGTCAGAGCTCCCTGTAAGCAGAAGGTCAAGAATATTTTATGGCTGATTTTGTAACAGAAAAGTACTTTACAAATTAAAATTAGGATCATCTTGCAGTCACTACAATACCCCTATGATATTAGTATACTTAGGCAAAAATCAAGAGCTGTATTTGGTCATTTTCCATGCAAAGTTAACATACTCATACAGAAATTCTCATCCACTATGCAAAAGTTGCCACCAAAAGTTTAGATCACTGAAGGAGTACACATAGATCTAAGAAAAAAATTCTTTTACAGTCTCTTTTTATACTGTCATCTATGTTTTATAACTACTGTTGCATGTTTCTTTCCAATTCACTTGATTAAAAAGTTTCATAACAGAAATGTTGTGTTAGCCTAAAATTACTACAAATTCATGTTGGGTCTTTCTGTATTTTTTTTGATAGTTTGTGTTAAGTTCCCAAACAAGTAACAGTTGGATCACACTTACATGAAACCTCGATGATGAAAACTGTCAGTAAATCCAAGTTCTATTCTAAATAAGTGCTGAATATCAGATAGTATTTTCCAGAGAGATATTATTAGATCCTTGCTTACAGAAACTACACTTTTACTTACTTTATACTGTATTTCCTTTTCAAGGTATGCAGTGTTTACTAAATGTACCTTGATAATGCTAATCCAGTCACTGACTATTAAGCACATTGCAACATTATTACATTTATAAAGGGCATCTTCAGCAGAGATAATATTTCTCACAGTCACTCAGGTTACTTTATTTGCATCATCAGTTGACTTACAAAAAGAAGCCACTAACTTCACACTAGTAGTTTCTGAAATGCCCAAAAAGCTAACTCACCATCCTGAACTTTTTTTATTCTTACATGACAGGCAGAATTATTTTTTTGTTAGACAATTACACATGCAGTCAAAATAAATATGTGCTAAATAATAGGTCAGACTGTCTTGGCTCCGAAATGTAACACCTCCTGACATTACAGTATCATGATTAGAACGAGTTCATTCTGCATTGTTTACAACATTCATGAGCATTTTCAATTATTAAGTAGCTCCTATCTTTTTACGTCTGTGACAAGATTGTTCCCATCTTGAGGATTTTCTTTTTTTAACAAACAGGAAATAAATTTGAGCAATGTTAAGAAAGCCAGAATAAGCAAGTCTGAATTATATTTTCCATACTTCACATAACTAAACTACACCAACATGAATGATGCTGAATTACCACCAAACTGGTGGTAGTCATTAGTTATGGTGGATCTGGGATTTGCATGGTTTATGAATATCAGTATTCTTACTGCAGAAGTACTGCCAGTGCAATCATGCTGCAAGCAGCAGTACAGGGGGAGATCCCTTGAAACACCTTTCCCACTCTCAGGAGACTCATTTTACATTAATGAGGTTAATGCAGTATTTCTCCTTTTTAGATAAAAATTACGTGATAGTAATTGAAAAGATAAAAGATTCGTACCTTGCAGATATACACATAGTATTTCATCTAATACTATACCTAATAAAAGTCTGACTTTTCCAAACAATCAAATTTGTGCAAAACCACATAAAAAAATCTGTGACAAAGATTAAAATTCAATCCTATATTTAAACACTTAAGCGTTCTAATTAAAGCTAATTAATTAATCATTTAGCCCTCAATCCTACTGGGTATAAATGAGGGCTGTAAGAACAATATTGGGCCACCAGTAAGCCTTCCAATCATGCTCTGCTGTTCCTAACTCATCACAGCAAAAGCATGAGCTAACAGCAGGCCCAGTAAAATACTAGCATGAAAAGAATGCTGGGACACTCATAGCCAGGAACTAGCTCAGATGCAGCTCTGTGAAATTCTCTTTTCCTGTAATGCCTGAACACTTTTCTCTGCCAAAATTGTGATCTCAGCTCATTAAAGACCTTTTCTGGAGTACTTCTGTTTGGAAAAAACTGTAAATAGAAGCAGATTCTACTCACATTTGTTTAATCATAATTGCACTTAAGTCAAACAAGTCTTAGTCCTGCTTTTCATCAATCAGTTTGCTTCCTGTGAAATGGTTTGTATGTTCACAGATTTTACTTCTTGATATTGTTGAGCTCATAGATTACTACATCAGGTATGTGATCCTGTAAGTTGTCAAGAAATACTTTTGTTTGAATAAGATGATCTACAAACCTGAGTCGATCATTTAATCAGCTCAGATTCTCACTGCAAATCAAACCTGGCAGATTCTGGCAGAAGGAACACCTTATTTAGTATTTTTGCATTCCCTTTGCCCCTTCTCACTGAGGGATCTTCAACTGTCATGGCATTTCAACAAACCTACTACCATAAATTAAGGGTAGCATTGAATACACTTCAGAGAAAAATTATCTACAATCTCTCCTACTGCAGAAGATTGTCTATTTCATCTTAAGAGACCAAGTCCAGAATTTCAAAATAAATCACCATTCTTACTTTTAGATGAGTCTTCTGTATCTAAGATTAGCCAGATTCCACTACTATTCCAAGAAATCCCAATATCAAAACTGACAAATGTCCATTTCTTCTTTGTGCTAATGTAACTGACCTGTTACAGTGGAAGAGATTTGCAACAGTGTTTACAGCATTGGAATCTTCCTTTACAAATGGGCACTCAAAAAAATTTTGGTTACGTACACGCGTCTTTCATGGCAAAGAGGCAAGAGAGTTGGCTATGACGTAACAAGCCAATGCTCAACCAAATCACCATCTAAAAAATACAGCAGAGCAGATAAAAGTTTTGGTTAAAAGTGCCAGGATCAAAGAAAGAATCTTTATTTACTGTATACTATACACTGGTAATTAATATTGTCACAATAATATTGCCACAACTGAGTACGGAGTCATAAAATCAACGGCAAATCTCTAAGAGAATAGTTTCTGAGCGTACAGATAGCATAACATCTCCTTAAAAGATTCAATAAGAATGCAGTGTCATCACTATGTATGATGAAACATAGATAGAAATAAATTTGTTACCTCAAATACACATTTAATGTTGAAACATGACATTTTGTTATTTCAGAGATCACACTATCCAGATTTTTGTCATATAAGTGTTCATGTTTTTCAGCCTTGTGGTGAACTCTGTAGTAAAAAGAAAAAAATGTCTTTCGCTCTTAGGCACATAACTAGGAGATCACAGGTCTGCAAATGTTCTGAAACTCTTTTCAGACAGTCTTTATGCATGATAAAGAAGACCTGAGATGAGAAGGCTGTGTTCCTGCTGACAGCACTCAAAATCTCTTTCTATTGAATATCCTTACACAGAATCAGGAACATCCCTTTCCTAAAAGGAAACTACCCGAAAGTAATCAGTGGTGGAAGCATGGAATATACAATTGGATGTAAAGCTTCCTGAAAGATAAGAAGGATTGATATGTAGACAGGATAATCAGAATTACCATCAAGTTTTCAAATTTCGGAATCACGGACTGTGACAGATCAGCATTCTCAATAGGGCACAGTAAAACTGGATTTTTGCTTCTGCTTTTCTTTTTTTTTGCTCTGTGACAATCTTCACCGTCTGTTAATGTTATTCATAGATGAGACTTTGTACCCAGTAGTACTGATCCTCACCCCAGGCTTCTGATCAGCTCACCCTGGCACCATCTGTCCATGTTTGTTCTCAGTCCAAGATACTCCAGGAGCCACATCACTATGAATTTACTTCAGCTTTCTCTCCATCCAGATCATAATCAGAACGAACATCTTTAAGAGGAGATAAGTGAATTTCCTCCTTCTGTAAAATCATTACTGTAACAATAATCAGAGAAGACCAGCCAAGAGTGTTCATATAAAAGCAAATGTGAATGGAGATACTGAGAAAATAGATTCACTTGTCCAAAAAGCAGAAGAGCTGCTCTTTGGTTTCTAAGATATAAAGAACCATGCTCTTTTTGGAAAGTACTTGAGTATTATGGATATCTGGTCAGTCATCCTAATAACCTCTAAAACCAGAACTATAGCAAGAACTACTCGCATCGCAATAGACTGCGCTTGGTGATAAAGGACAACTATCTCACCTAGAATGTCTTCCTGGGCAAATGTGGCCAAACTCCTAATTTTACAGGCGAACTTTTTACATCAGTCTGATGCTTTCCTGCCTTAAATAAGGAAGAATTGATACTTCCTTTCTCTAGTCACACTGCCCCTCTGCACCTCTTCAATTAAGACTTATATCTAACAAACTGGCCAAACACTCTCAACTATTCCTTGTTGAAAGAATAAAACAAGACAATCATTGAAAAAACACTTTACCCAATCTGATTGATTTTGAAACATTTAATACAATCAACCACTGCTGACTGTATCAAAATAAAAGCATATAACAGAGAATAAACTCTTCCAAAAACAAACAAAATACTGATTCATAGCTAACAATTACGCATAAATGAATGGAGATGTTAGTTTAAAAGCACGTAACTGACATTTGAACTTTCTTCAGAAAAGCTCAGCAGCTGGGAAGCCTAATTGTATTTCCAGCAAGTCTAATTGTGTTTCCTGACTCTAGGGGACAGGAACTCCCCTGACACTGATGACTGACAGGACTGGATCTGCTTTCAATCCTACGAGTAAGCAAAAATACCCAGTTCTGTGAAACTCAGCGTGAAAAACATCCACTGCTTCCACTGGTATCAGCAGCAGCTGGAAGTGCTTGATACCTCATAGATGCAGTCAGCACTACCTGCAATGGGGTCATTTGTAGAAGTCACTTGCACAGGTACAAAGTACTCACAGTATTTGCAAGCATTCAGATGCAGAGCTTAAACAATACAGCTAGCCTTTGTGAAGTACCAAGTATCTTTCAGTACCAAAGAAACCAGGAAGATTAGAAGGCATCCAACATTTCTAGTGTTACTGATGCTAACTTAGAGCATTTTAAAACCTACTTCCTGGTTCTGAAATTGTTTATTGGTTCAGGAACAAGTTTTAGGATTTTTATTCAACTTTTTGTGGGTAGTTTCATCATTACAATGTTATAATTGATCCAGTCAAGACCACTAAATCTCACCTTTCTCCTAAATATTTATTAAACATTGTTCATTATGTGCTTTTCAGATCATATAATCAACCACACATAATACAAAAACCAACTAGAAATTATTTGCTTTACAAACAAGATGTATTTTAGGTGCCAAATGAAGTGTTTATAATTCTTAACATCTCAAATAAGCATTCATTATAACTTCCCTTTCGAGAGCCTTTGTAATGACACCAATCAATAGTGATTTAAGAAGTCTGATATAATTGGCAGTTTTGAAACTTCAGTAAAGACAGATTATAAAACTTAGTCCTGCAACTTTCCAAACTAGTAGTTGCCTTCCCACTAGTATAATTAATTTATGACACACTGATTGTTTCAGAAAAAATGTTATTTCAACTTCTTAAGAACCTTTTATACAATTCTGAGTTCAAGTTCTTGGTCAGTCTTCCTAATTCACCCTAGAGTTTAAAATGTCTCCTAGTTATCCCCAGAAACTTTTCAATCCTCATTCACATGTGCAACAAAAGAAATGAAATTATCTTTTGTTCATGCTTCCTCACTGTTGGTTTATACGGAAACAGTTGCTGCTCTGGGAGAAAGCTATTACTCTGTGAAATTCAGCAGTTACCACATCTATATTAGTCCTGTACTTACTCATCTGTGACATTCAATTTCCTGAGGTTTTATTCCACTTTGGTAAATTTTTTCCAGGTGAAATGAAAAAGGATCAAAGAGGGTCAGGTGGGGGAATATGCTGAGGAGAGGTACTGAAGGGCTGTTTTAATTTACTGCCTGAATGCAAAGGCATAGAGAACCACCCCAATAGAAAGTAGCTCTATAACACCAGGTAAACCAGTTTACAGATTGGACATAACAGGGAGATTGGGCAAGCAGTTTTCATATGGAAACAGAGAAGCTGTAGTGCCAAATTAACCCAAGTTAACCAAGCCATAGAAGTATTTCCCAAGTGATGAAGTTGGACACCCATATATGTATTATGTTTAGCAGTGTACCTGCTGTCTTGTGTGAGTGTTTCATCAGCAGATGCTTTACACTGACAGAGCTACTACGGAAGCAACATGACTCACAGAAGCATCTTTCTGGGGGAGATTTAAGACACCCTATACTTATCGGATCCACTGAAGTTGCTAACTAGTTCTAATGTCCTTTGATTTTGCGATGCTGACAGCTGAGTTTACTATTTTTTCCCAGAAACTTCAACCAAAAAGAACAAAAACCTAAAACTTTTTTGACAAAAGTTTTTAATTAGATAAGACAACACCACAGCGTGTGAGGCATTTGTGTTCACTGATATCTACAGAAATTTAAAGTGCTTAGAGCATCACCAAACTAAATACCTCGCTACAACAACACTGTATGTATGCTCACACTCTTCCAAAACAGAAAAAAAAAACAAAACTCTTGGAAAAACTATGGATTAATTGCTTTCTGAAGTTCACCAGCACCACTGACTCTGATGATAAAAGCAAGACCCATTAGAATTACAGAAAGACCTGAGTCTCACATATTTATTTTTTCAGGCAGATCAGCCACATGACATGATGTATTTTTATGCATTCAAATGATTATTTGCAGTTTTAAATGGCTATGAACATTAGGAAAAGTAAGGTTCTACTTTCATCTGGCAAGGCAAAAACATTTTATTCTGGTTTTGAGATAACTTCTGGTAAAAACAGATGTTTTAGAACTAGTAGTAATGCAAGTATAATAACGTTCACACCATTTCCACCTATAAAACATAGTTTGCCCTGTCAATTTTAAGATGAAAGACTTTAAATTATTAAGAATTATGCACAGCCAACAGAGTGCAGCAGCTGTGCTACAATCATGTCTAGAAGGTTTGACCTTCAGAAGGCAAGATCATATAAACTGAACTTGCTGTATGACCTTTACTACTATTATTATATTGTGTATTTTTCACAGAAGAAAATACACAATTATTCTTCAAAAAAAAAAAAAAAAAGAAAAGAAAGAAAGAAAATATCCATTATGGCTACACTTTATGCCAAAATGAGTGGCTAGCCTCTAAACCTTGCAAGAATCCCTTTTGCCGCTGTCATGAAGGCAGGTGCCACTGGATTCTGAGGTCAGTGATCCTGCTGCATGCTTAACGTGCTTTCCTCTCATTACAGCAAGAGTATCACTTCTGTCTTGTTTAAGTTAAGCTTAAGCCAGCATTTTCTAAATCTATTTGCTTATCTCATTCAGACAACCTGTCATCCCTCCAGGGGTACTGTCATTTCTTTTGGAAAGCAGCTCAAAGCAGGATGTTGTCAGCATATTAGTGGCACCACAGCCTGTGGCATCCAAGAATTCTGAAAATTTTCAATAATTACAACAGAGAGAAAATCCTCTCACACAAAGCTATGAGGAGCTGCTCCACTTATGTTAAAAAATACACGTTGTCTAGGTAGCAATGGGCTTATTTTAGGGTAAATATAAGGAAACACTCTGGTTTTATTCAGTCATAGTAGTTTTTAGAATACAAAATACAGAGAGATTTGAGTATCCTAAATCATTCACATAGCTTCATTTCAGGACTACGTTATTTGTATGTACGATGTTTTCTTTTCTTGCTATTTATCCTTTCTTTTTAATTTGATTTAAATAGATACACTGGGAATACATAGCACTTCAAGGGGCTTTTTTGTTTTGTTTTTTTCTTTTTTTTTTTTCTCTTTTTTCCTTGCCCATAATGCTAACTGCTGGCCAGCTAAGTACTTTTGGTTGCATTCATCCCATACCATGGGCAAGACTATTTCTCTTTTTAACCCCAGATCCTGAAGGAATTCCACATAATACCATACTACCTGACTTTTCCTTAAAGATAACTTTTTTCTTTATTTCAGAAGTAAATATTTTCTTAAGCAATATGTTCCTCACATTATCCCTGACTATTTGTGACTATTAATAAGATTTTTTAATTTATCAAAATGCGAAATCTAGTATTTTTCAACTACTGATTCTTCGGGTTTATATGCAGAATTACATTCTATATATATGTTAAGACTAAAATAGATCCACTGGGTTCAAGTTAAATCTAGAAATATATTTTTTATAATCACTACATCTATCTGTCTCCGGTGTCTGCCTTCTGATAAAACTATGATACACCATTGTTACAGCTGAAAAGATTAGTATGGTGGAAAGGTGACAAAAGAGTGAAATGGCAAAAGAGACAAACGGAAAGAACGCTCACCTGTCTCTGAGGATCTAGACTCACAAGGAAAGACTCCATAAGGAAGAGATCTCCAACCAGAGATTGTTCCCTGGGGCCGTCAGTCCTTATATATGGGATCTGGGAGAGGTGCAGCCAGGTTCCACCCCTTCCAGTCACACAGCTGAGTTGCCTTCACGTGTGCTGCCAGGGCTGACCCACTCCTTTCCCCAGGAAATCAATCGGTGTTTCAGGCCGTGACTCAACAATTACCATACAACTATATTCATGACTATTATCACTACCAATGTGAACAACCAGCACAAACAAGCCTTTTTAAGTTTTATTATGAGGAAAAATAACTGAAAAGTATCCCAGGGCATCTTTACAAGTCAGTCAAATATGATTTCATGCTACAAGTGGTAAACGTTAACATTCTCATAATAGCAGTGGTCATGATCAATTGTAAGAATCACAGAACAGAAGTACCTCATTTCGACTTTGTTTAGAGATATAAACAGATTTATAGATAAGGAGGTATTTTGAGGATTTATAGTATTTGTCTTTGAGATAGCTACAATCTCCATTTCATTTTTAAATACCACAGAGTATACTTTTATTTTAAGCTCATTTATTCTCAGTTTTCTTTCCATCTTCCTGTCTGAGAAAATAAACACAGTGGAGTGCTAGACTTTTCATGACTCTAATTTCACAAGTGTATTGGCTGCAGAGATATATTCTTCTCTTTAAGAAAATATTCCTTCAAGTGAAGTGTGCTATTTTCAGCAGGTCCTATTAGTAAACATATTGAGCAGGAAGTACACAGACTGCAAATAAACCCAATGACTATACACAGTGCAAATTTTATTAAACTGTTATTTATGTGGGCTTGCTATCACACTTGGGGTAGATAATATGATGAGATTCAAAGCTACCCAGTGGTTGGCAGTCATACTGTTTACATAGTAAATTTAGAATGCGAAAAGAATGATCCATTGATGTACATTAAGTATTAGAGAGATGTCAATTTGTTTTAACTACAATTTATTAGAGATTCTTATAAATGGAGCAATCTTTTCAGAGATTGTTTTAACTCAGACACTAAAATATCCACTGGTATTTACAGCATCAAGTACAAAGAAGAATATTTCTCTTCTTATGAAAGGCATTATGTTCTTCAGATCATCCTTGTCATCTTGTCTGCTTTTTAACATTCTATTACTTATTTCTGAGAGAGCCACTCACATCGTTTGAGATACAAGATCTCCAAATGTCACCCCTGTCTTCCTGAAGGGCACATAGCAGGTCACAGAGAAACAACAGGCTGGTATCACCTCAGACCCGGGAAAGGTGAGGGTACAAAATCACTTCTGGGCAAATGAAGGACAAAATGGTGATCAGGAGTTGTCAGCATGGATTCACCAAGAATTCATACCTGACCAACCTAATAAACTTCTAAGAAGTAATAAGTGGCTTAATGAATGAAGGGAGCACTTTGGAGAGTAAGACTTTCCACACTCACCCTTAAGATCCTCACAGAGAAGCTAATGAACTATGGGCTGTATTTACAGCCAGTAATTCCAATGGATTGACATAAAACTGGAAGGTATGACGGATGCACCAGAGGGCTGCTGTCCAGAAGGACCTCGATAGGCTAGAGAAATGGGCTGAATGGAACTTCATGAAGTTCAATTAGAGGAAGAACAGAGCCCTGCACCAAGTGAGGATCAAACCCAGGCATCATCATATGCCAGGGTTTGTCCAGCTGGAAGGCATTTTGACTGAGGCTCCTGCTGGACAGCAAATTGTACGTGAACCAGCAAAAAGTTACCTTGCTGCCAAGGCCAATGGTACCCCGGGCTGCATTAGAGAGTCCAGTATAGGGCCATGAAGATGACTGAAAGACTGGACCATATCTCTATGAGCAGATGCTGTGGGATCTCCTCCTTTGGGATGTTTAGAAGCTGCCTGGCCATGGGCCTGGGCCCCCTGCTCTGGGTGTTCCTGCTGGAGCAGAGGGGGTTGAACAAGATGACCTCTAGAGGGATTTTTCAACCTCAACCATTCTGTGACACAACTCCATGACACTATGATACAGATTTCTTATCCAAAGGATGTCCGATTATTCCTACCTCTGAAATATTTTGAGAACAAAAACAAATTTTTTTAACAGGTTACCTTACGTTCTCAACCAACAGTGCGATTCCTTCTCTACCTTCTCACACATC
Organism: Chrysolophus pictus; assembly: GCA_037305975.1. Classification (NCBI taxonomy): domain Eukaryota; kingdom Metazoa; phylum Chordata; class Aves; order Galliformes; family Phasianidae; genus Chrysolophus; species Chrysolophus pictus. Next base: position 75,960,164 of record CM074577.1, on the reverse strand, counting down.
TTGTATTTCCCAGATTAACTTTAAATAAGTTTTCCATCAATGGAGTTGGACAGCCAGACATAGCTAAAAATCCGTTACAGACTCAGATAGTGGCAGTGATTTCAAGTGGAAAACGCCCAGACCCTTATGGGTAGTCGTAAAAAGTCTTCAAGCATATAATTCCATGCTGCTCATTTCTATGTCATCTTCACAAACTATCCCTACCTAAACTACATTTTAAATATTATGTTTGAATGGCATGACATCCAACTGAACGGCACCATAACACCATAACTGAAGCTTCCTTTTGGGGATAATTTTGGAATATAACCTTGCTATTAAATAGAACACTTCTTACAGCCTTGAGGTATCCATAAAATCAATGAATATACAACTTAGTTCATTCCCTAGTTATTAAATAAAAAAACTGAAAAAAGTTGGTTGCCAAGGAATGAGCGTTCAAAAAATACTTCCATTGTAACAGCAACTGTAATAGTAACAGCATTCATAACTACTTTTTGGCAGCTACAGCTCAACTGTTTACAATGAATATAGTCTTTTCAGTTTCTTCAAAGCCATATGCTTCATACCAACAGTGGTAACCAGAACAAACTTTGGCTGCATTGAGGAAACTGGAAATACAAACATAGTTTTAAGGTGCTGTGAATAAAATGCAATATTATGAGTACCTAACCATAATTAGGATGAAAAAAACTCCACTATTAATAATATATACAATTTAATACAAACTTCAGTACAAAAAAAAATTGAAACCAGAGTTCAAAAAACATATTGCCTAACAGAACATCAGTTTTAAGGCCTATTTCTTTGTTTAATTTTGTCAAAATTTCTGTGTATTTTCAAAATATAATTAACAGATTCCATGGTCTGTAAGTATGAAACTCCATTTAAGCAAAATATTTAAAAATAAACTAAAATTGATTCTGAATGAAATTTAAACAGTAACAACAAATACGCATGTTTTAAACCACTTACACATGGGTTCAAAAGCAAACATTTTTATGTGAACTTATAAGACATTTCTAAAAAATACAGCAAATTAAACATTTAAGTTCAAATAATACCAGGTCACATTTGAAATATCAGAAAATTTGAACGGTCTTTGTTCTTGACATGTCTCATTATGAAAAGAATACTTACAGCTTTATACTTTAAGTTCTACCCTACCACTGAATGACCTAGCTTTGCCAGTTTCTGTTAAATCATAACATTTTCAGGTAGCAAGAAAAGTAAAATTTTTCATATGGCTCTCGTTGTGGCTTAGCGCTGTAAAAGGTCCATGAATGAAATATTGGCCCCATCAAAGTCAAAACTTCCCTGAACTTTGACAGAATCAAAATTTCACCTCATATCTGCTAAAGTTTTGAAGCTTTACAGATACTTCAGAAGCATGAAAAAAATGAAATGACATCTTCCTGGTCCTTTAAAAGCTCTTCACACACATTATGTAGATTTGTATAGCATTCTATGCATGATCAATATCACAAATACCATGCATTTGCATAGACGTGCTATATATAATACTGCATGTCTCACCATTCAAGCTTGGCATGCACAGAAAACACATCTCTTTACTAAGAGTTCCGTGTGTGGAGTATTTGAACAAACAGGAAAATGGAGCAGTAGTAGTTCCTCAGATTGGATTCTAATGTAATCACGTAAGTTACTGGTAAAAAGGGTCATACTTGACTTTCAGTTTTCCCTTTACCAACAAGGGGTTGGAAAGCAAATAGTGTCAGCTTGTAAAATGCCCTCAGTAGGATGTTCTAAATGGGCAATTATATAAACATACTCTCCAGTATGTTTTAAAGCTATACAGACATTACTTAGTCTACAGAGAGCAGCTTACTTACGTCTGGGGCTCCTTTTCATTTTGCTGTTTTTGCTGTGGTTGTAGAACGTTATTTACCAGCTCAGTGATCCCACTAAAGGGAAACCACCTGTTTAAATAAGCAAATAATGTGACTGAATAACCAATAAAACCATACTAGTTCAAATGTTTTCTTATCCAATAATAATAGAAATAGACAGGCGGAAAAGCTAGAGCCAATGGGAATGCTATAGCTGCAATACTAAATCAGCCACTACAGGTGGAAGGGAAGTAAAGTTTAACAGTTAACCAGTTCACAAGCAGGCAGCAAGAACCTACATCCAACTAAGATGTGGATGAAGTAAGAAGCTGCAGGCAGCTCTCTTACAAGCCAGTCAGGAAGCAGAAGGCAAACTAACCGCAGCCTTTCAGGTATTAGTGTAAGCTAATACCATCAAAGGTGCCAAAAGCAGAACATGGCAAAGGTAGAAAAGTCAAGCCTACTGCACTTTTAAGATATTTTACTTACTGTGTCAGCTGTGGTTTTTGCTCTTCTTTGACCCTAAAAAGATAAGTTTGCACAACTGAGTGCAATATGTCGTAAAACAACTACCCTGACGTTTTATAATCTGTATCAAATTAGTAGGAAAAGATTCTTACTTTAAGAGGAATTCCCTTAAAATCTGTTGTATGAAGTTGCATTCTGTGCTTATTTGCATTTAGGATTAAAATTTGGACAACTAAATATTTTAGTTACAAATTGAAATCAGTGTGATTTCCTGTAACTGTCTTCTAATTCTTCGAACAGAAAATCATGTTAGAAAACTTTCAGCGACACATTCAGCTATAAATGCAAAGGAAAGTGTCTTGATTACATTAATTACAATCTATTTTCTAGATTTTTACTTTACCACCAAATTCTCTATCATAATTTAAGATGAATTTAAAACATACAGCTTCATTTTAAATGCTGCAGCATTCAAAAGTCTTCACTCTGTTTCTTAAATTACAATTATGTCAGTGTCAGAAGACAGCATAACTCTAAAACTAAGGAGGGAAAACTAGGGAACTCTATTCTAATGAACTAAGGAACTGAGTGAAGTTTTCTATGACTCACTAAAAGAAACAAGTAATACATTCAGTATATCTGTAGAGTACTGATTAGAATTTGTCCATCATCCTTAGGAAATTATCCTTCCTGAAATACATGCTTTAGTTTGAGTGAATAAGCAAAGGAGATTCCTTCCCAGCAAACCCAAGAACGGAGACAAACACTTACAAAAATACTTACATCCTCCAAATGCAGATATCTATCTTAAATACCAAGTTGGGATTTAGCTTTCTTTTACCTTCAATAAAAATGAACAGGTTCCTGAATAAGCGTTCTGAATGTCCCTCTGGAGAATACTCCCTTACTTTGCCAAAAGTGAGTTCAGGCTCATAACTTAAGCAGATGTTTAACTTTGGACAGAAGATTAAAGCTCACAAAAATAGCTCCGTGTGTCCCCTTCCATATGATGCATCACAGTGACTACCGCTAAAAACAGCAGCTAGACAAGCACTCAATAAGAAAAGTGGACATTGATACACTAAAAACCTTAAAAACAGAATTTACCAGAGAAAGAAAAAATTGAACACGTAGCACACAGTGAAAAGTCTTCTAGCACAGTGTGCCTCTGCAGCATTTTAGAAAATCATATTTAAAAAAAAAAATTCTGATACAAAACCAAAAAATACAGATACATTCAAAAGTTAAGAAATATGAAAATAAAAATTCTTCATGCCATTGCAATTCCACTTGACCACGCATCTTAATTATAACCGCTTTAATCTTCAACCATGAGATTCCATACTAGCTTTTCCACCCAAAATATTCAAGGGGCAGGGAGGATGTCAAAGTGCATCGGTACCATCTACAGCAGGCAACACCTGGAGCCTCCAACCTCAACAGTTGGAAAGCTCTATGGTGAACGGTGACAAGGAAATGGTCCTTGGAAATGGGTCCAAGGAATGGTGCCACCTTGCCACTTGCCCAGAGCTAGACAGTGAAAGTGTCAGCTCCCTGGCAACTGGATAGGGAAAACTGAATACACAGTTACCCCATGGTTCCTTACACTCCTCTCACTACATAGCTCCCAAACATATTAACTGGACCTCAACTATTATCACACTGTGATTTTTTCTGTGTTAGAAAACAGCTGAGATAAGAGTGTTTCGTTTATTAAGATTATAACCCATATCTTTCCTTTGGACTAGGGACCACGGTCATTTTTTGTCACATCCAAAACTGAAACCGAAATAGAATGAGATTAAATTCTGCAATAATGCACACTAATTCTGAGTGCTCCATTTGAAATCTTTGGTGTTCTTTTTTTTTTTTTTCAAGAGGATTTAACATCTTTACATAATTGTATATATTCACTGACTTCAACTGCAGCTGCAAATCCTTCGTATTTCTGAAAATCATACAGATTTTTAGTTTGGAACCATTAAATAAAAAATACTGGCCATTAGCAGACACCCTGAAAACCCGCATGTGAATGGTTTTCCCCCCATTTTATAGGAACACTGTGTTCTAACTCAGGATGTAATTTGATTATGCAATTCAAAACATATCCTATGAAATACTCTTTTCTCCTTTTACAATTCTGTGTCTCATCCGCTATACTCTTTCCAACACTGCAGTTATGTGAGGACAAGAGCCTCCATTATTATATAACTGTGACGCAGTCCTTGAGTGCTATCCATATATCCTTCAGTCCCTGCAATAGGCAACGCTTTTCCTTGACTTTCCAACAATGGAGCAAAAGCTATAATTTGAAATGAAATTATGAAAAAAAGAACTATTGAAAAACCATGTTCTACCATATGAAGTTAAGCTAATATAGACTTCATAGCTCAACAGGCCTGGGGCCTTTAGGTGCACAGCACAGACACTCATCATTCGAGGTCAGAGAAATTAGGAGTAGAAGCTTTAGTAACTGACAGAAATATTAACACGCTAGATGAAATACATGGAATACATTCTAGCACAACTGTGGTTGTCTTTTTCTAGACAAAAGAGCCCTGAAAAGACTCCAGATTCTTAACTACAGCCTACATACTGCACATACAGTTGCACTTCCTTTGATTACAAGAAGTGCCTTGGGTTTTATGAGATAGAGTACTCCCATATTTCCCACGTGTAAACTGCTTTTTATCTTCCTTTCAAAAATCATTAACTACCAATTCTTTGCAAGAATTGGACTGACACATCAGTATAGATATACATTCATTTACTCAACAGACCAAATGAAAAAACCCACAGTGTAACTACGCATTGATTCTTTCACACTATTTGTCTATATCTTGCCTTCCCCCATATCCGCCTTCTAGAAACTCCACCAAGAACAATGCCAGTCTGAGTTATTTACTAGAAATAATTTCCAATAAGTAGCTGTTTAGAAAGACCACCAGCAGGCTGCAGATAATATGTCTAATCAACAGTGGCTGGGACAATACATTCCAACAGTGCAAAATATTAAGTCATTCTCTATCTATTCTCATTCTTGATGATTTCTTTCACAACAGGAATTCACTCAACAATGTGCACAAGCACCAAATTAGTTCTAAAATGCTGAAATAATCTGAAGCATTCATCAGTTAATATTCTATTTTGCATGGATCATAATCCCGTATACCGCATAATTTGCTTCACTTTAAAATAAGACAGTATTTTTCTACTTTTCAACAATAGAGAATTTTAGCACTTTACACTCAGTTGACTGCAACCTCTGTCCTTTGAAATGTTCATAGCACCATTTTTGTAGTGATCCTCTGCAAGCCTGCACAGTGCAAGTGCCAGACCCCTTTGATCCTTTCCAGACAGCAGCATCATTAGGTTGGAACCTGAGTAACATTGAACACTTTTTTTAGAGTCAGATTTTCCCTGGCTACTAAAAATTTCTTCAAAGGTTATGGCTAGTCTCACTGGAACAAAGAATGAATAAGAGGACAGAAAGGAAAGGGGGGGAAAAGAAAAGCAGAAGCAGGAGAGAACATAGTGAAGGAATTGAGTATATTAACACATTTTTTCTCAACTGTGTAAAGTCCTAAAAATTTTTTATTCTTCAACTGACAGGAAAAGTGCTTCTCTAAAATCTACTGTGGCAAAACCACACAATATTCCTCCCAAATGATGTATTGGTTACAGGATAACTAACAAGCAATCTGCCAACACACCTCTTATCCACTTTTACATGCATCAGAATTCGAGTGTCTAGATTCACAATAATGATCCAAAAAATACACCTACACCTTCTAGATGTCTGAAATTAAACAGGTACTTAATTCTCCTCCAGTGAAATCTGGGGATATTGAGACTTCAGAATGAGCCATCCTTGCCAGGAATATAATCTCAATATCAATGTCAAACACAGTATTGCACTCAAGATTCATGGCTTTGCCATCCATGGACCTACAAGCACAAGGAGGTCGCATCGGTAGGAACAGTCTGAGTGCACCTAATGTCTCCTAGAAGTACTGAGCAGAGTACAAAGCACAGAACACTCCGTGCCACTTTCATTTGCAGTGTTACAGGCTGGGAGCTGCATTCCTTTGCTCAGCAGTGGGACAGCAGCTTTCTGCGCTCCCCTCGGCCATAGGAACTCAGAGCACAGCCCTCACCTTGCAGCCATCTCAGCAAGGCTAGGAGAGGCCATTGTAGGATGGTAGGCTTTTCTGGCCCTTTTGATAAAGCTGAAAAAACTGGAAATACAAATTTATTGACTGGAATTCAGATTTCCCTTGTCAAGCACTGGAAAAAAAAAAAAAGTGTTTATTATTAAAATTAATGATATAATTGAAGTTGTCAGTAGCACTTTAATGAAGTCGTTGATGCTTTTACAATAGCTATTTTCATTTACTTATTCTCATTGCTTATTAAGTTCCAGCATATGGGACACAACTATGAAATGTTCAGTTTTGGGAACACAGAGCCTAATGGCCCAAAACCCAAAGCAGAATATACATGGTCTCAAAGAGAAAGGCACGTTACACTTAACTTGATTAAGAATTAAGATGAGATTAAATATTAACTCACAGACCTATCTCGTTTCCCCAAAGCAAATCGTACAGGAACAATGAGAGATAGACTCCGTTCTATAAAAAGAATCTTCACGTCTTGTTTCCTTTACAGATACAATACTGACACTGACCTCCAGCTGTGTTAATGGAAAAGGAAAGAACTGTTGAGTGAAGACTGTGGAAATAATTTTGTCTCAAATATAGATTTCTGGTTTTATACATTAAAAAAACTGTAAGAGCAACTATCTTTCAAATAAACACAACAGCAGGAATGCCAACTACTACACCCACACACATTACAAAGTGAATTCATCTTAATAATGCCCTCTGAGTTTGTATTTTCTTCTTTGCATTCCAGATCTCACTATTGTGAACAGTATAAATCCAGAAGCTCGCTCGAGTTTCAAGACGCCAACACATTGGCTTCAGGTGAAGACATTGTTCTCTCTTTTCAAAATTCTCTCCAATTATTAACAGATTTCAACTACTCCAAAAAGACCGGCTAATTAGAAAATCAACGCAGTGAATGCAAAAACAGTGAAAAGCAAAGATTAAAGACAAAACTATAACATCAGATTATGGATTTTACTTTGGGCACTGCTATTTCTTGCTCAGCTGTCCAAAAAATGGACATACTGCTAATTGAAAGGACTGCTGTAAATCTATAATAAAGAATTCTGAATCCCTTCAGGAAACTTTTCACAAATTAAAATGCAATTACTAAATGAATATTTTCCAACAATCTTCAAAAAAAAATAGAATTACCCAACATGAACTGGGCTGAAAATTACATGAGAAGGTGGTAAGGAAAGCATAAGCAAGTGATTTCACATAATTCAGCCCTTCTTAAAAATTCTGATTAATGGATGTAATACCTGCATCAGGAATCTCTATATTCCCATTCTCACAACACATGAACATCACAATTTTTTTGAAGTATTTGCCAACACTAATATTTTCGTTATGTAGAAAAAGAAATTATCCCCAACAGACTTTGGAAAATGACCAAAAAAATTAAAAAATAAAATAAAATTTAAATAACATTTTGTTGCTCTTCTGCTCTCCTTTTCCCTCGCCTCCTGCTTTCTTCCATTGAAAATGGCATTCTGTGCATAACTGCACAGTTAGACCACTAAAGGGATACCAGTTCCAAGTGTAACGAGGGACTGTACTGAAAAATAGAGAGGTCATCTGCTTCATCCATGCTCAGAGGCTTCCACCACACTATCATAGACTGCAAGGTCCATTAATACATTTTCCTAGATTTGTTACTGTGGACTCTTTCCAAATCTTCAAGTAGTATCCCAGTGATATTTTCTTGATGGTGTGACAAGCTGGAAACAAAAGATTACTGTGCAGTGATTACCAGCTCACAACTTAAGTCTGAAGATGCATGATACACAATTTATGACTTTTCTCACATCAGCTCTTAGTAAACACAGCCACAAATATATAAAATCAGCAAATCTCTTGAAAGAGGACACCTCTACAGCTGAAGTTACACAACGTTAAGAACATTTAACTCCAAGAACAGTTAGGAAGGTTGAATACAATGCCACACTATTTGGCTGAGTGGAAATTGGAAATATTTACATGTTAACTGAATTGATTATGTGAACTGATTACTCCATTGATACCAAAAGAAAATTCAATTTAAAATATTAAGCTTAATTTCTTTTTATGAAGGTGAAATTTTCTTTCATATGACTGTTCTGAGGGCTCTTTAAATTTAGAAAGTATTGAATGAAGAAGGATCACAGTCTGAACAGTACAATAATAACAGTCTTTTCAAATGAAAGATTTTACTGAAGAAGTGTTCAGGTGAGTTTCCTGACTGATTTTGACCTGATCATAACAAAAGTATCAGCAGCTTCTGCTAAAACAACTCAAAGACCTGAGCTGAGAGGTAATTGAGCATTCAATACTACGAGACAAGCAGGTGGATAAGTTAGGCACCTGCAATACAGACAGTGCCTGTAACAGTGAATAAATTCAAAGCCTATCTAAATCCATGCTGAAGTGGTTAAACAACCTGAAGTTCAGGCTGAAGAGATATTAAAGATTGGCAACAAGAAAAGTCCATACATCCTTCACAAATAAGCAGATCTACGGATGATGCTTTGTAATAGTCCAGATTGAATGATCTGTCTACAAAACTCAAATGAAAATCATGAATAAATATAGTAAATTCCATATTACATTTCAGACATGACACTTAGATCATAATTAGAAACTGGATGATCAGAACTTCCAGACAAACTAGACTTATTACTTACAACAGTAACATCTCTAGAAAAGATACACTAAATTCAGTTTGTTGCAGTTGAAAACGTAATACTCAACAGCCCCATACTTGAATTTCAAACCAAGGAGTGAGGAGACTGACAGTAAGTTTTGATTCCTCCAGAAAGAGCCCAGGAAATGAGACTGCTTATCTTTGGATATGAATTCTTCAGAAGAATTTCTTTTCCTATTATTTGCTTCTAGAGTAAGATATGGTGTTCGACATACAAACCCAGAAGCTTGTGCTTTACATGGGGCAAGCTAATCATTTCCATACCACATAAACATAATGAGTTAATTATTTTAAATAATATTTTCTTCGTGAGCTGTTCATAGAAGAGTCTTTAGTTACATCACTATTTTGGTGGCCTCCTGTTCTTCCACTAAGGAACAAGGAAGTTAATCCTTTCAAGACTGGTGACAATGAACTCCGAGAGATTTTCTGGGTTCTTCCTGCTCCTTTAACAGAAAGCTCCTACACTTCTATCTTGGCCAATTTTTTTCATTTCCATTACAGTCTTGATATTAAAACCATAAATTGAGTGCCTGAATCACTACTCAGCACATGAGAAAATGAGTGAAGTACAACTGTAATAATGAATAAGTACTATACTGAATGGTATCCACCATGTTAGGTGCAGTTCCAATAATTATTTCACACATCAATGTTCTCTCTTGAAGGTTAACCAAAAGTAGAAGCAGGAGGCCCTGACCAGGGAGGTGATATTAAAAGGTAAGCATTGAAAATCTAGTGTTCAAATCAACCATGTTGTCTAAATTGAGCTAATGCTGCTATCTCCTATATTTAGCGAATGAGTATTTTGGTTATCACAGCACGAGTGGGAGTTTGTAACCGTCAGCACTGCAATCAGTTGCCATGTGGAGCGCGCCAGCTGCTGCCCACCTGAGAGGCTGGTGGTTGCTGAAGGGATATACAGAAACAGGCAACAACAAAAATTACAAAGCAAAAATTAACGTAAAGTTTTGAATCAAGGAAAGTTGTCAAAGATGGGCAAGAAATACAGCTAGAAAATTATTTATTCTACATAAACAGGCTGTGAGCAACCTGATCTAGTGGAAGGTGTCACTGTCCATGGCAGGAGGCTTGGACTAGATGGTTTTTAAGGTCCTTTCATAGCCAAACCATTCTGTGATTCCATAAGAAAATATATTCAGTGAAGCAATGTCTCCCAATCTTAATATTCTAGAAGCTTTTTTCATTTGTCTCATTTACTAACTCCCCTGAACTAGGAGTTTTGCCAGTTTCAGCTTTTTGGGTTAAATTATCAATTACTTGGTAATTTTACCATATATAACAGTTTCAAGATCAGCATCAGCTACTTTCAAAATGTCAAATTTAAAAAATTAAAAATTCATCAAAAATTGTAGTGTGTTAGAAATCCAGTGAGAGCAAAATAAAGATCCAAACAGTGCATATCAAGGCCGTCAGCTGAAAAGAGCAAGGAAGTTTTAAAGAATCCTTGAGCCTCCATCAATACTTCTTGACTAGAAGTTTAGTTGTTCAGTTTACATTGGCTCATTTAAAGAGCAGTTCGTATTATGTATTACTAGAATGAATTTCTAAATCCAATTTCAAGGAATGAGAAACACACAAATACCTCATTAAATTGAATTGGTTTGTTCTGTAAGTCAACTCCTTTTTAGACAAAGCAAAAATTATGTCCCAACAAATGCTGACTTTCTTCTCATGAAGAAGCTGCATTATGAGACAACAGTTTAATCATTTGTCATCTATCATAGCGGTATTTATGGTAATACTGTGGTCTCTCTCACACAGTTTGAGAAGACCCTGCTTTTCTGTGATCCCAGAGCTCACACCATATGCAGGCCAAAAGGCCTCACTTTGGAGCCCAACACATCCCCAAGACCTGCCCACAGTGGCAGCTTCTGCTTTACTACAGTCATTAGTTTGAATTTAACCAAATTTTAGTTTTGCTTTCATTTTTTGAGAATAGCTTAACAAAGGCAATAGGAAAGAAACTATTCCTCCAGTTCCTCATCCTGAATGAGATCGTCTGCCTCATGCTGTCCCAGTCCCACAACAAGAATGTTCTCTGGCTCTTTGTGTCCCACAGCATCTTTCTGGTGAGCCCAGAAACAAAGGCCAGCGAAATGCTGGAGTGTGCTGAAGGGAGTGCCACAGATCAACCTGCTGGGTGAGAGCCTCTGTGCCCTGGAACAGAGCCCAGGGTGCCTGCACATGGTCTGGGGAAGAGAGGTTGGATATCATGAAAAGGTTCTTCACCAGAGGATGGTGGACATGGACCAAGCTGCACAGGTCACGGCACTGAGCTGCTGGCGTTCAAGAAGCATCCGGACAATGCTTTCAGCCATATGGTCTGATTTTTGTGTGGTCCTGTGTGAAACAAGTAGATGGACTCAATGGTCTTTATGGGTCCCTTCCAAATTGGCATATTCTATGATTCTATGATTCTACAATACAATCCTTAAGATAATATTCCATTCTTATGTCTCACGTTACTTCAGAAAATTCAGGTTTCACCATACAAGACATCATTGTTTTGAGTGGGATAGATAGAACTAATTTTCTTTGTAGAATACATTCATAACCTTATCTCTACATAAAGGATAAACCTACTCAAGCCTTGCTAAATCTGCAATTTCCATGCATGATTTTAAGAGTGAACTTCATTAACAGATTTTAGTTGTTATACTACACTTCTTTTCCTTGAAAAGAAAAATAAATGTTATTTCAAAAGTTGCAGGGGAGGAACAAGTGTCAGAAGGAGTCTTTCACTGAGTATTTCATTCCATTACAAGGAAGCTTCAGACTACACTGAAAATTCATCTATTTTTGTACACTTGTAGGTATATCTACTCAGATATGAAGCAAAAATGCTAAAAATGTTTTATTTGAACTGGATCAGAAGGATTTTTAAGACATATTTATTATAGTGTCTGAATGGCTACTTTATTTAATGTAATTTCCATTAATCCCTAGTGGAAAGAAGAGAGTTTTTAAATAGAACTTACATTTTAATCTCTTGTACAGCTAACTCAAATATTTCAGGGAGTCATAAAACAAAGTGGAAAGCCTAATCTTAAAACTGATACAAAAGCTAGGATATTGAAATCAAACAACCATTTAATCCACTTTTGGAGAATTAATTGAATTTTACAAAATATGTTTTAAATATATGGCAAAAAAGATGGCCTTACAAGTAATAAATGCAAAGATGTAACACTGTAAATATATAGGTCACTCCAAAAGTAATGCCTCCTACTTATGTCCATGGAAACTACAACAGATACAAAGAGCACAATAACACTATTTGACAAAGCAAATACTCAGCTACAAAACTCTCTTCCTCAACATAGTCACCACTATTACCCATGCATTTTCACCAGCAGTGAACAGAAGCCCGCATGCCAAGCTTGAAGAAATCTGCACCAACAGAGCTGACCCACTGTTATCACCACTGCTGAAATGCACCACTCACCAGCTCCCTAAGCTCACATCCACTGGTTGGTCTCCAGAAACATTCAGCAAGTGTCAATGAATGTCAATTGCTGCCATTTTTTCTGCATGGAGAAATTCAGTGACACACCTCTGCTTCACCCATGCTTCCATGTCAGACACCATTTTGTCAGACTGCCCCTCTACTGCCATCTGTCACACAGCCACAACATGTAATGGAATACTGGCAGCAGTGTTCAACCTCTACTGCTATATCAACATAATAAAATAGGAGGCATTACTTTCAGAGGAGAGGAGTCCTCGTTTAATTTTTGAACAAATTGCTCCAAAATAAGCAATTTTGGGGAAGTTTTTTTTGCCCCCCACCCCTTTCTTTTTCAATAGTAGATGGCATTCCAAGCATCTCCCACTGGAAATGCTTTCCTGGACGCTTATAATATCACCAAGTGCAATAGTGAAATGTACAGTCCTGGTCTCAGTTGTCAGTGGGTGAATCAAATAAAAATTTATTTAAACTCTATAACTAATTGGAATGCATTAGCAATTACTTTGGTCTTGATAAGTCATTTTGCCTGTTAAATAACAACAACTATATTCACCAGGTGGAATACCACACAAGAGACAGCAAATTAGTATTTCTCGGACTGTGATGCCTCAGAGCATGAACAAGATTGCTGATTTCTTCCAGACTGAAGGCAATTCTGAGAAAACAACTGCTTGAGAGAAATTTAAAGGAAAAAAAAATCAATATTATGAATTTGTCCTTGTTTTCAGCCTCTTCAGAATAAACCTCAAAAAGAGCCTCTTTGTAGAGCTGACTTAGGTCCTGCACACATTCATACATGAAGCTATGTGTAATTACAGTATATCAATAGTAATGGGAGCAATATTGGAACTTCATCAGTAAGGACAGCTTAATAAATGTTATAATACCACGACAAATACAAGTTCCTACCAAAAACAAAACAAAACAAAAAAAACATATCACAGTTCCTACTACGAAAACTAGATTACTGTGTCATTATTAAATGGGAAATTAAAAGCCAGGACAAGAAAAATAAAGGTGAAATGCAACAGTAATGTAGCCTATCATTCCAAGCAAATGTTGTGACAATGCCTTCAAACAGAAGGGTTTTTTTAATCTAGAAGAGTGTTATTCATCCTGACACAAAGTTTATTGTAACAATGTGCACTCCTTTAATTGGGTTTCATAGGACAGCTACTCACACACAAGTATAATTACTCCTGCTGGCCAAACATCTAACCTCTAAGATCTGATATAAATTAACAGTGAAGGTCGATAGAAGTTGTTGAAACATCTAATTTCATTCTTCTTCTGGTTAAAAAACTTTGCAAAATGGTTTCTGAAAATCGTACGGACATTTCAGTATAAACAAAATTGTCTTCCAGAAATGGTGAAAAACTTCAATTGTGTCATTACTTTTAATATTTTTGAAGATACAAATTAACTATAATTGAAACTGTTACAGCCTTACAGTTTTCTGAGGTTTTTTTTTTTTTTTTTTCCTAAATTAACTTTCCTATTCAAGCTGCACAAAATCTTCCTACAGTCAGAGGCACAGTTAAGTACCTGGGTTGCCTTTATGCATTTCCACCAAATAATGATGAAAATTTTACATGTGCAATTAAACATTACACTCAAATTAAATAAAATGAAATAGAAAATACATTATTCTCTCAGTGATTAACGTTTCAGTGTTGAGTCAATAGCTGAACTTCCTGAAGGAAGTGATGTCTGATACATGGTTTTATAATGAGGAATCTTAATCTTTCCTGCTTTATTCCAAGGAAACACAGAAAACAAAGTCAGCAACCAATTAAGAACCCAGAAGAAGTGCCTCTCCCAAATATACACACATCTGGAACACTAACTGATTATCTGTAAGAGTACCAAATTTTACACTACAGAAATTGGCTACAACAGTTCACTTGTGCATGGAAAGCAAGAGCAGAAGAAAAGGAAGATCCCTCATAATTCTCCCAACAAATCTGTATCTATACAGTAAGCATAACTTTAATGCTACCTATAGAAAAAAAAATTTTGTCAGCAATATTCTTTATAAATACAATTTATTCAAACTCTTCTGTGAAAATAATTTCTGAACTTCTAATAACAGAACTGTGACTTGCAGCTCTGAATGATCTCATAAATCTTTATTGTAAAGCAGACACTCATTGTTCTTGTATCCAACTAATCATAAGCATTCATTCATGTCTGTTTGCAATTAGGGTGTATTTAAAGTGAACAGAACTGCCATTCATGAAGATACTATATATACATGAAAATTAGTAAATACAAAGCGACATCAAAACTAACCTTAACAATAGTCCCATGATTTAAAATGTAGCACATGGTAAACCTTGAAAAACTCACTAGTAAACTCATTTTGCAGAGTTACAACATTAGTTACTCCAAGTCCATTTCTAGTGGTAGCAGGAATCAAAAGTATGTAAATTCACTGTTCTCTTAAATCCACACTATTAGTATAAATGAGAAGTAAAGGCAATTTACAGATAAATGTTTTAAAAGCAATTCTCTAGTTAATAAACCAGTGAATTTGTATGCTTCTGTTTTGTAGGAACATACCAACCCCTTTCTTGAAATGAATGAAGTACATCTATTTATGCTTAAAAAGACTGAGAAAAAATAAACATTCTTAATCAAGAAAAATCTACTCAAGATCAGCATGGGGAGTAAAGCTTTTAAAAATGCAGAAGTGACTGATGGAAGGATGTTTATGACATTTCAGTCACAGTTATTTTCATAAACCAAGGTCTATCTCAAGTCCAAGTTCAAAACACTGCTATGAGTGGGGGGCAAATGAGAACTGCGCATTAAATAGCAGAACATTTAATAAGAATTAGACCCAGGACTTTGTGTCTCATCCGAACATCCTAAACTGCAATATAAGCTCAATACTTCTTGCATCACCATCTACTATGAACCATAAAGAGCAGCAACCTTTTATTTGTTTGAAAATCAGCTCTAAGTTACCCACATCCATCTGTCCTAAAGCATATTGAACTTGTTCAGCATCTGTTTTGGGCATGTTTTCTAGACATCTCACCTGGAATGCTGTCAACTAATCCACTGCTATTTTGAGCTGCAGTTTAAAACCTAGATATTGCACTTTGGAATTGCCACACAGCTCACTGCTAACTTCAGTTTACATAAACGGTTACATCTAAGCACAGCTCTTACTGGATAACGGCCCTGCTGAACACCATTCAAGAATTTTAGACCATATGACCAGTTTATCGAGATACTTTAAACCTGTTTCCTAACATGCTTCTAAGTGCACTCTAAACGTCCACCATTCTGGACGTTAAAGAAAAGACTGGCTGGTGCTTGGACAGCTCCACAAAGTTTCACTTCGTACATCCTTCTGTTTAGACAGGAAAGCAGCCACAGCTACACAGTAAAACTTTTTGACTTCCACTGGTATTTATTACTATTCTACAGCAGCTTTCTTTGTATCACCTGTCCTGTCTTGCTTAGGAATATGTTCTGCAAGATGATCTTAAAGCCCTCCTCAAGTCGAGACACATTATCTGCTGCCTCTTCTCTGCCTGCAGAACCTGTTACCTGTTGCAGAATTAAATTAGACTTTTGGCATGATCTGCTCTTGATAAATTCACATTGTCTATTATTCATTCCCTCATTATCTTCTAGATAGTTAAAACTTATTTCTTCTACTTCTTTTCTGGGAATTAAACTGGGCTGCATCGCTTCCAGCTCTCTGGATACCCTTCCAGCAATTTCATCTCCACTTTTCAGAATGGATTTCTTGTTTACCCTTCTTTAGTCTTCACAAAGACAATAGCCAGAAAAAAAATATTTCATTAAATTTCCTTAACTTGTTAAATATCTATGCAACCCAACTAAGTAGTATTTTTATTATTACTTGTGATTCACAAAAGTGTATTAAAGAACAATCCTAGAATCTCAATCAGTTAACATATTCCTTTAGCCACAAAGAACAAGTTAGGTTGATGACAAAAATAAAAAGCCTACTTTCTAAAGACCTATCCAGGCAGATAATATAGCTTTACAAGTACTAGCAGCAAGTCATAGAGTCAGAGTCATAGAATGGCCTGGGTTGAAAAGGACCACAGTGATCATCTACTTTCAACCCCCCTGCTATGTGCAGTGTCACCAACCACCAGACCAGGCTGCCCAGAGCCACATCCAGCCTGGTCCTGAATGCCTCCAGGGAAATGTCTGACACCAGGATGTGAACTGATGAAAAAAACACAAAACCAACCAAACGAAAAAGTCTAAAGGAGAAGCAAAATTTAACTACTTAACACTTTTGGCCAAGTGTTTTGGAAAGCACAGTGGTTCCTTACTAATATGGATGCTCCGTTCTCACCAAAGACAGAGAACATTCTTCAAGGAACCAAAGTTATTAAAAAAAAAATGATCAAAAGTAAAATGTAAATTTTTGAAGGTGAATTTTTATAAATATTGAAACATTTTACTCACAATAGTAATGAAAAGTCACAATTTTAAGTCAGTTTTGAACAAATTTCTAAGTACATTTATCTTCAATTCTCACTTTCTTGAGCCTGATGCAATAACTGCTCAGAAATTTTATAACATACTTGGTGGACAAAATCAGATCACAGTGGTCCCTTATCCAACTTTAAAATCCACTTAATACATGTTACTTTCTCTTAATGTGCACTCAATGCACTCAGAAATTTTCCTATGTGTATGAATTCAAACACAGAGCTTTTTTCAACTGATCACCTCTCTCCAACACAAGCCATCAAGTGCTATTCATATATTATTAACGATCATGTAAATGAAAAAATAAGATTTAACTGAAATGAACATTATATATTTTCACAGTTACATAAGCATACTTAAAAAAGATAAATAACAATATGCACATTAAAAATAAAGGCTGCATTCTATACATTGGGCATATTTTAAAGCAACCATTCACGCAATACTGCTATGAAAACTAAAGTTATTTCAAATGTGTCCTGTACAGTAATTTAAATAATGATAACTTGAAAACTGCATACTTATTAATGTGCCCATTTTGTTCATCATCAAACAAATCTCTATAGATTTTATAACAATGGAGGTCATTTTTTCAGTTTCCCTAAAATAATTTTGTTTTAGTATCTCTGATAATAACATTACTGAGCTTCAGTGAGAGAAAATAGCAAATTTTACCAAGCAATGTTTTTTACTACTAATAAAATGCTGCAGAACAACCCTGATTTGCAAAATACTCTTAGAAGAGAAAGCAGTAATGGAAGCACTCTGCTCTCTTCCACAGTTCTTGAAAGGAAATAACAGGCTCTTTTGATTTCAATAAAATGGCATTCTATATATAAAATGTATTTATATCTTTGCAAATAAGTGCAAGACTTACACTGATCATGGCTTTAGAAATCTTGCCTAATTTTTCTATAATGTTTCAAAGCCCAACTTAGCATCAGGATGTGATGATCTTACCAATTATATCTATAACAGGGTTTTGCTACTTAAAGAAGATCGCCTGAGGAATGAAGAACAGTGGGTTGAAGCTGAACAAGGTGAAGTCAACAGACAGAAAAGACCACTCTGAAATAACCATATTCCTATTTTGTTGAAGACACATACCCTCAAATTACCTACTCAGTTAAATATTTAAGAATTCTTTTTAGAATTTCTCCTGATAATGGCCTACCATAAATCAGTACCTGCAGCTGCTTTCTCCTTTCCCAGTTTGTCAGGACATTCCACTTTATCTTCATTGGTCCTCGTATTTATCAGCTGCCATTATCTTTAGCTATCTCAATCACGATAATGCCATTATCAAATTTCATGTACTACATTTTTCCACCATAAGGGCTGTGGCATGGCTTTCTGCTCTCTGCATTGATTTTCAACAGTACTGTGTCTTATCTTCAAAATGTTCAGCATCTTGTGACCAGCATGTCCAGAATGAAGATCATGGCCAATAATCTTACTCCTCAAGCACAGAAATGGTTTTAATATACTCAAAAGGAGAGAAAGCTTTTCTACAACCACCCTCAACTCCCAAACCATCCTGCTCTCATCTCTTATACGAACACAAAGAAATGTACATATTTAAAAAAAAAGCACCATGTTAAAACAAACCACACTAAGTGCACATGAATTTCCTCCCCCAGGGAGAGAATGTGCGAAAACAAACCAAATGTAACAGATGTTAGTCATGTCATTTAATGCATGACTGAAAGACTAAAGATACTATGCTGATGAGGACAATATAAGAACCTCTGCAGCACAGAACTCTTCAATATCACTGTTAATTGAGGGAATCATAGTTTAACAACAAAGATAATTCTCTTTTGAAAATTAATTAAATTGAGAACTATAGAAAACCTGAAGATGCTTTGGAATGTCTAGCTTGCTATAAAAATGCCTGTCAAAAACACAGAAAACTATGCCTCACAACTAACATTCCATCAACCACAGATGACACAGCACTCTGGCCATACCAATCAGTATTCATCTGTGAGGTCTCATATTGTTCCTATGCATGATTTCAGGATGTAAGTGGAGAAACTTCATATGAAAACAACTTGTTACTGAAACCATTACTGAATTGTAAAATTCCTATTATTGGTGTACTATTAATTATAGCTATTATCATATCAGGAAAAAAAATACAGACTCAGACTTTCTTGAAACAAAATGGGATATTTGTCGTCTGTATTATTGATACAAGACTTGAAAAAGGCTATAATTATTAAAATATTTGAAATACAAAGAAATTATAATAGTTGTATTATTGGCAGTTACTTAAAACCCTCAGAGTTCAACTCACACAATCCCTATAAAAGAAGCACTAAAAGTTTCAATGTGTTTAAGTAGCATTAAAAATACTTGCTGAATGTTAACCTTCCTGAGCAGTAGCCAAAAACGATGGTCAATGATCACAGAATCATAGAATCACCAAGGTTGGAAAAGACCTACAAAGTCAACCAGCCCAACCATCCTCCTACCACCAACAGTTCTCACTAAACCATGTCCCTCAACACAACATCTAAATGTTCCTTGAACTATTAGTTTTTCATTTTTTTATTAAAAAAAAAGAGCATATGTACGTAATGCAAACATAATCTATAAAATCATAAATGTAGACTTCTTTCGTGAAATTTCAGATAGACAGGAAATGCAAACTATTTTCCATAAGATGAAACAGAACTGCAGCATCAGTTATGACACTTATAATTAACATATTTTATCCTAACTCATCATATCCATCACAAATTTACCCCAAAAAAACCTATCCTAGTTTGAATGCCAATGACAGCTTAGAAGTTATGTATCTTTTTAAATATAAATCAATTGATTATGGATACTGTAAGTCATTTTTAAAAGAAGCAAAACACAAAATCATTATCATCCATTCCCCAGGAAAGAAGGGCAAATTTCCTCTAATCATTCTTGGAAGGAGCTTCATACCAAGATTCCTAACCTTGCACACAAGTAATAACATAGACAGAGACACAAAAACAACTAAGTGTAACAGTCATAAGACTTCTTTTTTTCTGTGGTTGTTTTTTTTTTTTCATTTAAAAATAACAGCACTACCTTATTCATGATTCATATTTTCCATATTTCTTATCAACTTAGGGAGATAAGCAAAATGTCATAACTATAATATGGGTATGGTGAGGCAAGCAAATACACACACCTTGAAAAAGGCAACCTCAGCATTCAAGAAAAAAATGTAACTGTCCATTAAATTTCCCACAAAAATGATTATTCCTCTGCACTGCTGTAGCACACAAAGGCCCCAAATGGCTTCCTCTCACAACTGTCTTATGATAGTCTACACATAGAACAAGAAAGTATTGGAAAGTTGTTTTCAAAAAAGTGGAAGGTTATGTTCAAAGACTTTGAATGCTTATGAACATAAAGCATACTTGGCTTTACAGCCATCTCTGCACAGGCAAGAAATAATGATGAGACTTAATGTGGCTGACTTGCTATATCCCAAAAAAACTACTTAAAATGTCTAAATTTTGCACTGAAGTACTGTTAATGAAGTTAAGCAGTCTCAAAACAGAATCCAGAGACTCAAAAAGCTGACAAAGAGACTGCATGGATGTAGTAAACAGAAGCAGAAGGAACACTTGCTCTTTCAGACTTCTGTCTCTTCTAAGAATTCAGGTATCTGACTGAGGCTTTTCTGCACATTTGAAATTGTGCCCAAGAGTACCAGGAAAGATTTTCACAGAACAATCTCCAGGAACCTGAGTGAAGAAGTTCTTTCTGCTTATAAATGTTATACCAGTCTTATAAAAAATAGGTTAACCAGACAGAAATTAAAGTCCTGGGATGGGGATCCAGGCCTTTTTACACTCCATCACTCTTCCTCTGTTGGGCTACAAAGCCATTGAATCTTTCAGACACTGAATCTTTCAGAACTGGTTGCATAGCATCGTAGCTTCAACAGCAGGGATAACGAATGTACTATCAGTCTTCACCTAATGAGTGTAGATGTGAGTCTCCAAAATCCTGAAAGGAAAGTTATGAAGCAAATCTAACTGGAAGCCACTTCCAAGCAGCGAAAGGACAAGCAAGTCAATGTGAACAGCCAACACAGGTACCGTGAGTGCCTGAGTATACGCAGGCGCGCATGCCAGAATGACCCAATTGCCTTCCATGATCTGATGACTGGCAGGGTGAACAACTGAATGAAAAGGGTCTTAACCCACTCCTCCATAACACACTTAGAGCCCAAGTGGGAGATGTGGACTGGACAAGCAGATAGAGAGACGGATGAAAAATAGGTTGGACTGACTGGTTCAAAGGGTAGTAGTGATCAGAAACTGAATTTATTGTGGTCGTCCAGAATCAATACTGAAGCCAACATCATTTAACATCTTTATAAACAGTATGGAAGTGTCTGTCAGCCAACGGAGAAGGTGCAGGGGAAATTTATCAACATCCTCAAGGGCAAGGGCTGCTATGTGAAAGACGCCAAAAGTCTGGAAAAATGGGAAATAGAAACACCGTGAGTTTCAGTAGATGTATGAACTGATGTTCCTTAAGAGCAGAAGGCAAAGGGGAGGACTTAATGCCATTTACAACTGTTTAATGATGAACACTCCCTTCCCTTTCCTGGTAGCCCTGGACCTGGTGCACCTACCGGTACAGCTGGTCCTTCTGCCTCGCAGGGCACACTGTTGATTCAGATTCAACTTGAGCAAGAGCACTACCAGACTTCAACTGGTCCCTCCCAATCTGTATAGTCTTACAACAATGTGAAATGAACAGATGTTCTTTTTTTCTGGCTTGCACCCTGATCATCCTCTCTGTCCTCCCTTTATAAAAACATAGCATGTTTTGCATTAAATAAGGCCATACCTGCTGTGTTTTCTTTCAGAATCAAAGCCAAAGATACTCAGAAGGTAATTTCACAGCAAATCTCATTATGGAGATTAGGAACTTCTTTGACTAGCTTTTGTATTGTGACATGCTGAATCTTCTGTTTTTTCACACAAAGAACTTCTACACACGTGCTATTGCCCAAACTTAGACATTCAGGAGCTTCAGAAAAAAACACTTGGTTCTGTAGCAACAATTGTCTGAAATCTGTAGCATGTCTGAAACTTCTCAGACATCTGAATATTCTGTACATTCCCACAGTGTTAGCAATTTTAGGGATTACTCACCACAGAAAAATTAAGCATGGGTGTTCAAAGCAAAGGAGGGCACCACCTTTTTCTTGTTTCGACTGTTTTCCTTCTTCCCCTGTCACTTCTACAAAAGATTTGCCAGTTTGCTATGATAGGCAAATGATAAATTTGCTAAATGATAGGCAAGTAGTAGTATAAAAAAGAAAATTAACTATGATTTTCATATAAGCAAATACTGTTCAAAAAGAATCAAATTATCAATTTAGTTTTGCTTTCCAAAAAGCTGACAGAATCTATGCATGTCCCATTTTTCTGATTGGAACTTAATACAAAACTTACTAGCTGTAAAAAATTAAATAGGATAATAAATATTTGTACTGAAACTCCGCAACCAGAAGTAACTCTGATTGTTCTCACCCAAAGCAAACCAGATCTAATAAGGAGCAGTATCAAGCTACACGACAGGTGGTGTTTCTGACAGATGCATTTGAACTTTTTTTGTTCAATACAGAACAAGCTGTCACTAAGTGACAAAGTGAATAAAACATTTCTAGCATTTGCTTTTGCACAGCTTTACCACACTTGGCAACACGTGGGCTGGCTACTTTTATTTTTTAATGGTTTCTTTTAATACTAGTTATCCAGTACCTTGGTACTAATCAGCAGCAAAAGGCATCTTTATAACTAAATGGGGACTTCCTACTAATATTTAAAGCATACTATACAAGATGGAAAATTCATCATCTTAATGTACACATTGAAATGAAATCATGTGATGTGTATCACTAATAACATTATAACAGCTATTACCAACATTTCTACTCAGTTTTACAACAAAACTAGACAAACTCTACTTTCTTCAAATCAGAGTTTAATATCCAAAAACATATCCTGGAAAGATACATGGCAAACTAGATATATCTAGCTAACTCTCATAGGCAAAAGATGTTAACACAGGCCACCACAAAAACTACAGTTCCCACTTAGAACTTCAGGGTGATGAAGGCTGTAGGGTCAGAGAGTGGTCAGTGGAAGTCTAAGTTTCAATGAGTTTCCTTGGGTGGAATTTCAAAGCTAGAAAGGGAAGGGAAGGGAACAGTGGCTGAAGTATCTGATAGGAAGCTAATAAGATGCAGAAGTTAGATCATATGCTCATAGTGACTCATTCTATAGGAGGAGCTCCTCAGAGCTTTAAAATCTGTGATTAAAGACTTTAATTACAAACAATCAGGATGTTGAAGAGAGTTTGGAATATTTTTAGTAGAACTGAGCAGTAACAGCAACTCTGAACTTCTTTTTGAAGAGAAAGCCTACAGTTTCAGATGAAACAAGTTTCTTAACTATAGTCAAGTTAGTGACCACTGACTTATTAGCTTTTTTTAGTTTTCAGTTTCATAATGATTTAGTGATCATATACAGATATACTGAAATTTCTGCATGAACCTAATACAAAAGACTACTTAGATATAATGAAACTAGTAAGAAGAATATTTAGAAATTATTATGAATAAAACAGCCCAGCTATCCCCAGTATTTGGTTGAAATTAGCTTATTATTATAGGCCATCTTTAGATCAACTACAATGCATTTATTTTTGCTTTAATCATTTTTATAATATAAGATGAACATCAGCAAAAAAAATGAACAACCTCAACTTCAGTCAACATTATACTTTTATATTTTATGCAATTAATAAACATTTTATTCTTTCTTTACATTTACAAAATGAAGAAATTCTCAAGAGTGGAAAAAGGTCAGTTTTCATCAGTGCAATCGTGGTTTTCTGTGCCTTGGTATAGGAGGCTAATATGACATTCCCAATGCCACAGAGATAACTGTGGCTTAATTTTTTTTAAAAAATAAACGCTTCCCAAGTTGAACACTAGCTTACAGAGGATTGTGCCAAGGTTTTAAGATGTAAAATTAGACTTCCGATACCAGCTGGGTCACTGCATTTGAAATGTTCATCTTCACCAATGTTTACCAATGGTCAGTCACTGTGTTTCATTCCCAACAAACTCAGGATATGAAGATGCTGAATAGGAAGCAATCCTGTGTTTGTTACAGAGCAGCAATCTTACACATTGAATTTAATATACAGATTCTGTGTTAACAATGAATGGTAAGCTAATCAGAATGCCCTATTTGATGAAGAAAAAAACTACTGAAGAACGAGCTACACTGGATTATTTATTTAGTCATCATTTGACATGAAGCCAGTTTGCCCCCCATCAACTCCCGTGGCCCAAAAACCAAAACAATAAGCATTTATTGATCGATTCTGAGAAATGTCCCAACCAGACCTTTTTTTTTTTTTAATAAAAGGCATTTCATGCAGCTACTTGTAAACAACAGACAAAGGCTAGAAGGCAAGTGTCCAAAGTTATCTCAATAGGTTTTTTTCTTTACCTTTTACTTCCTTTTTCCTGTTTCTGCCTTACCGACATCAGACCACTTTCTTCACTGCAACAAGTCCATGGCTGTAGCACCCCCAAGAGCCAACGCCGAAAAAGGCAGCTGAAGGCAATGCCACAGCTACATCATGCTGAGCTGACCTCTTGCAAGCTGTTTCTCCAGCACTGAGTTGCAAACAAAAACTAACACCAAGATGCACAGAGATGCATTTTCTATTTTCTTGTTTTCCTTTACCTTCCTTTTACGTGTGTTTGTCTGCAAAAGGAAGAGAAATCAAACTAACAATAGTAGCTAACGCTCACCCTCCCTATTCCTTTCTTCTCCTAGTGGAATATCTACAAAACTGCCAGATGTCAACAGGACAACACTTAAGAATCCCTAGCTTGCATTAAACGAGTTGGAGATAGGGTTAAGATAAAAGTATTCCTTATATTTTTACACCTTAAAATGTTTTGACTGTTTTCCTTCTTTATCCCTGTCACTTCACCAAGAGCTTATTAGAGATTTTCATGGTCATACTTTCCACAGGCCCAGGTCTCTCTTCTCAGAATTCTGCATTTCTTTTAGCTGCTCAGTACAGTGAAGCTATGAAGACACACTGTTTGCTCAACTGACAGAATATCACTCTTCTGTCGCAGTTCCGCTATCCTGCTATGATTAATCTACACCCTGGCAACATCCCTGGTGTTAAATGCTATAGGAAGGGTAAGACAGCATGATCTCTCCTACAAATCAGGCTTTGCAGTCATAAAACAGAAAAAAAGGCAGGGAAAGTAGTATAATATACAAGGTAGTAATACAATATACATGTTAGGTAATCAGCATGAAGTCAGAGGCACATTTGCTTTTTTTTTTTTTTTTTTTTAAGATCAACCAGCTAACTGGTTCCACCATTCAAGCTTGAGAAAATCCAACACAGCTTAACAAATAGCTGGAATTAATTTCCCCCGTCAATTACTTTGTGATTGGGCAACATTATAGGTTCTTTGTAAGGACAGATAGGGCCATGAACTACAGCTCCTGTCATCCCACATTACCAACTGCTACAATTTTCTCACTGATCATAGATTCAAATTATCTGTTTTCACAATGATAAAAGACAGGGTAAATGGCAAATACATGAGGTTATTTGATTTATATATAAATACCAAATATGCCTTTGCACTGGTTTTGGCTGACACAGAGTTACCTTTCTTCCCAGTGGTTTGTGTGGTGCTATATTTTGCATTTGTGATCAAAAAAGTTCTGACAGCACACCAGTGTTGCTGAACAGCACTTAGACAACACTAAGGACATTTCTGCTTTCATGCTGCCCTGCTAGAGAGGAGCTGGGGTGCACAAGACCTGGGAGAGGACAAAGCCAGAACAGCTGACCCAAAATGACCAAAGGGAGATCCTGTATCATACGGAGTAATGTAGAATGATCAAACTGGGAGAAAGGAAGAAGAAGGGGGAACATTTGGAGAGACTGTATGCTTTCACAGTAAATTGGTACACAAGAAGCACTGCTTTCCTGAAAGTGGTTGAACATCTTATTGGCAATGGGATGTAGTGCACAAATTTCTTGTTTTGCTCTGCTTGCATAGATTTAGACTGTCTTTATCTCAATCCCTTAGTTTTCACTCTTTCACACTCCTGATGCTCTTCCCCATCCCAATACAGGAAAGTGACCATCATCATCAGGGATAAGACACAACAACTTCAAAAAAACCCAGCTTCCATCTCAGAAGAAAATATATACATATATCTCTCTCTGTATATAAAACAGAGGTGATTCTTTGATTTATTGCAAAAATTTATCAATGCAATCTAAGAGATATTTAGAAAACAAAAAATAATAAAAAATATTTAGAGAAAACCTAACCACAATTATATAGCTGGAACCTGATTCTTTAGTGCTTTAGTTACTTCCTCATGATTTCAGCTCATAATTACAACACATGATTTCATTAGTTGGTATTAATGTACAGACATATGGCGAGGAAAGATTCAAGCTGTGGTATGTGCACACTTCTATTCTCGAGCCAGGCTGTGTGCACCACACATGCTGTGACGTACCACAACTGCGATACTGTGCTGCCCTCACAAGCAGAAGCAGTTGATAGAAGGGGTCAGGGCTGGTCCACACTCTGCAAGGAACAAAGGGCCTCTGCAGTCACAGCATGGCATGGAGAACACAACTGATGCATCTTATAAAAATGCAAAGTTAGCAAGTCAAATGTTGTATCTCATGTTTACACCAATCCTTACAGATTCTGTCTTAACATCCAATTAGGAAGTTGTATCTGCTTCACTTAACACACTTAGAAAAATAAGTTGGCTGCTGTGATTGCCACTTCTATAAAACTTCCTCTTCTCCGAACTCCTCAGTACCATAAAGTAAAATGTTACATAATGCATTAGCAATTCATGTACTGAATACAGACAGTTAAGCAAACTAGCTTAGCTATACTCCAGAAAAATTATTTTCATTATCTAAAACCTTGCACCTCTCCTATGAAGAAAGGTTGAGGGAACTGGGCTTATTCAGCTTGGAAAAGAGAAGGCTCCAGGAAACCTCACTGTGGCCTTTCAGTACTTGAAGGGAGCTTACGAACAGGAGGGGGGAACGGCTGCTTACGGGGGTGGATAGAGATAGGATAAGGGGGAATGGTTTTAAACTGAGACAGGGGAGGTTTACGTTAGATATTAGGAGGAAGTTTTTCACACAGAGGGTGTGACACTGGAACAGGTTGCCCAAGGAGGTTGTGGATGCCCCATCCCTGGAGGCATTCAAGGCCAGGCTGGATGTGGCTCTGGGCAGCCTGGTCTGGTGACTGACAACCCTGCACATAGCAGGGGGTTGAAACTAGATGATCATTGTGGTCCTTTTCAACCCAGGCCACTCTATGATTCTATGATAACATGTCAGCAATGAATAGATAAAAACTAAAATTCTCTTTTTATGAATTTAAGTATCTTTTTTTATATAATACAAGGCACATCACACTTATATCATAACTGCACATTCACAGACAACAGATCTTCCAGTTCTCCTAAAATGTATGTACAATCAAAATATTCCTTTACACTTGAGAGTTCTCCCAGAGTTCTCCCAATGCTATCATGCACCATAAAATAGAGCTTTTGTTTCTGCTTAGAGTGCATAAAATCAAAAAACAGAAATCAAAATGTTCTCTTTGTGCTTTTAAGTCACATTTCGATTTTAATAAGCCCATTTTCATGAATTTTCACCTACACTAGTATCTCCAAGAGAGCATTCTCCTGCAAATTAACCACATTTTATTTTCATTTACCGGCTGATTTTTGGTATTACATTTAGTATGTATTCATTTTTAAAGGAATAATTTACCTAAATTCCTTTTCCTGACATCTGAGCTTTTTAGTGAAGAAGTATATCAAGAAAAAATAGATAAAGAGTTTAAGGTGTAATAACTATGAATCATTAGGATTTGTTGCAGTGGTTATGCCTTTTTTCAGCTTTCTGAAACATTAGAAATTTAACCATGAGTACATGAAACTCCATATTGCCATTTTCACTTCATCATTTTTCAAAGCTTAAGCACACACTGGGTTGCCTTCAACATCTACCAAGCTCATATACTGTATCAAATGTTTCATGTCACTCTCTGTACTAACAAATGTAAAATTAATTATATTACTCTTCTAGATTAGATTTTGAGGTTTTTCTATTAACGTTGTGTTCCACACTCTCTCATAAATACATTTCCTGTGATATGAAATCAAAATGAACCAATTAGGAACTTTCAGTGAAAAAAAGTGACTTAAACACACATATGAATTTATACAGGCATATATTAATGAATATTCTTGTTTTATGAATGTACAAAAACAACTACGCACTTGCCATTATAAAATATTTTCAAGCGTATTAAACTTGATGACTTTTCCACTGTTTTGCCTGACTTCTATAAAGTTTTCACTACCTGCAAAAACAAAGCTAGAAGAGAATAAGCAGGTTTTTTAAAAACGACAAAAAATCTGAAGATAATACATTGACCAACATTCTTTTAAGAAAAGCCTTAACATTATGCAAAGGATGTGTCATTGGTCATCATCTAGAAACCAAATGGGAAAAAAACAACTTTGCAAATAACTGCAGATCACAAACTAAATAGACTCTAAACTCTTAGATTTTAGCAGACATATCCTCCATACTTTTTATCCTTAAGGATAATCCTCTAACCTGGAGTCCAAGAAGCATTTGAATAGCACTCTCATAGTTTAATTTTCAGGTCCTGTGTGAAGCCAGAAGTTGGACTCCATCACCCTTGTGGGTCCCTTCCAAAACAAGATATTCAGTAATTCTGTGATAACTTGGCTTGAACGAAACCATATCAGAAATGATAGCTCTGAGTTTCTATGAGTCATATCAGCTTTTGATTCTCAGAAACGAGAATACAAGGACTCTCTCCCGAGCTCCCTGCTAGATGGGATCAGGCATCTTACATGAGATACAGTATAATAATCTTCTATAAGTCTTCATATATATTACACGTATTTTCCACTGCAAGTAGAACACACAACTATCAAAGCACTCCTCTGCTAATTCTGCTGATATTCAGTGGCAGCATGTCCCATTGTGCTTCCTCTTTGCATTCAGGCAGAAGCTTATGATCTGTTACTGTTAATACTTAATTAGCTCCTGTAACAGCGATAAAACCATCTAAAGGTTCAACCCTTATGAGGATCAGTGCAAGGCAACCTGACATGCTTTGCTTACATATCACCACTTCTGTTTACAAAATGAAGAATTGAGGAGTTAGAAAATACATTAGAAAACTAATGCCATTTATGTGATCGCTACTTCAGTTCTTTGCATGTATTAAAATAATTGCACGTGATCAAACACTGTTTTTCCCAAGGAAAAAATTCACTGAAGATAGAGGTTAGTTGTTGTTTGTCTAAGCTGCAGTTTTTCCGTGTTTTGTTTACTTCTCATTTTAGATGTCATTTGCCTCATGCCAAATTTACTGTGCACCATTCAAACTCTGTTCTCACCATATAGTTCAGCTCTTGAAATGGACTTGACATTATTCTTGCTGCCATAATCTGAAACTTTAAAAAAGGAAAGTGATTTATCTATAATAGGCAATTCTTCAAGATATCTAAGCCATTGATGTGTTCCCACCAAGTGTGAGAATCACACTTAGCACTCAAGATCAAACTCAGCTTGAGAGAAACTTAAAACTTCTCTGCCAGATGCTGCATTACATTTGGAGATTGCATTAGATCACGAATAACCCCTATGCTCAAATATTTGTAGTAGAGCTTCTCAGAGAGAAACTCTGCAGGTATGCTGAATTTGGCTGGGACAAGTCAATTTTCTTCTGTCAACTCATATGGTGCTTGTTTTGGTTTCGTGACTATAACACCAATTTTCTGGCTATTTCTTAACTGTGCTTGCATAGCATAAAGGCTTTTTCCCACTCTGTCCCCACATAAGACTGGAGAAGGGCAAGAAACTGGGAGAACACGGAGCCAGGATACGAAAAGGGTATTCCATACTACATGACACCATGCTGAGCAAATAAAAGCTCAATAACAGGAGAAGAAAGCAGAGACATTCAAGGTAATGGCTTTTGTTTTTCCTTATAACCTTTGGCATGTTCTCCAGAAACTTGCTAAACATCTGCTTGACAATGGGAAGCAGTGAACAAATTCCTTTGTTTTACTTGCAAGCACAGGTTTTGTTTCATCTATTAAAGTGCCTATACCTTAATCCACAGGTATTCTCACCTTTTTTTTGTTTTTCTACCTATTTCACAAAAGAGAGGTGGGAGCAAGAAGCTGTGTCAGTGCAGAAATGCTGACGACTATCATGCTACCACAGTAGAAGAGCCTCCTCTATTGCCTCAGCAATGGGAAAGAACATGGTAATAAGATTAAGACAACGCTTGAAAAACAGTTCTATAGATGATGCCAGCTAGGTACTAGAATCACAGCTTGGGTTGGAAGGGACCTCAGAGATCATCTGGATCCAACCCCCCTGCTGCAGGAAGGGTTGCAAACCACTAAATGAGGCATTAGATCGGGCTGCCCAGTGCCCATCAGAAACATTTTGAAAATTCCTTTATTCAAGCATAATTCCAGTGAGAAGCCCATCTGACATTCTAGATTGACCTAAGCTGCCAGACTGCAGATCTGTCTAGAAAAACTCTCAAACAAGTAGTTTTGAGACTTTTACAGTTCCTTCCTCTTTCTGAGCCCAAATCCCTGGCAAATCAGTATAGTTCTTCCAAACATGTCTTCACTCGGGCACAGGCACCAGAGAAGGTAAGAACGGCTGTCTGACAACTTACACTGCATGCCAAGCAAAGCCTGAAGCCAGAAGGCCTTTTTTTTCAGAAGCTTTCTGAAAAATATGAGCCAAAGTCTAGAAGGAAGTTCTAAGAAATGAATTTTCCAAATTATGAAGAACAGTCAGGAAAAAGTAAATAAAGCAAATACATAACAAAAACAAGCAATAGAGGAGTTCAAAACAAAGAAAAGTTGTTTCGACTTAAACATATGGAGACCAAGATGTGCTTCATACATTTGCATTGTTGCTGAACAGGAGTACGCTGCACAGAAACCACGAAGGGTAAAAAAGTTCTTCAGACCATTATAAAAGTCCCTCAGTCAATATATGGAACTGTAGAATCATAAACCAAAAAGAAGTGATTGTTCCATCAGTTATGGCTGCTGTTCTCTACTGTGTACTTACAGATGCAATGCTTCACCTTGTTTTGAAAGAATCAAGTAACAAAAGTTCTGGCACTGCAGGTAATAGGCTATTCTCATAGACTATTATCATCTCATTCTCAGAATAATTTTACCAAGAATTTGTATTTTCTTTTTACCTTCTTCTTCTTGATTTCCTTCTAAAACAGACTACTATGCCCTTCTCCTTTAGCAATCATTTAAATCTATAATAATATTAAAAAATATAAAAGAACCCACATTCCTTTCCAAGTTCTGTTGTCTGAAATACTTTTAACCCATCAATTTACTCCTGACAAAGAGAGTTTAAAAGTAAATGCAATATTCTAGCAAAGGTCACACAGGAAAGGAACAGTGACATCTCCAAAACAATAGCAATTAATTCAGAAACCACACTATCCCTACATCAGGAATGTTTTGGATGGGGTAGGAATGGAGAGGAACTTTGGTTTACAACTGGAAAGAATATTTAAATTAAAAAAAAAAAAAGGAGAACAAAAACTATTATAAGGGAGAGACTATAGCTGAAAATACTCCTTGCTACTGAACATGCCGTGATGGTTAAAAATGTTTAAGGATGTCTCAATTCACAGTTTTGGCAGAACAGCAAATTGTTAACTATATTTTTAATAACCTACTTATGCTAGAAGAAAACTGGCTTATAGCTCTAAGTTACCTTTCCTTCTGGCTGCAAAAGCAACAGTGTTTTCAGGACACCCAGCAGCCATGCCTACTGCATATGGAAGACACTTAGGGGCTCCTTCTGAGCACCAGGCAGCACTGCTGTGCTGTGTGATGCCGGAGCACTGGCACAGGCTGCCCAGAGGCTGTGGGGTCTCCTCCTTGGGGATGTTCAGGAGCTGCCTGGCCATGACCTGGGCCCCCTGCTCTGGGTTCCCTGCTGGAGCAGAGGTGGGCCAGAGGGGGGAGAGGGGGTGCTACAAATCTCAGCCATTCTCTGATTGCATTGTCTACAGTCTATCCTACAGACTTCTTTTTTAATTTTGTATTAATCTCTTATACTCAAGTAAGAACAGAACAGGCACATCTGCTGGCAACAGCAAGTTCAGTACAGTGGTGTTGTGGTTTAACCCAGCAGCAGCTCAGCAGCACACAGCCATTCACTCACCTCCCCTCCCCCCCATCTCCCACCAAGTGGGATGAAGGAGAGAACTGGAAACAAAACGGAACTTCTGAGTTGAGGTAAAAGCTATTTTCTAAGACAGAAGAGGAAAGTGGAAGCAAAAATTCAATGCTAACAATATATATAGCCACAACACAATTGCTCACCACCCGCTGACTGACGCACAGTGACAATACAACAGCCCGTAGCAACATGAGGTCTCACCACTGCCGCCCCTGCCACCCCAAACTGCAGCCCTGCCACCCAGTCACCAAACAGCAGCTGCCCCCTATCCAACTCCCATC
This sequence comes from Chrysolophus pictus, assembly GCA_037305975.1. Taxonomy (NCBI): domain Eukaryota; kingdom Metazoa; phylum Chordata; class Aves; order Galliformes; family Phasianidae; genus Chrysolophus; species Chrysolophus pictus. The sequence continues at coordinate 75,927,324 of CM074577.1, read as the reverse complement.
CAAATGCACTCTTCTTTTAAAAAATAATAATTAAAAAAAAAAAAAAAAAAATGGTTTCTCTTTTAAAAGCAAAAGGAGCAACGATGTTTAGATTATAATATCTGGTATTAAATAAGTGCACAGTAGTAGGAAAATGGCATTTCCTCCTCTTTGCCTCAAATGCATGGATGGACATGATGATCTTGAAGTTCTTCCCAACATTCATGATTCTGCGTCTATATCACACGTCTATATCACACACAGAAACATCTGTTTCCAAAATTTGGTTACAGAAGTGCTGGTGCTTAACTTAAGCAAGATGGATATTGAACCTTAGTGGTGGGAGTTAGCAGGTAAGGTCAGTAGATATTTCTGCGCGTTATGTGGAATCCTCTGGCTATACGAGCCCCGTGCATTTTCCCAGCCCTGAACTGGCAGAAATGTAGTGTAAAATGCTTTACATTTCCCACTGCTATCAGGGAACACTGTAACAACAAATTTTCTAACTGCTACCTAAAAAAAAAGAGACATGGAAGTAGCTATTAAAATTTTAAATAAATAAATTTTATAACATTAACATCTGGCAAGAACAGCACTCCATCTGTTCTGTTATCTAAATTACAGTCACATATACCATTTTAACAAGATTTCCAGTTAAGTAAATAAATCTTGTACTATGACCACACACACATACATCTGCATCCTCTGAACTGTTATAATTAGCACTGCTTTACTCTTTTTAAAGCAAACTGCTCTACTAAAATTCTTAACAAAATGATAGTTTTATGAGAAAGATTATAACCACATTCAGACCACACTTTTTATATCTTCTTACATTTGCATATATGACTATTACAGTCTAATTATAGCAATAATTCTGTCGTTCTGAGGTGCAGAAGTGTTCTGTCATTGAAATTATTATTATCTAATAAGCAGAAACTTAATAAAATGATTAAACTATAGGAATCCCTCATCTGTACTTAGGAAAAGATAAATCTGAGAAAACCTTCATGAGGGTCATTAAGTAGTTTTAATTAAAAATATGGGTTTAATCTTGTATCTAGCACATTCCCACATTTTAAAATGCCAGTTCTCAAAGCCTGGATACCATCGTATAAATTCCATGCGAATCTGAAAAAATAAACTTTGGTGACAAAATATCCTGACAGAAATGTTACTGAAATTTGAGGCTGACTGAGAGCAGTTCAAAGAAATCTTTAACGTCTGAGCAGCCAGGCAAATAAAGGACAGCTAATAGTGAAGAAACGTGCAACAGAATGCACACAGGAAAAATAATCCTAGCTACAGGTAGGAAGTTCACTTATAAATTAGCTACTATAATTCAGGAAAAATAAGTTATACTGGTGGTCAATAAAGGCAAAAGCAGTAGTTCTGGAAGTTTGTTACAAAAGTGAATGTGTTAGTTTACAAATACACAAATATGGCATGCCCGTGTCTTTAACATGTCCCAGTTCTAGTTACTTTCTCTAAGAAAGAATACAGTTTATTCAAAAAAAAAAAAAAATAGCAAGAAAGACAATGAGAAAGGTAAGAATAGTGGAATGCTTTTGTATTTAGAGAATCTATGCATGATCATTTTAAGGACGCAAGATCAAACTGTGATATATTGAGATGGTCTAAATAGTCAAAGAAAAAAAGCAAATGAGTGGGGATATAACAGAAGTCTATTCAACCCATCCCAATTGATGTGGTCATGGTGGATATGGCTGGCTTCACTGCTTTCCTCGGGATAGTAGAGCTGTGTGGCAGCTACCAGAGCTATCACGTGGCAAATCTAAAATGAAACAAAACCAAAGTGTTTTTTCTCACATTGAATTCATGCAGTTGACAATGCAATACATAGTATGCTGTTGAGACCAGAGGTATAAATAGCTTTACAAAGCATTAAGATAAATTTACACACAACAGATCATCAGTGCCTCTCATGCCCAGTGGTGTGAACACAATACTCAGCTCAAGTTCTACACCACGGCAAAAAACTTTTTGGTACAAGGGAAGCTACAAAAATGCCTGACAAGATTTCTTTCCTAAACATTCATGCCTCTCCACTATCAAAGATATCAGGAGGACCAGTTTGAGAGTTTGAACATTCTTATGAATTAATTTGTTATCCAGTTAAAAAAGTCTGCTTATTATATTGTTGAGAAGGTGAGATGAGACAAAGTAAATAAATTTGAAGAGATTTAGAATGCACAGGTAAACCAGTCCATTTCCCATTCTGCACTGTACTGTAAAACAAATGCAATTCAGCCTCTTTAACCATCAGGATGGAATAAATTAGACTTTGACCCAACTCTTGGAGAAAATGTAGAAAAATGCAGGAAAAAAGATTTAGTCCCATTTTGGGGGCACGGGGAGGGACAACACTCAGCTCCCCTAGTATTAGTTCCTGAATTTGCCTGCAGATTACTGTCAGTGTATCACAAATCTATTTCATTCACTATTTCAATTCCTGAACTTTTGCAATATCTACATCCAAGTCACACATCAGAGGCCTATTAGGAAGATAAAGAGCACTTTTGGAAGTTAAGGAGCAATTCTGTTCAGATTTTCTTCTTCATTAGAAGATCATAAAATGGCCTGGGTTGAAAAGGACCACAATGATCATCAGGTTTCAACCCCCCTGCTATGTGCAGGGTCACCAACCACCACCAGAGTCACATCCAGCCTGGTCTTGAATGCCTCCAGGATGCAGCAAGACCATTCAGTAGTGGATAGTTTTTCAGATACTACATGTTTCAAAAACAATAAAATGGATCAAAGCAATAACCCCACGGCTTCCAACAAGTTTTATGTTATTTTTAACTCTATTCCTCACCAATCTCTGGAACAACAGGGGTTACTGTTACACATCCAATAGCAAACTTTACTATAAGCTTCATGGCTCATACCCAGTAAACAGACCCATTGATAAGTGTTACGAAATGTGAAATATGTTTGGTCTGCAGAATCACTTCAGCTCCAGTGACTTCTTATAAGGCTTCCTGCAGGAAGTTAAAAGTCTTTAATTAGCATAATTTTTCACAGTATTCATATACAATCTATGACTTTTTTTTTTTTTTTGCCTGTTTTTTTGTTTGACTCTTGCTTCGCCCGTCAATCAATCATTTGTCCCCTCAACACTAGCTTCTCTAACTGGCCATTATCATAGCATATCCTGAAAAATCTGAGAGACATCATAACACTTCTTCACGTGTCACGTTCTGTAAAAAAATAAAATTAAATTTAAAAAAAGAGCCCTCTAGCTTACCCCTTGTATTTTCTAGTCTTTGAATGATTCTGCTATAGCCTTTCTCACTTATTTTTCTCAACACTTGAGAAATCATTATTCTAGCAACAGCAAACCGAATTCGTGTGACAGTTGTCTTGGGCATGCACACAAATAAATGCGATTGCTTTCTGTATCATCTTAACTTCTTAGCTTGGAAAAAGATTACTTATTAAAAAAAGTCTGTGTAAAACAAGATAATTTAATGACCCTCTGTTTAACACAAACTGGAACTCCTAAAGGCACAGCTCCTCAAACACTTGCGCCACATGAACTTTAGCATTTCAAGAAAAATTAATATCATAGGTTACCACAGGAACTGCAAGTCTATGTAAAACAGTTTTACAGTATTGCATTTGCTATGAAGACATAATTATTTTTTCCTTTCCATAATTGAAGAGGTACAATAGTGCACCCAATCTGTAAATGCTACAATATACAAGTGAGCCTAGGTCTCTATGGATGCCAGACAAGGCAAAATGGCATTTCAGAAAGACCCACAGAGACATACATACACAACTGAGAGTGATATGCCAGGGCTTAAACAATGACCTTTGGGTCAACAGATAATAAAAGCATGATACAATATGCTTGGTGGTTTTAAGCCAGACATACTACATATCCCAATACATACTACTTAAAAAAAAAAAAAAAAATCTCCCTAAACTTTAATAAAACGCTCTTGGAAAGCACTGAGAAAACTGCACTCAAAACCTTTAAATCATACACGCATAACACAGCACAAAATGCAATATATATTGCACTTGAAGAGATGGTTATGTAACTATTTTGGTGGCTTTGCAGGACTCTTCTAAATGTCCTGCAAACCAAAAAGAGCACAGCAGACAAACCCAAACTTGAATAGGAGCCCTGACTGCAATGTACGTCCTCAAAAAGTAAACCTCTCAAATTCTATCATTCTAACATTTGACAAAGATCTCATATCCACTATGACTTAATTCTCTGGCCAGAACAAATGGGCAGTGACTGGAATTGAAGAACGCAATCCTGATGGAATCTTAGAGATTTTCCACTGGTCTTCTGTGATCTTCTACTCATGTGAAGGAAAAAGCCTACTTTTCAAAATTAGGACATAAGGAGATTTCAAAACTTCTTTATTCACCATTCTCAACATTTTTTGTTATTCATCTTAATCTTCTGTCATCTCTACTTTGAGATTCTTTGAAAGACCCATCTTTTTCTAACAGAAAATGAAAGGAAAAAAAAAAAAAAGAAATTTAATCCAGATTTCTGAAGGACAAAAATAACATGTTTTTGGTATCATTACTATACACCTGTACTTCTCCAAAGGCCCCAAAATTTTCTTCACAAACTTCTTATCTCTGAGGACCATGACCACAAGACGTCTCTTAAAGGCATAAGAACACATTTTCTACTTGTAAATATACGTCAATATCTTCCAAAATGCCTTTTTAACTACAAATTCTTTGGAGAATTTTCATTCTTTGGAGAAAACTTCAAAGGCAGTACAGGAGAAATTAAACTTTTCTTCAAGATGTTTGTCAGTGAATAGTTCAGAAAGATCCCCGTCTTACCCATTGCATCACCTTGTTGTTTGAGAGACTGATCCCTGACTAAGAGGGCAGCTGTCAGAGCCTGTGGAAATATGCCAGCAAGCTAGCACTGGCAGAAGAGGAATTAAAATGGTGGAGGAAGCTATACACCAGGAAACATAAAAATGTTCTCAGAGCCCAACTTGCTTTAGAGAGTAGTTTTGAAACTTTGAAACTTGAACCAACATAAGTAAATAAAGAAATAGAGGTGTGTGAAATACTAGTTACTTTTCATCTTAATCTCTTGGAGTAATATCTGGTGACAAATTCAGGAAAAAAAACAAACACTCTTCATTCTTGCCACTTTTTATTTTTCTCAGTATGAGCTTGCTTATGCATTGTCCAAAATTAAATCGAGCAAAGAGGCACTTTAAAAGTGACTCCTTCAGAGAATGTCAGTCACAGCTCTATTTTTACAAAATTTGCAGAAATGCAAATAGTTACTCTAAATCTTACCACAACGCTGAATAGACATGTACTTACCAAAAGACTTGATGCCCCCAAATGTTCACAATATAAATTAGGTAAGGAAGAATAGGGAAAGGCAGGGAATTAAATTTGTTCTCTATTATACTCTAAACACAGGACTAATGTAGTTTTCTGAAGAGTTAAATAAGTTTCTCATTCTAAATGAGACAACAGAAGGCTATTTGATAAGTGATAACTGTAATTAGAAGTACATTTTGTTTGTTGGCTGTGTTGAACACACAGAAAAGAACATTTAAGTACCATTTAACACTGGAAATTTTATAGCAGAAGTTTAACCCGTTATGCTGTCACATTTATTATGAATCATTGATAGAGCAAGTGACTTCAAACTGGAAACAATTTAATGTCATATACACATTCCGGGTAGAAACCCAGTTGGATTACATAGTTTCAGTAGGTAGTTGGGAGATTCCGTCTGCCACAACCAGACAGGTAGTCAGAGTTCATCTTTTCCTGTACAAATTAGCTGGGCTAAATTCATAGGATCATAGAATGATTTGAGTAAGATCATCTAGTTTCAACCCCCCTGCTATAGGCAGGGACACCTCCCTGTAGACCAGGTTGCTCAAAGCCCCATCCAGCCTGGCCTTGAATGCTTCCAGAGAGGGGGCATTCTCAATCTGACTGAGCAACCCGTTCCAGTGTCTCACCACCCTCACAGTAAAGAATTTCTTCCTAATATCTGGTCTAAATCTGCCCTCTTCCAGTTTAAAGACATTTTCCCTCATCCTGTCACTACATGCCCTTATAAAAGTCTCTCCCCAGCTTTCCTGTAGGCCCCCTTCAGGTACTGGAAGGAGAGCTGTTCTTTTATTCATTACATAACACATTATTAATGGCTGAATACTTTCATGTGTACAAATGATGTTCCAAAAGTAATGCCTCTTTTTTTATTATGTTGGCCCATGAAGTCAAAGATGGGTGCTCATGGTATGGTTGTGGAGGTTGAACCTTCCCACCAATTCCATTACGTTGTTGCTGTGTGACAGATTGCAACAGAGGGGAAGTCTGACAGAACAGCATCTGACATGGAAGTGCAGATGAAGCAAAGGTGCCTCACTGATTTCCTCCATGTGGGAAAAAATGGCATCCACTGACATTAATTGACACTGAACATCTGTAGAGACTAAGCAGTGGATGTGAGCACAGGGAGGCAGTGGGTGGTGCGTTTCAGCTGTGGTGACAGCAACAGTGGGTCATCTCAGTTGGTGCCGATTTTCACAAATATGGCATGCAGGCTCTTGTTCACTGCTGGTGAAAATACACAGCTAATGGTGGTCACTGTGTTGAAAAATAGTCTCTATCAAACAGTGTTATTGTGCTTTTTGTAGTTTCTATGGAAATAAATAGGAGGCATTACTTTTGGAGCAACCTACATATTTGTAAGTGCACTCTAAGGCACAAACATTGTTCTGTAACAATTTTCTGTAACTGAATGAAGAGATAAAGTTATAGGAGAGAAAGGAATTACACCTGAGATGCCAAAAAGTCAACACAGGAGAACATCCAAAATCCACATAAGGAAAGGAAGACACAACATACAAATCTAGAAGCAATTCCGTTTTACAGAAGTATGAACAAAGAATTTGGAAATTTCCTACAACATATCTGATGTTCACTTTGATCAGGGCTCCAGGTTTTGCACTAAGACACCTTACAAGCCTGGAACAGAGGGTATGGAAGCCCCAGCTGTCTCCATCGCTGAAAAACTGGGGACCAAACTGCTCAGATGATGCAGCTCCTCACCAGCCTACAAGTGAAGCTGCCAACAAGCTGAGGAGAAGAGCTGGCAGGAATCCTGGTTTCTTCCTGCAGAATCCAGACATCAAAACTCATCTGGCTTCTAGCAACATGTTGTCACAATTTGAAAACTTGTCAAAAAAAAAAAAAAGAAAGGAAGTCTGACAAAAATAGGAAAGATTTCGTTCATTACAGCATGCAGCTGCATTAAGGGATATTCAGCTTGAGGATTAGGATCAGATTTTTCACCACAGGGCAGTGGGCACAGCCAGAGTTCAAGAAGCATTTGAACAGCGCTCTCACACAGATTACAGGGTTGAGTTTTGGGTGGTCCTGTGTGCACCCAGGAGATGCTTGATGGTCCCTTCCAGGATGTTCTGCGATTACCCCAGTGAACTTTTTGTTGGCAAATACCAACAAAAAGTTGAGAAGATGCAAGGAAACCCTGAATGCATCTCGAAACTGCAAAGGATGTAAAAAGATCCCAAGGAGCCCAAGAGAAGGTGTGCAGCTGTAGCACTTCTGTGCACTGTATGGCAGTAGGGAATTCTTTTGCAAAGAGTTCAAAAAATAAATAAAACCTTAAAAATTCCTCACACAAAAAAGGCGCTTTCTCCCTCTCAAGAACTTACTAGTGTCACTTTCCACCCAGATCTGCCTTTCTGTGGTAACACTGAGCAAAATCCAGACACTGTTCTTTCTGCCTTCTTTCTCATGATTCCTGACCTCCGTGTCTGATCCTGCAGCCCATTCCTACAAAGAAGAAAGTCACTGCAGGAGCAGAGAAACATTTGCACTGAACAAAATCTGCCTATACCAGGAAGAGCAGAACAATGTTGCAATAAAATGAGAGTGAAAAGATGTCTGAAAGAAACAGTGAATGAAGAAAGAAAACAAGTGCTACCATTCCGGCAAAGTCAAAATAAATATACCTGTTCCTTAAGTACTACATATCAAATAAAATCTTTTCCTTATCCCACTATGTGCAAGGAATTTTCGTTTCCATTTTAAACCGACAGCCCTAGAAAGATAACCTATATTGAAATGGACCATAAAGTAAACTGAAAAATGCAGGGAAGACTCTGGGGCGAGCTGATGAGATCGGGAATGAATAATACTTTGTCACAGACCACTTCTTTGATCACTTTGAATGAAATCAGAGGAACTAACAGCAGCCAGATTTAGTGTTGTGGTTGTTCCTTTCCCCACCCCCTCCCTTTTTTTTTCTGTTTTTCCTCTGATGTTTTATTATCTTTATTTCTGACCCATAGAAAGATGGTAGCGTGCTAAACTCATCCATCATAAATATCCTCACAACAGATAGCCAAAAGATTTTTCTCTACTGTGTATAAGGCCTGAAAGGACAGGTCAAAAAAACCCCACCTAATAGCATGCAACAGCAAAACTGTTAAAATGAGAATAAATGCCATTATTCACTATTAGAGTACAGCTAGGGGCACAGCAAGCTAATTGCTTCATTACAATGGACGGATTAGATTATTAAGAGTGAAATGATTATCAAGTGCGCAGTCATGGGGTCATACTGGATTCTTCATTTCTCCTGGAGGCACAGTTGTACTGATGGCAAAGAGTATTTCTAAAACCTTAAGTATCCAGGAGGCTGCACTTTTTCTTTTCAAATGAGGACACTGTCACTTCGATTCATGCATTAATCATTTCCTGGTCAGACTACTTCAACTTTTTCTAACAAGGATGAGAAAATACAACTTGTATAAAATGCAGCAACCTCCCTATTGAACAAGAATAAGCTGGCAGAAGATACTTCCTCACACCTTCTATGCTGCAGGGCAAACTACAGATTTTGCTGCTATAGATACAGCTGATTAATCCACAATGCAACACACGCTGCAGGTAATGGAATTCAGGACAGGACCTGGGATGAACCTAAACATATCTGCTGTTGTGCATCAGGATTGAGATACCTTCACCATAAATAAACCACAGCAGCCGTTTTACAGCTTGCCATGACCCTCACCTGATGCACACAGCAGTGCTTCCTTTTAGCGAAAGCCAGGACACAGAGGAACTAGAAGAGACATTTCAATTTTGTTCTACTATTAACTAAAACCTCAAAGTTAAGTTGCACGCCTGGATCCAGAGAACTGGAACTTACACCAAACTGCAAATACCAGGGAGTGTATTCTGCTGAACTCCTGACAGAGCCTTCTCAATCTGGAAAACAGTTCTGTTACCTGACTGAGCTCAAATTCATATGGCTCTTAAAATGAATGGTTTGCCTTCCAATTGAAAATCTCTTTCAAGAACAAAATTCTTCCTCATGGACAGCAAAGAACAGGCAGAAAGAAAGATGTCCACATCAGTCTTCTGAAAGAGTTGGCTCTATTTCTGTCAAAACTTCTGAGAATGGAACAATACCTACTTGTACTGCTTTAGAGGCAACATTTGAAGGCTATGAATATGTGTTTTGGATGTGCAAAGGGATCATCTAAATTTGTTCTTGTTTCTAATCGTTTTCTTCTTAGTGACAGAGCAGGCAATACCAAAATTTGGGAACAAAATGTTACAGTTAAATCCCTCTCCATCTCTACCCAGGAAACACCCACGTGAACTTGCAGAAGGACTCTGAAAAGAAATTCAGGAAAGCTCTCTCAGCGCCTTCAGTCAATCCATCCATCTTCTGAAGAATTTAGATCAATCTGCTCTAACTGAAATGGGATAAAACAGCTTATTAAATACAGAAACATGGGAAAACAAAACTAGTGTGGAAATCTAGACTACAACTTACTTTAACTGTGTCTGACAGATTGAGAGAGCACAAGTAGGTTGTAGCAAAACAAGAAAGTGAATAAGCAAATGAACAGAAGCTGATAGCACCCAGGCTCTCGCATTTTGACTGGCACGGCTGTCTGTCACAAGCAAATGAAAAACAGCACTTCAGTTAGAAATGGTGCAGCTGACAGCGCAAAAAAAGCCTCAGCTATCAAACGCCAACTGTTAGAAATAACATTAATTAAATACGTCCTTTTCAAATCTCTGTACTTTGATTCTTGACTAAACTGGATAAATTTAGCTACAGACAGGAGTCGGTTTTGCTAGCACCCATGAAGTTGTTAGTAGCAGACGTAGAGGGATTTGCCAGTGAAAAGAGCTAAGATAAAGATATTGGGACAAAGATAATGGCAACTATTTTTACGTATTATCTACTAAAGATAGAATATGCAGAAGTGTTTTATTGCATAACAGAGACAGGAAGAACAATTCAGAAAGATTCTCCTAATGGGATCCCAAAGGGTGCAGACTTGTTACTGCTTATTTACTTTTCAAAGATAATTGGCATTTTTTATAAAAACCATACGTAGAGAGAACACTACAGATTTTTAATATTCAATAGATCTGTGCATAATTCCTATTTTACACTTTACTAAATAGGTAAGAACTCTCTTAGCTTTAAATCAGAACTATTCTTCAAATACTTTTAGATTTCAGAAAAAAATAAAAATAAAAACTGATTCAAGTAACTCGGTCAGTGAGCACACTCTGAAAGGCAAGTTCAGTAGCTGTAAGAAAGAGAACGAGACGACTGAAAGCCCTATTGTCCTCTCCTTATCTACTGCAAACAAATAAAAAAACTACAAGATGTATCTACATACGAGATGATGTCATACATGCAGATATCAAATTGCAATTTCCTTTTACTCCCATTTTATTATTGTAAGCACAATACTTGCTATATAAGTGATTATTCTTGAACTTTAACCCAAAAGCTTTATCAGGTTTGGGGAATGTACAATAATTTCAATGTTCATTAAAGTGTTAACCTTTATATATGCATATCCCACAAAGTGATGTTACAAAATGTATTTAGAAGTAGCAAATACTTACCTAAGATTAACAAATGATTTTTTTTTTTTCAAGGAAAGAATAAGACCCTAAAAGCAAAAACAAACACAAGAATTGCTGAAACTAAAACAGCTGGCTAACTTCACGACTTTAAAGTTAATTTCTAAAGAGCTGCAATTAATGTCAATATTTGTGAAAGACAGGAGTCAGTTCATTCACTTGCTAACGCATTTTGGGCAAATGGTCTCCTTTTTCCTTATTTATTTTACAGATTTCATCCACTTATCCTTGGATCATCTACTGGGAAACAAGCCATCATGATGCTTATCTGCTTCTAACAATGGAAAAACATCACCAACCCTTGAAGGAGTTACCAGAAAACACCTTGCTGTGTAAGAATAAAAAAGACAGCAGCAAAGTTAGAGCAGCCAGACTATAATCTCTGTTTTCAGATCACACACTTCCAGCTCAAGCAGCATTAACAGTAAACATAAGAAGATTTGGATGGCTCTTCAGTGATTATGATGGTACGATAATGATCCTCAGTACCAAGAGAGAACAGAAGAAGCCCTCCGAGAACAAAGAATACAATTCTAACACAACAGAAGGGGTTTTGTTTCAAGATTTCTCTGTTACGGGCACCACACCTCACTTTACTGTTCTCTCCACTTTTCCACAGGCAACAGTGCTACTTCAGGAACTACAAATTCATTGCTTAAATTCTACAGGACAGGAGAGAGGCTGTCTGCAGTCCCTCAGTCCCTCACTGTCGTTATAGGTTTTGACACAAATGATGAGGAATAATGGACTTTTTTTTCCTTTGACAATAAGATTACAGCAGAAGTGATCTAATGACATCAGTAGACTTTAAACAGAATGAAAGAACACAAGTTAAACCAAAATCAGACTCCATCATTTTATTATGGAAAGGATTTTTTTCAAGAAAGCATCATGAAGTGTTTTATGTGCCAGTGATACGGTATAACCTAAATATTTTCTTAAAAACTTCATCTGTAAAAGCGAGTTGGACAAAGTTTGTAATTCTAAATTAATCTATGCTAAAATCTATACAACAGACCTAAGTGGTTATCTCCCAGAAACTTTTACATACAACAAGGACATAAAATTACAAGAAATGGAAAATCCTATTTTGTATAAGCAAACTAAAAATATTAACTTTGTATTAATATAGATTAAATAATATAGATGTCTGGAGTGCTTTAATAAATGTATCACTCCTTGGATGGGATCAAAATCTTCTTTAAGATGACTATGCTGTCCATAGTATTTTCCTTATTTGAAAATAATCCCATCATAGTCTCAAAGTATAGAGGTTTTCTACAGCCAGAGTGAGTTCATCTTCTTTACATACAGCATTAGGAGGAGAGACCTTCTAATACTTCAATTTACAGTAACAGACACCCAAGCCACCAGTACAAAGTGATAATGAACTCACTCTAATGTAGTTGGACACTGGGAATTTGTTGAACCAGACACTGAGACAGTATGAATATTAACCTGTGAAAAAGTAAAAGCTTACCATGGCCTCCAGAAATGTGTCTAATATCTACAGGGGGAAAAAATGGTCAAAAGGAATTTAGTTTTAATGAAATTGCTGCTTTGTAAGTGAATATGACATTTTTAAAAATGTGTAATTTATTCACATTTTGGGGCAGCAAATCATTCCAGAAGAGTGGGCTTTGATTCTGAAAAGAGGATCATCACATTTCTTTTGGGGTATAACACATGTTAAGATGTTAAAATATTGTTTCTGAAGTAATTTTTACCAGCAGCCTAGAGGGGAGGCATAAGAAAGGGGACAGCTGTTTTATTTTTCAGTAAAATGCAGACCAAAGATGCCTGCTACACAACCCAAGAAAAAAAAAAAGTTTCTATCCAGCAGTAGACTGTAGATCCTAATGAATACTGGACTAATATTAGCAACCAAGTAGAACAAAATATGTGAATATTTAATAGTCCTACATAATACCCTGGTCCTAATAGACTTATTTCTCTCCTGAAAGAATGAAATGTCCCTCTAAATTATAGCAGAAAAATGTTACTACTATGGTAGTACTTCAATTGCTATATTTCTCAGAATCTTTTTTTAAGAAATTTTTTTTTTCACTTCAGTCACATGTCAGGTGCACAAATAAATTTGCAAGCCTGTAACTTGGCAGAATCTATTTCTTTTATTACAATTACAAAATTTAACTGCTGTGATACCACGTCTATTTTCTCTCATGCGTTGGCATACACAATAGCAGAAGTTCAGTTCACACTTTGTGTTCCTTTGCGCTACCTTAGAAGCTTTCAGTAGTTTATCGACCCTAGCACATTTCAGTTCAGTCAAAATTGTTGCAATCTACAGGATCCACTATCTAAGAAGAGAATAAGTTAAATTACAACAAAATTATTTGTGTTCTCTTTTTTCAGTAGTCTGCATTTCAAGTAAATTGCAAACAAATTTAGAGCCAAAATCATGACATAATTTGAACAATCAGAAATTCTTATCTCTACACAAAAACTGAAGTAGGGCGAAGGAGCTCTCCCACGATTCACTCAATAGGAAGAGTATTTGGTCATTATGCCACCGATGAAAATGCATGAGCTTGTGTGTGCTGCAATTACAACTAGGATCTTTGCTACACACCTTTCATTATTTATGATGCAGATCACATCGGAAAACGACACAACACAGCTTTCCAGAACCCATCCACTTGCCTGGCTTCATTTACTGTATTTCCTTTCCTTTCCTTCCACACCCATGAGCAAAACCAGCCTATTCTGCTCACCAGAAAATCCATTCAAAGTGTCTGAGAAAACAACTGCAGCCACTGAGACACAAAGGTTAGTTCACCCCGAGCTATCATCAGCAATGGCTTTTCAACTCCAGTTACTCAACGGTCAAATTTCAGGAGCATTTTCCTAGTTTTCTTCAGAAGAAAAGGCTCTGAATGTTATTTTTGGCTGCATTTACTCATAAACCTCAAAAATGGGATCTTCAAAATCGGAAATGACTTCCTAAGAGTTGATTGCCGGTTTTCTCAATGACTGCAACAAGAGCAGTCATTGCCGACTATGAAAACAAGAGCGGAGTAAGGCCTCTGCTTCCAGCAACACAAACAGAACTAAGCTCATCTCTGCCAGCCCCTCAGCTGCACTGGCACAGCTGCTTGCAGGACCGTACAGTAAACCAGATCAGTTCCTTTCTGCAGCTTAAAAATAGCTCTGCCGAAATAGGGAGGAGGAGGATATTTTTAAATTCCCTGCAGCGCTTCCACTAGACAGCTCCCCATACACTTGCACCAGGCCGCAATGGTGCCGGGAAGGCAGGGAGCCACTGCTGAGGTGGGCACAGGGTTCTGACAGCCCTGGGCTGCCCACGGACAGAGCCAGGCCGCGCACACCCACCTCTGGGGGAGCCTTCCTCTTCTGTTTCGTTAACTGGGGGACTCGTGAGAGTGATGTCACAAGGCTTGAGTTGTGAACGTAGTCACAAAATACTTGCTGGTATGTTGGTGATGCAATTTTTAATTATGAATCTACTGAATTATGTGCTTCTGTATAAATTCTTATCTTTTATTATTATTATTATTATGCCAGTATGAAGACAATTATGAACTAAAGTACAAAGATAATGGAGTTGATGGGCAAAATTCAACAATGCTTTCCTCCCTTTGCATCACGCCCAAAGAAGTTTTCCAAAGAAAAATTTTATTAAACTGAAACTAAGGCTGGAATACATATTAGTACTGTAAGTGTAGAAGCTATTATGCAGATGTTCCAACCATCCCTAAAAAGAAAATACTCATGATTGCCAAATCTGTTAAGTAATGAAAATGCATAGAAGAGCTCCTGTATAAACCTCATCCCACATCATGATAATGCCATTCAGCAGTGTCACAAATACTGAATACAAGTTATCTGCATCCAAGCTAGAAGTTATTTCATGGTACTTTCACTCTTTCAACACAAGCCACCATCATCCTCATAGGCAGTTTTACTGAAAGCCCAGCAGTGACAAAGGGAGGAAAAAGCTGTTTTAAAACAGGTCATCTTTATCAAGGAAGTGCACAGTCTTACCTGGGCTAGGCACAGCAGACCTGTTGAAAGCAAAGCTTTGCGTGGATTACTACAATAAAACACTCCTGTCAAAGAAAAACCTGTGGTTAGAAAGAGTGACAAAAAAGCTACCAATTCTGAACCACTCTTTCCTATTTACCTAAGAATAAAATGAAGAGCATATTATTGGATTACTGAAATCAGTAACAACAAAAAGTATACAACTATTTATTTATTTATTTATTTAATGATCATATGAACTAATGAATTTTCTGATGAACATTCAGGAAGTTCTTCATTAAAAAAGTAAATGTAAATTGGGATGGATATGCTATAATCTTTACATGTACAGTGATCTCTCTTTTTTACAGTGAGTAACATGTTATTAACTATTGAATTATGACTGAACTTACAGTGAAAATGCAGCTTCAATGAAAGCTTTTCATTTTTAAAAATATCACTTGACAAAATTCAAAGTCCAAAAAAAGATAATTTTTAAACCTATATTCATTTTAATTAATGTATCTTCTACTTGCAAATAACTTGTCTTAGTGAGAAAAGAATTAGTTATTTTTATCAAGGTTGTGTTGGGACATGTGTTATTCTGATTGTGCCCTAATTATACAATTTTCATCATTCTTGTTTGTGCATATACTACCATTCACATGAATACTTAAAACTCTAATCAAATGTTTGTTTTCCCTTTTCCCAAATAAAATCATGTTTTATAAAAGAAAGTATCTGTTAAAAAAAAAACTTTTCAATAATTTTCAAACAATTCTAGACAAGAATGCTCAGCAAGTCCTGCATATGGCATGTTCCTATACACACTATAAAGTGACTAAAAACATTTGTCTTTCAACTATGCCTAAATAAATTCAAAATATTTAAGCGTGTCAGTGTTTAGCTATAAACGTCATAAGCTTAATTCACCTTTGTCCTCCTCTTCTTCAGATATCAATCAAACAGAAGAATTCACCTTTTCCAAATACTGAGAGCTTTCCCTCAGTAACATTATCCTGAAAATACCTTTTCTTGGCTTCACATCCAACCTGTATAGATCACCTATTTCAGATAAACAGGCTAGGAAAACATTTATTTGGATTTTCTGATACGTATTTTTAAGCAAAGGTGCAATTTTTAAAAATAAATATGGAAACTGGATAAAAATGTTATTTTCTTTACAGAATAATTTGTTTTTTCCTTTGTTTGCTTAACTTCACAGACTGCTAACTTTTGAATCTCTTTGGTATCTTTGGTAATGTTTAGCAGAATAATGAAAAATACTTCTTCTCTTGAAATGTCTTTTGATGTGAAATATATTAACATGAGAGAAATACCAACATTCAAAAAATATTTCCTTCTGTTACATTTAGCTCCACAAATCTGCCACTTACATATAAACCAGACTATCAGCAAAGCATCTACAGTATAATTTCACAACTAATCCTAAAAGCCAAGAAATCATTCAAAAACAGAACAAAACCCTTCATTACAGACATGAATTGAAATAAAATTCTTGCTTTAAATAGTCCGCATGTTTACTGTTATATTTCATATCAGTAATGCTATAAGTAGCTTAAGAAAAAATAAGATTTTCTTGAAGCGTTTTAACTTTAGTACAAAACACGTGTTCAGTAAAAATATAATCCTCAGCCTTCCAAACGTGACAGTGATGCTATTTTTCTAGCTGTTAGATAATACATGGTTCAGCTGTCACTTACTGTGCAGCAGTTGGTTACACAGAATGAAATGAATCATAATCGCAGTGACTAACCAAATTAATAGAAGCATGCTGAATCAAAACTCGTGTTCCCAAACTGTCTCAGGGCCTGATTCAGCAAAAATATACTTAATTTCTAATCCACACAACATCTTCAGCAGATACCTGTTTATCCAGGCTTTTAAAATATGAAAATGCTGGTTTCAGAATGCCTATCAATAGTTCCTCTCAACAGCAAATCAAGCCCTATTTTTTTTTTAATTCATCAAAAGTGTTCCTACCAACTTCTAAATACACAGTAGCTAAATAAATATTATTAAATTCATGATTTACTGGCAGAAAAAGCAGAGAAGATACTCAAAGCACATGTTGAAATCTCTCTAACTTACATTGGTACATGGAAGAAAGATGATGTGTGAGTTCAAAAGAACCTTAAACTGAGGTTATAGAGAAATATTTATTTCCATGTGGCAGAAATATTCTGTGTTTTTAACTATTCATCTAGCAACTAGACTGTCTTCAGCCATGATTTTCTATCTTCTGTGGAAAAAGAATGCAGTGCACAGATTTACTTCACAACGTACTTTTGTTGGCAGATATGTTTCATCCCACATACTGGAAATATCTCATATTCCAAGGTCTTCTTTTAAACTTCATTCTTTGAAAGCTCTCTGAAATTAGCCTAACAGATATATCACATCCTAAGAATAATCTTGGACTAGAAAGGAAACATACTCAGGTTCCTGGGAGCGAGTCTCAAACACTAGAGATATGGATAAATAAATGTGCTCTAATTAATAATTTATTAAAATATTAGCCAAAGGTACAGATTGACACAGGCTTCTGAAGAAGTCTAGAGAGCTATAAAAGTCAGCGCCAGTACAGAAAGTGACTATGGCATTTTTATTAGACCACAGAGTGAAGTGTTCTCAAAGCCAGAACTCGAAGGGTGAGATTCAACTTACCTAGCTTAACATGTCTACAGGGACTCTATGTCTGACATACTCACTCTATCTTCTTTTTAAGTCCATGGCCGGAAATGGGCTCTGCAGTTCATCCAGACTATATGAACTGTCTAATTTAAGATGAGATGGATCACATCCTGAAAACACCTCCTTTGTCCATTGGCTCTAAATTGAATTTTAGAATTTCAGAATGTTAAGCTATTTCATATACAGACGTATTACACTGTAGGTACTGATATTTGATCAGAATAATTTCAGATATTCTCTGTACTCCATCTCAAACTCCAAACATTGCAAATGTGGAATGAAACATATACCAAAACTAAGACAATTCCTTTCTTTAACCAAGCAGTTCTCAGAGTGCAGAACCCAAAGTCTGATTTCATGAGGACTCACAATCCAAATTTTTCTGTCTAGGCGTGCTTCTCTCCCATAAGGACACCTTGGCACCTAATAACATGTTATCAGTTCTTTTCTCGGTCAGTAATGTGAATAATCTCTTTCCACTATTCACCCACTTATTTTCATTAGATGTATTAATTAGTAATTAATAATTAGTAATTAAATATCTTTGGGATCCCAACTTCTTTGTCAAATTTGTTCTACATCAAGCAACAGCTTCCACAGAAGAAATACATATAGCACAGGCAGCAATTCTTTCCCTTACAGTATTGAAAAAGCCCTTCGAAGGAGGTGCAAGCTCTGTGCTCTACACTCTTCTTGTGAGTTTGAGCTTGAGAAGATTTGAACACACCTCTCTCTTCCCTAACCAACAAGCTACGGGCAAAACTGGAATGAGATTATTCTGCATTCTGCCTATGAAGAGGAGTCTCAGGGGAGCTCTTATCACTCTCTATCTGAAAGGAGGTCGTGGGAAGGTGGGGGTCAGCCTCTTCTCCCATGTAACTAGCAATAGAACTAGAGGGAATGGCCTCAAGCTTTGCCATGGTGATTCAGGTTGAACATTAGGAAAAATTTCTTCTTTAAAAGAGTGGTCAGGTGCTGAAATAGACCGTCCAGGAAGGTGACTGAATCACCATTCCTGGAGGTGTTCAAGAAATGTTTAGATGTTCTACTGAGGGACACAGTTTGGTGGGAAAATATTGGTGGTAGATAGACGGTTGGACTGGATGATCTTGGAGGTCTTTTCCAACCTTGGAGATTCTACAATTCTTTGAAAGTGTGGACAAGCAAGAGAAAGTCTATTTTATTTAAGTGCACTAATACAACATCAATACAGACAGAATGCAATTCAACAGGGATGAAGACTAATCCTACATGTAGATGGGATAATCAACTTCAAAAAACAACAGGTAGTGATTCACTCAATAGCAGCTCTGCAGAAGAGTATGTTGAGGGTACAGTAGATTCTAAGCAAACCATGAATCAACTTGCTACATCATGACAAAAAACCCAAATATACATGACATTGGCAGTACAAAGGAAGTGAGTGTTCTATTTAGGACATATCACATTACCCTTGTACTCTCCCCAGACCACTGTCTGCAATAGTATGTCTTATTCTGGACACTATTTCAGAAAAGCTCAATTAGAAGGAATAATGAAAACAGCAACAAGAATAGCCAAAAGTCTATAAAATGTGACCTATTGAGTCTACAGAAAGGAGAGGGTGAGAATATACAAGAGGAGATAGAGTACCACGTGTGAAACGTATTAAAGGTTGCAGCAAAGAGTAACAGAATGTTCTGCATTTCCACTGAAAATGAAGTAGATAATGGCAGGAAAGAGATTTAGGTTTTAGGAGAAAAAAATTGAAAGGTAAGGATAATTACACTGAGTAGCTGAAACAAATTACTAGGGAGATCCAGGAATCTCCACCCCTGGTTAGGTCAGTAGTTGTATTTTTTTGTTCCCATACTTCTCAACAGTAAACTGTCACCTACAAAAAAAAACTTCATACATTTCAGGATTGAGGAGTTTTATGCCAAGATCTGTTTAGGCCACTTTTCACCTTTTCCCATGTAGGCAGCACAGCTCTTGCAGCTTGAACTCTGTATATCTCTTGTGATGTGCTCCTGCTTCAGCCATGAAATCTATTTATTGCATTGGCCAGGTGTGCCCTCACAGCTGGGAACCACTATATTAGATAAATAAGTGTCAGGAATTGCTCTGTTATAACTGGTCACAACTGCAGGCAAAGAATGAATTGTAAGGTCTCTTGAGGCCCCAGCCAGCCCTATTTTCTATTGGTCATTGTGTTTTTTTGAGAATTAAACAGCCTTATAAAAGCATTACTTCTCACTCACCTTTTCTATAAAAAGTAAAATAGATACATACATCAAGAGTTAGAGGAACAGTCCAGGGAAAAAGATTTTTTACTAACACACCACAGTTCTCATTTTTGAAAAGTTATCTGGAAGATGCTTGCAAAACATTTTCCAAAAACGACAAGTGATTGTAACTCACAATTTCATTTAAAAGTCAAAATATTTGTGTGATAATACGCATTCTAAAGAAAGACTACCCCTACAAACACAGAGAATCCGACGGCCCTGCTATATCAAATACTTAGTAATGCTGTACAGCCTGTGAGATAGCACATGTACAATTATGATGTAGTATTTGCTATAGGAAACCATTTGCCTTAAAAATAATGATACTGAATAGAGAAAGTGCTTAAGCAAATTCACGTAAGACATAAGAAGAAAGAATCAATTCCATTAGGACGCTAAAAAGAAAATCACTTATTTATGTTTTAATTAAAGTTTAAAGATTTTCTCTGTGAATTTTCTAAATAGAAGCAGTTGGACTTTTTTGTAACGCAAGTTCAGCTCTTGCTGACTCCAGCTAAAACAAACAGGGCATCTCAGTATGGTTGTAACAATATCTTAAAGTCTAAATCAAAGTTAATATTCAGGCTCTCTCATCAAAACTTCAAAACTCCAAGTCAATTGCATTACCTGAAACTCCTCCCCATCAAAATGCATGAATTTGATTTCAGATTATCAAAATACAACTAGAGTAACCCAACAAAAATGTTTAGGCAGAGAAATGTGATGGCAATCAACATTTAAATTCAAGGATATAAAAGAATTGTGTTTCACCTTCAACAAAAGCAGCAGAGAATGGTACAAATTACTTTGAAAGCTTACACTCCTTTCTTTACTAACTTCAAACACGCTGCTGTTCCCCTACATGATCTTGCACTATTACATTAGCTGTTACAACCTTGGTCCTGACCAATAATCCTTTTGCAGCTTCAACACAATACCTTGGGAGGGGGAGACATGAGGAATCAGTCAAAGCAGAAAAACCTACAATTTTACTGTATCACAAGAAGTTCAACAAAACATGAGAGACAGTTGCTGGAGTTTACTGAGCTTAAAAAAGCACTACCAGATTAGATATAAACTGTTGTTCTTAATGCTATAATATAGCCTCAACAGCCAGTTATAATTTGAGGTTCTAACAGATCCTCCTATTACACCATGCAGTCTTTCAAGACAGGCATACTCCAAACTTAGCATGAAAAACAACATAATTTGAGTTGAACTTAAAAAACTTATTTCAGTTAATTTGCCTGAATAACAGCTAGTTTTGAATGCCATTTTTAAATAAACAGTTTAAAACAGAATCTTTAAGTAGATTCTTCTCTCTTATGAGACTGAATTTAAAAGACTCACCATTGCTTGTTTTTAAAATATATTAGTTATCTGTGATAACTTGTAGCTATCAACCATGACATAGCAAGACAAATGATTATGATAACCCATATGGTCTAGACTTCCTCAAAAAGCAGTCCCCATCTCAAGACTCACTAAGGTGTAACATCTGCAGCAGTTAAGCAAGTATAGAATAGATCGTAACTAATACATTTTTTGTTTCTTTTGGGTTTTTTATCTTCCTAAATTCCTCTTCTTGTAGGGGAAAAAAAACATCCATCAGAGAAATGCTGGGGAAAAAGGAAAGAAAGCAACATAAAGATTCTTGCTAGAAAACAAGAGCTTGAAAAACAGAGACCAGTATACACAGAAATTTTCATAGCCTTCTGACTACAGGATTGTAAAGCTTTAAGGAAGCCAGAAAAGCAGAATGAGAGGTGACATTCACTTCAAAAATTCCTAAGACTGTTGTGTTTACCTTACGGATAAAAAAATGAACATTTATGTACATGGCTATCTCACATCAGTGGTTCCACTGGATTAAATTTCAATGTTCAAACCATTACTAGTCTTTCCTTTTTGTTACAGAACTTTGAATATGCTTCAAGTATTTTAAAACTCAGTTGGCAGAGTAAAAACACACTTTATTTCAAGTGATAAGCCTTAGTTCTAGAGTAACATCTCTGATGTAGTTTGTACTTAAAATACACACGCTAATTAAGCTATTGTTTCAATGGAAAAATCAATTGTTTGACATCCTCGGTTATTTAGATGTTATCTAGTTCACAGACATATGTGGACAAAATCCAGAATGGAACATTCAGCCCCCAGTCCACTTCAAGAGACCACTGAATTTCACCAAGTCACCACTTCCTAGATACAGTCCTCATACCTTGAAGTACAGTCTACATTCTTGCTTTTAAGATGCAAAATTAAGTATTGTCTTTTGGCTTCAAAGAAGCGTAAAAGCAGATTTATTTCACAAGATACATTTTTCAGAAAGCAGCTGGTGTTAACTATCTCTTTTTTGGGTTCCTCATTAACTAAATCCTGTATCAGCTTTTCTATTTTTCAACCTCACGTGTTATAAGGCCTCTCTATGTCCAACCCATCCTGCTGCACTTTTGGAACACTGGAATAACAACAGCACTACTGCTGCCTTCTGAAATTTTACTTAACATGAACATTAGCAAACCCAGTAATTAGTAATTAGACTGCCAGTCTATATAATCTCCAAATACATTCTGCTTAGTCACTGGCAAAAGTACCACGGCTATTCTTTGTAGACAGGGCATAGCAGCACGCTAGAAGCTCTACAGAACAACTGTAAACCCTGGGTCTTCTTGAAGAGCAAGTGGTACAAGGCGTAACATCCTGAAGGTATTACTTACAGTATAAAGTGTCTAACCATGTGGTAAGAGAGAAGAGTAAGGAATAACAGCAATTTTGAGAAGCCAAAAAGGCAGTACAAATCTGTTAAATGAAAGAAAGGGGAAAAGATTAAAAAAGAAGAAAAAAAAAAAGGGGAGAGAACAGAGAATGAGGTTGTAGGAAGGAAAAAGGGAAGGCAAAAGGGAGCAGAAGGAGGTAAGGAGATTTGTTCACTTTCCCAACTCTACCTACACTTATAATTTCGACTGTCACTTATTTTATACTGCATAAAGTTATTAAAGTCATTTTGATAATATTTTTCTTTTTAATAAATAGGAACAAAGGAAAAATAATGAGTGGTGTAGCAACAGCCTACTCGGATCAGCATTCTAAATTCAGGCAAAACTCAGCATTAAGTTATGGGACAATACCTCAGTCAACTTCTATTGTCTGAAGTTCTAGTTTACAATCTGGCCAAAAGCAAATATTTCTGCATTACCCACTAAACTTCAAAATTTCCCATATACACATCTCTATGTAGGGGAAAAATAAATAAATAAATAAAAAATAAAAAAACAACACAACCAATAATCACCACCTACACCTCCGTTATCCCTTCAGGCCCAAATTCAAATCCTAAACATAGAATCCTTTGAAAGTGTTGTAAATCAGAGGTGATTACTCATAAAGCAGGATAATTATTTATAAAGCAGTATAATGGTTGTCTGAGCTATTTACACTTCTGGGATTCGCAGCCATGAGTCCATTGCTTCCTTTCCTCCCAAGCCCGATATCCTGCCCCACACAGGAGTCTACACAGCCCAGCCTCCTCACAGCCTCCTTGTCAGATGTTTAATTTCAGTCATTTATTACCATGGCTGTGAAACCACAGACACAGCAACTGAGTACACACAAGGCCACAGCCACCCACACCCTCCTAGGGCTGAGGACCTGACGGAGTGGGAAACAAAGAGTCTCCTTCTCCATCTAACCTGCCACGCCTCCATCCATTCTCTCTGCCTAGATAAAAACGATGGCAATCCCAGTTGATTCTGGTCACATGCACATACAATGAGACATCTTCTATAACGGCCTCATGGTAAACCTAGGTGATACTGTGCAAATGTATGAAAAGTTGACTAATTTCATGATGAAACTTCTATTGGGAAAACTTGCCGCCTGCTGGGCCAAACTGCCCATACCTCTGGAAAGCTGAAAAGTGTGAATTTCAGAGCTGTGAGTCTCAGCATACAAGCAGAGCACATCACCTTACTTTTACAATGGTTGGGTAAAGGAGCTGGAAACCTGTGATTCTACAAGTAGATGGTTGTAAATGCACACCATAGGCTGAAACAAAATCTTTACAGCAACCTAGCATCCTCTACGAGTGTTTTTTTTTCTGCGCACATCCTCTTCAGCCAGTCCTTTGATATAGAAATAAAGTGCAAATGAAAAGTAAAAAGGCAGACCACAGATCTCATAAAGCAATTCACTTAGAGGAAATGGGTTACCTAAAATCCGCTAGAAAGCTTATGCTCACAAAACTAGAAATTACGAGAGGAAGGATGCACATAATGGAGGAGTAAAGTTTTTACATTTTATGCAATATCCAAGAAATTTAAATACCCACAAATACAGAATTTGAAAATATGTAAATATTTCTATAACAAGAGAGAAGGATTTACACTCCGCATACAGACGTAAGTTTACTTTTTCTAAACATTAAGCACGTTAAATACTATATTCAACATACGTACAGTAACCTTAAGAAAAAGGCACCTTCCCAGAACACAGCATTCAAAACACACTCCAAGGATCCCAACAGTTTCAAAGGACAGGCAGTCAGAGCAGCAGTTTGCTGCCTGTCCCCCTTTAAACGCGGAAGCTCTACCACAGGAGCACAGTGCACAACTGTAGTGAGGCATATTTCACACAGCAAACCAGGCCAAAGGAAAGAGCAAATCTGGAAAGCTTCAGTTTTACACGCCATCATGTTCCAGCAAATCCTGGCAGGAATTCATGCTGACCTATCACTATTAGTTGCTACAGATTACAACTCAATACCATCTGCATTTCTTTTCTCCAAAAAGAGTAAAGCAAGCATAAGGAAAAGAAGATACGTATCTATTTTAAATCCACACATATTTACCCCAGGGAGCACAAGGAAAAAAATAAACAGTCCACATTACAGATGTGAGTCACACTACTTAATGCACTTTTGGAAGATGCTCAAATACCACCGTGATAGGCACAGCATAAGAATTTGAAAAGAACAAAATAGAAACAGAATAGAGAAAGGAAGTAGAGCCCAGGGACTAGCCATTCATACTGATATTCAATCACCATAAATTATCTAAAATTTAGTGAAGACCCATGCTTGCCCCTTTCTACAATATTTGAACTGTTATTGTGCTAAGATCTCTAGGTATCAACTTTTGTTTCAATCATCTTTTTTTATCCTCCTAAATTTCTCCATGGAATGAAATGACACAATTTTATTGCTTAGTCAGACAAAAATACCTTCCACTTCAAAAGGAGCTTGCCTTCGAGGAGAATTACACTTGAACAAAGACTGCAGGATTTAGCTCTATATTTATCTATATGCAATAACAGTAGTCCATTCATCTAAATACACAGGGTTGTTTTTTTTCTTTCTTCTTCTTTCTCTTCTCTTGACAGAAGGAAAACATCTGTCAAGAGAATTAAGCTCAGTAATACCTATCTAAAAATGCAGAACACGCTCTGGTATGACTGGTGGAAGGTTGTGATTAATAAATCTGTTGGCATTTTCAGAATAAACATGCATCTGATGGACCAAGGAGCCACTTCACTTAAGAAAAATGAAACTGGTGACTTATTCTTCTGACACCAGATCATTTCTCAGTATCCTATAAAATATTAGAGGCCAGCTATACAAATTCCACTGAGAACAGCATTTTTGTAAGAGCCTGTTTCAGGCTATTCTTCCTACATAACCTTTAAGCTACTTCCCTCCCTGCTCACACAGAAATCAAGAGGAAACTTTAATGAGAGCCTAAACCCCACCTAAAGTTTGTTTTCAGATTGTGATAAAGCCCCTTCTTTTGCTGGTTGTCTGCTTCCAAAATTCTCAACAGTTTGTTCTTCATCTGCAAGCTGAAGAGTTCAAGCTGATCCTAGTATCACATTAAGATCTGAGATACTGAAGCTACCACAAAAGTTGCCAGGAGCTTCCTGTAAGTCTAGCACCATATATCTGAATTACAACTTGAATATTTTTCCATTTCCTTCTTGGTTAATGATTTTATGACTGCAGAGATTTTAGACAGACATGTGCATTTATTTCGGTATACTATACCATTTAGAAATACAAAGAGTGCAACTTGCTTTAAAACAAGTGTCACAATATCAAGTCAATCGAACAGCGTTGGGCTGAAAGGTATTTAGTAATAAAACTAGGTATGGCACTTTATTTCCAGTGCTCACATTACGCTGTCATTCTTTGAGGTGTATACCCAATAAAAACATCTTTTGAAACAGACTTACACAGTTTAGATCATCTCACAGCCCCATAGCTGCCATGTAAGTGATAACTTCAGTGTAAGTTTTTGTTAGGATGATATTAAAAAAAAAATAACAACAACAACAAAAAACAATGAATCTTGGAAATAGGCTTCGGGGCAGCTTCCAGGCATGGAGCTCGGAGGGCCAGCTGGAGCTGACATGCCCACGACACAATACTAACTCAGCGCTTTAACTTGCTGGGGTTTGGTACGAAAAGAGGCGTTCGGTGCTTCAGCCTCACGGCGTTGCTAAGAGCAGTACCCACAAAACGAGCAAATCGCTCCTTTTCAAGCAGGCACGGGTCAGCACCACGGCGAGGGGACAGCTCCCGGAGCCCTCCCGCCGCGGCCGCCGGGGCCCGGGACCGCTCGGCGGGGCCGCTCTCCGCCCGCAGCAGCCCCCGCAGGACGAGCCCCGGGCCCGCAGGGGCGGCGCCGCCGGACAGCTCCCGGTGCTGAAGCACGGCCGCGGGCTCCCGCTTGGAAAGAGCAGCGGGGCGGGGGCGGGCGGCAGACACGTTGTCGGAGGAAGATGGCGGCTGTGGCAAACCCACCCGGCGAGGCGGCCGGAGCCTAGGCCCCAGCGGTCCCGCCAGCGCGGGGCAGCGCCGCTGCCGCCCGCCTGCAGTCCGCCGGGCCCCCGCACGGAGCCCGCTGCCGCCGAGCGCCGCCTCGGCCCGGCTCCCCCCTTCCTGCCGGCGGCACGCGCCGGGCGAGGACGGCACCTGTGCGGCCATGTTGAGCGCCGTGCCCCCGCCGGCGCCGGGGCTAGCGGAGCCTCGGCCGCCGCCCGACCCGCCGAGGCGAGCGAGCGGCGAGCCTCGGGCCCCGGCTCCGCGCCGGCCCCGGCCGCGCCCCATCGCCGCCCGAGTGGCGAGAGCCGGCAGCCCTGCCCGGCCCCGCCGCCCCGCTCCGCTCCGCCATCCCGCCCGGCCGCGCCGCCCCAGAGGGCCGGGGACGGGGAAGGGACGCGCCCGCCCTTACTTGAGCACGGATTGTTCCTTCTCCTCTTCCTTCTTCTGGCGGTCCATGACGGCCAGGATGATCTTCCGCTCTTCCTCTGTGAGGTGGCTGAGGTCGGGCATCTCGGGCTGAGTCGCCGGCAGCGGCTGAGGAGGCGCAGGGCCGCCCCGGGGCCCGGCGGGAGCCGACATGTTTGGTGGGAGCTCCGCGCCGCTACGGGAAGCGCTCTCCTGGCTCCGGCGGCAGCGGCGGGAGCGGCCGGCGCGGGGCGAAGCACATACAAATCAATAGCCCGTCAGCAGCCGGCAGCCTCGCGGCGAGGGGCGGGGTGCCCGGAGCCCCGACCTCGCAGCCACCCGCCCGGCCGCCGGCTCCCCGGGGGCGGCGGGGCCACGGGGGCGAGCGGCGGGGAGCGGGGAGGGGAAGGGCCGAGGAGGGGAGGAGAGGGCGGGATGAGCCCCGGAGCGCCGCGCTTTAGGGGCGAGCGGGATTACCTCGAGCGCCGAGCGGGGAGAGGGGGAACGGAGCGGGGGGCGGAGGGGGAGAACGGAGCCGCGGCGCCCCGGGGCGCGCAGCGGGGAGAGCCCCTACGGGCGAGCGCCGGTCCCGGCCGCCGGCCGCGGCTCATCGTTCCTCGCCGCCGTCCATGGAGGGGGCCGCCTCCCGCCGCCGCTCCACGGCCGAGCCGCGCCGCTTCCTGCCGCCGCCCCGCTTGGCTGCTGCCCTGCCGGCTGCGGGAGGGAGGCCGCCTAACCCATCGCATGGCGGACGGCCGGAGTCACGGGAGGGGGCTCCGCATCGCCCCGGCGCCGCCGCCCCCACCTGAGCAGCGCGGCGCCTCCTCCCGGCGCGGGGCGCGGGGCCGGCTGCCGCCCCTAGCGGAGCTGAGCGGCGGGGGCCGGCGGGAGCGGCCGGCGCTTCTTTATTTAAATAAATACAAAAAAAAAAAAAAAAAAAAAAGGACGCGATAAAAATCACGCGAGGAAGAACAAGGAGGAGCCGGCACGCGGGGAGGACCGAGCCCGGCGGTCAACGGGGAAGGAGGAACGGGGCGGGCGGTGCGCGGCCGCCGCCGCCTCCACGGGTTGCTGCCCGGACGAGAGATGGGCGGACAGGGAAAACCGCTCGGTGGGGCCGGGACCCGGAGTGCAGGCCGGGGCG
The DNA here is from genome assembly GCA_037305975.1 of Chrysolophus pictus. Lineage (NCBI taxonomy): Eukaryota > Metazoa > Chordata > Aves > Galliformes > Phasianidae > Chrysolophus > Chrysolophus pictus. The sequence goes on along the minus strand of CM074577.1, from coordinate 75,899,018 downwards.
AAATCGTCGGCTGGGAGGGGAGCGGCCGGGCCGGGCCGGGCCGGGCCCGCAGGAACCGCCCGCTACAGGTGGGGCCTGGAGCCGCGCGGCCACCGCAGCCCCGAGCCCTCGGAGCCCCGGCGGGGCGGTAAGCTCAGCCCCAGCGTCTGTCTGACAGCCCTGACAGGCAGAAGGTGGTAGAACGCTGAAGAAGGGTGTCCTCCTTCCACCCTAGAAGCCAGAATAAACCTCCCAATGTGCCTGTGCCACCTGTATATCCTGGACCTCAGCTGTTGGTTTGATGACAAGAAATAGTTTCTGGAGCATGAATCATACTTTATCAAAGGTGCCATCTAGACCCAGTAAATGGGAAATAATCTGTCCAAGAACAATGAAGGACCAGGTGAATCCATATCTGTGGGTTTTCAATCTGTGTATTCAGTTTTGGGCCCCTCACTACGGGAAAGATGTCAAGGCCCAGGAGCATGTCCAGAGATGGGCAACAAAGCTCTGAGAGGGCTGGGGCACAAGTCTTATAGGGAGCAGCTGAGGGAGCTGAGATTGTTCAGTCTGGAAAAAGGAGGCTTAGGGGAGACCTTATCACTCCCTACAATGATCTGAAAGGAGGTTGTTGCAAGTTAGGGTTTGGGCACTTCTTCCCAGGTAACGGTTATTGGACAAGAGGGGACTGCCTCAAGTTTCATCAGAGAGGATTCCAGTTAGATATTGGGAAAAAACTGTTCTCACAAACAGTGGTGAGGTGTTGGCACAAGCTGCCCAGGGAAGTAGTTAAGTCACCATCACTGGAGGTGTTCAAGAAACATGTAGATGTGGCACTGAGGGACACAAGTTAGTGGGCACGGTGGGGATGGGTTGGCAGTTGGACTAGATGATCTCAGTGGTCTTTAACCTTAGTGATTACATGGTTCTATGATTTACAGACAGTAGAGGTCTACCTGTGGTTGTCTCACATCATGAGACAACTCGTATCAACTGCAGATCAACTGCAAGCGTGGTATAAGCATATATAACAATAATAAAGTGATTTTACAAGGTTTTGTTTGGACAGTCTGAACTCTCCAATACAGAATGTACGTTTCTGGAGCTGGCGCTATTTTTAGTGGGCTATACTATCGACTTACAACCAGACGTGAAGGCCTGAAAATGAAAATCTTCCTGAAAGTTTCACTAACTGAAGATCTCTGTCTGTCATGTTGTGCTGAAGACATCATTCTTTTGGGAAAGCAGGTTGTGGAAGAACTGACCACCAGACAAGCATGACAGGTTAGCTGTGCTAAAACAAAAGTAACCCATAGCTATCATCATGCACATACATTCATCAAATGTTAATTTTGCCCAGGAATGGCATTGGCATCTTTAACTGAAAGGAGTTCCTGTGCTGGATGTAGGCTCTCATTATGTTTAATGGGCTGTTGTTCTACACAAACCATCGCACAGAAACTGGGCATGCTGTATTTGAGCAGCTGCCCTTAAAAAATAAACTGTGATTTTCATCAAGTCCTCAAAGCATTCTGCTCTTCCTGTCACCATCACCTTCACCTTTCCAGCTGGATTCCAGCCAGCTGGCTCTCCCCCAGTTCCCTGTTCCTTCCAGGCACCAGATAAATCTGGCATCCAAGTCAAAAAGAAGAAAAAAACATAGAAGTCTGGGTCATCAGATTACCAAAGATAGTAGAGTCCTTGTCAATCTATAAATGTTGAATGGAAGAATTAACTTGATTCATCCCTTTGGGAAAACTGCATTTTATCCTGGAGAAGTGAGGAAAGAGAAAAATCCTCAATCATCTCTAAGAATAATTAAAGGAAGTAAAAGGACTGTTTTAATGCAACATCTTCACCCTGTCAGGTTACACAGCTCTTTCACAAACAGTTTGTGCCGTGTCCCAACCATAAACACCAACAGTGTTGTTATCATAACTGTTGTTGCAGGAGTGCACTACAGATCCCTAAGCCTGGTTTCATTCACTGAATTTCTTCCCCATGGGAAGTTACCTCTGACCAACCTGCATTTATGGTGCCTGCTTCTGCAATCATTTCAATGTGCCTCTGATTTTTCATCCAGCAATTACAAACACTGGCTCTCAGTTTGAGTGTAGAAGCTCAGTAGCTTTCTTTTCTCTTTATGATTTGCTCTGTTCCTACTAAATCCCACACCACTAAACATACAGCTATAAACAAATCCAGGGACAGCAGCTGTAATCGCCACATAGTATCTAGTTATTTGCTTTGGAAGGATGGAGCAGACTTAGAAGAAGACATTCTGTGACTCACTGAAGAAAAGGCACTGCTTGACCTTTCTCTCCTGCTACGTCCCCTTTTTCTCATCAGCTCCACCTACCATTCCTCATGTTTTCCTGCCATTAAATGGAAACACTACTTGTTCATGTCCTTGTCAGCTTGCAGAGAATTGTCTCATGCTGTTCTTTGTATTTACACAACACGTATTGATGAAATTATACTCAGAGCAAGCTTCTCTACGTACTCCAGAGTAATTGTGTCAATAACAATCTGAAAATCACAGAATGGCCAGGGTTGAAAGGGACCTCAAGGATTGTGAATCTCCAACCCCCTGCCACATGCAGGGCCACCAACCTCCCCATTTAATTCTAGACCAGGCTGCCCAGGGCCCCATCCAATCTGGCCTTGAACACCTCCAGGGACGGGGCATCCACAACCTCTCTGGGCAGCCTGTTCCAGCACCTCACCACTCTCTCTGTAAAGAATTTCCCCCTGACATCCAACCTAAATCTCCCCTCCCTCAACTTAAAACCATTTCCCAAATCAACCAAGACAAATTATTATTTTTTAGCATGATCATTTCTGAACTTATTTCTAAGGACCATCCATTTGGAATTCCCTTGGTAACGAAATGCTGCACACTCTGACCTCACTTTCAGGAGCGGTATCTCTAGATACCTGCCCTTCCTTCATTTCAGCTCTCCTTCAGAATTCACTGCTCACTCAGAAGAACAAGACTCACATTCCTGTTTTACATTCTTCTGTTAGAATGGTTTTTTCATTGTACAATCTGCAACTGAAAATGCATTCCCATCACATCTCAATAGTACTTCCTTTTGGTGGCTTCTCTAACTTTTCTTCATGTATTGACAGCAGGGTTATTAATGGATGTGTTTTTATACCCATTTTTTTCTGTTCTTTTCCAGGTCTAGAAGATGAGGGGCTCCCTAGAAAACAGCAGTGTTTTAACCTGATTTCATATATGACCACAAAATGTCTTTCACTAAGGGTTTCATTATACTTATTTCCATTTCCTTCCTCATAACAACTACAAAAGTAAGTGGTTGGTAGGTTCTTTGTGCAAGTATGCTACATGCATTTCTTTCCTGAAGAGGTAAAGCTAACATCCGCTTTATAATATTTGGTATAAGAGAGCATTCCAGTGGAAGTAACTCTTTCCATTATTTTCATCCCAAGCTGAAAGACTCATTTGGAAAACATCTTTATATAGCTGACATGAAAGGGACTTTTAAGTGTTCTGCCATGGATCAGGGAATGGAGAAAACGAAAAAGATTCTTGGTTGAAAACGTCCAGCACTCAAACTCTCAGTGGATCAAATGAGACCCAGCAAGCACCTACAAGACTCTTTGTGGAAGCTTTTTGCAACGGACTCCACAGACTCCTGCTGAGGAAGAACAGAACTTCACACTGCACCAACTTGCAATTCCCAGGTCCTTCACAAAGCTTTGTTGAACCATCATTGACTGATTTGCTTGTGCTATTTTGGACCTTTCCCAGCTTTCCTCTATCTGAACTGAGGAAGCTAGTAATCTTGTATACCATTGCCTACATTTTCATCTTATTTCCTCCAGGACATTTTTGCTTATATGCAACATTTTAGTGATCCATGCAGTTTGCTCTTGGTTGGATACTTCCCTATTAGCAACCTGAAGCACGATGGATATTTTGGATTAGAGAGTTGTGGGCACACTGTGGGTATCACGATAGTTCTTGGGCATAGAGGAGAATTTCAGCCTTATTCCCAAATCAGCTTGGGTGAGGGGATATTGTTTGCCTCCTCTCAGTGGAGCAGAAAGCCAGCACCCAAGCTGTATCTGAGAACACACGTGGCTGTAGGGTGGGTGCTGTCTCAGAGGTCAGGCAGCTGAAAACTGAGGAACAGATTGGGCGGATCAGATTGTTTTCTAAATGGCATGCTTGATTAACACAATTTCTAGGGTTTGAAGTGTTTGGTCCAGAGCAAATACAAACAATTCATAAAATCTTTAAAACAACCACTTCTAAAAGCTTGTTCATGTCTCATGCCTGCAATTCTGATTAAATAGATAGTTCAATATTTCAAGCTAAGTAAGCCACACAATATGTTGAAGGTATAGGTGAACATCTGAGAGTCTATAAACTTACTCAATATTTGCTGCCTGAACTGGACATTTCAGTTTTCATTGTTGTTCAGTTAGTCAGCTCAAAGGAGGATTTTTTTGAAAGAAGGTAAAAAAAAAAAAAAATCCTGCTTAATGTCAAAAATGCAGACAGTCAGAACTTGTTCAGTTTTTGAGCTGTACTGTCAGCGTACCCAAATAACTGGGCAGTAAGTGAATTCCAGTGTTCTAGAAGGCCACTATAGTACTAAGTTAAGGATTTTGTTTTTAACAATCTAGCATTTGTCCAGATAATTTTAAAACATCATAATGAAGTTGTACAAAAATCTGCTTTTATTGGTCCCCCACAGGCCCTTCAGTGGTATTAAAAATTGTTCCCAGCTTGGGCATGGGACTGTCAGATGCCACACAGGTCTTAAAAATCAGCAGTGTTGAGCATATGGATACTATTCAGTGCACAAAGCATGTGCTCACACTGGTACAGGAGGGGTTCAGAACTTGATCACATATTCCTATAACATAGGCACCAACATTGCCTTGCCTGTTTGCTGCCTTCCAATCTCTGCTCCCCTCCCACTAAATTTCTAAATCTCAAACAGCTTCAGAAGAAACATCAACATGTAAATCCCACACAATTTTTTTTTTCTCATTGAGTAATAAGACCGTCCTCCAGAGTTGGTACAGACTATCCTGTGCAGATCTTGGGTGTATATTCATCCCTATTGTTGTTACAGCTTGAAAACACCAAACCTTCTGATTCTATGCAAGATGAATAAATAAATAAATAAATGCACAGTCACTTCTATGTTCACTGTGAGATTCTGTCTCTCAGTTCATCATCCATTATTAAAAGTCATAACAATATCCTGACTTATTATTACTATAGTAATTCTTAGAAAACCTAGTCACGTACAAAGGCTGTAGTGCCTTAAATATTTGTAGAATGGCACAGTGTACAGCCTGTTGACACTGAAAATCAGTCAGAAAGCTGTAGGCAAAACACAACTAGTGGGCAACTCACATAAACACAGCAGTTGAAATGAGAAGATAGTCAGATAAATTAGCAACACAAAAAAAAGAAAAAAAAAAAAAAGGAAAATGGCCATTCTTTTCCCCACAGACATTATCATAAGATGGGATTAAAGTGAGACTTGAAGAAAAAAAATTGGAGATAGGTTTTTGTAGGATGGAGGATACTGCTGGAGGAGAACTGCTGAAATTTTTACACAGTATTACAAGGGCTGAAAGTCTAAAGGTGCAGTGTATCTGTTCAATAGAGAAGGGAACATCCATGCAAAAAGAGCCTTTTACTGCATCCAGCTTACGGCCCCCAGCACACGAGACTTACGGACGTCTTGGAGCCCTGAGGATGCTTAGAGAACTGAAGCACCTCTCTTATAAAGAAAGGCTGAGGGAGCTGGCATGTTCAGCCTGGACATGGGAGGGCACTGAGGAGACTTCTTTGAGGCTTTTCAGTACCTAAAGGGGCCTGGACAAAAGGTAGGGAGGGTTTTTTGTGTTTTGTTTTGTTTTTTTTAAACAAGGGCATGTGGTGACAGGGCAAGGGAGAATGTATTTAAACTAAGAGGATTTAGATCAGATGTAAGGAAGAAATTCTTTACTGAAAGGGAGGTGAGGCCCTGGCACAGGTTGCCCAGAGAAGCCGTGGTTTCCCCATTCCTGGAGGTGTTAGGCCAGGCTGGATGCACCCTGGGCAGCTTGAGCTCATCGGAGGTGTTCCTGCCCACAGTGGGGGTTTGGAAGCAGGTGAGCTCTAAGGTGCTTCCCAACCCAAACCATTTCATGATTCTATGGCTTTTTACTGAGGTCCTTCTTTCCTTGCAGTCTGTCTGTTGACAAGAGATAGAAAACACTGGTTTGACTTTGCTCCCTTTCCTCAAAACCCAAAGCCATCTGGGATTTCTTTGGGTTTTCAACTGAGGTTAATTCTCATAGACCTGGAATATAGCAGCTTTGATAATGAAAACATGCCTGAGAGGAATGATAATTAAAGCTTAGCATATGGTATTTTCTATCTAAAAATGTACCTATCTAGGCTTCACATCTGTCAAATGACCGGAAAATTAATCAGGAAGTTCAATTAATTGAACAAATAGAGAAAGGCAGAAGTGGTAGCACTGCTACAACACTTCTAAAAGCATTTTTGTTCTTCGAGCAAACAGTCTTCCATTCCATTTTTAGCTCCAGTACCTGAAGAAAGGAGCAGGGATTTTGTGGAAGTTCCCTGTATACTCCAGAGACAAAAGGCACTGGAACAAAAAAGGCTAACGTCTAATTGAACAACAATTTATTTCTTGTCCATTGAGATCATTAGCACTTATTTGAGACTTCCAAATACTGTTTTCCTGAAAAAGCTCCCCATGATTCTGGTTGACATACCTCAGATAAAATCAGACTGCGCAGCATGAAAAGTTTATGAACGATATTAATCAACATTAATCAACTCTGGCGTTTTACTAGGCTAAGGAAAAAAATGCATTAAGCCAAATTAGAGTCAGCAATTGCATGGTAACACTACAATGCCTGCTTTGAGGTCTGCCCTCCAGAACAGGATCCTGCCATCCAAAAAAGCACAAGTATAATTGAAATAGGGTTCATTCGCTAGCTGCATTCATGTTATATTTGTAATAATTTCCTTGTAAGTAGGAAACCAAAACATTCTGAAAAGGGATTTATTTGCACAAAAGCTTGTCTATTTTTACTAACAATATTGCTCCAAGATAATATATGCCCTTTGAGTACAGCTATTAGCTGCCCCAGCATACAGTTAAAGTGAAAAGTATGTTCTGGATTTGCTGAGAGACAGCAAAGATAGTTAAAGCATTATCAGCATTATCATGTTTTTACTTTTACTTTCAGCTTTTCCTAATGAGTGGGGTGGAAGAAAGTTTCACAGTAGACAGGGAAAAAAAACCCACTGTGCATGAAGAACTGTCTTTAGAAGGAAGGGATGGAGGGGGAGAGACAATAAAAATGAAAGAAACTGCCATTTTGCCCTGTGTTTCAAAGAGGCACACTGGTATAAAACGTAGTGAATTTGCTTCTTTGATTGCAAACGGACTGACTTCAGTCTTACTGCTGCAGGAATGAGACAGTATGTCAGACTATCAGCTGCTGAAGCCTGTCTTGTTTTTGTTTTTAGAAGGAACTACATCAGCTATAAAATAAGTGAATGATAATTTCAAAAACAGGGTTTGTTTGGTTTGGAAAGGAAAAGATCAAAACCAGTAACTGCCCTAACATCAAGAAAGTACACAACCCTGAGTTAAAGCTGCTACACAGCCGATATTTTCATAAGCAACGTAGTACAATTCATACTAATGCTACAGACTTAATGTACCAAAAAGCTAAAACAGAACACGTTGCACAGAAAGATTTCCCGGCCCCAACTCTGCTTCTGCTGAATCTACAGCGAATTCCTGTGCTCTCCCACAGAGCAAGATGAACAAGCACTGAAGCTTTCTAGCACCAACCATACTAGTGGACTGCTTTGCCCTACGTATGAATTTAGGGAGGCCATAGATGTGTTTTATGTGGAAAAGCAAGGAGGTACCAGAGTTCAGATATATGCAATTACTTCAGAAATGCAGTCTTGTTCTTACAGTGCTGGTCTCAGTACTGTTGTAATTCTCTGAGTAGCAGAGGGTTGAGAAATAAAAGTCATTATTCCCCACTGATTGTATTGGCTGTAAAAATACAAATACATACTTCTAGTTATCATTCCTTAGTTCTGCATTCTTTCCTGTGTTTGTCTGGTGCATGAGCTGTTCTGTGATTAGTTGCCTTTCTGTGAGTGTATGTCTCTGCGCCAGCTACTTCACAGGAGAGCAATGAAGAAACCATCAATAACAATTGTTGGCATTTGGTTGGTGATGCTATGGATTTCTCAAGTATTCATCCCCCATACACCACTTATGTAATATGCATTAATGGCTGCCAGCAGTTCAAAAACCACAAAGCCTGCAAGACACCCATATGCAAACTTTGGTTGTAGCAGGCATAGAAGAATCTACATGAAAATAAGGCATTCCTCCTGATCTCAAAAGCTGGTTCTGTCTTCTTGCTACCCAACCTCGTTGAAACAGGCCACCTGCCTTCTCTAAGAAAATGATGACTTACACCAGTGACACAGCAGTTTTTCTCCTTGCTTTCACTGTCCATACTGACCATGTTTCCAGCTGACAGGTCACAAGCTTTCATAGAATAGAATCATAGAATCCTTAGAGTTGGAAGGGACCTCTGAAGGCCATCTATTCCAACTCCCCTGCAACGAACAGGGAGACCACAGCTAGATCAGGTTGCCCAGGACCTGATCCAGCCTCACTGTGAAAGTCTCCAGGGATGGGGCATCAACCAACATCTCTAGGCAACCTGTTCCAGTGCCTCACCACCCTCACTGTAAATATATATTTTTTCTTGTATCTAACCTAAATCTACCCTCTTTGAGCTTGAAACCATTTCCCCTTGCTCTATCACCACAGACCCTGCTAAAGAGTCTGTTCACTTCTTTCCTTCACCGATGATGTCTTTGGTGAACCTACCAAAGCAACGCAGATACTGACCAACAGACAGAACATTTGATCCGGCTTCAAAACCAACCCTCTTGAACAAAATTTAGGGCACTGTCTGCGGCAAAGCATTGAGCAACCACCTTTCAAAGTGGGCAGCCAGAGTTTGCCAGCACTTCCCTTGGCCAACACCTCAACATTTCTCTTATGGAAGAAAAACTTAAAACCATTATCTTCTTCAACAGATGGAGCATGAGATACAAGAACAGAAGCACTGCCTCTGACCTGCAGTAGCAGATCACTGCAGGACAGCCAGGGACAGCACTGGTGACTCACATCCGAGAGCCGGGAGGACACTTGGGTACATGGCTGCTTGCTGCTCTCAGAAGGAACTGCATCTCATTCCTGGTTAGAACGTTGCCTCCTGTGACTTCTTGTCCAGGTACTGTTGCACCTTAGGCTTTCATGTATTCATCTACAATGTCCCTGAAACCTATACTGCCACAATTTAGCCTCTAGCAACTATTTAGCTATGCTGCTTTAGGTTCTCTTTTTTCTTTGTTGGTACACAAGCTGAGAGGCACACACAAAGATGTCTCAGCTTTACTTTACTCTTTCACAAAACAGCTTATAAAGGAAGAAGCTGACCTGTTCATTACCCGACTAGACCCTTTCCTATGGAGAAATGCACTGTCCCTCTGTATGATGCTTACATTGTGCTTGTCAACATTTTGCTGCATTCAGATTTTCATTCTTGGAGTAGCAAAAAATAGTCTGGCTTTATTTATACCATTTTTTTTTCTGTTTTGTTCCATTTGATTTGTAGTGAATTCCTCTTGCACTTCTCCATCTTGGAAGCAAAGAATTTTACCCTATTTTTGATACTTAAAGAAAACAAATATGTTTTTCCCCTTCAAATGGTGACGTTACATGAAGTAAAAACTATATGACAACAGAGTAGGGTGCAACAGGGCTAATCATTGGAGAAAGCAAGATCTGGGGTGATAGGAAACAACATTTGCATGACTCAAGAAGGAATAGAAATTTCTACAGGGCATAGATTCATGAGTCAGAACCACATATAGAAAATAAGCAACAGACAAATTTTGATTTATAGAAATATAATTCTATTGAGAGTTTCTGTTAGCTGGACCATAAACTATTTGAACGTCAGTCCTGTGGCTCATAAGATCACTGAAACCTCTTCTTGTGGCTCATTATGCATCTTTATTCTCCTTCACATTCTCTCTCCTACACAAGTGTAGGAACGCACAGGATCTGAAGAATTAACTAAATACTGGAAGTACCCAATTTATCAGATTTCACATCACATATCATTTAAAAGTGTTATACTCCAAAATGTTATGCGAAGAAAGAAACATCATTAAAAAACGATAAAATAGTCTGCCAGGCAACACATAACAGTTGTGGTATTTTCATTGTAAATGAAATCAGCTGATGGCTGAGAATAAGAATAGGATTTTCAAATTCCTTTAAGCACCAGCTCTGAACAAACTGAGGAGAAGCTAATTTAACCCGCTCCATTCAGAGTACACTATGATATAAATTTCCAGCACTATGCTGAGAACACACACCCCCACCCCACACAGAGGCAAAACCACATTTCCCCCATTTCTGAGAGCAATACCTGGCTGTGGTGGTCACTCAGGATCCAGAGTTACATCAGCAGGATGACGTGCGCTCCTGACAGCTCCACTGGAGCTGGGAGCATCAGTGACAGAGGCCAGACAGAAATTTCTCTCCCAATTCTTCACACGTGGGAGCTGGAGGCAAGGCTGACCACCTCCTCTTTAAAAATACGACTGGTGAAATCTTCGCTTTGTCTCCATGACAATTTCCATCTCAAATCCTTGGATCAGTGGATAGTCCCAAGTGAATCTGTACACCAGGCACCAGTCTGGTCCTGCAAGAGGCTCAAGCCTTGAGGTAGCTGCTGCTCCTAAGCCACGTCACGCTACATACGAGCTTCTGGCATGGACATACAGTGCTGCAAGCTGGGGAAATCAGCTCAAGTTACGAGGGAGATGGAAAATTACAGTATTGATATTCTCAGTGCGAGTGGGTACAGATGGTCAGGAACAGATTGTATCAAATTGAAGAACAATAACAAAATCATGAACTACTCAGGTTCCCCAGCTGGAGTGAACGAGTGAGGTGCACCAACCAAGTGACACCGCGTAGTGAGCCCAGTGGGTGGACAGGGTACCAAGGAACAGCACAGGCACATGGGGCACAGCATCAGGAGAGGAAGAGAGCTTCCCAGTGCTACTGCATCACAAAACCACCCCCCAAAGCAGCCCGTGGAACCTTACCTATAGCAGCACGCCCCAAACACATGGGTGGGTGAATGGCACAGCAGGGACAACAAACTGTGGACCAAACCTGGAATTTGCTCACACAGCAGCACAGATAAATGGCTCATCCAACTTTGACAAGGCAATCACTTGCTGGTGGCATCTGCTCTTCTCCCCACATAGTACATCAGACCAGTTAAAAAGAAACCAGTTCATAAAATAGTTTGGGTTGGAAGGGACTCAAAGAGTATTCAGTACCAACCCCCACTCACAAGACCAGGTTACTCTGCCCCATCCATTCTGGTCTTGAACACCTTCAGTGATAGGGCATTCACAGCTTCTATGGGCAGCCTGTGTCAGTGCCTCACCACCATCCCAGTGAAGAATTCCCCCAACATCTAATCTAAATCTCCTCTCTTTTAATGTAAAACTGTTTCCCCTTGTCCTATCACTATCTACCCATGCAAAAAGTTGATTCCCCTCCTGTTTATAAACTCCCTTTAACTACTGGAGTACTGGTTTTTAATCTGCAGAAGGTTGTGTCCATTCCTCTGACTGGGTATCTATGTGCAGACAGTGAATATTGCAGATGTGTTGCCATTGTGAAAATAAATGTAAAACAAATACAGTTGCAGAAGAAGGAAATTAAAAATCACTGCAATTAATGGAATTTAAGTATTAATTCCTAACATTCAAATTTTCCATACTGACAGGCATAGTTTTCAGCTTTGACATGAACTAATTATGAAAACCCTAAGCAACATATATGTAATAGATCTAAGAATTTTCTAGTCTTTTTTGGTGGCTAGGAAAAGGAGAGGTGAGTCCATGCAGTGGGGCTGAGTGTTGTTTACAGAGGGACAGGAAAGCAGAACTTCCCCAGTACCAGTAGCAAAATGGCATTGGAAGCAGCGGAAGGGAATGAAGAAATGACAATTACATTAGCAGGCAGCAAAAAGCAGCTTCTGAGAATTTTCTTCCAACTTCAAAAAGCTTGCAGGTGATTTTAATTCACTCCAGCTATGATTTAATAAAACAAATGAGAAAATGTTAATATAATCCAAGAAAAAAAGCCAACAAATAAGAGTCCTCCACTGCACAGTGAAACTGCCCTGTCATCTGGAGGAAAAAAAAATCCCTTTGGATAATTCAAATAAGACTTTAACTGTGAGAAAATCTAGTGTTAAGCTGAAAGTAGCTTACAAAACTAAGAACTGTATGTCTCAGTGTTGGATAGAACAGATCAGATCTGCTCAGAGAAGGCAGCAAAAAGGAACAGAAAATGGTGCTCTAAATCTTGAACTGAGCACAACAGAATGACTGCACTGTGGAAGAAAAAACCTTCAGAAAAGTACCCAGAAGACTATTTTAGAGGTTGTAAAACTGACATTTATCACAGTCTTCTCAAGAAAACTGTCCTCCACACTTACCCTGAATTGGATTTGCAACAGCACTGCTTCTTCAGGTACCTTTACCAATGACAGGTCTGCCTGATCATACAGACACCGAGCAAAAAAAGGACAACAGCAACAAATGGCACATACTTGGATTCTGGTGACTCAAAGCTTTTAGAAGTATCTCCAAAACTTCAAATGTCCCCAGACAATATCCAGAAATTTTTTTGTCTTTTTTTCCATTAAGATGGGCCAAGATCTCCAACCACTGAGTTCGGAGTCAATAATGGCTTTACCATATTGAATGTTACAGCTTTTTTTTTTCAGAGGTAAGAGATCTTCTGGACAGCACATTTCTATAGTCAATCACACACGTAGACCTGGACGTGGCTGATGGCCTGTGCCTCCCAGAGACATTTCTGAAGGCTGCGTGGCTACTGAACTGCCAGAAAGGAACAGAACACCCTGAAGTCAGAAAGCCAAAAAATGTACGTGGTGACAATCAGCATCACCTCAGACGGTCGCACAGCTCCGTAAGGGAGAAGAGCTGTGTATAGCTCTCTTCAGAAACTTCTGCATGACAGCATCTGCGTGAAATGACTCAAGTGGAAAGCCTTGCTTTTCCATGGCTTGCCTCCAGCAGGGAAATCTAACGCCCTCAGCAAGTGAGGAGTCTTTTGTAGCTATGCATTAAACATACACCTGTGCTCAGGAACAGATGGAAAACTGCTTTCCATAGGGGCGTTTCCCAGACAAGAAGTGATGCAGCCATGCCATGGGACACGAGTTGTGGCAGTCGAAAGCAGGAGAACCACAGGGCATCCTCAGCACAGCGTTAACTGAAGCAGCCGTTCTGCAACAAAACTCAGAAAACCATGAAGGTGTTGGCTTGAGTTAGCACAGCTTAAAAGCAGTCACCCTCCGATGCTGCTGGTGTTGTGGAAAGGGGGTTGAACAAGACAGGCTGATAAACCAAGAATCTGGTTACCTGCAGCTTCTTCTTTCAGGTATCTCTCAGTGAACACAGCCTTTCAGATACATCTCCGCACACTTTCAGCTTTTCCCATCTTGTGAATGAAGTTTTTGGTTATTTAATATTTTAACAAAACTTTTAATAGTTTAAAAAAAAAAAAAAAAAATTAGATCCAATCTGCCCTGCCTCATTTTGATACTATCTGCCCCCATAAGCACTTCCCTTAACACAACAGCCCAGCTGAACCTTGACTCAGCCCAAAACTCACTGTGATGTCTCTTCAGCATACAGAGCCGTGACAATCTGCATCTGGGGCACTTCACACGACACCCTCCACAGAACAAGGCACAAAAGCCACAAAGGTATTTGTCTTTGGATACGAATTACTACACATTGTTCACAATTTAAAGAATTGTCACTGAGCCAGATTCCTGGTTTTATTCTTTTTATTCTTGGAATGAAAAAAATACCCTTCTGACGAAGCCTCGGTTTCAAATCACATTTAGACATGCAATTACTGCATTGAGTTCATTCCACAGTTTGACATCAATATCGTAATCCAGTTACCTACTGCATGGCGCTTTAACTTCTGATAGCAAGTGTTTTCAGTTTGAGATATTGTACTGAACCCACCGGACAGCTGTAACTGACAGGATTATGTAAAAACAGTGGCTTATCACAAATGTCCTAACATTTTCTGATTTTAAGTACTCACTTGAGAGTGACGCAACTGCAAATATTGCCAGTGGTTTTGTTTGCCAAGGTTATATTTTGCCTTAAGTGATGCAAAAGAACACAGGCTCCGCTCCTGAAATAGCTGGTCTATAAATATGATACCTTTAGATATCCAGCTGAGCCAATGAATCTTCTGCCTTCAGACTTAAATGCTGGATTATCCCATTTGTAGAAAAAAAGAAGTTGGCATTTAAGCTATTTTGCCTCTCATACTTTATGACATGCAAGTGTGATTTTTCCCTACTGCTTTCACTCACACACAGAAAAAGCTGCTGATGCTCTGTTCTCATCCATCTGACCCAAAGCTCAATGGGCTCCTGCTGCACCAGTTCCCACCCCTCAGCCCCTTGCAGGACCTGCCTTGTTCTGGTTGCAGCCCTTCTCTGGCTTTCCTTTCCTCCAGCCCTCCAGGCACCTTCAATATCAGCTTTCCTTTCTCCTCATAATCCCAAATGTTGTGCACATCAGAAGCCTCACACTGTAGGTTTGGAGGCATTTGAAAATGATTAAAGCATCCATCAGCTTTCCAGAGCTTAACAACCATCATTTTGAAGAGATTCAGGGCAGTGTTCCACCAGATACAGTAGAAATAACCTCAAAGGAGTTTTCAGGCTTGCAAAAGTTAAATGACAAAACAAAATCAGTGAGGACGACAGAGAAAGCAAGGATTTCTGGGCAGCTCTTCAGGGAGATAGGGACATAACAAGAAAAAAAAAACACAGAAGAGAAAAAACCTCATTGGTGGAAAACCCACAATTCTCCGACAAAGGCAATTTTACAAATACAAGTACAGTTCACCCTACTTCTTGCAGGACAAAGTAAAAGAAAACGGAAATGAATGATGGCACAACTTCCACTGTTCACCTACCCGGGAACATTCAGTCCAGTCAAGGAGGTAAGGTTGGCTGTGTTGAGGTTTGGCCTTACCAAGCAAGGAGGATCAGGGGACTTTATGGTACACAAGTGTCCAAAGTCACAGCCCCTCCTCAGCAGAAATAACCCATTCCTGTCCTTGACCACCTCCCACCACCACTTGTACCTTGTGTCAGCATACGAACAAGCATTTATGTGCTCCTTCATAAGTATGTGGCATTTTCAAGCCACCAAACCTTGCTTAATGCAATAGGACTCTCCGAAAAAAATGTCATGCTTCCAAACAATTCCATTCTGATCAAACACACATTGCAGGTTTTTAATAAATATGAGTGCAGCATGTCTAGCAAATCTATATTAAATCTGAGAGTTTTTAATCATACCACACTTCTTAAATGACATTTTCACAATGATGGTCAAAACACCATCTCCATCCACTTATCTTCTTAATAATCAGCAACGCTCTTTTGTCTGCTGCAAGATCTTTGTTCTTGCCCACACAGGCCCTAGGAGTAGCAAACATGATGCAACATGCTACAAACTCCTGATTGTATCCACCTGCCCTCTGAGAATGCAATAATCTGCTGAGATCGCTCCAGTCCTGAACAAAATGAAAACACAAAGTAAGCCAACATTAATCTATATAAGAAAAACTGGAAAAAAAAAAAAAAAAAAAAAAAAGAGATCTTCCGCCTCATATCCCAAGATCCACAGAGATTCCAGATCAAGTTTTCAAGGTGCTGAAAAACAGTAGCTCTGCTTAAAGGCAGTAGTATTACAGTAAATATTCATCACCTTTGAAAAAAATTCCTTAACTTTGTCTCGCAGCACATCTAAAGAATGTCTTCTACCCAGAGGAAGTCTGTATTTTTGCAATTTAATATCATAAGGGATGCCAGTTTCAAAAGATTTTAGTTGTAGCACTGAACTACAATTTTTGATTTTGTCCTTTTTTCTTCACATACCCTCTTAAACATCCTACGTGAGCACAGAGGTCTTTTCTTCCTGATTAAATCCCACCTTCTCTCATATAGCACTGAGCTACAAGTTCCTCACAAACTGTTACCCACAGAAATTTCTTTGTCCTCAGTTACAGAACCTCATTCACCTCCTTGCAAAGGCTTCAGACTTTCAAGATACTGAACAGCAGACAAGAACTTCCAGAAGGCACGTAACACTTTCTATTAGGTTCATTTTAAACCTAATTGTACATGACTCTGACCCAGTCTCGATAGATACTCACACGCTAACTAGCTATCTGTACTATTCCAGCACTACTTATATAATACAACAAAGTTTTAAATCTTTAAATTTATGTTAATAAAAATGTTAATAAAAATGTTTAAAATAAAGGAAAATAATTGGTACTGCAGACCTCCAGGACTAAGCAAGATGAATTCTCTCCTCCAACTGTCCCATTACTGGTCCACATTACCTGGGTTATTTTGCTTAATCTTAAACACAAAAATATGGCAAGGATCAGAAGAACTAATAGTGAAAATCAGGCATGCTGAATCACTAGTCCTAAAACCAAAGGAGAATAAAATGATTAGAATGGTACCAAACCCACTAGAACCTGTCAAGAAACCCCACAGAAAGGTGTGCCAACTGAGGACATTGTCTAAATGATCCTTACAGGGGAAAGAGAATTTAGGGATAGAACAGAGACAATGTGGAAACGATGTAAAATTTATTATGAGATTTAAGTGGATTACAGTAACATGCAATACTCCCTATGGGACGTTTTAGGGAAGTACCAATGGTGATTGAATGGAGAGACAAGTGAGAGTGTGTACAAGTCCATGCTCAGGACTCCCCCGAGCACACAGACCACAAACACCACCTGCAGAATTCTGAACATCCTCCTGTCAAAAAGGCCCAGACCACACCTACCCTGTAGGTAGAAGCCTTCCTAGAAACCAGGGGAACACCTAATTCCAGAACACAGACTTTTCCTTGGAATGTTAAGAGAAGGTGCCCCACTTGAATATACTTGATGACGAGACAAAGATCTCTGCACAATACCAAACTCACGGAATTTGAAAAAGAAAAGGAATTCATATCCAAATGTAATAGCCTCCAAGTACTTTGCTATCTTTAAAATTTCTTTCCTCAGTACAATGCCAATACAATCTCTCTGATAACCATCTTAGCTGATGGTTATCTTACTGGATAAACAGGAAGGATCTCACTGATCCTTCCAGTAGCTCCACATGGGGGCCTGTCTCAAATCAACAGCACAGAAAGGACTCTGAACATAAAGAGATGCTTTGGACACAGTTCTGCCATGCAGCAGAGTTCCATGCTGTGACAAACCTAACTTCAAACTGAAACCTCTCCAGCTACATTCAGAGTTTTGCACCAAAGCTAGTGAATGTCACATGGTAGGGCTTGTTCACACCAGAAGTTAACATGACTTAGTAAATTAAAAACCAACAACATCAAGTCAACCTAAAGAGTCAAGGCTGGAAAATTCTAATTCCAAAATATCAGTCTGATTTTGCAAATTGCTCAGGACTTGACTACAGCTGTTCCACAAACCGTGCTGTGGATCACACATTCTTCCTAAATTTTCTCAATGTTTCAGGAAGGAAATAAACTATTTGGCACAGAGCACACTGTATTAGTACAACAGGCACTCAGCCAGCATCAGTCTGTTTCCCTGATCTGTTCCACTGCTTCTCATCATCCTACTTATAGCTCTTCAGATCTGCTTCTCTTCCTGCATTGCCCCATAAGGTAAGAGATCCAGAGAGTAATGGATACATTATGGCCTCTTATCACCAAGTAGCCATCACTTTATCAGGATGATCCAGGAACCTTGCCCAAACAGCACTGAAACAAACAAGAGAAAGAGTAAAAACTACAAACACCTATAGATGTTAGGACCAGTATATGAAACAAAAACAAGCACTCAAAAAGGTAATTTCAAAGAGGGAAAAAAACCTTGGGTTATTATAATTTAATTCATAAATTACTTTTTGTTAATAAACTCAGAGGGTTGGAAGAAACACAGTTACTGAATGCACATAGCAGTAAAAGGCTGGAAAACCTCCTTTTGCATGGAAAATGCCGAGCAACGTTTGTGGCCACTAAATGTCACATTTCTGCAAGAGGGTTTCAAAGTAAAAGATCCAGTAAATTCCAGAAGTTTTCTGAGCATCCTAGTAACTCAAGCAAAAAGCCAAATCTGCCTCACTGGAAAAGAGGCAAAACATTTCCCAGTCAAAACAAACAAGCAAACAAAAATCTCCAGGCTACTGATACCTTGGGGAATGTAAAGCTTTTATTTTTTTTAATATAAACTTCAAATATGAAATTTATTTTAAGTCTCATCTAAAGTTTGTCTGTTATAAATTCGTGCCATCTTTCATCCAGATTTTGAGAGTTTTAATTAAGATAAAAAGATTTATTCAACTATGCTCTTATTAACATTGGTAACTTTAACAGTCTTTGAAGTTTTGTCAAGTCATATAACAATAGTTAAGAACAAAACAAAACAACTATTTGTAGAGAGGTTCTTTTAGATAAAAGGGAAACAATATATTGTGCTGCAATAAATATGAAGCAGAATATTTGCCAGCTAGAATAATCAAGATCTACTCGATTGCATTAAGGTCACTTGATTATTTTATTAAGTTTCTGTTAAAAATCTGCCTAAGGACAACTGGTTTTATGGTTCTAATATGAAGAATAGTTATCTGCCTCTGAAAAATCTGTATCAATTTCAATTTTATTTGGCAGTAATGGTATCAGAGCATAGGGCTTGAACTACTGATATCCTCCACCAGTGATCAAGCTATCTGCTTACATCAGAAGTGTCAAGCTCCACTGAAATACAGAGTGAGGGCAGTAACATCAGACTGGTAATAAATGATTCCAGGGCAAATTCTTATGACTACCTAAAGCAGGCAATGACTTCACAAATTGGAATCAGTTTATGCTTGTAAGAAAAGCAACATCTCTGGAACCCATACATTTGTCTTACCAATGCCCATAAAATTTTATATTTATATTGAACTGTGGATTCATTCAATAGTGACATTTTCTTTCATTGTAACATTCTGTATATTTGAAAACAATTACTGCACTACTGCCACAACATGTTTCTTCTTCTCTGACACCACTGGCACAGATCCTGGTTTGCTGTGCTTACGACGGTTCAACTCCCTAGAAACAGAAAGCAGAAAAATGCAGTTCAGTTGTCAGCACAAAGTTTTATCAAACAACAGCTTCTTAAGCGAATAGTGGAGACATCTTAAAATTCAAATAAAATAATAACAGTTTTGCTTTTATTAACTAAAACCAACATATCTCTCCATTTGAGAAGGAGCACTGCGCCTTTGGTAAGTACCCTTAAAATCAGACAATCCATAATAGCCTTTCAAATCAACTCTTTTCTTGGGAGCACAGCTTACTTGGTTTTCATGTTAGCAAAATTTGCTGTTCAAGTTTGTAAGTCAGCTGAGAAAGATGAGTAAAACCCATCACTTTGTTTTTATTTCAGCTATGAAATGAACAGTAAAGTATGCCATATTCTGCTCCAAAACATGACAACGATCCACATGACTGAAAACACTCATCCTAGAGTCTGACTTAAAAAAAAAAAAACAACAAAAATCACAAAACCCCCAAAACATCCCCCCCCAGACAGGCTGTTCTGCCACCACTGCAGTGTTGCATTATGTCACAGTAACAGAGCACTGTGGCTCCTTACAACATGACATTCACTCCTGGTCCATCAGCAGACTTCTGGGAAGCAGCCAGTCCTTGTTGATACTGGCACTTGTCCGTGTTTTTCTTACAATCAAAGGTTAATCAATCCACTGATTCATGATCCCTTTTCAGATGCTAGAAGTAGTTCACACTTGCTCCTCTCACACACTCCCATACACTGCTGCCACAGCATCGTTTTTGCCAACATTTTGCTAAAACAAAGACAAAGATAAAACAAAGGTGGAAAAGGAAGACATACTTCCGCCGGCGAGCTTCTCTCATGATACGCTGTTCTTTGATTTGGCAATAGATACTCTTAGGCAAGTGACGGTGCCGAGCGATGCGTTTGATCTGTGGGTGATGCTGGAACTTCTCCTTCAACTTCTGATTGTAATTCATAGCTGCCTTCTCTCGTGGTGCAAGCTACAAGGAAAACACAGACAAACATATAAAAGAACAGGGACTTAATTCCAGATCTATCTAAAAAGCACAGTTTGAACTTTTAATTCAAATGGCTTCTTTCTAGCAAGTTTTTGTGCTTATAGCTATTTAAGAATTACAGTAGATAAACATTAAAACCAACAACTTCAATGATGACTCACTGTTCAAACATAAAACATCACAGTCTCAAAGTTCAGAGAAGTAACCGAACTCTCCCAGAACAAGATTTTGATGTGCTCTACACAAGGAAGGAAGAATAGAAAAGGCTGATAGGATAAAACTTCCTTGCTCAGTCTGCTGTTCTCCTAACCAGTGTAACTTCTGCTGTGAAAGTAAGATTTGCAGGTTTTAATCACTAGTCAGTATAAGTACAAATGCTGAAGAGGAACTGTCTTCGTGAGCTGCTTTACAGACAGATCTTTATGTGGCCGAAACCTTACATGGTGTCTTGATCCATTAGGAAGCATACTGTATATGAGATTTCAAGTGTTAGCTTGCCTATATGGCACACAGGGCATTCCAGCTTTCATCACATGGATAAAAATAACTTAGTATGACAGGAATATAGGAATGCCAGTATTATCCCAAAAAGACAAACTGTATACACATTTAAAATTATGTGTAAGCCACCATTAACGAAGTGAGAGGTGTCTTTCTTGCAGCTAACCTCTGGAGGACTTTTTTTTTTTTTTTTTTAACCTAGGCATGTTTCCTCTGGTCCTAGTACTTGTTTCATAAAAGGAAAAACTGTGTCGGTGTTTCTGTTTAAAGCAGGCACTGCTTCACAAGGAGTAGCAGTTTCTAAGTACCGTGGATGTGTATGGACTTGAATCACATCAGCAAGCAAAAATGTATGAAGAAAAGCCCTGTACTGCACAAGTCACTTAGGTTGCAGATATATTACTGTAACAAGCCCCGTCTTCTTTTTCCCACCTGTATTTTGCGAAGACACTACAGAGCTCCACTGTTTCAGACATCTAAAGACCCTTTGTGCTCTCAAACAAGCATCAGCACAAGTCTTTTACCCTTCCACGTGCACTGAATCCACTACTAACTGCAACTGAAGTCTTACAGACAAAGCAGCAGTTCAGAGTTCTGTTAATTAATCCCTGCAACGGACTTAGTTTCATTAATTTCTCACTTTCTGAAAATAGAACCTGAGTTTCAGACAAACACATACACACACAAGACAGAACAACAACAAACCCTCCCCCAGTTTATTACACAAAAAAGTCTGGGAATTTCATCTACATTATGGAGCATACTTTTTTTTTCCCTTTTGAAACTAGCAATCAGCTATTTCTTCTCTACTCCAGAGGTCACCTTTAGAAGTGACTTCTGTCACACTGCATAAATTCTGGATATATTATACAATTTAGTTCAAAAATACCACTAATGATCTGTTAGCAAGAACTCAAAAATATGGCAAAGCAGCTTCTCTTCTGGGACAAAAACAAAGCAGGTATCAGATGGAGAGTTGCTTGTCACTCAAAATTCTTACTCAAGTATCACAGTATTAACTCTTAACCTCCATTTGCCCACACCATCTTATTCACAGATGGAAATCCTTCTGCTTTACTTGCATTGATCATATCCTCTCTAATTGCAGGTATAAATTCCTCAATTCTAACATAATAAAGCCAGTCTCTTTAGCGAAATTCATTCCAGTGAGCCAGCCTCAAGAGTTAGTTCTCTCTCAATAAGTCCCAGGTGTTCCCACTCCGCCAAAAACTGCCAACATAATCAAAATCTAAGAGCTTTTATTTTAATTATATTCAATTATTTTTCTTTAATTTAAGAAGAGCAAATTGCTGCTGATTTAGTGTAACTCTGGTGATTCTGCAGACAAGAGGTGAATCTGCAGATTAAAGATTCATCCAGGATACCTTATTTTAAAAATTAATATAGATTAATTGGGATATGCCCAAGTCTCTTCTCATCTTTATGTGAAATATAGCTTTTAGAGATGCACCAGGCTGGTGTCTTAGCATTCAATTACTGAATGTCAATGCCTAATATGCAGGCTATGCGTCTACATGATGACTAAAAGAAAACAAAGGAAAAAAACCCCTGTGTTACTGACAAGTGTCTATTTGTCAAAAATACTAGCAAGCGAAGAAAGCAGACTGAAGTAAGGTACCAAATTCCAATTTCTCTCTTGCAAAGGCCATGCTGGACAGTTGAAGAAAACACCATTACTTCCTTTTGATACTGCTTTGAACTGAGGAAGATGCCATGAAGGCAGCAATACAAGGTAGCAGGATTGGAGATTTTGTTTACAGGAACTAGAACACTCTGTAGAGTATAAAAAATATTGGGATTTCCATATCACAAATGAAAGACACACTCAGATGACTTATGACCCTTTTTCCATATAACCTGAAGTAAATATCCAATTCCCCTCCTGTATGAGGAAGTCAGAAATTATGTGTATGCAAGGATTTGTGCTGCTACAAGAGCACTGCTATGCAGCAAACACAGTGAAAAGAGGGAGGAAGAGCCCTAAAGTGTGAGCTGCCAGCAATAGGAAAATACATGCTTCAGTAAACTACGCCCTCTTTTCTCCCTCCAGATGACAGAAGCTGGTTATTTCCTGACCCCTCCATGCAGAAGGAAGGCAAGCATTTTTCCAGAGCCCTGACTGCAGAGCTGAAGTCACCTTTAACAAACCATACCGTTAAGTCTGTGCATTTGTATCACACAGTATTTAAAAACTCTGCACTATTAGTTTCCTCTAATTCAGCAGGGGAATAGGAAGTTGCTGTTTATCTATCCCGTCCAGACTGCCCTTCTGACTTAGGGTAGATAGAACACAGATGGAACGTTTTTAGAATGCAAACATATCCCAGAAATTCTTCACAATGTAGTTTGTTGTTATTTGTAATTTCTCCATTGCTCTGCTGCAAATACTCTTAAATTGATTGCTATGAAGTTTATTACTCATTATTCCCTTGAATCAAAACCTTACAGCTTCTTAACATCTAAACAGACAAGAGAAAAGAAAGGTAACGTAGAAGTGAAGAGCACAGAATCGTAGCTAGAGGGATGGAGCTACACGTGCACTGAATCACAAAGGAAAATCACTCTGAAGAGAATGCCTTGTCACACAATATCTGGTGCTGCTTGTTATCAGCCCCATCTCACAAAACAGAACCGTATACTAGAGGGAGACTGAAAGGATATACAATTACTTGGACCTGTTTTGATGCTCTCCTGCTTATGCTCATTGCTAGACCAAAACCAAGACTTGTAATTGTACTTTCTCCAATCTCATTCAGTCCATACTTCAAAGCTGTTATTTCTGCGTCTTGTAAGAATATATAAAACCTCTGTTCCACTTCCGTTACACTCATTTTTCACACTAGTTTTATGCTTACTGAGATACAAATCATTCCCAAGCACCAAGTTTTCTTCTCCAATGATCCAGCGCTGTCTAATCCTCAGCTATTTTACTATTTTAGTAATTGAAACTTACTCTATCACTGCTTTTCCAGTCTTCTTGCTAGGACCTTCGTGACTTTTTTCCTCCAATCCAAAGGTATTCCTCTTTTCAGAGATCCCAATCCTCTCCAAGACTTCAGGCACAAAAGCTTCACATACACGCATCACATTTTACGTATAGTATTTCAACAGTTCGCAGTACCCTAAAACTCTTGTTAAATTGGGCCTTTTGTTGTAGGACATGCAGAGCTAGATGGTTACTGCTTTAAAAATAAAACCTGTGAAATCTTATTTGCCTTCACACTGCTACTGGGAAAACAAAAAAAAAGCAATTTTTATAAAATAATAATAAAAAAGCATTGCATATTATTTTAAAGCAACTTTTGCAATTGCCTCAACAGAAAGATTTGGGTTTGTTACCCCTGCATAAAAACTCATTGTCAGTGGAGTGGAGATAGCATGCCTCTGGCTCCTTAAGAGACTTGGGTTCTTACTTCAATGTTTCACTGATTTTAAATAATGAGTGCAATGCCAAATACATTAAAAACCAAAAGAAACATGCATGTCAGAACCGATGACTGCTAGGATAGCCACTGCTCAGAAAGTACAACTCTCCAACTGGATTAATGTTCATCAGTCACAACCCAAATACTGTATTCAGTCTAACTCCCTTGTTTCAGCACTGCGAGGTTCCAGGTAAGAATACACTCCCAACAAAGAACAATGTCTGATGATTACCTTTTCTGTTTCTCTTGTAGGATGTTGGTTGATACCCCTCCACACCCCCCAAAAAAATCCATCTCAAAATACAGTGTATTCAAGATGCTGGCATTATATCAGAAACACGGTGACCTTTGGATGAGTCATTCAATCAAATCTTCTCAGCTAAGAAAAATAGCAGACCAAGCAACTAAGCATTTAAGATACATTCTGACACTTCCGACAGAATTACCGAATGTTCAGCTTGAATATTTGAAATGTTCAAAAAATAGGCACAGACTATGGAAGAGCTGGACATTTATAAACTGAGCAAGCACATGTCTGTGAAGATAAGAACACCAGTCCTCCAACAAACAAAGAGCAGATGCTAAAGAAGAACAGCGGAATCTGATAAACAGCCATTAACACCTGCAACACTGAAAGTCAGGGACAACCAAGCTAGATGGACAAGGATTAATACTGCTGCCTGCATCCAAGTGATAGTCTGAAGTTATATTCGAGAAAGTGATAAGCCATAAAGACTCCACCCTAAGTCTTCACACCTATAATTAATCTCTGAACATGTGAAAAATATGATTTCATAGTGCTGCCATGCATTTTTACAGCAGCTATAGCAGCTCCAGACAGTAACTACTTCAAAATTCCATAACTTTTTAAATACAAGGCGTCAACAACATAATGGTTGAGCGTGCTTCCACACAAGATACAGGGCTGTGAAACATTATCACTTTTTATTATAACATAATTTTTGCGAGTTCATCAGCGTCATCCATCTGAAATGATTAGTTCTACATAATCTCTCTGTTCCTTTGAAGTTTTTCTGAATAGTTTTGCTTTCTTAAAGTGCTTTTCAACATTGCAAGGTAACACGATGCTTATTCTAAATGATAACTTCAGTTTCAGATAATGAAAAATAAAAAAGGAAAAAGCATGCAGCTTGTCCTACATGTTACAGATAACTGACCTTGTCATCTTGGTAGTCGATGGCCAAAGATTTGTCAGAAATGCTTACAAACTAAAAAGCTATTTCATATGATCCCACATAAGCAGAGCTCAACCCTACACACGGACTCTCAGAGGTATGTCAAACAGCAGCAATATATTTAAAAAACAGGCACAGCCTGTTATGCATAGAATTCACAGTCAGGTTAAAGAACAAGAGCAATAATGTGCAGAACATACTCGGCACCTGACAGTCAAAACTGGCAGTGCCTCTTTTAGACCCATCCATAGCCAGTTCTCACTGAAGCAAATACTACAGAAGAGGACAGAATGTCATTTACTCAAGTACTTGGACTATAGTGATGTAGTCCCTTTGGTACATAATATCCCTGCGACACAGAAGTCCCTGGAAGTTTCCAAAAAGTGGTTAGATGTTGTATAGGGGGACATGGTTTAAGTGGGAAATAAGGTGATGTGTGGACAGTTGGACTGGAGGATCTTAGAGGTCTTTTCCAACCCTGATTCTATGATTCTAAGCAGTCAGTTTTGCACATACTTCTAAAAGCAAAGTATCCTTATTCTTCCATAGGAAGGAGCCAATGTTATCTAGTAGTCAACAGATTGAATTTTGTTTTTATTTTAAAATATTAGCAATCATTCCATATAAAAATGCTATTTTGACGTTCTTTTTACCCACTTGTCCATCACAAAAAGGTTACAGAATAAAGATGCGTGGTAAAAATACTACAGATTATTCTGTTCTGGAACAGCATGTTAGAGAGACAGAATGGTCCTTCTGCATTAACCATGAAGACTGTGATTAATGAGAGAAAACTTCAGCTAACCCTGTAAAAAGGATGTTCTTGTGAGCCTACACATACACCAACAGAAAAACAGGTAACATGTCTGCCCAGTTCTGCACCATCTAAGCAAATTCAACATAAAACTCATATCAAAATGTCCAGAACAAGCTCTTCAAAGCCCTTGAGATTCACAAGTACAAGGCTGATATTTACATGCTAAATATTTTACTAAAGCACTACTTGGAAAAAATCCCAAGAATCAGTTCAGAACAGAGAAAAAAAAAATAGCATCCCGGACACAGAATTAGTCCATTAAAGAAACCCAACTTAAATGTAACAGCCTGTAACCACAAATGCTGTATAGGGTACAAAGGCTTTTTTCCCATTACTTTATAGCAAGCATGAGAAAAAATAACAAGCCTTCTGAATGCTTATGTTGAGCTATGACTAAAGACATGCTCGTCATGTCAGCTGTGCTGCTCCATATGCAATCTTCCACAAAGCACAGCAGCTCATGGTCTTTCCCATTCCACACTGCAGCCCCAGCACTCTCAGCGCTTCCACTGACCCACCACCCCTCCCAGATTCACTTCCCTTCCTGCAGACATTATCACTTCAACATTCCCTCCACACAAACTGCTGTATGAAACAGATCTGTCCCTTTAAACAGTACAATATTCTTTCCTGAATTCCAGCTTCCCTCTCCTCCCACCTCAGTCTTCTACAAGAAGAAGTCAGAATTCCTCCAAGAATTACTCGACAGTTTTGCTTTTCCTGATGAGCTCAGAAAATGCAATGTAAGCACCCCCAAGGTACCCTAACAACATAAAGCTACATGAAGGCATTACTCCCAGTGGACAAAGCATCAAATTCTTTCTCTGAAGTCAATACTCAGTACTTTAATTCAGCTGTGTGAATGAACGTATGCAAGTGGTAACTGTAATAGAACATTTTGGCTTTGTCCACTAATAACCACTTGAACACATGTAACTGAAAAGATATGCAACTAATTAGATTGAAGTCCGCTTCTACTAGGAAGGCTTCAACCAAACTGACTATATTGTATAACTGTATTAAATAGAGTTCAGTCCAGCTCACCCACTTGATATTTGAGAGCTACATAAGCTAATGACCATCTCAGTTATGCACTGTAATATAGTTTACTTGCAGCAGTGCATATGCTTATCGTGGCACGAACTGGACACGAGTCAGTCAGGTCAAAATTTTTATAAGCAGTATCTTAAGCTTCAGTAGACACAATTACACATAGCAAACTCAGATGTATTGCTTTTAGTGCAGTTACGTATACTCACATGTAGCATCAAGAAAAAAACATTAATTAGAACTTATTATTACTGTTAAAATTAAACAAGATGAAAATTACCTTGTGTAGCAATAAAAATGCATTTAATCTTACCAAAAGCCACAGTAAACACAAAGAGCTGTATTGCACACATTAGTTCTCAAATTAAATACAAGTCATGCTACAATTTTATATTTTTCCTTTAGAGATAAAATGTTAGAAGTTGAACAGGCTAACCAGCTGTCATAACAAAATAAAACACCTCAAACATCCAGCCTTGTGATAACAAAAAGCAAAAAACAAGTCTCTTACCACTCCCAGTTTTTCAGAAGCATTGGCCTTCCACAGACGAATATTCATCTCATCTGAGCCACACAGAATATATTTATTATCTGAAGTCCATTTTACAGTGATGACGTGCTGCATCCGCTTGGTATGATATACCTCTCTAAAGTAAAGAGAAACATTTTAAAATGTTTTATTATCTCTTTTCCTACCAACGTTGCCTTTCAAATAGCAGAGTTCTCTGTTCACAAAAGAATAAGTTTTTACTCTTTGTTTTTAAATATTTTTCAGAACACAGTATCACCCACTGCTACCCACCCCTGTGGCTCATCAGTCACGCACTGCAGCTGAGACCATCCCCTTCCCTCCACCCAGTTATCTTTAAAAGTAAAATCCAAATAGTAATGGAAGGGAAATACAAAAACAATATTCAGAAGCCATGAAAAACTAGACTGAGCTAGATCTGGGCAGGGAGTGTGAAAAGAATGTATAATCCATATATCACCTTAAGTAAGATTTAGTAAACCTAGCCATCACTGTAATTCATACTCAAGTGACGCTACAGGAACGCTGCAAAGAACTGAGCACAAGTACCTTCCGAAAACGCTGATGCTTACATCAGGTTTTTACTTTATACAATGTTTTGACATTAAGGTTTAATACTGTGCATACTGCACACATGCATTTTCATAAGTATTCCTGTAGTTACTCTCATTTTAATATTTGGCTCAGTAACACACTTTTTTCATTCACCTTTGAGGAATTCAGTATTTTTCCCTTCCTCCCTGAATTTTCAGCCTCTCTCTTCTCTTGCTTTCACCATAACTTATCAAATTCCATTTTTAGAGAAAGGAAAAACACAAAAGATGGCCAAATAACTTGGATATGTCATTTCAAAAACCCACAGAGACATCAAGTTTCATTTACCAGGCATTTACTGACTTTAAATCAGCTTCCTAATATATATTATTTCTTGTGGCTATACAACTTCCTTACTTTTATTTTTTCTTTTAAATACAAAGCAGTGGAAGTTAGGAGATTCAATTTCAGTCTGGTGGGAGATCAAAAGTCTGAGTGAATAGGAACCCAATCAAGGCTCTTGTTCACAGATACCCTTAAGTGCCACCCCTGTTTTTCCAAGAGGGATCAGACATTCTGTTTGGAGTTCTTTCACACCCCTCCATAGGATTTATTTCAACTATGCTGATCCGTACAGCTTTTAGCAAATTTTAAGTGTCCCAGAATGCCCCAGTCAGCCTTATACACAGCTAAGTTCTTCATTTGAAAGGCTCTTCCCCACTAGGATTTACAGCAGTCGAAGAGAAAGACAAAGAGAGAAAAAGAGAGGAAGAGAAAATGAAAAAGGGAAAAAGAATGAAAAAAAGAAGAAAAAATTCTTTCTTAATAACAATCTGCTGTAACATGGAATAAAGCCTTTAACTCTTTTACTGCTGCATTAGGGGATCAGTCCACTTATTTCAATAAAGTGATTTAACTATACCTATCACCCCTTCTGTGAACAGCACACAAAACCTGGGGAGCACAGATTTTAACCACGCTGTTTAATAATAGAAGAGTAGGAGAAGTAAAAAGAAAAACCCAGAGGGACTACACTGCCTAACTATATTTCAAATAGTATTGCAGGATAGGAAAAACAATTAAAACTACTCATAGGTTAGTTATAAAGGAAAATAAAAACAGCCTTTCTCAATCTCTAAAGAGGTACAGGAGCATACGGACACGTTAAATAATGCATACAAAATTACATCAACCCAGAATTAAGATACAGTCCTCCCAATTAATATTCAGCACTCCCCATCCCATCTAAACCACCTGAAACTTAAACCATCCTGGGGGACAAGGTTAAGGTGGGGGAGACAGTGGAAGGAAAGTAAAAGAAAAGGAATAAAGGAGGGAAAAAAACCCAAAAGGCTGACAGAGAATAATGAAGGTGGGTTTACGAAGAACAAATGATACCAGGTCAATCTGATAACTTGTTTTGATTTTCATCAAATTGAAAAAGAAAATAACGGAGACAACAGATTCAATCTGAACTTCAGCAAAACATTTAAGATGTTGTTTTCTGAAATACCACATGAAAATCTCATTCAAACTGAACTGTATTCACAGCACTGCCATACGACTCAGAACCTGGTTAACAAAGTATGAACACTATGTACTGAAGTGCATGGAATTAGATCACAAAAGCATTCCGTACTGATCCTTGAGAATCCATGACAGTGATTTTCACAGCATCTTTACTAATCATCCATACAGGATGAAAAAGAGTGCTGGAAAACCAAATGTTACAATATTATAAGGCACTGTGAACTTTGGTGGTGACACATACAGTACAAAGTGACCTATAAAGATTGTAGACAGATATACAGGGAAAGAAAAGGAGATTGATCTTGGTAAAAAAAAAAAAAAAAAGTACGCATAAGAACAGTAGTTCAGAACTGATGCTCCATCTTCTTGGAAAGCTGTCATGGAAAAAAAAGTACAAATTTGTACAGTATGCATAGGGAAAGATAAATTTAGTATACAATAAGTGGTATCACACACAGCAACGGAAGTAGGTCTCCTATATAAGTAACTAATGCTTTCTTAGACATATAGCCTCCATCCTGTATACTCATGCAGCAGAAAACAATCAAAAAAATAAAAGAAAAAAGCTAAATATCACATAATTCAGAAATTGGACCCATAGGACTCCACTGTAATTTTAATACAAAATAGCTGAAGTACTGTTACTTATTAAATACAAGTTCTACTCTAAGACATTCCAGAATTAGCTGTTGGTTACATGACCTGTTAGTGTCAAGTTGTATACAGAATAAGGCTTAAGATCCACTGCAAGTGAATTCCTCAGTGAAGACAGGAATTAAGAACTTTTATGGATTACTGAGGGAGGTCACTGAGGTGCAGGAGAGCAAGACAGTTGTAAAATCACTCACCTGCTGTGACCTTTGTCTACAGGAAAAATGCGGACAGACTTATCGAAGCTGGCAGAAACAAATTCTTTCCCAGTGGGTGAATAATCCACATCAAGAACAGCAGACACGTGATCCATATGCACCATCACAGGTGAGGTAAGGTAGCGCATATCAAAAGTATACAAGCTGCAAAATAAACATATCAACAGCTTAATATCCAAACAACTCCAAAGTGAGTAGTTCTTCTTGCTTAACAGCTGCTTTAATCATGCACAAACCAAACCTGAAGAGGGATTGAACCGCAGAGAGAATTCTTCAAAACTGCAAGTAACAAATGAAAGGAAAGAATGATGCAGTGCTTACAGCCTGAAAAAAAGCTTACTAACTGGAGACTGAACCAGACCTTGGTTTTTTTGCTCACTCTCAAATAACAAAGATCTCTACCACTCCCTACAGCATATGTCCCTGAGCCACTGACTTTGTCTATTCCTCCAACTACCACACTTTATTATCTTCCTCCTCAGATATATCATGTGACCTCAGATAAGCGCTTCTCAACCAGTTATCCTCATTCTGGCAAACCCATCAACTCCTAGGTTTCTAGACTTTCCCATATTTGAATCTCCTAGTAATTCAATGTCTGCTGTGAAATTCCTGTTTGGTTGGCACCCTTTCCTATAGCCTAGTTGTCTTTGTATCAGACAACCACTGACTGTAGGAATCCAAGTAAAGCTTGGTCCTTCAGCACAAAGAGACGCTACGTCAGCAGAGCTGAAGACCTGCACCATTTACTGCCTGTAAAAATGAAAATGAACATAGTTGCTGGACCACAGCTGGTTTGCTGTTAAGCACTTCACAGCTCAGGCAGAACAGCTGAGGCTTACTTGCACTCCTGTGAATCAACAAAACCTGCTGATACATAGTAAGGTGTAATAACTGCATGCATCATTTATTTGCCCAGTACCAATAAATAAAGGTGCTTTACAGACAAAACATTTAACGAAATTAGCTTTAAGTGTACTATTTGGTAGAACTACTATATTAAAATTCTTTAATTTAGCAGTAAGCTTTTCACCCTCCTTCCAAAAGATGAATGCATAGTTGGAATTAATTCAATGTCTTTTACTCAATTACTTACTGGCAACTATACCTTCTCCTCCTGAATTCTCCAAGAAAAAGTATGCTAGCATCACTTTCAAAACTGCTACTTCATGTAATCAGCTAACACTTCATGCATGTTTTTAATACATGCTGCACATAGTTTACCAGAGGAGAATTTACACTAACACTAACAGCTACCAAATTTAGCTTGCTGCAGGGAAAACAACGATGTATAAATAGATTAGATAGCCTTACCACACCATAATCAAAACAGGTGAAAAGCAATACATTCAGTACAATGTCAATTTTCAAGGTTTGGGCCAGATTCTATCTCCTTGGAAAAACAGCCTTAAGATAAGTGATAAAAAATCCTATGTTCTAAAAGAAAGCAGTGATCTATTGTTAGATCACTGACTTCCTGGAAAAAAGGATACAGAGCACATTTTGCAGTGGCCTAGTTTTGAAGAGGCAGCTTTTTCAATACCAGATTAGCTATTCACATGAACAGTATCGCCCAGAAGTAAAAAACAGCTCTGAGAAACTGAAAGGGTAAGTACTGCGGTCTTTGCAACCGTTTCATAAAAGATTAACTTTAAGAGATGTTCTCATCAAAATAGGTGATTGGTACAATATATCAAGCTTCACAAGAGCTGGTAAGAAAATAAACACTTATACTGATTGCCTCAAACTGGACCAATATTATTTCTCTTCCAGCTCCTACTGTAAATTATGCTTGCATAGGTCAAACTGCATTTCTGTAAATTGCACAGGCTGCCTGGAAGAGGCACAGGCAGTCTATTACCAATTGTAGGGTCTGTTCTGTGGGGTTTTTTTGTTTGTTTTTTCCCTTTTTAAGTCACTGAGTTTATAATTTGCTAGGTTACTACTTAAATGTTCAAACTTACAGTTTACATAGGTGTTTGGGTTTTTTTAAAATGTATTTTAACGTGATGATAAATCACTAACAGACTGAAAAACATACCATGATCAGGAATATCAACAAGCAGGATAACACTTACTTGTAATCTTCATTTGCTGCAGTAAAAATAAAAGCTTCCATTGGGTTCCAACACAGTGTATTTGTCCTCATGTTCAAGATAACCTGAAAGACATTCACACATTGATACCTTGTTGCAGACAGTAAAATACTGGTTATATTTTAAAGCTTCTCATATCACAAGAGATAAGCAAACATCTTCTATCTACATAAGCATGGTAGACCAGTAGCAACATATTTGAGGGGATGTATATTTAGCAGCATTACGATTGGAACTCAAGACTTCCTGCCCCTCAACATGTGATCACTGCAATTAAATTTTACTTTGCAAGTCATCTTGAAAGCAAGTACTTCTTATCAGTCATTTATCCAGAAACTAATGTAAACCTGGATCATCTTAAAAATCTGACTTCATCATATTTACAGTTACATTAATATATACTGTTAAGTACTGTATAAACAAACACGCCTAGGAAATTTCAGAGAATATTGTCATTAATTAATTAATGCTCTGAACCAGCATCTGCAAAGCTATCATAGCATTCTGATGTATAATTATGGGGCACTTTATTAACAAATAGAACATTTTCTGTAACACTGCAGGCCAGCCATAACCCTACTTGAAAATTCTGAAGTTTGAGTATTTTATGCCATGGTACTCCAATCTCATTTCTGCTCTTACCTTACCATATCAAAAAATCCACATATACATATGTATAACAAAATACAGTTTTACCAATTATAATTATTAAATAATGAACACACTGAAACTACAAAAAAAAACCAAGGATTGTGTCCTTTGAATGTGTTCATATCCTCATGACTCACATTTTCCATAAATCCTCATTTCCTAGGTGACGTTATTCTGCCCAATATGAAGTCTGCACTGCAAAATACTGCTAATTTTCAGAAATTACAGGCATCCAGAGCAGAATGCAATCATCAGCTGTCTGAACTGGCCTCAACTTTGAGAGCTGAAATGTACTGAAAGGATAGGCCAATGAAAAACCTTGTGTTTACAGTAGTCTGTACACTGGAATTGGCTCAAATTCCACTACTGTTTTTTTAAGTTATAAATGTTATACAATTATTACAGAAGCAAACAATCTAAGAAGATTCTTTAATCTTCCCTGTTCAAGTTTTCTAGGCACTGCAAAATGATTACAAAACTAAATGAAACACACTACAAGTAAATTAAATCCTTTAAATCATAGTTCAAAGTAGCTCTAATATTGCTAGGAAATCCAGCTTCTTTTCAAAAGGGATCAGGTTTGGTCAAGGTCCCTGCTCCATATCTTGCTTCATTATTTATTCACCCCAACTCACAGTACTCAGTTTATTGCAGCAGTGGCATTTGGAACTAAAAGAGAGCATAAGAAGAGGACCCTCTGTATAGTTCTGGCATTGTGCATGGAAACCTGGGAGAGTGATTCATGTCACTGTGAAGACATTAATAATAGCATTTCAGAACCATCTAGACCTGTAGCAGTCACCTTCTACTTTTGACCAATTGTAGATATGCTTAGTCATTAAATAAGTTAAAAAAAAGAGTCCTTATTAAGACAAGACCACATTATGAAGTTCCCAAGAACTTGGCTATGAAATGTTTACGCTACATACATAGAAAAGGATTTATCTCCATAAAAAAGAAAAAATCTTCTCCACATGCAGAGCGAGGCTCTCTAGTGGTGGAAAGAAAATGCCTTAGGAATTACCTTGTTTATTTCTGGCAAGGAGAAAAAAAAAAAAAAAATCACACATACAGAGAATGCAATACAAGAACATAAAGTTCTTATTGTGAAATTGCTGTCAGGTCAGGCACTTTATCAAGAATTACAATGGAGTGAGCATGACAGCCTGCCTGAATGCAGGAAAAGCTCTTTTAAGTCTGCATGGTTTAAGTTTCAAAATTTACTCAAACTCAGTTAAAAGACTCAAAATTCAAGATGAAAATTCAGTGAGACCACAGGGCTTTGCTTTCTCTACCTTCAGCACTACCTTAGACTATTTCATATTCAGTATGATTATTACTGCCAGAAGTTTCTGTTAAAATTAGAACATACCTTTTTTAATGGAGTTGATTGTCTCATATCGTACAGCACAATATTTCTGTCAGAAGCACAGCTGCCCAAAAGGTATGTCTGAATAAACAAATAAATGATCAGTGTATACTGTCTCCTAAAAATTTCTAGTGTAAGCAACAATTCGTATCAGATACCTATTTCACTGAGCCAGTAGTCAGATAGCAGTTCCTTTCATTCAAGTAAATATATTACTTTCTTGGTATGCAGCTAATTATGAACACTTTAAATAGCTTTTCCAGTAAGTTTCAGAATCCACCCAGCCCTCTTGATAAGTAACACACTTTCTCACAGACTTGACTTCAACTACCAATGCAGACAGCCCCAGCTCTCCATGACCTGCTGCAGAAGATTAGAGGCTGCTGTTCTGCCACAAGAGGGAAAGTTACTGCCATAAGCAAGTGCCACAGATGAAAGCTCCACAGCCTCACAAATGCTAAGCCACATAACTGAGATACAGATATGTATTGCTGCAGGCAGAACAGAGCCCTCCCTGCTTTGCATTCTTCTCTCCCCCATCAACAGGATGAAACGATAAAGAGATAAATATGCAGTACCACCTTCTAATAGAATATGCCTATGAAAACATGTATATACAGCCCCCTACATATTATGCTGAAACACTAACAAAATTTACTTTTGGAGAAAGCAGTTAAAGATAGTGTTAAGACAGTTTAGACCTTATGCTTATAAAGAAAAATACTGACTTCCAATACATAAGAAAAAAGTTACCTCAATTGGATTAAATTTTACACTGCTTATGCTATCAAAACCCCACGTCAGAGAACACATGGGACTGGTCCTCTGTTCATCCCAGATGTCTACTTGCTGGCCACAGGTGGCAAAAACAGCATCCTTCCAGTGGTGATCAATTCCTGTATACACTGTCTTTAAAGTGGAAAAAAAAAAAAAAAGCTTACATACTTATATATTTGGTTTTGTAAGTGTTTTCTGATCGTTACATGTTACACCTGCCATGCTTTTATCCATTTTTATAACTGAAAACCAAGTTAACGTTGCTGCTGGAAACTGAGTCTTATTAGGTGTACCACTCTACAGAAGGCTGGCATCCTGGGCTCTGTCTACAAGACAGAAACACATGCATTTATTGCTAGCTTCCAATGCATGGGCATTAGAAGCCCATTTACAAAGCATGGCTAACTTCAAAGCAAATGGAATTTTAAGGGTACAAATTTTCAATTAGAAAGTGAGAGACAATCACTAGACAGAGTTTCAAGTTGTCTATTCATAAAGAGCATTCAATGTTGATAAACTAATTTTAAGAACAGTTGAATGTAGTGAAGTATACATTTTTCATCTGCTTTTGTTAAAAATAAACCAAAATTCTGTATTGAAAGGTTGTAAGATATGGCATTAAAAGAAAATTATTTAATGAAGATCAAACTTTTACAACACACAGCTGAAGAAAAATCAACTACAGGAAGATCTGACCAATTCCCAGGAGAGTGATGATTAGTACAGACAGAACTAAGCAGTCTCTGCTAACATTTGAGATACTCCTTTCTAGTTAAATATAAAATACAATAAAATTTTGAAGGTACTTTAAAGGTGTCATTACAAAATTTGATGCCATTGCTTTGCAACACACTATGATAACAGGTGATATCAACCTATTTTTCTTTTCTCCAAAAGCTAGGTAAGAATTGGCTCAAGTTTAATTCAAAAGGATATGGGAAATGAATGCTTAGCTATACTACCTTTCCAAGAATTGTATGAATTGGTTCCTCTTCTTCTCCATATGCTGGGCTCTCCATCTTCCATTGCTTCACAGTTTTGTCATCACCAACCTGGAAAGAGTGAAAAAAAGGATGCATTTTACAAAAATATATTCTGCTTTATTTCACCAGATGTCTGTGCAACTAAGTACGAGGAACTTTACAAAGTAGAATGGATTACTAGATTTACAAAAATAAAGTGTTCTCTCTGTTCACCATTCACTTTTATATCTGCAAGAAAATCGGTTTCACTTATCATAATATTTCACTAAGAACTGATAAAGTTCTTACGTACATGGTCTGGCTGGGATAAAGTTACATTCTTCACAGTAGTCCGTATGGTGCCAGGCTTTGGATTTGTGGCAAGAACAGTGCTGTCAGCACCAATGCTTTGGCTACTGCTGAACAGTGCTTGCACTGTTGTTATCCTTAACGTTCACATCAGCGAGTAGGCTAGAGTTGGGCAGAAGACTGCAAGAAGACTATGGGGGGGGGAGGAGGGGGAACAACAGCTGACCTGAACTGGCCAGAGGGGTGTTCTGTGCTATGTAACATGAGCAATAAAAACTGAGGTAGAGGAATAAGAAAATGTGAGAGAGATGTTGACTTCCAAGGTGGCTGCTGCTCATAGACAGCCTGCCTGTAGAAGCAATGGAGCAATTTCCTTTTTACTGCTTTTTAAGAAAAAAAAAAAAAAAGATTAAAACATTTTAGATTTTTAAACTAAGTTTTATTTAAATCATCTAAACATTGCCCCCAAAAAACCCTCTTTGATCTAGTTGTCACTGTGGATACTTTTCAAGTATTAAAGGAGATGCTTCCAGTATTGAATAGGAGAAAAAATAAGCCATAAAGAGGAACAGTTATGTCAGGCTACGTTTTGTGATTCTTAATCAGATGGCACCTTGAACTCCACATTATCTTTTGGGAATCATTTGATAAGCATTTAAACTGTTGCAAGGCACTCCAGTTCAGTTGCTCCAGTTGCATGTGCCTAACACCACACTGCCTCTTGCACTATGCCAACACAACCTTCCCCATCACTGCACAGTGACCTGGGTCAGGGAAGCAGACAAAAGAAGTTAGCTATACAAGTTTAACTTCCTCTTCTGACAGCGCTACTTCTGTTTCTTCCTCCCCTCTCTCAATTTTCAGGAAGACTGATCGACAAAGAGATTCTAATTTGGAGTCATTAAGAATTTCCTGCTGATGCATTCTTAACATTGTAACTAGCGTCCTCATAACCTGGTATCTACTTCAGAAAAGATAAATATGTAGTAGTTAAAATAACTCGAGGGAGGAGACGAGCGTTTCTTTTTTGTTAAGATCAGAAGATCTACAACCTCAATACACTACAGTGTTAAAGAAACTAATTGTATTTTATCATCACAGAATTGTTCTAATGCCAACAGGAAGACTCGCTACTTTCAGACAGCTTGCGTGCAACTCAATTAGATGAAGTTAATACAAATGAATAAAGCCTTACTCACATAACCTTACTGAACATGATTATCCAGTGGAAGCCATCTTGAATTACCTGCCTATCTTTAACGACAGGTTACAGAAATATTTAGAAAAGTAAATACTCATACATCTTCCAATAAATATAATATACTTGTTGCTCTAACAAAAGCTAGTTTATTCAAAATGTAATTAGATGGCCATCCTCTAGCAATTATCTGTATTTATTTTGTCCATAATCTTGAATTATACCCACATAACAGCACCAAAAAGCATTTTCACCAGAAGCAATTGTCAGGTTCAGAGACAAATTGAATAAAATATAAATAGCTTCAGAATTGGTACTCGTTAAGTGTTGTATGGAAGAGAAGTTGCCTACTGGAAAACAAATGGTGAACAAGTGTTAGACTACATTAAGGAGAGACAATATACTTACAGTAAAGAATGATGTACCACAGAAACGAGCACACATGCCTCGAACAAAGCCTTCATGGGCTTGTAAAGCACGAATACACTGTCGTTTGGTCAAGTTCCAAATTCTAACCTGTTAAAAAAGCAAGAGTATTCTGTATGTTCTTATGTTCTTTTGTTTCCTACAGCCTGTAACTCAAGTATAAGAGCTCACACATGCTGTAACAAACCAGCTATGCTGGCTTGGAAAATGGCCAGATTTTATAATGTCGAAATTATTTATTCCCTTCTTGAAAAAGAAAATTCAGACTGTACACTTACCTTATTTTTACATTCCCCTATTTTTGAACTAGAATTCTTGCTAAGAGACAACAGCAATGATAATTTCAGCAAATATTACCTCTTTACAGTGAAAAATACAAGAAAATAGCCTCTGTAGCAAACAAAGTGTCCAGTTGCTGCAGTTCATTTTATACAGATGTCCAGCTTCCAGAAATATTTCATTTTGAGAACATTTGGGCTCATTTAGAAAAAAAGAAACAGAGGAGCTCTGTTTCTACATATTGTCAGCACTCAGTACTGCAGTTGCTCTACCAGCAGATAAGAAGTCTGGCTTCACATAAGTATATTCCCCACCTCTTCAAAAAAAGTTAACCTCCCCTACACTACTGCATGATGTGCATACATTCTATAAGAGGCAGAAAGCAACCAACTATCCAGAATACCTCTTTAAAATATACAAAGCCTATCAAATGAAGTAGTGTGTGAGAGAGTACAGAGAAAACAGGCAATTCCCTCCCCCCTTGCAGCTGACTCTTAAAGTACCCTTGATTGCTATTTTAAATATTTATTTAAAATTTCAAGCAAATAAAGAGATGGTTTTGGTTTTGTTTTTAACAATATGCTATACTATTCCACAAATTTTTGACTGTGTACCCCTTCCCACATCTTATCTGACTACATGTAATCTTACGACAGTAATCTTATGCAGCAGCTCACCTTCTTTGGAGGGGATGGGAGTGCTGAATAGGAAAAAAAACAATCACAGACTGCAAATATCCACATTCACAGCGGTAGTCTGAAGAACTGTCACAGCTGCTACTCACAGCTGAGAGCTGCTGTCTAAAGCTGTTTGAAATTCTGTATGCACTGGGAGGTCACAACCTACAGCTTGAGGAATGCTGTCCCAAACTGGGCAAGCTGCACCTTCTGAGAGAAGGTCACATCTGAACAAAAGATAATACCACAGCTAAAAAAAAAAAAAACCCACACACGAAGTGGAGAGCATTTCAAAATGAAAAAGAAGAAACAAACCTTTCCATTGAAGTTTCTAACTACTGCTTACCTCTCCATCACATGCTCCAGACAGCACTGTAGACAAACTCTTTGGGTGTTTGGCTATGCAATTAACTCCATCTCTGTGGCCATCAAGTGAGCTTAGAAAAGGTTTTGCAAACACCCGCTCCAGCTTCGTTGCATTCAGAGCTCTGACATACTCACGCGCAACCTCAAATGGATGCAGTGCAGGGTCATAGTTTCTTGGAACTGCAAGAAGAGTAACACAGACATAAGTAATGTGATAAGAACTGTAGGTCAAGGTGAACTGAATTAGAAAGCTTTTCCCGTTAATTTTCCTGCCAGGGGGGTAGTTTTTGGGACACTGAGATTTTTACACCCAATACTAAGGGCCACCCATGGAGACATACATGACAAGAAACTGGGAAAGATAGGAGGTATTGACAGGGTGCTTCTGGTGCCACCTGCTCCATTCTGGTTTGTGCAAAAAGGCTGAAAGCACAACGGAGCAAATGACACCAGATCACGCACCATAAACTAATCCTTAGTTCAGCCTGCTGACTTCCAAAGGATATCTGACACAAACTAAAACCTCTGAAATCTGATGAAATTGAGTTGGGTACCACCCAAAGAATTTGTTTTAACAGCTTACATACAAATCACACCAGGAAAATAAAGACGTGCTAAGTTTCTGTCCCAGCTGGTGACTTTAATCTTTTTCAGTGTGTTAGTTACAAAGCCACAATGAAGTAATTACGAAGAGCTGCTATGATAGCACAGACACTTATCTCTGAATCAACCCAATAACAAAGTACATGTGCTTTAAACTGCTGTGGACCACTTAAGATGCGACTTGATTTCATGCAGCCAACATCATACTATGGCTTGGGTTGGAAGGGACCCCAACGATCATCAAGTTCTAATCTCCCTGCCACAGACAGGGCCACTGATCTCCAGATCTGGTACTAGACTAGGTTGTCCAGGGCCCCATCCAACCTGATCTTGAACACCTCCAGGGATGGTGGTTCCACAGCTTTCCTGGGCAGCCTGTGCCACCACCTTACCACTCTCTCAGTAATAAACTTCCCCCTGACATCCAACCTAAACCTTTCCTCCTTAAGCTTAAAGCCATTCCCCCTTGTCCCATCACTACATGCCCTAATAAAAAGCTGACTGCCCTCCTGTTTATAATCCTCCTTTAAGTACTGGGAGATACGCTCCTGCTCCTTCTGACAAGGGCTGCTGGTTTTGCACACTTGATTTCTGACACTAAGGAGAAGCTGTGTCTCATTTTCAACGCGTTAGAGGTGAGAAGGTGTGATCACGCAAGACGAATTGTGACAAATACCAGGAAAGCAGAGCACAGCAGGGCACGCTCATCGGCCAGGCCGGAGTCGTCTAAAGAGCGTCAATAAAACCAGCAAGACTCCGACAATCTTAGTATAGGACGTACTACAGGATGAAGCGCCAGCAAAGAATCAGCACCGAGTACAAAACGTTCCTACGAGTAACCACACAGCTCTGAGGGCGGCTCTCGAGAACCAGAACCGGGACGAGAAAGCGCCGCGAAGCGCTTCCACCCCCGCGGCCATAAGAGGAGCGCGGGAGCCTTCGAGCAGGGAGCGGCCCAGCCGGCAGCCGGCCTCCCTCCATCTCTCCCTCCCCTCTCACCGCGCTGCAGATCCAGCTTCGTCTCCCGGACGTAGTCGTCGGGATTGCGGCTCAGAACCTTCACCCGCATCCTCGCCACCGAGCACGCACACGGGCACGCACACCCACTTCCGCCCCGCCGCCCAACGGCCGCGTCCTTCCCCGGCACGTGACCGGAAGAACCGTGCCCGCCGTTCACAGCGCGGTCTCGCGAGACGCGGAGCGGCTCGGCGCCGAGATCATCGCCGCCGCCGGGGATGAGCGCGGCGCCAGGTGCCCGGGGCCATGCGTGCGCCGTGGGGCCGCCGGCGTCGCCCGTGCGCTCCGTGCTGCGGCACGTGCAGCTGGAGAACCTGGCGGCCGGGCTGAGCGGCGGCGTCGTGTCCACGCTGGTGCTGCATCCGCTGGACCTGGTCAAGATCCGCTTCGCAGGTGAGGCCGGCCGAGGGCCGTGGGATGCTGCGTTCCTACGGGCGGAGCGTTCAGCCCGATCAGAGCTGCTCGGGCTTCTCGCTGTCACGCCCGCAGGCGCAGCGGGACGGTCTGTTGGTGGCGGGCGGCTCGTCCACGGCCCGCCCTCAGGTACAGCAGTTTCCTTGTAGTCCTGTGGGTAACGGTGCCGTGTTGCTGGGCAGAGAACTCTGCCTTGCTGTTCCTTATGGAAACAGCTCCTCGCCTGCACGGTGTCACTGCTCTCATTATTCCCTTCTATAGAGATTCTGCCGTATCTTTGGGTTGGTATCTTACATTCCCAGGGAGCTGGGCTTGTTCA
Organism: Chrysolophus pictus; assembly: GCA_037305975.1. Lineage (NCBI taxonomy): Eukaryota > Metazoa > Chordata > Aves > Galliformes > Phasianidae > Chrysolophus > Chrysolophus pictus. The sequence continues at coordinate 75,856,748 of CM074577.1, read as the reverse complement.
GCCTGGAGAAAAGAAGGCTGCGGGGTACCTCATTTCAGTACCTAAAGGGAGCCTACAAACAGGAGGGAAATCAACTCCTTGAAAGGGTAGATAAGATAACTGCAGGACAAGGGGAAATGGTTTTAAGTTGTGGGAGGGAAGATTTAGGTTGGATGTCAGGGGGAAGTTCTGTACAGAGAGAGTGGTGAGGTGCTGGAACAGGCTGCCCAGAGAGGTTGTGGATGCCCCATCCCTGGAAGTGTTCAAGGCCAGATTGGATGGGGCCCTGGGCAGCCTGGTCTAGCATTAAATGAGGAGGTTGGTGGCTCTGCATGTGGCAGGGGGGTTGGAGATTCATGATCCTTGAGGTCCCTTCCAACCCTGGCCATTCTGTGATTCACTTGTGGTTGTCAAAAGTGAAATACTGTACTATGGAACGTACAAACACTGATACAGTATATTATTGAGTGAATTCCAGAAACAGGCCCGTTTTCCTGTCTAGCTCTGAAACAAGGCCTGCAGCATAAAGCATTGTGTTGGAGCAGCTCCCATGGAGGCAGCAATGCTGACCGCAGTGCCAGCTGAGGCCAAGCTGACAGACAGCAGCAGCTCACCCTCTGGAGTAACTGAGGGCACAGAGAGGATGAAGCCAGATCTTCCTAGAGATGAATGGTGAGGGAACAGAGATGAGCTGGAGCATGGAAAATTCTAGTTTGTTATTAAGAAGAGTGATTTTTAACTACAGAAGTGATGAGATACTGGAAGAGGTTGTCCAGAGAGGCTGTAGTATTTTCAGCCTTGGAAACATTCAGGAACCTAACTGGCATGCCCCAATGTAAGCAGATTTGTTTTGAAGAGAGTTGCATTAGATAATCTCTGGAGGCCCCTTCTAACCTAAATTAGTCCATGCTTATTGTAACACTATAATGGGATAGAAAGTACTGCGATATTAGCAAGGTAACAAAGTCTTTGTCTACAGCAAATGAGAATGAGCCCAAATGCAGCAGCCACAGAAACGAAGGAAAAGAACCACTTACCTTTGAAAGGCCTCTAGGATTTCCAACAAGAGATACCCCTCACTTCCACTGCCAACCTTTAAATGAGGTCTGGGAAGGGGTGGATCCTGGCTCCACTCCTGCTGGACATTCAGATGCATTGCACGCACCTGAGCTCCCTTGTGTTGGCCTTTACTGCCCACCAGGTGATCACTATTTCAGGCCGTGACTTAGCATTTCCACTACATGTTTATGTGATGGTTTGGGTTTTTTTCCTGATGTCTGGTTGTTAGGTTTTGGTTGGACTCATGAAGACTATGAGATCTGAAGTCTGTGCTTTAATAGAGTAGCTCCTGCATTAGTTGTTGATCATTGGTAAAATAATTGATGATGGACAGATTTGCAACTATGTCTCTGATTTCCTACCTTGTTTAATGTGCTTATAAGCCTGATTTAATGGCAGCATGGTTTACAAAAAACAAATTGCAAAGGTCTTTCAGAAAGGTCCAGCGCTACTCAGTAGGGAAAAAAGGCTTTTACATAGGTGACTCTGAAAGTAATACCTCCTGTTTATTTCCATGGAAACTACAACTGATGCAAAGAGCACAATAATAGTATTTGATAGAGGAAATTCTCAGCTACAGAACACATTTTTCCAACATAATCACCACCATTATCTGTGCATTTTCACCAGTGATGAACTTGCATGCCGCACCCGTAAAAATCTGCACCAGTGCAGGTGATCCACTGGCACTGCTGAAACGCACCACCCACCACCTCACTGTGCTCACATCCACTGCTTGGTTTCTGTAAATGTTCAGAAAGCATTGATGAATGTCAGCAGGTGCAATTTTTTTTTCACCTGGAGGAATTCAGTGGCACACCTTTGCTTCATACACACTTTCATGTCAGACACCATTCTGTCAGACTGCCCCTCTGCTGCCATGGGGCAACATGGCAACAACGTACAGCAGAATATGGTTGGGAAGGTTCGACCTCTGCTGCTGTACCACCACCATCTGCCTCTGATGTCACGAGCCAACATAATCAAACAGGAGGAATTACTTTTGGAGCCCTCATTTTGTGTTTTAGTTTTCGGTGATTGTCAAGATACAGAGACCTTGTCACAGTATGCTCACAAAAAAAGCATTTTGTGTGTGCTGAAGTCTGTCAAAATATACAGGAGTAATGAACGCAGCGCTGAACAGAAAACATCTGAAATTAATGACTAATGTCTTGCTGGGGTATAGAAATGATGCTGACTGTAAAACTTCAATCTCAAGTAAGATTTCAATCTAACTTTCTGTCTATATGAGGAGTAAAAGTGCCTGCAATTTACACTGTCATCAGTAATCAACAAATTGCCTTGCTGTTGTGACAGCAGCAACTATCCTTACTGCTGTAAGTTGTGTGGACATCTGTGTTCTAAACAGAATCTGTCAAGCAAAGGTTTGCATTGTCTTTGTCTTGTTGGCGGTGACATTTTGTGAATATTTGGGCAAGCAGCCTGGTTATTAAGTAGAATTGTGTTTTTTTGATGTTTTCCTGCGAATCAGTACAACGAAAAAAGAAGAACATAAGAATTTATGATGGAAGTAACCTTTGAGTCTTGGCAGAAACTGACTTCGGAATCAACAACACATGACCTATTGGAAATACTTGGGCCTTTATATTCACAAGAAGAAGATTTAACTTCAAGAATTCTTATTTAGGGGTTTCCCAAACTTGTAATAGAAACTTGTTCTCAAAGAGCCCACGCAAATCACTTGAAATATGATATGAAATTCTTGGGGTGCTAAGAAGAAGAGGACAGAAAACTACAGGTCAAAGCAGCTGCTCTCCAGAAACGCCCATCAGTGCGGTTAGTCTTCTCAGACTGATGAGAACTTTCCTCCTGCGGAGCTTAGAAGTTCTTTTGTTTTTTCTTCCTTCTTTCACGTTCTCTAAGACTAGAATTACTGAAGCTGTAAACCCCATGTTGTGCATGCTTTTCAAATACAGCTGATGAATGAAGTATTTACGTTGGCTTGCAGCATTGTTTGGAGGCCGTGTGCTATGGGGTGGCTTTTATACAGTTGAACCACTTGCTTCCTGCAATGTTTTTTCAGTGTAATTTCTTTCTTTCATAGTGAGTGATGGATTGGAGCTGCGGCCAAAATACAATGGGATTCTCCACTGTATGTCCACTGTCTGGAAGCGTGAAGGACTACGAGGCTTGTACCAAGGGGTAACTCCCAACATGGTGGGAGCAGGGGCTTCCTGGGGACTTTATTTTTTCTTGTAAGTAGAACTGTGTCAGATCCTGTGCAGTGTCATGTTCAGATATAAACAGCACCTTTCTAAACAGGTATAAAAAGTGGGCTAGATGGCTTAGAAACTTGCAGTCCTCTTAGTATGTCCAGGCCTGTTACCCATCGTTATGATTTGCTGTTTCATAATGTGAGCAGTTGGAGTCAGAGACCTGTTACTTTATCAAGTACAGTGCATTCCCCTCGATGCTGTGAAAACACTAAGAACTTGAGAGATGGTGACATCATTTGTGGAGAGTCCTTTAAAAGTTCAAACTGCTTAAAAGCTCATGGAAAAAAAAGAACCTGAATTGGTATGTTAAGAATCAAAGAACATGATAAAGTTCTTTACTAAAGCTGAATAGTCAACTGTTTGGGTTTTTTAAATAATTTTGACAGTTTTTTCCACTGTTTTGATTGATGTGCTTTGCTTATAAGGATCATTCTCAAATATTCAGTATTTCCTACTTCAGTAGCTAAATGATCTGATTGACTGCTGGTCACTATTAACTGAAACATTTTTGAGAATGATTATTTGGCATCCTTCTGCAAAGCTCACGTCAGTTGTGTAGGCTCAGCTATTGTTGGACTTCAGTCCTCAAGCTTCACTGTGAGCTCCTATCGACAGTTCAGCTCATTCAGTGCCTTGTGGCACTTTTCAAACCACAAATGTTGGAAATCAGATCAAGAGATGAAAGCTCAGTGAAATTAGAAAGTAAATAACCACCAGTGTTGATTTTAATAAAAAGAAGACTGTCTAGCCTGTTTTTTTTTAGAAGTTAATTTTTGAGACCAAGTAGCAGTTTCAAGATCTAGTCCCACTGATTCTTTCAGTAGTACTTGATCAATTTAAATATGTATTGATATGGTTCAAATAGTTAATGAATTCTTCAGTTCATCAAGCAAACAATGATAGCTTAGAAATCCTTTCCAAGCTTATCTATCACCTAATGTTTTTCCTGATGGTAAGTTTTGCTTTGGTGGGTTGTTTATTTTTTTGTTAGTTTGGTTTGGCTTTGTTTTTTAGTTTGTTTTTACCTTTATCAAAATATATCTTATAACTGCAAACAGTTACAATGCCATCAAAGCTTATAAGAAGGAAGGGAAGCTGGAAAGTCTCACTGCAACCGAACACCTGGTGTCAGCTGCAGAGGCAGGTGAGTTAAATGCAGAAACGATGAATGTTTTCTTCTGGCCTGTCCATATGCTGCTCTTTCTTTTTGTGTGTCAGTGCTGGTTTTACTCCAGGTGGCAAGTGTGTTTGAGTCCAAATGCTTATTGTCTATAAATAAATTAATGATGTCTAGAATGAATGGATAGTTAACTGTGGTTTGCTCAGAAGTAGCAGTTGTTAAGATACCTTCTGGTCTTGTTTTCATTATACATAAAGTTTGAGGGTTTTTTTCGTATTTAGTACAACGCTGAGTCCCTAAACATAACTATTTAAATTAGCTGTTATTAGATTGTTAACTCATTAAACATTAAATGTTTAGATCTGGAAAAGAGAAGGCTTATTGAAATTAGAAGTGAATTTACCATAGATCTTTTGAAAATCTTTATGTAAGTTCTAGGTTTTCTTAGAAACTGTAGATCCAAAATAAAAGTACAATTGTACTCATCATGACTTTTAATACTTTGTTTCTAACATAACTTTATTGCGCATGCTTCTGTGTAGGCAATTTAGAAGACTTTATTAGGATGCTATAGCAGACGTTTACTGTTGAAATATACTGTTCAAATGTATATTGTATTTCAGTAGTCTTTGTAGCTACAAGAAGTTGCTTGTATAAATACAATTAAGTAAATTTCTCATGACTGAACTGTCCACTGAATTTTGAATAATTGTATATATGAAGACAATTCATTTCATTATGCTTTCAAACAAGAAAGCATAATGAAAATACTGAGGTTTCCTATCTAGTACAGATTGCACTACTGACTGTGGAACAGTGAAGCAAAAAAAGAGCATATGCTGAGAATGTAAAAAAAGCTATGTGCTCTTAGTACTCTCTGCATGAGTAGTTCACACTTGGTTTTGAGCTTTGAAGGCAGAGGGAGAAAACAACAGCATGCCTCAACTTTGCCTCTTAGGAGTAATATGAGTAGTCTTGAAGAATAAGTAGTTTTGTCATTGTAGAAGCCTGTGTTACATCGAACTGAATTAACTGGGACAAGCTTTGGCATGGGCAAAACGATCAGTCTAACTTCCATCTGTTCTCAGGAGCCATGACTCTCTGTATTACGAACCCAATATGGGTAACGAAGACACGACTTGTGTTACAATATGATGCCGGTGTTGATCCATCAAAGCGACAGTACGCAGGAATGTCTGATGCTCTTATAAAGATATACAAGACAGAGGGCATACGTGGCTTGTATAAGGTAATAACATTTAAGAAAAACCTCAAGGATTGACTGGCAACAGTCAGTAGTGCTGTGAAGCTTGTACATACTTGTCTCAAAAAAACCTACAAGTCATTTTTGTACTAGCTTATTTTTATTCTTAGTCAAAGCAAGGATTACATAAAAGAGCTTAATCTTACAAGAAGCAATTAGTGTTAAAAGGTAGGAAAACATTGAAGAATAGAGTGTAAGTTTTATGTCTAAGCCATCTTCTGAAAATACTGAAATGAGGGTAAACTACAAGCTGCTTTTTAATTGTTTAGAGTCTTCTCATAACTAGGATTTGGATAAAGAGGGCAGCCTTTGTCAAATCTATAGTGCTTCTAGTGCTTTCCTTCATTTCATCTCTTATCTTTGTCTTTCTGACATCTTGTACAATATAATATGACTAAAGTACTTGCTAATGTTTTGTCTACAATGGACAGTTTCACAACTGCTCATTTGCCCCCTAGTTATTTAGGTCTGTAATCTGTCATCTCAAGATGCATAAAATTTGCAGACTTCTAAATGTGTTCTGCATATGTGTGGGTTTTTTGTTCCCTTTAATTTAGGGAAACAGATGGCAACTGGATTTGGACTTTTTGCCTCTTTCTTCCTTCTGGCCATTACATCAAGATGCATTCATCAGTCCCTGGAAGGTGTGAAGAAACCTAGTTCAGTTCAATCTGGCTCTTCTCTTGCAAGAAGTGCTATAGAACAAGAGCACTATCTCTTAGGAATTGTCCTGATTACTGAGCATCAACTTCTATTTGCAGTGAAAAATATAGGCTGAAGTTTTCAATCACCATGAGTTGCAGGAGACGCAATGCAGATGAATGTCTTCTTTTTCCTCATGACCTTAATTTCAGGAAGAGTTCATTATAGCAGATAAGGAAAATGGCACTGCAAATTGAAAATAAAATCTTGAAATAGTTGCTTTCTGATGCATTTGGTATTAGTTTTCCAAAGAATGGTGTTGTCCTCTGAGCAATTCCATATCTTGCTCTCTGTTGTACTGCTGCTGGTCTGAGCAACTGTTGTTTGTCATTTGTGGCAAAGCCTAGTGATGTAAAACTATACCAGTCTTTCTTGTAGCTATCAGTGCTGTTTGTTAGGTATTGTTTGTTTATTAAACTGTAGTTTAAGTGAAGTTGTGCTTCTTGAACTTGGCCTGGATTTGTAGAGAGATAGAAGCCTTTCTTTCACTGGTCATTCCAGTAATCTAGTCAGAGATCTTCCACACCCTCCATCCCTGAGACAGCTGAGGTCAGAGCTGCTCTGCTGCATCCATGCTGGGAAAAAGAAAAAAAATCCACCTTGGGGTTATGCAATTTGAAGATGCCTAATAGATCTGTTGGAGATCTGAACTCTGAAAAGTACTTTGCCTCACAAAGTTGAATGTCATGCAGCCATCAGCACATGTTGCTCTTCAAGTCTAAGGCACAAAAGATCAAACATTTTAAAATAGTCCTAAGACTGTAGGAGTTTGCACCTTGGGAAAAAAACATAAAATATCCTTGAGCCCTGGACAAATTGGTAGCTGTCTGGTGTAGCCTGACTACTGTAACGTCAGATGGTAATATTGCCCTTGGCCTCCATGCTTCTTTATTTGTATTTTCAGTTTCATTCTTTTTCAGAGACAGCAGTTAGAGCAAAACTTATAGAAAACAGTAACAAAGATGGGAAATACAGAAAGTTTAAGGAGATTTAAAATGTAGCGTCATTCACTGAGAATAATAATGTAGTGTGCTAAGAACAACCGAAGAAATCCTAGCAGTGCTATATGCTCGTTACCAAGTGAAAATGGAATATATTGGACACTTCTGTTGGACTGTTTAACCTCTGGTAGGCAAGGTTATATACTCTGAGGATAAAGTATTTTTTCCAGTCCATTAATGTCTAAAACACTTCTCTATTTTGTCTTTTTTTTTCGTGTGCTATTCTGAAGTTTATAAGCTGAGTGACTTCCTATTTCTTTGTTTTTGCATATAGCGAAGTCCATTGGGATCTGATTGTCTTGCATTTAAATGTAGTTCAGAGAGAAGAATTTTCCATAAAAGATGCTATCATTCTTTGCCTTGAAAGAATCAAGATGGCATAAGGGCATAATGGCATTCTTCTGGAATCCTTCTGCACAAGTTGTCAGAGCAGGGCACTCTAGTACTGCTCATCTTTGGTACTGAGAACCCAACTGAAGACAGTGCTACACAGATTGCAAGGGGAATGTGCTACGTTTCCTCTAAACATATAGCAGAGGCTGCTCTGGCATGAGCTCTCACAAACACTACAGGCAGTGTTCTGAGTATTTCATCACATTGTTCCCTGCTTTTATCAAGAAGCACAGGCTTTGCTCTGTACGTTTGCCTGGGTTCTTTTTCTTTTTGGTGATGACATCTGAAATGCAAACCGACTGGATGCTTTTCTCTTGTTCTGGATCTTCCACACTTACAGTTGTTTAAAGACATATTTTTTTAATCCATATCATTTATTGTTCAGACTTAAATGCTTTACCATTTTCCATGTCTAATGATGTATTTGTGTCCATTCATCTAATCCTCCAAAGTGGAATTCAAGTAGGACTTCTTTGAGCAAAGATTGATTCTGTCAAGCTCTCGTGGAAAAACTCTTTTAAATATATGTTTTGACTATTAAAAATAATAAATATATTAAGACATACGATTTTTTTAAAAAAAATCTTCACTTTACAGTCATACTGTAGGTAAAAAATAAATGGCAAACTTTCATGGAAAAAAAAGGTATTTGTGTAAAATTCCAAGAATAAGAAAATTGAGTAGGATTATCATTCCAAAACTTTCTTAGACAGATATTTAATTACTGAGAAGAAATCAGTTTTGCCTAGAAACATTTTTCCTTAGGAACACATTGACTCAAATTCCTCCTTCTTTATGATCAGCAGAACCATCTGTCAGTTCTTACTTTGCTGAGGCTGATTGGCAGACAGTTGTCTCACTTGTCCTTCCTGCCTGTTTTAATACTGGCCTGCCATTAAAGGTTCTTCAGTGTTTGAAAGTTTTCCCCATCACCGCAAGACTTGGAGCATGCTGGTATTCATTTAGCAAATGTCATCAGTAGATACTCTAGGACTCTTGGGAGCAAGTTACTCAGATTTGCTGGCTTAAATTTAAGAGTTGAACACTCTTAAGTGTTGTTTAACATTCTTCTTTTGTTAGTGGGAAAATTTTACCTAATTCCCCTATGATTCCCCTATTCTAATGCTTTCCAAGTAGAAAGCAATTATTTTCTTTGTCTTAAAACATTTTTGCTGTAATAATGACCATACGGTTAGGAAGATTTTTCCCTGCTATCACTACAGCATTTCATACTATTCATGCCTCTGACCCAGATGATTTTTTCTTTGGTACTGTCAACAAGTTTGTTCTTTGTCTGTTCCTCATGTTACTTTTTTTTTTTTTTTTAATTATTATTTATTACCAGTGAATTTTCTTTCTGATCTGGGTTTTCTGAAAACCAAAGTTGTCGTTTCTCATCTGTTGTGGCCTTTAACTTCACAAAATTCTATGATTATGCTCACAGTGGACAAAATACAGATTTTTGGTTCAATTCCACATATTCACAGTTGGGGAACTATTTTGTTTCTTTTTTTCCATTTTTTTACATAGTGATATGAGACTTTTGTTAGCTCTTATTTCATTTCATTGGTTTGTGGTTCCTGACATGTTTATGACCATTGTTTTGAGAAGAAACTATTCCTCATCCATTAAATAGAAGCCCTAAAAATCAATACCTGAATGACTATAATATCTTAGATTGAAGAAATCTATAGCTTTCAGAGAGCTAATCTCTGAAGTGATAGAGGCTCTGTATGATTTTTATGCCTGCTGTTGTTTTTGGTGTGTTTTAATTTTTCTTTAAGTTAGGGGTTTATGACTAATTTATCTTTTTGTCCTGATACACAATGGACATTCCAATGGACCAGGATTGCTTTCCTTCTCTTCCTCCAAGTTTAGTAATATGTTCATTTGTCTGCATTCAGTGTTCTTTGCATCCAGTTTATAATACAGAGATTTATGTCTGGACATATAATTTATATTCCTCTATCTTTCCTAAATGGGTCATGGAAAATAAGATAAAACTGCTCAACACCAGCAGTTTTTGAGAAGCTTTGGTTCTTTGAGTCCTTTTACCCACATTTTGATCATTCATCCCATTATAAATTTTCCCTTTGCAACAGTTTTCAGCAAGCTTTTGGCTTGTATAAATCATTTCCAGTCAAGATGATTAATTTGCCATTTATTTGCATTTTTCCAATGGAAGGCTCAACTTTCCCAAAAGAGAATGCTTCGCAGAAGCCATGCAACTGTCAGCTCATTTTCAGCTGAGTTCCTCCTGCTCCTGAAGAAGCTCATGCCTTCTACTTGTAGAGACACTTCTAACAGTACCTGTTTTTCACCTTCACTAAAACTTTTTTGAAGACAAAGGTTTCTGTAAATTTCTGTGCTATACTGTGCTATAATGAACAGTAAGTTCATTACTGCTTCTTAGAAGCGGGCAACATTTCCCACTGGCTTAGGGACAAGGAGGCTGAGGGGAGGCCTGATGGCGGCTGCAGCTCCTGACAGGGAGCGGAGAGGCAGCGCCGAGCTCTGCTCTGTGTGACAGCGACAGGGCCCGAGGGAACGGCATGGAGCTGCGTCAGGGGAGGGGCGGGTGGGGGTCAGGGACAGGGTCTGCACCACAGGGCGGTGGGCATGGAACGGGCTGCACAGGGCCTCAAGATACCAGAGCTCAGGGAGCGTTTGGGCAGCGCCTTCAGATAAAGGGTTTGGGTGTGGGGTGGTCCTGTGTGGAGCCAGGGGTTGGATTTGATGATCTTTGTGGGTCTCTGCCAACTCAGGATATTCTGTGGTTCTGTGATTTGTTCTTGCAGTTTGTTGTGCTGGGTTGCTTTGGGATATGCTATGAGCAGGGTGAGGAATGACTCAAACTGATCATCTGAATCGTAGATTTATTTTTTAATGTAATTATCTGTAAAAACATGTATGAGTTAACTTTCCATCTGTGCCATTCGGCTCTCTGCTGCATGTGTATGTATTTTATAGATTTTTATGTATATATATATATAAATGTCGATGTATATATATTATCAACACAAGTACATATCTATCTCTGGGACTTGATCACAAGAGTTCTTGTACCTTTGCTCCTGATAGCCTTCCTTACACCACTTCCTTCACACTGATACACTTCTTTCACACCAGCTTCTGTCATTGCCTGATCAGTATCAGTGGGGAAGTAACCAGCTTACTGCCACTCCTGGAAAGGGGGGCAGGAACTCTGCAGCACATTAGCTAAAATGCAGCTTGGTTGTATTCTTAGGTTCCTCGTCCACAGTACCATCTTTTCTTTTTAAGACTTGTGCTTGTGCTCTGTTACATGAAGTTCCCAGGCCGCTTGTTTTGTCTTGCTCACTCATTAAGTAACTTACCCTGCATATCACCTGGAGAAAAGTAACATTTATTACACTTTTAATGCCTGCCTTCAAGAATATCAACCGAGCACAGCAACAGTTGTGCAGTCCGTTTTTACTGGAATGGTAGACATTTGTATGTGCATAAAATGAACTCTGTCATGTTATATACTTCTTTTGGATTGCTATTCAATCTTGTTTTATCCTTTTTTTTTCTTTAGGGATTTGTTCCTGGTCTGTTTGGAACTTCACATGGAGCACTTCAGTTCATGGCATATGAGGATTTGAAACAGAGATACAACAAGTACAGAAACAGAGTGTCAGATACAAAATTGGTAAAATTATTAATAATAAAAATGTGTTGTGGCATGGGAACAGGTAGAGATTTATTCCATTCAGTTAGATCATAGAACAGCCAAGTTTATAAAGTATTGATACATTAATTGAAATGAGAATATATGAAAATAATGATTTGTCACTTTGGGAACAAGCAACTGGTTAGTTCTCTATTTCTCTAGAGAAATCACTTTATTTTGGCAAGTATCTAGAGAATTTTAGGGAGAAGAATGGTTTCGGAAAACAGTGGAATCGTAGGTAGTCTTTTTAAACAGTTGCCCATCAGGCTAGTTAGAAGCAAACTGAGTGAAGATACTGCTGCTTTTGGAACACCTGACACACTTTTCTAGAAGTGGTTTGCTTGATAGGAGTGAGAGGGCAAAACATATATTTTACAGTTGGTTACTTGAAGCACTCTAGATAGTAAATATTGTCAATTTCTTAAATAAGTTCATTGTAAAGGGGAAAAAAGTATTGTTTAGTTAATATATGTAAAAATCAAAGAAGATTTTGGAAAATTGTCTATTTTAAGCTGTGGTTAAGGTAAGCTTGTTCATTTTTGTTGGTTTTAGAACACTGCAGAATACATCATGATGGCAGCTGTATCCAAAATATTTGCTGTAACAGCAACGTATCCCTATCAAGTTGTACGGGCTCGTCTTCAAGATCAGCATAATAGATACTCTGGTGTGTTAGATGTGATCCGCAGGACATGGAGGTAGGCATACAGAATTATAAGTTTGTGTCTGGAAAAGCGAGCCTTACAGAATCACCATGTTCACTGCCTTCCATGCTGAATGGCTATCTGAATGAAGCCATTATGTGGAATATGCTACTAATAGCTATTATCTAAAAATGAAGAAATATGTGATGGTCAGTGCTGGCTTGCAGACTTCTGTTTTTTGATCTGCCTCTTCATCATCTTCCCCAACAAATTTTGCTTACAGAGTAGTAAGATTAAAGAACCAACATTGAGTTGGCTGCTTTCTGGCTTGTAAAGTAGTTAAGTCTCATTAACTCATTATGAAATCAACAAATGCAGCCTAGGTCATCAAGGAGAGCAGTATCTTGCATACCCACCCAAACATTTTCCAGGATCTCTTTTGACTGCTCATCATTCTGGATGTTCCAGAGCCTTGTGAAACTGGAAAAAAAGCGAGCTGAAATGAGAAATCTTTGAAACACTCTAACACAGTGAATACTGTGGTTCAAACTGGGAGAAGTTGGATTTTCATGTATTGGCCAGTGGATTCAAAATGCTGGAGGAGGTGCTTTAATTCTCTAAAAATGAGTGCTGACTTCAGCAGCTGACTGAACTTAGTTGTGTTCTCCCTCATCTCCCTTGCTGTTAAATGACTCAAAAACATAAAGACCTTCAGCCCTGTTTGCTTCAGTGAGCTTAAATCTGCAAATGTTTTTTGGAACTGCAGAAATTTAAAGTTATTTTAACCACTTCTTGTGCTATGAAGAAAGACGGTATAGCATCCTATTTAAAGAATTCATTTAAAAAAAAGACAAAACAACAACAGAATCATCACCCAAACCCTAAGCTGAACAGCACATCTACAGAATATTATTGTATATTCAGAAAAGAAAGTGAGATTTGATATAATGACCCTTTAAGCAATTCAGTAAGAAACTTCTGAAATTATTACTCTTACCCTGAAGTACGTCTCCCTCAGTGAGAGAGCAAGAGAAAAACACCAGGCTTTGTTTTATGTCTGATTTTTATTTAAAATATATTAAAGTAAATGCTTTTCTCTGTCTTTAAAGGAAAGAAGGAATTCATGGATTTTACAAAGGAATTGTCCCCAATGTGATCAGAGTGACTCCTGCGTGCTGCATTACCTTTGTAGTTTATGAAAATGTGTCAGGTTTTCTACTTGGTTTTAGAAAAGAAAATAACTAAAGGTAGAAGTTTCTATTCATAAAAAATATGTCAATATATCTTTATTTTTTTATATTTATGATCTGGAAGATAGTTTACTTCAGCAGCTTATTTTGATGCTATGAATTGATCTGGTATTTTGAAGAAGGAATTCTGAGGTAGCGAAACCCTGCCTACATCTCTTCTGCTGTGTTGCTGCATTCCTCTCCCTCTGAATCAGCAGCGTCTGCTCAAAACAGATGTCTGCAACTGTGAAGTAGCATTGTGACTGGGTGAAGGCAGCTGTGCAGCATTTCAACTCATCCTGGCCTGCCTGGAATAATGGACTAATCTGCTTGACAGGTCTCAAGATAACAATTGGTGAGATTGTGTTACAGAAAACTTCATATAAAAGCAATTCCTGTGTCTGCAGTGTCTGAACTTTCTTAAGTCTTTATCTGAGTCTCATGAAGAAAATATGTATGTAACTGCTTACAACAGTGTCTTCAGAATCCATTTCTGTTACTTGTAAGATTTTAGGTTATGGAATGCTCCATGTTCCATCGGTTATCCAACACAAAAAATGCAGCATTGGTAGGGTGCAGTTTGGAAACTCAGATTGTTTTGTAAAATGGTCAGCTGTCCATTCCCGGTTTTCAGTAATTGCAAATTGAAATCCACTTCTTGTCTCATACCAAGACAGACTTGCAGTGTGGTTTTTGGCTTGTTTTTAACACCAGACCAAAGTCTGTTGTGCACATTGTTGGCAACTTAGTTCATTTGATTTCTCATCACCCCACCCTCCCCGGCCACGGCTCCATGACTGGTACATCTGACTAAATATTGCTTATTTGAAAGAAGGCTTACTTTAAAAAAAGAATAATCCAAATAATTCATTAGCGATGCAATTTTAAAGCAACTTTAACAAAGACTGGTCTTTGAAAAAAAAAAAAAATCCATAGGTTTTCTAAAAACTTTGTGCACAGGGCTTTCTTAAAAAACAATGACTTCTGATCTAGTCTCAGAAGTGACTAAGACTATTGCTAATACACCAGTAAGCTGAATTACAGTATGTTTCAGTATGGTTGAATAATAATGTTTATTTTTATTCCAATAATTGCTGACAGAGAGAGGTTTTTTTTGGAGACTTGGGTTTATTTGTTGTAGTTCATCATTGAGGAAATAATTTACTGAGGATAACATTTGCCTTCTACTGTGAGTATGAAGGAGTATCAGCTATTATCAACTGAGAAGGAAAGAAGCTAGCAAATATTTTTAACAGGTAAGGAGAAATAATGAGTTTTATATGAAGCAGAGAACACTATCATCTAACAAAACATCTCAATAACCACTTAGAGAAATTCTTGTTTAACAGAAGACATAACCCAGAGCAGAAATAAGGCTTTTTTTTTTTTTTTTTTTAATTAAAAAGAGTTGGTTTTACTTAAGTTAAATTTGAAAGTCTCCAAGCCTGCTCGGTATTTTGAATCTCAGTTTAGCAAGTTGGTTGCTTGTTTCTCTTGATACTATTGCCACACTTGGGGTGTGCTTTTTTTTTTTTTTAATAACATATACCTCCTCCTACCCAGTCCCATCCTCTCTGCTGTTACAGTTGATAATACATTGTTATCTCATCTGAAAAAGCATATGACTGGCTTTTTTTTTTTTAATTATTATTGAAGCCTCCATTGATATTTAGATGAAAATCAAAGTTTACCAGAAATTTACTGTGCAAATTAACAGTCTTAATAGCTACTACTTTCTTTTGCCTTTGGAAAGCTTTTACACGGGTTTCTGTGTTTCTAGTATGCAGGGTCCAAAATATACAGTGAATAAACAATAAAAAAGTAATACAAGTCATGCACTTACTTCCCTAGATTAGTGTGTTCCAGACCTAAATGGAACTTGAGATCCAGGATAAATGTAAAGACAGGTCACTAGGACATACACAATTGGCTACTGTCTGCTGACTAACATGCAGTAAATTCACATCATGGCTTAGCTCATAGTGTCTGTGTTCAGATAAAACTATCATCTTCCAGCCAATGAAATAGTGACAGTTCTCCAGAGACGAAGAGCAGCTGTGCAAGGTGCTGGCCTGCAGCAGCATCACACACATCACACGTAAGCTCAAAGTGAGGAAAACCTGAATGCACTCTTACCTGCAGGTGTGTTCCTCTAGCATTTTAAAGGTGCAGATGAGCTAGCAATTTAAGAGAAGGCTGGGGAAAGTTTTATAACCTGTTCAGAAGAAAAGCTAGGATTTAGCATCAAATAGCTATCAAATTTGATTTTATTTTAACAAATTCATCTCTCAGATTTAATGCTTTTCCATTTAGTTTCTGGACAAGGTATATTTCTGCATGTTATACATGCTTTTTGTTTATCTTATTGCATCTATGTGAAATTGATTTTGTAATGTAAACATGATTATATTTTCCCTTTAGAATCTGCACTTTTTTTATGATTTGAGTATACCACTTATTGCGTTGGGAAGAGAATCCTTAAAGCACTGCTGCTAATGCTGCACCACCTCCAAGACACACCATGGTCAGTGCTGCCACTCCTCATTTCTTCTCCAATTTGGAGGCTGCAGTCAAACATCTGCAACATCATTCTTTCAGCTGAGCAGTCCACTTTAGGAAAGCCAAGGCATTTCAGCCTGCCTTACTTCTGTATCTTCCAAACCACTTCACATATCCACCTTTCACACCAAAGTGATTGTGTATATCTGACAGGCTAAACTCAGGAGAACTATTTGCTAGAGAAATGAAACCTGAGTTTTGGAACTGTAAAAATACTCTTTTTTTTTCTGCATAGATGATTAATAGATGTTTGCACTGAAATCTGGTTTCTCAAGTGCAGGAGGGAAGTAAAGCTTGGATAGTCTGGTTTCACTTACTTGTTCAGAACATATTTAGCACTTACCGATCGTCACCAAGGTGCCAGTTAAGTCACAGGAGGTTGCTGGGAGACATAAGACTTCAACAGCAGAGTATCCGTTTCCACATTCTTTCACAGGAGCAGATGTTACGGGTATACATTTCAAAAACTAACGCCAAGACCTGTACTTATGTACAACTCTGAAGTCTTCTAAAACAAGTGTGTACCATCGTGCCATGTCAAATACCTTAAGGTTTGCTGACCAATAAAATACCTTGGATGTTATTTTTTATGGAAAAAGTCTTCTTTATTCAATACAAAAAATTACACTTAAAAATGGTGGTGGTATATTTTCATATATCAAAAAGGGATATGAAACGTTAATGAAGTTGTTTTTTATATTTATATTCTAAAATGATTATTATTATAAGCCTCTGCAATGTGCAAAAAAAAGGTTAAACAAACACTACAGGTGCAGAGTTCGGTGCCTCTTAGGCAAAAACCTGCATCCAACTCTAAATAAGTTTTGTAGAAAATTGTACAAAATAAAAATAAGGATTATAAAAAGGGAGGGAGACTTATTTTGGCAGTTCTTCAATGATGATACGGGAGACTGAATTCCATCCAGTAGAAGCATCTCCCCTGGGGTAGTCAGAGCAAGTCCCGACCCAGATGGCGATGTCCACCAAGCCGGCGTTGATCCCTTCACACAGACCTTCCACTGGTGAGACACAGATGCCACGTCACCACGGCAGACACAAACACTTTTGGACACAAGTACTTCACAAAAGTTCATTGCAAGCTCGTGCTATGTAATTAGATCTCAATAACATTTTTTGGAGAAAGGAAATTCTAAAAAATTAGATTTCATGCAGTCGTTATACATTATAGGGAGTAAAATGGCTTTTTGCAGCTGGGCACTTGCTTCACAATACCTTAGCTGTGTTCTGAGAGCAAAATACAGCTTAAACCACTGATGTGATGGTGGAAAGTATTCATAACCATAAGCCTACTAAAGTAATGCAACACTTGGTTTTATAAATACTTCTCAGAGTCTAAGTATCAACCCGCAGAAAGTATCAGCATTTCTGAAGTGCCAGACATAAGCACCATGAAAAAATAAGACAGTATAAAAGTACTAATTAATAAATAATTCTAATCCTGTTACTCTTTATAGTCAGTTGTGACAATCACAGTAAGAGAAGCTGGTGTTAACTGGCCACTTTTCTGCCTCTTCTTGGCGTAATTTGGCTTCCTACAGCAGACATGCACTGTGCATTCAGTACCTGGGTCTGCTGCCAGCCTCTCACCCATTCTGTTCATGCAGCATTGGCACACGTACCTGAGGAGGTTCGGTGTATGTTGATAGTAGAATTCAGCTCTGGACTGCCTTGATCTAAATATATTATGGCTTCAATGGGAAGTGGCCCAGCACATTCTGCTCCATTGAAAGTGAAGTACCAGCGCTGACAACAGGCGCTTCGGCACTTCAGCCGGAGCGATCCGCTGAAAAGGACTCTGAGAGCACTGTTGGAGCGCATCTTTGTGAACGTACATTCCTAGGAGGGACAAAAACATTTTGGTAGCAAACTCTGATTTTGAACCTACTGCCTAGAATCGCTTTCAGAATGTTTTAGTTCCTTCTCTCTGTGGGGAAAAAAAAAAAAAAAAGTCTGAAAAATACTCTGATGCAAGATGCAAATCAGAAACTGCACCCCATAGCTGATAATAGACAAGGGGAATCATGAGAATTCTTTATTTTATTTGGGTAATACCTGTAGTTAAGTTGGTAACTGTGTCACCTTCTGGGGGCCTAGGTAAGGGGATATGAGCTGTCTGAAAGCTGCGCTCAAGTTCTTGTATGAGTGGACAGTACAGTTTCTGTCTGCAATACCACAACAACTGGATTTCATAATGCTCACGAGTTTTGTCTTGGTTAAAAAAATAAAACAGGACTAAAGGAACTACTTAAACCCTGATTAAAACTTTAAAGAAATAGTTTCAGGTTTTAAGAGGGTTTAGGAATACTGAATCTTTCTTATGATTGTAGAGGTGAAAACCTTCCGCCCCCCCGCCCCGGACAGACGGAGGTGCTTGACAGGGCTCCTTTCAGCCCTGCAGTCACAGACCTAACCCTACTCAGGCACCACAGCCCCATCATTCTTTGGAATGCCACTACAGAAACTGACAAGTGGGCACATGGCTGCTGAACACGGCCGAGATGGACCTGAAGCAAAGAACCTGAGGAGTCCATCCTCACATTTCAAAAAAGGCTGCAACAGGAAATGTACCAGGAGCTGTATGGCATTTATGTTACCCTGCCACAATTTCAGATCTTAAAGCCTCCGCGGTATCGCTGGAGCCAGCTTACCGCTATTTTCCCCAGGTCTATGCCGTAGTTCAGTGCACTCCACGAGCACTGCTTGAAGTTGGGCGTCCAGGACTCCTCAATGCTCTCCCTCATGCACTCGCCCTTTTCTCCCTTGGGCCCGTCCCGCCCCGGGATTCCCGGTGTCCCCGGGATCCCGTTGGTTCCAGGGCTCCCGTCCCGTCCGGGGACGCCGCTGGGGCCCTGCAGGCAGACGCCGTTGTACTGAAAGAGAGGCAGAGCTTGCTGAGCAGCCAAGAAAAACGCAAACAACAAAAGTACAAAAGAAACCCCGCTGTGATAGAATCACTGAATATCCCAAAACTAGGCAGGGACCCAGAAGGATCACTGAGTCCAACTCCCAGCTCCGCACAGAACCACCCCAAATCCAAACCCAGTGTCTGAGAGCGCTGCCCAAACGCTCCCTGAACTCCGGCACTTGGGGCCGTGCCCACTGCCCTGTGCAGCCCGTTCCATGCCCACCGCCCTGTGGTGCAGACCCTGTCCCTGACCCCCACCCGCCCCTCCCCTGACGCAGCTCCATGCCGTTCCCTCGGGCCCTGTCGCTGTCACACAGAGCAGAGCTCAGTGCTGCCCCTCCGCTCCCTGTGAGGAGCTGCAGCCGCCATCAGGCCTCCCCTCAGCTCCTCTGCTCTGGACTGCACAAACATAGCAGCCCCAGCGCTCCTTGTACATCTCGCCCTCCAGCCCCATCCCCATCTCCGTAGCCCTCCTTTGGACACACTGATAGTTTTGTCAGTGCAGGCGGTGCCCAAACCTGCACATGGTGCTCAAGGTGAGGCCGCAGAGAGCAGAGTAGGAACAGCTAATGGCTTACTTCCAGATGATTGAGAAAATGGTTCCAGTAGAGGAAACAGACCGGCAAGAAGTGGTGCTAAGCTGCCCCTGATTCCCATCCGTCCCTTTTCCCCCTGTTCCAAAAGCAGCACTCATGTCACTGCCTGGCCCCACACTGACGGCTGCCCCCGGGGCTCTCTGGGAACCTCCTTATTTAGGGGCTGTTGATTTTGTCTTACACTCAGGTGCAAGACCAGCATGGCCAGTGAGGGCCTGGCAGCAGCACAATAACATTATTTGACAAAGCAAATTCTCAGTTACTTTTCAACAAAGTCACCACCGTTTGCTGTGCATTTTCACCTGCAGTGAACAAGAGCCTGCACGCTGTGCTTGTAAACACCTGAATCAGCAGAGGTGACCCACTGCCACACATCACCCCCCACCTCACCGTGCTCACATCCATTGCTTGCTACCCAGAAACATTCAGCAAGTGCTGATGAATGCCAACGAGTGCCGTTTTTCCACGTGGAGGAACTCAGTGACACACCTTTGCTACATACACACTTCCATGTCAAACACCATTTGTCGGACTGCCCCCCTGCCATCTGTCACACAGCAGTAACACGTAACGGGATACCGGCAGGAAGGTTCAGCCTCTACTGCCATAGCACAACATCCCCCTCTGACGCCGTGGAGGCATTACTTGCGGACCAAAACGCCGCGAAGGCATTCCCTCATTCACAGCGCAGCCTGGCCGCGTTGCCGCAGCCTCCCTACGCGCATCTGCCCGCGGCCCCGCTTCACGCGGCACGGAGAGCCGCCAGCGCGCCGCAGCGCCGGGCCGACCCGCGCCGTGCGGCCGCCAGGGGTCAGGGCCGGGCCGGGCCGGGGCCGCGGCAGGAGCTGTCAGCGCGGTGCCTCGCTCCCCTGCAGGAGCCGCGCCGCTCCGCCTGCGGGACCCTCCCGCCGCTCAGCGCTCTGCGGCGGCCCCGCTCCGCACGCCGTTTCCGCTCCCGCAGAAAACGAAGCGCTGTGCGGCGGGTTAGCACGGCGGTGCTCCCCGCGCTGCCCGGCACCGTCCGAGCGGAACGCGGTTCCTGCTGGCGGTGAGCGGCGGCCCCACGTTCCGAGGGCCGGAAAATCCCCCTCCTCCCTTCTGCCCCTGAGGTTCGGCGGGCCCGGCGCTCAGGTGTCCGGTTGCAGCGGAGCTGCGGTGGGGTTGGAAGCAGAGGCGGCGGACGCGGAGGGATGCGGCAACGCCGCTGCGAGCGGGTAGCCCTCCGCTCCTTTCTCCGCTCGCGGCTGGCTGTGGATTCAGCGCTCGAGTCCTCGAGTAACGGAGCGGCTGAGGGACCTCCGAACCTCCCCGACCCCCCCGCCTTCCGCAGCCCCGGCTCTGCCCGAACGGCCGCCGGCCGAGCAGAGCAGCCCCGCGCCCGCCGCCCCGCTCCGCTCACCGCTTCCAGCACCTCCCGCGGCCGCGCCGCTCGCTGTTTGCCCCGCGGGCTGTCGGCGAGCCCCGAGCCCAGCAGCAGCGCCAGGAGCAGCAGCGGGGCGCGGCGCATGGCGGGGCCCGGCCGTGCCTCTCCGCCGCCGGCGATGAATGAGGCTTTCACGGCCCCGAGCCCCGCTCCCTCCCCCGGGGCCGGCGCGTTCCACCCGCAGCCGAGCGGGGGCGGCGCCGGCCGCGGCAGCCATTGGCACGGGCCGGGGGCTCCCGCCCCCCCGGTGCTGTGCGCGGGTACCCGGCTCGCACGGCCCAGCGGCGTGCCCGTAAGGCGGCCGTGCGGCGTGCTAAATGCCCCGTTACGGCGGCTGTGACGCCCATCTGTACGCGTTTCCCCACCTGGGTTTGATAACCGTGAGAGTTTGGGCCCGGCTAGAAGCTTTCAAATCCCCGCGTCTCGACTTTTCATGTAAAAGGAGGTTCTACAAAGAGCGGCGGGACGTCTGCTCTGAGTTCCTTGTGCTGAGCCAATTTGTGGTGTGTTACTGCCTGGAAACAAAGATGGTGAGGGGGTCACGATGATGAAGAGGGGCCTGGAGCACCTCCCATATGAAAGGCTGAGAGCTCTGGGGCTGTTCAGACTGGAGGAGGAAAGGCTGAGAGGGGATCGCATCAATGCTTATAAATATCTAAAGGGGAGTCAAATGAACAGAACAAGGGACAACGGGCAGAAACCACAACACGGGAAGTTCCTTACAAACACAAGGATGAATTTCTTTACTGTGAGGTGACAGAGCACTGGAGCAGGCTGCACAAATTGGCTGTGGACTCTCCTGCTCTGGAGATACTCAAAGCCCACCTGGATGCTTTCCTGTGGGACTGCTGCAAGGAGCTGCTGTAGCGGGGGGTTTGACTGGGTGATACCCAGAGGTCCCCTCCAACCACTACAATTCTGTGATTCTGTGTAGTTCTGTGTAAACAGAAAGAACAGCACTCTCTCCAGCCGGATCCAGCCTGAGCAAAATCTGCCATCAGCCAGACCTATGCCCCATGCTTCCAGCTCCTTTCAATGCAGTTCATGCTTCCAAGGGCAGTTGCTGTTGCCATGTTTCTGGAACCCTCAACTGAACCAGAAATGCTGGTCTGCTCTACATTAACTATGTCCAGGACAACAGGGGCTGTTGTAATAAACTTACCTGAACATCTTCAAATGAGGATCCATCTCAAATCAACCAGCAATTCCTTTGTCTTACCTGTACGGCCACATAATGCAGAACTTTAATATAGCTTTACACCAAAGATGATGAGGCCCCATGTGCCCATCATTTACATGTCACCAAACCTCCTGCTCCAGCTCTGCTCACTGCAACCCTGCAGCTGCCCAGTTATTGCAGTGCTTCCAGCACCTCCTGAGCCTTGCCTGCACCCCAAAACCAGCCGCAAAATCCCAGAGAGGAGATGTGGAACGTGTTGCTCAGAGAGAAGGTGGATGCCCCATCCCTGGAGATATGCAAGGTCAGGTTGGACAGGGCTCTGAGCACCCTGATCAAGCTGTCAGTGTTCCTGTTCATTGTTTGGAAGTTGGACCAGGTGACCTTTAAGGGTCCTTTCCAACCCAAAGGATGCTGTGATTCTCTATGCTCATACACCCCGGTGTTTCCATTCACTTCAGGTATTAAAGGTTTAAATTCAGTGCTCTGCCTTCCTTGGGCAAAATCTTCCAGTGTGCTGTTCATTAGGGTTGAGTTTGAACTGGACCAGAAAATAATTGGTATTATTGGTCTTCTGAAACAACTTCAGTAGGAAGGATGAGCAGCCTTCTCTGATGGAAGCCCACTGCCTGTGGTTGGTGCAGAGCCTGGGACTCAAAGTCTGAGCCTCAGTCCAGGCCTGGCAGAATGGCCCCACAGCCAGCAGCAGAGCCTGGCAGTGCGGCTCAGCTCCCTGCCCCTCCTAATGTGGGAGGGGAGACCGCACCTCTCAGAGGGGGTTTCAACTCAGATAGGAACTGCATCACTGCTGACTTTCCAAAGCCAGGCCTAGGTGCCTGAATACTGCAGTGGTTCTGAAGCACAAACTGCAGCAGGCCAGCTTGGGGAAGCACCAGTCCCACACCTCCCATCTGCTGTAACTCCTCACGAGCCCCCATTCCACTGCTGCTGGGGGTCCTGGCACTGCCCTGCAGCCCTTGGCAGTCCCGAGTGTGTCACAGGCTGGCGTGGTGGGCCCAGCTCTGCGGCACTCAGCCTCCTCACGGAGCCACCCTCGGTGCCTTCCTTCAGCGGTGCAGCTCATAATTCAGCTCCTGTTCACTCAGGGCCAGCAGAGCACAAGGGGCTCTGTGTGCAGAGGGGACAGCAGGAGCTCGGCTTCAGGAACAGACACCTCACTGCTTCCACCACCAAATGGAGCTGCATGAAATCAAGGGGACCGCTGCCTTTTTAACAGCTTTTAACTTACATATTTTGCTTACATCACACTTTTGATATTTTATCCTAATCCCAAACTCCTCTCCCTCTGGCTTGTTGCTTTGCTAGCACAGATGTACCTCTGTGAAAAATCTTCCCACAGCTTGTACATAAACACTGTGGTGGTGTAGCCACAGCTGTACCACGACTTAACATTGGAATCTGAAGAACTCGTTTGAGGAAGATTTTTTGTGGGATTATAACATTCAGTAATGTCCTATCTCAGCCTTTCAGAAAAAAAAAAGCATAGAAGTGTAAATTATTTCAATATTTCACTTTCTGAGACTCTCGACCTCCAGGTGAAGGTCAAGGCATGCTGATGGGTCACTGTGCAAGCCATGGAGAAGAGCTGATTGTCTGAATGGCAGGCAGCAGGCCGGAGCTAGGAGCAGAATAACAGTATGATGAGGGCTGGAGGCACACAGCTGTCCCACACTGACTCCTCAGGTCTGTGCTGATGGAAACCCCATGTCCCTGCACAGGGGACAGTGCTCTGTGTGTGTGAGATGGGGGTTGCACAGTTGGTGGGTGTCTGCCCTTCCCTCAGAACAGCTGAACCACTTTGAACCACCACCTGGTAGTTTCTCACTCCATTACTATAAGACACTCTATTTTTGCTCAGTAGAAACACTACAGAAGGGATTTGCATTATTTGCTACTCATATTAATTATGTTTTCTATCAAAATAAGCCTTTAATATAGGACACAGATCAGACGCCAAAGAGCTCGTCCTGTAGAGAAACAGCTCCTTTGTAAGCTGCTGGAGGTGTTAGTGAATCTTCTGTCCGGGTAGTCAGCAGACCTACAGCTCCATTTCCCTCTAGATGCTACATTTACAGTAATCATTTAGTCCTCAAATGTGTTCAACTGCATACAGTTCATACATTGTCAGAATCCTGTCTGCCCTAGGAGAGATGTCTGCAGCCCTTCTGTCAAAGCAGAGTCAGTGGGCTTGGGCTGCTCAGGACTCGTGCCCATGGCAGAGTGGTCCTCACTTAAATTCTTGACAAGGATGGGGATTGCAGAGAGCAGAATAAATGTACAGATGGACCCCCAGGGAATCAGCACGAATAAGGGGGGAGCTGAGGCCTGGAAGGAACGTTTGTTAGAGTGGTTGTGAATTAACTGATGGAAAGAAAGTTATTTGGCTGCCTGAATTGTTAATGAGTAGCAAAGCCTTTTTTGGAATGGAAAAGCTGTCTTTTTTCAGGTCCTGCTCTGGTAAACAGTTACTAGAATGTGAAATGCCGTGCTCCATTCAGACAGCAAGGCTTCTTCAATAAAGGGAATGCTCTTGTTTTTTCTACAATGTTCATTTCGTGCACAGCCATAGGTCTGCCCTTCCAATTCTGGAAAATGGTAACTCAAATCAGCAATGGTCCCAAAATTAAAAGAACTTTGAAATGCAGCTACAGCAGCTGCATCTAACAGTTGCATAAAGCTAGCCCAAGGATATGGCAACAGATAAACCCTGGCATTAAAATGGTTGCATATGCTGAATTACAAACCATATTTCACTTGCATCCTAACCTCACTATCGCAATGGCACTGGAAATGGTCACACCCAGTGCTGTCCCACACGGAGATGACATTGTGTTCTGAGCAGAACAATTCACATTCCTGTGAATAAAGAATCTTTTTGAGACTTTCCTTGGTTTATATTTTTTTACAGTGCGTGCTCACCTAACTGTGCTTTTCTGTATCAAAATGGTTTCTAGTACGGTTTCTGTACTTCTGTCCTTGTAGCTTTGCTGTAATTACAGCACCTCTCATTTGATTAAAAAGCTACATCTCATGAATGAGTTCACAGCTTCCCATCATCAATATATTTAATGCTGTTTTAAAAGGTGAAGTATTTCCTTATTTTTTTTTATTGTCTGTCCTTGTAGGAAAAACTACTGGCTCAGTGAGTTTCTTCTTCTCTCCCTGGGGAACTTCTTCCTGATAAGCAGCTTCTCTCTGTGCCCATTCTCAGGATGATCTTGCCTCCTAAAATCACATTTTAGGAAAAACAGCTCCCTGTCATTTCTGAGCTGAGTCCCGACTTGACCCAGCCCAACACATTTACATCATATCCACACACCTGACATCGTAGGAGCCTATCTGTGATATCTCTCATGTTTCAGAACTATGCCCTTTTGCTTTGGGGAGCTCTGCAGCCAGAGTTCCTCAGCTGAAGGCTGGGTCATAACCCTGCCTGCAGAAAAGCCTGTGTCCTGTGGCAACCCCAGTGACCCAAATCAGTGCCAAGGAACCTTTCCATCCCCTTCAGCATCCCCACGCCCTCCACCTTTTGCTGGGTCTCTGGGATTGGTCGTGTGATTGGTCGTGTCTGGGGAGAACGTGGCCTCCTGACTAGCTTAAGCCATCAACTAATTAGACAACTCACTAATCATTGCCTCAGGGACAGTTTTCTATGGTCAGGCAAAACACAGTGGGATGCCTATCACCTTCATAAGAACAAGGATACTTTGCTCACCCTGCATACATGGCCAACTTGGATCAAAGTTTTTCCTGTTAAGATCCCATTGGAGGCCATATCTAATGACCCCACCATCACCTGTTACTTATACATTTACATTTACTTCATAGAAGTGTAATTTCTTATTGCTTCCCCCCCCACCCCCCCCTTCACACATCCAGACAGAGTCCTAAAGTACCATTTTATTCATCTGTAACACAACCCCCCACACCCCCAGTGTTCTTGCCTGCCCACAGTGCTGTATGTGAGAGCGTGCTCTGGGCTGGAGAGCTGCGTCCCTCCGACCCACATGTGTGCACTGAGCACTTTCACAAAACCTCTCTTCCAGACAGCTCTTCTGGCAGGAGCTCCTCAGCCACTCTCTCCTTTTCAGCTCCTGTTTATGCTGAAACACCATAGAATCATAGAATCACCAAGGTTGGAAAAGATTTCCAAGATCATCCGGTCCAACCGTCCACCTACCCCCGCTATTCCCACTAAACCATGTTCCTCAGTACAACATCTAAACATTTCTTGAACACCTCCATGGGCAGTGACTCCACCACCTCTCTGGGCAACCCATTCCAGTGCCTGACCACTCTCTTGGAGAAGTATTTCCTAACTACCTCTCAGCTACTTCTAGGAGGAATGTCACAGGGAGCCAAGATGCTCACATTTGCCATTAGTTTAACCAGTAAGACCTGACATAGAGCAAACTTTTGTTTTAGGTTTACTTCTGATGAACGAAACTGAAATGCAGGAATGAGCATTCACGAAGAATTCAAATATAAATGTCTTGGCATGTTTTTAATCTTTTAATTACACTTTTCATCTCAAATACTTTCAATAGGAAGCAAAATCCAGTTGTTATACAGAAGCGGGTTTAATAGATGTACATCAGAGAGACAGCTCCGCTTGCAGGGGGGCAAAGCAGGCAGCTTACAGAGGTGTGGCACAGCTTGCCCAAATTCTTCAGGGCTTTTTTAAAGATCACACTTAACCTTCTGTCTGTTAAAGAAAAGGGTAAGTACCATAAACCTTCCTCAGCCCTTCCCCCAAAAAAGTGCAAAAATGCAGAACGCAGGAAATAACATTTATACCCATGAGACTCTAAAATATCTCTGGTGCCAGCTGTCTGGCTTTCTGCAAACACCAATGTTACACTGGCAGAGACCTTTGTGGTCAGGTATTGCGGTCAGCAAGCAGTGAAGCGCAGGGATTCCTTCCATGCAGCATCCTGGAACTGCATGCTGAGCTGGGTGGTCAGACTGCAAGGGGGAACGAAGCTCCTTACCCTACTCAGCCAGCTTGGTCAGTGCTTTGTAGAAGGTTAAACTTATTTTTATTAAAGACACTCAGTTCTTTGCTTCTGAAACTCAGTTATATCTGACCACCTTTATACCAAGTGCATCCAGTAAAGAAAAACCCTCTGTAATTCAGCTGAGCAATTGGCAAAGTAGGATTAATTCATTAGGGCTCCATACATGGACTGGGTTTCTTCTTGTGTTTTTTTTGTTTTTTTTCTTTTTGAAGTTTAGAAAGTGAAAAGGATTTTCAGAGATATGAAATACTGCAGATTTCTTGTTACCACAGCTCTAACATTAGAACTAAAGAATACAACCACCACCATTGTGGCCATATCCTAACTCAGTTTTATACATTTTATACATTCCAACCATTCTGTTCATAAACAAGCTGGGTATTGCTTCATTTCACAGTCTAAGTTCTATCCCAACTTTCAGAAAGATCAGCAAAACAGGACATTAAAATAGAGGATGCACAAAACATAACAAAGTTACTGTGTTGTTAGCTTCAGGCACTGCTCACATCACAAATCAAACATCATTTGGTACATCAAATTTACCTTGGGACTTGAAAACAGGGTGTAATGCATAATTTGAAGTGATTTGTGGCAGATCTGTTAAGAGAAAGGAGAGGTAAGACCATTCAGCATGCAGGCTTTGAGGCCTGGAGCTGGCAGCGCCCTCAGACTCAGCTCCCTGCAAACACAGGCAGGGAACGACACTGCTGACAGTCGCACATTGGTAAAATCACACTGCTTGCAGTCACTGTGCACCTTCTGGAAGATACCCAGCCTTGATTGAATGGTGGAGATGTTGCAGTAAACATTATTCTTACCGTTTAAGAAGCAGCCTTTTGTACAAATTACCTATTTTCAGCTTTAACCACTTGATTGTGATAACATGAAATCAAAAGTGCCTGGGTTATTTGCTAGGTAAACAATGTTTATGAGCTTCTGTATCGCCCATCGCTGTCAGGCAGGCTTCTACATCCTGACTCATCTCTGCATCTCTTTCAATTTTCCACCCACCACCACTTCTGGAGGCACTCCAACAGCTGTCTGAATTCAGCTACCACTTAGCAGTTCCAAGGTTGAAACACCTGGAAATTGCAGGTAGAAGGCCCCAGTAATTCATGAATGCTCTAGAAAATGATTGCTACAGTTACTTCACTTGAAACAAACATTACTGCTACTCTTTAGTTAGCATTTGGAAAGTGCATGCATTTCTAAGCCCAATGCTTTGCTGTAACATCAAATTTACTGCCCACTCATCTTCTAAAAGCAGTTACCAAGAGTGCAACTTTTTCCCCCCCGCTATCACAGAATGGCCAGGGTTGGAAGGGACTTCAAGGATCATGAATCTCCAACCCCCCTGCCACATGCATGGCCACCAACCTCCCCATTTAATGCTAGACCAGGCTGCCCAGGGCCCCATCCAATCTGGCCTTGAACACCTCCAGGGACGGGGCATCCACAACCTCTCTGGGCAGCCTGTTCCAGCACCTCACCACTCTCATAGTGAAGAACTTATCTAAGGCCAGGAAATAGTATACGCATTAAAAACATCTACACAATTATTTTAAGGAGGTTACAGCAATAGCTCATTGTAGAAATAGATATTCTATGTAGGGTGAAGTAGGCCTTAAACAGGAGATCATGGAGAAAAGAACACCATAACTGCTCAGGTGGAAGCTCCAGATCACTTTCTCACTCTGTCATAACTGTGTTCATCTGAACCATTCCCACCACTGTCCTGTCTCCATTCTTCTCCAGGAGAAATAAAAGGACTGCAATACTTACTACCTCATACAGCCCTAAGTCAGAATACATCAAAGTGTCTAGGTGCAGAAATGCCCCAGTAACAGAAAAACAAACATGCCGAGTCTAGTTAATAGAAATATCAACTCAAGTTTTTACTATACAACAGTTTATTACTAACAAAGACAGTAATAACCAAAGCACTGAACACATGTATGAAGTTACCCATTTACAAACAGAATGGAAAGAAGAGTACTTGGTGTGCATTTCCACAGACGGTTCAGGCTCTTCCCACTGTCCTCGGCAGTGAGAATATTAGATATTGTTAGCAGGGAAATTACAAAAGAAATAGTACATCCTATTTTAGGCAATAAATTACAAATGCTAAAATGCACACAACAGTATAAAAGTAAATACATTCTATTTGTAATGCATTGTCAATAAAACAAGCAACTTTGGCTTATCATTCAGTGTTTGTATGACTTTTGTGCCATGCAATTTTGCTCCACGGTCCAAAGCATCACCTCGAGCGCTGCACAAACTGCAACACCACTGCTCAGCACAGTAGCAAAACCAGAACATCAACTAAGAACAATTTTCCTGCTGGCAATCAAACAGAAGATGCTTAACATTCTCATAAAATGCACTCAGCTTTTGGTTCACTGAAGCCAGGATTCTTAAAAGCTGAAGAACCCAACTCATCCACATCAGCAGGACCTGCTCTTGTGCTGCTCTACCCTAAGAGAAGCTTTAGAAGTTTTAAGGCCTTTCTGAGTTACAGAAATTATGCTGTAGTGTGTAGAAAATTAAGACTCTGTAGAAACAGCATTAAGGTCTTGTTTTAAATAAATGTATTGTTAAACAAACCTGCATATTAACATAACTTTATTTTCTGCAAGGTACCTCCCTACAGAATTAAAAAATATATATATATCATATGACTTGCATAGAAACAGAAGAGAAGTATACTGTCACTGCAGCTCTGGGAAAAAAAACACCAACACCCAACAAACGTGTACTTCAGATTCTGTCCCCGTGCTGTGCAGGATCTGAAGCACTCCCGTTTGGCACAATGCCCCAGGACAGCACAGCAGGAGATGCTGAAAGCAGCACTTTCCTGAAGCAGCGCTGCACCTCAGGCCCTGTCCCTGCAGAGAGATGTAGTGCTGTCTGCCCAGCCTTGCCCAAACGTGCAGGGTATGGTGGAGTTTTGCACCTGCTTTATTCACAACTCAATAACATTGCCCGATCATCACAGAACTGCTGACTTCAGTAGCATCTGACAGAAGCACGGGAACTTGACCACATTTGTACAATACATACAAAACAGCAGCTCTAAATATAGGCCTTATGCAGTCAGTTATTTACATAATTCATTTCTATGTACAAAATAAATCATTTCGATTTCAGATTCAGTGTAAAAACTACCACAAAACAGTGCTATGAATGACACATCATGACAGAATTTAGAGAGTAACTTTTCGCATCTCTTAAAGTGATAATGCTGTTTAATAGGTAGTAAAAAAGGAAAAAGTAAAAAACTTGTAGGATATCAAAGCTGCAGATAGACATCTTACACCTTGAAAAGTAACAGTGCTTTTTCTGCATTATATCAATGCAATTTATTTAATAGTGTTCTTTGCGTAGGGAATAGTATTTCTCTCATCTCCTTAAATTACTACTAAGCAATCCAGCTGTGTCCCATAGAACTTCAATTTCCATTACTCCTGGATGGGTATAAATACAATACATTATTGCCAGTTGTCCCCAATACAAAACTTACATTTTTATAAGTGCAAAACAAGATGTGTCTGATTTTCAGTAAGGCACAGAACGTCTGCTGTTTTCAGTGTAACAAAATCCACATCAGTTTTATACATGGAAAGAGTTCATATAAAAATGTCAGTCTTTCAATGGTTTGAACTGTTTCCTGAATCCAGCTCCTTCCTGCCGTCTGCAGCCGAGTAGACAAGCAGTGATATGGAGCCCGACTGGGAGATGTCTGCTATTTGGGAACTGCTGCTCTGTAATGGAGGAGACTCAATAAAATCATTCCTGGGAGTTACCCTGTCAGTAATGAGAAATAAAACCATCCATTTTAAGCACAATGCATTAGGCTGGAAAAAAACCCACAGTTTTTAGCACTAAACTGTTAATATCTAAAGCTATTTTCCTATACAGGGAACACAATGGGGGTTCTGTAGGCTACTTCAAGATTCCCCCACTCTCCCCTTCTTCAGACTTCTCTAAAAATGACTGTATTGCAACCAAATTTCTCGACGATCAACAGCTCAAAATTATTCTGCAAGCTGAAGCTCCAGCATTTGACGTTTAAAAGGAAAAAGAATCCCAAACCCCCAGTAAAACAGCCCATATGCTAAAGATACACAGTCAAAGTTTGCAGGAATTACAGTATTTAACAGCTACTCAGGGTTAACTGCACACTGATTCTTCATAGAGAAGAACTAGAAATAATGGTAATAGACATACTAAAAAAAAAAGAGCAAAGGAATCTCACCTGCCTTCACCAATTCTCTTCAGGCTCTCAGACAAGCTACTCATATCACATGTGCTGTCTGCTTTGTTTCTTTTCTCCACCTGATCCACGGTCAGTTTAGAAACACTTAACATTTGATTTCCACTGTTTTCACCTTCCTCAGCTTTTTGGGCTGATGTTCCATCCGCCTCCATCTCCTTCTCAGATGTCTCTGGAGAAGTTTTAATTTCTGCAACAGTTTCTTGGCTCAGGTAATCGTGATTGGTGATTGCTACTGCAGAAGTCCCATGATTTGTTGTGCCACCTGTGCTAGTTCCCATTGACTTAGAAATTACTTTCAATCTGTGTGAACTTGATTTGTAGTGCTTCTTCTTATGCTTAACTTTGGAATTGTGCCTCAGGAAAAATTCGCATGATTCTTGCAGTACTCTTCGACTCTCACTGATTGGACTGAAAGAAAACACACACACAGAACTGAATTAACCTGATATATAACTTGATAACCTGAAATATAACTTGGTACACCAAAATGTAAAAGAACAGTCTGAGCTGGATATCAATGAACACAAGGAAAACAACTTTATGTGAAAAGAGGAGAAAAATCTGTAATGGTTCCAAAGTAATTATGTCTGTGGAACAATTAAACAAAGCCGATTTCTACATTTCTTACTTCTGCAAGTAGGTCCAATGCCTTCAGTAAGTCAGTCATCTAAGAGAGGAAAGCAGGATTAGCTCATAAGCAGCTGTATTACCAAATTAACTCTATGCAACTTTGTTCAAGTGAAAAAATGGTGGGTATTATAAAACTGACTTCATTACTTTAAAGCTCTTGTAGCTGAAAGCAGTTAACATCTGAAATGCAGGAAAAATTATACAGGAAATGGAAAGTGAGGAGAGGGAAAGGAAGCTATAAGCTCACCATCATGGAATGCAGATGCAAAATAAAAGGAGCTTAAGGACTGCTGGCTTGGGAAATTCAAAGAAATAAAAAGACCTTAAAATACATTATAATCTATGAGCAGTACAGATGATCTTAAAAAAAACTAATTGAGGAATAAAATGGCAAAAATGACAGCTACAAGAAATGGAGATGACATTTGTAACCTCTTTAAAATCACAGATATATAATTACTAAAATTACATAATAAAACTGAATTGTTCTGTCTCAGAATACAAATAAGGAATAGTACTTTAATACAATAAGGCCTAACTAAGGATGGCACAATGAAAATTTATTTTCAAACAAGCAAGTCTGGCAGAAAAGAAAAGCAGAGAATGTTGCTATTACATGATAGTAAACATAGCAGCTAAGTACTGTGCCAAATGAAGGAGCTGAAGTGCAAGAAAGGATCTAAATGACCAAAGTTATCTTTCCTGACTGGAGTGGAAACCAGAAATGTATTACCCAATGCATTACCACGGTAACACATCTCTATGCAGAGAACAGATCAGAAGAAAATATTTTGTCTTCTCAGAATGCAGTCAAAGAGTCATTGTGTCTGTAAAGTCTCCACAGACTTCAGCAGAACTTTTTGCTGATGCCCATATGCAAACTCCAAAAAAGAACGGGTTCGAGGACAACATCTGGACTGCCTGAGCTATGCTTAAGAACCATGTCTGAAATCCTACATATTTTAAAGTACACATTTTAAAAAGGAATTAAAGTTGCTCTTACTCTCTTTTGCGGTTTCTGTTGAAGAAATTGGCCCATTCCGAACAGGTCTTTTTACTTCCCACCCAGAACACTGGAGATATGCCAACAATTAATGTCAGCAAATATTTCATCAAAAACAGAAATATTTCTGGTCTTGCGAGTGCCTTTGCCTGGAAGATAAAGTTTAATCAGTACAAAGTCAACAACATACTTGCTGATTCATTTTTTAAATGCAGAAAAATGAATTATGTTAGAGAGATCTAACATAATTCTCCTCATGGCTGCTCTCCTTTGTTGAGGCACATACTGCAGACACACACAAGACATGTACAGTCAAGTCAGACCTGGTCACGTCTGCTCGCACTCTCCAGTTGAGTGCAGAGGAGATTAGTTAGAAGGAAATCTTTTTCTTTTAAATTTAAAGGATAATAGTATTTGTAACCACGTTCTTCAGACATTTGTATGTGTTAGATTCACCCTTTCAGCACAAAAGATGAGTGGATGATCTGGGTGATCACAAGACAGCATTGTTGGAGCCACAGGGAATCACATAGCTGTTTTCTGGTTATTGCCAGATTTAACCACCCATTTGCAAAAGTGGGTCATAAGAGCTCTGTAACAATCTTTTGCTCCTAAACCGCTAATTGAATTTATGTTACCTGGTTACTGTGCCAGACAAAAGTTAGCATTTGAGTCAGCCACGTAGCATCAACTACTTATATTAACATTTATTTTTATTTGGTTCTGCTCTGATCAATGTAAAGAGGTCTGCAGGCTAGCTTAGAGAAGCCACAGCCAAGCACATCTCTCTAAGTTACTCTACAGTTAGCACATGCTGTTTATTATACAGACAGATCCCAATAATTGCATCTTATTGGGATCTGTTATTGTAGAACACTCCCTCTTGCTATTTTCTTGTTCCAGTAGGTTAATTCCAGACTAAGAATGCATGCTCTTTATGCCTTATTACGCTAAGATGTTATAACTAAGCACTACAAAACATTTTGTGTTTTGGGGTTTTTGTTGTTGTTGTTGTTGTTGGTTGTTTTTGATAAAATGAATACAAGCTTTATTTTCAACCTTGTTTATTCCAGGCTAGCTAAGCAGATACTGAGCTTGATCTAAGACTTGCTGAAATGCACTTGTTAAGAACGTTGCAGAGGACACAGAGGATGTTTGAGAACATAGAAGGATCACACCTTATCCATTCCATAAGGCTTGTGGTTATATTCTTCTCTGATGACAGCTTATTGCAGTAAAAACATGGATGTTATGTACACAGCAATGAAAGATAATGTGTGAAACTTGCAGTTTCCTAGGGATGGTTTCTACTTTCTATTTGTTCTTAAATAGAAAGACAAACCACAAATTACTTTCAGTTGCAGAGAGTTCTGTATCTTTACAAAAGATTTAATCCACTGAGAATACTGAATATAGGATAGCTTGACTTTAAAAGCTTCTCCAGTAAGTCAATTTCTTTTTAAATCATTTGTGAACATCTCTGCAATTTAAAGCGTATTTTTGTTTTTAAAAGTTTCTTCTACGTTACTGAATATCAGCCTACAACTGACATGAAAAAAATACATTGGAAATGTGTAATTTCAAGTGTTTTACAGTTCTGCACTTCAAAGAAAAAAAGATGAAATGATTTTAAATCCATGGTAGCAGGTAACATTTAAAATGGAATCTAGACTCAACTTTCAAGACTCATTTTTTCCACCTCAATAGCAAATGATGAAAATTCACCTCAGGTACTGAAACGTTGAGCCAGACATCCAAACACTGAGTAACTGCTCTTAAGAACAGATATGGTGAAAAACAATCCTCCATTATTATTTGTGAAATGAAGTGGAAACATTTCCTTTAGGTTGCTGAGTTGGTACTTACATGCTGAATGCAGTCAATTTGCTCAGTCAAAAGTTTGAAAGCAGAACTGTGATACCACCAACTTTGACTTAAAAAGCAACTTATCTCTACATCTTCTTGAACTGACTACTTAACGCAAAAAATATTTGCAGTGTAGCCTAGCAAGATACAGAAATGCATAGGGTTTTTGCTAATTAACTCTGCAATATTACTTAGAAAGCAAAATGCTACTTGCCTGGTATGGACAAGGAATATGGTACTGGTCACAGTGGTCAAACACCCAAGTTGTTTCCCAGATCTTCCGGTTCACCAGTTCATAGACATAACATCCAAGAAGTGCCACAAGTGGCACTAAGTATAAACCACTAAAAACTCCAATCCTGATCATGAATTTTTTTAGCTTCTCTTGGTTTCTGCCATCATGCTGTATGACTTGCCGCACATGATTTAAAGAGATAATACCAGCTAATAGAAGAGAGAGACCGAAAAAAACACAAAGGCATAACGGCAAAAGCACAAAGTACAGAGAGGCATCCACATCATAGAGACCTACAAAACAAACTCCACTGATATTGTCCCCTTCCACTTTGTTCATCGCAAGTAGCATAATGGTTAGAAAACCAGGTATCCCCCATGCAACTGCATGGAACCACATGGCCTTCTGTGCAATAGCTTCACAACTCCATTTTCTTCCTGCTGCAAGGAACCAAGTGATTGTCAGAATCACCCACCATATTGTTCCTGCCATAGTGAAAAAGTACAACACCATGAAAAGGACCGTGCAGGCTTTGTTTTGAGAGCCAAGAACAACCGTTTCCCCAATTTCTAGCTTATCATCTGCCTTGTTACAGGCAGTTCTATTCCCAAGAAGAAATCCAATAAAGTACATTAGAGACACTATGCTGTAACAGACGGAGTAATAGATGATCGGCCTCTCTGGGTACCTAAACCTTTTAACATCAATCAGAAAAGTAAGGAATGTGAAAAGCGTAGCACAAAGACAAAAGATTGAAACTATTCCAATGAAGCTTTTTGCAACATCCAATTCATAATTTTTGAAGTACATATTGGGACATGGTGGTGCACACTGATCGATGCCCAGAAATTTGTAGCCTTGTCCATTGGAAGTGTGTAGGTGTCGTGGACACCAGAATCCAAAATCCCTTCGTGTCTGCCCTGGGGTCTTCTGAGTTCCATGTGCATTGGTGGTTACAGGAGCAGTGGCAGGAGCAGACTCATCACAATTGACTAGTCTAGGAAAAAAAACCAACAAAAATATTAATCTCTCTCATTATCAACGACAGTTATTTCTTACCAATAGGAGAAATCTGATTCCAAACACTTAAGCTTTATACATAATGCAAAATGCGCGTTATACGAATATCAACTGGCTTTTAAAAAACAGATCAAAAACCAGATCAAATACATTGTCAGTTTAGAAGGCTCAAACACAACTGCTTAACTGCTGTTCTGTTTTACTGCTTACAACACAATTTACTCAAATTGCAATGGTTCTTTTATAGTCTTAATCCAAAATTTTACACGTGTGTACTGAGAACATTTATAGTATAGATTTTACCTTGGTAATAATAGACTGTTGGAGAAACATAGTTAATGATCTGTCAAAACACAAGCTTCAAATCAAGGAACAAAGAATGAAGGCTCATAGTAACTTGAACTAACTGATGACTGCCATATGATCGTGATAATTTTTTGTTACAACGATACTTTACTGTTTACAACAACAGAACTATCTGAGAAAGACAAAAAGCAAAAAACATAAGCACTGCAACAAGCTCTCTGCTTCAGCAATTGTCTTCTAGCACCATAATGTTCTTTTAGAGATGGTTTGGGACTCAACTGCTTACAGGCTTAACTAGAAAAATATGAACTTTTTTTAAAAAAACATTAATACAGGATTAGTGGTGTTGGCCAGATCTTCAAACAAGATTATTTAATTACAACTCAGGTAAGCATTTACTCAAAAAAGGAATTGATGTTCATTTGCATTCCAAATTTATGTATTTAAAAATAACACTTTTTGCATTTTAGCTTTTAAAGTGAGATTCTGTTACCTCGAAATGTTCTTTGCCTAATGCTATTATGTGCAGACCTTAAACATAAAAATATTTTTCTCATTGTTAATTTGGAAGCTCAGCTTGAGCTAGGAAACCTGCTCTTATTTTTCCCTCTGCATTATCACGCTGTCCAAACAAAGCCAGGATAATAACTGAGAAAACTGATTCTGTAGCAGGCTGTTTCAATAAACATGGATCAGACCACTAAGCATCAGAACAGCAAAAACTTCATTCACACAGAATCCACAGAATCACAGAATGGCCAGGTTGGAAGGGACCTCAAGGATCATGAATCTCCAACCCCCCTGCTACACGCAGGGACACCAACCTCCCCATTTAATGCTAGACCAGGCTGCCCAGGGCCCCATCCAATCTGGCCTTGAACACCTCCAGGGACGGGGCATCCACAACCTCTCTGGGCAGCCTGTTCCAGCACCTCACCACTGTCTCTGTAAAGAATTTCCCCCTGACATCCAACCTAAATCTTCCCTCCCTCAACTTAAAACCATTTCCCCTCATCCTGCAGTTATCTACTCTTTCAAAGAGTTGATTCCCCTCCTGTTTGTAGGCTCCCTTTGGGTACTGAAAGGCTGCAATGAGGTCACCCTGCAGCCTTCTTTTCTCCAGGCTGAACAAGCCCAGCTCCCTCAACCTGTCTTCATAGGGGACGAGCTCCAATCCCCTGATCATCTTCATAACACGTGTCTCAGGGAGTATTATTTGTATCTGTAAGAATATAAGAGTGTGAATCTCAGAACTGCAGTTGAATTTGAGGCCCATCCTCATGCCAGCTGCTCTTCCACAGGCCTTAACAGCAGCATCTCTGTTGTTTTCAGAACATCGCACACTATTTTATGACTTCCCTGTACTGCCTGTTGGGCAGACAGCACTTCCCACATGAACAAAGTAAGAACATTTCCAGTAAACAGTAGCAATAATATAATAATTTACAGCTGTAATGACTGCTGGGAAAAAAAAGAAAAGGAATTTGAAGCGTTATTTGAAATTTTCCTCAATTTTCAAACAAAATTCTGGAAAGCATTTTCTAAACTTAATGGCATTATCATTTGAAAAAAACTCAGACGAGATGAGAAAAAGTTGACACATTCTCAGACTTCAATCCCATAGCTGTTATTTTTTTCCTCCACAGAAAAAAGGGAAATCGAGTTAATGCCATCTACCACATTCATTCCTGTACCAACATCTATCACGAATCATGGCAGAGGACTACTGTCCCAGCTCTGCTCAGCATCAGCATGGATTAGTAACTGCACAGAGGCCAGAAACATGATCTAAGTTTCTATTCCCTGCTGCTTTCCTGTACTTCTTCTAAAGAACATCTGGCCTTACGCATTTACATATATCTCCAGGTGAAGCTCAGAATCTGCCAAGCTGCCTTGTCTCCAGAACAAAGACCTGAACAACTGAAAGAAAAAAGCTGTCATCACTGAAAGTGAGACCTTTGCCATGAGGAATGGGGAAAGTAATGTAAGGATGAATTTGCATATACCAGTGCTTAGGACAAAGGTACGGCTTCTACTATTTAACGCTTCAACTCAGTCTTGGTCAACTATACAAATCTGAAAATTATCACCTCCATCGCTTATCACGTGAACAAATACCACACCTGCTACATTCCAGCTCTTCAGGCCATGTGATCCCAAAAGTATCAATCAGTTGTTTGCAGTCGGAATACACTTTCTCACAGAGGTTACGGCAAGGGTGAATCACGTGAACTTGCTCCAGGCAGGCAGGAACAAAGGCTTTGCACAGAAATGTATGGACGTCTGGTGAACAGTGAAGATTCATGAGAGTAAGAAAAGGCTTTGGGAAAAAAAAACGGCTTTGGTTAGTCATTTCAAAGACACAATTCAAGTCAATAATACCACTTTTCACTACTAGGATTCACGCTTGCTCCTCCGGATATTTGAAAAGCGAGAGAGTACCATTCAACAGTTGTGGAAGAGTCAAACCTGGTGACTTAGAGTGCTGAGGCATCAGATTCCTGGGCTACAGTAGCTCTCCCAGAGCAGCCAGTACTCTGGGATCTCAGCTCATCTGCAACTACTGAAACCTGATTTTTCTTATTAGCATTAGAAAACTGAAAGTATTCAAAGCCCACATTCCTACATCCCTTTATTAGCTACAAAATAACTGGTCTGAGATATTTAAAGATACACCTGTCCTTGTGATCCTGTTGGAATTGTATTTACAGTTAGAGGTGTGTTGTGTTCATTTCCACTCAGGCTACAGAGTTCAGTGTTCTTCTCTATTAACACAATCCAAATATCACTGCTGCCCATTTTTTAAAATGCATTTCAAAATCTCAGTGTGACAGAGAGCTTTTCTACATGTGTTACTGAATGCTGGACAGTGAATTACTGATGACTGCTCCAAGTAGAGTTCACAAAATGAAATATATCGCAATACAACTTTGCCATCCCCTGTTCATTCAATCCATTACTTAAATATGCTTTAAGGAATTTGCAACCCCGAAACACACCCTTTCTTTGCATTTTCCTAGCATTATTGCTAGGATAAATGATTTTAAGCAAAATAGTACTATGCATATAAACTTCAGATAAACCAGTAGTTGTTTTTCAGTTGGTCACTTTTCCAACTGCAGCATTGTTGTAAGGCCAGCACATTCAAGGAAGCAAGCAAGGATATATCTGCAGCAGAAGCACTCTTGTACTCATTAGGAAACCAAACCCACTGCTATCCTGCTCTGCTACACACTGTTTGCTCTACTTTTTGACACCAGGTGAACACTCCTGATCCGCCTCATTACAGTAAACCAAAGAGTAAGGAATGCACTGAAAGCAACACCTCCTATTTCATTGTGTGAGCCACTACAGAGGCAGGTATTGGTGCTGTGGCAGTAGATGTTGAACCTTCCCACCAATTTTCTGTTGCACGTTGCTCCAAAAATAATGCCTCCTGTGTAATTTAAACAGCACTCAGAGCAGGAGATATTAACTGATGGCTGAGGGTAAAACAAATCTGCAAGATATGTCAGGCTGAGCCCTTTTCAGACAGCCTATTTGGTAACTTTTTGATAAAATGTCTTTTCTATTTCAGAAAAAGGAAATCTTTGTATCACATATTAATAGTCCAGCTCATACATCAGGAAAGCTGTAACAATATTTAACACACTTTGAAACATGCTTCTGAATCAGGACAAAGCTCAAAATTTTCTAAGCGTGGAGACCTTCTGCTAAAAGTACAACCACTGAGAAGTTTCTATAGTTAACTGCCATTAACAGCTATGTATCTCAGCTACTCTGAATTCATCATCCCTTCCCGAAGGGAGGTTGTGATGAGGAGGGGTTTGGCCTCTTCTCCCAGGCTACAAACAGGACCCAAGGAAATGGCCACAAGTTGTACCAAAAGAAGTTTAGATTAGACATAAGGAAGAACTTTTTCTCTCAGAGAGTGGTCAGGCACTGGAATGGCCTGCCAAGGGAGGTAGTAGAGCTGCCGTCCCTGGCAGTGTTCAAGAGGCGTCTGGATGAGGAGCTACGAGATACAGTTTAGTGCTTGTGGTAGCAATGGTAATTGGAGGGCGGTTGGACTAGATGATCTTGCAGGTCATTTCCTGCAAGAATCACATTCCTTGTGATTCTATGATTCTATGATCAACAAGGGACTGGAAAAGGAGGTTTGGGACCTCTGAGTCCAGCTTCACATCCTTATTTTGCCAGCTTTTAAGTATCCCAATGAAGATATACAGGCATGCATCAAGCAACTTCTACTGCTGAGCCTGCAATTTAGAGAGAAAAGACACTGATAAATAATAAATAATATTAGATGTCCCCGTTCAAGAGGGATATCTTGGTAACAAACACGGGAACAGGGGTGTGAAAAAAGTGATCCTGAGTTGGATCACATCCTAAATGCTATACTGCTTCAGATGAAAAGTAGTCAGGACTTCATCTACATGAATTACTTTTCCTTTGCACAGCCATCACAGCAATCATGATGCAACCAATGATGCTGTACATGAGAGGCAGACAGAGGCAAGTGAAAAATTGATTGTCAGAGTTCTACTACGGTGTGTTGTCTTTGGCTACTGTGGTTTAAAGAAATGCTTTTATTTAAAAGCAGAACTGTCTTGTCAGACAAATAGGAAGCTGCCAAATTGCAAGAAGGCGGCAACGCTCAGCCTGTAAAGTACTTGAAGTTGAAATCCAAGGACTTGGCTGACATAGGCAGTAGTTCTTACAATATTTTTAACAAGCTGAAAAAAATATGTTTACATTTTGATACCTGGAAGCATGACAAGAAGGAAGTCAGACGTTGTGAAAACACAGCAGGGATTTCACCATCTTGTCTTTAGCAAGCTACTGCCAGCACCTAACAGCAAGGGAACCATTGCTGGACAAGCCAACAAGCAAGGGCCTAGGACATTCTTTGAGCTGCAGGTTATATCACCATGATTGTGGTTAAAAGACACTGACAGATCCCCTTCCCTCCTAGAAAGGATCTAACTCCTTTTCCAACCACTTATGATATACCCTTTATAAGAGATTATAGCAGTAAATTCTATTACATAATTTAACCAGGCATTGCCAAGAGATATACAGCATTATGTTTATTTTAACTTCCAATTTTGCAACATAGTTTGTGTTTTGATACAGCTAGCAGATCACTCTCTACTTTTTCCATGCCATTTTACCATCCTGCTATAATCACAGAACCATAGAACTGCTCAGGTTGAAAAGACCTTAAAGATCATCGAGTCCAACCACGACCTAACCATACTACCCTAACCTTAACAACCCTCTGCTAAACCCTGAGCACTGCATCCAAATGGTTTTTAAACACATCCAGGGATGGTGACTCAACCACCTCCGTGGGGAACCTATTCCAGTACTCAACTTACATCTTACATTTCTGTATTAATACAATACCATTTTAAATCTTGATTTCCATTCCTTTCATGATATAACTGAGGCAAACAGAAGTCTTCACATTTCCACAGAGCCATCTATCCACAGTGAGCACAGAGGCTCTATCCTGAGCAACAGTAACCAGCACAACGCCATGCCCCTCACCTCTATAAGCAGCAGGGGCTACTCTTCCCTGTACTCATAACCTGCACTTCCAACACTAAGTGTCACCTACCAGCCACATCTACCACCATGCCTTTCTGCAGCTCTTCAGTCAGTTCTGTTCCCTTAACTCAGTGCTATCCCCTCCCCAGCTCAGTGTTACTAACTGTGTATCTGAGGCTTCTGTGCAGACTGCTGGGGAGCAGCTCTAGTCACGTATTTGCTACAGGACTCAACAATCATCTGATGATTTCACAAATTATACTATTAACAAAGCATCTATTTACTACCTCTTTTCTTCTGCTGCTTCAGGCGGAGATTAGAAAAGAAAGCCCTTGTCAGACTTCCATCATAGTTTCTTGAACAACCTTCACATACGACCACGTCAAAGCCTTTTAGAAAAAGGAAGTACAATACACTGGCTGAACCACCTCCTTTCCACAGATGCATTGAGTCTAAAGAACTCCAATAGATTTTATCAGCAATAAGTTCCTTCAAACAAAGAACCCTCTACATAATGTTAAAAAAAAACCAACACAAATAAAAACCCACACCATCTTTGCTCCAAGCACAAGCAAATAAGATGTGTAAAAAACAGATTTTCATAAACTGCCCTCTTTTATCATTCAAGAACAACAAAAGAGGTAGAAAGCTGCCCTGGGAACTCTGTTTTCAATTACATATCTTTGAATGCAGGCTTTGTGTCCAGCCAGTCAATTTGGAAATGTTGCATTATAGAAAATAATAGACCTGCGCTTCCCAGACCTCAAAAGCAAAATCTCATCAAAACCTCCTGCTGGACAGCATGTATGCAAAGAGGTTCAAACCAAGACCACAAGCTCCCTTAAAGAACTGCTTGCTTCAAGGCTGTGTTATCTGACTCGTGGGCGACCCAACTTCCAGCTTTTTTCATCCAAGCAGTTTGTTGTGCCCATGTTGTTGTCTTGAGCATCCACATCTGAAATTCAACCCACAACCTCACAAAGCTATTGAGAATGAAATCACAGTCCTCTGCTCTCCTCCAGAAAGATCAGGACATGCAGCTGGCACAGCCATGGGCTCTTTCAGGAAAGCAAAGCATGCACCAATAGCAACTGCCATGTCACTCAAAGGACAGATGAAAACCTGCAGATCTGGCAGTGCCAAAACAGAGCGGAACTGAGCTGTTTGAAAATCAGGAATGGAGACTCACCGAGCCAATCTAAGTCCTGAAATAGAAACTCTTATCTTCCTGGAAAATCCAGTGAATATGAGGCAAACTAAAACATACTAACAGTATACCAAAACAAAAAACACATCACTTAATAGCAGAAATGCAGTAAAGCCAAAGATGATGTAGTCTGTAACTGTGTCAAGTAATAGAGGAGGAGAAGCAAGGACTGAAATATAAGCTTTCCCAGTGCACTGCACTCCCCGTGCAGTATCCCCATACAGAAACCTCCCAGAGCAAAACCACATGCAGCGAACCCCATGAAGCAAACAGGTGACCACTGTAGACAGTGAGTAGTGCCATACAACCAAGGGACACAACATCACTACCAGTAAGAGGAACATCCTCAGCACTGAGCAAAACACCTAGCTCGGCACAGGACTCTAAGGAAGCAAGTCTATGTTACATTTTCTCCAGAGGGAAATCCAGGCTTCCTCAATGCAGCTGTAGTAAAAATGTAGTAATGCAGTTATGTTGTGGTCCTGCAAACAACACCACCAGTGAGATGAGTGAAAAGAAATGGTGCAGAGTACGGAATAAGCGTCCAGGTACAAATGTTCTCTCAAACACGCTTTGCGAGTAATTAAATTGCAGCTTTGAACTCACGATCAGCAAGCAGCTTTTCTGTTTTGAGCTTAGCAGGCTCAGAAATCCAAGGTGTAACAGAAATTTTTATTCCAGGATGTCACTACAGCTGACTTTGTTCTACTTCATTTCTGTTTTTTTCCCTGGAGAAAAGGGTTACCAACAGCAGCCAGATGTCACCGGGGTTGGGACGTATGGGAACTACTAACATATGGCAGCAATGATAAATGGAAAACAGTCGATCTAAATACCAAGGTCTACATTAAAATCAGCTATTGTAAATCTTAATTGGCAAGAGCAAATATTTTTCAATTGCTGATAGAGCATTTGCTCAGCTATTTGGAGCCAGTTACACAAAGCTAACAATCTACATTCCTAACTACTGAAGTTTAGGTATCAAGTTAAAACACTTAGCTCAGTCAACCTAGTTAACAATCAGTCTAACCAAGTTAAAACAGTGAGATCCTAACTGCCTCCACGTTAAGCAATAGTGTCTGTTCCATGGCTTGATATGAGTTCTGTAACTCAAAACAACATTACTACTTAGTTAACTGCATATGCCAATTGTGGAACCAAACATGGGGACTACATCTGACCTTTAATAATTATACTATGCTAAGTACTCCAAATTCCAATCTATACTGAAGATATATACTGTTATCCATTTCACAATGCTTGAGTTCTGCAGATCA
Source organism: Chrysolophus pictus (assembly GCA_037305975.1). Taxonomy (NCBI): domain Eukaryota; kingdom Metazoa; phylum Chordata; class Aves; order Galliformes; family Phasianidae; genus Chrysolophus; species Chrysolophus pictus. The sequence goes on along the minus strand of CM074577.1, from coordinate 75,812,330 downwards.
CGTACAGTTCATTGTGTTTAATTATTTTCAATACAAGATTTAAACATAACTACTGTCCAGTAAGTGCCATTACAGACAACTCACAGCCTCAAAAGCCATAACACAACTTACTTTACATATACATTTTCCTGTGTGGTATGTCAGAAATGCAGCAATCTCATAAAACTAGGGAGTAATTACTCTCCATACTCACAGAGCTATACCACCTTCAGTGTCCTCAGCCACTTCTATACGGACCAGCTACTTCAATTAAGAAGAGTGAAACATATATGGCATGGTTGATTTAATCCTACACTGCTGTTTCAATAGAGTTGTTCTGGACCGCGTTGTAAGCAAGATTAACATCATACTGTGAGAAATACAAGTCATTGTACTTATACAATTGCTCATGACTACAAAGTGAATCAGCTGCCAAGAATCTGATTTCTAGTTTGTGCACAATTAAGTGATGATAAGTAAATGTACCAACACATGAAACTAAATAAAGGACGAAATTTTCAGGTTACATTTGGTTCAAAGCAAAGTCCAAAAGAGTCTAGGTTATTCCTATTCTATATTCCTATGCTCTATTGATGACTTAACCACTGCAAGCTATAGACACTCAAGCTCGTGAGGACTCAAACGTTTTGCAAAAAGCAAAGGCAGCTGAAGCATCAGCACCTTGGTGCTATGTGCCTGCTAGAAGTTGCTATCATGGAATCACAGAATGGCCTGGGTTGAAAGGGACCTCAAGGATCATGAATCTCCAACCTTCCTGCCACATGCAGGGCCACCAACCTCCACATTTAATGCTAGACCAGGCTGCCCAAGGCTCTATCCAATGTGGTCTCGAACACCTCCAGGGACAGGGCATCCACAACCTCTCTGGACAGCCTGTTCCAGCACCTCACCACTCTCATAGAAAAGAACTTCCCCCTAACATCCAACCTAAATCTTCCTCCCTCAACTTAAAACCATTTCCCCTTGTCTGCTACTTCAACAGTAGAGCTGCAAGAGCAGAAATGCAGGTGCAGCTCATGAAAAATCAGTGCAACACCAACCACCCTTCTTTAAACCACCAATAAAGATGGTGTGAACTAATCTGCTACTGACTTAGCATGTGTGCAGGGGGGGGGGGGAGGGATGTATTTCGTATCATTACCTGAGTTCTGAATAATAACTGACTACTGATGTCAGCAGTAAACATCAGTCATTATCTCCATTTGGTAATCTCGTCAACAGATCTGGCTAACTTCAAGACAAAAAGATTTTTAGGACTAAAATTCAGTAATAGGAATCCAGTATTTATGTTTGGATGCATTTAATACACAAAGAATAATCACAGAACTATTTGAATGAGAAGTGACCTTTAAAGATCATCCAAGTCCAACTCCTCTGCAATGAGCAGAGCCATGAGCAGTTAGATCAGGTGCTCAGAGCCCCATCTTGCCTGACCTGGAACATCTTAGGAACACACATCCAACACCTCTCTGGGGAATCTGTCCCAGTGCTTTGCTACCCTTACCATAAGAATGTTTTTCATCACATCCAGTCTAGATCTCCCTTCTTTTAGTTTGAAACGATTTTCCTTTGTTCTATCACAACAGACCCTGATAAGGAGTCTGTTCTCTTCTTTCTGTCCGCCTCCCTTTAGATACTGGAAGAACACTATCAGGTCTCCCCAGAGCATCATTAATGTGTATTGATTTGGCAGACATAAAAACGTTACTGAAAGCATACATTTGACTTTTAATCAGCTGCTTTTAAAGCATTACTTTCTGCAGCTTGTGAAATAGAATTAAAGCAAACACCAGTCATGTTTACTTTAAAAGCTTGTAAAACCTTTTCTAAATTACACCGGTTCAGAGGTTACAAATACAGGAATGAAATCTTTTGTCTGAAGAGAAAGGTTACCCCAGCAGTTTAGAAGACAAACACTTTAAAGGTTCCTAACCAAGGACAATCTAGAGGTTCAGGGAGCTGAGGGAAAAAAAAAAAAAAAAGAAAAACACAGCAACCAAACAAGCAGGCCAATGTTCTCCTGCAGTAAAAGAAGTCTACAAAGATACAAGCTTTCATCTTTGTCCTTCAGCTGAATGGCAAATGGAATGCAGGCACTTGGACTTTCAAAGGCAAGAAGTCACTTCAAGGACCAAACAAAGAAGGGAACAGCTTAACCTGCAACAAATGAGAGGTTTTAATTGCTCCCACAGTCTGCTCCTCCCACAGCTGTACAGACGTGGGAGCTGCTGAGCAGTCGGCACACGAAGTCAGATTTCAGCTGATCTCAAGAACCGTGATGAAGTCCCGAGGCTCAGGGACTGGCTGGCAAACAGGCCAGATGTCCATTCTGTGCAGAACTGGGGGAGGGCAGGGCTTCACTGCCTGACTGAAGTCAAACTATCCAGCTGCTGTGCAGATCTCAGGCCATGCAGCTGCTCAACGAGCTGAACAACTGCAGCTGAACATTCAGTGTAGCTGCAATGAAATCATGAGTATACTCACAAGCTCTTCATGGTCATTCATCCCAACACACACAGTATACTTTAATATAATAATTCTGCTGTGAATCTTCAGGCTAGCTATTCGAAGTCGATGGGAATATTAACCAGAACTTCAAGCAGAGTAACTACAAGGCACATAGGGGAAGGTTTGGGGCCCTGCATTGTTTTTCTGTAACCAGCAACTACTGAATTTTCTGTAGTAAAACAACTTAATTCCATCTTTTCTCTTTGAGTATTGCTGAAGTACAAGATAAAAAAAAAATACATACACTCCACATAAACTGTAATAAAGATTAGATTCAATAAGAACAGAGCTTTTACATCTCACAAAGACACTATGAAACAAAGTTCTAATACTTACCAAAATGGCAGAATTCACTGCATTTTGTGGTTTTAACCTAAATTACAGCTTGACATAGCTTACAGATACTGTAGTCTCTGCTATTTACAATCCAAAATGAACATGAAAGATTTCCTAAGCACTGCTGAACAGTTTACACAAAGCTGTCAATTACGCAGTGTTACCTCCATGTACACTATATAAAACAAATACAAGTTTACTGATGGAAAGCACACTGCAAGCCCTCAAACACCTGAAGTCTAGATTAAGTAAGTGAGCCCTTCCTTACATCTGGTAGAAGAAAAATCTCAAAATAATCTGAACTCCTTAATGTATTTGCCATGTGTTACAGGAGTAAATTGATCTATTACTTTTTACAGGACATGGTTCATAAGATTACCAGTAAAACAGCCAATAGCAGGCAGTCTAGCAGAAGATAAAGCTCACATGGAAGGAGTTCCAGCAGTAGTTACTGTTCTGGCTCCAGAAGTCAGACCAAATTCATATTTGTAGCAAACCAATGAAAAACACTTTCTGTGGTCTGTCTGGAAGCTCTGAGTAGTTTATTGAATGAAAACTGCCTTAGAACACTCACAGGCCCATGCTCTTTTCCTTCACCAGGCTATAAAATAGACATTTAAGCAGTCAAAAAGAGGCTGCTCACAAGTGCTACGCTCACTAGAGAAGGTAAATGCTCAGCAGAACAGGATTCTTAAATATTTTAAATCAACTGACAGAGGGCCATAAGAAAAAAAGCAAGATTTCTTGTGCCAGAAAATTACAGCCTAGAGTTACAGCTTTACCTGTCATATCACTTAGTGCAGAAGGCTCAGCCAGCCCTCTCCTCCTGCAAAATAGTTACCTTCCCTTCTCTAAACCTAAGCCACGCTAATCCATTCAATGCCTCTTACCACCGTGGGATCATCATAACGACAAGGCAGGCAGTTCTGCAGATGTAAAGGCATCTTGCCCAGTTCTGCAGAAGTCCAGCCAGCTCCAAGTCCACCCAGGAACACAGTTATATGGCGTAACTCACAGACACTGAACCTCAGCTACTAAAACCCCAATAGGTCTAAGCTGGTTTTGCACCCAGTGGGAGCTGGCTGTCTGTGAAGCACCCTGCCAGAGCTAGGAACAGCGGGAAGTACAACGGAGCTGCAAGCACGCTTATTTCCCAGGGCTCAATGCCTATTAGACCCGAGAGCTCTCTGCAGGGATCCATGCTGTTGGAGTGCATCAAGTTTTCCACTCCAAGCACATCTGGGCTTGCCATTCTGTTGATTAGGTGAGGAGCAAAGACACTATGCGTGATTTGGAAAATCTGGCTTGCAAGGATAGTTCCCATGCTAACTGGGAATGATAAATTGCAACCCTCAGCCTCCCAACAAAATTAGTAGTAATCACGATTTGATTTCTTGCCCATGTGACATAGAAACAAGACAAAGCTCATCTCGTGGGCCAGTATCCCAGTGTATGACCTACTGGAAATAAAAAAAAAAAATCAGAAGTCAGGAAGAATTGCAGGTAGAGAGGGAGGTAAATGCAACTTGATGGGCTTGAAATTTAACAACTCAGTCCAGTCATCTGACTTGTGCGTGCCAGACTTAGGTCATCTGTTACATCACAGCTAAGTGAATGGATTAGGGAAAGTTTACAGGGATTAGTACTTTTAATGATTTTCACACAGTGCTGAATCAAATGCTTTACTCAACTTCAAAAAGATTGGCTTAGTCAGCGTCTTGAAAATCCGTGCAAGTTACCTCTGTCTTGCACACAGGCCAACAGGCAGGAGGATCCTTTGAATGAAGCCTAGGAGTATAGGTCAACACAAATCAGACACAACACTAGACAAAGTGACCTGAGGTCTGAGCCACAAACAGAGTTGAGAAGAACAATGAAAAACCAGGCAGCTGCCTTGGTTTGTTTGTGTTTGGGAAGCTTTGACCATTCCACGAACTTCTTATAGATTTAGCATTCACCACCTCCTGTAAATGGTGATAAGAGTAATTTTCAGTCAAATCACTGCTTCTGGGAAGGTCATTGCAGGCACATAACAGAAAACCAAGCCTCCCACTCTAAATTCATTTCTGTAATTATCTTCATTGTATTTTGAAAACAAGAGCAGGTCATTTGCGCAACAGAAAAAAAGCAATTACTTAAGGTTAAAATACAGCTATATAAAATCTTTTTTAAAAAGGGACACTTCACGTGCAATGTTTTTATTCTGTAACCTCAAAGGAAGTCAAGGACATCAATTTGTGCTCCCTCTGTCATAGCTGCTTCTGAAAAGGGGGCAGATGCAACCTCCTCTTTACGAGGGGCATATGTGACGGTACCTCTTCCTTTTATCCCTTTGTCCAGGCATCTCTTTCCTCAGCTGCAACAGGCAGCTCACATCGAGACATCATCCCAGCAGCTGCAGTGGCACTGGGGGAGCTCATGCAAACCAGACAGAGCAAACAAGCCTACCAAGGGCTGTGGAAGGTCCAGAACTGCTCCTGTGCTGTCAAACTGGTAAAGAATCATAAGTTTTTTAGCCACACGACATTGGTGGTAATTTCTGTAAAGACCCTCCCTAAACCTAGCAAGCATGATGGCATAAAGCAGTAAGGAGATGGGACACGGAATCTTCATCACAGAGTATTGCTAGGCCATCATGATGGCTTCAGGCTCTCCTTGAACAGCTGCTTTTAATTTTTGCATACAGGAAAAGCATGTGGAGAGCTTGGTCACTGAGTGCTTTGTGAACAGGAAAGAGGCAATATTTGCTGGCACTGAAGCAATCTGGTTGTATAGACCCATTTGTGAATACAGACTGGGACAGTTTTGGAAGGATGTGGTTATTCTCTGAAATAATTTGGTCTAGACAGGAAAAAAAAAAAAAAGATGATTACAAATATCTTTGGGAAGAGGACAGCCCTTCAGTCCTCCAGACTGACTATTGGATCTGTCCCCTGCACCTCTGAATCTCTGCAATTCTTGTTTCATCACTGCAGTGACTTTACACAGCCCTGATGCTCCCCTGCACATCTTCCCTTCTTCTTATAGCTATGTAGAAAGCAAGCAAGTCTCCACTTATCTCTACTTTGTAGTTCAGAAGAAGCAGGCAGACATCCATCTGCTCCATCTTCTGCTCCGGCAAGTCATTTGCTACTAGGACTGAGGCAACTACAGCTGTGTACAATACACAGAAGAGGTCCCAAACAGCCAACAGCAGGGGAGACAAAGTAACCACCTTGCCACAAAGGATTGGTGAATCAACAGTCCAGCAGCAACAGAGAAAATGCAGGAAGCTTTCTGGTGCAGACACTCCTACTGAGAAGCCATATTTAATCATCACATTGCCACACTAGAGGTAAATAGCAATGACATTTGACCACATCCCCAGTTCCTTGCACTTCTTTCCACATTTATTTCTTGTGGTCATTATCAGTCAAGGCATACATAACATACTGCTCCCACGTCATCCTGCACATCACAAACATCCCATAACTGGAAAACCAGATTCCACTTCCACCCTGTATGCAGCAAGGGCACAGGCTCTGCACAGCCTCACAACTCCTGCAGTACAGTAGACAAACAGCATCTCCCAGCTGCAGGAAGATACCTGAAAACCAGGACAGTCTCTTCAGAAAGAGAGTGTAATGATCAGGGTGGCTTGCATCAATCTGTTCACTCACAGATATCCTGAACCAGGCTGCACCCACAGGGCTGAACCTATTACCCCACAGCTACCTGGTTTAGCCAGCAACCGCCCTTTAGCACACGAGCATGGAAAAGGAGAACTGAAGGAGCAGGCTGCACATTGATATCCAGAGATCACCAGGGCTCGTAGTTATATGTCAACACCACACAGGGCACTGTAGAAAAGATAAGAATCTTCAGGAAATGAACTGGACACCACAGCATTCCAAGAAAGGTTGGCTATTGAGAAAGACCTGGATAATAGCTCTCCTTAGGCCAGCTTCAAATGTCATGCACAGAACTGCTCTGAGTCCAGTAAAGCCCCTCAATCTCACGCAGCAGAAGGAATGTACATTAAGCTCTTCACCTAGTGATCCATTCCTGTAACAAGCTGCGTGCTATTTATGGACATAGCTCTGAAACACTGGGAAAGGCAAAGCTCTGGGAATCACATTTAGCACCATCTCAATGAACCACACTTAGCACAGGGCAAACAATCGCCCTTCTTCAAGCATAGGGACTCCCCTAGACTTCAAGCAGCATCCTTTCAATACAACAAGCAAGGCAGTATTATTCACATTCACATCAAGTAGACGGGGGATGCTGTTCAGACCACACATTAGATCCAGCAGGTAACTGATATGCATAAAGCCACCATAGTAAGGCTATATAAGTTAGACTTGCTGGTTTTGGACAATGGAACACAAACTCATTACATCTGATAACAGGCCATGGTATTACAGGTAATGCATACTTTTTTAGTGGCTGTAATTTAACGTATCCATAGGAATTAGCAAAGATGGTATAGGAACTGCTGAAGTTCTCAACTAGTGTAAGAACTAATCAGACCTTGGAAACACCTGAGAGCAAGTGCAAAAGAGCACCAAAGCAAAGAGCACTTGCTGAATTTGAGTGCTGCACAAAGTCATACGGATTTGTGTAATTATCTTAGGATCCAGAAGCCAAAGCTTTTCCACAAGTAACACTGTGATGCACAAAGGAGAGTTATTCATGTCCAGTTGCTACTCTTCTTCCACAAACTTAACCGGCACAGAAGTCATACTTCGTATTCCCTTTGATCAATATGAAGTGTCTATAAGGAATTTCAGCATTCGCAAACGTTATTCTAACAAGTAGTACTTCACTTATTTCACCACCTAAATTTTTGTTTCAATAAGCTAAATAAGTTAACTGTGTACTAACTGAATGATGCACAGCATGCTACATTCACTACTGTTTCCTTTTTAAAGCCTTCCCTGGCAGTTACCACCACTTATATATGGTAATAAAACAGCACAGATGTTATAAGCAGGAGCTCCGTGTACTTGTTTATACCTTTGCATCTTTTCTCCAGCTTAGGCTCTGAGGCAGTATGAGGAACAAACAGCAACTCCAGGCAGATATAGAATATCCACTGCTTTCTTAACTGAAGCTGAACTACCAAGAATTTAAGAGATTTTGGCTTCCAATCCTGAAGTATTAATGGTTTACATATTGTATGGAGAGAGGCAGGGTGCCTGTCTATACATGTTTCAGTAAATTCACACTTATGCAGAACATCCCAGTAAAAGCATTCCACACTGAACAGCACTTCTCCAATACTCCCAACCTACACAAGCTTGGAAACTCGATCTTATTCCTCCTGCCGGTGTGTTATGCTATATAAATCAGAATATATATATATAGTATTTAAGCTCGGTAGACGACATGTTTTCAGTTTTTCCACACATCTTCATATTGAATTAATTGCAAATTCATACCTAGAGAAGGCAAGTTAAGAGATCACATTAAAAAAAATTAAACTCGTTGAATTTACAAAAGTAGAAAGCCACAGAATTTTGGTATCAAACTTTTGAAAGTACTTCTTAATCCACTTCACGCCAACTTTGGTAGATTAACTGACTCTAGTTCTCAGGTCCTGCCACTGCTGCAGTCAGCTACACCAAACTCATCACAAATACGTGGTTCTATCACAACAAATTGAGAACTCTGACCACAGGAAAACCAGAGTTACATTCTCTGTTCTGATGGAACAATCCTTTGTGTTGACACCAACTCTGGGATAGCTGAAGTAATTACACTGAAATCAGAAGTGACTTGTTTTTGAGGAGCACCACAAGAGGGAGTTCCAACTACGGAAGAGCAGCAGAATGCCTGCTTCATTATCGTCATACCTGTCTGTTTTCCTCAGAAGAAAAACTCTAGCTCTTCAGTCTCTCACTCTGAGTTAGTAAGAACATGAGCAGTGCCACTGTTAAATTGCTCTGAGGCACACATACAGCAAGCATCTGCAAATAATTAGATTCCATTGTCACACAGGTGCTTAGATAACACATAAAAAGCTTCACACCACTAAGTCATACGATGGGTCTTTCAAAAAATTTTTGTTTGTTGCATAAACAAAACTAATGCAAACAAAACAAAACTCAAGGATCTTAAATTCAGTTCACAAAGCCAAAAAATCAGTAAAGATGGAGAACAACAGGAAATTACAGATTTCCTATCGCAGAAAATAAGAATCCAAGAAAATTATCATTGTTAACTAGAGTGTGCATAACAGAGGCTGCTTTAATTAGTTTGGTATTCTGATTTATAGCACATCAACATGAAAAGCCAACACATGAGGCAGAAATATAGTACCATGAATTGATTGACTCCTTGGCGATCCAGCTGATTTCCAGAAGGAAAACCACCACTTGAGACTATCTCCACACCATCCCCTCCTGCAGGAGGACTGGGAAGACACCAGCCCTAAAAACATCCATTTAACATCCTTCCAGAAAGAAGAGCACTATGGAAGTTCTTGTGGTCCAGCAGTTGGAAGTCACATCTCCTCCACCTATAAAAGACTCCCTACAGGAGAGCACCCCTGTTGAGCCTCAGAAGTACGACAGAAGTTTTGGACAACTAAAGTTGCAAAGTTTTGGACAACTAAACTTCATACTCAGATGGAGTGTCATCCCCTTCACTGACTATTCTTTGTTCTTCCTAGCAGTAAACAGTAGTCTGAATAAATAATGGAAATAAGTTTCCAGAATGCAGAATAGCAGAAAACACTTCCTGCACCAAACACTTTGACTTCATGAAGAAATCTCCACCATATGCCCTGGGACTGCTTTGATTAAGAAACTTGCTCAAACTCAGCTAAGATCAAGTAAGGGAATTAAAGCAAGCGTCAGCCTCAAAACCTTGTGTTTACATTGTAAGACCGTGCCCAGCCTTGAGAACAAGTTGTGGGGAGGGGAAAAAGGGATGGAATTCAAAACCAAAGCCTTTAAGCATTCCTACTGAGGATCAAAAGAAAGATGTTTTAAACCAACACACGATTAAAATTCTTTCCTTGGTACAAATGAAGTTTAGACTACCAACCACAGAAAAATTCAAGCTCTTAAGAGTCTCCTCACCTCCCAACCAGTTGCTTTTTTATGATTGTAAAACAAAATTAAAGCATATTCCAGAAATCACTAACTCCTCCTTCTCTGTTGCAACACCAGCTTCCCTGAAAAGCAGCACCTTTGCAGACCTGAGAAGCTCACAGTTGCAATCAATCACTCCCAAAGTATACCAACACCATTACTGAACACCATATATAATCACTTCAGAATCCATAAGCACGCACTGCTCTCCAGGCCCAACCACAAACTGCACTGACCTTACTGCTTAACTCCAGTTCAACTGCTAGCACTACATTCAATAGAAACTGCACAAAGAGGAGAGGTGGAAAACTTCCTCACACCTTCACCGGTAAGGCAGGTGTCTGGCCATTTCTGTTTGGCCAACCAGTCAGGCAGCACAGTCCAGTCACAAATAGAGGAAGGCAGATCAGCACATATGGGCTTCAGGTACCTCAGAAGTGCCCAGACAACAACAAAAAAAGACAACAGTGGTCTGCATGCTCTAACAGCGGTGTTACTGGAAAGTGTGGATAGTGACAGAAGCCACTCCAGCAATTGCACTGAGGACATACCTAGCAAGAACCACCTCTGTGCCTGACACGGTGGCAGACACTATAGAAAGAGAGCATTCCAGACAAGCAATGACTGCAGAGATCACTGCACAGAGTTCAAGCTGACAGCCTGCTTCCCAGTTTAGAATCACATAAATAATCTGAGACCTGCAGCTGAATTCAGTTGCTCACACACAAATATTTTAGCATTTGACACTGGAATTTCCCATACATCTACAGTGGGCTGACAAACACAACACAAGCCTCTGCCCTTCTAGACTGGCAGCTAGAGGCCAGAATGGTAATCATGAGTATTCCGAATGAATATGCAAATAAGACTTCAGCAACTGTAGCCTTCAACAAGACTACCTTCTCTTTTTTTTAAAGAAAAAAAATCAACCACCGAAAACTTCTGAGCTTTAAAACTCGCCTCTTTTTCTTCCCTCTCTGCACTGCACAAGACTTTGAGCTTTCCAAGACTTGTGTTAAGGTGCTCCCCCTCCTCTTACCATGAAAAGGCATTACTAAAACAGGTTTTAAACTTGTTTTACAAGCCTCTTACCCAGAGAGGCTCTCACCCTCTATAGCTATTGTAATTAGCAAAGCCTTTCCACGAGGTGGCATTCTCTCAAGGGAGCCATGTTACAGTCAGCTCTGGTAGGAAAGCGCTTGGTTTCAGTTTGAAAAGTCAGGATTTTCTATATTCGGTCAGATGACAACAGAATGTGAAATAAACAAATCAGTAAAATAGTTGAAAGCAGGGCTAAGAATAAGTTCAGGTAGCTCTCCTTCATAGATGTCAACTAAGAGAAGAACTAAGCTAAGAGAAGACCTAACAATGACTTAGAAATACTATTTTTGCATCAGCTGAATTCAGGTGGGCCAATACTATAAGCTACAATCCTAGAGCATTTCAAGAATCGCTCTATGAGGTACACAGGCTACACGCAACCAGTTTTGTTTCAGTGTGGCTCTGAACAGCCACACCGATGCATTACACTCATTCTTCTGCCAGTGTAATACAGAATCCAAGAGGTGTCCATGTTTTGTGTGCCTATATACACTCGTACATGGCCAAGCAGCTCTAGAGCAGCCAAAAGCATCACAAAGAAGTGCTATCTAGTCAGCTTATCTGCCTCATCACTTAGTGCAACAGATAACACTATTATCAGCTATGTCCCTATGACAAATTAGGATTTATTTCACAGCGTTTATATTTACACACCTACAGAAGGGATGGAAAAACTCACCTCCATCTGGAGCGCAGCAGTGTCCTGATCATAGTGTCCCATGATATTAGGGAAAAAAGTCATATTGTAAGGCATTCTTGAACACCTGGAAATCGTAATCGGTTCACACGTGAACAAGCTGTGCCCTCGCACTGCAGCCAGAAGCAAGCTATAAGGCACGAAGAACACGAGCACCCCCATTTTGTCAGGCTGTCCCACTTCAGCACATGGCCTCCACCCGCAGTTACACGGACTGTCTTTCCACAAGGATCAGAACACGCATCTTCCTCTCCTCGTTCCAAAGGCGGCAGGCAGCAGAGGCAGAAGGCCGATCAGGCACCTTGCTGCTACTTTCGGCGTCTCCCCATTTCGACCGGCCGCGAGTTCATTAAATCCCTTCTTTCTTCAACCTGCAAACGCAGGAAGAGACGATACGGGGCAATGAACGGACGCGACAACCCCACCTCGGTCCCCGCGCAGAGCCCGGAGCGCCGGGCAGCTCCCCGGGGCCGCACCGCGCTCCGCTCCCACCGAGAGCGTCCTCCCGACGTCCACCTGCCCCGAGGGAGAGCCGGCCGCTCCCAGCGCCGCCGTTCGGTTCCCAGCCCCGCCCTGGGAAGCGGTGCCCGCGGGGCCGGGCGGGGAGGCGGCCCAGCGGTCGGCCAGCAGCCGGGGCTCGCTCGCTCGGCGCCGCAGCCCGACCACGCCCGGGCCGCGCCTCCGCCGCCCCCTCACAGCGAGGCCCGCCTCCCGCCGCCCCCCTCGGCGGCCTCCCCGGGGCGAACCGCGACCCGCGCCGTCGCCGCTCCCCGCGCTCACCTCACCCTGCCGCAGCCCCCTCCCGGCTCGATGGCCGCCGCTCCCAGCGGCACCGGCAGGACGTGGCGTCGGGCAGCGGGGCCGCTCACGCGATACTTGAAAGGGCGGCGCGGGGGCCGGGGCGGTGCCGCACCTTTCCCTCCCTCCCCCCGAGGAGGCGCAGGGCTGCCCGCCCCTCGGCCCGCTGCCGGGCGGCAGGTCGCTGCCTGCGCTCTGGTGAGCGGCCATGGGTCGGTCCCGGGGTCAGTCCGTCCGTCCGCCCTGAGCTCAAGGGATCTCAGCGAAGCGCTCGCACAAATACAGAGTGAAAAATCCCTTCTCTGTAATATCTGGCAGTTGTGTTTTCCTGACAGGGTTTATTACCTATGCAACACGTTGTGTAACCGGGACTTAGAGAATTTCAGGAATCGAGAAGTGGACTTGTCCCTCCCGTCAGCCCGTTGCTGAGATCCGTTTCCAAGCAGCGTGCTGAGCCACGCTGACGGTGCTCCGTCGTGGTCTGACAGCCTGTCTCTGTGAGCGTGGCACCTACACAGCGTTCATGCAGAGCACCGGGATCAGCTTGGAGAAGAAAGACAATAAGATTCAGACAGAGGAGCACCTGGCTCTGGCATTCATGGTGGAGCTGCCTTCTGGAGGCTGAGCTCAAGGGTCTATGAACTGCTCTCCCACCACATCTTCTGTTATGTCTGAGCCCGATGAGATCAACTGCCAGGCCTCTGCTAGGCGGAGGCAGCCATGATCCGCTGCACGGAGCCTCCTCAAGTCTCATCAGACAGGTGTGTGGCTGCCTGACTCGCTCTGTGCTGCAGGAACAGGAACCACCGGATACCGAGACATGCAAACCAGCCTCAGAAATGGTCTGCAGAGGTTCAGGCAGTGCTGCGTCTCTGCTGACGTGCTGCAGGGTAGTCTGTGCAGAGTCAGGCATACTTACCCGGCATTAAAGTCATCTGTCTATCCGTCTGTGGAGAGTGTGAAGCTGCACACTAGAGAAACTGCAAGCTTCTTCAATAGAAGACTCCAGAGATACTTCACTGTAATCTTTCAGTGAGCAAAGGGAGCTTATAATCAAGAAGGGGAGCAACTTTTTATATAGTCTAATAGTGATAGGACACGGGGGAATGGTTTTAAACTAAAACCATTTAGGTTAGATGTTAGAAAAAATCTGGCACAGGCTGCCCAGAAAAGCTGTGGGTGCCCCAGCTCTGGATGCATTCAAAGACAGGTTAGATGGAGCCCTGAGCAGCCTGATCTGGTGGGTGGCAGACCTGCCCATGCCTGGGGGTTGGAACTGGGTTGGCGTTAAGGTCCCTTCTAACTTAAGCCTTTCTATGATAGCTTTATTCAGAGGACCACAAAATCTCTCTCTGTGCAGATCTTCTGTGCATAATTTCCTATAGAAATATACAGAAAACCTCACTGGATTCCCCTATGTAAAACCATCTTGGCACCTGTATGAATCACAAGCAAGCTTATAGCTACCTGCCTCCGATTCACATAGCTCAGTCATTTGAGCAAATGGAGTAACTTGATAGCAGTAATGGAATTCAATTTGCTATACAAACAAGTGGGGAGGTGACTAACATTTCCCCAGTGGGTTTCACAGGTGGCATTAATGAAATCTTGTTATGTACAGGTTGTGGAAGTTAATGTGCTCCTGCCTACAAAGGCCTATGTTATTCTCTGTCGTTGTTCCAGTTCTCATCCTCCAGCTGGCTGCTACCCTACTTCTCTCAGTAGCTCCTTCTCATTTGAGAAACATTACATTTTTCTTTTCATGAGTGCTGAGACCACATATGCAATGAGTCTGGCAATGAGAGCGCTGGGAGAGTACAGGAGTTCCCACTCAGGTTCTGCAGAAGACGGATGTTGCCTAGCTCTTAATGAAGTTACTGAGGTGTTCTGCTCAGGAAACACATCAGTTCCTCAGATACACCAGAACTTTGTAGATAGGTTGTGCTCAGTGCAGATTCAGACTCCAGCAGGTTTCTACTGATTTCTCCCTCCTTCTTAATTTCATTGACTAAACCTGGAGGCATTTTCCTGGAAACAAGAAAAGAAAAGCTTAGGACAATCAATAGCAAGTGGATGATCTCTGCTTCCCAGCACCTAGAGTTGACAGCTTCTCAGAAAAGCTTTTGTTATAATTTCAATATAGGAAAAACCCATTTTCATGATACCTTAATAAGAAATTTTGCTGACACAGGCACCCTTTCAATAAAACTGGGCCAGTCTGCCAAAGTAACCAGCATCTGAAAATAGAGTATGGTGAGGAGTTCAGCAGCCTTAGCTGTGAGCTCTGCAGGTCATACTGTGTAGTATAGCACTGTATTAAGTGATGCCTTAGCTCCTTCTATCAAAATGCATTTTCATACATAAATTAAGTCTCCAAAAACACACTTCTGACTAAATGACTTTGTTTTCCTCCCTTAAAAACTCCACTGTTATTGTTACATGATTGCAAAAAGGTGGAGAAGAGGAAGGATGAGCCCTTTCTTCAATCGCACTTTTAATGCATATTGCTTCCTCTGAACCTACTTGTTGAGCAAGTTATTCCAGAGCCACAATCTAAATATGTTTGTTTCTGGCTATATAAAGGTCTTGAATAACCAGAGTGAGGAATGTGAACATTCTCACTGGTACCCAGCGAAGCTCTTTTAAGTGTGATTAAGTGTTTTAAGCATGTGCTCAAATATATCACTGATTAGGGATGCAGCTGTTCAGATGTGTAAGTACTCTGCTCACCTGGCTCTGGAGATATTGTTAACATTTCAGTTAATGTAATACTAATTTTCTGACCTTTCTCTAGTGCCACTTTAAACTATTATAGTATTGCAATTTTTTATTACAAAGAGTTTAAGACATTTAGAGCATAGTTCAAATCTCAGGTCATTTTCAAATGTTTTTTAATGGAGTTAGCAGGGAGGTTTCAGCAGTGGGGGCTGTCAGCTCCCCTCCAAGTTCTGCTGGCTGCTTCCACCCACATGACAGATACGAAGGGACAGGTCGTGTGCAGTCCCTTCAATGCCCACGCTCCATGCATCTAGCTTAAACTCATCCTCACCAGAAATGTTCGCAGCCTGCCTGGGCTATGAACTGCAATACCCTTCTCTTGTTCAACTTTTATCATAGATGTCCTTCCTGGAAAGGTGGAGAACACCACGACCACATTTTCTTACTGTGTGAAGATGCACCTTGTGCTTATGCACGAGGGAGGAAGGCTCTAAAATGTTCAGCAACTGTCATGAAGAAGCTTAGCTTTGAGATACAGGGGGGGTTGTGGCTTTGGTTCTTGGATACTACACGAGTGGTTTTATGCTGGCTTGGGCTCTTTCCTGCTGGTACATCTAAAAGCATCATAACTGAATTATATTTTTGGAACATTGTACCAAAGTTTGACTTAATGTAACCTAAATATTACAGATTTGCCAATTACACAGTTTGATGTTGGCTGATTCAGTTATGAGGCTCAAGAAGCTCTTATTATTCTGCATTTAAAACACATTATTCATAATTTGATGAAATTTAGAAGTAAATAGCCAGTAGATGGCACCAATAAATCCTGTTGTGGGACTTAAAATTGAAATATTTTCCTGAAGTGTGCTTGAAAATAATAAGAAAAACTTACACAAAATTATATTATTAAGATATTTTATTCTGATTAGTTTACGGTAATACTCAGGAAAATGTTTCAGTTTATGGGCAGAATGTGTTTTCTAAGTCATTTAACTGAACGCATAAAACTGATGAGAAAGGCTTAGACAGAGCACATAAGTGTTTTACAGTAATTTCAGAGTTCTTTGGTAAATCCAGCCTTTAATCAGTCGATGCCTTCTGAGCACTTCTCCAATCACATCCAGCTCAGTCAGATTAAACCTTCCTTTATAATACCTATTTCCTCCTCATAAAGCCTTTAAACTGTGCTCCCCTCACAGCAACCGTGAAAACCAGAAAAGCAAGCATTGTGAGAACAGCAGAAGGTTTGTGCATTGCCACTGCTGGCTGCTGGGTGCTTGGAACCCATGTCAACTTCTCCCCTGAACAAAGTATGACCTATTTTGACTTCAGTCCTTCCGAACATTATGGCTGTGTGTTTTGTGGCACCCACACAGTCCATGCATAAGGAGATGTTGATTTCCTTTATGTTAGAAGGATCTCATCCTTCATTTGTCTGTAAATGACAACACTCTGCATCCACCGTGTTGCTTTACTAAAACAGTGATTATGCTAATATTATTCCTTTCCTAACAGGTTACCTCACCTAGCCTCAGATATTCAGCACAATGCCAAGTAAACAGGAAATACACCCTTCAAGAGATCTTTTTTCTGAGAATGATCAAGGAGATTTCATTCCTCGTGGACTTTTAGCAGACTTCTCTCCTGCTAAATCTGAGACTTACCTTTTTGGGTGACATTAACAGTAGCAGCAATGGTGGGCGTTTTCCACAGAGCAATTCCTCTTATCTCATTCTGTACTCTGGAGAATGTCACAAAGGCTGAGGGAAAGGAAGTCAGAGCTACCGGGCGTGAGTCATTTCCAGTGGCTAACATTGATAGGAGCCAAAAACTTTGTTATAGTGGGCCAGAAAGGTAGTGAAGTCACTAACTACAAAATAGCAAATACTGACTTAATAGAGTATGCTGTAGTTTTATTCTTCCTTACCTCAAAAAAACATATAGTGGTGAAATAACTTGAATCAATCTGCCCCACTCTATGTGATATGCAATTATCAAAGGACAATTGCCTTTACATGGATTTCAAATGCTGCTTTTTATGTTCGTAGTTTAACATACTTTTTGAAACATGAGAATGCCAGGGATACAACAAAACAACAGCTTTTGGATTCCAGGCACTAACTACTTCAAGGTGATTCTGAAGGTATTAGAACACTGAAAGAAAACTAAGGAGCATTTATAGCACCATGCCAGGTACTGATAATTACACTCATCCCATGGCCAGATTATGTGTTCCCATAATAACAACGCAGTGACTTTCCAAATTCTTCAATTCTATGGGATAAAGTTAATGTTTAAAAATTAAGTAAAAAAATCAAGATCCCTGTATTCATCTTCTTTATATATTGCTTTTTATTAAAATTTGTCATTCTAATCTTTTTTATAACAATAAAATTGTTTGACTCTTGTAGTTTTAATATCAGAAATCACAAATTGATCTTCTCCACAGGTGCTCCTGAGCTATTACAAAATGGAAACAGCATGAAGAATACTGAATACATTTTCAGCTGAGATGTTTTGTCTGAGATCAATGCAGAACACAAAAATGAGTCACACTTCAGATCCTAGGGTAACCATAACCACATAAAACTAATTTTTTTGGTTAATAAAGTCCAGTGCAATCCAGGACTGGTGTCAGCATTACTGCTTTAAACGAGGATTTCTGAAATATACTCAGTTATATTTCCAGTTATACCATGTCCTGGGAGATTGTGCTGACCACTGTTATCACTTATGAATTACAGAAACCTAATTTTCTCAGTCTCCTTCCGTGTCTTTTAATCCTTGTTATTTGGGATTATCCATTATATCACTTGTTCACATCTAGAAATGAGGCCTTTCCATCCAAGGATTTGTAGTAAAAAATGTTATGGAGCCAACTTTCTGAGTATGAAAGCATTTCAAATACAAATTAGGACAGAAAAACAAAATGTGCAATGCTGTTAAATTAAAAAAAAAAAAAAAGGATAAAACTAATAATGAATGAGAAAGAAAAGACTTAAGGATGTGGCAGCAATATCCTCAGTGAGGCTTAAACAACAGCAACAAAAGCTTCATTAGTTGATTCTAAGCACAAAAATACAGTTGTTTTAATAGGCTTAGTGTCCAATTTTTTCTCCCCATCTAGCATAGCAGAATTTCAGTAATTCTGACATTGTCAGCTATGACTGACTGACAGTTAGAGAAAAGAGGAGTCTGAGAAGGGGATGGCCATATTCAGTTACACACTTTTTTTTTTTAACGAAGTATTCTTCTTTCCATGTTTACGCTTTTATTTTCTTTCTTGGACTTTCTGCCATGTAATTGGTTACATTTAACTCAAAGTGGAAAGGGGAGGCCAAAAGCCAAAAAGCAAAGCATTGAGTAGAGGGAAGACCAGAAGTAAAGAGTGAAGGTCAGGCTTCTCTGTGACAGCAGGATCAGAAGCAGAGGAGAAATGCCAGGAAGACCTTTTCTCCTCTACGCAGGGCAGACACAGGAGGCTGGGCAAGAGTCTGCTTGCTGGATAGGGATGAATCATATCAAACTTAATTTGGGGCTAAGCTAAGGATCTTGAAATATGTTCTGAATGCAAAACAAAGCAAAATGTGACACATAAATTAAGAGAAAAATTAAAGTCTTGAGACACAAGGTGGGATTTATGCATGACTGTGACACAGGAATCCTGATCTCCCCTTCTCAGAGTGCTGGTTCATGAAGGCCTCAAGTCTTGGTTTCCAAACTGAGAAAATGGCTCATATGTATCCCTAAAGCTTTCCCTTTTACAAAGAAAAATGGGAGGCACTCATACTGTCACCTCTTGGATCCTAAATATCTTCTGTGAGGCAGAGATGCTTAGGAATCATGGGAGACCTCTCTGGCTTTCTTGCCAACAGCAGCCTTATCAGCATGGTCATCTTTGTCCTGAGAGGACTCAACTGCCTTTGAATGATAGGGAGAACTGTATTTCCTTCCACAGAGATGCTCATAAACACTGATATGATGTCCCTGACTAACAGTATCATCCTCACAGTAGCAGAGGACAATGACTTTGCCATAGCTAGGTGTTCATCATTGATTTTAACTGTCTTGCAAGTCTGCCTCAGAGCCTTGGCTTTAGTCTTGCAGTGCTGCAAATTCCACTTATACCTGTACTGGCTCATTTGGGCAAAAATGACTGGTGAGTCACCATTTGCCACTAATGATCACTTCATGCACTGATCCTTTACTCCAATTTTCTAGCAGGCCTATGACCACCTAAGAAGTTCAGTTGGGATCACAATATACTAGAAGCATACATTCTCCTAGAATGTTTTTTTATGGCTACACGAGGGATACATTTGGAATGAGGTTCTGTGTCTGATCCAACTCTTCAGTGGTGTCAAACTGTAGGACTGATGATTTTCATGGTGAGAAATGAAAGTGAGCAAAACAGTCTCTATGGAGAAGCTGATCTTGGCTTATAGCTGATACAGACCCAAAGATGCTGATAGCACTCAAGGGGTTAGGCCAAGCCATCCAAGGGGAACAGAAACATTCAGGGACTGTAACACTGTTTTTAGAAGTCAGAATGACAATGGAAGTGCCATACCAAAGGAACGGAGACTAATTCTGGGATTGATCCTTTTCAAAATGTAATACAAAATGGATAGACAAGGTCAAATTCAGTTTAACTCAATTTCTACTGGAAATGCAATTAGAGTAACTCAGATTCAGTTTTTCAGCCTGAATCTTACATGCATAGGTCTGATGTTACTGTCTCCATGCATCAAATGTCACAACAGCTAGCACAGAGTAAGAACTGAAAAGAAGTATCTAGGAGCTTAATTCTTCACACTCAAAAGCAGGTATTTGTTCCCGTACAAACAAGAGCCACAGAGTAATTTATATTAAAAAAGGTGTTACTGTTTTTAATAGAAGACAGAGAACAATTTCTGTTATAATATATTTAAACAAATTATGTATTCATGGATTTACATTGACATAACTAGCATCGGGATTTAATCCGATGGTCTGACATTTCCATAATTCCATAATTCATGTGTTTTCCTCTTTCCGTTTTCCTCTTTGTGCATGCTTTGGCAAGATGTACATGTTTCTGCATCTCTGCCAATTGCATTGTGCTGTGCCTTCAGCAGCAAATCCAAGGTTTCTACATGCCTGGGAGTAAAGAAAATAATTCAGCTAAGCTTTTGTTCCAGCTCTGTGTGAGTTGTGTGAGTGAAACCATCAGAAACAAGCAAAGAATTTGCATATTTCTACTGATTTGGAAGAACCCAATGCTACTCTATATTCAGGATCTCTAGCTGCATTAAAAAAAAAAAAAAAAAAAAAAAGCGAGAGAGAGAAGAAAAACATGCATTACTCGAGCTTTCTAATTTCATATTAATTCACAGTAAACAATGTGTTTTCTTCTTGATTACAGGCTATTGCAAGAGATCAGCAGCAGCGTAATACATGTTGCTAGGATAAGGAAAGGAGCTGTTTTCACTTGTAAACCTGCACCAAAGTGATTCGAATTTATATTTTATAAAATTATGTAAACAAATACTATGGGAGAAAATCATGGAGTAGAAACAGATTACACTGAATTGCACTGGTGTGCATAAGCAAGGCTTGAACTTGCCTGCCATCTGAAGAAGAAAATCTTTTTTTTTTTTATTTCAGAGACAGTTGAAGTGAAAGGTGCTATTACTTTTCCAGGAGTCTGACAAGCAGCCCAAGAGCAGTGTCAAGATATACATATTTATTGCCAAAAGATGGTCACTTGGGTTTGCTCAAGCAAACCTCTCATATGTTTTTGAGAGAACAGAAATTTATCTAAGAATTCAGTAGCACTGAATGTTAAAGAATGTGGGGAAATGCCATTTGAATTCAAAGAGAAACAATTCAAAGAACTGAGTCAAACTTAGATCAGGATATCTTGGACTAATAAGAAAAAATCATTAGTTTACCACAGGAAACTTCTATAAGGTGATGATAAATGAAGTGAAAATAACCAGCAGTATCTCCTCTTAGAGAGCGGTTCTCATCCGCTTCAGAAGCATCCAATCTAGAAGTCCTCAAGTATTCACATCTGTGACAGTGGATTTTCAAGATGCAACATGTTTGAAACAGTATCAAAAGTTCTCAGACAATCTAGCAAGTGGTGGCCACAAGTGATTGAGTACATCTGAAAAGTTATCACATTTCAGCTCTGCATGAGCAATCTCTTACCTGAGCTAGGGTGGCTGGCCGTACCCATGGTGATTTCTCCTTGCTTAAATGAAGGGTTCTCTGATGTATGAAAAAAGATCAATCAGTTCAAATCACTGCAGGATCTTCTATGGAGGATACAGAGACCGTGATGTGAGAGTGGATCACACTCTTCTGTCATGAGACATACTTACCTCAAAGGATATTGAGTCAGAGAGGCAGTACTGACATGACTGAGCTGAGAGACAACTTTTCGGCAAACACTAGTCTCTGAAGGGCGTGGAGACATTACAGGAATTAACTCCCATTGCTTGCATCATGCTGTGGTCAGGACAACAGAACTTTGTATATTCTCTGTAAGTATACAGGAACTACCTCAAAATTATCTGTCTCTGTCATTGAACTCCCCTTCTAAATCAAATGATGTGAATTCTACCAGTCACTTTGATCAAAAAAGGGTAATACATGGTTGTTTCTGAAAGTATTAATTTATTGACTTCCTCAGATATATAATTAAAAGTAACCTAGACTTTACAAATGTATAGAAGCAGAGAGGAATGGAAAACATGGCCTTTCATGTGAGGAGTACCACATGAACTTGGCATTAGTCCCAAATTCATCCAGTTCCATAGAGCTGGCAACTATGTTTACGAAAACAGCAGCCCTATTGTAGCTTATCTCCAAAATGTTAGGGTTAGTCCAAGCTAGCTGCACTCATACCGTGTATCTACGGAGCCTGCTTTGGTCTGTTTCCAGCAGGCTTTCTAGCATCTCATCCCTGCTATATTTGACTCCTACCTTTGTATGAAGCCTCCCCAGAAGAGCTGAAACACGAGAACAAATAGGCATTTGACAACTATATCAGCCATCCTTCCTAGAAAGCCAGCAAAATATCAGTTCTGGTTTGGATAAACTTAACTGCTGGTTCAGCAGGACTATATTCTTGCCAGTTTCTCTGTAGTTCAAAAAAGACTTGTGACCCAGGACAGCAATGTCCCTGGTGGGACCAAGACGGCCAGGACTGAATACTAAATTCTTGTATGTGGGTACCACCTCCAACAGTTGATGGAGGCATCTGGCAACAGCTCATGGCAGAGGAAAATGCTCTGAAACCTCATCACTCGTAAGACCACCAATCTATGTCTACCTGAGTATGGTCATGGTGGAAATTACTGAGGCCATAATCCAGATTGTTTATCCATTAGTGTACTGTATCTATAAACCAACAACTCGTCTGTGACGCAGCCATAATTAGCAGCTAGAAGCAGAATATTCTGTGTCTATGTATGTGTTTTGTGTCTCTTTTGAAGGCTTGTTATTCTTCTTGTCAAGTGTCAGAATTGACTCTAGAACAAGGATGTATGGGTGACTAGGAAGTACTAATGAACCATTCATTAGGTTATCAGAAAACCACAGTTTTTTGGTGATTGAAGGAAAACGAGATTAAAAAGGAGCCCCTGAAAGCACAAGTATGTAATTACAGGTGAAGGCTTCTTTGTGAGAGTGCAGAATGATACCAGGGGTGCCATGAATGTAAACACAAATCACACATTTGTGTGGCCAGCTATTAGTCACTGAAGGAAGACTGTGAATTGCATTTTTAGGGATGACAAACAAGGAGCTTCTAGCATAAGTAAAATATATTATATACGGGAAGTTCAGATATAGCATGGAATTACAAACCAATGAGGAAAGAGCAAGTAAGCAGACTGTGTCAGAAACCATTTCAAATGATTCCAAACAGACAAAGAGTGAAGAGAAAACCCTCCAGCATCAGTCATACTTCTGGAGGAGATGAGGTGAAAAAGGATGAACACAAATGTCATATCCCTGGCAGGCTGCAACACCCTGCCTCCATCATGGAGCAGGTTGGTGCCAGTGCCTTGAGGACACAGAGGGGCAGTGCAGGAGCACAGTGCCGAAGTGGCGTGGAGGCTGAGCAGTGTGCAGCAGACTTAGCTGAATCCTAATTGGGAATGAGCTATAATAAGTGGACAGTTTGGACTATCTTTGCCATCAATCTGTATAACCAGATTGATAGAAATATTTCAATCGGACTATTCTGTTTCTATTAGCCTGGCAATGCATTCTTGTCTGTTTAAGTATGAACTGTGTTTCTTTAGCCCCTTATGAATTGTATCAGCTGCTTAGTCTGGTGCCCTGTCTTTGAGGACTGGGTGTTAAAAATCAAGGCAGCCACTGAGGGAGAAAACAAAAAGCCCTTCTGTAAGCCCTCTGGCATGAATAACACTTTGTAGGCATAGTCACACAAGACCACATTGCACTCAGTGTGGTCCTGTGGTCGTGCAGTCTTGCTTAAAGATTAACAATTGATTTTACCTAGACTACCATCTCTGATGAAGAAAGTTGTGTACTCAGAAGTTGCCAGTGAGCACACTGACTGTGTAGCAGAGTGGACAGCATCCATAGTTGAGCATGTGTGCCCGGGTGGGCAGAAGTGTGGGAAAGTGAAAAGAGTGACTGGTGCATTGTGATAAAATATGTACATGAACAAAAGCAAGATACCAGCAGGGCTGAGGTATGAAAAAATCAAAGAATGTGTGCAGAGTTGGGGGATAGAGACTTCAAAGATGAGGGTTTGGTCTGCTATTGAACTGCCAAAATGGCTCTTCCAGGAAGGCAGAAGGGAGGAACTGATAGCAGTAGGTGTGTGAAAAACAGCTGTGCCCCAAGGGTAATGAGTAAGACCTTGGGCTTGAGTGAGCTACACATGATGCTGAAACCAACAGCTGTGAGATGCTGGAGATGCTGTGCACAGGAGTGTTTCAGATGTGCAAATATTTCTGCAGAGTGGTGACTGTTAGTGTTAACACCATTAGATTAGTTTTAAAAGACTGGGAACTGTTAGTGCTAACCTTTAGCCAGAAATAAAACATTACCAAACCAGCTCCAGACAGTTCTGCTGGAATTTTCATCAGCTGCATACATCAACACTACCCCTGAAGTGACTCTGAGGCTTTTTTTTCTGAGGCCATCAATATGAGGAGACTGAGCAAACCTACTAGGAATGTTGGTCCCCCTTCTGCTTGGTCTCTTCATGCTCCCAGAGCAACCAGAGAGTGTCCTCTTTACACCTGTGGGTTCCACATCAGCTCCTTGTAGTAGGCCAAGGTCTCAGCTTATACTAGAGCAACGTGTACACTAGTGAACCGGACATGCTTTTTCTTCAAACTGGCTCTTCTCAGGTTAATTATAGGACTGCTGTACAGCTCACAGGAGCTGTTTGTAATACACTGCCCATGGTGTATGAGACATGCCCTGGGGCACGACATGAGGGCATCCATGGGCGAGTCAGGCTGGGAGGCCTGTGGGGTGGAAGCGGTTTTCTGTAGGACAGAGAGAGGCAGACATAACTTAGCCCCTACAGCAGCTCCGAGGACAGCCCTTCTCCTAGGTCAAAGCCTGAGTTTGCTGCAGAGGGAGCTAGCTGTTTTGTTCCGGTGTTCACTGGGAGTCAGCACACGTACATGCGTAGGTACAGTGCAGATGGTCTGGGATTGAGGAGCAAGTATTGGAGCTATGTGACTTAGCAGCATAGATTCACTCTGTGATAAAATGTGATAAATGCATTTGTCATATGAAATTCTTACGGGAGGGCAGAGAAAAATGCCTGCATAGCACAGGCTTAAGAATTTGCTTTCTTACGATGGGTGCAAACAATATTAATGTATTGTAAGAAAGCACAGCACCCAGACAGATAAGCAGCAATGACAGCAACTTCAGCTTCATGCCAGCTGGAAAATGTGGCCCAGCATATATTCTGGAAGTTAATCTCTTGCATTTATTACTATTTCAAGTTGTCAAAAAATAAAGGCCAAAGGACAGAAAATCCTTGTTTACTAGGTGTGGAACCCCAGAGCAGTAAAGTACTGCATTCCAGAGGTGGGTGTAAAATATTTGCCTCAGCCAATTAATTAAAACATAAAATTTCACCTGAAAGATGGTTTGGGGAAAGAAACATGGATGATTAATATCATTTACATCAAACTCTATAGTTATCCACTAATATTTAACTCCCTACATCCTAATTGTTTCCAGAGGTTACGATACTGCTTGCATGGCATTTTAGCTGGATAGTGAATCAATGAGAAGCAACTTTGCTCCCATGCTTGGAAGCTTTGATCATGTGCTTTAGCTTGCCCAGGTCCACATCTAACCTGTGTACAACTATGGTCACTATAGAATGAGAACATACAGATCCACATGCTGCAAAATTTATTACACATTAATACCCTGTATGAAGTTTCTGTGGGGAATTAATTGGAGGATAAGTAGATGCCACAGCATTGCAGGAAGCGCTGGTTTAGAGACAAGGGCAGGATTCACCTCTTGGCATTTTAGGATTAAACCACCCTTTCATCCTTGAGTCAGCAAAGTGAACAACCTGCTGATTACCTAAGGTGACTTTTCTTTATCTATTTTTGGCTGTGAACAGGTTGGTCTTTCTATCCATGCAGTAATGACTCAGACCTGTATCTGAATATATAAGTGTTTTGCAAAGGTTAATGGAAATTAAATTAAAGCTGAACAATACTGATTATAATGCAAAAGCTTGCAAGCAAGGCCAATTAATACAATTGACAGCACACAGGTCAGCTCTGTCCTGACCTATAACACCACTCTCTTTCTTTCTCAGCCCTATTTTTTTTTTCCTAAGCAGCCATACTCAGCAATCTAAAATGGATTCTTCCAAACATTATAGCCAGCTTGATAAAGACAGAACTGTAAGGGCATCACACAGGATGTTCAGTCCTCCATTAAGAAAAGAAATTATGTTCTCCCTTCTCCCTTCTTATGAATAACCTCATTGTACCATTAAGATTAGGGGATTTCTTACATTTAGTGTTTGTTTACTTTTTCCGTTCAAGGAGATGTTGCAAATAAATAAATTTGGATTTTATTCTATTAAAGTGACATGCTAGTAGATGTCTTTTCTGGTGACTCAGCTCACTTTTTATCCTGTGTTAACAATTCAGCTTTGGAATTAGTTTGCTCATAGGCAGGAGGATGACTTTTGACATGTGGAGACTGACTAGGAAAAAAAAAAAAAGAAAAGAGGAAAACTAGATTAGAGGACTTGAAAAGTCCTGGATGATGGTGTAATACAACAAGAGGTTTGTACCTCTGACTCTTAGGCTACCAAACCTCATTTTTTTTCTGGTACCTATTCAACATTCTTCCCTGAAAAAATGTGGAAAGAATATGCTTCATTAGGTGTGAGAGCAATGTGGGATGCTTGGCCTGAGGCCACTAAAAGTTTGATTCCAAAACATTTTAGAGTATTGAGTTCCTCAAAATACAAGGTCAAGACTGAGTCAGTGTGGAGTACAAAAATGCAGTAAACACATTGTTTGTTTACACAGTAGTATACATCTCATAACACCTCATAAGCTTCAGTTTTAGAATGCCCTAAAAGGCCATTTTCTGGCTAAGCCTTGGCAGTTGAGGTGGTTTCTGTTGCAGCGAGCTTTCTCCTTCTGTCACTCCCTGCAGAAGAAAAGGCTCTGCTTCAAAGACATTGTCTGACCCCTAAATTCATAGCATCCTTTTCTCAGGGTTCCTGTGGGCATCTACTTGCCTGGCTGGTGGACTACAGCTCCCTTCTGTCCCCAAACACTTTTGCTTTTTGGCACCTCTGAAATTTGTTCCTCTGTACTGTTCTTCCTTTTCAGCAGGAATCAAACGAGGTGCTGTGCCAGCATCTTGGCCAGGGATCAAGGAAGAAAAAGGTGTTTGTCAAAGAACACCCTAGGCATCAACAATGAGAGTAAAGATGATAATTTCAGCAAAAACCTTTTCTGAAGTTAGGGGAAAATATCTTAACAATTTAGCGCCACTGGAAAGACTAGGCAAAATAAGTGTTACCCATAGAAGTTATGAGTTAATTTTTACGGCACAGGTTAGGCAATGCTTGGCTGTTTTCTTTGATCTCTGTATTCCAGTTCAGCCAGGATGTAAAAAGGACATTCTTCAGTATAATGTGACATTGAACACATTTGCCACAGGTTCAGGCCCAGCACTGCCAGTGGCTGAGGGAAGGGCTGTCCTTCTCTGCTCACCTTGAGCATTGGGTGCAGTTTGGGTGCCACAGTACTGGAAGGACATAAGACCATTAGAGATTCAAAGTAGGACAATAAAGATGGCCTGGAGGGCGAGATGTGCGAGGAGCGCTGAGGCCGCTGTGTTTGTGCAGTCTGGAGCAGAGGAGCTGAGGGGAGGCCTGATGGCAGCTGCAGCTCCTCACAGGGAGCGGAGGGACAGTGCTGAGCTCTGCTCCGTGTGACAGCAACAGGGCCCGAGGGAACGGCATGGAGGGGTGGGTGGGGGTCAGGGACAGGGTCTGCACCACAGGGCGGTGGGCATGGAACGGGCTGCCCAGGGCAGTAGGCACGGCCTGAGTGCTGGAGTTCAGGGAGCGTTTGGGCAGCGCTCTCAGACACTGGGTTGGAATTTTGGTGGCACACATTGCCATCTCTTAGGTACTTCAAAATCCTCTCCTCACATTTGGCTATGTTGTGGCATTTGCACTTTGCTCACTCTTTTTATCACATCCAAGAGGGTCTTAAACATGGCAGAAGACTCTTATCTTCTGAAGAAAAAGAGGACACAGCTGTATCAAACGTATCAGAAATGCTTAATTTCTTCTACAGAAAGACAATATAGCTACTGAGACATGACTATGCATTGTCCAGCTAAGTTTTTGAACAGCATTTCTCATAAAGCTTTTCTAATGAGTATATTATGCCCTGTAGCCATTACTGTGGGTCTTAACTGAGCACTGAACAGCTTCCTATGATTCAGAAGTGACTGCCATTTTTGTAATGTTTGAACAAACATTTTTTATTCTATATTTTATTGTTATTTATCATGTTCCCTGTGGTACAGAGACACTCATTCCTTCTTCTTATACAGCAGTCTTAATGATCTTCAGAGCATGGCTGGTAAAAATGACAGGAGAGGAAGGAGGACAAATAGGTTTTATTACCACCTAAGGAGAAATGGGACTTTAATTACATGAGCATGTTTTTCTCACAGTCATTATAATTGAATCATCCCAGAATAGCACAAGATTAATGCTGTATGGCAAATGTCTTTTTTATTCACAATTTACCTCTGGGAAGATCTACCTGGAGAATGAAAAAAAGGTAATTTCAGGGTTCTGGAAGATGTAGTAGAGCTGGTGTTATGATAGAATGTGAATGACATGGAATGGAGAATCAGTTGTCCCTACACGATAGGGACATAGGAATACTTAACTGCTGTCGTCTTACCAAACTTGCCTAGATAAGCTGTCAAAAACTTATCACTGAAGCTTTTTTCTAGCAATAATCATTCCAGCTTCCCCATAATTCCTGTTCTTCTTGCAAGTCATGGTAAAGAAAGGAAATATACATGTTTCTCATCAGTGTGCTCATTTCTGCACTAAACCAGCACACTTCAGTATTTGCCCATAGACTGTCTTTTAGACAGCTAACTGCTCTGGCTCTTTTGGGCTTTCTTAAAGTGAGGGGCCTGGAACACAGCTGAATGCTTTAGCAGAAGCCTTGCTGAGAATGTATGAAATGGAAGGATTACTTCAGTGTGCACAGTATTTCCTATTCATGGAGCTACTCAGAACTCTAATACAAAATCTACTGAGAATGTCTCAGATTCCCAATGTCTCCCACTTTTGCCATTACACCAACCATAAACTCTCTCATTTATAATTATAGAGCTACAATTCCACTCATTTCTGACCCCGTAAGTCCTCTGTGACAAACATAGCTATTTCTTATGTGAAAGATGGGTATTTTAGGTTTTTTTTTTTAATGTGACCACACAGTCCATGAACCACAGCCTAAGAACATCAGATACAAGAATATTCCACGAAGAGAGGCAATGCGAACCATTCATTATAACTTCTCAGTCTTAAAGAGAAATCAACTAAAAACACAGGAATGGAAAATCCAGAGAAAACTGAACAGACACTTAATTTTTATTTGTTTTCAAGTTCAAGATGAATCTTCAATAATTTGCAGTTAAAATGAGAGTATAAAAATGCTCCTTCTAGTCTGGTTTGAATTCCTACTTGGATGAGTTTTTTTTTTCAAATAAAACTAAACCTGCTTTTTCAAATGTCATTTCTGTGCACAAATTACAAAGCAACTCTTCTAATAAGAGAGTTAAAACAGATTTCAATTCAAATATTAAAGCCTTTTACACTTTAGTTTTAACAAAACTAAAAATACAATTCAAAAGCCCACAGAAATGCCATGCATGAACTGCAGAACAGAAGTACACCTTAAAGAGGTAACAGTGTAAACAAACAGACACACAAATGGGTATGCATATATATGAACATACCAGGAAGATTAGAAAAATTGGCTCTTTGTTTTACGTGATCTTTATCATTTAGATTACAAAAATGTACACTTAACCTAGTACTTACATATTGCTTAGACATTAATTTTACTTTCCTCCTTTTCAGTAATAGGACATACTTCTTAATGTTGCACAGTAAATTATGTATCTTCCAGTCAGTGTCACACAGTAATGGTGAAATTATGAAATAAAAGGAGGAAATATGAGGGACAGCAAGGAGTAGTAAGAGACCAAACGACAACAACTTCTGCCTGCTGGTAACTGTAAGTTCTCTCTCTTTACCCAACACCTACTTTCTTTTCAGTGATTAAATTTCTCACATATTGGAAGAAAATATATTTTACATGTATATACATGTCAGAACAAAATCATATACGTATTTTGTACTGGTACTGCAGAAAACTGTCAAAATAATGTTTTTATTTAAAACCTGACTACAGCAGCTTATAAAATCTCACCCAAGGTTGTGTCAGCAGAGTTTTGTTTCAGTGTAGCTTTAAAAATCCTCCCGTGCAGAGTAGGAATGTGGAACAAATTAAGTGGCATAATGTCTCTTGTGGAAAAATTACATTTCAAGAATTCTGACATACAGGAAAAAAGATGTCAGCAGGTTCTTATCTAAGAGTGTATACCTCCTAACATGGAGGTTTTACCTCCTGTATTTAAGCCTTTTATATTTTAAAGATACAACGTGAAGAACAGATCCTGCAAATAAGACTCTTCAGTCCTAGGAAGGTCACTGGAAGTGAAAACGCCCAGGTGACTCTTTGAGCTTCTTTCTTCCACTAAAACCAGCACAGTCTTTTTTAGGACTTTAAATTGTCTTAAGTTCCATAGGCTAGATTCTATCACTCTTAATTACACAGAGTGGTCTATTATTTCATAAGCAAATTGGTCATGACTACTGGTGGTGGTTTTTGGAAGAAGCAAAGTAAGAAAAACATAAGTATAACTATCTACATAGAGAGGCAGGATTCCAGTCTCCTCAATGCACTCTTACTTCTATTAAGGTCATTGGGAATTTAAATATCAAGAGCTAACAAGCTATCTTAGACACAATAATAGAATCATAAAATCACCAAGTGTGGAAAAGAACTCCAAGATCATACAGTCCAACCCTCCACCTATCACCAGTATGTCCCACTAAACTGCTCAGTACAGCATCTAAACATTTCTTTAACACCTCCAGGGTCGGTGACTCCACCACCTCCCTGGGCAGCCCATTCCAGCACCTGACCACTCTTTTGGAGAAATTATTCCTAATGTCTAAACTGAATCTCCCCTGCCTCAACTTGAGGCCATTCCCTCTAGTTTTATCACTAATTACACAGGAGAAGAGGCTGACCCCCAGCTCACCACAACCTCTTTCAGGCAGTTGTAGAGAGCTTTAAGATCTCTCCTTAGCCTCCTCTTCTCCAGACTAAATAATCCCAGTTCTCTCAGCTGCTCTCCATAAGACTTGTGCTCCAGACCCCTCACCAGCTTTGTTGCCCATCTAAGGACACATCAAAGTTCCAGGACTTTGATGTCATTCTTGTAGGAAGGGGCCCAAAACTGAACACAGTTCTTGAGGTGTTGCCTCATCAGTGCTGAGTACAGAGGGATAATCACTTCCTTGGTCCTTCTGGCAACACTATTTCTTATACAAGCCACAATGCTATTGGCCTTCTTGGCCACCTGGGCACACTGCTGGCTCATGCTGACTAACACTTCCCCAGGTCCATTTCTTTACACAGTCCTCCAGCCAGTCTGCTCCAAGCCTATAGAATTACCTGAGGTTGTTGTGGCCAAAGTATAGGAGCCAGCACTTGATCTTGTTGAACTTCATCCTATTGGCCTCACCTAAGCCACCCAGATCCCTCTGTAGGGCTTTCCTACCATCAGGCAGATCAACACTTCCTGCCTACTTGATGTCATCTGCAGACTTACTGAGGGTGCACTCAGTGCTCTCAACCAGGTCATCAGTAAAGATATTAAACAGGACAGGTCCCAGTACAGACTGCTGGGGAACAGCACCAATGGCTGCTCACTAGCTGGATTTAACTCCATTCACCACCACTTTCCAGGCAGGCCTGGACCTCCAGCCAGTTCTTTACCTAGCAAGGAGTGTACAATCAATGAATGTACAGATGTTATAATTATGAAATATACCAGAGAATTTGGCTATGCAGTTATTATACTAAAACAGAATAGATAGAATGCTTACCCAAATCCTGGCCTCACTATGAAACTCCATAGGAAGGGGATCTCCAGAAGAGATCCTTCTCCACTGGTAGTCAGCTCTTAAATGGGTCTAGGAGAGGTGCAGCCACGCTCCACCCCTTCTGGCAACACAGGTGAATTGCCTTCACCTGTGCTTCTGTGGCTGACTCATTGCTCGCCTCAGGTGATCAATCAGAGGATCAGACTGTGATTCAGCAGTTCCCATACAAAGGAGTGTACCTGTCCAAGCCATAGGCTACCAGCTTCTGCAGGAGAGTACTGTGGGAGACAGCATCAAAGGCTTTGCTGAAGTCTAGGTAGACTACCTCAAGAGCCTACCTCATCCACCAGGCTGGTCACTAGATCATAGAAGGAGATCAGGTTGATCAAGCAGGACCTGCCTTTCAGGAATCCATGCCGGCTGAGCCTGATCTCCCGCTTGTCTCACATGTGCCATGTGATCTCCCTCAAGATGATCTACTCTGTGGCCTTTCCTGGCACTAAGGTCAGGCTCACAGGTTGACAGACCTGTAGTTCCCCAGCTCCTCTTAACAGCACTTCTTGTAGATGGGAGTCATATTAGCAAGCCTCCAATCCTCTGGCATCTCTCTGATTGACCAGGAACACTGATAGATGGTGGAAAGTGGCCTGGCAATCACCTCTGCTAGCTCCCTCTGCACCCTGGGGTGGATCCCATCTGGCCCAATGGACTTGTGGCAGTCCAGGTACAGTAGTAGGTCTCCGACTGTTTCCTCCTTAATCGTGGGGGATTTATTCTGCTCCCTATCTGAGGCTTCCAGGTCAGGGAGAAGAGTATCCAGAGGATAACTGGTCTGATTTTTAAAGACAAATATAAAGAACGCATTGAGAAATTCAGCCTTGTCATCATTCTCAGTGGTCACATTCCCTGCCACGTCCAGTAAAGGATGATAAAGTAGATAATAAGGTACTTTCTATTCAGAATGAATCAAAGAGTAATGTGTTACAAGAAAAGAGTTTATGAGGTTGTTTGTAACTAGACATGGTTTGTATCATGAAGGTTGGATCCAGTCTTTGAATATCTTGAAATTAGATTTCAGGATATAAACATGTTTATGGAACATTGAAGTAGCTGAAGAAACTTATCATGAGCAGGTAGAAGGGCAATGAAGAGCAATTGGCCTTCCCAGCTCTACAGCTCACACACAGATGGAGAACACAGTCAACATAAGCAATGTAACAGTGGATAATGAGGCAGCAGTCCAATAAACACCTCCTGATAACTACCTTCACATCTCACACTCTGAATGAGACTCAGAAAGCAGGCTCCCTGCTGACTGTTCAGATGCAGGCAGGGCTCTCCCTCATACCTATGTGCTATGCAGCATAGCTGCCTTTCCTCTGTAGTGTGACCCAACACGACATACGCCTTTGGCCAGCGCATCAACTGGAATGATTTCTCAGCCAGAAAATAACTCACTGCCAGGACTCCTTTGTCATTGCAGCTGCTTGCCCTAACGCTGTTAGGTACCTCTCTGTGGAACAGTGTTCTATGTAATGCAACTTCCTTTTGCCTTCTTTAAAAATCCACTCTACCTGTTACACATCATTCGTTCCTTTTCATAGCTTTCCTGTATCACATGGGTTTATGCTGTACTTCCTTTGCCCATAAATTCTTTGGATCAGAAGTGGTTTACAAGTTTGGCACAGATCTGGGTTGGTTCACAGTCTGCTCTGTACAAATCATGCAGCCTCCTGAGTGTGTGCTTTCGATCAGATCAGCACATGGCCTCAAACAATGGCTGTCCGTTTCTACATGAATGTCACTTAGCTGCTCCAGCCATTGCTTATTGTTAGAGTGAGTCAAGTCCCTTCCTGTTCTGTAATGTTGCAAGCACGTTGGCAGAGAGCCACAGGCTGGAGATACATGCAGACAGCACTTGGTTTACTTGTATAACACTGTTTTCAGTACTTTTTCATTCTCTTATGTAAAAACCTAGCAAAAGATCACTTTCCAGATAGCACAGTGAACTGTGGAAGGTTCAGCATAGGTGTTTTTTTTAACTTTTTATAAACATGTCTTCTATTATATGCAAAAATCTCTTATGGGCTCTGGATTTTGCCTTGCCTTTGTGTCAGAATAATCAATAAACAATTACCTATTGCATAGACTTGTTTTCCAAGAAATTATTAAGTAATCATAAACACAGCAGCAAGTGGTCCAAATGTGGAATAAATTAGGATTCGGTCCACAATTCTATTTATAATAATTTTTCCAAGTGCAAATGGGACTCACTGCAGTTTGTACATGGATTTTCTTTCCACTGTGATCTATTTGTTATGAACAGTTTGTAACTACCTGCTTCAAATGGCCCTCTAAGGATAGCCATATATGTTTGATGGAGGAGTCAAATGAATTTGCCTATTCTGTCTTCATAAAAGAACAAACTTACAGAGAATATATAGTATTATTTCTATATTGAGAAATAGGTTGAATCCTGGTCTTCACTACACTGAAAATTTATATTCCTTTTAGCTGTATATTTATGATAAAATGAAAAAACATGATAAAATTACTACTGATCAAATATGTCTAATATATATGAGCTGTTATTGATGGAACATTACTTTAGAAGTTAAGGTTATTTTCAAGTAAAGTTGGTGATCACTATTTTCCAGTGTCTTGTGAAGTCCATCTGCGTCTCCACATAAGTAAAGGGATGTGTCTAAAAATTCAAAACAGACAGAACTTTATCTGCCAGATACAAATAGGAACTTCAAGAGAGGTCAATATGAAACTTACCATTTTTAGGACCTAAAATGTGTCCATATATAAAATAAGTTAAAATTAAGTAATATTAATATATAAAAAGGGCATTATGTGACTCACTATATTTAAATGATATATATAGTTTAAAATATATTTCATGGAAGCCACCTATCTTGCTGTCTCCAAGATATCTGGGTCTGAGCTTGGTGAAAGTGAGCTCTTTAAACATTCAAATCGACTGTAGATTCTGTAGATTTGAAAGTGCACACTCAACACATCATGTCTAAAAATGCTGGTTCATTTTTTTCATTTGGTGTTTTAAACCAGAATAAGCAATACCCATTATCCTCCAGTCTCATCTCTCTAGCAATGCAGAACAGAATACATGAGTAGCCCACATAGCACTTAGTAAAGAACAAATGGCACAAATGTCAATGTTTGTCTGCATGGTGCCACCACTGCAGACAGATGCCATCTGAACACCCTGCAGTGTCTGCAGCTGTTTTCTACAAAACATGATTCTGAAGGCACTCAGCAGCAGCTGCCTGCTGCATCCAACACAGTACATCTGGAGATCTTCAGATCATCAGTGACTGACCACATGTAAAGTGCAGCAAAAGATTCTTAGGTCCATCCTCACTCTTGTGTTCCTTTGTTAATTGACACAATTCTTTGTCATCCTTCTGTCACTGGGTCTGATGGTTTTCGAGACATTAATGGTGACTTCTTTTGTTGACATTTTCTGTGTGTCCCGTTTATTCTGTGAAAGTTTTAAACAGTACAGTCAATAGTAATACAGTGACTGGACAGAGTCATTGACAACTGCCTTCTAATTTATGGAGATGGCTATAATTAATGAAAGACCTCAGCATTCTCTTCACAATGCAGTGACATGGAGCAACTTTCTTATGCAAAAAAGATGTAAACTTTTAACTGCTTTAACAGCTGTGGATATCAGTAGGCTTTGGATCAACCCTTTTGGCTATCACTAGCATTTCCATATGTATGTATTTTGAAAGTGGAGCAAATCTGTTTTCAGTTCAAAAGTGAAAATTAGGGCTTCTTTTGAATGTCACTTGGAAACAAGTGCAATTAGCCTAAAGCAGAATTTTCTCTAGTGTCTCTTAGATTTCATAAATCAAAACATGGTTTCAAAATAACACTTATTTCTGCTTGTATTTAAGACATATATACTTGCATATGAGACCTCTATATGCCTTCCAGAACTTAATCAGCTTATTTCCAAATATTCAGAAAAGTCCATCTGTCTGGGGCATGCAAGTGCAGCCCTAATTTAAACTAACCCTTCTTCATGTCTTAGTTTGTCTGCTTGTTTCCATAAACAATGTGCAGTAAATCAGATAGGTCTAGCAAAGGATACTCATAACCAAACAGATAGAAGCAGAGAATGGAGATAGGTGTTTTTGATAATTGCTCTTCCAATGTTTCATGACGCAATTTGCTAATGTAGATAATGCCAAGTAAATGGAGTGTAATTTGCTTGGTAATAATGTTAGAGGTAATAATAATAATGTTAGAGGTAAGCTTCCACTGACACAAATGGAAAGTATGTATTTATCTGAAAGCAAAACCTGGGACTCTCATAGGCCAGTGCATATTATTTCTCATGTATGCAAGCTGAATACACCTGCTCCTTTCCTGTCTGCTCTCCCAGTGCTCATACTCACACAGTGACTCTCCAAATGCTACTTATACCACAAAAATCAAGTAGGTTATTGTCAGACAGTGACATAACCTGGACTCCACCTCTGTTCTTGAGGTTGATGGTCCTTCACTGTTACTAAGACTGCTTTCATCAACAGAATCTTTTACTTCCAAGTCATCTTTACAGTATGGTATCACAGAATCCCAGGATGGTTGATTCCATTCAGAGCTGGGTGCCGAGAACCATGTCCTAACATTACCCTCATGAGAGAATACTAAGCTTTCCCAGACACAGCCCACATCGTATTCCCTGTCTTTCAACACCACAAATTGAACTTGTCATGTGAACAATGGTATAGATAAAGAAGCGGAGGCTGTAGAGCTTGATGCCTAAGAAAATGGAACAGAGGAAAAACAATTTACCCCACAAACCAGTGGAAGAACCCAAGTCTCCTGAGAGCAGCATGTGCCGTATCACATTGCTTTCTACAGCATATAGGAAAAATAGGAAAAGTGCTGTCAATGTGACTACTAAGATGAATGAAATGGGTACATTTTGAGTTGAAGGGGTGGAAATAGTCACCTTTTATCCACTAGGCATCTAAACTTTGGGTGTCTGAATTGGAAACCTATTATCTTATGCTTCTCTAAATAGTCAAGAAATTGAGATTCAGAATGGCAATTCAGAGCTGGAGCCTGATGCAGGTAAAATATGCATCAGGCCTTGCCCACTGTAGGAACTTGCATTTCCTTTTTGGCTGTAAGAAATTTCGACAAATTATCTTCCTTTCTTAGATACATATATTTACATGTGTAGAATGATGTTAATGCCTTACTAAAAGTGCTACAAGCACTATCTGATGCTAGGGTTCAATAATACAAATATCTTACTGAGTGTATCTTAACTAGAAAAAAGTGGGAGGATGCATTCAAAGCCATAAAGTTCCGGGTCAGGAACCTACACTTTGCTGAGAAGTCAAATTATAGTTAACATTCACACTGTTAATATGTTGTGGAAGTTTGCCCATATTTCCTAGTAAGTCTAAAGTTTTCAGTTGCTTGCAAAATTAGAAAAAACATCTTCCCCAACAATATGTCAGATATACACTATAATTCTCAAGCATGGCCAAGTCTCTTTCAAAATGGATTAATAAAGATGTCAGTTGTGTTCAGCCACTTTCAGACCGACCAATTGATTTTTATCTGTAGGCTAATGTTTATGACAGGCATTTATGTTTTTTCGTCACAGCAAACCTGTGCTTCTAGGTGTCGTGCTGATGTATGACATATACCTCTATTTATGGAGCTGTGGCAAGCAGCAGGATTTGTGTCACTGGGAAATGCTTCTGTTCTACAGAAGTGCAATAAGCA
Organism: Chrysolophus pictus; assembly: GCA_037305975.1. NCBI lineage: Eukaryota > Metazoa > Chordata > Aves > Galliformes > Phasianidae > Chrysolophus > Chrysolophus pictus. The sequence continues at coordinate 75,774,547 of CM074577.1, read as the reverse complement.
CAAAGGAACCAATCCGGTGTTTGTTAAAAAATCCAAGATAGAGTTTAAGATAGATTGTGTTTTCCATTTGCTTGGACCTCAAAGCCTTGCTTTTTCTTGCATGGTCATTACACCGGATGATCCTTCTACAAAGCTTACAGTAAGTGAGGGGAGAAAGAGGCAGGGTCTGATCCAAAACCTAGCTGAAAGGACTCCCATCGCCTTCTTCAGACTTTGCATCCAGCCATGAATGAACCATGCAGCACACACAATTTCAGCAAAGCAGTAATGAAGGAAAAGCACATTCCCTTTCAGATTATTAGTCCAAACAGTTTGCACAAGACACGACGCAGAGGAACTGAGCTCTCTTTTTTTTCCATAACAACTGCTAAATAAATCACCAATTATGTGGCCATTCAGGCATGAGACATCACCAGAGATGCTGGGCCTAATCATGCTCTGGTGTAGTGCAGTCATTGTACCTTATCCCATTTTAACTGCAGCCAGGAAGATTATCACAAAAGCGACGCTGACTCAGCTGAGGCCAGAGCCCAGCACCAGGCACACAGCTGCACCCTCACCTCTGCTGCTCGGAAGCTGCTCTGCCGTGGTGGCCCAGCTCCTGTGGCGTTCACACACTGGGTCCCACTGATGGTCCTCTTCTCAGCGCTCAGAATCCCTGTGGTGGCTGGTGTTGTGGTTCCTCCTGTCTGAGTTGATTTGCCATCCTCCAAAATACCTAGTGAGGATATGGAAAATTGTCAATTAGTTCTGAGCAGTGATTGGTAACTGTGGCTTCCTCCTATTTCACCCCTTTCTGTGACAGTACAAGCCAGAAAAGGAGCTTCATGGTACTGTGGTGAGAGCATCCTACCTCTTTTTGTAGCTTTGTAGTTACATTTTGGATTACTTGCCCTTTCTCCTATATTTCACCATGGTACATTGGCTAAGGAAAAATGGAAAATGGATTAATGAGTGTAGCACATTGGTTGCAGCTCCCCATCTGCTTCAAACATTGGGACTTCCAACACACAGCATTCTGCATGACCGTTTGTCTCAGGACCCAGAGGCAAGCATCAGGGAGAGCTCCCCCTAAAGCTTTTCCACTTACAGTAAATGTAGGGCTGAGATGTGACCATAACAGATGCAACCAATATGGATGGGAAGATTACTCTATTTCTGGTCTCCATTTCTTTTAGCCAGAATTGGAGGAAAAAAACTCAGGGAAAATACATTTCATACTCTTTTGAATATCAGTAAACAAATAAATGATTAATTTACATTCTGCTCTAGCTGAGTGGAGAAGATGGGCATTGTACAGTATGATACAGACCAGCCTAAAAGAATTTTCTCATCTTATTGCATTAACAAAAATCAGTTGTCATTTTTGGAGAGTGTAGAGCACTGTGTCTGGTTACAACACCAGGTCTGAAATCCAAATGCAAATTGCAAATGAGATGTATGACTATAGCTCTTTATTTTATTTCCAACAAAGCTTATTTATGAAGAGCCTTGTCAGAATAAAATTAACAAATAAGAAAAACTGACATACATATTACTAACTGGCAATGCAGACATCAAAACTGAAGAAGTAGCAAGTAGTGACAGATTCTAAGGGAAAAATACATGTGAGGAAAACCAAGGACAATTAATTGCTACTTGAAGTGTGCACTGCGTCGTCATCATGTGCATTCTGCCATGAATCAGGTGGGAATCCAAGCACAGTATTAAGAATACTGAAAGTGAAGCAAAGTAAAGCCTGAATTATTTCCCAGAGATCTGTCAGAAAAGCTGCTTTATCAATAGAAGCAACATTGCTTTCAAAGGCAATGACTGAAATCGATGAAGCTTCACCCAAATATCCAAAGTCGTGGTTTTGAAAATATGTAAAGTTGTGTAAGATTTATGAAGCCTAAATCAAAACTAGCCATTGCACTTCCCTAAGCAGTCAGAAGATGGTGTTAGAGTTTTCCTAGGACAGCTTAACTTGTGGTGGTTACTGAGAATAATGCTAAGTTGTCTACTTTTTTGATACAAAAAAAGTACTGATTTGAAATTTGAAAATATTATAGTTTATTTAGGAAGTTAAAAAAATCCTTGCATTTTGAAGCTGTATTCTGCTTCTAGATATAAGAATTAATACCGTTCTTATACATCTACAGGTCACTTCTCAGTGACACCAGTAAGCCATGTCTTCTGCATCTCCAGAAAGTCCATCTCTACTTGGACTTCAGGTCCTATGTCTTCTTCCTATCACTCCACAGTGCACAATGAGAGAGAAGAGTGTCATGAAGCAGTAGAGACTGATACAACACAGAAAATCAGTTTTCAGGAAGAGAGATGGAGAGGCCAGCAGCTAAGCCTGAGTATGAGCTCTGAGCCATGGCATAGTTTGTTTAGTCACCTTGCAGTGGAGCTCTGTGAACAAACTCGAGCACAGCTATGAACAGGCAGAATGCTCTGGGCATCCCCTACTAATTCCATTAATTGAATCTTGGACATTTTAAGCACATATGAGTTCTGAGATTTTTGTTCTATGGAGTCATCTTACTAAATTACTTCCCACCATGTGGGCTACCTGGCCTCTAAGTAAGTTGTCCTGTGAAACAGCTGTTCAGTGAACAGTAGCTTTGTTATTAGGCACAGTTTTATGTCTTCTGGTGTCTACAGAACAGTTTTTCTTACATCAACATGTTTTTTGGAGGCTGATGGAAGATCTCAACCCTGCAAATGGTGTACATGGTTCATTTTGTGTCCTCTGCTAGTCTGCAGCCCAACTGTCATCTTTTGCAAGGTTTAGACATCTGAGTGAATGAGGTATCAGCAGTGAGTTCCACTGTCACTCACTTTATCTTTATAAAGGTGACCTCATGGTCACCAGTACTAGATGATCTCAATTGTGCAGCAAGCTTTCTTATTTTATTCTGAAAGATGTTTGCTATTCTGAAGTTAAGAAACTCCTGACTGCAAACCAGAGATAATGTTAAAGAAAAGAGAAGAGCAGATTGTTGCTTTTTAAATAGAAACTATTTTGCATTGCTATTTGGGGTTAGTCACAGTACATAGAAAGGGAAGAACTGACTTTCTTCTCCTGCACAGTCTGGAATTTGCAACCTAACAGGCTGGTAATACTCAGCCCTGCCTCAGTGTTGTTTAAAGCAAATTAACCGTCTGGTTACTGATATCAGCCCCACAGTATGGGTTCAGTAAATATCGTCCACAGACTTCACTGTAGAGCTTTAGTAGAAATAAAATTGAATGGGCTCAGTAGTGTTACTTCTCTTCTCTCCTGCAGTCTGTCAGGACAACCCCTGCCAGAATTCTGTGGGCCTCCTGAGCCCAGGAAAAATAGTAGATCCCATCACAATGCTCTGACAACTCCACTTTTTTTTTAACTTCACATGAACTGGCAAGCCTAGAATATTCTTCTGTCTCTGCTCCCAAAATCAGGGTTTCTGAGTGGTTATCAAACCTCCACCAAAGCAATGGTGACCTTCTCCTCGGGAATGGTTGGACAGTGTTTGGTCCCCTTGATGGCTGCAGGGAGAGCACACACTGAGCAGCCCCAGAAATCCAAATCTCACTTCGCAGTGAGAACTGCACTTAGAAGGATTTGTTTTCTTCCAGCAACAGGACAGTTTCGACTGGCTCTCTAGGCTGCACAGGCAAGTCAATGTTTGTATTTCTTAGCAATTCTGATGAAATCTTTTAGACTGTAGTTCAACAAACACCTCTTTCAGTAGCATCAAGGAAAAAAAAAAAGAGCTTATTTTTAACTGAACTCAATCCTCAGGCTTCATCATCCAGTGACGCAGGTGGTAGCCTTGGCACAGCTTAGAAGGTAATGAAGGAAGCAGAGAACAGCTTGAGTTGGGATGGTCACACACAGCTGAGCCCACTTGCCCAGCTACACTCCTTCTTCTCATAGAGCTGCCTTGCTGGGCTACCTTAGTCCTTCAGAGGTGTGTTCATGTTGCTTCAAACCATCCCAGAATCAGGGGACACATATTTACTTCATCCATTCAGCATGGATTCACCAAAAACACTTGGCACGTAACGGGAGAAAGCATCCCAAAGACTTCTAAAGTTCCTGGTCTGGAAAAGGGACATGACAGACTGCTTACACAAGTCTGGTGGTTTAGACCAAATTATCTTCAAATAATCTCTTTTTTATTATTTATGAATTCAGAATTTGAATAATTTTGGGAAAAAAATTGCACGTTTCTGCTTTTTTGTTTGTTTGTTTGTTTGTTTCCAACTAAAATAGTGGCATAAAATACTGTTTGAACTTTCACAAATATGACAGCTTAGAAAAATTTGGATGGAGTCAAAAATCAACTTCAGTTATTTAATGTGTCACATAAAAATTAAAATTATGTATGATATCTGTGCATGTTCCAAGTGTTCCACAACTTAAAAGAAGGGCATTTAAGAGCAGTTTCACAACTGTATCAATATGGGGTGAACAAAGAGATACCTGAAATGAAAGGTGTCTCAATACAAGCACGAAGACCAGTGATGTAGGAAAATTTGTCTGAAATATATATCCTACATGAAGAACAGACAGCCTATGAAAGGTAATATAAACTCGTAGAGTAGGACAAAGTAGAGAAAACACCATACTTCTCTCAGTATTAATGCAAAAAGTCAGTGGTCTTTTCAGGCAGCTCATACAAGCAATACATACATTCTTTATACCAAATAAACAAAATTAGCCCTCCAAGAACCACTGCTGCTCATACTTAATAGTTTATCAAAGCTCAGAGTATTCAGAGTCATAGTAGGAAACCAAGTTTTTCCAGTCTTTACAGTCTAACTGCCTACTTTCTTCACTGTAAGTAATGAAAAAATCGACATGTACGAGCAAAGATCAGAATTAGTTTTTAGAAGGGAGGGTCTGAACACTTCAATGATTCTGTTACCTTAGTTCTATCCCAGCTCTAAATCTCTTTACTAAATAACCATTGCTACTACCATCAAGTTCCTTAGTATTTCAGACTCTTAAGTCATGGAGAGGGATAGGATACTGCTAATGTTGCCAAGAAATTTGGAAGGGGTGTGAAGCCTTGTAGAAGAGAGCTAAGTTAATCTTAGCCATAAGGCTCAGACCTTTGTGAAGAAATGATTTCCCACGTGTTTCTCACATTGTTCTCCTCCCTGGGATCAGGGCATCAGGTGGTGGCAACAGCTGGACACAAATCTGACCGCAGTGTGCTGCAGGTCTAACCCAGCGCTGTGCACCCTCTGCTGTACTGTGGCGCAGTCATGAAGAGAAAGTATGGGATTGTTCAATTGTCACATTTATATCTTTGCAACTGACTCAGACAAACCAGTAAGGTTGCATTTTCTGGTTCAGCAGCGCCTTTTTTTTGGTTTGTTTATCACTGCTGTTATCTCCTGAATAATGCATAAGATACTGGTTTGCAAAATGCCTGCATAATGTGATACCCAGGCACACTGCACTGTAAAGACTCAGTGAAAATGTGCAGTAAAGAAGACTGAACACTGCAACCACAACTTGCAGCTGCTTCCAGAGAAAATATGTATTTGGTATTGTCACTGAGTTCCTTACATTTAATGACACACAGATGGATAATAAGTATACAGAACACTGAAATATCTGTCTTCTGTGTCTGCTCGCCTGATTTGAATCTACTCATGCTTGGAAAAAATATGCATCTGTGTCAAAAAGGAGGAATGTTTGTCCAGGGCTGAGGGGCAAAGCAACATAGTTGATCTTTGCTCCCTCCCCCACTCCCCTGCTGAGTGGCTTGTTAGTTTCCATGTTTTCATGTGCAGATAGGGTACTTACACGGTTATGGTTGGTGGGTTAGTAATTGCACAGTGGCCAATGGGATTCGCCAGCGCGAGTGACGTGGATGGAAATCACCAGAAGGCGTCAAGGGGAGGGGGGGGGTACAGAAGAAGACTGCTTGCTTCGGCCCGCGCAGCCGCCAGGAGACAGAATAAGACCCCTAGTAACAACCGGAGCATGCGCAGAGTACACCACGAGCCACATAAAAGGACCGCGTGCTGATCCGAGCCTTGCGGCAGTTGGTGGAACGGAGAGTCCCCTGTCGCCCAGCGCTGTATTGCCTCTTTGTTCTTGTTCATTATAATTAATAAATTTAATAATTGGCTTCTTGGCGTTTGGTCTACTATTTTATCGATAACAATTGGTGCCGTGACTCGGATAGGAATAACGGCGGGATTCTGAGAGTCGGGGAGGCGCCCCGCCAGAACTGGCGGCCCCGCTCCTGATTCCCTGCCTTACTCCTACTGACGATCCGAAATTTAAGAACAAAGACGCAAGGAAGGACCGGTCGACCCCTTAAATTTTGTGCACAAAAGTCCGGACGAAGACGCAGGAGGCGTGAGTAACTGCCGTTTTGGCAAGGGTTTTCCGTTCGGTCGGGGTCGGGTTTCCCGGAGTGTGACGAGTGGTGTGTGAATGAGAGGGGGCCGGCAGCTCGGACTAACCCAAGCGAGTGTGGACCCTCTAGTAGTGCGGTTCTCATTGCCTGCGAAGGCGTGAGCCACAAACGAGGGGAAGCGAGTGAAACGCACACACTATTGAGTGAAGGCACTCCGGAAGATGGGACAGGGAAGGAGTAAGGACCCTGTGACCATTAAACGTTCTCAGATCCCAAAGGATTCCCCTCTAGCATTCAGGTTAGAAATGTGGAGGTACTATCCAGGGACAGGAAATAAGAGTAAGAGTAAAATGACTAAAAGAAAAAAAGAAAAAGGAAAAAAAAAAAAAAACAAAACAACAGCAACAAAAAAACCGCAGTTTGTAGCGAAGGCTTGGGGTGATATACGAAAGAAACTTGAAAAGATTGAGAAGCAAGTTAGGATGATGGTGACCACAGTTAGAGAGAGTTGGGAACTGGATAAGAGGGAGAGGCGGCCATTACAGAAACCACTCTTCAGCCAGGGGAAGGGTGAAGGAGCTAGGGATAGAAAGGAAGAACGAACTTGCTTCTATTGTGGGAAGATAGGTCACTTAAAGAGAAATTGCAGAATTAGAATACAGGATGAAAAGATGTTTAAAGAAGATTAGGGAGGTCAGGGGCTTTACCTTTTGGGGACCCAGAAACACCACGAGCCCTTGATAAAACTAAAGATAGGTCCCCAACAACAAGAAGTAGAATTCCTGGTGGACTCGGAGGCTGAGAGATCCACCATACAACAGCTACCCTCTGGATGTAAATTGTCCAGAGAGACAGCCTTAGTAATAGGAGCTAAGGGAGAACCCTTTAAGGTAGGGGTCGTTAAAAATGTAGAAATAGAAACAGAATCTAAGTTGGGGTTGGGAGACTTCTTGATAGTGCCAGAAGCTGAGTTCAGCTTGTTGGGATGGGATCTAGTTGTGGAGTTGGGAATAAGTTTGGAGGTGAAGAGTGGGGAGATGAGAATTGGGCTCTGCCCTTTGGGGGTGGAGGATGAAGAGAGGATTGACCCTGAAGTATGGTACACAACCGAAAGTGTAGGGTGTCTAGAAATACCCCCTTTTTCTGTTAAGCTCAAGGATCCTGAGATCCCTATAAAAATAAAACAATATCCCATCTCGCTGGAAGGGAGGAGAGGCCTAAAGCCAGAAATAGAAAGACTCATAAAGCAAGGGTTATTGGAACCCTGTATGTCCCCATTCAATACTCCCATATTGCCAGTTAAAAAGCCTAATGGCACGTATCGCCTGGTACATGACTTGCGAGAAATAAATAAAAGAACTATTTCTCGCTTTCCTGTAGTTGCTAATCCTTACACCCCTTACACCCTGTTGAGCAAATTAGGCCCTGAAAAGTTATGGTATAGTGTAATTGATTTAAAAGATGCATTCTGGGCCTGCCCCCTAGATGAGTCTTGCCGGGATTATTTTGCCTTTGAATGGGAAGACCCGGACACAGGGAGGAAACAGCAGTTGAGGTGGACAGTATTACCACAGGGCTTTACTGAATCTCCAGATTTGTTTGGGCAAGCCCTAGAACAGATTTTACAAGAATATCAATCAGCTCCAGAAATCACCCTTATCCAGTATGTCAATGACTTGTTAATTGCAGGAAAAGAGGAGGAACAGGTTAGGGAGGAAAGTATCAAATTTCTTAATTTTCTAGGGTTAAAAGGCCTCAAAGTTTCAAAGACAAAATTACAGTTTGTAGAAGAAAAAGTCAGGTATTTAGGTCACTATATTAACAAAGGGGAAAAGAAGATAGATCCAGAAAGAATAAAAGGGATATTATCCTTGCCACCTCCTCAAAGTAAAAGACAGATAAGACAAATATTGGGGCTAGTAGGATATTGTAGGCAATGGATTGAGAACTATAGTAAGAAGGTAAAATTTTTATATCAAAAGTTAACACCAGAGGGACAGGTGACTTGGGGCAAAGATGATGAGAGGAAGTGGCAGGTATTGCGAGAAGATCTAATCAATGCCCCTGTTTTAAGCCTTCCTGATCTTAAGAGACCTTTTTATTTGTTTGTCAATGTAGATGATGGTACAGCATATGGGGTCTTGACCCAGGAATGGGCTGGAAAAAAAAAAAACCTATAGGGTATTTTTCAAAATTATTAGACCCAGTGAGTAGAGGATGGCCCACCTGTCTGCAGGCAATAGTAGGATGCGCTATTCTAGTAGAAGAGGCTAGAAAAATTACCTTTAATAGCAATATAAGGGGGTTGTCTCCCCACAATATCCGAAGTGTTTTACAACAAAAAGCTGAAAAGTGGATTTCAGACTCTCATCTGTTGAAATATGAGGGTATTTTGCTAGAGGCACCGAATTTAACCTTTGAAACTACTAGCCTACAAAACCCTGCATAGTTTCTATATGGTAGACCCGAGGAATCACAATTATTACATGATTGCCTTCAAACTATTGAAAGTCAAACAAAGATTAGACCAGATCTAGAAGAGGAAGAATTAGATGAAGGAGAGAGAATTTTTGTGGATGGGTCCTCTAGGGTAATAGATGGAAAAAGGAAATCAGGATATGCACTGATAAATGGGAAAACATTGAAGGTACTAGAATCTGGGCCACTGAGTCCCTCTTGGTCAGCACAAGCCTGTGAGCTATATGCAGTCCTACAGGCCTTGAGAAGGCTGGAGGGAAAATCAGGAACAATATATACTGATTCTAAATATAGTTATGGAGTAATACACACCTTTGGAAAAATCTGGGAGGAGAGGGGATTAATTAACTCCCAAGGGAAAGATTTAATACACGAGGAATTAATAAGAGAAGTGTTACAAGCATTAAGGGGACCGCTTAAAGTAGCCGTAGTACATTTAAGGGGCCATCGAAAAGGAATTGACTATAAGACACGAGGAAATAACATGGCAGACCGAGAGGCTAAACAAGCTGCTTTGTGTGTATTAGTACTAACAAAAGATGAACCATGACATACAAAAATAAGACTAACACCTCTTTTGTTCACCCCCAAGGAAGAACAAAAACTTACCCAAATGGAAGTAACTAAGAGTGAGGAAGGGAAGTGGTATCTGTCAGATGGAAGGGAAGTCCTACCAAAATCGATAGCAAGTTACTAGTCCAGCAGGAGATTTAAAGGTGAAATTATCCAGAAAATTGTAAGGAACTAAATTTAACTGAGAGAATTTACTTTATCACAGGAATTTCCACCAAGGCAACAACGTAAGACAGATAGGAGGGAACGACTAATATAGTTCCTCTGGAGAAGCCACCTCAGTTCTGTTAAAGAAGCTAAATGGTTGGAGTATGGTTTGAACGCCTACCTTTTGCTGTACAGTGCTTAATAGGATTTATAATAGCATTAATCTTGTCATTAATTTTGTATTTTTTGTGGAAGGTTGTCAAGTGTGGAAAGGGAATTTGCGTTTACAATTAGGAGAGGGGCACTAAGTGAGATTAGCCTGCCAGGTCTGCTCTGAATACAATGGGTACACAGCTGTAAGGGTTGGCCGATTGTTGAAAAGGCTCCGGGATCAAAAGACACTCTGTGGATAAGGGCCTAGATTACCCCAAGGGAATTTAATAGTGAATAAAACAGACTGTGATGGGGAAAAGTTTACCTTCGAGTAGGTCCTCTGCTGCCGAGAAGATAAAGACCCCTGTAGCTGGCTGCAACCCAGTTGACAGGCGAGGCAGAGATGGACCTCGGGTGAAGGAACGATACTTGACCCCAAAGACAATCATTTTAATCTATGCATCTATTCTATTCCCAGAGGTACAGGCCAGCAATCCACACGAGCCCATGATATGGGAATTATTCAACATGCAACAACCTGACCAACCCTTGAAAAGCTGTGAAAATCAAACCCACGTAAATTTTACCGTTTCTTTAAAAGATTTAATTAAGGGACACCGCAGAGACAGGGCAGATAACTGTATGGGATTTTATGTTTGTCCCGCTTCAAATAGAGGGAGAAATTATTGTAATTTACCAAATCATTACTGCTGTGGTTATTGGGGATGTGAGACATGGGCATAATGCAAAATTTAAATGGTTAATCCCCACAAAAGGTGCAAAGTGGGTATGTTCAGACATCGGAATGACCCTATGTATATCATTACAAATAGTAATTATCTCATGGTTAATGTATCATTCTGATGAAGAAGTCATGTATCAATTGGAAGGGAGCCTTATCAGACAGAAAAGGGAGCCTATAACAACAATTACTTTAGCAGCCCTCTTGATTGCCGGAGGTGTGGGTGCCGGGACCGGCATAGCCTCACTTGTCAAAAATACTGAAATACAAGCTTTACAACAAGCTGTAGATGAAGATCTAGACAGAATAGAACAACCAGTTGATAAATTGGCAACTTCGGTTAAATCATTGTCAGAGGTGGTATTACAAAATCGAAGAGGATTAGACCTCCTATTCCTAAAAGAAGGAGGACTATGCATAGCACTTCAAGAAGAAAGTTGTTCATTTATTGATCATACCGGGATAGTTAAAGATTCCATGACTGAACTTCGTAAAAGATTGGAACAACGAAAAAGGGATAGGGAAATAGGAAGATCCTGGTATGAGGGTTGGTTTAATGTATCACCATGGCTCACTACTTTACTGTCTGCTCTGGCTGGACCTTTGATCATAATTATTCTGGGACTAATATTTGGACCATGTATAATTAAATATTTATTACAACTGATAAAGAAGCGGTTTGACACCACGAAATTGCTAATCTTAAATATCTCCGCAGAGAGAAATAGAGAAATTATAAATGGGGAAAGCTAAAGGACAAACATTCAATGATAAAAAGAAAAAGGGGGGAAATTGTCAAAAAGGAGGAATGTTTGTCCAGGGCTGAGGGGCAAAGCAACATAGTTGATCTTTGCTCCCTCCCCCACTCCCCTGCTGAGTGGCTTGTTAGTTTCCATGTTTTCATGTGCAGATAGGGTACTTACACGGTTATGGTTGGTGGGTTAGTAATTGCACAGTGGCCAATGGGATTCGCCAGCGCGAGTGACGTGGATGGAAATCACCAGAAGGCGTCAAGGGGAGGGGGGGGGTACAGAAGAAGACTGCTTGCTTCGGCCCGCGCAGCCGCCAGGAGACAGAATAAGACCCCTAGTAACAACCGGAGCATGCGCAGAGTACACCACGAGCCACATAAAAGGACCGCGTGCTGATCCGAGCCTTGCGGCAGTTGGTGGAACGGAGAGTCCCCTGTCGCCCAGCGCTGTATTGCCTCTTTGTTCTTGTTCATTATAATTAATAAATTTAATAATTGGCTTCTTGGCGTTTGGTCTACTATTTTATCGATAACAATCTGCACGACTGTATGTTCTCCTATAGCATAAATGCAGTACAGAACAGATCCTACTGAAGTGGAGAGGAGGCTGTGAAGTCATTGCCTTTGAAGCAGAAGCCTGAGGGATGAGGCCAGAGGGCCAGGAACACCACAGTAGATTTTTTTCCCAACAAGGAAGAATTTAGAAACTTTCAGACATAACAGTGAATCTGTGCACGAGGATGAAGGATCTGGGAGATCTGCAGAAGGAGGGCCTGTTGTGGCAGGAACACGCTGTCAGAAACAACAATCTGTGTTATGAGCAAATATAAAAATGCAATACATTTATTTCCCAGGTATTCAGAGAATCCAGAGTCATTTATCTGAACTCTACCACGATGCAAATTGCAGACAGTGAAGCAAGACAAAACAGAAGTATTTGCATTTCCAGCCATGGCCCCGTACTACCCTCAGCTCATAGCCTGCCCCAGCACTAGGGGGCTGTGCCCCCCAGCCTGCTGCCCACAGGATACTTCTGGAACTTGGCTTGTCCTAGGAGCAAAGGCAGACGCATTTTCTGTTCGATATCTTTACCTTCAGTGCTATCAAAATAGGCAGTAAGTATGAGGAATACGAGAACATCTATGTTGATGCAGGACAAGAGGACTCAGATAACAGCTAATAGACAGCAGAGGGCAAATCAGACTCCGATTCTCATTTGGCCATGATTTTGTCACATTCAGGAGCCTTCACAGAATCATAGAATGACCCGCATTGAAAAGGACCTCAAAGATCATCTAGTTTCAATCCCCCTGCCATGGGGTTGCCACTATTACTGTGAGGTAGCAAAACGCAAGGGATTCCACCTTGGCCTGTATCCTGTGTGTCTTATTTGTGGAACACAACCCAAGGCCATTATCTTCTGGGGTGGTGAACTCAGGAGGTCACTACTTAGCAGACAACACACAGTGGGCCCATATAGACCCATATAGCCTTACAGAATTATGCTCTCCTATAAAACAATGGCATTAATTCTGTACTAAAGGAACCATCTCGTGGTGAATACGTTTAATACTTTTAAACATATGCACAATGGGGTTCTGACACAATGGAGAGATCCAGCACTCCATCTCGGTTTGCTGTTTTCCTCTTTCCTCTCATTTCATTTCTGAGCATCAGACAAAAAGAATTCTTAGAGATCTGTACATTCAGAACTTCTCTTGTCATGGCTATTTTGAAAGATGCCCCTCTTTGATAGATAAAAGAAAATTTTGAAAGATTCCAACACTGGAATTTAATGTGCATGTGAATAAACAAGCATATGAAAAATAGCTTTGAATGTCTAAACAAATATACTGCTGTAATATTAAGATTTCTGCTATAGAGTATGCAGAATTCTAGCAGACAAGAGAAGCATTAAAGCTGCAAACCTTGATATTCCCTGAATGGTGTTATTTGCCAGGTACAGGCAGATGCTAACTGAGTATTGGTATACTTTTGTTTTAAATTATCATCAGAATCATGGTACAACTATCTTGTAAACAAGCTTGACAATTCTGCAACGCGTATGAAATGAAAGGTGAATATAAAATTTGTATTTATACCAGATTAAAAAAGCACACTGCAACCATCTTTAACAACATGTCTCTTACTGCAAAGTGTCCATCTGGGTTTTAGTTGTGTTGAATTGTCACATTGCATGGAAATTTGAATGTTTTGAAAATGTAGTGATCATTTCAAGAATCAACCCAAGGGATATGGAAAGGAAAATAGACTCCTGTAATCTTCCCCAAATAGTAAGGTTTGATCCTGAAGGGAGGATAAGGAATGTAAACTTAAAAGAATAATAGCAGTAATCAGGGAGTTAAGAAAGAACTGAATGACAGAAAAGCAATGGAATATAATGGATGAAGAAACAGGTTTTAATACCTGGAACGGGAATGATGGACTGAATTTTCACTACATTGTGGAATAAGAAGTGGTAACGTTTTGGAAGAGCCTTCGTGTATAGGGAGAAGACGAAGGCATTGATGGCCACGTATTTTTTAAGCCTGGGAAAATCTGGAGATAGAAAATATTAAGAAAGATACTCAAGCTGCACGTGTTAGAAACAGATCACTTGTGCTTCCAAAGCAAAAAAATCAACATACAAATAGCAAAACATCAAAGCACTTTTCTTCTTTTCTAAGGCACTACTTCACCTTAGAAGAATAGATACATAGCACACAGATCTGCTTCTGCATGTGCAGAGATACGTGCAGTGTTTCAGTCTGTAAAAACTCACCTTAAAAATGACGCACTCCACACATAATGCCTTACTTCATGGCTGTGAAAACTAAGTCTAGTCAGTCTGTTTACCACAAGTTCTTATTTTTGGCTCAGTTCTTGTCTGAACTTTTCCTTGTAAGAAGCCAAAAAAGCAAAAGTTCCCACTATAGGAAAGCACCACATTGGACGGAAAACAAGAAGCAGTATGCTGACCCTCTCCCAGCCATCCTTATCACAACTGCACCCACCCTGTTTTAAGGGAGGCTGAACAGTGGCTTTGAGTTCCAGATGTTCTCATGGCCTATCCTTGTTCTTCACACGGTCCTTAGGGATATGGCAATGAAATGTCACTCAATATGCTTTAGAACAGTTGCCAGTACAGAAACAGTAAGTATTATTACCATTCTCATTGCCTAACTAATCATGTGTAGAAGCTTAAGATGAGTAGATTGTATCATTTCAATTAATCATACCCAGGAGCAACAAAATATTTAGACAGATTAAATAGAAGTCTTCATGAAAAGCAACTATAAGCACATGACATTTGAGCTGAATTGACACTTCAGCTTTGTTCTCTGAGGTTCAGCAGCAGGAAATCAAAGCAGGTTTCAGGTAAGACATGAGATGTATTTCAATGATGAGTGATTAGCTACAGGTATAATTTATGATAGCTTTGGCAAAATGTCAACAACATATAAGTTGTATATACAGCCTGAATATTCCATGTGGGAATTAATTCCAAAAAGACCAATGGCTAGATGATATTTCCAGCTTGGATATCCGATGGATATCGATGACTTAATTGTCTCATGGTATGATTGTGGTCGTAAAATCCTTTGGCTCAATCTATCTGTATGTGTGTGAAAAAGCAGTCACTCAAATTTTGTGTTCATCCTAAAATAAGGGCAGTGGTTGTGTTGAAACTTAGTGTCATCCATCGGCAGTTAGCAGTTTACTGAACAACTCCATGAAAGTTTTTTCACCTTTTCTCCTGTCAGTGACTCAGAAACACTCAGATGTGAGTGGCAGAAATTCATACTTCTAGCACAGCAAGTGTTAGCTGACAACCCTCCTGATGGCCCTCCTGGGAAATGCTGGCAGTTTACAAGAATAACAACTGCAACATGAGAGGAAACAGGGAGAGGATAATATGCACCTGAAATGTACAGAAACAAAACAATACGCATTGCCAGAAAAATGGTAAAAGCATCAGTCAACAAATTGAGGGGTTGGCTGATTATTTTGCTCTTCAGTTTCACCTTAACAGACCAGCCCGAACCCAACATCTTCCAGGAAGAATGAGAGGCTGAACAGAACTACTTTCTCATCAGATGCTTAAAATTTAAGGCTCAGTCAAGCCAGCAGCAACTCAAAAACTATCTGGAGGCTCTCAATGCATTCAAGAAAACCTTACAATGGAAAATCCTGCCTCGCAGCCTAAGCCGTTAATGCTACCAGTAAAATGTGTTCACCATTTATCTGTTGTTTTACTTTTAACCTGTATTTCTCCTAAACAGAACAGAGAAAGCAGTGTGGCAATCTGGGGAACCAATTATGCATGTGCTCATCAGATAATAAAATTGCAAGAGGACCACATGCTTTGTCACAGTACAATTAAAGAACAAGCCATATTTTTTGTGCAGGGGCACATGGTACATAATCACATAATGCATCTTCTGAAATATTGCCCACATAATCTAGAAAAGAGTGCTGCTTTATGGGAGCCAAACAAAAAGCAGTATAATCAAATCCTGGCTTTGATCACAGAATTGTTAAATCTTACCTGTTACTGTATTTCAGTTTAAGATAAAGCTGAACTTTAAATCTCAGTATTTTTAATTGCAATCAGTTGATTTCATTTTAATTTGAAAAAGTACCTGAGAAAAAAGTGGCCTGAGTGGTATGTTCTGGTTCTATTCAGAAATACGTTTCTAGACTTGACCAGAGGTATCCAGATTTCTGTCACTTAAGTGCTGGATTGCTGTGCTATGTACTCAGTGTGGAAATTTAGGAAATTCAGTCCATGGACAATGAAGTAAACTGAACTCTGTTACAAATTTCCTGCATGAAATACATTCTCCTGCTGCTTTGAGGCTGACAGTAGTCATCTCTTCAATCTTATTCCAGTTTTCAGTGTTAATTTTGAACTAAAAAATACACCATTTGTGCTGGCCAGAAAATGTAAATTCATCCCCTCAGAACAGAAAAAGAAAAGAAAAAAAAAAGAATTTTACATGTCCTGAATTGGGCTATAAATGAGGAAAGTAAAAGGAGAGATTTTCCAACAAAAAGGACTTTGCAGAACAGCTTCCCTCTGAGAGTCCTGCAGGCAGCAGGTCTCATTGATGAAAGCACCTGAAGGGGAAGAACCAGCCCTGGGTGTGCTGCTCAGACACTGCTCCTCTCTCACCATCCCTCCAGCAGCTCTTCTGTGGCTAATGAAGCCCCGTGGGCAAGCACTAAGAACATCCTTCTTGTCAAAGATTTCAAGGCTGCAAGAAGGATATTTTCTCTCGAAAATCATCCAGAGAGAAGGTTCCGAATCGCCTCTGCTGCAAATCCTCTTGACTGATGCTGAGCAGACTTTCTCCTTCCCATGAAACCCAAGTGTCCATGCACACTGCATTTTTAGTGAACTTATTTTACCCACGGGTAAATGACTATGCTGGGGTAAACTGTCCTGGCAGGTCTGCTTGAGGCTGCAGAAGGGATTTAGCAGTACTTGGCCGTTGTTTGAGGGGGTATTAACCAGAGGACAAGAGACCTGCAAGAAAAGCCATCACAGCATATTTAAAAATCATCAACGGTTGGGGTTCATGTTGAATGATCCACCTCCAGTCATTTCCTATACCAATAATGCTTAATGCAGCGAGCAAAAAAAGCAGGCTGAAGCCTCATAATGGAGGTCTTTCTCTTGTGTATCAGTTATATCTGATAATTTTAATGAAATTTATCTTGCTACACTCTCCTTTTTATATGGCAGTTGATATTTATTAATGAAGAATTCATTCAAAAATACTCTGAGAAGAGATGGAAAGAGTTTGCTTATTTTTCCCCACCAGAGATGCACTAAATATCACTGACATCTTTATACTGAACCAACAGAACACAACAATAAGAGCACCCACACATCAGATAATTACACAGAATGGCAGTAGTGCACAACAGTAGCAGCAGCCCACCCAAATTATTTTCCCTACCCAGTCCTGAAACATGTATTCTGTAGCAGTTCTCCCATAACCCAGCAAAAAATTTAAGTACGTGTGGTTTCAGAATCAAGATTTTTCTCCACGCTCAAAAACAAGGAGATGCTCCATTTCAGGAGAGAGGTGGGGAGGGGTCTGGCGACCCAGGGGCAGAGAAGGAAAATGTCCCTAAGTTCTCTGACACTACAGTGAGATATTTTGCTGCTTGCAATCTGTATCTCAGTGTTTGCTCTTAAAAAACATATCGCTTCAAGCCAATGCTGAGTTTGATGCCGGGCAGAACTCAAATGTATGTACTGAATGGAGAGTGGCAACACTGAGTGCTTTCAGTTCAGTGGGTTGACCACTATCGCTTACTACACAAATTAGCCTTTTAATTCTATTATTTTCTGTATTGCTATCTAAGGCTCTTTATAATTCCCTGAGTCATTGACTGATGCAAAGATGTCTTTTTTTACTGGCAAAGGCTGCTGTTATTTTCCCATTCCTGAGGCAGCAGTACAGCTGGGCAGTGCACTGATGCCATTCCTTTTTTTGTCACTTGTGGACATGCTGTAAGAAGTTTATCTAAAGTCACTGAAGTGTTTGTGAATTATCAGTTTTTCTGAAACAGCCATTTCTCAGGACTCTTTGGCACTGGGCTTGTGCCCCCAGCTCTGCCAATGTTGTTGCTTCCAGAGAGTGGCACAAATGGCACTGCCAGCTGCAAGCTTCTGGATGAGCTTCACTGTGCTGTAAAGAAGCAGTCTTCAGTTCTCCCAGTCCACTTCTCACACCTACCCAAACCCACTCTACAGGGGAGCTTTCCATGTTTGAGAAGGCTACTGTCCCTCCATGCAAATGTTAACACACAGGAATCATAGAATCACAGAATCATCAAGGTTGGAAAAGACCCCCAAGATCATCCAGTCCATTGGGGGAATGGTTTCAAGCTGCGCCAGGGAAGATTCAGGCTGGATATTAGGAAATACTACTTCTCTGAAAGAGTGGTCAGGCACTGGAATGGGCTGCCCAGGGAGGTGGTGGAGTCACCGACCCTGGAGGTGTTCAAAGAACGTTTGGATTTTGTGTTGAGGGATATAGTTTAGTGAGAACCATGGGTGATAGGTGGGTGGTTGGACTGGATGATCTTATAGGTCTTTTCCAACCTTAGTGATTCTGTGATTCTGTGATTCTGTGAACTGCCCACATACCACCAATATCTCCTCATTAAACCATGTTCCTTAGTACAACATCTAAACATTTCCTGAAGACCTCCAGGGTCAGTGTCTCCACCACCTCCCTGGGCAGCCCATTCCAGCACATGACCACTCTTTCAGAGATTTTTCATAACATCCAACCTGAACCTCCTCTGGCTCACATTGAGGCCATTCCCTCTAGCCTTATTACTAATTATGCTGGAGAAGCCACACCATAGCCTCCCTTCAGGCAGAAAGTGATAAGATCCACCCTGAGCTTCCTCTTCTCCAGTCTGAACAATTCTGGTTCCCTCATCTGCTCCCCATAAGACTTGTGCTCGAGACCCACTCCAGTGCCTCAATGGCTTTCTTTTAGTGAGGGGCCCAAAAGTGAACACAGTGCTCTAAGTGTGGCCTCAGCAGTTCTGAGTACAGAGGGATGATCACCTCTCTGCTCCTGCTGGCTGCACTTTCTGATACAAGCCCAAGATGCCATTGGCCTTCTTGGCCACCTGGGCACACTGCTGACTCACGTTTAGCTGAGCATCAATCAGCACTCCCAGGCCTGTTTCTTCCAAGCGCTGGTGTACAAAGTCAAGCAGACACATAAGAAGCCTGCTTATGAAAGCTAGATGATAAACATTAGAAGCAAAAACTTTATTTCTCTGAGAAATACCCCATGTGCTGTATTTTCCCTTCTTCTTTGTGAGTTTTTTTTTTTTTTTTTGGTGTGTGTGTGTGACTTTGAAGGGTTTCTTTAACTGTCCTCCGTCCAGTGTCCAGTTACAACTGAACTTGAAAGAGACCATATCCAGAAATTAAAAGTAAATGGGTTACTTTAACTAATACCATCATACTAATAACTGTATCTGAGATCGGGATTAAGGCAGAATATGGAGTTACCATAATGTGTCTGCAGTCCGGGAAGAAGCTCTGTTCATTCTGTGCAATTCCGAGCTGCAATAAGATTATCTCCTTAAAATACTACATGCCAGAACAGCTGCTGTAATTGTTGCTCAGGCATATCAGACTCTGAACCGGCCAGCTCATAAGCAAGCAGCAATAACAGGCATAGGAGCATGGAGGGATAGTGATATAGCCCAACACGCTGCTACCACTCGCAAAGGTGATCACTCTCTGGCTCTAAAGCCAAATAGGATTGTTTTTATAAAATACTTCTCTGCAGTCTGCATTACAAGAAACAACCTGCTGCACAAAGCAAGTCCTTCCTCTATAACCCGACGGCCGCTTATTCATTTACATTAAGATTTAACTTCATGTTTACCTGGTGGATGAAGCAGGAGACGATTGCAGCTGTGGTCAAAACTGATCTGGGCTGTGTTGTCATGGTGACAGGCATTCAACCAGCCCCAGAATTTCCCTACAACTGCAGTCAGTCTCTCCAACTACAAAGAAAGGAAATGCAATTTTCAAAAACTTCTATAGGAGAGGCTGCCAGTAGAGCATGGCGCCCTGTGCGCTGTGCCTCAGCCAGGGGATAACTGCAAAGATGGACCTGCACTGCCAAGCTCCCTGCAGCAGGCACTGAGCACCCAGCTGCACCTTTCACCTGACAGAAAAGAACTGGAGTTATCCATAACTGCATGGCTGTGTTAGAGCCGGTCAGCAGCCAGATCATGGGATACTAATGGCATTTCTCTGCTACGAGGTTTTGCTACCAGATATGGTTAGTGGGTAGTAATGGTGATTACTTAGTGGGTAGTATTGGTGATAGGAGGACAGTTGGACTAGATGATCTTGTAGGTTCTTTCCAACCTTGTGATTCTATGATTCTTTGAATGGATTTTTTTTATGGTATTCTTTTTTTTTTTTTAAAGGACTCCATCCCATTCCCATCTCATTGCTGCTTTGCAAATGTCTTTATGAAAGGATAAACTGTGGAGAATGTTTTTCTTTAAGTGCTTTGGGAGAAAAGAGTTTCCTATAGAAATAGCACAAAGACAATAAGAAACAATTGTCTTTGCTTTTAAAGCCTTGGCTGGTGCCGTGAGCAAGGCAGTGATAAAAAATACATGAGTGTTTTATTAGTTGAGGCACTGAATAAATGAGTTCAGAGATAGTCGATACACAGCTTCTCAGTTCTTACACATGACATTCGTTTTCATTAGTCGCTGCGTCATTAAAAAATTAATTACTTGTATTTGTGTTCCAGCAGCAATCTCCAGCCGAGGCTGGGGCTCACGGTGCTGTTGCTGCAGGAACACGGCAAGGACAGAGCCTATCCCAAGGAGACAGCAGCACTTGAGCTCACCCATGCCTGTGAGCTCTTTCTGCCCATGAGGCAACGCGCTGCTTTATCCAACCTGAAGCACTTCCAGCAGTAATGAAGAAAAAATAATTGAATGCAGAAGCTTAATCGCTGGAAAAAAGAAAAAAAAAAACAAACCACAAAGAAACAGTAATAGGATGGAACAGCTTAAGGCCTGCTTGAGAAAAAATTGCAATTTGTTTGTTATTTTATACTTCAGTACTTACAAAATACTTACAGCATTTTATACTATATAACACTTCTTCACGACTGGTAGGAAGTTGGTAGAATGCATCTTAACTTCTCAGCCTATGTATGTACACAGACCTGACTTCTCCCACTGTAACACAGCAGAATATGCAAACGTGCTGAAACACCTCACAGTTTTTGTGTTGTGGTTTTTTTTTTTTTTAGTTTAACCTTCCCTGTGGTTTGTCTGTGACCTGTGCTGTCTGCCCTTGGGACCAGCCTGATCCTGCATGTTCTCCATTCCTCATGCAGTCGTTCCATGTGCAGACACCTCCACTTGGCTGCACCAGGCTGCCCAAGTGAGAGAAGGCAGTTTATGCAGAGGCTGCAGGGCCCAAGGAATGGGGGCCAGGCAGAAATGCAGCCTGTTATTTCCCCAGCTATACCCTACACAGCAGTCAATTCTCATGAAGAGTTCTCAGCTGGCACTTTGGAGGGTGTCTGTACAAGAAGCTGCTCCTCTGCAGCCTCATTTCAGTTTCCATTTTTTCTCTCCCTCCTGGAAGCCATTCGCCCTATGAACAGTACAAAATTTGATGGTTTAAAAGGTGTCTTTCCATTTCACCCCCTGCTGTGCTTGATGAAGCTGGTTATTACTTTCATGCTGCAACTCACCCTTACCAGCTCACCCTGCTCATCCCTGCCACGGGCTCAGCACTGTGCTGCAGCACGCTGTTGTCACGACTTTGTGGCTGCTGATGTCTGGTCCTGAACCCAGGAAAAGTTCTGTCCTACCTTAGCTATGTTATAAAAATTGCTATCATCCTAAAAGTTTTCTCACACACACACTCACACACACACACACACACACACACACACACAAAAGAAAGAAAAATGTTAAGATACAAAAAAAAAAAAGTAGAAAAGTGAGTAAACATCCTAAGAAAGGATCAATTGAAGTAGGAACAAAGGAAAAGTGAAGGGAAAATGAAAAAAAACCTGAAGTATGACTTCCTTTTTAACGTAATGAAACTTCAGCTCTCTCAATGCTTCAAACATTCAAACATCTGGCTGAACAAACACATGTAGTTCCAACGAAAGTAGGCACAGAATGCTACATATGTTTTCTGAGGAGAAGAATATAATGAAATTTTGGGGTGGGATGAGATTACTGACATTAACACATGGCAGTTATTAGCCCAGCCCTCATTGCTATGCTCGTTGATTCTGCATACCGTGTTTCTTTCATCACTGAATATTTTGCCCCTCATCCTGTTACAGAGGTTTCCTGTGTCCAGCTGTGCCAGCAGCACATCCCTCTCCTCAATACCCTGTTGTCCTCTCCTCCCATCCCTTATTCTCTTGTGCCTCTCTCTATTCTGAAGTTCTCAGCTCTCATAATGATGCCACGTTTTCCTCCTGAAGTCTCAAACCCATACTTGACCTCTTTTGCTCCTCCAGTTGCTGCTTCCTTTCCCTTTCATCTGTAAATTCACTCAGTGTGCAGTTTCTGGAGCACCTCTCCTCACTCCTTTCCTTTCCTACTCACCCTTTCCTGCAGCAGCCCTTTCTGAAGCACTCTTGGACTTTTCAGACACCCTTTGGGGTCACTATGCATCCTCAGGCTCCCTGTGCTGGCTGCAGCAAGCCCGGCTGTGGTCAGGGTGACTCTCCCTTCTGAAGCCATCCTTCCTTTGTTCCTATCAGTATGACCTTTCCTTGTTCTTTAATCTCTTTTGCAGAAGAGATTTTGTGTAGAGCATTTCTCATCTCCAAATCATTTACTATTGCACTTTTCTCCAGTATTCTCATTTGTAAGTTCAATTGTTTCTGTGTAGAATGATTATTGACCTACCCCTTTGTCACCTCCTATCCAATATCAAAGCTCAGGCTGTATCTGCCTTGTCTTTATGATCTTTGCCCACTAACACAAATTAAACACGGCTAAAATAACGGTAAGCATGGGGTACCTCTTGCTATGTCCAGCCTTCACTGATGGAGATAACACCATTGCTTCCATCCAAGTTTCCCAGTCAATATCACTTCCAACCTCCTCAAAATCCTTATCTAATTTTTATTTTCCATACAGCATTTCGTATTCCAACTCACCTATAAATTCTCAGTTTCTCATGGGATTTCTGCGAAGTCTCCCTCTAGTCTCCAGGAGCACAGCATACCCTTCACACCCCCCTCCCTCCCCTCCATATTTTGTTTGGTCCTCTGCCCACTCCAGCTGCCTGTGCTGCCCACCCACGGGAGCCTTTAGCCATACACATGATCTCTTCCTGGTACCTTGCAGCTCAGTAGAGAAGTCTGTAAAGTTACCTTCTCCCATCCCGAAGCTGCTCTGTACACAAATTACAATCAACCTGGGCAGCAATCCTTGTCATGTTGCATTTGTACAGCACCCAACACAACAGATTTCTGCATCTAGATTGAGATTTCCAGACAGCGCTGCACACTGAACGATTCTGAAAACATTAGGAACCCCACAACAGACCAGAGCTCCTCATTCCCTTTCCCACCTCTGTCCCTGCTGTAAAACCACAGGTGCACAACTGAGAACGTTCCAAGAACCGAGAAACTCAAATTTGCCAGCCAGCACATTGGCAGGACACCACTTGATCAATTTTCTATTTTGCTTATCGCCCTGATCTGATGACACCTGAAAGAAGGCTGGTGCATCACCACCTCTGCGTCATTTTAAACCTATTTCCTAAATGAGCTGTTTTACAAAAAAAAAATCCAAATATTTAACAGTAAAAAGACTGAGTTCTCTTCCCTTCCCTCCCCTACTCGAGCACCCCAGATACGGAGAAGCTCTTCCTGCACACAGCCGAGCACGGCTGTCCGGTCCCTGCATGCAGCCCCAGAGGGGATGCTACGGTGCGCAGCGCCGCAAACCCGCAGCGTCCTCCAGCCCACACTTCGCTGCCTGCATGCCTTGGTGGGAGCAGAGAAGAGACGGCGGGTAAAGCACACAGCCAGCCTACACACGCTGCGAACCTAGGCGTACAGACAGCCCTATGCACACCTTGTAACCAGGCACACGGGGCACACAGGGAGTACAGCCAACCTCACGGCGGGGACACGGCCAGTCCCACGGCGGGGACACATCCAGCCCCACAGCGGAGACACATCCAGCCCCACACCCCGCACTCGGAATCCCGGCTCAGGGCAGCCCCCGCCCGGCCCCGCTCACCGGCTCTCCCCGCGCCCGGCTCTCTGCTGCCGGGCTCGGCGCCGCCGGGCTCCGGCGGGCTCTCGGAGTCGGTGTTGGTCAGCCAGGTGGACTCCGTCTCCCGCGTCCAGCTCTCGTAGTAGCGAGGCTCGATGGCGTCGGCCCGGCTGCCCCCGCAGCCCATCGCGGCCGCCGCTCACAGCCACCGCCCCGGCATCATCGCGTCGCTCCCTCCCCGCGGCGAGGCACGGCCCCGGGCACAGCACGGCCCCGGGCACAATCACGGCACGGGCCGCTTTCGCTCCCCGTCTCCCTCTCGCTCACTCCCTCCGCCCCATCGCCGCCCGGCGTGCTCTCCCCACTCCTCCCGCCTTTATCGACTTCCTCGGCCTCCCTCCCTCCCTCCGCTGTCCCCTCCCCTCCCTCACGTCTCCCTCTCCCAGCCCTTCCCTTCTTTCCCCCTCCTTCCCCCCCTCCAGGCTCCCCCCGCCGCACCTTGCCGCGTCCCCGTGCTCCGCCCTGGGCAGGCCGGTTCCTACAGAGCGAGCACGGTGCAGCGGTCCTCTTGGCCCGTTTCTGCAGATCGCTTTACGTACCCGTTTTACATACATCACAGAACCTCAGAATCGTAGTAGCTGGGAAGGACCACTGGGGATCACCCAGCCAAACCCCCCGCTACAGCAGCTCCCTGCAGCAATTGCACAGGAAAAAGTCCAGGTGGGCTTTGAGTATCTGCAAAGAAAGGGAGTCTACAGCCTCCGTGTGCAGCCTGCACCAGGCGCTCTGTTACTCTCTCAGCAATTAAGATCTTCCTCGTGTTTGTATGGAACTTCCCGTCTTGTGGCTTCTGCCCGTTGCCCCTTGTTCTATCCTTCAGACACTTACAAGGATTGATGTGATCCCTTCTCAGCCCTCCCTTCTCCAGGCTGAGCAGCCCCAGGTCGCAGCCTTTCCTCATACAGGAGATGCTCCAGGCCCCACATCATCTTTGTAGCTCTCTGCTGGGCTCTCTCTAGAGTCCTTCTTGAACTGGGCACTCAGATGCTCCAGCCCCCCATCATGCTTGTGTCTTGCACTCCTGTCTCGTACACCCACGTGCCCCTCCTATATTTCACTTCTGGCTTTTGCAGCACAGTTTTTGCTGCTGCTAAATAGGGAAGTGAAGGCACAATAATCAGTGCACGACTCCAGGCAAATGTATGCCCTTCCTCCCTGGATGCACACACTGGGAGGCAGCCAGGAATGAGAAGTGCTGCTGATGGGATTCCTGCAAAGCAGAATACAGCTTGGTTCAGTCAGCCATCCCAGTGAGACGTGGGGGTTGGACGCTGTGACACAGATGGCGCAGGCCCTTCAGGCACTGCAGGATTGTACCGTGAGGGGGGAACTTTATCCAAAATGAACATTTCTCTCATTCTATAGTAGAGCGACAGGCACGCTCGCCTTGCTCCAAGCACCTCATGCTTGGAGCTCACCTCATCCATAGAAGCTGCGCACAGGTGGAGCACAGCTGCAGGAGCACAAGCTCTCCAGAGCGGAATGGCGTCACTCCCAGAGTGTGCTGTAGGGCCCTCAGCAGGCCTTGGCTTCCTGCCCCACCCCACAGGGCCCACTCAAACTGGGGGTGGACTTGGGGCACAGAGGGCTCTGATGTTGCTGATCAGCCCTGTGGCTCTGGAAGCTCCTCAGGTGTTCAGCTCACACCACCATTTCCTGAAGTGACTTCCAGAGAGCACCCACTGCCACAGAATCCCTGGGAGGTTTTTGGTGTGTTTTGCTGAGCTTTGCTTTAACTTAAACATTGTGAAGACTCTTACAGTGTCTTCCCTGTCTGAGTGCTCACATCCCTTTGCATCACTTTGGTTTAGGTTCTGTCTGTACTCATAGGAACTACATCTTCAGGCATGATTTATCTAACACAGCCTCCAAAGCATTTATAAGCAAGAGAACAACACAGGGCTCATTTTTCTGTTTTGTTACTACTATTACCGCTAGAGAGCAATGAGCCTGTAAAGTGAAGCAGGTTGTCTAGCCCTTATACCAAACCACGGGCACTTTTGCAGAGCCCTGTAAAAGATTCACAGGAGCACATTGCCTTCCTGTTCCTGAGCTAATGAAAGCAGGAAAGTGCAAAGACCACTGTGCTCACATCCAAATGGCTGAGGCCATTTCTGATGGGTTTATTAAATCACTCAGATGACAGGCTGGATAATTTTCATTGTCAAATATTAAGGCTTGAAAGATGAATTAAAAAAACATCCTTCAAAAATGTGTAAATAATGAAAACAAATAAACAAACAAAAAATATATATTAACCTTAGTGAGTAAACTGATGGATTTCATTTTCACCAGTTGCTGTGTGGTTGTTCACTTTTGCTCCAAACCTGGGCTGAGGGCAAACCCCAAGACACTCTGCTTGTGTGAATGGGCCCCTGGTCATAAAGCACAGTGAGCTATCAGAGCTAAATGCACTTTCCTGCACACTGGCTGACATGAAAACGTAGTGGTTGTTTTAATACAGCAATATAACAAGAATATTCAGTTGATAATATTAGCTGTTCCTTGCATTTAGAATCATATCAGGGAAGAGCATGGAACAGAAATCTGCCCTCAGAATCAGAAGAACCCCCCACATCAAACCAACCCTAGGCATGAGCCCACCTGCGCAGTGCTGCAGGAGAGGCTGCTGCTGGCCACACAAAGTCTGCAGCAATGGCACTGGGAGAAACTTTATGACTTTTTGTTTTCCTTCAGCACCTGAAGTGCTTCAGCCTAGCAGGAATGAGATTGAGAATGCAATTTTTTTGTCTCATTTAATTTGTCAAGCTGTTACCATCATGCCAGGAACTTAGCAATGAAGTAAAATGTGATCTCTTAATCCTATGTGTCTATTAATCATTAGTACAAGTATGGTCTCACATAAATCCTATTAACAGAGTTTGTGCTGTGCTGTGCTCTAGCTGTTCTGGTTTCACACTGCCTGGTGTATGACACGCAGTAGTGTGTTTCTAATAGCTGCCAGTAACACCCGCTCTGTTTGCTGCTCTCTGTGGCTGTTCCATGGCACTGGGAGTAAAGCTGCAGAATAGGCAGGGGATGAACAAGGGGAGGGTCTGTCTTTACAATTACAATTTTTCAGAATAGATTTTAAATAATTTGATTTTATACTTCTCCTCATAAAATGCAGGCAGACATGGTAGAACCCATTATTACTTTTCCCTCACAACATTACAGGATCAAGTTAACGGACTCATACCCCAAGGGCTTTGCTTGCTGTATATCAGCTTTTAGATGTTCTTTGCATGTTTTGTTCAGAGCAATGGGAGGTTTAGGCAAAAGATGTCCCACCTGTCTTCAACTTTTAGGTGGTATCTCAGCTTGCTGTATTAGATGATGATGTACATCATCTGATGTACAACAGGTAAACTTCTTTGCAGGTCTCAAATTTCTGTTCCCTTTACACAGAAAAGCAGACAGAAGCTCAGGTTTACTTACTTACCTTGCAGTTCAAGGCCATGGTTAGGTGGGAAAGGGCCATTTGTCTCCTAATTTGCAGGTATGCAGAGTATCCTAAGCACCATTGCATTCCTGATAGATGCAGCAGTCTGTTAATGACTCGTGTAGCCTCATGCATAGTAGAGTTCTTCCCTCAGCCAAAAATAGCACAGAAAGGAGGAGTAAAGCGTTTAAGATCCTTGGTTCAACCAACACCAGTGACTGCCAGTTATCAGCTCAGGTTATGTCCTGCTGCACTTCTGAAACCAGGTGTCACCTCTTGTCCTGATGTCATTTGTGCAGCCCTTACAGATTTCAGTATTATATTCTACTTCTTTTCAACATCTTCTGGACTAAGTCACCAGCATCCCACAGACACCAGCCACTGAGGAATTGCCCACTGTGACATCTGCAGGAAGATGGGCTGGGCTGTCCCTTTCTGTGTGAGTGTAATTAAATCTAGGGAAGTCTTTGAGTCATCAGGATGTCACACAACAGCACTGTGGTTCCAGAAGCTGATTGCTCTCAAGTCAGCCTATAGACATACAGACACAAGAATCCACTATTGCTTAATGTTATAAATGTTCTGTATATGCATTCCATATTTTCAAGATATGTACGTTGTTTTATGTAACTAAAACTGGACACTTTTTCTTTTTAGACAAGTATTTTGTGCACCTGAGGAGAAATTAATTATCTGTGTTATGGCTGCTGGACTTCATCACTCTAAGCTTGCAGTATGCCTGGAAGCAAGCTTACTTCTGAAGTTTTCACACAATATCCATGAGTCAGCTTTCCTCGTAACAGGCAGGCATTTACCTCAAGGAAATGATCTTTACTGTAATGAATTCTTGTAAAATACTATTTTCTTGGCTTGATTATTCAAATATTTCTCTAAAAAAATTCCAAATGGGTACCATATGATTTCCACAGTACTGTGCATTTATTATGCTCATCTTCTGACAAGGAAACAACGACATTCATTTATCTTATGTGGCCATTCAAGAAAGTTGCCAATTTACTATTCAAGAATTACTGAAAATGAGATATTTACATCTCATTTTCTAGCTACATCTGAAGGTCTGGAGAGATGTCTCCAAACAGCTCACAATCAGAAAAAGGTTAATTATCCTGTCCTTCCACTTCTCTTTATGTTTTCATGTTTAAAGATGACTCCAAAATCCCAAAGCCCAGATAACAAAAGATTTCAAATTTGCACACCCGAGCCTGCCAATTTAATTTCAAATTATATTGAACCCCCCAGAAGAATAGCTATTCCCAGTTGTGAATAACTGTAATCCGGCAGTACTAAATTTCCTGAGACGATGAACTGAAAACTTCAATCACCCAAACTTTCCAAAAGGAAGTCTCTGGACAAGCTTTGGCCCTGCCCTGCACGTCGCCTGCTCTGCTGGAGCTCACCCTTCCTGCTGAGCCCCTGTGAGAGACTGTCCAGCATGCTGTGTGCAGACCAAACTTCAACATCAGTATGTGAAGAGATAAAATTTTACTTTCACCTCTAACTTCTGAAAAGTCAGGATTTTAAACATGTTAGAGTTTCCTTGACTGTGGAAATAAGGTATGGTACCTTTGCCTTTGGAAGGCGGCATCACCCTGTGCTGCGTGAACTCAGTCAGCTGGCATTCCAGCATGGCAGGTGGGTGGAAACAGCTCAGCAGAGCAGAGGTGTGTGGCAAGGTGGTGATAGAAATGGGGTTTTCAGAAAAATAGGATGCAAAATATCGAGGATGTAAGGAAACTGCCTCAAGTTGTGCCATGGAAAGCTTAGATTGGATATCAGGAAGAAATTCTTCACTGGGCTGGTGGTCAAGCATTGGAATGGGCTGCCTAGGTTGGTGGTGGAGTCCCCATCTCTGGAGGCATTTAAGAGACACATGAACATGTACCTTGGTGACTTGGTTTAGTGGTGGACTTGGTAGTGTAAGCTGGCTGTTGGGCTTAGTGATATTGTGACACATAAATAACCCTCACTACAAGAAGACCCTCACTACAAGAAAGACACTGAGGCCCTGGAGCATGTCCAGAGAAGGGCAGCGAAACTGATGAGGGGTCTGAAGCACAAATCTTATGAGGAGGGCTGAGGGAGCTGGGATTGTTTAGTCTGGAGAAGAGGAGCTCAGGGGAGACCTCATTGCACTCTACGACTTCCTGAAGGGAGGTTGTGGTGAAGAGGGGTTTGGCCTCTTTTCCCAGGCAACGAACAGGACCCAGGGAAATGGCCACAAGTTGTACCAGAAGAGGTTTAGATTAGACATAAGGAAGAACTTTTTCTCTCAGAGAGTGGTCACTGGAATGGCCTGCCCAGGGAGGTGGTGGAGTCGCCGTCCCTGGCAGTGTTCAAGAGGCACCTGGATGGGGAGCTACAAGATATGGTTTAGTGCTTGTGGTAGCAATGGTAATGAGAAGCCTGGATGATCTTACAAGTCGTTTCCAACCTTGTGATTCTATGATTCTATGATTCTCTATGACTCTGTGCAGGGAGAGTTTGCCAATGGGAGGACATATTTGCCCTTGGGGAAAATATGCTCTTGAATACTTCCTGCAGTTTTGGCTGTATTACTTTTTAACACAGAGAGCTGCTGGTTGTTCTCAATAGCCATTCCCTTCAGCCCACTGTTCAAAAGGCATCAGAACCTCCAGCAGATGTACATGCAGCAAGGCAATGCCATTTTGTGACAGGCAAGCTGAGATCTCCCTTTTGAAGATGGTAAACCATCTTTCTTTGGCCCCTTTGGATATCCCAGACCTATTAAAATAAATGAAGGTAGTGAAACATAACTATTCTTTAGGACCAAATTTGTCAGCTGCACACAATGTGTTACTTAAGGATGTTCCAACATCTATCAGCCAAGGAGCCTGAGTGCAGCAGCTCCAATGCAATCTGCACAGTTACAGCCAAGGAAGTTTCACACAGCTCATGAGGGCAATTTATGAGTTGTTCTGAGAGAGGAGAAAGCAGATGGGCTGTGGTGACATGGGGACCTCAGACTACGTGACAGTGGCTTTGTTCCCACTGCCCAAAGCCTTGCACAGCTCCTGCACATAACCTGCTTTCTTTGTGCTCTATTCCAGTACAACATTTATCCCTAGTTAAAAAGGTAAAGCATAAAACACAGTCATAAACTGAGTGTTTTATGGCACCGAATAGCAACTTGTGTGGAATTTATCACTGAAGATGTTCCTGGCAGAATGAATCTGAAGTTTTATGGCCCTAGCACACAAATCTTAATTAAAACAGCTCCAGTTTTTTCCTTCGGATGTGTTCCATTTGCAGATAGTACAAGATTAAGCAGGTACTGCTATGGTTTAATTGGTTACAGGTAATTTATTTATTTTGCTATAGACTAAGAGAGCCCAAAGCAACAGCACAGTGAAATCTAAATACAATTAGTAAGGCACTAGGCAAGCACTCAGTTGGCTCTGTGCTACATGGAGAGCTATGTGACCAGGGGGAGTTGCTAACAGTACACACACAGAGTGCATTCTGTCCATTCTAAACCCTAAACATTTTCTTCTGTGCTCTTCTTATGCTTTATACCATTTTCTGCTCTGCCAAGAGGGTGGGAAAAAAAGGAGAGGAGAACTGGAAGATTTCATCTGCGGGTGTTATCAGGGTTTTAGGTAAGAGTTCAGTTAGAAGTAATCATGCTGGATTTTTAAATCTCGTTTTGCAGTTTTATAGTCAGAATGATTTAAAACAGCAGAGATCATCCCCATTCAGTAAGCACTTGGAGTATTTCTAAGCTCTAGCACAACAGAGCTAAACATCCCCTGCTGTGCGAATCTTCTTTTCAGCTCCAATGTTTCTGCTGAGATGCTTCTAAATGGGACTGTAAACTTACCTGAGCGCAATTATTCTGCATTTAATGCCATTCTTTAAAAATGTGGTTATGAAAGAACCTGACTTGCTGCTCGTTTCCTCTTTTATGCCCAAGCACCATTCAGTCTACAGCAGCTCACCCTGAGACCCCTCCATGCACTCTCCTTGGTGTGGTGCAAGCAGTCCCAGCAGCTGCAAAGCAGCCGGGAATGGAAACAGCAGTCCAGCAGTGCTCCCCACGTGCCGCTTTGTACATGAAGATGTGAAACACAACTGTAAATATTGTGAGGCCTCAGCCATTTCAGTTTGATACACAGGGTGTGAGTCACCGGTTGCTGCACAGTGCCTGTGTTTGAGGCGTGTGTCAGCGCAATGGGAGAAGGCAGATGATACCGCTATTATGTGAAACCGCTGCCACCCACTGCAGTGACTCACCCAGCGTCACCCAACGGGATTTACATCAGCTTCAAAATACATCTCCGTTATCTGTGCCTGTCTCAGCAGGTTATTTGTTTCTTCCTCCCAATCCTTCTCAGGTTGACGAAAACAGGGCTGTGTGATTTTCTACCGGGGGTGGTACGGGGCTGGAGGCTCTGCCTCCCCGTTGTCAATTTGTCTGGGACTTTGGGGGGTGCAGAACATAGCAGCATAACAGCGGCATTTCCCCTTTGCACTGAATGGCTGAGTCCTTTCCTATGAGGGAGTTTGTCTTCACTGGTTGAGATCTGCTGCTTCTACCAAGAGCAAGTCCATCTGCACTATCTTAAAGCACTGAAGGAATACAACTGAGCCCTGATCTCTGTTTGCCTGTAAGTGCCAGTCTGTAAACAGTGAAGATTCAGGGACCAGGAACCTAAGAGAAGGACCAGACAGTCTCACTGGTCACTGCTGACATTTGCTACTGCTCTGTGCACCCGTGGGCAAGCAAACCGAAGGGAGAAGTGGGTCAGATCTGGGAGGGAGCACTTGGCTGGAGCAGCCAGCTGCTGCCTAGTGGCAATGCGGTGTCTTGCAACCGTTTTGTGCCTGGAATAATATTAAATAATTAATTGCATTCTTATTTCTTTGAGAAAGTTAACTCAATTATTAGTTTCCTGGTTCTCTGTCATACTTTGTGTGCAAAAGGACATTTAAATACATTTGAGTATTCGGGTTTGAATTAACTGAAATCAGAATTAGAACATGGCTGGAAATTTGGCGTTCTGGCTCTGTACCTTATTTCTCAAATCTGGAGAAATTGAGTATTCCATTGTTGGATTCTTGCCTGAGTAAATATATACACATTGAATACAGCATATGAAAGTAAAGAGACAAAACCACTAAAATACGGATCAAACATTCTCAGCACACAGAGGGAAACTACTGACAGAGCTCTTCCATCTTTGTGCAATGACAAGAGCCGGTTCCCCGTATGGAGTAGTGGGAGAGCCATGCTGTCAGAGGGGGCTGCTGTCACCCCAGGCAGCAGCAGCTCCTCAGCTGCCCCAGCCTGGGAGATCTGCTGGGTCCATCTGTCCATCTGTCCTGTTCCGGAGACACCAGAGTTCCAGGAGTGTGTTTAAAATTTGCTTTCACCACTCCCCCATTACTAATAATTGATATGGACAGATCTCAGGTACAGCTCTGTCTGAAGGCACAACAAGAGCCCTCTGAGAGAGGCCCCTCTCACTCACCCCCTGACCAGACTGCAATCTCTGAAGTGTGGCATCTAACAGGCGTCTCGCTCTCCCCAAATTCTCCACATTCTTTATTAGACATTCTGTATGCATCACTCTCCCTCACGAGTACCTAATTCCATGTCAGTTTTTAACAGCCAGAAAGCTTTCTGTGTATTTTCTTAAGCCACTTTTTGACCTTCAGATGTACTTACAGCAATATATCATTTAAAAAACCTCAATAATTTACTTTTCTCTAGGAATTGTTTTCAGGTGAAAGATAGGCTTTCCAAATCTGACTTCATGCCTTTGTTGGAACTTCATCTCATCAAAGATGAGGCTTTGCAAGAGCTTGTCATCACCAGAAAGCTGTGTCCCATTCCCATCTAGATTTCTTTCTAGAAACCATTTTCTTCCTGCCCAGTCAGCACTGGCATGTTGAGCAAGGAATAACTCCATTTTATTTTCCTTATCCCTTCCTCATCATGTAGGGGGTAGGTTTTGGAAATCCACTTCAGTATAAGTAACTTTTTACTAGTGAGGTAAATTACCTTGAGTTTATAACCAGTGATATACAGGTATTTTGCTGTGGCATGGATGAACGATGAGCTGAGGATTTGACATGATTTTTATTTCAGCAGTTATCAGATTTCAGTGTGAGGTGCTTTGAATAATTTCTTCGTAGAGCATTACGACAATGCTGTTCGCCTTCAAAAGCAAAAATTCGAGACTCTATACACTGTATAAGAATACATTTACATTGTTTTTAAGCATTATGGTTTTCTCTATCGGCCTTTTTTATTAACTCTTTTATTTATTTATTTATTTATTTTTCACTTTAAAAGGCAAATCCCACCTGTGGTTACCACAGGAAAGAGACAATTTACTAGAATACAGCTGATCACAAATGGCTAAAAATGTGTACTAACAGAGAACAGACAAAACCGAGGCATGCATTGATTTTTAAGAGAGGGTGGCATTGGGGTAATTTCACTAGGACTATGGCTTGCTGAAGTGTTATTTTGCAGCTGAAGACTACATGCATTGCCAGCAGATAAGCTTCAGTTCAGTGCGCCATTTTGAGCCAGCTGCAGAAGTTAAGCTGTGGAAATTTTGTGGGTGTTGTTATCCACAATAGTTCTGTACGGCTTAAGGTCTACTCACTCACCATCTTCTATCAAGTGAAACTTTGTCATGAATGAATAGAGAATAAGTGTTACATAAAGGCTTGACAGCTTTGAAAGTCACCTTCTCTTAAGAATTTATCCACATCTACTTGGCATTGAATGAGAAGACTTCTGTGTTACCAACATGCATGGGAGAAATTCTCCCATGGCAATGTCACTTTTCTTTACTGATTTTCCACAGCACGCTTTGGGTCTCCTGCTGGTCTTCTCCCATCCTTCGGGAGGTGAATTCACCACATAGGAGTTCATCAATTTAGAGGACACCAAGGACTGCAGATTAAGATAAATTCACTCCGCTCTTCTTTCTGATCTTCTTGGGTAGCGGTGTAGTGCGCAAGGACAGGTGTAAAAGAGTTGTAGGATCTGAACAGCCCCAGCCCTGAAGGTCAGGGAGAGAGGAGATCAGGCTCTGCTGATTTCTGGCAGTGAAGGTCCTCCTTCAAAAGCATCAAGAATCCCTCTCAAATTACATCAATATGGCTATGAGAGGAGATTAGCAAAGTCAGTTCTGTTCCTATTAAAGGGATGTTTTTGTTTTTCCTGTTCTTCAGGAAAAGAAAACCCAGAGGTCTGTGCAAGATGCATGTGGATGTTAGTGTGTGCAAGTATCACATGCCTATGAGAGGGGATCCAGTGTCCAGGATGTGGAGGAGTTTGCATGTGACCCCAGTGTCACTGCTTCAGAGGCCTTGAGGCAGTGTTAGCAAATGGCCGTGCTCGCACATGGCCCAGCCTGCTTCTCGGCCTCTGGGCTCACAGCCCAGCCAAAGCCCTGCAAAGCTGTGCCCCAAGGCAGGCCAGGCAGTGGGATGAACCAAATTGCAGCTGGAATCAGCATATTCCTGGGCATGCATAGAGTAAAGAAGGGGTAAAGAAGAGAGGCCTACAGAACGTCTCTCAGCCTAATCATCAGTTGCCCTGAGCGCAGTGATGAGAGAGGAACTAAGCAGTTATTTCAGTAAAATATCATTCTTCATCTGATGTCACCCAATGTAGACAAATGCTACCCATTTGTGCTGAGAATATTCCCTGAAATTCTGGAATTACTCAGCTGTTGTTTTTAGAAAACATTGTGCTGCAGATCCAAACAGCACCACAGGGCATCACCTCACTTCCCCAGCAAGCCTTCTGATGGGAACTGCTTTGGCACAGGGGTTATTTATTAGCAGTTTGACCCTGCACCTGGGAGCCCTCACCATGAACTGTGGGTTTGTTGTACATCTGTGCAAAGAGAGCAGTGTGACTCACCTGGACCCGAGAGAAGGCAGGCTGATAGTAGCTGGGCTTGGTTGTTGTTTACTGTTTGCATTCCTGATGATTGAGGCAAAGCAATGAGCCCAAATCTGTTGTCATTGAATGCAGATTTATCACCTATACAACGCGAGTGTTCAGCGTGGGACTGAGTTCGCACGCTGGTATTATCACCTTTGTTTCATCTTCCCTGCGTGATTCATAGTAAGGATAGGCAGATAAATAGCACACATTTAATAGCTTCAAGAATAGTTAAAAAGCAACAAGAACAACAACAACAAAGAATGCTTCATCTTAAAGCTTCCCTGCATAACACTGCAAAAGAGGAGTTTGTGGAGAGCTCTGTGGAAGGATCAGAGTTGGATACAGCAGTATGGAAACAGTACTTGGGATTTGGCAGGAGATTCAGGCTCCTAAAACTGCCTATGCCCTGCTACAGTCAATGGGGATCCCATTACTAGCTTGGAGAGCGGTTCGTAGATCGTCATTTGGAAAGAGTTCAAGTCAGGTGGGTGAGCAAAACACCAAGTGCTGTGTGATGTGTCCCTGACTGGCCTTCTGCCATCCAGGAGGGCATGGACCTCCTGTAGGCCCCATTTCTTCCTTGCTTGTTTTCTCAGCTGCCTTATGGCAAGTCAGATGGCACTGGACATGGTTCAACAACTGTAATTAGCTCTGTGCCTCTTCTCTATAGCAGGAGCCTGCACTTCCAGTATACACATAAGTTACACCAAGAATGGTGCTGTCTGGAGCTGAATTCCATCTTGCATGGTTAGACTGCCTTCACACTGCCACCTGTGCTCTTTGATTCCTTCCCATGAGATGGCCCTGCTGATAAAGACACCTTCTCCACGTTACACAAAAATACTGGATACTTCAGAATTTATTGCAAATAACAATGTATCAAAGCAAAGATTTACTTAAATCAAAATACAATATGGTGTTAATAATTACATGGGAAAAAAAAAGAATATTATTAAAGCTGTAAAGTAACTGACCCACTCATAAAGATTTTTGTAAAATCTACAATAATCTTCTTTTCAAGTCTTGAATCTCACAGGTTTGTTTCACTAGGAAGGAATTCAAGAGGGATGACATCCCTACATTGGTATTTTAAGCATAAGTGAATTTTGCATGATTGTAAACTCTTTGGGGTCCCTGAACGAGAGCTAATGAGAGATACAAAGGCCTGAATGAGGTAAATGTATTCTCTCCCAGCAAAGAGAAGCAGCAGGGAAATTATAGGTTAGATTCACCACTTTGAGAGTAACCCGTAGCTGATTGAAATAAGTGGCAAGACTGTCTTTAATTGAAGTGGGGACAGTGTTTGACCAATTCATCTTTTCCACATTTGAAGCTGTAAGGTTTGAAGTGCTTGTGTATTTAGATTTTTAAAATATTTTTGTTATTAAAATTACTTTTTTTTTTATCTCACCACAAAAGAATAATTCCCCACTTTTTGAAGCAATGTATTTCAATAAGGCCAGCTAAGGTATTTAGCAAATTTAAAGCCGTTTCTAATGAATTTAGAATTTATTTTTAGACACTACTTAAGTAATTATCTCAATATATTTTTCCATTTGAAAATTAGACAATTATTAGAAACAGCTACTTTATAGCAGTAACTGTATTGCTCATTAGAAAAACAACAAGCTGCATATACCATTCTGTTATCAGTTGGCCTAATAGTTTAATTATACCTTTTCCACAGGTTTTGGGCCCCCCTGAATGCACTCAGTGTAATGGGCCTGGAACTGCCATTTGCACTAATAGTGGCCACCACAGCAGCAATCATAGCATTGGATGTGACGGCAATGACCAACTATTCGACTCCTAAATATGTGCCCCAGCAGGCAAATTGGGTGGCATTTGAAGACAGGTGGCTGTAATGTTGCAGTTGCAGATGCATCATTCTGAAGGCCCAGGTTCTTCTTTCATTTCTCTGAAGAAAAAAAAAAAAAATAACAATTTACACAAACAGGTTTGGAGCACCTCATACCTTCAGAGGTCAACCAATACCCTAAGGAATCTTCATTCAGCCCGGAGAAGGGAAGGCTCTAGGAGATGCCTTTTAGCACTTGAAGGGAACTTACAAACAGACCTTTTTACATGTTTTTAAACTAGAAGAGGGGAGATTTAGCTTAGACATTAGGGGGAAATTCTTTACTGAGAGGGCAGTGAGGCCTTGGCACAGAAAACTGTGGTGCCCCATCCCTGGAGGCGTTCACAGTCACAGTGGATGATCCCCTGGCAGCCTGAGCCAGTGGGTGGCAGCCCTGCCCAAGCAGGGAGTTGGAACTGGGTGGGCTTTAAGGTCCCTTCCAAACCAAACCATTCTGTTCTATTATTTAGCTCACTGACTTGAGGAAGAGTGTGATGCTCTAACCTGCAGCATCTCCACAGGCAGGTAGGCTCATGTCAATACCTGAATGAAAACCAGATTTTCACCAATATCTAGTTGAAGATCTTTGTCACCCTCACCTATAACAAAGATTGTTGAGAGATAATCACTATCAGACACTTCTCTCAGTTCTCACTACAAGTGGGTCATTTACATGCCTGTACAAACTAACCATTTTGGACATCTAGGTGAAGAATTTACATCACACTCATTTGATGTTCAAGAAGCATTTTAACATTCCTATTTCATCCTGCTGAGGTCAATCTATTGTGTTAAACTTCTCCCTTGTTTACATGTGCTGCATATTTCTGTTAGGCTCATCTAAAGCATGTAAGCCACAGCTCGGAATGCTTGTGTCCACATTCCGTTCTGATAGAGATGAAAGCACGCACTTTCCCCTGCCCTTCCCCACTTCCTATGTTTGTAATTGCTTTCTGTAAAAATTAAGTTACTTTACATTATTTGTATGCTAAAGACACAAAACTTAGATCTCCTATTTGAAGAATTCTTGATTGCGTCTTCCATAGGGAAACTACTCCATCTTTCAGATAACTTTAAACATGTAGACAATGCGGCACTGGAGTCTTGCCTGATAACTATGTATATTTAATATACCTCTGGCAAGCAACTCTGCTTTACAGTCTTTTCATACTGATTTCCCAGTGAACCAGCGTGGCAGATACTTCTGCTTTTCTATGCAACAGGGAGCTGCTGGCATTCCTTTGCTACCTCACAGGTGGTCTTCTTAATAGAACATTATTTCTCAAGCAATTACAACCCCTGGTTTTCTGGCACTTACTTACTAGGGGTTAACCTTGCCCTTGAAATGAGATGTAAAAGCATTCACACTGACACCACTATTTCTAACATGATTTTGCAATGAGCAACTGGGATTCTGGGAATAGCTTGGGTTTAGCAGCTGCTCAGAACTGCATGTTTCCCTCTTGCTTCTTCAAATGCTTTCTGTACTGTTGGTGACTGAGAAATCCACATGTAATTTAATTTTTTCAAGATTCTTCATCAGTGGACCATAATGACTGGATTGACTGAATAATTTTGTCTGATGGCCCTTTAGAGCAGCACAGCCAGCCCCATGGCACGCGTTTGGTCTGGGGCAGACAAGCAGCAACAAGTAGGCTGCAAGACTCTTAACGACTACACGGCCAGCGAGGATCTGGTGAAATATAACCAATTCCAAAACAGTACTGTCCAAGTAGTCTTAGTAATGCCTACAAACATACACTCGGGTGAACTGAGCCTGTTCAGCTGCTGTTTAGCTGTGGGGAATAAAGACTAGGAGACATCAGAATTCAGGACAAGCAAACGAGGACTGCAAACATGGAATATTTCTAAAAAAAATCGAGGTCCTGAGAAGGAAAGAAGAATATTGCTAAGCAACATGAAAGCATTCAGAACTGCAGCCTCTGGTAGAGTGAAGGAATATTAAAGAATGGCAGTAAAAGTAAGACAGGAAAGTCAAAGTAGCAGAAGGACAAAAGCTGAGACATAGGAAAGAGCAGCCAATGACATGATGAAAGGTGACATAACAGAGCAGAAGGAGACTGGTAAGGAACTGGCCGTTTGTCATGGTTTTATGTTTTTTTGATTTTCAGTATTCCACATCAAAACATCATGTACTGGAATTAAAGTGTTAATGCTCCAATTCCAGGTACCTATCCCTATACATTACGGAAGTCATGGGATCTGACCCTTCCGGGTGGGGCGGTCTCTTACTGCCTGGCAGTGGGTGCTGGAGGTGCTTTCCTAGCCGTTCCAAGCTTTTCAGGTTTAACTTGGTCTCAGGAACTCTCCTATCTTATTTATTAGTCTCAATTTCAATTAGATTGTATTATATTGTGTTATTTGCATTCTGATATCATAGTAAAATAAGTTTACCTCCATAGATTGTTGCCGCTGGTTCTTTTTTTCCCCTCCCTCCCTTCCTTCCTTCCCATTTTGTGGGGCCAGGCAGGGGGTGGGGGGGGGCAGGGGCCTACTGCCCCCTGTCACAGGCATAGATTGATCTAGTTAACTCTGTGACACCATTGTCCCTGGCTGCTCCGGGTGGAGAATGGGTTCTTATGGAGTGAGATTGTTCCATGTACTCTAAATCAGTATTTGTTTTTGCAGTTGTTTTCTCCATCATGTTTTAAGGTGAAGTTAAGTTGAAAACCCTTTCCTGCCCAGGGCCTCCTCTTCCCCTGCTTTCCCCTGGATGAGACCAACAGAAGAACAGCTGCTCCTGGGCTGGCTTTGCATTGCAACCACGACCTTGACAAGCGCTTCCAACACCCAGGCTTGTTTCCATCTCCCTTCTGCTACCGCTGGTGGATGTGCAGAGCAGGTGCCAGAGCAGGTAACCCACGCAATGGAAAACCCAGCTGGGTCTGTTGGCAGCTCTGCTTCCTCATACTGGCCCCGTCACTGACACAAGGCAGGGAATAGCCAAATGGATTTATGAGGGAATAAAGTACCTGTGTAGTCCTGTCCACAGCAACTATGATTTGCTCCTGATGAGACTGGAAAGAAAAGGCAAGCCTGAAATCAACTGAAATAATAGACAGCGTAGCTAAATCCAGTTCTGGAATCCTATATTTTTAATTTCAGATACAATATGAATTTCTAGGTAGCAACTGAATCCACTTCCAGCTCACCAGTAAGTGAATGTGTGTAGCAGAATGTTAATCTCAGAAGAGCATGGGGAAAGCAAAGCATAGTAATCATGTGCAATACTAAGTATTTCCTTGGTAGCATAAGGCTACAGAATGCAATAATTAAGAGATCAAGCATTTAAATTCAAACCTTTATCACTCAGTAAGTGCTGAAAGTTTCACTGGGACTGCTCCACGAAAGCAGCTCGAGGGTGCTCTCTAGAGGTAGAAAAAAAAACTTTGCATTCAAAATTTTGTTGAAGCATGCTTAGCAGGACAGCAGAAGTCCCTAATGAGTCTACGTAATACAAAAGCTAAAAGCACTTTGTTTTTAGAATAACCGAGCACAGGCCAATAAATAGCGAGCAGACCTATAATAGCATGCACGTTCACTTTTTTTTTTTTTTTAACTCTAACATGAATGCTACAGTATTGCCAAACAGCATTTGCTATTCAAAGCTGGGCCTCCATCATCTACTTAATTTAGACTCCCCTGTAGTTTTCTTCATACAAAACAGCTGTGTCTTCTGTGCTTCCCCACGGACTCTCTTCTCACTGGAGAGAAAGAAATTCTACATATTCTTCCTAGCCCAAAAGTTTCAGAGAAGCATAGTGCTGCAATTATTTGTTCATGGGCTCAAATGAAGCTCAAGAAAATGAAGATTGAATTCATAGAACAGAATCACAGAATCATAGAATTATCTCAGTTGAAAAAGACCTTCAAGATCACTGAGCCCAACCATCCACCTGACCTACCAAGTCCCATCACTAAATCACATCCCTCAGTGCCATACACAC
This sequence comes from Chrysolophus pictus, assembly GCA_037305975.1. NCBI lineage: Eukaryota > Metazoa > Chordata > Aves > Galliformes > Phasianidae > Chrysolophus > Chrysolophus pictus. The sequence continues at coordinate 75,733,282 of CM074577.1, read as the reverse complement.
CCATGTCCTAAATACCTCCAGGGATGGGGACTCCACCACTTCCTTGGGCAGCCCATTCCAGTGCTTGGCTGCCCTCCCCATGAAAAAATTCTTCCCTACACTTGGTCTAAACCTTCTTGGCACGATGAAGTTGCACTAGCAGGATTTCATACATTACACTTGTTTTCTTGGCTGTACAAAAAGCAAACACTGACCTCTGCAAGATTAAGATGTCATGATTTACTCCAGCAATAATTCTTGCAGTCAGTGACATTACAGAAAGCGCAGGAGTTGATTCACTTGTACTAAAGCAACACTAAAAAGATCCCATCCCCACCAAGTGAAGGGTGTTGCCGTTTGCTTATGACTCATCTCACATACTGTGTCCTAAAGATATGTAAGTTAGTGTAAGATAAAGTGTGCACTATGCAGTACCTGCGTGGAGGCAAATACTGAGCTGATGGCAAATGTTAGCCTTCCACACTAAGAATCAAACCTAAGTTAGGTAGAAGACAAACTGCCTTTATTGACATAAGAGATGTGCAGAATTCAAGCATCCTTTCCACAGTGTAAATTCTACTAAAACAAAGCCAAACCAAATTCATGTACCAGGCATCTGGTTACCTTCTCATCACTTCTGTTTCTGGGCCAGTCCCTGTGGGCCATGGTTTTCTGCATCTAATAGTTAAGCAGGACATAGATGCATTCATCTTTCAAAAAGCTTTCAAAAATCATGAATATCCCTATGAACATTAGCACCGAGGCAAAGTGTTTCAAAATACCACTATGTTAAAAGAAAACTGCACTGAGCCAAAGAGCCGACATCTGCTGGTCACCCCGGTTTGCTGTATGTAGCAGCTGTAGTCCTCAAGCCAAATGCAGCCCCAGAAAGAGATTCCTGAATATTGCAGGAGCACTCACACGCCTGTCTCTACTCAAGAAAAATTACAATTAAGACCAACTTTAACATTAAAAAAAAAAAAACCATGAATTCAACATGTCACCATATTGCCTCCTATGTCTGTCACCTCACCTGATATAAAACCTCTTTTGAATGCCTACTTACTGTTTGACTTTCTAGGATACAGGACATTCCTCTCCTTGCCTGTGAGCTGTAGCCATCTTGTACAGGATTTCCCTCTCTGCTAGTTGACCACCAGCTTCCTGGTTGTTCCTTCTCAGACGTACAGCTTTAGGCTTCTCTCTGCTGAACGTCACGCAGTTCCCGTCCACAGTGGAGCCTATTTCTCCTCCACTGTGCTGAGGTCGCTGTGAATGGAAGCCATGGGGTCTGTCAGCCACTCCTCCCAGTTTTATGTCATCAGAAAACTTGCTAAGAGTTCACTCTGCCCTATCATCCCATACCAGCACCAGTACTGACCCAAGGGCACACCACTACTGGTACCCACCTGGATGGCCTTCATGCCATGGATTACACCACTCTGAGCCTGCCCCCTCACCTAGCTTGCACATTCTCACTGTCCAGTTTTCCCTGACAAACATCCGTATTTCCTCCTCTTCCACCCAGTTCTCCACTTCTCTCCAGACCAGGTGATCCTAGAATCACTGAAGGTGTTGTTTTCTAATACAACTTCATTACTACATCCTATTTGTGAGTCTTCAAAAGCTAACCATCAACATTTCAAGATTCTTATGAAAATTTTGGTGCATTGCTATTTTGGATACTTCTGCTGTGCAGCAGCTGTCTCTCCTTCTCAGATTTCAACTATTTCCAGCCATGTAAATGGTGAAAATCCACATATGCCTGCTTTTCCTATTAGGCCATGAATCACCTGTTGTTACTTATTATAGTACAAATCAAATTTCCATACCACTCACATTCCAGAGAAGACCATGCTCTTCATTTCTTCCACAAATTCCTTTTTACCTTAATTTTAATCACTTGGCATGCTTCTCAGAGACGGAATGAAAGTTTTCCATTTTTATACACTTTAAACCTTGTTCCATTTGCAACAATTATTTTAAGAACTGCAGAAATACATTAAACCAAATCAAGAGGAGATTTTTATTGTAGCATCTTCTTAGAATTTAAATCTAATACAGACCAACTCATGTCCCTGTACCCAAATTATCTTTCTTCACCACTAGGAAAGCCCAACAGTATCTGTTATTCCAAGGCTGCTCACTATCTTTTAATATTCTTCCCCTCCTCGCAAAAAAGAATCAACCACTGCAGCCCCAAATAACTCCAGCCCAGACGCATCACTGAAAGGAAGTTCACAGCAGCCACTTCCCATCTCAGTCTTAAGTCAGTTTTAAAGCGCACTGCAGTTATTATACATTTAGCAACTGAAATATGTAGTATGTTTATAGCAGGTGTGACAATTGGTACTAAAATAAACAACCCCTCTCTATGTATACACTAAATAGCAGTCGTCACATGTATTGTATGGTAGGAAGGATGTCATAACAAGAAAAAAGTAGCAAAGGGTATCCAATAATTCAAAGTCAGAAAGCAGTCCCAGGCTGCAAGCGATTGCAAAGAATGCAATAACTAAGATGATCAGAGGGCTGGAGCAGCTCTCCTATGAGGAAAGGTTGAGGGGACTGGGATTGTTTAGCTTGGAGAAGAGAAGGCTGTGGGGAGACGTCATTGTGGCCTTCCAGTACATGAAGGGAGCGTATAAACAGGAAGGGGAATGGCTGTTTACAAGGGTGGATAGTGATAGGACAAGGGGGAATGGTTTTAAACTGAGACAGGAGAGGTTTAGATTAGATATTAGGAGGAAGTTTTTCACACAGAGGGTGGTGATGCACTGGAACAGGTTGCCCAAGGAGGTTGTGGATGCCCCATCCCTGGACGCATTCAAGGCCAGGCTGGATGTGGCTCTGGGCAGCCTGGTCTGGTGGTTGGCGACCCTGCACATAGCAGGGGGTTGAAACTAGATGATCATTGTGATCCTTTTCAACCCAGGCTGTTCTATGATTCTAGGAATGCAAAATTATAAAAAAAAAAATCACATTAGTATTGGTTGTTAGCATCCCACCTTACCTTCACTTGTGGAAGAACCATCTCAAATCCTGAGAATCATGAAGATATAAATAAGACAAACATTCATACACAGGTCTGGTGAGCAGTCACCACACTTGTATATTTCTGCCCAAAGTAAAAGAAATACCTACAACTCTTAACAGTATTTGTGTTTCAGACAATGGCATTTTTGTACCAATGCAGGCAGGATGTAGCACTGGATTTAAGCCATAACACACCGTTTCAGTTCAGACACGGCCATCTGCAATTAGATGTTGTACAACAAAGTGACACATTTGCACAGGTATGTTTATTTTTTCCTGTGTGCTTACAGTGCTTCGATTGTAATTTTACAACATTCAGAAAGCACAATTTCATACCAATCTTACATACTTTACATCACAGTTCAACAATGTTAACACATGTATCTACTAAATCAAATGAACAAAATGGCCATAAACATTTACACTATTCTTCTGTAAACAATTTTTTTTTTAATAAACAGCGGGGAATGGAATTAACACAGATCACGTATGAAAGAGGAATGACCTTTCCCTTAAATAAATCACTCTGTTTATAAATATTTCAATTCTCTCAATATACATTTACAGACGTTTATTCAAAAGCAGATTACCTACACTTTCCTTTAAAAAGAAAATGTCTATAGATGGACCACTGCAGTTAAAATTCACCTAACATAAGAAGCAAGCATATGATTAGTAGAGTGTTAAAGGTATTACTTCAACCTCACTTCTGTTTGTTTACACCAACACAGGATTGTCACGTTAGGGAATTTTTACTTGAATTCCAGTAAATTGCAATCAATCTTGTAGTACACATATGGGTAATACTCCTGCTGACTGAGGTTTAAGCCCGGAATATCCATAGTTGCCTGCAAATAAGTTTTGAAGCTGGTTAGACTCTTACAACTCAGGCTCCTATTCAGAAAATGATTTAAACATTCAGATTTTTAGAAGACAATCAGACAGTCAAGACTTCAAGCTTAAACATTCACTTGAAAATGGAAAATTATGTAACAAACAAGAAGTTCTAACTATGAGAAAATGAACCAAAAATTTCCAGAAGCTAAGTAGCTTTGCATCAATAATTCACATCCATTTTGTTAGTAAACACATCACCACTAAGAGGAAGATAAAGGACCCCAATTATGTTCTACTACCACTAAACTCAGCCAGCTTACACAAATAATGTTACAGGGTACTGAGCCAAGAAGCTACATGAAGCTTAGCAACTCTCACTTCAATCATCTTATATTCCCATCTCCACCAAAATGCCTTGAAATATTTTGGAAAAAATACTACAATAAATATAACTAAAAAATTTCCTTTGTAACTGAACTCACTATGTGATAATTTTTACTCAATTTTTAACTATGAAAAGCACTGCTTTTCAATATAAAATTAATGTAGTACAATAAGTCTCCCAACAAACCAGTTTTAAACATGAATATAAAATATGAAAGTGGAACAGATGACTATCTGCACAATTTAGACTTCGTTAGCAGAGAAGAATAATGACGAACTTCAAAATACAAATTAGCAACTAAAGAAAAGATCATTTCAGTATTTTAAGGCCATTGTTAGCTTGGACAATGGACAATTTAAATATTTCTTTAAGGATCAAAAACAAGATAGGAAATGCATTCAAGTTTCTAAGCCTAATTTCAGATCAAAACTCTCTCTTTCAAGTCTTTGAGAATGTGAATATGTATCCAATCTGCAAGACATCCTTCCATGGGTAGCAGGAAAGAATGCAGTAAGAAGTGAAACAGAACTTCTACACCGGACAGCTCTTCAAACACATTGGTTGCAACTTTACATACTATCTCCTTTGCAAAAACATAAGACAGAAGCTGCACTTTTATATGGAGACAGTTCTTTGTACCATGAAAAAAAATAAAAATGAAGAGATGTAGCTTTTTAAGAAGCTAGTAAATTTTTTTTTTGCTTAATCACAATAAACCTAAGAGAATCAATTACAAAAACACTTACATCAATGATAGCTGCAGCACTGCTGTCAAGATGTTTATATAAGTCATACAAAACCTCCCTCAGTTTCTTCATTGTTTTCTTATTAGGCTGAAGCAGCATTGCTTGGAAGTTTACCGGCAAACCATACCTGGAGAAGTTAAGCAAACAACTATGAAAGTGATGAAATAAGCTCTCTTCTATGAAATGTATTTTATATTGAGAAAGAATCCTACTGCTGATGAGGAAAGTCCGCTCATTTCTATTTCTGCAGAATCGCTCTGTTTGTATCACACATAGTAAGACATGAAGCAGAACTTCTTTCTTCAAGCTTAAACTAACAAAACAAATGTCTAAATCCTTTTAAAATCCAAGTGCTTTACAAAATTCTCAAAACATTACCTGAAGTTTTGAACACTTCCATTAATTTACTAGCAAGGCTTTCCTTACACCACTAGGTGGAGCATCCAGTTTCTATTCCATTCACCTTTCTAGATGTGCAGAAATATCTGCCAATACTCAAACTAAGTCAAACTATCTTCTTTAAGATTGTCTTCAAAATAAGCCTGCAGCAGCTATGAAAAACGAATCAGACCGCAAGTTTGCAAGATTGCAAGGCCTTCTCTGAAGACATCCTTGACAACAACTCTTAGCAAAACTAACTTAAAAACACCTTTTGGTTTTCTGACTAAGTTCTTTCCATTCTGAAAAAAACCCAAGTCTGTTTGAACTACTACAGCAATGTCAACTCATTAGCTATGCTTCTGGATGGCTATGAAAAAAAACCAAAGAGAAATCTTACAGTTAAAACACTGAACAAGAACTGCTGTGTACTAGCACACATTTGAAGATGTCAAACTGCACTGCTACTCAAAGCCTCAAAACTTTTTATTCTGAACTATCCACATTACTCACTTAAACACAAGCTATAGTAAGCTCTTTTTACAAGCAGCTCAATTAAGCAAGCTAAAAAACACAGCAGAAATACCTTACTACAACGGATAGACAACTCCCCTAAAGCACTGAAGGAATGAGATGAAGTTATCTACCACGAATGTTCCACATCTGGCAACAAGAGCTATGCCAACAGTTGTTCTTGCTGCCCTACTCCACTGTTTCCTCCTTTGTGGAGGAGTGGCATTAACAAAACTCAAGCAAGTGAAACAAAGCTAGATGTGCTTTTCTTCCTAGAATTTTCTGTTCAGGCCTGTCTCATTACCTTAGAACAGATTCAACAAAAACTCTGAGTGCTTTCACATGAATCCATGCAATGAAAGCTTCACTGAAATTAACTTTCAGCCATCGTACCAGAGGCCCCTGTAAAAGGGAAAAAAAATCCTCAGAAAAAGTTTCAGACTACTAAGCACATTTAAGCAGATACTCAACATTTGTAGTGTGACAGATGAATTAAAGGTAGAGTTTGCTATCGACATAATGGCTCAAAGGTGATTTTGCACAAAGCAAAGATAAACGTAACAAGACTTATTGTCTCTTCAGTACATCATCCCACTTGTCATGGTCTAACTGTATAAAGGACCATTTTAATAATATCTGATTATTTCATTCAAATGTTTGCCCATTTTCAGATTTCACATATTTTTAGCTGCAATACCAACACTTGGTTCAGCACCGTTATCCCCGAGAAGATTAACCGGGTGGCAGGCTGACTGTGACGTGTCATCCCTGCAATGCTCTCTCAGAATCACAAGCTCATGAAATTGCTATGTAGCAATAACAAGTCCTAGACATTTTAGGTTTCTGTAATGACTAGCCTGCACAGACTTACAAACTGTTTCTTCTTGTCGGTTGACAGTCTATTCATTTCTTCTTTATCAGCTTTCATCTCTTCCTCATTATACTGGAAGTCACGGACCAGAAATCTGCATTTGGAAGTGAATAAAATCAGAAGTAGCTATCCAGAGATGCTTCAAAGCACAAGAGAACACACAAAAATAAGACTCACTTGTATTCTCTGGCTTTATGCTTGAAGTCGTCCACTGCCTTCCTGAACAAGGTGACATTACAAAGGTAACTGTCCTGATCCTCAAAGAGTACACTACACAGAAAAATAAGGTTAGAATTAAGGTTCAAGTCATTAAAGACCTGAAATACAGTGGTTTAAATTGTACTTCATTGCTACTTAGGCAGGAACATAATTGTAAATAGTAACATGGGATGAGTTCCCAAATTAAACACTCTCTACAGAAAGTAACAAAAGCCTTAGCAACCACTATTAATTATTTCCTTTGTAAAGAGTGACACTTTACCACACAGAAACACATCATACATGCCTAGGGATTGGTTCAAATTAAAATCATTGTACTTTAAAAGGAACTAGATTTGACTTAATACTGAAAAGTTTAGACTACAGAATTCTTAAACGTGTTCTAAAGAAAAAGGGAATAAGGAAGCTGGTGTTAATAAGTGTTTTTTAAAGAAGATGCCCAGATTTACTATTTTATACTTTCACAGAATTATAGAGGTTGGAAGGGACATCAAGAGATCATCGAGTCCAATGCCCCTACTGAAGAGTACCCTTACAACAGGTCACACAGGCAGGTATCCAGATGCGTCTTGAGTATCTCCACAGAACAAGACTCCACAGCCTCTTTGGGCAGCCTGTTCCAACACTCTTCCCATAAAGTTCTTCTGCATGTTTGTATGGAACTTCTTATGTTCAAGTTTTACGTCACTGCTCCTTGCCCTACTACCACGTACCACAGAGAAGAGCCTGGCCTCATCCGTTTGTCTCCCATCTCTCTTCAGAGATTTATAAACATTTATCAGATCCCTTCTCAGTCTTCTTTTCCCTAGGCTGAACAGACTCAGGTCACTCTGCTTTTCTTTACATGGGAGATGCTCCAGGTCCTTTATCATCCTTGCGGCCCTCTACTGGACTCCTCCTAGAACATCTGTCTTTTTTGAACTGGGGAACCCAGAAATAAACACAGTAGTCTAAATGTGGTCTCACCAGGGCAGAGTGGAAGGGGAGGATCACCTCTCTTGACCTGCTGGCCACGCTCCTTTTAATGTGTCCCTAGGTACCACTGGCATTCTTGGCCACAACAGCACACTGCTGCCTCATGGTCAACCTGCTGTCAACAAGAACAATCAGGTCCTTTTCAACAGAGCTCCTCTCCAGCAGGTCAGCCCATAACCTGTATTGGTGCATACAGTTATTCCTTCAGAGGTGCAAGACTCTACACTTGTTCTTATTCAACCTCATCAGGTTCCTCCCTGCTGCAAAGGACCTGGGGGGTACTGATGGATGGAAAGCTGGACAGGAGCAAACAACGTGCCCTTGCAGCCCAGAAAGTCAACCATATCCCTGGATGGCATCCAAAGCAGCACAGCCAGCAGGTCGAGGGAGGTGATCCTGCCTCTCTACTCTGCACTGCTGAGACCTCACCTGGAGTACGGCATCCAGATGTGGAGCCCTCAATAGAGGAGAGGCATAGACCTGTTGGGATGTGTCCAGAGGAGGGTTACAAAGATGATCGAAAGGATGGAACACCTCTCAGGGCAGGCTGAGAGAGCTGGGGCTATTCATCCCAGAGAAGACCCAAGTTGAGCTGATAGCAGCATTTCAGTATCTAAAGGGGAGCTACAAGAAAGAAGGAGACTGGGCAATAGGACCATTGCCACAAGGGTCTGTGGTGACAGAATAAGGGGAAATGGCTTCAAGCTTAAAGAGGGGAGATACAGGTTGGAAATAAGAAAAAAGTCTTTTACAGTGAAGATGGTGAAGCACTAGAACAGGTTGCCCAGAGATGTGGATGCCACACCCCTGGTGAATTTCAAGACCAGGCTGGACCAAGCTCTGAGGTAATGTTACCTATCTGTAGGTGTCCCTGTTTCTTGCAGATGACCTTAAAAGGTCCCTTCTAACTCTAAGCATTCTATCAACTCTCCAGTCTGTCCACGTCAATATAATAATGCTTATTTTGAGAGTTCGCTTTGATAAAAAAGTTTGAGGAAACTGTTTTTCATTGTTGTACTGTCTTCAATACAAGCATTATACAATGATTTAACCTCTTCTCAATACATCTCTAGGTGATGGCTTCCCATAATTACTTCAGAATCATCAGCAGATTTCCTACTAGGCTGACATTGATCCAACCCAAACATGAAGTTTGGCTGAGCAAGTTCAGATTTTTTAACTGGCACAGCGCTGGTAATACCAGATCTGCCTGATCAAAACCCAAATCTGTCAATTCAAATTAACACAGCAATGCTTTCTCCTATAATTTGACTGTATTTTTGATATGGTAATAAGGTCGTGAAAGTTGCTTAACAACAGTAACCCAATCCTGGCCTTATTTTTTTCCATTACACACAACAGTCTGGTAGTGGGGAACCTCACTAGCACACAAGAAGTGACTTATTTGTATGCACAGCGGACCAAAGTCTACATCTCTGGTTCTTCATTTTTTAGCAGTTTTCAAAGTGTATCAAAATATGCCTGAGCTGAACTAGACTAACTCACCCTTCCCACATAAGTGAGGAATTTGATAGCTCATTAACCCTATAAGGAGACAGATTTTTAAAAATTTTTCTTCAACCACACCAAGCCTGATTGACTCAGATCAAGCTGCATAGCTAGACATTTTGACAAGTTTTAGACTAACCGAAGTCCCTACAGATAAAGATCACCATGTAAAATACAAGCACATGAGATTTCACACTGATGACTTACTTGCTGGAACGTGGAACAACCATCTCTGCTAACGTTTCATATTGCTTAACCCAGTCATTATAATTTACCCTAGAAAATACACAGGTTATGATTATTATTGTAGAAAAAATCCAGATTGAAAACGTTTTTCAAAACAAATTTAATCATTACATCTTCCAACTCAGCTGTAGGCTGTCAGAAATACACAACAGTTTTACCCTTACAATTCTTACAACTATTGCTAAATAAGCTACACTGAAAAAAGTGAGAAATATATTTAACCTTCAGTTTTTGTATAAGTTGACAAGCATGTGATTGTTTTAAAATCAAGGAACAATTAAATCAGTCATCCTTCAGCATAAATCTCAGAGCATCAAATGGACTTAACTGTCAAGGCTTATCAAACTTTGTTCACAACTCTGTTCTTCTGAGCTAAAGGGAATCCTCCTTCTGCAATTACAGATCACTGCAACTGCCTAAAATACTCTAGAGAATTTGGACATCTCTGCCTTTCTGTAGCTAGTGGTGAAGAGATTACATCCTTTTAACACCAAAAACAAGTCAAAGGTATAAGAAAAATAACCAACAAGGTAAACCAACTATCAGTTCTCTGCAAAACCACTGGACCTGTTTTGCTGTTGGAGTTTTGCAAGTGAGAGACTACTATCTCATGTGATGAACAGCCTTACATGCTGTCTTTACAAGTTAGAAACTCTCCTTGTTCCCAGCTCCAGGAAGACAGTCTAGAGCTGCAAAGATAAAAGAACTGCCTGTCCAGAGCACAGCTATTTTCTCGTTTTACAAGTTTTAAAGATATATGTATTACCATTTTGCCTTGGATAAAGGGCTATTTTTTTTTTCTTGTTATTTCAGATCTATTATCATTTTGGATTAGGAACAACCTGTTCCCAGAAAACCTTAGACATTACATAAATCTTTACCAATGCAATCCTGTTTACGTACTAAGTACAAAAGCAATGCCCTACCTACCTGAAAGAGCACAGAGTAAAGTTGCAAAGGGTTTACTTGGTTCATTAAGTTGTGAAAACCAGCACAAAGCTAATCTGGATAATTCAATCATTAAGCCATCTCACAGAAAAGAACTCATATTTTTACTCTGCAATTATTATTTTCATTAGGATATCTTCCACAGCATGATGTCAGATAAGAAACAGAAGTACAATCTCCAGTTTCTTAAAACAAAATCACGAGAACCCAGCATTCCTATGAACAATGGAATATATGCACATGGGCTCATTTGCTATAGGCATCCAAATGTTTTCATAAGTATCCAGGAAAATACAAAGCAATTTCAGACATCCTCTCTTACAGTGTTATAGAGCTGTGGGATCTATTGCTTGATTAAAATTTATTATTTTTTTCTGCTCTTCAGTTAAACAAACTTACTTTGGTACAATCACTAATAACGTGACCAAATATTCTGAATCAAGTACAAAGTCCTCTTTCTTGACAATATCAGCAAGACTTCTGGTTAGCAAGCTTCCCCTGTAGAGAAATAAAGACAACCACAGTAAATGCACGTTTGAAAACTAAGCTGGTATTCACAATAGTTTCTAGTGTCTGGTAGTATACACATTTTTCAAAAATATTTCATTTAAGCATTCATTATTAGCAGAACAAACCAAAAGTTTCTATATGAACATTATGGCTTACTGTCTAAAGTCACTGGAAGTTTTTGTTTGTTTGTTTGTTTTTAAATCAGTAGCTCCACTGCTGTGTGGCATTTCTACATTCCAAACACCTCACAGATTTAGGAAGCCAAATTCTCTTTTGAAGAGGGATTTAAAACCACAAGAACCATTAATTCTCTATGAAATTTGTTATATGGGGCTTCAGAGTTACAACTAAGCTACTGCAGACCTACACTCAGAACCTCAGTGAAAATTTAAAGCAGTGGGATATTGCCCTATTCACTAAGGAATATGAACCTACACAGATACTATGAGACTTAGCTGACAAATTACTATGGCTCAAGAAGGCATTCATAGCTCACACATAAAACAATCATTAACACTAATGACAGAGCTAAGTCAAATTAATCCACCATACTTAGACAGAAGTACTGTATCTTGACTGTATTTGAATAATCACATGTACCTGACAGGGCAGCATGCAGCTCTTTTTATTGCATTCTTACTTGCATTTATGAAACACCTGTCCCTCCGCTTGTTAATTTTGATGGAAGAAACCCAGTGACATTGAGATGCTTACAGCAAGAACTGGAGTAAGGGGAAAGTCTTCCTTGTTTAGCTAGACATCAATATAGCAGCGTAACACACCACTTTAACAGCAAACTTCTCCCAAAGGCATCAGCAATTTTTACATACTTTTGGATATTTCACAAGCACTGCCAATCACAAGTGAGCTGTTACCAGCAAGTCAGCTGGTAATAAATACTGTTCTATGACATCCATTGTTCAAGATTGACAAACGCCTCAAAAACACATTAAGCTTAGAGCCACAACCTCTTCACACATCAGCAACAAACAACAGATATGACTTACGCATTCTTTCTTTCCAAATTCTGAAGGTTCCCTTTTAGGTTATTGTATGCCGAGGCTCTTGCTTTAAGATCATTGTCAATCTGGTTTACTCCCTTAAAGATTAAATTAAAAAGTGACTCAGGGACTGATTTTTTAAAAAATAATTTCTGAATTTCAAAACATAGATCCTTTATCTGCCAGAAAGAGCTTGATGAAAAATCACACAAGATAAAATGCTTATTTCTCTAGGACTTAACAAGCTTCACTTGAAACTCCGGATATTTTAGTTATAACATCTATAAAAGAAAATGAGCCAACAGTAAGAATTACACATCCTCTTCTGGATTAGCGGTGTCAACTGGACATGCTACTGCACCCAGCTGATCAGTACTCCACCCACTTACTGTGTTACCACCCTCAAGCTCAGCAGACAGGGCATTTAAGATCACCTTCACATGGTAACACAAGCTTACTGGCAAATGCTGAGCATCACTTCCTTCCTCTGCTTCCTCTATTCTTACACTTTTCTCCTGTTTTAATAACATGAACGACAGTACAGTCTTATAAGTAGGAAAGCAAGAATTAAGTAACACAAAGCATTACTGCTTCAGATTACCTACAACTTAAGAGACTATACCTGCTCAATGCATGTTTTTACTTGTACTTCTCTTTGAGAAGGACAGCCCTGTTCATTCAGAAAGATAGAGCATCAACAAAATGTTTCACATACCTGACTCCCAGTGGCCATTACTATTTATGGCTTTAAATGTTACCACATTTTCCCCCAATCATTTATTTCCCATTTTCCGTATTTTTCAAAGAAATATACAATACATCCTATCATCACTTCCCTTCATGAACTTCTATGCTGCAATTTTATACATTGGCATTGGCTTACAGACATAAAAGAAAGCCTGTTTTACAGATATTTTCTACGTTTAATAAGAGCTTATATACTTTGGAATGCCTGAAGCTGCCCAGGTCCAGCTTCAGGGTAGACAGATGAACAATATTTCAGACAAACCCAGTTTACTTCAAACATTTGTCTAAGCAAGTACTAGTGGCACAGTCAGGTAATCTGGCAGCAAGTTGAAGAACAAAACAAATTAAGCAGTGAGTAGTTTGTAAGCATCCAGTCATACTTCAATCAGCACCTACCCTATGCAGTAAAATATTTCAAGTTCGCTTAGCGAACAGTTGGATAACTGTAAGAACTTGGAGCAGTACTGCTTTGGCTTCATACCACTGCCTACTCCCTCCTCCACTCCCTCCAGCACAATACATAGGAACAAGCATATGAGAAGTTCTAGGGGCATGTATCTTAACACAAAGCTAAGAGCCTCTCCTTTCATTTGCACCCAGACTGTTGACAAAACATCTGCCTGCATACAGCACTTCAGCATACTACAAACAGCACTTCAGCTTGGGGACTCAAACTTCGTTTGTACAAAATAAATCTCTTAAAAGTATGTCACTTTGTTCTATAGCAACCTTGTTTATGGTAACACAGGTTCACTCATCTGCACCAAGAAGAAGCTGTTGAAAGCATCGACACCCTGGCAGTTTCATTCAACAACAGGTGAACAGCTCGCACCTCTGCAGATATACAGCAATGCTTTAGACAAAATACTCTGAAATAAGAGAGTTTAATAATAATAAGAGAGTTTGCTCTCATATCAGTCTTCACAGTTACTCAGATCCTTTGACTGATGTCACCTTTAACCAAGTATGAGGAACATTCTGGCAGCCATCACAAAGCACATCTCTTTGTGACAACTTTTTCATACCACAAGAAACAGCGCCAACATGTTTACAGCAAGAAGCCAGCTTTAGGAAAAAAGCATGAGATATTATAAAGCAGGTGCATTTGGATATCTTCCCAGACTGGCAGCCTCCCACTTTCACTTTTCAACAATCAGAACTTTCAAGAACTGTTGAAATGCACATTGCTTAATGACAAATCAAAAACAGCTGATACCAAACTTGTTTGTGAAGCAGTTCCATTCATTATTTTATAGTTGTCCATCCTTTAACCGCTCTCAGTTGTAAAGTCAGTAGCCTTTTAAAAGAAAACTTTCACTGACTGGAGTTTATCATAAATAAGAATCAGTTTTGCTTCCTTCTGAACTACCAGAAAAAGCAGAGCTGCAACCTCAATGTTGCAGTGGGACTCTTGAAAATACACTTGAGTGTAACACTGGCAAGAGTCACATTTCAAACTTTGTCTGGCTGTAAGAATTCATAGAATAACAGAATGGCCAGGGTTGGAAGGGACCTCGAGGATCATGAAGCTCCAACCCCCTGCCACATGCAGGGCCACCAACCTCCCCATTTAATACTAGACCAGGCTGCCCAGGGCCCCATCCAATCTGGCCTTGAACACCTCCAGGGACGGGGCATCCACAACCTCTCTGGGCAGCCTGTTCCAGCACCTCACCACTCTCTCTGTAAAGAACGAGAAAGTTCATGAATGTCACTGCAAATAAGAAAGGTAGATTCACGGTACTGCTATAGCAGTTATCAAGGAGTTATCAAGAAAATCATTCAGAGAAAAAGCAACCTAAAGATGCTGATTTCAGGCTGAACTCTAACAGATGAGCAGATGTTTTTCTCTGCATTCACTGTGCAGCGTAATAACTCAGTGAGGTGCTTAAACTAGATGGTGAAGAAAACAAAAGAGTTATATTTAAAGTCCAGGTTCTGGAGCCCAGCTTTGTTGCAAGCAGATAATTTATCTATCAAACTCTAGGACACAGAAAAATATGCAATGAATCCTTGATAATATTTCAACAAACGGTATCATCCCTTCAAGTTCTTTGTCAACAACGAGTTCTTTACCACAACTTGTAAGTTCCAAAATTTAGAGAAAATTCAGTTCAAGTCTCTCTTTATTTATTAATTCAGTAGCTTTCACTTGTATTCCATGGCCAAACTAAAGATAAGAAACTTCAAGAACCACTTTCTTGATAAAAGCTGTAGAAAATGCTTCATCCCATCTTATGTTCCCCCTACTCCTCTTTTACCACATTTTTCTTCTCCCAAGTTGAACTTCATACCTGTTCTCTCAAGTACCTGCTAAGGTATGAAAATGAAACACTTCACTGCTTGTGAAGAAGCAAGCACTCAGGTTCTTCGATAGTATCACATTCTAAATGTGTGGGATATTTTAATATGTAAATCTTAAAGTCATAATTCAGTCCTTATTCCCACAACATAACACCACACTGCAGATGTTTTCCAGGAATCATTACTGAACATAATTTCAGGTGCAAATGCAGGATGCAGCGATAGCCACAAAGAATATATCAAAGTTAAAGTGTTAATAATGATGACTGAGAATGTAACTAAGACTTTATAGTCTCAGCAAAAATTTTAAATAGTTTCAGGAAAGAAACTTGCAAATGGAATCTGCAGTCAGTGCACAGCATCAGTTTGCCAGAACTGACATGCAACTCCTCCCAGTTCTTGTATCCATGTATCCAACACCAAAGACTCTCTCAAAGGTATCCTGAGCAGCTGCTGCACTTTTTTTCTTGGTTACGTATCTTACCAATGCAAATATCTCCAGAGCTGTTTGAGGATCACAAAACACAGAAAAGAAACTGGAAAAGCTCAGAAGATATTTAAAGCAAGAATAGCTCACACAAAACTCTTTCACCATTCTAATGCAGTAACTCGGTACTCAAGATCTTATTATCCATGCTCACAACAAGTATAAATGAAATCTGCAACATTATGAACACTTTATCAGGATGAAGAGAGAGAAAGAAAACAACCACAACAACGAGATGAGCTTTCCTTACATTGAAGGCTTAGTTTTCCCCTCACAGCTGGGCACCATAGCTTCCAGAAAGTAAATAAATGCTGTGATTGCAGTGTTAATAGCTCACAATGTTTGATAACATCAGACAAGTGTAAAGCTAGTACAGCAAAAATTAGACAGCAAGTGAAATAATTTGCTAGCTATTTGTTAAATTCATGGTCTTAGGAAATAAAACCAGCAGAGACAGCTTGTGGCCTTCAGTGAGCACAGTCTCCAGTTTCTGTCCCCATCCTGAATTACTTCTTTGGTTACTACAACACTAAGCACTATTAAAGGTTTGCTACTACTCTCAAAGTTAAACTGGCAAACTAGAAACAAGCATCACATTGTGCATAAAATAACAAAAGGTCAATTAAGTTTTATAAAACAAATGATCTTACCTTTGCAATGATTTCTGAAATATTCTTCAATGATTGCTTTATCGGATATTTGGCCATATCCCACTGGAACCTTGTTATATATGTGACCAAGTCAACTAAAGCATAAAGAAGGACTTTAAGACAGACAATAGTGTTTACAATAATCTTTATGCTCCTTCAGAGACTAGTGATGACAGTTCCAAAGGATCAAAGGGCCTCGGAATGTGAATATTTCATATGCAGATCTATAATTACTTGCCCTTTTGTATCCTATCATTTCTACCATGGTAAACGACTAATAGGCAAACTTACTTCTGTGCCTAAACTAGGCTTTCAGACCATCAAAAAGAAGCAGCAGTAAATATGTTTCTGGATCACCTTCTTCCCTCCCACTCCTTTTACAATGCACATGTTATTGTTAACACTTTACCTCCATTAGCCAGAAGATTTTCCTGAACTTTATCTTTACTGTCTTCTAAAACATCAGCCATATACTGGGCCACCTTCTTCACAACACTGAAAAATGAAAGATTAAGTTATAAATAAGAGGGAAAAAATTGCCATTTTGATAAACACCATTCTTAGAACTCATCTGAAATTGCCTGGGAAAAGAATTAGGAGATTGGATCAAAAACAGTGTTAACTGTTTTACATATAAGCTTTCCAAGAGCACAAACTGTGCTCAGTATCTCAAACACATGTCAGAATTCTTTAAAAATCCTTTTCTAGTGTTGCAATTCATCAGTTCTCAACAAGGTGACATTACTTTCTGCTACTCTCCAACCTTCAAGTCTGTAATTTCAAAATCCTAACTCCTCTCTCAAAATAGATTGTGAGGTAGAAGACATAACTAATAAAAATTGAACACAAGGCAACTGAGACAAGATACCAAAGATAACTGAAGAACTACAGAGAAATTCCAGCCCTAAGCCTCATGAAATCTGAGGCACAAGAACTGCTTTCTCCACTAGAAAATAGTTCACTATTACTGACACATGTCATGCTGGCAACAACTGAGTACTCTAACATAACTACTTAATAATTCTCTCCTTGAAACAAAAGATGGCTCCACAAATTCTGGCTATGTAAATTTTTGTTACATTTGCTCAAAATCACTTTCAAAGGACCATTAATTTCTTCAAAATATACAGTTTTAAGACGTAATGTTGTTTAATCATTTCTGCAGGTTAGGAACCTTCCTGAATCCTGTAAACAGCATTCTATCATAATAGAAGAACACAGTTTATTCCATTTCACTGTCATTTACTGCAGCCATCAGGCTCAAATCTTAACAGTTCTCCAGGATCTGGTAACACACAGCACTATTACAGGGAGAACCATCCTTCATCCATACATTGTGTCCCATTATTCCACAAGAAGTTTGGATTCTTCCCTCCCTCCCCCCTGCCTCGAGTACAGACACTAGAAGAAAAAGCATTTTCCATGGGGATTCAACAAGCTAAGTTTCAGTAAGCTAAGAAGATCAACATGAAAACAAAAAAGATGAAAACAATCCATGCATCATTATGGAATGGTAAAGTGTCAACATAACTGCTCTAATATTTTGCATGTTAGTAAAAATAAAACGTTACCTCTCCACAAATGCATCCAGCTTAGCCAGCTCATCTGACAGACCAACCAAAACATCCAGCGTGCCAACCTAGAAGGAAAGATCACAATGTGTTAGCACCTGTATGTAAGCCTAAAAAGATAAAAACCAGATGACAATAAAAGCCAAATCTCCTCAACAGGCAGCTTTGCAGAACTACATAAAATACAGCGCTCCAACATTTCAGACTTGTTAAGCTAAGAAAGCTACACTTTCTTCTGCTTACCTAAGATATCCCTAAAGTTTAGCGGCACTAGATCAAACTCGCTCTAGCCGGGCACATTGTTCCAGCATTCTAGCCTTGCAAAGCATATTAAACCAACTTTTATATTATGAATTGGCTGCATTTTCCATTTTAGCATTTTATTTACTACTTTGGATCAAGTCTGAAATTTCTGTAATTGGATATCTTTGTGCTGGAAGCAACCAGAACTTTGAACATGCAGAAGATTCAATAGTTCTGTAGCAGTCTGGCCAACAACAGTCTAAAACTTTCTGTATCCAGAGTATTAGATTGTCTACAAGCTTTTACTTTCTTCCCAAACCTCATACAATAATCTAGAGAAACAGATATACCTTTTAGGGTCAGGGATGACTATTTTAGACTGAGTATAATTTAAACATGAAGATTACAGCACAGTAGTTAAGTATTCCAGATTTAGTTTATCAATACACAAACCTCAAACGGGTTTAAGATACAAAAAAAAAAAAACAAACCCGTAATGCTCAAGTTTAACAGTCAAATAGAGATTTTGATTTGAGTTGGTCACATTATAAGAGTTTCTTTGGATTGCTTCAAGCACTGACACATTTATTCATTCTGTTCAATGAAAATAGGAGCTATCTTCAAAAAGATGACTCTCAAACTCCAAAATTTCAGTTACTCGCTTATGTTTCTTGCTAAACTATTATTATGCAGAAATCAAATCTTCCATCTAGTGATGATGATAGTATCTTTCTTTCAATTTAGTATCTTCCTTCCATTCATAGATTTGACTACTCATCTTGGCTCAATTCCTGTTTTCTTCAGCCTTGAAGCAGAAAAGGGGACAACTACTTAAGCAACATCATAAAATCTTTCCCAGATTCGCCTTCTTCTGAGCTACAGGCAAGAATAAGGAAGCTAATGTCTTGAGTACTCATTTACGGGACACAGGATAAATAAGTCCTTGAGTAATATGGCTGCTGTTCAGTGGAGACTGCTTCCAATAACAAGCATTCACTAAAGGATGTCACTTCTAACATGCTTTTACTAGATACACAGAAGCCAGATTATGTCCCACTGTACATAAAGTATATACTTAAAAGGGGCAGAAGCAGAATAATTTTAGTTCATAAGAAATGCAAGAGGAGAAATGAAAACAAATGTTAATAGCCGTAACGGCCACAAGTTTTTAGCATTAACTCTTCTAAATACCATTGGCAGCTGATAAGTTAGATGTCATCCTGACTCACCCCCAAGGCACCTCACCTCCTCTGGGGAGGAGAATGACATTTGCTAAAGGCCCTCATCATTCCTCTACTAATACATATTCTGAAATAACTCAGGATGGTCTAAAAGCAAACGTTAACCTGGCAAATGGAAGATTCTCTTAAAAGAGGCAGTAAAGCACTGGGTGCTCTGGGTCCATTCCCTAGTGGAGACAGAATGAAGCATCACCCAACTTGAAACATTTTGTATACAGATAGATATGGGTGACATTTTTCCCCTTCGTTTCTGCTAGTCTTACAGTTCTAAGAAGTTAAACTGAGCTTACCATTCTTTCTGTTCAAGAAGCATTCAGGTGTTAGGTAAACCTTTTCTTTAGTATGCTGTCTTCCTACCCTTTCTCATCCCTGGTAATAGTAGTTAACCAAGAGAAACATGCTTTTAGAGGAACAATCCTCTTTCCTTCTTGCAGAAATAGTTGAAAAAGTGTTCTTCCTCTTCTCTGTAACACACTGGCAGGTCACACTGGAACACTCAGCTGGAAGTAATCACTACTCTACCTGAAGAATGCTACTTCTGAACATAAAGACAGCAGCTGTTTGATCATCTCCCCTATTTTAAATTGACCCATTTCATCGCATTTCAGTCAGAAAAGACAATTCAGAAGTGAAAAAAATAAAATCAAAGAAAACTCAACTAAACACTCGAATCACAGGTCTCCATTTGCACCTTAATTTCCAAAGTTAATTTTCTTCTCTGGCTAACTGGCAGTATGAGATCAAGACTGCTTTTCCTGGAAAAACACTGTATTCTCTGAAAGAGCAGCTTGCTGAGCATTTAAAACTTACAGAGTGAAGAATTTTCATCTTAGACTTCCAGATAAAAAGATAATCAATTGTCTAAATTAATTTTTTGGATCCACTCATACTCCAAGAGACATCAGCTGTTTATTTTTCTATAAAGGTTCCAAGTATTCATCACCTACAGTTTTAGAAAAAAAAGCAAACAAGCTATGAAACAAATGTACTTCCTGTATGTGATGGGGAGTTTACCTACCTTCAGATCTGGAATATTGAATTTGGAATTAGTAGAGAGATTGTTATTTTTTGTAGTTGCTGCATGTAGTTTCTCCCATGTCTGCTGACAGGTTTTTTCCCCAGGAGCTGAAATCAGCCAAAACTCAGTCATCTTTGTGTCTCTATCGCGATGCTTCTGCTTCTGAAGACAGAGTCAAGACGCTGGCAGGAAAAATGAGAGGTTTGGGAGAGAAAGAATATCTGCCATTAGTTTCAGATTTAAAGCTCTGCCTGAAGAAAAACCTCTTGTTCCATGTAACCGTAGTGCAGCCCTAGCCTCCAGATGAGATTCTACTGACATTATTCACCTGGTTCCATATTCTTTTCCTGTCTTACAGAAATTCTTTTACTGTCTTACACATTTGCACAGTTGCAGTCTTTTTAAACTGCCCAACCCACACATTAAAGACTGAGTTTGCAACATTAACATCTGCAACTCCTACAAAAGATCACATGCAATCTAACTGAAAATAGACCCAGTAACCCAGTGAGCTGGAGCACCTCAGCCTGGAGAAGAGAAGGCTCTGAGGAAATCTTACAGCCGCCCTTCCAGTATGTGAAGGGCGGCTACAGGAAAGCTGGGGAGGTACTATATAAGGGCATGTAGCAACAGGATGAGGGGAAATGGCTTTAAACTGAAAGAGGACAGATTTAGACTAGATATTAGGAAGAAATTCTTTACTGTGAGGGCAGTGAGACACTGGAACAGGTTGCCAAGAGAGGCTGTGAATGTCCCCTCCTGGAGGCGCTCAAGGCCAGACTGCATGGGGCTGTGAGCAACCTGGTCTGATGGGAGGTGTCCCTGCCTATAGCAGGGGGTTGGAACTAGATGATCTTAAAGGTCCCTTCCAGCCCAAATCACTCTGTGATTCTATGAAGATATTACCCTATAATGTGGACACTCATTTCAACATGAAGGAGAGCTCTCTTACCCTTGGTACCCCTGCTCTCATCACACACCTTCAACAAGATCACACTAATACCATTCAAGACAGTACATGTATTAAACACAAATTATCTTACGGGGATTGTTCAAGGAAACACTAACTGTACTAATGAGCTTCCATGGGAGGTCTACAACCAACACTTTGGAATGGGAGAAAATTTTTTCTTATTTTGATCACTTAGATGCATTATCTTGCCTAACACATGCCAAACTTAGTGAATACATGGCACTTTACTTATCCTCATGCTTCAAGGAACACTGGCCCTATAAAAAACACCACCGAGTTTACAGTCAACTTCATCCAACACGGAAACATCACTGCAGCTTACATGTGCACTCAAGTGTTTAAGCTTTAGATTGGCTTTTGTTGGGAGTTGGCTACACCAGGACTTAAAGAAGCTTTGGAACAAATGTTGGATAAGTAAGAGGAACTAGTTCAAATGGCAGCAGCAGCAAAGCACTTGTGGAAGGCAGAAGAGCCGTAACACAGAAGCCCAAGGCTTTTGTTCAGCAAAACAGATGGAATACTGCATTCTCAAGTTTTCCACTAAAAAATAAATAGATCTTAAGGAAAATGTTTAAAGTTTCCACAGATCATATCACCTAAGGAAACAGTTACATGTTCACCATGAGTTTGTCTCACTCATCATGTTACAGACTGAAAAAGAAAAACACTTCACTGTCAAAAATCTAGATGATTTTTTTTCTGGGAAGAGATATTAACAGATCCATTGCAAAGATTTCTTCAATTAGCTTTTCAGCCTTTTAAAGACGGTCTTCAAAGATTAACCATTTCAATTTTAAATCAAGACAAGTCTACTACAAAGTTAAAAACAACTGACAGACTTTGGCAAATCTTTCCCCTTACTTAAAAGACAAGAACAAGAGCACTTCATAATTCTTTAATACCTGAAGGGAAAATGAATTGATCTTGACTACTGAGTTGAACAACTGTGGCAAGAGGAGCAGCTGTGGAGCGGCTATAGCTCCCAGTAACCACAGAGCTGGGTAATGCTTCTCCCTTCCTGCCCCACTGTTCTCCTCTGCATGACTGCCATTCCTGAAGCATCCTCCACTTCTAACAGCCCATTCCCCATCCCAGCCACCTCAGCAGAGCACAGGATTATCTGACGTGGGTGAAAGACTGACAGCTTGGCACTATTCCAGTCAGTTACACAGACTAGTCTGAACAATGGGGCTTTTTTATGGGGCCAGAAATACTTCCAAATAAACACAAGGCAGAGAAGCTTCACAGAATTTTACGTGCTTGCTCCCATGTTTGTGCAACGTAAGGAAGATGGAATTTGCAATCAGAACTAGGGAACAACAAACAAGAACTGGAAAAAGGAGAAGTGCTGTTACACTTACAGAGCACCAGAGAATAAAGCAGGAAATACCAAGTGTTCAGATCATGCAAGCATGTAGACAGCTTTTTTTTTTTTTTTAAGTAAATTATTATTTTACTCCTTAGAACTGCAAATAATAGCACATATATATATATTTATAATTATATGTATAATTACATATATAAAACCTTCCTTGAGATCCACTGCTGTAGTGAATTTATTCTCTCTTTAGGTCAACTGGAGTCTGCTAACTGGAAGCCCTGAGATCATTCCAGTCAAAATTTACCAAACTTGTCTGTTTTCATGTTTTGGAACAACAATCCCAGGGAAAAGTCGAGAATCCAGCAACTACAAAACTGAGAAAGAGCAGTAAGAGCTGATGAGAACTTTAACTTACAACTCGTACCTCCATGACTGGCACTGCTCTGTGACGTACCACTGAGTGCAAGCTGTCATAGTACTGTCTCACCTAATTACTGTCAGCTATTTTTTGCTATTCCTATTATTTCTGAGGCACACTCATAAAAAGCAGAAACATTTATAAACAGATAACCGCATTCCTAAATGGAACTGTCCACCACACAAATGTATCAGCTTAAAGCACTCAATGCACCAACACATTTAATCAAACTTTCAAGTCTTCTTGACACCGTTAATTCAGTACTACAGCCACTGTGACTCGAAGCAAGTAGGAATCACGGTCCTAATTCTACTGAGTATGGATAAAACTACCTGTCAAGAAATGGAAGACTTTTTGAGACGTCACTGTACCTCCTGGCCAACTTAGCAAGAAGTGTTTGCTATACAGCTGGGAAAAATAAAGTCTTAATAACTCATTAAGTCAGGAACAAAAGAATGAAAGTTTACACAAAAACTTCTCTATAGACCACAATGAACCAAAGCTCAGAAGCTGGACTTAAATGGAAGTTCTGAGAACAGGTTCTGGAGTTTCGGCTTTATCACAGAATGTCTTGTGATGAAAGAGATCTTAAAGTCCATCCAGTTCCAGCTCCCTGGTGTTGCCAGTCCCCAACTCAGGCTGCCCAGGGCCCCATCCAACCTAGCCTTGAACACCTTCAGGCATGAGGCATCCACAACTTCTCTGGACAGCTGTGCCAGTGTCTCATCTCCCTCTGAGTAAAAAATTTCTCCTAACATCTAAAGTAAATCTCCTGTCTCTTAGTTTACACACAGCACTGAGCTGTGACAGCAATTCTTACAATGCTGCAGGTCACGAAATTCCTACTCCCATACTGATCAACTGGAGTGTCGATATCTTAAAAGTTCATGAAAATAAAATAACTCCATCTTGCAAGACCAGTAACACTGACCTGACCTCACCTTGCCTAGAACTCACAAAGAATGCAGTTCTCACTTGTAAGGCCATAACACCATAAATCCATGAGAACACACTTCTCCCAGTTCAGATTCACAGCACTCTGAATTCCTCGATGCCTTCACTTAACCATGCCTACAGCAGGACTCTGACGGGTAATAAAGCCTTCCATATGCCACCGTAAAGAGGTCCAGGTAACATAACCACGCTGCCAGGATGCTCTGCCTGTCAAATAAGCACAGCGCATCTCTAAAATATCCTTGAAGTACTCCTTTTCCCTTAAGTTTTCTTCCACAGTATCAGCTTTGAACCCCAGCTGCTTCAGTAGCTGGCATCAGCTGGATATGGCATTTTTAATGTTTCTCACGTTGCTACTTGCAATTGAGATTGCTTAATTTCTGTTCGGAATGGATTTCCAATAAAAGCGGCCCCAACGTCGGCAACAGAGCCCCCGAACGCACACCTCAACGACGGGAACACACACGGCCATGTCAGAACAGAATTCGCGCTGCGTTTCTCAAGAACGACGCTGGAGAGGGAAGTGAAGGCACCGTATTTCCCGTTCGGCGCAGGCCTCCCCCAGGAGCGCTCAGGCCGCCCGGCAGCCCCGAGCCCCGCCGCGTCGCTTCTCCGCGCCCGTTCCCACAACTCACGGCCGACGCCCGGCGCGCGGCCCTCAGCGCCGAACACCGCAGGCAGGAGCCGCGGCGGCACGGGAAGGCTCCGAGCCGCGGTCCCTCGGTGCGGAGCGGCACAGGCAGAGGCCGCCCCACGGCCGCCCGTCCTGAAGTCCGGGCACGCAGAGCCTGCGGCCGACTCCGGGGGCGGGAGTCGCAAACGCAACCGCCGCCGGCAGGCAGGCAGGCCGCGGAGCCGCGGGCCCGGCCGGCTGCCGTCCTCCCCGCTGGGCCCGGCCGCGGCTTCGGAGGCCGGAGGAAGACGGCGGCGACCCCGCTCGGGCCCGGCCGCGGCCTCCTTCCCAGCCGCTCCGCGCGGCGCTCACCCGTCACTACTCCATCCCGCGCCGCAGCCGCGCGCCGCCCGCACAACCACCGCCTCGTCACGTGAGCCGCCGGGTCAGCTGATCTCGCCGCAGCGTCGGTCACGAGACGGCGGAGCGGGGAGGGGCGTGGAGCTGGAGTCGCGGGTTCGAAACCCGGCGTTGCACCGTGCGGTGGGATGGCTGGTGAGTGGGTGGATATTGCTGGGTATGTAGGTTGCTCCAAAAGTCATGCCTCCTATTTATTTCCACTAAAACTGTAGCAAAGAGCACAGTAAATTCTCAGCTACAAAACACTGTATTTTACACAACCACCACTATTAGCTAGGCATTGTCACTGGCAATGAAGAGGAGCTTACATGCTGTGCTTGTAAACATCTGCACCAGCAGAGGTGATCTGCTGTTGCTGTTGCCATTGCTGAAATACACCACCCACCGCCTCACTGTGCTCACGTCCACTTTTTGGTCTCCATAAACGTTCAGCAAGCATCAGTAAATGTCACTGGGTGCCATTTTTCCTGCATGGAGGAATTCAGTAGTACACCTTTGTTTCATACACACTTCCATGTCAGACGCCATTTTGGCAGATTGTCCCTCTGCTGCCATCTGTCACACAGCGACAACATCTAACAGAATATTGGCAGGAAGGTTCAGCCTCTACTGCCATAACACCAACACGAGCCTCTGACATTGTGGGCTGACATAATAAAAGAGGAGGCACTACTTTCAGAACAGCGCTCTTGTATATATGAATGCATTCTGAAGGATATGCATACCTATATAAATGCGTATTACTGCAATTCCAGTCCTGGTCAATGCCAATCTCAGGCTTGGTGGGCAAGGTGGAACCATCTTCTGGCTGAGGTCTCTGGGGCCATCTCGTTTCTACAGGGAGAGGAGGAAAACAGAAGGAGATGCAAAAAGATTGACATTTCTTGACTGAAAATGTGTCTGAACTCATCCATTTTGTTTGGGAAGGCCATCCTGCAGTTTGGTGTCCCATCCTGTGCCCATCCCTTGGCTCTCGATAACCAGAGTCTCAGGTTAAGGGACAAAATCTCAGGTCAAGGGACAGCAAAAACTGCTACAGCTGTGACCTCTGCAGTGACATCAGTACCAGCAACATCTGCACAGCCTAACAAGGCTTTCTCACTTTCTTCTATGGGGTCTGGGTTTAATTTTGGTTTTGGTCCAGTGCTCAGCTTGCAGGTGAGGCAGGGAGAGGCTGCATGCTGCCAGTGAGTACACTGGGAGTGGGCTGACGCTTTCCCCTAACTCTGGGATTGGTTGGGAAACTTGTGAGAAACGTGCGTGTGGCTCAGAGTGGCCTTGGCTGCCTGTGGCTGTGTGGTACTGTGCCTGTAGGACAAAGAAAGATACTCAGTTTGAAATTGTATAGTTTCATTCTTGCTATGGCTGGCTGACTGTCAGATAAACTCTTGGAAAAGTCTTGGAAAATATAATGATAGTTTGCTGATGAAAACTGTAGGATCATAGAATATTAGATTGGAAAAGACCACTAAGATCATCTTGTCCAACCATCAACCCATCACCACCATGCTCACTAAACCATGTCCCTCAGTGCCACTTCTCCACATTTCAGATGGTGACTCCATTGGGCAGCCTGCTCCAATACCTCAACACTATTCTGGGAAGAAATTTTTCCTAATATCCAAACTGAATCTCCCCTGGCTCATCCTGAGGCCATCAGCTTTCATTGCTGTCACTGTATCCAGGAGAAGAGGCCAACTCCCACCTCAGATTACTTTCAGGCAGTTGTAGAGGACGATGAGGGCTCCCCTGAGCCTCCTTTTCTCCAGACTGAACAATCTCAGTTCCTCCAGTCACTCCCCATAAGACTTGTGCTCTTGAGCCCTCACACCTTCATTGCCCTTCTCTGAACACTTGCAGTACATCATAGAATCACTCAGTTTGGAAGAGATCCTAAAAAGATCATTGAGTCCAACCACGACCTAACCATACTACCCTAACTCTAACAGCTCTCCACTAAATCATGTCCTTGAGCACCACATATGTGTACTTAATTGCTTTATTGCTTCTGTCCTAAAGAGTTGGAAAAGAAGACAGTATGTGTTCTGGGAGACACTGGAAAAAGACAGCTTTAGAGAAAAACCATTACACTTTAATTCTGGCCCTGAAACTCCTGTTTATCACTTCACACTGTAATTCCTAAGTAAAAAATAGCACGCTGAAGATTGCTGCAGTACTCAAGAAGTGAATTCCTTCTATTGTTTCAAACTGCTTATTATCTTAATTCACAATAGCATGGAGAAAGCAGGAGCCATGCACAAAAAGCAAGTTACTTTGGTGATTCGTCGGTTTTCATGAACCAAATGATTCTTTCCTGTTTTTTCTTTTTCTTTTTTTCTCAAGTATGCACAATTTAGAGCCATCCTGTAGCTGCAAATGAATAGTGGAGAACTCCCTTCCACTGGCAGTACAGAGAAAGCAGGGCAGTGATAACAGATACCAAAAAGTGACTTTACATAGTCCCAGTCCTATGAACTCTGTGGAGCAACTCCAGGCTCCTGTTCTACAAGTGGTCTTCTTCCTTGTAAATATTTGTAGACCTAGCTGCTCCAAACTTCTTAGTCAAGCTTGAAGCATAAATGTTGTGAAACAGCTCCTAATGTGGCAAGTCAGTCTTCCTGCAACCATTTATGTTGTTCTTCAATCACTAGAGGCTTTTAAATATACTCCCATCATGGAGCTGCCCACAGCCATTCATAATATCTTAGATGTACCTAAACTGGTAGAATTTTCTTAGACATACATTTTTCACATAAGTTAAAAAAAAAAAAAGAGCATACTCTAAATAGTATAGTAAAAAAAGAAACTCACCCTCTTTAAAAGTTTGCCAATTTATTTTTAGACATTTGAGTACCAAATTCCAGCAGAATTATTTCTTAGTGGCAGAATTATTAACATTCATTCAGCTTTCAGTAGAAACTCTTGTGAAACTTAGAAATAAGTACATTTTCTCTTTATTATTCCAAGTTATTTTCAACATATGCCATATACTGACACTAATTAGCAAAGGCAAGTCAATAGCTATTTTATTTTTGGAACAAAATAAGATTTTTTTTTGAACGATCCGTAGCTCCAAGACCATCAGGGTTGAAGAGATAGAGTGCCCCCCACCCAGCAAGTTTGCCGCTGATAGGCAGCTGCGAGGAGTGACTGACATGCCAGAAGGTTGTGCTGCCATTCATTGAGGTCTGGACAGGCTGGAGCGCTGGGTGGAAAGGAACTTGATGAAGTACAAGGACAAGTGTAGAGTTCAGTACATGGAGAGGACTAGCCACAGGCATTGATATGGATTTAGGGGATGGCCTCCTGGAAAGGAGTTCTGTGGAGAAGGACCTGGGTGCCCTGGTGGATAATAAGTTGGCCCTTGTGGCCAAGGTCAGCAGTATTCTGGGGTGCATCAAGAAGAGCGTGGGCAGTACGTTGAGGAAGGTGATTCCCCCTCTAGTCTGCCCTGGTGAGGTCACGTCTGGAGTCTTGTGTCCAATTCTGGACTCTTCAGTACAAGAAAGACGGGGAACTACTGGAAAGAGTCCAGCAGAGGGCTACAGAGAGGATGAGGAGCCTGGAGCACCTCCCTTATGAGGAAAGGCTGAGACCTGGTCGTGGCTGTCAGGTGAGGTCCCGGATGACTGGAGAAAGGGTCACATCACTCCCATTTACAAGAAAGGGAGCAAGGAGGACCCCGGAAACTACAGGCTGGTGAGTCTCACCTCTGTGCCTGGGAAGATCATGGAACAGATCATCCTGGATGACATGCTTGATCACATGAGGAAAGGGCGTGTGATATGAGACAGCCAGCACGGCTTCACCAGAGGAAGGTCATGCTTGACCAATCTGGTGGCCTTTTATGATGGAGTGACGGCATCGGTGGACAAGGGAAAGGTGACCGATATCATTTACCTGGACTTGAGCAAGGCCTTTGACATGGTCCCCCACCACATCCTTATCTCCAAACTGGAGGGATGTGGATTTGATGGGTGGACCACTCGATGGATAAGAAACTGGTTGAAAGGCCGCAGACAGAGGGTTGTCATCAATGGCTCTGTGTCCACGTGGAGGCCGGTAACGAGTGGCGTCCCCCAGGGGTCTGTCTTGGGACCGGTGCTCTTTAACATCTTTATCAATGACATTGATGACGGAATCGAGTGCACCCTCAGCAAGTTTGCTGACGACACCAAGCTGAGTGGTGCGGTCGACACGGTTGAAGGAAGGGATGCCATTCAGAGGGACCTCGAGAGGCTAGAAAGGTGGGCCTGGGTGAACCTGATGAGGTTCAACACGGCAAAGTGCAGAGTTTTGCACTTGGGCCGGAGGAATCCCAGGCATCCCTACAGACTGGAAGGAGCGGTCCTTGAGAGCAGCCCTGTGGAGAAGGACCTGGGGGTCTTGATAGATGAAAAACTTAATATGAGCCAGCAGTGTGTCCTTGCGTCTCGGAAGGCAAATGGTATCCTGGGCTCCATCAAAAGAGGGGTGGCCAGCAGGGACAGGGAGGTGATTGTTCCCCTCTACTCTGCTCTTGTGAGGCCCCATCTGGAGTACTGCGTCCATGTGTGGAGCCCCTAGTACAAGAAAGACAGGGAACTGTTGGAGAGGGTCCAGAGGAGGGCCACAAAGATGATCAGGGGACTGGAGCACCTCCCCTATGAGGACAGGCTGAGGGAGCTGGGCTTGTTCAGCCTGGAGAAAAGAAGGCTGCGGGGTGACCTCATTGCAGCCTTTCAGTACCTAAAGGGAGCCTACAAACAGGAGGGGAATCAACTCTTTGAAAGGGTGAGTGACAGCAGAACAAGGGGAAATGGTTTTAAGTTAAGGGAAGAGAGATTTAGGCTGGATGTCAGGGGGAAATTCTTTCCAGAGAGAGTGGTGAGGTGCTGGAACAGGCTGCCCAGAGAGGTTGTGGATGCCCCGTCCCTGGAGGTGTTCAAGGCCAGATTGGATGGGGCCCTGGGCAGCCTGGTCTAGCATTAGGTGGGAAGGTTGGTGGCCCTGCATGTGGCAGGGGGGTTGGAGATTCATGATCCTTGAGGTCCCTTCCAACCCTGGCAATTCTGTGATTCTGTGATTCTGTGAGAAGAGAAGACAGAGAGGGAGTCTCTATAAGCACTGATGAGTCTCATCAGTGCTTATAGATATCCAGTGAGAGAGTCAAGTGGATGGGGCCAGGCCTATAGGAAATCTGTAACTCTTCACTAGGAAACAAAACAACAAAAATGGAAAAAAGAATTAACACAAATCACAGAATCAATATATTAGCACCCTCAGATTAAACACACAGTAAGATTGAGCTTCAGCATGCGCAATGAGAAACCCAAGCCTGGCATGCAGTAATTGTTACTGGGATCATGGAGTACACAGGAAAGGACTAATATTTAACACCAGAGATGTAGTGATATGAGTGGGTATATGGTAGATTAAACAGATATGTTTACTAATATTTTTTATAAACATACTTACCATATCATTGCTCCATGTGGCCTGACAGGGGTATTTTTATGCAGACTTAGAAAGAAATAGCAAATAGTCTTTTTATGGCTGGAAAAATATGTTATAAAAAATTTGGTTGGTGAAAGGAGAACTGTAGTAGGTCTTTTTGTCCTCAGTTGTTTTCTGCTGTATGTTTTATGATAATAATATCCTTGAATCATTGCAAACAAATCTCATTCTTTAACACAAATTTTTGCAAGAAGACCAACTCTCCACATAGGCTAACGTTCAGTTTTGAATAACTCATCCAAATAACTCGTTTTGGTTCAGCAAAACACTTATGCACAGGCTGAACACGAGTTGGCCTGAGTGTGCCAAAGGGCACACAGGGCTATTTGCAGATAAAATTACTGGACCTTTATCATCAAGAAAACTTAACCTAGGAGTTAGGCAAGAGACGGCAGGGTGGCACTGTTGCCCTTTGGGCCTGATCTTTTACAGCTGCACAGAGTGAGTGCACTTCTGAATTTGGAGAGTGAAAATAAGAACACATGAGATGGATAGTGATGGAAATAACACTACCCAGGGCTAGAATAGCCCTACAGTTCTCATATGACCCAGAGCACGTGTGCCATGCCGGGCAGCAATGGGGAGTCCCCAGCTACCAGCACTCTCATTGGAAATCCACACCTGCTATGCGGGAGCCTTGGCCAGAGAGCCCATTGCAGGCTGAGGTCAGAAGCCACTCAAGGACTCTGTCCTGTAAAGCCCTATCATTTACGTAGTGAGCTGAGGTTTCTACTCCATGTTCCCTCTCAGAGATGAATGTTCCCAAAATAAATGAGATGAAAAGATCTTGCCTTTTGATTCTACTGCAATGACTCTTGGTAACTTCAAGCATTTCTTCTAGAAATATAGATTTTATTTGAATTGTGATAGTCCACCCATTTTCTTTCTGTTTATTTCTTTTGATTTGTACCCAGCTTTTCTGCAGTGATCTTTGCAGAGCTACTTGTTCTTTGGTGTGTAGATGACATATGCAACATAGATTGGCAGGGGTACAGGTTTCCCTCAGTTTCTGGTGTTCTCTGAGGCTAAGTTCTCAGATATTGGATAGAAGCACAGAATTACAGAATTGCAGGGGTTGGAAGAGACCTCTGGAATTCATCTAGTCCACCCACCCTGCTACAGCAGTTCCATACAGCAGCTCGTACACAAAAGCATCCGGGTGGGTTTTGAATATCTCCAGAGGAGACTCCACCACCTCTCTAGGCAGCCTGTTCCAAATAAAAGCTGACCTCCTGCCTTCCTGAAGACAAAGGAATAATATTATCAGTTTAATAAGATCACAATTTTTTCTGTTTTGTTAATGTGTCATTCTGTTAGAACATTAATGTGCTATTATGATGATAAAGTTGCTGAAATAAAGATTCTGTACAATTTGCCAGAGTATACGTATGCAAAACTTTAAAGCTATGTTTTCTGAAGCTTGAGAATATCAGTACTTCAAAAGATAGAAAAGAATAATATTGTTATGCATACAGCCCAGTGTCAAGTTGCACAGGATTCAACTGTCTAAAAAATAACAAGCAAATGGTATGAGATAATGATATCCTGCATAACATAAGAAATATTTCTTCTCTCGAAGAGTGGTCAGACGCTGTCCCTGGAGATGTTCAAGAAACATTTAGATGTTGCACTGAGGGACATGAGTTTAGTGGGGAAATATTGGTAGTATGCGGATGGTTGGACTGGATGATCTTGCAGGTCTTTCCCGACGTTCCTGATTCTATGATTCTATGATAAGGAAACTGCAGTATACGACCTGAACCTGCAGCCTCTGTCAATTTGACTGATAGGAGAGTGAGAAAAACAGTACTTGTTTGCCCAATATTATGCAAAGAATTTTGAGATGAAAATGGTGACTTGGTTTTCTGGTGCTTGTGGGATTTTGTTTGCTTGTTTTTTTTTGTTTTTTGCTATCTCTAGTTAGACTGGGAAGTGGAAAGGAAACAACCTTGTATGACTTTGTTACTTCATTTTTTCCTAGAGGTGGTGATACAAGCCCTGAATGCATTTTAGAAAAAGCTAGGTATGAAAGCAGATTGCATTTTAATCTTTCTTGATGTTGCCTGGAGACGCAAGCCTTAAGACTGAAATTTAAACCTTTGAAAATGATATTTTCAAACTGTATATTTTCTTCAGCCAAGCTTTGTGTAGCAGACAGAGTGTTTCTTCCCTAGCAGCTTCCCTGTTTTGATCCAAGGAGATTGGGAAGGCTTCAGAGAAGCCCGGGTCCTGTGACACATTTCAGCCACGGAGCTGCGCAACTCTTCCATCTGCACACCAGGTCCGTGTCAGCCCCGCTCTCGTGTAACATGAGGCCAGGGGATGTGCCTTTTGGCCACCATGCCTGCTTCTGCAGCAGCATTCAGCTGGCCTGGCAATGCCAACAGACCTTTGTGGGTGCACAGCGTTCAGGCAGTTACACGTCTTTCTGTGAGCAGTGTGGTTGGATGCGTTGAGATGTGTTTGAGCAACCAGAGTGGGCTGTGTAAACACCAATGATTCCAAGTGTCACTTCGCCGGAGTTTAATGCCTGAACCTATGATGAACTGTTACTAAATAATATTGGGTCGGATAAATTCAGTGTCACAGAAGAGTATTTCAGTGAATTGTATCTCTGTATATTCCAAGAAATTGAAGTGCTATATAATCACATTTTAAGAAAGATTTTAAGAATGAAGATAGAAGTGATAATGAAGCTCTACTCCCAGGTCTGTAAGCACTCATTTAACGAAGCAGGACATCCCCCGTGCCTTTCAGGTGGAACCATAGAACACAGAAGCTGCTGTCCAAAGTAGAGATAATCCATGTTACTACCTGCCTGTTTTTGATAGGAAAAACAAAAACTCTGTCTCATCTCTATATAACTGACCAGAGGAATTTTTCTCCAAAAAATTATTTAAAAAAAACCCCAACAATATGACCAGCTTACTGTATGTGATTAAATTTTCAGTTTACTCTTATTCAAAACTTTTGGTTATAACCCCAATCAAATATTTTCCATGTCGCAGCATTGTGTGAGAAAAGGCTTTAGGGCCTAGATTGATAAGAAAATTTGGCATCTGTGACAGACTGAAGAGCATCCCTCCCGTGCCCTTGGCTGCTGGTCCCTACCCTGCGTCACCTTCCTTCTGCCCAGGGCTGCACCAGCACAAGCATCCTGCAGCCATGCATTGGACTGGTGTAGCTGAAAACCAGCCCTCTCTTCCTCTGTTGTTTTTCAGTTGAATAATTTTTTCTACCTGATTTACTCAGTGGCTGTGCAAATGTGTCACTGGGAAGGACAGAGCTGGTGTGAGAATGGAGGCTGAGAGGCCACCAGAAGACTGAGCTGTTAAACTGTATTTCCACTGACTGCCTAATCATGTCCTCACAGAAATACAATTCTGTATTTGTTTATGGTTTTTGTAGTTCTATGTGCGTTATCCTAATGTAACAACAAATTTGTTCAAATACAAAATTCATGCATCATTTGATCATCTTTCTCAAAGTTTCTGATAGAGGGCAATGTTAGCATAAATCATTGTGCGATTCCCAGTCCTGTCCTGGTTTCTCACAGCCTGTGGATGGTGGCATGTTTGGCTCTTTGCAGACGTGCTGCAAAGCTCGTGTTTCACTTGGAGTTCCTGGGATCTGAAGTCTTGCTTTGCCCAGCATACCTTCAGGGCAGCTATGCTGACTATGTTACACTGCATATTTATTTTTAATTTGCCAAAAGGGCAGAGATTTACCTGCTAGTACTTTTAGATATTTGAGCATATTCCCCAAGTGATAGTGAAAAATCTGCCATCTCTCCTCACAGCTTTATTTTAGCTAATGGACAGGCAGACTAAAGAAATGCTGAAATTCAGACAGTACATGGGAAGTGTTTGATATGGGAAATACAGTAGAAATGAGCACAGTCTGTTAAAATCAGCCAGGCTTCTGTCCAAAGCATAATCAAATCTCCATCAGACTTGATGACCTGTGGTGTCCTTGCTTGTCTTCCTATTATTCAGGATTTCTTGGTCTTGTTTAGAAAAAAGAAGGCTTGCAGGAAAAGCCTCTCGCTGGACTCAGTGTGATGTAACAGTGCAAATAGTTTCTTCAGTGAACAAATCATGAAAAGTGCTGTTGTTTCCTGTTTCTTGGAGCTAAAAGCAGGAAGCATCAAAGCTTAAAGAGTTTTGTAGCACAGACTTATGGTCCCCAAAGATTTAGTTAATTCTTCTATCTCACCTTTGCTTTCTCAGAGAAGTTTGTTTTTCTGGTTTGGCTATAGCAAGGAAAGAGAATTTAGGTTTATTTTTCCACCTAACAACCCCACAAATCTCTATTTTTTCAATCATAGAGGAGGTGCAGGTGAGCAGCTGCTAAGCTGCTCATTAATGGAAATGCAGAGAAATCCACAGTTATAAGCTGATTTTCAAATGAAAATGGTGCTTGGTGTAAGTATTATTGTTAATGTTTTTCTTTTTTCTTTTTAAATGCTTACATGGATTCCATCGGTATAACTTTGCACATTGAACTTCTGCATTCTCTCAAGGCTGTTGAGGTCCCTCAGATTGGGGGATAAGACTGGGATGGCAAATGTGATCTGCAAGCAGCTTTAGTTAAGTCTTAGGCATTGAAGCAAAGCTTGTCTTCAAAATGGTGATTGGGTCTATGAGAAAGCTGTTGTCCCTGCTGTGTGTTTGAAGAAATAAAATTTAAATCCTGCCACACTGAATCAGCTATGCTGAATGTATGGGATAGGACTACACCCTCGGGATGCAATTTAAGCATTTTAAAACTGCAATCTGCGTATGTGAAATAGGTGAATTTTAACAGCAGGGTGCCAATAAACAAACATGCTGTCAAACCTGCTAACAGTCGCAAGTCGTGTCATCCCAGACCTGCTCTGTGGCTGCAGAATAACATTGTATTGATTTTTCCTATGAAAAGGGGACCTAAAACACAACCAAGCAAATGTTGTGCTATGTGAGGTAAAGGGGATTGTAAAGGTAATTGCATGTTAGCAGCAAAGCTCAGGAGTCCTGATGTGACATCTGTTGCCAGTAAAACATGCTTGTTGGGTACTCATTCCCTTACCAGAATGAAATGATCTCACAGAAGGCACCTGAGTTCATTGTAGCACTCCTCACTAAAGATAAATGATCACCCAGCAGTGGCTTTTTGGATGTTTCATCTTTTAGTCTGTTTTAAAAGAATATTCCGAGGTTCAGACAAGGAGTACATTTTATTCTCTCTCACTCTTGGAAAGTAGAAACACAACAAATATCTTTCAGTGAATTCCATCCCCATCTTTCGCATCATTGTGCCTTCAGTTTATTTTGCAGCTGAAAGTATTCAAGGTCTTTCTTTTTACTGGCCTGTTCTGAACTTGGCTTGAATAATGTACTGGATTCTTCCACATCAAATTCCTATGAATCACATTTCTTCCGTATGTGGATTGACTGTGTTTTAGTTAAATGGTGAAAATCAGATGGGAGCTTGCTATGAATTCCCTGGGTTTGGAAAATTCAATATGAAACGTGACCTTCTTAAGATAAGGCATGTGTTAAGAACAAGATAGATTGCTAGAGCTGTTGGCATTTGTTACATGGATTTGAGACAGCTGTAAGACAAGCAGGCGCTTTTTCTTGCTTAAAGCACAACTTCGATGCCAAATAATCAAATCTGGTAGACACAGGTGTGAGTTAAATGCCAGGTAATGTCTTGCATATTGCAGGTAAGAAATGAAATACAGGTTTGAATAGTAACAAATCTTAACAGCAACAGTACGTGTTTAATATGGCTTTCGCTCAGAAAGCTCAGGGAGACATGTATCACTGCCTTCTCTGTTGTATGGGTGAGGAGGATGAAGAACTGGGAGAAGGGGCTCACTCCAGAACACCCTGCAGAGCCTTCAGCCACGAGCTGGGTGCTATGATGACCACACTGGGAGACTGACTGCCTTTTCCAGACTGTCTTTTCACATCCACAGCAGAAATTCAGCATTGCATCTGAAATGCAGTCTCTTCGTAGGGCTGTTATTTTCTACAGTGGAAAGGCTGCCTGAAAGACAGTGAAGAAGGGAAAGAGAACAGAGAAGGAAAACCTCAAGAAGGATGGAAATGATATTAGTAGCTGTGTTGCAGGTGAAATTCTGCTCTGGAATGGCATGGTCGCAAATAAAAGGGGTGGCCTTCTCTTTGGAGGATAACCCAGCTGGACATTAACAGTATGGAAAACTTAGGATTTTCTCATCGAAAACAAAATTCCCACATGGGCTTTACACACAATTAAGTGTTACCATGGCCTCTTCGGTAGAAACGATCCTTTTCATAGATCCATTAGATATATGTAATATATGGCTCTGTCTAAACTACTTATGTGGCAAAAATCTCACTGTTAAAACCTGGCATTTTAAAACTGATCTGGTTAAAGTAGGGCAGGTTTTCTATTATAGGCGTGCCTTAGGGCATGGAGAGATGTGAAGAGAATCCATGGCTCCCATTTTTTCTTTTGAGAATATGAATGCTTAGTGTTCATGAAAACCTGATCCTTGGCAATGGGGTCAGCCATGGCTGGTCATGTAGGTAGGTGTATGTGTGTTTATCCATGCATATGTATGTATATATATATATATACATATGTATATACACCACCCCAGGTCCCAGCTCCCTGCTGTCCTGCCAAAGGAATTAAGAGAACCAGGACTGGCAGAGGAAACAGTGCATGTTGCTGTGCTTTGTGGCTCGTGCTAATGTGCAAACTGCTGCACTGTCTGCTCCAAATCCTTCAAAATAAGGAAAAAAAAAAAAAAAAAAAAAAAAAGCCTCAAGATTGCACCTTCACATCTTTGTCCATGGCCCTTGGTTTTCCTCCTTTAATAAACATGCAGACCTCTTCCTTGTGGCAACTTGGCAGAAAAAAAGTGTGTAATATCACAAGCTCTCACTGTAGCTTAGCAAGTGTTGCAACACTGTGGCTGGCTTAGACATTTGTGGAGACCTTTTGCCTTTGCAGCTCGCACATCCCATCAGTCTTAATGTCACGCCTCCGAGCTGTAGCATTAACCCAGGCTTTCTGATCTGATAAGCGCTGCTTTTTGCAGGGAAACGGTATCTGAGTGAGATCTGGTACTGGGTGAGTCCTCTGCTGAGCCCGTGATGTGCATGAACTGCTGGATGGTTCTGCTCAGGTGGCTGTTTTTTCAATTTGTCTTCTTAATCCTCAGGGTAAGCTATTTTTTTTGGAAAGATATGTATGCTTAAATACAATTTTCGGATGTGTTTCTTAGCAGAAACGTGCAAGGCTAATTCAGATGGAGAGTGACCATCTCTCCAAGACCAGAAGATGCCTGCAATCCACAATATGTATCTGTTGTTACAGGGGAGCGAGCAGCCATCCCAGAGAGCCTCCACCCTGTGCATGGATGGGGCTGTTCATTCACTGGGTTTGACATTTGGGGAATTTTCACTTTCAAGTTATTCCTGACTTTATAGAAGACGTAAAACACGAGTGAGTGAGAAGCTGCTCAAAAGGAGTGA
This sequence comes from Chrysolophus pictus, assembly GCA_037305975.1. Classification (NCBI taxonomy): domain Eukaryota; kingdom Metazoa; phylum Chordata; class Aves; order Galliformes; family Phasianidae; genus Chrysolophus; species Chrysolophus pictus. Next base: position 75,695,162 of record CM074577.1, on the reverse strand, counting down.
CACTCTCACGAGGGCTATAACTATGACAAAGGCACACCATTTTTTAAAGTGACACACATAATGTGTCGTATCAGCTGTTCTGTGGGCTTACGGAGCTCTGTAACCTTCCCCTGAGTATAGTCAGCAGAGGAAGGGGCAAGAAATGTCCTAATCCCGATTAGCTAAGGATTGGTGTAAACCTTGATTGCTTGCAAAATTTCAAACTGTTGCAACTCTGCATGATCTCGTTCATGCCATGTCCTTGCTGAGCCTCACAAAGGTTTTCCTGTTGGTAAAATGAGCTCTGTCCCATTGCTTGTAGCCGATGCCCTCTGGGAAGCCTCCACTCGGTGGTTACTGAAACAGCTCCAAGTTAAGTCTAAGTGTGTGAGGGCTTGGAGTAATGTGAAAGAAGGAGCAGGTAATAAAGAGAGAACTTTCTTGCTTGCAATTTTATGGTTAATGTGGAAAATTAAGTTTCCGTTTTAGTACTCTGTTCTGTTCTATTCTATTCTATTCTATTCTATTCTATTCCATTCCATTCCATTCCATTCCATTCTATTCTATTCTATTCTAGTTTCATTTACAGCTTAGCTGGACATCTGAGCTGAGAGTGATGTGGAAACATTTATTCTGAGGGACTTTCCCCTTAAAGGCAAGCCTGCAGCATTAAAGGTCTCACAGGCTGTGCAGAGGGCTGGCAGCAGTTTCTGAGCAACAGCCAAAAATATGTTCTTGCAGCAGCATTTCCATACTGATGGCACTACAACAGAGTCAGCTCCACTACATACGGAGTCAGTAAAACCATGTTTTGGCAGAAACCTGAACTCCAACTCCAGAGACACAAGGGCAGCCATCCTTTTTGTTGTCTTATTGTTCTTTGCCTATGGCAGTGATAAGAATTACGTCCATATGGTGAGTAGAAACTGTCCTAATAAAAATATCCTGGGTCTTTATCCCTTCACTTTTATCTTACCCCAGATTAATTCCAATTGCTTTGAAAAGCTGACGCTCTCTGATGGCAGGTGAGCTGCGTCGTGCTGAAGTTATGAGTTCAAAGGGAGGGTGAAGAGAAACCCCTAATGTTGCACTGCTCCAGTCTCTCTTTGCTGATGGGGGTGCAAACGAATGCCATGAATGTCACACTCTTTGCAGCTGGGTCTGAGAAGAGGTTTCAGATGACTCGAGCAAAGGGACTACAGTTTCAAGATAGCACATGCCAGGAAGGACATTCTCTCCTACCTAGCTAATTCTGAAAATATAATGTGCAGCCGCTGGCTGATCCAGGGGAGCCTCACGCTTGCACAGTGCCTGCCTGGCAGTTGACCTAGTTGTGCATGCAGGGAGTCGCACACAATAACCCATCTGTCAAGCCACTGCAGAATTCTCTCCCAAACAAGCAAACAAGAAATTAAAGGAAAGCTCCAGCCACGCTGATAAGCTTGTAGAGACACACAGGGCTTGTTTGTTCAATTTGGGATTTGTTCGGTCCTCTCCTTGAACCCAGTGAAAGGGGAGGCTGAGAGCAGAGCCTGCAGGAAGCCTCAGTGTCTGAGCACCCACCCTGCTCCATGTCCTCCCATGTCTGGGAATTCCCTCTGCTATGATCCCATCTTCCCAGAGAAGGGCAATGGCTAACTAGGCCAGATTTCAGGGGAAACGTACACGGCAGTTTCTGGCCAGTTGCTCCCTGGGTAGTATAAAGTCCCTAAAGGATTGTCTATAAACTTGCAGGCACTGGTCTAAATCCTTGTTATTTCCGGAAGCAAACTAGCACCTAACAACTAACTAAGGAATTGTCCTGTGCTAGCAAACACACCTTTCCTAGCCCCATGTGTTTTGGGACCTTGTAGATTATTCTTATCAGGGTGGTGTCTTACTGAAGTGTATCTTGAGTTGGCTGGAAATGACCCCATCAGCTCTTCTTACTGAAAAGAAGACCCATAGATACCCCTTCTCAGTCTGGCTGTATCTGTGAGGTGAGCACTGCACCTCCTGCAGGATTGCTGTGTGGACATCATTCAGCTCAGGAGTCTTCAGATGTAGAGCTGTGATCAGCCTGAGGCACACAAAGCTGATCCGCATGCAATATATTCTCTTCATGTGAACACAGATGAAGGCAGGCTGGCCTTGCTCTGTTACAGCCACATTTCTCAGGATCTCAAAGAAGATCACAGCCTCTTTTTGTAACATTTGCATGAGAAATAAATGCTCCAGGGCCCATTCTTCCTACAGGAGACATCAGCATAAATGAGACTCTGCAGAAAATCTCCTTGCCACCTGCAGGACAAAGGGCCAGCACAGAGCTGCTTCTTATTTGTAACACATTGCACTGCGTGCTCTGTAATCCCCCAGACCTGCTTTCCACCACGACCAAAGCTTTCCTCTCCTGTGACAGTGCAGTTGGGCTCTGTGCAGCAGTGCTGCCAGCAGGTCTCTGCTTGGCTCCTGTGCAGCTTCAGCGAGCTGCAGTGTTCTGCTTTCCCACTTCGTGCTATGTAACCACCAGTGTATTAACAATCTTGTGAGAATATTAGTGCAGCAGAGCAGTGAACATTTTAAGCTCATGGGGTCCAAGAAATGGGAAGAGGACTTGAGGTTTTTTTTTTAGCTTTTAATTGTAAGATAAATACGAAATAACATTACTCATTTACTATGCAATAGAAGTATCATCTGTTAGAAAAGGACAAACAAAGATGCTAATATAATGCAAACTCAATCTGTGCTCCAGTACTTGCTACAGCTTCTGACTGGATGTTAAAAATCTGCCACTCTGCTCTTGCCGGGTAACTCTGCCCTGGGTTCTTAGCCAAGAGCTGGCACTGCTGAGCCAGGGTCACTCCAACAGCAAGACAAGGTCCTGCATTCAGCGGGAGTGAGGAAAATACCAAGGCATATGGGAGCAGGAGTCAAAGCAGAGCTGCTGCAGGTTTTCTGCAGTGTTTTAAAAGGGATGCTGTATTGTGAAAGCTGCTCCAAAACCACTGTGTCCTGTGTTATTACGTCAGAGGCAGATGGTGGTGGTATGGCAGTAGAGATTGAACCTTCCAGCCAACATTGCGCTACATGTTGTTGCTGTGTGACAGATGGCAGCAGACAGAATGGTGTCTGACACATAACCGTGGATGAAGAAAAGAGGTCTCATTGGTTAACTCCATGCAGGAAAAAATGGCACCCACTGACATTCACTGATGCTTGGTGAACATTTATGGAGACCAAGCCGTGGATGTGAGCACAAGGAGGTGGTGCATGGTGTGTTTCAGCAGTGGCAGCAGTGAAATGAAAGCCATATTCTGGACTGCCAGGCACAGCTGTCACACCACAAAATGAAGAGTGCCTCAACCAGCTCATCTACATGAATCAGCTAATGATGATGGCTGTGTTGAAAAATAGTGCTTTGTAGCTGAGAATTTGCTCTACCAAGCAGTACTATTTTGTCCTTTATAGCTGTTGTAGTTTCTGTGAAAATAAATAGGAGGCATTACTTTTGGAGCAACCTGTGTGTGACAGTTTGTAAATGCGGAAATCTGTCCATTTTTTATTTTTCTTTTTTTTTTTTTCCTCCTGGAAGACGTGTATTTAAAAACAACAACGAAAAAAAGCATTCTGTTGTATGTTTTCCTTTGCAGAGTTTATGAGTACAGAAGGGCTTTTTACACAGAGATCTTCCTCTGTACCACATCTAAACAGAGAGTACTTGCTGTGCTCCTGTGGGGCTTGTTCTGTGGAAGGTGGCAAGTGCAAGGTCTGGGTTTCTTCCCAAGAACTCAGCAGCCGCATTGCAAATAAGATCACTACTTACCTTGCCCATATTTACATAGTCTAAATATCACCGGAGAACGTCAGCTGCGAGAATCTGCGTCACAGACATTCCTTTATCTTACTTTTCGCAATGCACACGTCCAGCCACTGTAAGGTGTTCTTTGTTGCAAATGAAGCGTCAAGCGCAATTAATACTCAAGTACAAATCTGGAAATGTTTCCACCAAGAAGGATTTCCATCCTGGAGTTTTTAAATTGCGTTCACCCTATTGTGAGCCAAAGCAAGGTTGGAACAGAGCGCGGAGCACTGAACAGGCATTACCAAATGGTGCTGATTGTGATTAGCACTGCAATAGCTTTCATTACACGGATCATTTGAGAAGACAGGTAACGTGTGACTGGGCTTACCAAAATGAGTTACTTCTCCATCTATTAGTAACGTGCTGGCTTGCAGGAGATGAAGCTGGAAAATAATACCATTGTAACTGCAATTAGCAGCACACATCTGAAGAGTATCTTAAGCTTGTGCTCCTATTATATTTGGAGTTGTTATGACAAGTTTAACTGTTATATGGCCTCCGGGGCTGAATTCTCCTTAAATAATGATGATAGTAAAATGTATTTGAAGTATTTTAATGTATTTAATTGGTGTATTTTAATGTATTTGAAGCACCTATAAAATTCCTCTGCTGACTGGGGCAGTGAGGATCACCTATGCTTAACTACAAAGGTTACTACATGGAAACATTTCTTCTTCTTTTTTTCCGAACATATTTCTCTTTCTGACTTTCACCTTACTACATGAACTGACCTATGGTTGTTTACAGAGTTGTATATAGCTCATACTGCATGCTTAGGACTTCTTAACCCAAATCACTGCGAAAGAGGAATTTCAATTTTTCCAGTGTCATCAGTTCCAGCTGTAATTTCATGACCCCTCTTCTCATTCTCTGCTTCCCAGCACACACAAAGCAGAATGCATTTCTTTGAAGCTGGTGCTCTTCTGTCCAAAGAGACCATCTTGGAATGACTGGTAATGCATGCTCTGCTTCATATTCCATCTCCCGAAATACTGCACATTGACTTTGCAGTTACTGTAGTGGATGCTAATATCATTTGCCTTGTTGTTTATGACTTAAGTGATGCTATTTTTAATGGTGTTCTGGCATGTCAAATTGTAAGCGCATTTTTGGCAAAGAGTGCATGCAGCTCCTGGCTCCTCACACTGCTCAATCGCTTCAGTCGATGCAGACACTGCCATTACAGTGACACCTACAGAACGCATTAATGCAGCCTTAATTACTGCTACAGCTGCCCTGCCAAGAAAGCTACACTGCATCATCCAGATGATTCTTTGAGGGCATTTATGGTTATTTATTTATCCACAGCATAAAACCACTGGACCGTTTGTAAAGTCTGTTGCTTAATCACCATGGACCAACTCCATACGTTCCCCTCAAAATGTATTCCCCAAAATCTTAAAAGACCCCATTTCCAGCATCGCATTGCAGAGATCTGAATTTCTGGTCTGGCACTTGGGTTGACTTCTTTCTTTTTTCTGCCCTCCAGCTTCTTTGGAATATCAGGATTCTTATCTTCCTGCAAACTCAAAGCAGTTAAATGCAATTTCAGGCAGTTTTTCTGCTTGAGGGCATGATTTCAGTTTGCTCGTTATGACAGCCTTGCAGTACAAGTTGTTATCTGGCACGGGTAGGTGTATAGCTTTGTATTTTCATTGGAATCTCATTTATTCTCTGTTCTGGGAGTGCTGAAAGCTTAACATGTCATTAGTATTCTTTCTGGTCTTTTGAAAAATATCAGCTGCATCATTATAACACAAGGAAAGTGGGTCTCTCTCAAGTTCCCCTCCTATTAGGGCATGCAAACTATGCAAAACCTTCATTTTTGGCCTTGGCTGAAGCAGCTGAACACAGAATCGAACATTAGTGACAACTAATTACACTGTCCGGAGCCTCAGAGCAGCAGAAGAAAACATCGCTTATCAAGGAGGATGAGCCGAGACAGTGACCTGGTTTTCCCAAGTTGTGCACAGACGGTGCTGGGAGCTGCAGCTGACAAGGAATGCTAATGGTGTCAGGCACAGAGAGCAGCCCCGTCCTGCAGGCAGCACAGCTGCATGTGCTCCCATCAGCCCTATGCCCGGGGGCTCCTTGGAGTGCTCTGCAAGTGTTCCCTTTGCCTTATATGTTGCTCGTTTGCTCATTCAGTGTGCCAAACAAATGTGCGTAGAGTGCTCCATAAGTAATGCCTCCTATTTATTTCCATGGAAACTATAACAGCTACAAAGAGCACAATAACACCATTTGATAGAGCAAATTCTCCGCTACAAAATATTATTTTTTCAAAACAGTCACCATCATTAGTTACATGTTTTTGTCAGAAATGTACAAGAGCTAGCAGGCCCCAGAAGTGACCATGGTCTCCTGCTGACGTATTTACTTGTGTGGGCACCAAGCAGCCTCCCTGCTGCAGGAGGTATACAGGAAGAGCAGAGCATAAGTTGTATCCAGTCCTCTTCCACTGAAAGAAGAAGGCTCTGTTTGCTAGATCCTTCCACTTGGGAAAAAAGATGGAGGAGATGTCGCTGTGCGCAACACATGGGGCTACATAGGATTTGAATTTTGAGTGGTCCTTTGTAGTCCAGCTGGACTCAATGAGCCTTGAGGGACCCTTCCAACTCAGCATATTCTGTAACTTTCTGACACGTGGGGTGATGAACACATGCTGAGGTATGTGGCTGCGCAGTGCAGCCTGCTGCCCCAAGCCTTCCGGCCCAGCCATACTCAACCTGCTAGGTCCCTTTTCTGCAGACCATGGACCTCAAGGAAATGCCGGTCAGGCCAACAGGCTGACACAAGGCAGGCTGGTATCTGGACAATGGAAGCATTCTTCTGATCTTCTAAATTCTGAGAATTTAGAAACCAGACAGCTTAAAAAGACAATAACGAGACAGTGCTTTGGAATAAAGGGCCCCAAACACAACAATGTCTTAGCTGTGGTGCTGCAAGAAGGATCACGTGCGCCAAATCTTCTGTGTGTTTGCTGTTTTTATTCAAGGTGAACAGATTTATGAACACATGATATGTGCGGCAGAGTAAGAAGGCTGATTTGGATGTCTATTCCATTAATTCTTTTCAAAGAAAAATGGCAAGGTGCCCTTACAAGCCCATTTCTACTTAGCGCTTGGCAGAAGGGACAATCCATGTTTGTAAGATTTCACAGTGACACAGTATGGTGTTTGGAGTGTTTTTTAAGTGCTTATTTTGAATCATCGATAGATTTTCTAAGCTATCTGTAGGGATCAGCTCTTCCTATCATCTTCAATGAAACTGAACCACCAAGAAGAAAAATCCCCTACAAAATAGGAAACAAAAACTATTGAGTTCAGAAAAAGAGACAGTGGGAGTAGCAGGTATACTGAGACAAGCAAAAAGTCCCTGAGGAATTGGGTAAATGGAAGGAAGAAGAAACTTTAAGGCATTGCAGCAGAGAGTGAGACCAGCAGTATGCCTGGGGACTGCAGCCAGGAGCAGCTGGATCCGGGAAGAGCTGTGAGAGCAAAGAGCTTGGGGGTGGGCCAGGCAGGAGCACAGCGCCTGGCATGTCACTGTACGTGGCAAAGTAGAAATCTCAGTAGGCTTTCCATTGTTAGCTGGAACAGAAGACTTCCCACCATGTTGGAAATGTTAAGTTATGTGTGTCCTGCTTTTGCCACCATGGAATTTCAACAGACATCCAAATAGCAAAGTCTGGCATTCACAAATTATCCCTAATATATTGCAGAAGTAATATAATTTGGGCAAGCCATTTTTCCTAAAGTCTAGGCCCTTATGTTTTAGGCCAATGGATGATGGCAGGTGTTCTGCTGCTGTTTTTGGTTTTTATTTGTAAGGCATGGCATTTGCGTTCCTCAGCTGCATGAACAAGACAAGGCAAGGGTTGAAGTGGTAATTCAGAACACAGAGTAGTTGGATTAGCTCAGTGGTAAGCAGCACTGCATTTCAAGGGCTAACAATTCCTGCAATCAAACATTTGTATTTTCAGGGACTATATTCTCTCTTCATTAATTTGTAGTTGCCATGATGAAATCATGATAAATCTCAGCAAGAGGGGTGGGGGGGTAAGTAAGAATTGTTTGGGTTAAATATTAGAAGCTCATCTTGATTTTACAAATTTCCAGGAAATGCACTGAAGAATTCTTGTCACAGCCACGAGGGTCTAGTTTTACAGATTCCTTTTTTTTGTCATTTTGTTACATCATTTTGTGGTTGCTGTTGTTGGAATGGATGATGATGAAGACAAGGCTAATTTTCAGTAAATTTCATGAGTATTCAAATAATTCCATGGCAGCCCAGTGCAACAGCTGGCTCAGTGTAGATGAGAGCAAGTCTTTTTAGAGGTCTTATCAACAGTTTTAAGGAGTATTATGTTAACAACACCATAAAAACATTTAAATTCAGACATGCTTCTTAAGAATATACATTCATTAAGTGAATGTAAATTAAAGTTATCATGAAGAGGCAGAGTAATTAAGATTTCTGATTTGTGTAATGATGAGAAATGCGCATTAAATTCTTAGTTTAAGAATTCTTTGTGAAAGTAATGACTTGGGCATTGACAAGGATGTAACTATAGATGAAGCTCTTTCATAAAACAAGTTTGTTTGTTTGTTTTTTTTTCCCAGACTTAAATTTGGAACTTCTCATTTTGTCACAGTTTCAAATATATTAGATTTGTTAAATGCATGAGTATCACCATTAGCTTTGTATAATAAACAGTTTGTTGTAAGAAATAATGTAGCATATCATCAAAGCAAATCGTAGACCTAATTGCATTCAATTTATCTTTGGCCATGTCCAATCTGGTGTGGAATTTAAAAGGAAACTTTGTTCAAGAATTAAATGGAAGTCATTGAAACCAATTACACTTAAGATGGTGTTTACATGTAAAATCTCAGAAACACAATCCCTAGTTTATTATTATAATCAATCTTCTGAATGCTGCTTCTCTTACAGAAAAGGGTAAGCATTCCTTTGGCTCCCGAAGGTAAACCTGGAAATAAATAAATAAATAAATAAAAAAGCCTGAAGCCCTATTCTGTAACCAAAGGGATCAGGACCAAATCCAAAATGATGGAAAGACATGGTGCTGTGTGGAGGCAGTAACTTGCATGCACTCTGCTTTACACAGTTCTTCTCCACGAGGACAACCAGTCGTGGAACCACAGAAGTTTCCCTGGTGCGATGTTGTTGCTCTGCCTTGCCTCAGGCACTGTGGAAGGGAGGAAGCAAATTCTAAAAATTCCTGCACAGGAAAATTATATAAAATGGAGAAGGGCATAGAAAGAAGTTGGCAAGGAGAGGATGATGGTGTTTTTGCTAACAAAATGAGTTTTCAAGGGTCTCTGCTGAGTGGCATCAAAGAGAAGTGTGGAATTTTGAAATGTCCCTGTGACCCAGAGAACATGTTCCTGCCACATCAATGCATTTGTGGCACTGTCAGTGCTTGCAGAAATTTCAGCGAGGCTGCATCCTTCTACTTATTTCAAAATAACCCATCAAAAACAATTTGGTGCCTTGGAATCTTTTACTCACAGGAAAATGTATTCTGCAAAGCACTCACTGTTACTTCTTTTCTCACTGTTTCAAGCATGAACAGAATTATCTGCCGCCTTTGCACAGTTTTTAACAAAAAAACAAATCCTGTTCTCAGAGTTGCAGACCAGTTTTACTGGAGATTCTTATGATGGTTAGACAGATGGCCAGACCCATGGCACTGTGCTCACTGCTGTCAGCCACTGTTTGCCATCCCCAGTTCTGGAGGTCTCCACGAAGAGGGGAGCAGCAGAGCCACGGCCCCTTTGCCTGGCTCAGCGCAGCAGCTCTCAGCAGCTTGCACCTCCTGCCCACTGTTGGCTTTGTTAAGCCTCACCCTGCTGCCTCTCTGGATCTGCTCCTTGGGATCGTACCTTGGGGTTTAGGAGTTGTTAGAAACAAGTGAGAACTCCTGGCTTGGCAATGCATCTTCTGGTTTGAGTGTGCTCACTGGGCCACACACCCTGGCTGCTAGGTATGAAAAAGAGCATCAGACACCAAACAAAAGATACCCAGATTTCACTTGCATTTCCATCTCACATCTGACCCAGGAAGTTTCCTCACATTCTTGGGCAAAATGTGGCTGAAGTCCTGAATAAGATCAATTGGCTCAGGGGACTTTAATGGCAACAAAATTAAAGAGGGATTTCCTTCCCTGATTTTGAGGACCACAGAAAGGATGAGCCCAGAAACAGAAATTACAAGCTACAAAACTTAGAGATCAGGCCAAGCCTCAAGAGAACATGAGGTACATTAACACAGCTTGCTAAAGATGAAAATCCAGCTTGATTGCATCCAAATAGGGACTCAAAATCTTGTTGACAAACCATATCTTTAGAAGCCTCAAGTGCCAGCAGCAGTGCTCTGACAACTCAGTGCACAAGTTGGAGCTGTGCAGCTCCTCTCCTTTCAATGTATGTACAGATCCTGCAGGTCCTTCTCTATGCTCCTCATTGTGTTTTAGGAATAATTATTTCATGTTGGTCTCTGCTCCCATTCATGGCAGATAAGGGTTTTCTTTTCTTTATGGAAAAAAATTCCTTTGAGGAAGTCTGTCTTAACTTCTAATGCATGTAAAATTTCAGATGCAGAGTGCTGTGAATAGTGCCAGTCTGCTTATCTTACTTCTGCTAACATTAGTAAATCTATTCATGCAAGTAAACAAGATTCATCTTAAGTGGGTCAAATATTTTTTGTTGAAAAGAAAACAAAGATATTCAGAGGCCTCTCAGATTGACAAGAGGTCTCAAGAGATCACTCTCCCCCTCACTGCCCGCAGGTCACACAGGAGGGCAGTGGGGGACACTGATGAGTGCAGTGTTCCTTCAAGGCTCAGTTGAAAAACTTCCTCTCTGGAAACTTAGGGAACTCGTGCTTGACAAAATGCCCTAGCAACCAGGGAAGCTCAGTCAAACTGTTGCATCTGTTGTCTGGAAAACACAGGAAGAACACGTGTGTCTTTGGCAAGCTGAAAGGTGAGTGACAAGAATTACCAGCAAGCGTAGGAGCGTGAGAACACTCCTAATTGTGTAGAGCTAGGATCAAATTTGGGAAAGACTACTTATACAAAACATACAGGGCTGAGAAAAAAAAAATCTGGATGGAAAAAAAATCCTTGCAACTGTAACATACAGCAACACAAATGTATGGACAAAAAGCTGGACATGAGCCAGACGTGTGCACTTGCAGCCTAGAAGGTCAACTGCATCCTGGGCTCATCAACAGAGGGATGGCAGCAGGGAGATGGAAGGGATTTTTTCCATCTGCTTTGTCCTCATGAGGCCCCACCTGCAGCACTGTGTCCAGACATGGGGACCCCAGCTCAAGAAAGATGTGGAGCTGTTGGAGTGGGTCCAGAGGAAGGCACAAAGATGATCAGAGGGCTGAAGCACCTCTCCTTGAAAAAAGGCTGAGGGGATTGGGCTTGTTCAGTCTGGAGAAGAGAAGGTTGTGGGGAGACCTCATTTTGACCTTTCAGCACCTAAAGGGAGCTTATAAACAGGAGGAAGACTGACTTTTTTACATGGTCTGATAGTGATAGGACAAGGGGAAGTTGTTTTAAACTAAAAGAGGGGATATTTAGATTAGATATTAGGAAGAAATTACTTACTCAGAGGGTGGTGAGGCACTAGCACAGGCTGCCCAAAGCAGCTGAAGATGCCCCATCCTTGGAGGCATTCAAGGCCAGGCTGGAGGAGCCTTGGGCATTCTGAGCTGGTGGGCTGTAACCCTGCCTGCGGGAAGTGGTCTCTAATGTCCCTTCCTATCCAAGCTATTCTGTGATTCTGTGATTCTAGTCCAGAAAATACTCCCTCCATTCTGTAATCACCAGTAACAGCGCGATACACATTGCTTTAACTTTCATCAGAAGGCCTGGATGGCACGCGGAACACTTCATCTCACTTCAGCACTTGGACTGCTGCATTTTTAAATTGATATAGACTTATTAGTTCACTCTCCTGGGAACAGATGCCTCCTGTTTATCCATAAAGGAAAACTTCATGCCTCTTCACCAGTCTAAAGACATTCATAGTGAGAAAAGATAAATTTCACAGGGGCTGAACCCTGAGCCACTGCCTGATCCTGCGGGTTTTCATGATGATCTATGGTACCTGGACACAAGGAACTAGAATGTGAATGATCAATACACAACTAAATCTCTACTACATAACAAGTCCAAGTTGTGTCTAACTTGGACTGGGCTTAAGTCTATTTCTTGACAGTGGGAAGTCCATATTCTATTGCAGGTACTTAAAGCTATTGAATCTTCTTTCTGTTTACTAGTTAATACACTGTATGCATGCAGGTCTGGACTCCACAGTAATGCTCATATTTGAATATTCTCTTTGATAGTCCTTATTCAGCTGGTAAGATACCTAGTTCACAGACATTTTCTTTTAGTCTCTGGTCATCCACTCGAGGTTTTTGTAGAGGTGAATAACATTCTAGCAGTGGACTGATAGAAGGCTATATCTGTAATATATAGCAAATATATAGCAAATAGCAAAACTGTGCTTATAGCATATTGCTAGATACTCCTAAATCAAGACTGATCTTTTTTTTTTTTTTTGTTATTTCTTTTTACTTTAGAATTTTCTAAAACAACCAAAATTCAGTGTTACTTATTTGTGATACCTTTACACAGTGCTTTGAGCCACTGTTTCCATTAATTTTCTATGCATCAGATCACCCCACATGTCTCTATGTCAGTCAAAACAATGAGCGTGTATATACTCATTTTTTAACCTTTTCTTTGTTCAAATGACTTAGCGTGAGTATGAGATGTATTCTGTAAATATTCACTGCGTAAACCAGGCTAATCCAAGACCAGATCTGATTTCTGCTGCAGCTATTTTGATCCAGCAAATAATTCAGCAAACATAGCTGAGAGGCGACTGCTTTGTGTGCTAAGGCAGAGATGTCTTTCCTCCCACCACCTCTGTGCTTTTAATAATTATGAATCAATCCTCCAGCTGCTTATCAGTGTTTCTTTCCACTGGACAGGAACAGTGATAGCTCTGAACTACGCAGGAATGAGAGAGTAGAAAGATTCAAGTACCAAATGGACAGTACTGCCAGCAGGTCCCATTTATATAGACTGTTCTACTACATAGAGGCTGCTGGAAATCTGGTACTTCTATAGTACAGTGGGAGCAAGGGGCCCTGTCATCTGTCACCATGCTCATTTTCCTTTCCTCCTGTGCCTGCCCTTTACACAGCCATTCCTCCCCTACGCGGCTCAGACCAAAATGAAATTTTGACTGCTTCTTTCCTCCTACTGCAATGGCTCGGTGCTCTGCTGGACAGCTACAGATTGCTAACTATTCCTGGCACTGGATGCCTCCGCATGGACGTGAAGCCAAGAAGCCAAGAGAGAAACCATATTGTCAAGTCCAAGTATTCTGAAATTGCAGTAACCTTTTCCCTACACAAAAAGTGGGTTATTATTTGTAGTTATCTTCTGTTGTTCCGTGTTTTCAGTAAACATATTTCAAACTCTTCTCTATGATCATGATTTTATTCTCGATGGAAGTTGAAATTCTTGCACGCCCATACAATTCCTGCACCTGAGGCTTTAAGAAAAAACACCGACGACTGCAGGAGTTGGCAGCAGAGAGGGAAGAGGAAGAGGAGACGGAGGAGGAAATAATCTCATTCTCTCACCTGCAGGAGCGGAATCTGATCCCCTGCTGATGTCTGGTGATAGAGAGTGCATCAGAGAGGGAAAGGAAATGGGAGAACCAGAGGCGAGAAGAGGTAGCCCATAGGAAGACATAAAGAGAAGGAAATACTTTGGGTTAGTCGAGAAGGTCATCAGGCTACACAGCCTTCAGACATCTGCTCAAATCAGTTTGAAACTCCTGACCACAGGGTTACCTCACCATGAGTATTTTTTGCATTCCAAAATGAGAGGTGGGGAAGGGTGTCCTTCCTGCTCCTGTTTATCTGAGTTACAGGGATAAAACCTAATTTTGTCTGTATCCAACTGTCAGCAGTGCGGGAAACAACACGTGTGGAGGCAGAAAAGGAAATGTGGTACAAGCGCCTCACAATTGGAAGTGAGGGCTGTACCTGCCTTTTATGCTCTGCTGCCTTTTCATCTTAAGAACGCAAGGCGAGCTGTTACTCTAGTAATCCATGAAGCACACTGTGCATGCGGAGCCACACAAGGTTACTAATTGAAGGATTAAAACTGAGGGTAGACAAATGTTAATGAAGTGAAGGAACTGCTACTGAACTTTTTACATTCTGCCTGTGCGTACAAAGCAGCATTACTTTTGTGTAGTACAATGCTAAAACTATATACACATTCAAGCTGTGACATCAGTTTTCTATTTCTACGTTAGTATCACCAGTGAAAGTGGAAACTGCAAAAAGTGTGGGTCCTCATTCTGTATGTAGTTCACTCTTGAACAGTGTGCCACTTCTTTTTGTTTATTCAGTAGATTGGAGAGGATGAAGTTTATGTTTCTGTTTTCAAGTGTTGCTTCCCCCATGAGCAGGAAATCCTCCCTCCCTCCGTATGTTTTAAAATAGCTGACAGTGCCCCCAATTAATTGCATATCAAACTGAACTTCTTTTTCCTGGCCTACGTGACTGTCCTTCTCTCCTCAATAGTCAGCCTATTTTCATGCGCATGGTAAGAATATTAAAAACATCCCCTACCTAGCAAAACAAGAACTCCTCTGGGAAGGTACATGTAGATGAAATGGCAGCAACTGATGTGGCAGTCACATCCCTCATGTACTGCTGAGACATCTTCAGCTATTGCCATCACAAGATAAGAACACAGATAAAATAAATAGTTCTACATGGAACTGTTGACCTATTATTTTATTTTACTTTTTTTTACTTATTCTTTCACCATCACTAAACTCCTCCAAACTTTAAACTAAGCCCTTTTCCTAGTTTAAATCCCTTCCAAAAATACATTTAAAAAAATCTGTATTACCTAAGAATATAGCAGTCTGAATGGCTCCTCTGGTTATATTCCTATAACCTTTGTCCTCCCCTCTAATCCTTCCTTGCTTTTTGCTTGTTAATGATTCACATTTATGGTACCCTTGTCCAGGATCTGTCCAAATCTCTCTTCCTATCTCTTTACAGCTTTCTTTTTTTTTTTTTTTTTCAGTGTGTGGGTTATATTTTTGGATTTTTGGTGATTCCTTTCCTCCTCCTGCACTTACTATTCCGGAATATAAACTCAAAACAGCAGGCGAGTCACCAATGAGGGGTGTAGCACAGAACACACTTGAAAAAACAGCAGTGCAAACTGTTCTGGCTTTATTCCTGAATGCAAAGCTTGTTGCAAATGTATGCAAGAGGTCCCCTGACTTCTGCATTAAGTGCCTGATTTTAATGGCTGATCTGTATCCTCTTAGTGCTCTTATCGGGAAAGATGAGACACCGCACTGAGACTGCATACATTTGTCATCTCACTTCCTTCTCATTTAAAATGATTCGCAAAAGAGAAGGTGACAACAGATGAAGAGTAAACAAACTCCATCACTGCATGCTGCAGAACTTCTGTCTCATTCTATTTCTGCAGAGATGACAGGTGTGTGTCTATTAGCCACTTTTCTACATTCTCTCTTCTACAAAACTCAACAAACCCAGCTTTGCTTTGGAAGAAAAAAATCCAACCTGCACTAACCCACAGGATTTTGGTTTTAATTAATACATTAGTGTGTTCTTAGGTTAACAATTACCTTCCAAAACAATTACTTTCCATCCTCTTCTATGGGGGGTCTCAGTAGATTTTAGCACCTTGGAAGCACAACAACTGCTTGAAGGAGCTTTAAGAACCTGGCAGCCCTGTGTGCTTTGGAAACGAACATGGCAGGACTGTGGGATCAGGGTTCAGTTCTCAGCTCCACCACTTGGAGACCCTTTACCTGAGCTCCCTGTCTCTGAGTGGCTGTTTTCCACTTGAGCACGACCTGCACTTCCTCACAAGGATGTTATGAAGTAATAAGGACCTTAGGACGTGCAGATGTACGAGCACCTAAGCGGGTTGGCTAAATCCCATTAGTTCATGTATTTACTTGTCTTGAAACTCACCTAAGAGTGAGGTGAGTTAGGTCCCTTCCAACCCAAACCATTCTATGCTTGGTCTTCTCCAGTGAGCTTTGCTCACAGCTTAATGCTCCATGTATCAGCAGCAGGCAGCAGGCTCCCGTTCCCTTGGTGAAGGAGGCTCCTGGCCGGCTGTGAGGACCCGGCCGCTGCCACCTGCTCAGCACTGCATGACGCCGGCCTGGTCTCACTGCTGTGGATGTTGTTACGGAATGGAGATTCAGGCTGTCACCCAAAATCGTATGTAGGCAACCCCCCGCCTCGGGCTCCGAAGGATGATCTCTGACAGTTCCTGACCCGCTCTCTGCACGGAACTACAAAAAGGGCTGCAAAAAAAGGTGGGTTTTCGAGCACTGTCTTCCAAGAGCCCTGTATCTGGATACAACTCAGCGTCCGGAACCCAGCGCCTGTGTCACACACGCTTCGCTCTTTCCGCAGCCCCTGCGCTCCCCTTGCCCCGCCGTTCACGGTGACGTTCCCCGCCATTCCCAAACTGGAGGCTCAAAAAAAAAAAAACAACACCCACTTCTGAAGACGCTCCGGCGCCACAAAGAGCGGTGGTCGCGGGGCCCCGCTCGGCGCGGCACTCGGGCCCCGAGGGAAGCGGCCGCAGAGCGCGGCCCGCACCTGTCCCGGCGGCCGCCTCCACGTCGGCGGATCGGGCACGGCGGGGCAGCGCCTCCTCCGCCGCCGGCACGGGGCGAGCGGGAGCGCAGCCAGGCCCGCGGGGAGCCGGGTTTGAGGCGGGAAGGCGGGAGCGGCGGCAGCTCTTCCCGCCCCGCGGCCGGTGACGCGCGGCCCCGGTCCCTCCCCGGCCGCGCCGCCTATAAGAGCGCTGCCGGCGGCGCCCCCTGCTCCTCTGCCCGACCGCGCCGCGCCGCTCCGCCGCCCGCGCTCCGTTCCCGTTCCGCCGCAGCCCCGCGCCCCGGCCCGCTCCGTTCCGTCTCTCCGTGTCCGTGCCCTCCCTACCGGCGCTGCGCTGCGCTTTCCCCGTCGGTCGCCCCCGCAGCCTATGGCCCTGGAAGGCGCCGCTGCCGCCGCCTGTATTTCTGCCGTAGGTTCCCACATCCCTCTTTAAAAATTCCGCCTAAAAAGAGAAGACGATTTACCAAATCTTTCGGGCCGTTATCTCACGTGAGTACCGGGGCCGGGGGCCGCCCTGCCCGCGCGGGGCGCCGGGGGCCGGGGGGAAGCGGCGCCGGGGCTGAGGCCGCCGTCACGCTGCCCGTTGCCCGCGGGGCGAGCGCGGCCGTCCCCTCGCCGGCGGGGGCGAACGGGATGCGGCGGGGATGAGTCACGGCCGGGGCCGCCCCTCTCCCCGGCCGCCGCGGGGCCGCCGGCGCTGCGGTGCCGCGTCCCGGGGATGGGGCGGGCGAAGGGAGCCGCGGGCGGAGGGTCAGCGGGCGCCGCGCTAACATGGCGGCCGGCCGTGCCCGGCGGGCGGGAGGGGCGGGCCGGGCACCGGGGCCGCGCCGCGGCCGCGTCGCGCTCCCGCGGGGCTCGGCAGTGAGCGGGCGGGGGGGCCGCGGCGCGAGGGGAGCGGGCGGGGGGCTCGGCGGCGGCGGCGGCCCCAACATGGCGGATCCCCGCGGAGGGGCTGCGTGCCGCCTACCCCGTCCCCTGCCGGGACGCCGGGCGGCGGGGGGCGGTTCCGAGTCGCCGGTGGGTCCCGGCGGCGTGGGGAGGGCCGGGGGTCCCTCGGGGCGAACGGCCTCCCCGACCCGCCGGCCCCGCTCCTGTCGCGGCCGCCCGCAGCGCTGCGGGCCGCCCTGCCGGCCGCGGTCCCGCCGGTGAATGACAGCCGGAAAGGAACGCGGGGCCGCCGGGCAGGCCTGGCTGCCGAGCGGGAGAGCTGGGGAAGCAGAAGCGCTCGCGGCGTGGCCGAGGCGTCTCTCCTCCTCCGCTTCGCAGAGGCCATGTTGTGTGTCTGTAACCGTGGCCATCCATCCGGGTTCCCTCCCGAGCTGTCACACCTCTCCCCCCCTCACCTGAGCCGCTCCCGAGGTGGCTCCGTGTCACCTCGGCCGTCCCTCTCGGTGCGGCTGATGGCACCGCGCGGCGCGGTGACAGCGCGAGGCAGGAGGGGACGGCACGAGTCATGCGGTGTTGCACAAGTGGCTCTTTCCGGCGAGAGAGCAGAGATGACGGGGCACGTTGCCTCAGCGCCGGGAGGAAAGGGGAGTCCTTCGCTCCCAGTCGGCTGTCTGTGGCCAGAGATGTTCCTCCTCCCGAGAAGCAGAGAAGACAGCAGAAAAAAGCTTGTCTCAAGGATGCACCGTTTCCCCTCCCTTTGGTCAGTCAGCACAGCTGCAGGTTAGGTGTTGCAGGTCCTTCTGGAAGGCTCCTGCCTAGGGCTCAGCCTCCTCAGTGCGGCTGCCTCTGCTGGTCCTGGTTGCTCAGCTGGCTGCTGCTAGCTGTGCTGGTGGCTTTTGAGAAGCATGGAGCAGAGGATTGAGTTGTGGCCCAGAGTGAAGTGTGAGCCTGGGTGTCAGGGTGTCCCACACTGCCGGTCACAGCAAGCTGCCAGTACAGTGTGCGTGTATGTGGGGGAGGGGGGAGCAGGTGACATGTGGGTAAGGGGGCTGCAGCTGTAGGTCACTTGAGATGGGTGAAGGAGGGTACTGCGGCTGTTAGTAGGCAGCACCATGGATGTCAGAGACCCATTTGGATCCCAGGGAGGTGCATGTCTTTGCCAGGGAACCTGGTTATGGCAAAGAGGAAAGTGAGTGAGCTAAAACCTTCCTCCTAGTTCTTCTGAAGCACATCTCTTGCGCGGTGGAATCCTGCATAGCCCATGCATGCCAGCAGATGGGAGAAGCACAGAGTTTCCAAGCTCTGCAGCAGTCTCCAGTGACTGAGCATGATTTGGTTGTGTACTCCTGGTTGAAAATAGCCACCTGGCACCAAAGCACAGCGTCCCACGGAGCGGGATAGCTGGGTCTGCCTCCTCTCCCAGGCAGCAGCACGGCTGGCTCTCTGCTGCATGGTGGTGGGTTGGGGATGCTGCTCAGCTTCAACCCCCACCCCAGCTGTTGGGTTTTTGGCTCTGAAGCCCCAGCACTTGCTGCCATTCTTTTCCTTGATAAATGTGAGAGACAGCAGTGCTGGGGGGGGGCAGTGGGGGGTTGTGAATAATAGTAATGGTAGGAGGGGTTTGTTCCAGTCTGGACTGGTCCAGTCTAGTTCTTCTCTTCCTGTCACCCTGCAAACAATGCTGCTGCCGCTGTGGCTGATGCTTGTGACACTACAGCCCCCTCCCCATGTGTTTGGGGCTGTGGCGAGTGCAGGGAGGTGCCCCATTCTCTGCCCCCTCTGCCTGGAGTGGGCTGAGCATGCCGGCCTCCTTCCCTTTCACTGCCAGGGGAGAGCAGGCAGCAACCAGCTCCCAGGACGTAAAACCCGTGAAAAAGAGAGATTTCCACAAGAATTTGCGTGGGGTGGCATTGTCTGGTGGCAAACAGCCATGCAAGATTTTTCTCCTGCTTTACTGGAGGAAGGAGGAAGGCTCACTGCATCCTCTGGTGCTGTAACTGCATGGAGGCCATCTACTTATGCGTCTGGGTTAGCTTGGTGCTGGTGGCTGTTTCTTTTTATTTTGTATTTTTAAAGAAAAAGCTGGTGCAGGTGTATCTTGGGAGTAATGCTCAGCTGGAGCGTATGATTTGAGAATGATTCAATCTCTCCAATTAAAGGAGAGACAGTGTGCTCTGGCAGGGAGTTTATACTGTCTCTTCTTGAAGGGAAGCTTAATCATGTAATGGACTAATTTGGGTTTAATGGCAAATTTCAGTTTGAAATGCAGTTGATCTAGTGCAGGAGAGGGATGATGGGAGAACTGCTGGCAGACCTGCGTGCTCTTCGGGGCAGCGTGCACAGCCACACTTCCCTCAGACTGCCTCACAGAAATGCCTTGGCACTGGGCTGGAAAAGACCCATTGTACCAGAAGAATAGCTTGTGTTATTTGTGGACCTGAGGAGCTGGTGCCTCCGAGTCTGTCTGCTTGTGTGAGGCCGCTTCTAGATATTTAGGGTTTGGCTCTTAGATATTTTATTTCAGATAATAAGATTTTTTAATTATTATTTCTTGTTTATTTTGGAACTTGAGAGACGCAGTAGATCATTTCAGCAAAGAAAATGAATTATGCTCAGTTTTATAGGCTTGTCTGTGTCAGGCTTGGGATCTGAGGACCATATCAGCTAGAAAGGGCTCAGGCTGATGCTCGTAGAGCACATGATGCTGACACAGTTGTTTATGAAAAACTATGATCTTTGAACAGCTAGGGTTTTTCTTGTTCCTCAAGATAATGTTATTGGTTTGGTACGAAGTACAGCATAGCTCGTCAAGTCAGACTCTACGCACCTGCTGGTATATTTACAGATGATATATAAATACATGCATATAGGTGTCACTTGAGTATAGAAGGCAAAGCACATACCCATAACTTCAAGCTCACTGTTGAGTGAAGAACACTTGTATACCTACTTTAAAACCCTTATACAGTGGAACTCGTCATTTGTGCTTCATCACATAGACAACATTGGCATTGTCCTTATGAATTATGGGCATCTGCTACGCCTCTGTGGCTTAAAACGGTTGTCCTGCTCTACTGCAGCAGAGCAAACTAATTCTTTGTTAGTTACATTACTTGCCTTATGGAGTAAAATTGGTATGCTTTGAAATCATATTTTCATCTCCACATGTCTCTTTCATGCAGATTTGCTAATGTGAAATAAGTCAGACTGTTTTTTTTCTATACACTTGTGTAGATCTTCCAGACAAATAATCTTTGTTTAAAGGAAATTCCGAAGGGCTTTTGGAACTTAGAGCAGTTCATGGTTAACATACTACAGAAAATGATTGGATTTCATTCTGACTTCATGGAAGCTGTTTCTCTGCGTGCTTTCTTGGGCATGTGAGAGCATTTATCAGAATAGTACTGCTGATTATATTTGTCCAGAGCATGTCCTTTTATGTGTTGCAGTAAAGGTCACGCATTCCTCCTAGAAGTACCTGTATTCAGTGACTTATTTCACTAGGAAGGTAAACTTAATTCAAAAAATCATTGGAATTTGTACAAGTTCTTGAGCATAGTAGGTACAGCATGACAACAGTACAGCAGGGTTCCTGGCTTATTTTAAGAAAGTGGTGTTGTATGCGTAATCTAAAAACAAAATGTTACTGACTTCTTGCTTTAATGAAAGAAAGGGATGATAAAACACATTGTATATACATTAATTCCAGATGGCAGAATTCCATAAACTCCATAATTTGGTCACAATTTTGTTGATGATACGAAGCTGGGAGGAATGGCAGATGTGCCAGAGGACTGTACTGCCATCCAGCAAGACTTGGACAGGCTGGAGGGATGGACAGAGGGGAACCAAATGAAGTTCAGCAAGGGCAAATATAGAGCCCTAGACCTGGGGAGGAATAATCTTGTGCATCAGTACAGTTTAGGGGCTGACCCACTGGGAAAGAGCTCTGTAGAGAAGGACTTGGGGGTCCTGGTGGACAATGGGGGGACCATGAGTCAGCAGCATGCCTTTGTGGTCAAGAATGCCAGTGGTATCCTGGGGCATATCAAGAACAGTGTGGTTAGCAGGTTGAGGAAGGTGATCCTCCCCCTCTACTCTGCCCTGGTGAGGCCACATCTGGACTACTATGCCCTGTGTTGGGCTCCTCAGTTCAAGGAAGATAGGGAACTATTGGAGAGAGTCCAACAGAGGACCAGAAGATGATGAGGGGCCTGGAGCCCTCCCCTTTGAGGAAATGGTGAGACCTGGGGCTGTTCTTTCTGGGGAAGGGAAGGCTGAGAAGGGATTCCATTACACTAGTGCTTATAAATAGCTAATGGATGAGAGTTAAGTGGATGGGGCCAGGCTCTTTTTGGTGGTGCCTAGTGGCAGAAGAAGGGGCAATGGGAACAAACTGGTGCACAGAAGTTCAGTCTGGAGATGAGGAAAAACATGTATACTTGGATGTTGACAGAGCACTGGAGCAGGCTGCACACAGAGGCTGTGGAGTCCCCTTCTCTGGAGGTACTCAAATTCCACCTGGATGCTTTCCTGTGCAATTGCTGCAGGGAGCTGCTGTAGTGGGGGGGTGGGCTGGGTGATACCTAGAGGTCCCCTCCAACCACTACTATTCTGTGGTAATATCTCAAGTAATTTTGAGTAGTGAGGCTTATTTTTAATATTATATGCTACAGAATGCTTATGGTAACTTATAGCTAAAGCTAATTTCTCTTCTTGCTGTGGAAAAGTTGCTCTTAAGTTAGAATACGTTTATCTTTCTAGTAGCAAGAATAACTGGGGAAATATACTTTGGCGGTTTGCTGTAATGCAGTTGAAAAGATAATTGTTTGGGTTAAGAGAAGCCAGATCTTTGTAGTCTGCACATGTAGTCTCATTTAAATAATGAGAGCAGCAAAGACTTTTTTTTTTAACAATACATTGGTACATTCTGGATTTCATGCCATAGACCACAACAAATTTGTGGAAACTTTAGCACATGCTGGATTTTCACACAACCAGTTCTTCTGTACTTTGTTTATTTCTGTGAAAGTGATGGTTTCTTTTAGAAGGAACAACTTCTCGGCATGGCTGGTTAGTGTCTCTTGACTGCTTTTTGTGTTCTTCATACTGTTTTGTCATTGCTTTGCCTTAATTTTAGCCATGTACTTTAGAAAACTGCTTTGCTGTTGTGTGTAACAGCCTTAGTCTCTATGGGCCAGCCGAGATGTTTCCTCATTCTTGAAGGCAAGCATAGCTTTGTTTCTTTTTCGTGTCTTGCACATCTCTGGATTTGTGTGTCTGGTGTTCAGCTTCACTATTTAAAGCACTGTTTTCACCCACATGCCACCTGGGTTCACGGCAGAGAAAGGGAACGTGGCAAAGGAATTACAAAGTACAAATCGTAACAATTACAGAGATACAGGTATTTCCGGGAGGGTGGTCAAACATTGAGGCCTTCCTTAAAGCAGGAGCTCTTTGCTTCCAGGTTAAAGATCTTCCAGCTCAGGCAACAAAAGGTAGACACAAGCAAGCAGTTTCACATGCCCATTTTCTGCATCTCGGCAGTGCGTCATACGTGTGACTTGGTCTCAGGAGGAGCTTACATTCACTGCTGAAAATGGCACTGTATGTGATTGTAGACTTTCCTAAGGGGAAGCTGCAGACCTCCTTATATGCAGAACTGAAAATGCATGTTACATCTTTGAAGATAAAGTTTTTATTTCATTCTGGCTATCAAATTTACCTTTGTATGCATTTCTTCCCACAGGGCAAAATCTCTGATCAAGTTTACAACTATCCAGAAGGCTTAGGAGAAGTGCTTTATAGAGAACAGTTCGACTTCAACGCTGAGCCACCTTGGGAACCTAGCTGATGATAGTAGGGTTCCATCTCCTAACTTGTCCATGTAAGTCTTTTTTCCTTGCCCTTCATCTGTATACAGGCAGATGAACACTTCCAAAACTGTGAATAATATGTATTGGCTTTCTGATCAGCAAGGTAACTCTCTTTATGTAGATTATTGAAAACTGAAAAATAGAAGTGTGCACGGTGTCCTGGGCTTTCATTCAGTGGAGCACTGTAATTTTTGGACTTATGTAATACTTTTCTCAACAGTGTTATCAGTTTCTGTGGGACTTAAACACATGTGTGTAAGCTTTGTAAATAGTTACTTTTCTGAGCTAGGCCCACTGGTTACAGAAACCCTAAAATAAAATGCAGTAGCTTCGGTCTCAGTGTTAGTCATGACTTGACCCTGCTTGGCATTAACATCAAATCATGATTTTTCTGAGGGTGTTTTATACTGAAATAGTTAAAATAGTTAAAATCTGCTATTGTAAACAGTAACTTGCTGATCGTGAAGGGTGTGCCGTCCCAAATGCCTGTCTCTATTATTTGCTGCTTGTTGTTCACTTCCACAAATAGTTGTAGTTGAACTGCTGTGAAAAGTGGAATTCTGTGCTGAATGGATATCAGCACCAATTACACTGGCCTTTAAATTTTAATAGGCAAGCAGTTACTAGAACAGAACAAAACCCATGATGAATTAAAGCATACAAATGCATGTAGCTGATTTTAAGGAGTACAGAAGACTCTGGAATGTGTGAGGTTATTCTGTTCTGCTAACATAAAACAATAGCTTCATACAGTTTTAACAATACCCTTAAATCATAGAATCAGTAAGGCTGGAAATGCATTTTGTAGCATCAGCATTGAGCTGATTTTGCAACAGCATTACTTCTCTCCAGATTATCTGGTATTTTTAATGTAAAACTTAAGAATGAGAATGGTTAGGTGTGATTTACTGAACAGGGTACTGCTTAAAGTCTACAACAAGTTTAACTACTGGTTATGGAAGTGTGACTCCTAATAAGGTACGTACTTCAATGACAATGCCCTATGAAAATAAAGTGGTAAGGGAAGCACAGGGTGAGCACAGCTTATTGTGATTTCTATCTTTTCTGTCCAGGGATGGGGTTCTTCTGGCTGTGTTTAAGAAGTGGTGGAATTAGCCAAATATAGCTGGCTCTGTAAAGAGCACTGTTCTTTTCAGGTGAATACAGCTAGCAGTGAAAATTCTCTGAATATTGGTAATGTTTTATTGGTAACTTTTTTTTGTAAGTGAAGAGCTAAAAGTTTTCTTGCTTAGCTTCTGAGCTGTGGTTCACTTCTGTGTGTGGGTGGAACTGTCTTCCATGATAGTTTGTGTTTCAACAGGACAAAAGTGAAGAAGCAGCTAAAAGATAGGAAAGACAGCAGAATTGCCAGGAAGAGAGAGGCAATATAGTATAAAAGCTTAAGGTACTGGAAAATAATTTGGATTTCTTTAAACTGTTCAGTCAGTATTACTTCAGAAGTTTCCTTCTTTATGGAGAAGGCTGTTCTCTTCACCAAGACTGCAGCAAGTAGTGTGAGATGTAGCTTGTCATAGAATGGAAATGCCGATGGATTTGCTGTATTCTGTGCACTTACTTTGCTCTGGGATCTCTTATGTCTTCAACACAAGTACACTGTATGTAAATGTAAGTAGTTCAATATTGAATGTAGTTGTGATGTATGTAGCAGTGCTCTGTAAATGTTTGCCTGCAAGTCGGTGTGTTTTGATGTGCTGAAGCAGGGAGAACTGCTTCAAACGCAGCTGAGAAGTATTTGAGTTAGCCAGCTAATTGGTAGTTTGAGTCCTGTTCAACTTGTGATTTAATGGGGGGAAAAGGTCAACTGAGCTTTTAAATGTAACTATTAATCTTATGTTACAACAGGCCTCATAAAAATCTTCTGTCTGAAGGTGTACTTATATTCCCATCAGATTTGCTTCCTTTCTAAATTCTTCCCCTCCCACTTCTGTCTTTGTATTACACTGGAGAACAAGGAAGAAGTTGGGATGTAGTTCTGTCTTGCTCTTCAGGCTCTGCCTTCCTGAGCAAACAACCTGGCAGCTGTGGCCTGAACTACTGGTCTTGAAAAAAATCTGTACTATTTATTGCCATGTCTGGTTGATCAGAAATGGGGGGAATCACCAATGGAAAATATGACTTGTTAGCCATTCCTGCCTATGCCCAGTCCAAGTAGCTGTTATTTGGACAGACTGGCCTTAAAGACACTTTTGACTTTCTGTCTAAATGGAGCTGGCTGGCAGTCATGAAATAGGAGAGCTGGGAAGGCAGTGAGGGGCTGGGGTCACTGGGGAGATGGGACATGACTATGGGCTAAGGATTAGAGGGAAGAGATCACTGTTTGCATTATAGACAAGGGGAAATGCTAATACGTTACCATGCAAGTACCTGTGCAGTTCCAAGGGTATTCCTGCTGGTTAGCTGTGCTAGGTTATCAGCTTTCAATAATGTACTCAATCATCAATGAAGAGGGAAAAAAATTCTCCAAAGTGTGTCTCTTGCAGAAGTCTTAACACCTCAGTGGTACTCTGCCATGACCCTTCTGTTAGGCACATTGGAGATGCAGAATATTCATGGTCATTGTAAACAGAGGAACCTGTGCCTTGATTGACAGTTGTGACTGAATGATGTTCACTGAGTGAAACAGTGTCTTAGAGCTGTCTTTCAAGATACTCTGAATACAAATGGGCATTTTTTTGGTACTAAAAACAAAGGACTCATGTTTCTACTTTTCTGGTGCACCTGCTTCGGTGTCTAATTGGCAGTATTAGTGACAAAATGTTCCTACTTTTTTCATCTCTTACTCTCAAAGAACAGTAAGGAATGTGAGATGAAGCTCTCCCACCTCTTTGTGATTTTTGCATTGGTGTAATTGTTAACCTTATAAATATTTATATTCCCTAATAAGGCACGTAGCTGAGAGGCATTATTGGGAATGCCTGTCTGGTTTGCAGGGACTTCATTCTTTGCAGAGGAAGCTTTGAGTGGGAAAAAATAAAACAACTTTTTTTTTTTTTCAGACCAACTAATATGTAGTTCTGACAATGTAATGAAAAATGCAAATGGTGTTTTGTTATGAATTTTTTGCACATGACAAGCACATGTTTAGGCACTTCTTGAAGTACTTTAATTTTCTTGTTCCAGATGTTTGCATTAATTGCAGTGTTTACACATTTGAACTTTTATCTTGAAGTTCTTAATCTGGGAAATCATCATGCTAAATCCTGAGGGGCCTGAGGATGTATTGCTTACTTCAGAGGAAGCAGTTTTGTGCCGGTTGACAGCTTTGTTTGTCCTTATTAAGTATACATCCTGGAGCATTGTGCAGGCTGACATTTTGGTAGTACAACAGCTGGTGAAGTTTGTTTAAAAAACAAAACAAAACAAAAAACTATGACTTAGCAATAAGTCAGCATTCCTAATGTGGCCCGAACTTTGTGCTCTAATCATTTCTAACTCCATCTACAGATACAGAAGTCTGAAATCATCCTTCTGATTTCCTTTTGCATGTGTTCATTACATACACATTTTTGATTCTCTTCCTTCCTTTGAGGTTGGGGGCAGAAGAAGAGTAAGGTTCTATAGTACGATCCCTAATCACTCTGCATTTGTTAAAGAAAAATCTCTTCAGTATGCACCATTTTGTGATGTTGCTGACAGTACTGGTAGGAATTTTGGTTTTCTCCTTGTGAAATGAAATCTCCTTTTTCCTATCTTGCTCTCAAGAAGACTGAAGAGAAGTAATTTCTTCTTGCACAGGAGGCATGGGAGAGGAGAGGGATGAGCTGAGGCTGAGGACAGAAATCGGTAGGCTAACGTTAGCATTTTTAGTGGGTGGGTTTTGCAAGATGGAAAGTTCAGATGTCACAGGCATGCTTAGAAAAAGGAAGTGCTCTTTAGCAGGCTTGGGGAAGGTTGTACTGAGTTCTGGTTTCTTGCAAGCTGTTTCATTGCCTGTACAAGCGTATGGATTTGTTTTCCTCTCTGCCTCTTGACTGGAAGGTGCTTTTGGTAAAGTGAAGCACAGGAGACAGTCTCTTACAAAATGACTTGCATCAAAGCTACCAACAAGCTCTTGCTGCCTGATTAATCCTTGCTCTGATTTGAAGTTGATGTGTTCAATTAGTTGAGTGAAACACAAATGTTTTCACCACCTTTCATAGGGCTTTCTGCTCGTCTGAAACTAATGTGTTCATTTTTGCTCTCAAACATATTTTTCCTCTACTTATTCTAAATTAAAGATTAAGTTAGATCTTAAGTAAATTTACCAGTAAGTGTTCTTATTGTTGTTCTTCATTTTGAGGAACTATTGGTGGTAGAAAGACTTCATCCCCCTCCATGCTTTATTTGATCCTGTTCTTTTCTTCCCCACAGAATCTCCCTAAAAGTTAAAAGATAGCTTTTGGAGAAAAGTTGGCAACCTGTCTCTGTAAACTCTAGACGCCAGAATTGTTAACTACAAAAAATAAAATCTTTATTTTAAAAGTACTATAACATTAGTCTAAATCCACTCCCATGTAACTCAATAAATATAAGGGTTTGGAGAGAAAAAAGGCAGCTATTGTTTAGGCCAAGCTTGGTTTGCAGTCAGAAGCTGCAGCAATTAGCCTGCAGGGTGTGTGCATGTCTGCTGAGTCTGAAGTCTATTCAGTGCTTGTTATGGTGCCATTAAGTGTCCTCAGAGCTTCCGACAGTGCAGATCTGTGCTTTGTCCCAGAGGGGTGAGTGGAGGTACACACTAGTGCAGTGGAAGAGACTCTGACTCCAGGCTTTGGAGTGTTGGAAGTGCCTCATAGTACCAGAGGAGTGGGAAAAGTAAAGAAAATCTAGTTAGTACCCTTTTACACATACAAGTAGTCTTTCAGATTATTCAGTTTTGTTTTCAGATGTATTCAGCAGGCTTGAATAGGGAATTTGGAGCTTATGCTCAGAAATGCGGGATTTGCCCAACAGTGTGACGGAAGAAACCTAGCTCACTTAGGAAGCTTCTGTCAGCTCAGTTGCTTCTCATGTGCATTCATTTGGTTGCAGCTAGTTTAGAGTTCTGACAGATCAGATGTGGGCAGGGAGGAGCAATGAGAAACTGGAGTTATGGAAGGTCATCCTTTACAGAGTTGCCCTGCTAGAATCTTGTCAATGAATGAAAAAGTTACGAGACTGTCCAAAGGATGCTGTAGATTGACATGTAACACAAAATATATTTTTCCCTGAAATGAACGCCTCTCGTTGTAACAAAATGAGAAACTTGTGGTTTTTGAGTGGTTAATGTTACCTACTATATTTGAATAATCTGCTGAAAATGGAAATAATTTTGCTTTTGCATGTGTTCATGTGTTTACTTATTCCTCTATTAGGGTATTTTTCTTGCAGCTGGATGACAAAAGATCTATTGTAGGAGAAAGAAAGTTTAATGTTCTGTTACACAACTGCCAAGTTCCTGAGGATGCATGAAGGACTTTTAAACTTAGTTAAATATTGGGCTGCTTAAATTATAGCAGAAAGGAGTTATTCTAAAAGGTCTAAACTCTACTGTTAACATTTTAGATATATTCATGTTTGGTTTTTTTACTGTTAGTTTTCTAATACTCAAGAATTGTATCAAATTTTCAATAGAATACTGATGCCAAATTTCTTTCCAGGAGGAAAAAAAAGTTACTTTGCTTCTCTGCTGCTGGAAAGCAGGGTTACTTTATGGAGCTGATTGTGTTCAGGTCCTGGTTTTAATTATCTGGGAAATCAAGGATGCTGTGGACGTACCTGTTCAGAGTGTGACAGTGGGTGCATAAATATGGCTGTTCACATTTGTTTCATCGATCTCAAGTCAAGCTTAACTCATAAGTTAGGTTTTTTAAAGGAATGGTATCTGTTACAAACTTCAAAGGAGGTGGAACTCAGAATGTGATTTTTCTGGTTGTTTCAGTGTCTACCACCTAGACATTGTTTTTATAATTATAATTTACTTAGCACGCTGATGTCAAGATTTATCTTATTCTTTCATAATTGTTTTGGATCTCCAGGATTCACTTAGGTGTATGACTCACCTAATGCAAGTATGCTGAGTAAGAAGCATACTTGTCTTTATCATTCATCTCTTGAATGTAACTGAAAGTTCTCATTGCCATGGAGTTAAATGTGCCTGGCAGTAAGTCATTCTTCTGAGAAGCAGAGGTGGCATACCCGAAGTGAACTGTGCAGAAGGCACACAAAGCTCGTGCTGGGGTTTTCCTTGCTACGGTCTATAATAACAAGAAGGAAGAGCAGCTGCTCTGTAGCTGGTTTTCTTACTATAGCTGAGTGAAAAAAAGCTTCACCGACATTGTTAACAATATGAAAAAAGTTGTGTTGCAAATGATGATTTTATTTACTTACTGTGAGGAGGTTGTAGAATAAAAATGAGCCAGGGCTCATGTCATGGCCCGAGGATCATTTGAAGCCAGAACTGTCTTTGAGTCTTAGTGAAGTATTTTTTTTAACCTTCAGCTGTAACGTTTCTGTCAACATTTTTTATTAGAGAAATGTATGATTTTTGAAGGCAAATACAGATGTCTTGAGAAAACAATCAGCTACTCCATTTCTGTCAAGAGATGAAGAATATGCTTTGTGCCTTTTTTCTCATTGACTTATGTTTTCTTTGTCCAGTTTGTTGCATAATTTAAGGACCCGGATATAAGGCTTGGAAGCCCATCCCTTGTGTTTCTTGGTTTATGACTGTCGGCTTTGCGGAATACGGCTGAGATGAAAGGATTTCTCGAGGATGCAAATTACTCCATTGGCCTGTTGGATGAAGGAGCAACTCTTGCAGATGTTATTGACAACTGTATTTATGAACATACTCATGTAAGTTTTATACATCTTCCATGTCTTCTGGTTTAGTTCTCTTTAAATCTTCAAAGTAGGTCAAGGCATTTAGCGCTGGTGAGCTGACAGCAGCAGAGGAGCAGTCGGCTAAAACTCACCTTACAGGGTAGTTACCTATTCTAACTCCACTTTGCTGTTTGTTTGCTGTAGGCTGAGTTCTGCTGGGGAAATGTGGGCAACAGTTGTTACCTCCTTTAGAATGGCTAGCAGGAAAGTAATCTTGCTGATGTATTAAATGTAGGTTCCTATCTCATTCCTCCAAGAAATATTACCAATAGCGGGATTTAGACCAGGAACCTGGAATTTGACAAGTAGATATTGCAGAGTTTAACAATTTTTTGCTTATAACTTGAAAGTGTGCCGAAGTTTCAGCAAATAGCATATGCTGAGCCAGCTTAAAGCCATATTTAACATTTCTGTGGTCTGATACGCTCATATGGTTATATACCTTCCCCATATCCTTCCTTGTGTAAGAAGCACAGGTAGAAGGTACATTGTGAGGTGCAGTTTTTTTTCTAAGAAAATAAACTGGTCTGAAAACTGTTAAGGTTTAGTAATCCACTGGAAAAAAATAACTTTAATTCTGTTGTACAGTAACGGTTTTATTGAAATAAGACTTCACTCATTTCTTAGGACGTAGGCAGATGTTATGGATTTTGTTTTGTAGATGAGGTTGTAGAAAGCTTTATGAAGGATGAAGTTTCATTAAGCAAGTCCTGTATCCTCAATATGCCGCATCTATGAGTTGTTCGCTTTTTCCTTTGGTTTATCAGAACTAATGTTCCAATGCAAGTGCTCAACTATAATAAAGCAAATAGCTAAATCCCATGGCCTTCTGAACTCAGGTAAAGGATTCCCAAATCCTGATTCCTAATATTCTTTTTCTGTCTAGCAAATAAATAGGTAAACTACTGGCAACATGTCATGTCTCCAACCACTGGCTGGCTCACAGAGGATAGCTGCCTCCTGCTGCTTTCATTTACTCCTTTAGCTCAAGGGGTAAAGGCGTGTGCCATGGATCTAAAGCTCCAGATCCCATTCCTGCTGGTGACCCGTACAGGGGGTCAGTATGCTTCCACCCGATGGAATTTCTATTTGTGTTTTTTTTTAAAACAGAAATAAAGACTTTGTATACAATAAGCCACAACAGAAAGTTTTATATCTGCAAAAGTCAAGTGCTAGAATTAACGTGTGATGTACAGTCTTAATTCAGATTGATCATGTATTTTGTGCTGGTCTTTAATATAAAGGAGGCTATTTGTTTACAGGATTGTTACTGAGTGCACATTTTGAACAAATACAGAATGATCAGTTTGGATTTAGGTCCTCTACATCGACATCATGACTTGGTATTAAGCAAGATTATGGTGACGGATGCACGAGAGGGACTGTTGCAGTTTCCAGAGAATTCTGTGTGTTTTTCTTAAGGCTATGTACTTGACTCTGCAACCTTAATACATTGAACTTGGGTATCTAAATTCTGCTTCAACTTTATGCTCTGTAAAACGTGGAGAAAACAGTCTCAATACATTTGAATACATGAATTATTAGATATTATCAAACAATTTTTCAATAAAAATAGCTAGATGCTAAAATAATGGTATTACATTGGATATATATATTTTTTCCCTGTGTATAATAAGTTGCAAATCATGTTGAGACTGTGGATGCTTTCATCCTACTGGATTTTCTTCCTCCAAAGCATTGCAGACATCTAAAAGTACTGAGTTGGAAGTGATTTGTAACCAATTCTTTATTTCTAGATAAAATCAGTATTTGGCTTTCAAGTAGTACCTTTTGTCCAGGAATTTCAGAGTATTGTCTAGAGAGCATTCATAGTGTCTTTGAAGTGGTAGGTATTCCCTTCAATTTCAAAGCTAGTTCAAATTGCTAGGTAAAATCTTAAATGAGAATTGCTCAGGGTCAAACCTAAGTTAATAGGAGGAAAAAAAAATACGTGGTGTCTTTTTATGACTTTTTCATAGGTTATTTGTGTCTTGACAGCAAACCCACAATGTCAGACATTTTATTTTCCTAATTTTGTTTTTTAGACTGAAAAAAGAGCATTTTATGTTGGTGATCTTGGAAAACTTGTAAAGAAAAACATACAATGGCAGAATGTGATGGCACCAATAAAACCATTTTATACTGTAAGATGCAATTCTACTCCAGGTGTACTTGAAATCCTGGGAACCCTTGGGATTGGATTTGCATGTTCCAGTAAAGTAAGTTTCCATTTACTGTGTGTCTGTGCCTTATTTCCTTCCACCTCTCTACTGTTTTAAATCAGTTTTCTGGTATTAACTCCCATGTTTACACATAGGAGTTCATACTTTAAGTTATACTATGTAAGTGGCTGTTGAAAATCATACTTCTGTCCTAGAAATGGTGGTTAGTTTTCTCCTTGGCTTATTTGAACTATTTCTTACAGTACTGGAATACACGGAATAACAACTCAGTAAAGATAGCACACATGACTGTTGAAACCTATTATGTTCCTGTCTTTCAGTCTGAAATGGCATTGGTGCAAGGCCTGGGCATTTCTCCTGAAAACATTATATATACAAATCCTTGCAAGCAAGTTTCTCAGATAAAGTATGCAGCAAAAGCTGGAATAAACATCATGACTTGTGACAGTGATATTGAGCTGAAGAAAATTGCACGTAACCATCCAAATGCTAAGTAAGTGTCAGAATTCTGGTTTTGTTTCTTATGTGGTAGAAACTTAATTTTGCCAGTGTTCTGGGTTATTTGTTGAGCTGCAGCAATGACATTTAGGTCCTTAATGCAATTCGCTTCTTTTTTCTGTTCTCTTTATGACACTGCCCTTGAAGGTAGGATTTTTTCTCTTCAGTGTTTTTTCCTCTGGGTCTCAGCACAATAATAAGGCCCTTGTTTTGGGAGAAATCTTGTAGGATAATCTTCATATAAAGATATCAGACATTAAGCTTCACGAGTTTAACATCTTGTCATCTGCAAGTTCATCCTCTTCCTGTTTTGTGCTGGCTTCAGTATGTTCTTTTGGAATATTGTTTTAAAGTTAATGGCTTTAGCCTAAGTCCAGGTGGAGATTATCAGCAAATGAGCTTATACATTGAGTCCCACCTAGGGCTGGGATGTGCTGTGAGATCTATTAAATACCTATAGATATTTCCCTGCAATTAGTGACTCCAGTTCTATTTTATATATACAGTTTATGTATTGACTCAAAAGCTTTCTGGAGAGATCATGAAAGCTGATAGAATATTCTGGCATTGAATATAGAATGTTCAGACATTGCTGCCAGTGCGTAGTGGCTTACTTTGGATTGATAGATGCTTGCTCATGTCATTAAGCATCACTTTCCTCACATACTAAGGCTTTTGCCATGGCCTACATCTTTTTAAAATAAACAAGAGCCTAAATGAATGTTATATTGTTTCTCAGTAACTAATGTTTTATAGCTTCCTGCAGACTTCATCGGAGCACACTTAAAAATGGAATTCCTGGCATTCCTTACATAATCCTTGATTGTAGACAGTCCTTAAAGATTCGCATCATCTCAAAACTGTGGCCATAGCTGAAGAACTGGGAAGATTTTACTGAGTGTGGTGTTTGGGAGACTGCTTATACTGCCTGGTTGGGGTTTTGGTGGCTTGTTTTTTTTGTTTTTTTTTTTAATCTCAGGAGCTAATATTCCTATTTGTAATGATTACACTTCATCCTCATGGCCTGGCAGTGCTTTGCATACTGGAGAGTACTTCCTGCACAAAGGATGTAATTTCTGATAAATAATTTGTGTATAATTTTGACATACTTTGTGCATTTGAGTGCTTTTATTATGCTAAGGCTGTCTTCTCTATCATTAGTGATCTACCAGGTCTAACTGGTGTCTTCATAGTGTTTCACTAAGGGTTTTTAAATTAATTCCTTCAAATCTTATCAGCCTCTCTCAGCAGGTGCTCTCTGTATCAATGGCCACAGCAAGAGTAGTTAAGATGCTTGTTTTTCTTGAGACAGAAAAATGGCAAAATAGGAAAGCAGAATGAAGGAGTTGCCAAACTGTACTAACTCTCAAGGATCTCACAGCCTAGTATATTTAAAAGGTTCCTGATGGCAAGGCACAAGAACTTCTATAGAAGAGTTGCAGATTACCATTTAAGTTTTCTAGAAACCCGAACTCCAGTTCTCCTACTTGGTAGAGTTGTTTGCTTGCCCTTGGTTTTGTGTTTTTTTTGTTGTCATTTTGATTTAAGTTCTCTTAAAACTTTGACACTGATTAGAACCTGAACACTGAAGTGACAACTGTGGATTTTCTTCCTTTTTCTTCCTTGCTGTAGTTCCAAAATGTCACAGTCTCTATATAGCCATGTTCTTCTGATGCGTGGCTGTTACAGCCAGGCTGTCTGTTCACAGAACTGCTTCACTTCAGGTGCAGAGCTTTTACCATTGGTTTATGCTCTCCCTCTTGGTTAACTGTGATGCGCTCTACGTAGTCTGTATGTATTTATTTATTCATGATGCAGCTTTTCCACATTGTTAATAGAGTGGCCCTTTCTGTGGGTGGGGGAGGCTGCAGATTTTCTTAATGAACAGCAGTTTGATTTCCCAAATGTTGGGGGTATACTTGAAGAGGTTTTGATGTGAACGTGCCTTTGCCCCCTCAGTGTTACTTCAGTGCAGCAAACTGTCAACAACTCACACTGCAGTTTGCCAGTGTTGCCCAGATTCAGCTTTGAGCAGAGGGAGGGTGTTCTTGCTGCCCATGGCTGTTAGTGCTCATTGCAGTGCTGCTTCAGAAGAGCTGTAGGAGAAGCATGGTGGGGGGGGGGGGTGACCCGCACTTCACCCCCAGTTACAGTGCCCAGCCAGAAATGGGGGAGGGCTGGGGGAGGAGAGATGCTTCCAGAATGTGCTTTGAGTCAGACCTGGTTCACCAGGTGTTGTGTTTAACCACATCTGAGATATAACCGACTGAAGGAGAATCTCTGTGCTCTCCTCCTGGGCTACAAAAAGGACAGAGAAGGGGAAAGCATATTACAGTCACACGTGGTTTTATGGGCAAGCCTACTATATCAGAAGGTAACATTCTCTTTTATTTCAGCATCCAACAGACTCTTGCTGCTACAAAAGAGTCTTAGTTGCTGCATTTCGAAATCCCTTACCCTTGTTGGCTCCATGTTTTAGCCCCTAATTGCTAGTTTTTTCTCTGTACAGGATTGTTTTTACTAGGTTCACTTGACTCATCCATCGACGGAGCTGGAGTACTGACAACATTATCAACATACTTCTGACAGTCTTCAGGCTTCACATGTGCTGATGATGTAAACCAACTGCCCCAATCATCTTCCCCTTCTCTTAGGCTCTTACTGCACATTGCCACAGAAGACATCACTGCTGATGAGGAGATGAATATGAAGTTTGGCACCACTCTGAAGAACTGTAGGCACCTCATGGAATGTGCTAAGGAGTTTGGAGTCCAAATAGTTGGTGTTAAGTGAGTAACTTCATTGTTCTCTGCTGGCTGAACTGATGTTTGTGTGATGTGTTCAAGACTTAGAGCTACAGCACAAAAGGCTTTTTTTCCCTTCTGGCACTTTTTTTAAATAAGGAATTAAAAATTCTAGATCATGAATTTTTGCTTGCAAGCTGAGCACTTGTATCCAAGCAGAAACTAGTATGAAATATGATAACTATTTCTGACATCAAAGCAATTAGAGTATTAAAAATCTTTCTGTTAGTGTTAAAGCAGAGTTTGGAAGCCTTTCCTCTTCTAGCCATCTTCCATGATAACTTGTTCTTTATTTTGTTTTCTTTTTTCCAAGCAATTAGCAGCAGAACAGATCTCATGCTCTATCATATACCTCGAATGATTTTGAACAATGTGAATACGGTATTGGATTTTTCAGAGTTGGGTCCTGTGTCACAATTTGGTCATGTCAAGGCATAGTATTCAGAAAGGCTTTTCACTTGCCAAGGGCAGGAGTGAATCAGTGTTCTGAGAGCTTTCACATGGTTTGGAATTTTAGTTTTAAGTTTGACACAAAGATTTCACTGTTGGAAGGAAAAATGCGTGCGTGAGTTTGTTCTAATTTCAGCTGCTGGTGTATGCTATGCTTTCATGCTTTCAGGAAGCAAACAAACAAGTAAAATGGGGTAGGTTGTCAAAACAGCAAAAAAATATTTAAAGCAAAAGTTGGATTTTTAATTCAAAATGAAACAGTTTTAAATCTTCCATCTATTCAAAACTATGTTAAATTGAAGCACAGACGTATTACAATCGCTACAAATGATAAATCTGTTTGAAAACCATTTGATGATGCTACAGGGAAAATGAAAATTTGCTTTAATATCCAGAATGTTTGCACTAACTTTAACCAAGATCACATAACTTTTTAAACTTGGAATATGTAAAAGCTAAGTTACTCACAACCTTTATCTCAGATTGGCATTCCTTAAATAAATGTACTTAGTGTGGTGGTGCAAATGGGTATGTGTGTGGTCTGTCCAGAACCAGCACACTGTACAAGTCTTTAGAAGCCTGTAGGAGCGTTGGTGCTTGGTTAAGCACCTCAGTTACTACTGGTGTTCTGGTACTACCAAACTGTTTGGACAAGGAGCCAGAGGAGATTCAGGTGCTTGTGGGAGGGGAGGCATTGGTACTGCTCTGCTTGCAATTACCTGCTCGCCAGCCTGCTCTGTTTTGCTATGAAACTAAGATCTGGCCTGAGTAACTGGATGGTGGGACATGCTCTGTAACACCTTCTTCCTAGTGCAGCAGACAGTGGGTGCTGTGAATAGTAGGGCCCGAGCTTGGGATGAGATTTGAATGACCTGGGAGAGAGGGTATGCAAGCAAGGCAGTAGAAAGAGGATAAGACAGATGGACTTCCATCAGGTGCTGTGTTAGTGTTAGCACCCTAGGAGGGGGACTTTAGCTGCTTCAATAGCATAGACTGAAAAGTTTTGTGATTGTGGCTTTTTTTTAAGATGAGACAATTGTAGGACATTTCTAGCAGCATGAGGCTGTGAAGCTAGATGGGCCTTTATGTGCAAATCCATTGCAAGAGAAGGCAGTGGTCATCTGAGCTAATGTATTGTCGCACGAACTTGCCTTGTGCTATTTAAGGCTGAATTACTTCTCCTGCTGTTGTAGGTAGTGAATCTGTTTGCTTTGTCTGAAAGCTGCAAGGCTCTGTGTACTAACTGTGTTTTTTTCTTACAGATTTCATGTTTCAGGCTCTTGCAAGGAACTGCAAACATACATTCATGCTATATCTGATGCTCGGTGTGTGTTTGACATGGCTGTAAGTAGGATATTTACTCACATGCACGTGCTGCAGTGGGGGATTCACTCTGCCCTAATTATGCTAACCAAACAACTACATTGTTTCCATAATGCATCAATGTAAGGGAAAGCTTTTAGTAAGGGACTAAGTACTTCATTGTGAGATGTGGTAAAGCAGACTTGACAATCCTAATTGAGGACAGAAGTTAACGAATGAATTACTGTCTCCCTGATAGTGAGTAACCCAGTTTGCCAGTAGCTATAAAGCATTAAGTTTTTACAAGCAGCACTAGAATAAGTGTTGATATACTTACATAACAAGTATCTTTGTTTTCTAAGATGACCTACTTTCCTAGAGAAGAATGAAGCTAAATGGCTGAAATAAATAACAGCTGTTACTTTTTCTTTTAAAAACAACAAAAAAAATTCCTAGTTCTGGTGAAGTTTTCTTTCTTTGAAATTCA
This sequence comes from Chrysolophus pictus, assembly GCA_037305975.1. Lineage (NCBI taxonomy): Eukaryota > Metazoa > Chordata > Aves > Galliformes > Phasianidae > Chrysolophus > Chrysolophus pictus. The sequence goes on along the minus strand of CM074577.1, from coordinate 75,657,237 downwards.
GATCTCAATCCTGCAAATGCACAATTGGCTTTTTCAGGTTGTTGTACAATGTGAAGCATTTGTATCTTGGCAGTTATTGTGATAGAGGTAACTTGGTGTGTGTCATTTCTGAGGTTATTTGTTACAACACTTAAATGTTAAAAGGAGTCATTTTGGTGGGGATCTGAATGTAGGTGAAGACAAGTGGATCTCTTAGGTGCTTCAGATGGCTCATGTAAATAAGTCTTGGGTATTTTATATGCATTTCCCATCTTGCAAAACCCCAAAATCCCATCTCTGGAAGTACCTCTTTATTTAGATTGAGTTGCTTATTTATACAGAAGAATCAGAGTGAATATGAGTGGATCTCTGCTGTTGATGAAGCAGTTTGTTACCTATGATAGGTTGCACACAAAGGGCAATAGAACTGAGGTGCTCACTGACCTTTGTCAGAATGCACCACCCTGATTGGCAAATGCTATCTGAACATAATAAATAACATAAGATGGGAATTGACATTTCTGCGGTACTTCCACTTGAGAGCTGTGCAACCAGGCTCTATTGACACCCTCATGCTATTACTACTAACTTTAATGAAATGATGCTAATTTTTGCTATGATACAGCTTGTTTACTGTTCTTTGCAGGTATGCTCAAACTATAAATACATAGACAATAACTATGGTAAACAGCAGAAAGAATGGTTTGTAGTTAGAGTTGTGTACTTACGTAATGTTCTGCCTATGCATTTTAGGAAGAATTTGGCTTTAAGATGAACATGTTGGATATTGGTGGGGGCTTCACAGGTTCGGAGCTTCAGCTGGAAGAGGTATGCAATGTCTTGAAAGTTGAGATTTGTTTTGATTTAGGAAGTTAAAATGTTTCTCTTTGAAACTACAGTTAACGTTAATAGCTGAAACTTACTCTAAATTTTGTGTAAAACTCTACTCCTTAAGATCCAAACAATTGGAGATCTTTTATTTACTTTTGGTTCCTTTTTAATCCTATTCACAATGAGTGAACACTGACTTCCATAATTCAGTCTTTGAGATAACTTCTGTGAGGGTGGATTAGGCTAATAATAATTAATTTTTGGTGTGGTTGGCAGTTATATAGCTGGTTATTCTATTATGGTTTGCACAAGGATTGTTCAGCATGCTTTGGGTCGTAAATGGCACGAAAACTTTTTGCACTTTGTTGTAGATAACTCTTAATGTGGATTTGGCCTGAACTGGGTCTGTGCTGTTCAGTTCTGCAGACAAAAGAATAACCTGTTTTGACTGTTATGTCTTTCTAAAGACAATCTTCTTGAACATAGAACACTGAAAGCCTTTCAGTGACAAGTTGCTAATGACAATCAGAATTCTTTGTGAGCTTTAACTGTTTTGTTACTAGTTCAAAATACTTTTTAAACTTAAGCCACGTACTTATTTATTGAAGATTTGAGTGTCAGTATTAAACAGCTCACTTTGTTTCTCATACAAAAGCTTTCAGAACCAACCACAAAAATGCACTTCTGGTGTTCTATTTCAATACAACTTTATCTGTTGTGCTGAAAGAAACTTTGAAGTGACTTGTGTTATCTAAATGTTATCCTTCAGCTTAAACTTTGACTGGGAGGAGGAACTGCTTGATGCTCAGTCCACGGTGTTTAGCAGAACGACCTGCGTTGAAACACTTTGTAAATTTGGCCCTTCTTGTAAGGACAACCCTCATAATAGAGGAACAGAATAAGGCTTTGTGCCATGCTTTTCTGAACTTTTTGCTTCTGACTGACAGTATGTCTGTATCTGGTATGCATGTGTAAGCTGAGTTTCATGTGTCTTATCTGACTTGAACTTCCCAGGTTAATCATGTCATCAGGCCTTTGCTGGATGTCTACTTTCCTAAAGAATCTGGTATTGAGGTGATTGCTGAGCCTGGATGTTACTATGTTTCATCTGCTTTTACATTGGCAGTTAACATAATTGCAAAGAAAGCTGTTGATTGTGACAAACTTCTTCCTTCTGGAGGTAAGCAATGTGTTTCTTTTACACCCTGTGAATTGGTGCAGATAACTGCCCTCTCCAGTAAGAAAGGACTAGTTTGTCTTAGTGTATATTTAATGTATGCCTTATGCTTTTATGCCATGTAATCCACGTTTTTTGGTTCTGGCCAAATGTTATCTGTGGAATGTAACCAAGAAAGTGAGATTATTAGGCATTTCTAGTTTACTTAATAGATTTGACTTGTCAGTGGTTAAGCCTAGATCATGTACTTTACAGAAGGCACATCGGAAGGTTCTTTACTAGAATTACGTGATAAAATATAAAGTAGTGAGTTTTTTCTCTGCTAAAGTAGATGTTGGATTTATATTACTCAAAGAGTATTGCTGAAGAAAGTAATTTTGTTAAGCCTCACATCTAATGCTACAACTGAATCAATCTTGTTTCATACTGCTTACTCTGTTCATAATCTTCCTATTCTAATACAATGAAGTCCATTTTCAGGAGACAGCAGTTGATTTAAGTTGGTCTGCATGCATTTCTTTTGTGACAAATAGACTCTTCATAACCTATTTTCTGATTATTTTTTTAAACCTGCAGTGGAGCAAGCTAGGAATGATGATGAACCAGTATTTACATACTACATCAATGATGGTGTTTATGGTTCTTTTGCGAGCAAATTGTCTGAGAAACTGAATACTAATCCAGAGGTTCACAAGGTGAGTCCTTCTGTATTCCTCCAGGATAGACCTTACTATTGTTACAACTTACAGATTATACACGGCATGTATATATTGTACATACAGTATGTACATGTAACTATATATTTATAAAATTATCCTTATGTATACTTGAACATTTTCTTATTGGATAACCTAAAGACAATTACTGGGACATTTCTGTACAGAAATACAAGGAAGATGAGCCTCTGTTCGCAAGCAGCCTTTGGGGTCCATCCTGTGATGAGCTTGATCAAATTGTGGAAAACTGTCTTCTTCCTGAGCTGAGTGTTGGAGATTGGCTGATCTTTGATAACATGGGTTCTGGTACCTTAGGTGAACAGTCCACCTTCAATGACTATCAGAGGCCACTCATTTACTACATGATGTCCTTCAGTGACTGGTAAGAAAATTCTCAACAGTTGCAGGATTGTTTTCACCTATTTCAGGAGTGTACTCTTGCATAAATGTTTAGAATGGCACATAATAGAAGAAGCAGATGAGCCCACAAATGGCTGTGTGTTCTTGAGAGCTGTGATAAAGCTCCAACCTGTCATTAGGGTTGGCAAAGGAAAGCAACGTATCTAATGTGGACTGTACATTTAGTGGTGGTTGTTTCTGAGTTATAGCTGCCTACTGCTGGATGGCAGCTGTTGAGGTTTCCCTAATAGAATTAGAAAACTGTACAGCTACAAAACTTTGCGTTTGCAAATTAGGCAAAACTAGGAAATTCCTAATACGATTCCTAATTGTGACTTGCATATAGTATTGGCTTCGTAGCTGTAGGGAGGAAGGGTCATAGCATTGATGCGTAGATGGTATGAGTTGCATAATGTTCCAGCCTCTAAGAACCACATTCCTGCAACTCTTCTGATGGCAGACACAGGAAGACTGTGACTCTATGTTCGTGTGTAGGTGGTTCTCCCTTCTGCTGAAACTAACGTCAGCGTATCTTAAAATGCCATATTCAGTGTTAAGTTGTACACAAAACTCCATATTACAACTCATACTTTTCTACTGCAGGGATGAGATGCAAGATGCTGGAATTGCTTCAGACACATTGATGAAGAATTTCTTCTTTGTGCCTTCTTGCATTCAGCTGAGCCCAGAGGACCGCTTTTCCACTGCAGCTTAAACAGGCATAACGCTTCATTTAGACCTGCAGTTGCAAGTCTGTAGTTTGTCTGGTCAACATTCCAGTGTGGAAGAAATGGAACAATCTTGAATTCAATTCATTCTCTTCAAAACTTGAAAAAAAAATAGTAATAGCTAATGGGGACCAGGCAAAACAAGCTACAGCTACAATTCACCGGGGGGAGGGAGGGTTAGATAATGGCATCCAAATTTAAACTTATGTTTATTCAACCCCTGAGCGTTTAAATATGCAACAAAATGGATGACTTAGTGGAGATGGAAACCCATCACTTGGGTTCTTCAACAGTTTACATACAAGTACACAGTTTTTATACTAAGGATTCCTGTTAGAAAAGTCTTGTAAAGTTATTGTCTTTCGCCCAGATATATCAAATGTCAGTGGGAGACCAGTGTGACTTCATTAGATGTTTAGTGTATTTAGAATGTGTAAATTTGTGCTTTGAACTGTAGTTTAATAAATGTAAAATTGCATCATAGTATTTGTTGTATTTGACCCTTGATGTATCCCTTGTATGATTGCAATAAAACTTTGTGTAGATTTTAATGTTTTTCAGGCTACCTTTGGGAGGGGGCAGGCAGAAGAGGTAGCTGTAGAGCAGATAGATGTCTACATGATTGGGAAGCTGCCTTCTCTTTTGGCCTTTATTGCAGCTTGGCATTAAATTGTAAATAATTTGAGCTTGATAAATCTGTATAAAGTGAAAATCTGAGTACACTTCTGGAAGGCTAAAATGCAAGTTGTGGTGTTTAATTTTATAGCATGACTTTAGTTTCAGTTCTGATAGCCAATGGCAAACCTGCAACAGATGACAAATGTACAGAGGAGAGATAGTCATGTAGCTGGTGCACATGTAGTGCCCCCAGGGCAGCATGGGTTTGTGCAGCTTTACAAGCACAAGCACTATGAGTTCTGTAACAGGTTGCTAGTTGTTATTATTTCTAGCGTTCAATGAGTCGTCTGACTTTCAACTTCAGTTTATCCTGTGTAGCCCTAACTCATCAGGAGGGCCATGCAGGTCTTCAGAACCATCAGTGCTGTCCTGCACTGGACTTAATTTGGATATATCCACAGAATAAAAGTAAAGCACTCTACCAGAAGTACATACACCAAGTAACTTGTACTGCTGCAACCACCCAGGGGCTCTCTTTATTACTGGAGCCCTTTGATGTCTTCCAGGTGCTTTTCTTTCTCATTTTAACTCTATCTGCCCCATGTGAGAACTGTGGAGGGCTCTCAGGGTTCTGAAATGGTGTGTGAGGTTATGGATCACGTAATCGAAGGGGACTGTTCTAACAGTTAGATGGAGGTACAATTTCTACCTTTTAGTTGTGGGTGTATTGTGAGAGAGTACCTTGCAGGATGAAGAATTGAGGTTTTATAATGTGATGAGTTGTACTTGAAATTAAAGAAAACTTAGCAGTGCACAGACCTGTCAGTTTGGACTTAACTGGCCTATAAAACTGTCCTGACAAGTTAAAGTACAAGATGACTTATATTGAAGATAGCATTAAGAAAGATCACTGAATTAAATGTTGAAAAAGGAAAGGGAGGAAGTAATCATGATTGGAACCCACTCTTTTTTGAACCTGAAATGATGATCCATCTTGACATTTTAAGAAGTCAATCTACATTTAGTTCAATCTACTTTTTAAAGTTTTTCTTTAGGCAGAACAGACCACTCTTTTTTTTTTTTTTACTGTAGAATATGAGTTACAGTTGGTTAAGATAAGAGTTGTTTTGATGTTGTTTTATGTTAACTTGCAGGTCACTTTAAGAACAAAACATCTTCAAATGATAGAACAGAAATAGTGATGGTGTTTGAAGGCAGCTTGCTATTAAAATAATGTGAATTTTGAATGCACTATGTATTTCAATTAACGTTGCTAAGTGTTGCTATTTGTTTATTGTTATTGCAACCTATAATTTTTACTGAAAACAAAAGTGGAATGATTTCCATGTAGTAATTACTAGGAACTAACATAGCTTTGTCATGCTGAATACACATCTGCAACTCCACTTGTTGCCTAGACACTGCTCCTTCTGACCTGCTGGTGCACCTGGCTGTAGTCATTGGAATGTCACTGAGTGTCAGTTCCTGTGTGCAGTCTGCGCATCCCTACCTGTTTGTTGTACCCTCACACCCTTCAGCTGCATCCCCGTTCCCAAGGAAGGCACAGGAGAACTTGACAGCACAGGGTTACGACTGGCTTTAAGCTATGCCAGCTCTCTCAGGAGCAGCTGAAAGGATTCCACCTTTTGTGCTGTGTGACTGAGCAGCTCCACACCTGGTGTGCATTGGCTCAGAAGGCAAGGAAGGGCTGTGGATCCCTCACTGCATGTGTTGCTGCCATTGTTTGTTGCTTTAACAAGAATCCTGTACTGGGAGTGCTTGCCCTTGGGCTAGGGAAAAGCCCAACTTGTTAGCACGTGCAGCTCTTTCCCAATGAGCCCCAGCTCCTGATGAGCAGATGGTGTGTGTTTGCTTGTGGTGCTGGGAATAGGAACAGCAGGGGGAGGCAGGTGGAGGTGGGCAGCAGCCATGTGCAGATGTGCTTTTTAATAGGTTTGTGGGCTGTTCTGAGAGAGTACGTGTGCCTGTCTGATGCAGAGCCAGGAGCCGGGTGGTGCAAGTGGGAACAGTGTGAAGGTGACGTGCGCCCTGCTAACAGGCTGTATCCTCAGCATAATGAGCTTTCCTTCACTTGATACTTTAATCCCTTTGCAGTTGCGTAGTCTATAAGTTAGGTGTGTTAATAGGTCAGCTGCAGAGGATGAGGCTAACTGTTCTTCAGAGGGAAGAGGGTCTCAGGGAGGTGGGAGCCTGAGCCTTGCGAACCCTCAGCCACAGGTGGGCAGGCTGCTGGGCCAGGGTCCCTGAGGGCTGTGTGTTGCCCTGCCTATACCTGATTTTTTTTAAATATGGTGCTTTGATTTGATGTTCTCTACTTGGAATGCTGCAGCAGTGTGGGCCCTGGCCCCTGTGGGATGTGCATTGGGTAGTGATGTTTTCTGCTGTTGCTAACTCAGGACAGGATAGAGATTCAGTATCAAGGAAAAACAGTAGAGTAAGCAGTGTCAGCTCCAGAAATTTACAGCATGGTTTAGGGAGTGCTGCAGTTTTAGATCCTGGTAGTAGTATTTTTTTTTGCTCATCTCAGAACATGACCTTTTCTCATGCTGTCAGGAAAACCTCAGCTGTTTGGCTCTGGGCTCACTGCAGGGCTGAGCTGAAGTGCCTACAGTGAGGGTGGTGAGAGGATGGGAGCTGATGTGCTGGGTTCCTGCATGTTGGTAGGGCCCAGAGCCATGCAGGCTGCAGGCCTGGCTCTGAACTCAGCTGATGGGGCAGCGGCCAGCAGGGAGCTCCCGCCACCAGATGCTTCTGCTGGCCTCAGCACAGCCTGCACCCTCCCCATGTGGACGTTCCCATTAAAAGCTCCTGTTTCAACAAGTTACTTTCCAACCAACTCATCAGCCCCCCTGGCTTTTGTCAACCCTTGTAGCCCTCTGCCTAACCTGGACTCACAGCCACTGCTGCCAGCGGGGCCCACGCTGGGGTGTGGGCGCAGCACTGTGTGTTTATCCACTTATCCACCAATCCACTTTTCCCCGCAGACTTGAGAACTGGTACCTGATGCCCACTCATGCTCAGTTCCCCCCTGGGCTGTGAGACCAAAATAGATTCTGTCAGGTCAGACCCTGGGCTGGGCTCCAGTGGGCATGGGGACGGGCAGAAATAGGCGAGGAATTCCCCTCTCCAGCTCATTGCAAAGCAATGTTCTCTTGGTGCCTTATGGAAACAGATGCACAGAATGAAGCTGCTTGGCTTTACTGCCATTCAGCATGCTGCTTCTTGGTTGTTCTCTCTGTGTTTTGCAGTTTCCTTGGGGTGCAGGCTCCCCTGCTGTCCCATAGCTTCTCTGGGCAGCCTGTGCCAGTGCCTCACCACCCTCTGAGTAAAGAATTTCCTCTAAACATCTAACCTAAACGTTCTCTTTCAGATTTTTAATGTTTCCTTAACATGAAGCAGAGGAGACTTTCATTTCATGGCAGTGCTTAGGAGTTCTGTCAGGCAGTATTCACCTTTCATAAAGCAGTGTGCAGAAATCTGTTTATCTAGAAAGAGCCATCTTATTTGTGTACCCTTGTACTATTACAACACACCTGGAAGGAGAAACTCTGAGCTCTGGTCACTCCTTCCAGCACAGTTCTCCAAGTTCATATCAGGTAGATAGTGAACGTGTTATAAAGTCTTTTATCCTATCTAGCCCTAAGGAACTAATTCCCCCAGCCTCTTTTACCAAAGTCCCTGCACTCGCTGATCCTTGGGCTACCTGTAGGCGGGTGTTCACTCATAGCCTCTTTGTACCTCTTCAGTCTCCCCACAGATATTTGTCTCTTTGTGTGGGTGATGTGAGAACTGAGAGGAAAATGACACTACACAAAGTGGTAAGGGCTTGGCCTGGGGGCTCCCTCACAGGAGCAGCAGCCAGAGCACTGCAGCAGGGGCATGATTACACTTCCCAGCAGTTTGGGGAAAATCATTCCTTGTTTTGGATCACCACCATCTCTGCCCTACGAGAGCAGGCACTCTGTCTGGTTCCAGTGGAAACAACTGTGAAAGAAGGAAGGATTTTCCCTCTCAATCCACTTTAGCATTTCATCCTTTGTTCCCGTGAATGAGTGAACTCAGTGAGTGCTTTGCCACCACAGTGCAAAATCCTTTCTGGAGGGGAACCAGTGCGGTACAGCTGTGGTACAGTGCTCCTTTGCACCTACTGAAAAAGAACCAGGCAGGCAGGTGTGTGGGGCAGGCTGGAACCTGGCTGCTTCTCATCTCCTGCAGAGCGTGCTGTACTGATAGGCAGTGGGGCCCTGCAGCATGCAGCACACCTTGTGGCATAGCCAGCTGCAGGTGCTCAGTGAACCTCTCATTGCTTTAATGCACCTCACAGCCCCTTGTTGACGATACAGTGAAGTGAGATCTCAGGTTAGTTGTCTTGCTTTCAGTACCAAGCCAATGATTATGAGCCCCAGGAGCACTGTTTGAGATACAAAGTGCAGTGGGAGCAGGGAGCTGAGGAGCCAGGCAGCCTCTGCATGCTGCTGCTGCGTGATGGCTTCCTGCTCAGGCCACAAAACAGCAAGCACAGCCCTGTGCAGCCTTTCACCTATAAAGCACTGTTTACAGATTTCACTCTTCACCTTTTTTTGGTTGCACACCAATATCCTTCTGTGTGTGCATGCACTGCAGCTGGCAGAGCCATATGGTGTTTTCCTGATGTATTTTTGATTGCAGCTCTGTAAGGGTACAGCTGAGAGAGGCTTCAGATGAGAAAAACTTTCCAGGACATCTAATCTGTATAAATAACCACCACAGCAAAAAGCCATTTTTAAATTTATGCTTAGTGCTGCCAACCTCCTTGCTATCCCTCTCAGTCCAAAATTTATGCAGATCGTGGCTTAAGAGTTTCATTCGTAATCAAAACAGCAAATGGATGTGATAAATGGGCACATTGAGGGAAAGAGATGCTTTGAAAAAATCCACTTAAACACATTTTCATTTGTATTTTATGGCAGCAAGAAAGGAATACTTAAAAATAATTCCAGCAGGGGAAACTTCTTGCCTCAATGTACTAAAACAAACACAGAGTTATAGCTGAGATTTCTGGATCTGGAATTCAAGTGTCCAAGTAAAACAAACCAAATGAGCATCCACATCTACTGCACATCTCTGAAATCCCTCCTGCCTGTGTGCACGGGGCCATGTGTATACAAGTATGTGGATTTATGAGCAGAGCAGTTACTCTTCCAGGGATTCTGAATCTGTAAACACCTGAAAATGAACTCCAACTAGATGGGGTGTTTGAATGACCGCTCGGATAGTGTATCATATGACCTGATCAATACTGATTATTTAACAAGAGTAAATTCAACCCAGAACTTTTTAAAACCTTAAGCTCTCTAGTACACATGGCCAGTAGGATTATTTAGGGGCATCCAGCCAGAATTGCCACACAGCACTGCAGTAACCAAACAAAACCACCTACGCTGTGATTTTGGGCTATTTATAGTCACTCCAAGAGCTGGAGAAGGGTTTGTCCCTATAGGGCCATGCAGACACAGGTCTCCTAAAAACTGCAGCTACACATCCCAATCCGGATTCATAAAGCTTCCTTTAGCACAGACTGCTGCACTGTTTCTGCAGTTTAATAGACACTTTTCAGACATAGACTTACCTACATAAGTTACACCTGTACGTTGGCTTCTCAACTTTGCCTTCCACAGGTATGTTAACCAGGACAATACCATATCACTGATTTCACTAACCCTGCAAGCATTCACAATGCCTCTGATTGCTCCTACATGAAATCTGAGCCTGTAACTCGCTGCAGGTGAGGAAACACACCCAAAGGGAAAATCAAACCCATAAAATGTGACAACATAGCTCACATGGGGCAGAAAACGCTGGGGTGGGGTACAGCGGGGATCTCACACCACCTTTAGGAATTCCCAAGACTTCTCCTCCAGAAGACAGAGCAGACAAAGTTTTCTTGGAGGTTTTTCATAGGTGTGACCTGCTCCAGGGAACCATACCTTACAGCCTTGAGCTGAAGGCAGCAGCTTTTGGTCTCATCTGGGGTTAACATCAAAGCTTCCTGCGGATGAAAGAAACCAAAGGACTTGCACTTGTCCTCCTTTTGTCTGTATTTATGTTGCAGCCCCAGTCCCAGACAGCACTCACTGATGTGAGCAAGACCTGTGAGGAGGGCACGTGCTGCTTATGCATCTCGATACTTGCAAGGAAGGCTGAATATATAAACAGAACAAAACATGGCAATGTGCTCACAGAGGCTTTGTCAGATAAGGGGGTGGGGGCCCACAACAAACTCCTCAGCTCTTGTTTGCTGCCTTCTGTTCCACCTACACTCACACCGGTGTGGGAACTGTCCGTTTTGGGGAGGGATCTGAAGAGGGTTCCTGGTAACCACGTGATCCTGACCACTCACAGTGGAATGGGACTGTTCTCTGACTGATGATTGTAATCATTCCAGCTGCAAAACACACACATATAAACATTACAACATCGATGTTGCTTTTACAATGTCTGGTGTCATCAAATAAACAGCCTTCGGGAGTGGCTCCTGAACCCAACAGCTGGACATAAGCTTTCTTCTGCTGGTGGTTTATCTTTCATCTGTCTTTCAGTTTTTCTCAGAATAATTAACTACAGCTGCAGAATCACACTCTTTCTGTCTGTCAAATATCAGCATTTTCTGTCCCTAAGTAGGGTGAGATGAGATAGTATTTCACAAGAACCCCTTTGTGTTGCCACTACGGCAGAACAGACTGAGAGTTTTCAGCATTGCCCATGAAGAGACTGAATGGACTGCTGGGAAGAACATGTCCATCAACCTTCAGTTATCCATTCCAGTATAAACAGCTTACCTACCAAATCCACCTCAAGTTGTCTCATCAACAGAAAAATACTCAAAAAATGTTAAAAATTTAAAAAAAAATTCACAAAAATAAATATTTCTGGAAGTAGTGAGAAATGAGTGCCAATATAAGCAAGCCTACTCCTTTTTTACTTTACTTTTTTTTTTACACAAGGTACATTTCTGAATCAGCTCTGAAAACTGCAGCAGTCACAGGGCAAAGACCTGTCTCACAGCTGGATCCAGAGAAGCAGACCCAGGGGCCAGGAAGAGGTTCAAGGTGGACATTTCCTTCCAGCAGAACAGAGTATCAGTGATGGTCACCTGCACATCATGTACCCAACAAATTGGAAATGAGAGAGAACGGAAGCTTCTCATGCAGGGCAGAGGCAAACGAGTTGAGCCGGCAGGTTTGGGAAACCCTGGTTTCCTACATGTTGGAGACAACTCTCATCTCTTGACTGTTCCCCACCTCAACAGCCACAGCGTCCCTTCTTCTCCTTCTCCTTGGTCCCACAGTAAGATTCAGGCTTCTTCACTATCAATTGCAGTATCTCCTCTCTCCCCCCAGCTCTCAGGCAAATCTCTCAGCAGCAGAGGGTTGTGCTACGGCTGGGCTGGAGAGAACGTGGCCAGTGAACCCAGGCAGTGAGGCCTGAGTGCTTTGTCCTTCCTCAAAGCCCTCCTCTGCCCAGTTTATGGCTCTCCTCACCTTGCGGGTGCTCAGGGTGGGATTCCCCTTGCCTCACCAATCTACTTTGTAGGCTTACCCACCTGCAGAAGCCATCCAGGTTCCCATCATCAGCACTGGAGATGGAGTCAGCAGAGCTGAGTACAATTCATTCTGTATCAGGGTAAAGATGGAACATACCCAAACCCCATGGTTTATATATACTACATCAACAGCCATAAAAGAGCTATAAAAACAAATGCTTGTGCTACGAGCACCTAATCTTAGATGAGTCCCACCCACAAAGTCTCTGGGTACAGTTACATTCACTTTGCTTTCTGAACCAGAGAACAACCTCGGGATCAGGGCCATGCAGTACAGACTGGCCTGCTTCCCAGCTGCTCAAACAAGGGTCCTCTGGAGCAGATGATTTGCACCCATGGCAGAGATGAGCAGGAGCACGAGAGCTGTGCCAGAGCTCTACCCACTCCAGGTCTCCTTGGGCTCCCCACACTCACCAGCACAGGCCCCAGCACACAGCCCTCGGCTGCTGTTTTGCAACAGGTACGTGTATAGACACCTGCAGCCTTCCAGGCATTGACCTCATCTGCGGTCCCTTCTTCCCCTTGGGGAGAGGAGACTTTGGACTTAGAGCAGTTGACTGCAGGGCTGTCCCATTCTGTGCCGTGCAGCCTCACCTTGAGCACTGGGTGCAGTTTGAGTGTCACAGTGTTGGAAGGAGATTAAACTATTAGAGCGTGTCCAAAGGAGGGCTACAGAGATGGGGATGGGTCTGGAGAGCGAGATGTGTGAGGAGTGCTGAGGCCGCTGTGTTTGTGCAGCCCAGAGCAGAGGAGCTGAGGGGAGGCCTGATGGCGGCTGCAGCTCCTCACAGGGAGCGGAGAGGCAGCGCCGAGCTCTGCTCTGTGTGACAGCGACAGGGCCCGAGGGAACGGCATGGAGCTGCGTCAGGGGAGGGGCGGGTGGCGGTCAGGGACAGGGTCTGCACCACAGGGCGCTGGGCATGGAACGGGCTGCCCAGGGCAGTGGGCACGGCCCCGAGTGCCGGAGTTCAGGGAGCATTTGGGCAGCGCTCTCAGACACTGGGTTTGAATTTGGGGTGGTTCTGTGCGGAGCTGGGAGTTGGACTTGATGACTCCTCTAGGTCCTTTCCAACTCAGGATATTCTAAGAGCAGGAAGACAAAAGTCATGGGTGGGTTCAGATAGTCAGGGTCTTTATAAAGACTGCCTGCCAGCCCCTTAAATTGGGCACATCCCTTTCTGGATCCGTCTCCACAGAAAAGAGAACCAGCACTGTCCTTTGGAAGCTGGCAATCACAACCTTTTTTGTGCAGGATTCCGCAGGATCAGTCTGTGGAACGGATGCCACCAGTAATACATCTATATGTATTCTCTTTGCCCTTCCTCTTCTCAATGCTCTCTTCTTCCAAAAGAACTTCCCTGGTGTCAGGGCGTCATTCTGCACCTTGCTATGGCTCACACAGCCTCCTCCTTGCTGCTGCAGCTCCTGCAGAGTAAGTCTTGGTGGGATGCTGTGGGACAGAGGAACTTGAATCTTGACAGCTGTGAGCCTTGAGACCAAAGTGTGCATCTCCAACAATGAGATGCAGAGCTGAGGCACACACCCCCATGCTGAGCTTCAGGAATGAGGTGTGCGCCCTGCAATCTGGGTTGCAGGACCAAAGTGAGCCGCAGGGAGGAGTTCAGGGAGCAGCCAGATGCCAGCACCCTGCTGCCATGCAGGTGGTCAGGACAAGTTGCACACTGTGTGCTCTGTGCCATCTCCTGCCTCTGCCTGAGGCACTGAGGCACTGGAGAACCAAAGACAAACACCTTTCCCTCTCTCTGTACGCTCCCCACATAATCATTGCTCCTCCCAGTCCCACCGATCTGCTCCTGTGTTACCTGCATGAAAGCCTCCAGGGTTGAGTAGCTTTGGCAAAGTCCAGGGGCTGCCACACCTAACAAGCACTTTAGGCAAGCTTTTCTCGTCATGAGGGCAATCTCACTGCTGGGATTCCCTCCCGCTGAAGAAATCATCACTACTTGCACATTGTGCATCTGGACATTAAACAGGGATCTATTCTGCAGCCCTGCATAACTCTGATACAGCTGAGATACTTGCATTGTGCAGCACCAAAACAGGCTTTCACAGAGCCTTTTTTTTTTTAATAAAAAAAAAATAGTATTGCTCAATTCTTGCTGTACTGCAAAGACTATCAGAGCTATCTGTTTGGCAAAGCCATGACTCTTATGACATCTCTTTAAATGAGACACAAGGCCTTGAGCTCCAAGGGTCCCTAAAGTGTGCCCTTAGTTCTGTGACGTCTCAAGGAAAAAAAAAATCAATTACTAACAGTGAGGTGATTGCTTAACAGCACACCAGTGGTGTATTTTGCACTATGATGTGAGCAGAGGCTTGCCGAGACATACTGGAGGGTTGTACTGGGTGCATGGAGTCAAACTGGATGCAGTACAGCCTGTACTGTATGAGGAACATACTGCCTGCACTTCTGCACCTGCATTTCCCTATTCAGAAACGATTCACTTGCTTGAATATGAACTAAAACACGTGTAGTGGGAGTTGGATCAAATATTAGCATCACGGAACTGTTAATTGTTCCTGCAATATTACATTTACTGATAGCTTTGCTCTGTTTTGTCTGTTTCGTGTGGCTGAAACTATTTAACAGTTCAAAAATTAGAAAATGCAGGTAGGCTTAAAGAAAAGTTCATATGACTTCATTCATATGACTGTTATCAAAATATTTGAGGTGCAGAAATGCTGATACCTTTGTGAGGAGGAGGAAAGTCCCTGCTGACTTCCATACCACATTAGTATGTCAAACGAAATGCTCTGTTCACACCACCATCTGTTTGCTTCTGGAATTTATCCTGGAAATGCAGCAGCTATTTAGTCACTGTGTAACGAGTAAGATCAGCTTGGGCATGAAAAAGCAAACAAATGTATTTCTAATGCTTCCATCGGGAAAAACACTTATCACAGCATGGACAGGTGGCTTTGTCAGCTGCACAAGCTCGCTCTACAGTGCTTCATTTTAGTTCAGTTTCTAAGTATCTGATTTTTTTTTTTTTTTTACCAGTAATTTAAATTGATCATTGGGTTATATTCAAAACGGTTAATTAAATCACGACACCCATGTACGTACTCATCCAACATGGGAGGTTTAAAGTAATCATTCATGCCCTTTCATGAGTGCAGCACGGCTTCTTGCTGGTCTCTAGGATAAAGGAGCTACTTACTGCTCCTTGTAAATTCTGTATGACAAAGCCAAGGTAAGCCACAGGTAACGGAACATGTTGAAATTCAGGTTCAGACTGCTGGATTGAAGTTACCTAGTTGGCCAGTGATTTTCCAGTCTTGTTGCCAATTCTCTTTCCTCATTTATCATCCCAATCCCACATCTTTCCACATCAAAAATATATGATGTGCAGGCTGGGCAAGTGGTTTTCTAGGAAACATAAGATATAGTGTAAAAGGCATAAATAAATAACCCACAAGGGCTAAACGTCAAACTCCTAACACCTTCAGAATGAAAAGCAAACACATCAGATTACTCCTAGATGGCATCAAACCACATCCCTATCTTCCTTGGGAGGCCAAAGGGAAAGCACACATTTGATCTGACAGCCGTAGCTCAGATGCTTCCACTGGCTGCCAAGGGAAAAGCATTTTTACTGAAAACCGCTCATTTGCCAAAAAGAAGTGCCTCTTACTTGCCTCAGGCTTCATTAGGGGTGTCTGGGTCTCCCCACCCCCGTGGCAGCCACGTCAACAATAGCATTGCCAACACCCTCTGGAGCCTTCCATGCAGTGACCTGCAGGCGAGGCAGGATGATGGCCGCATGGACTCAGGAGCAGAGAAGATGGGGCCATGAGCAACTCTGTTCTGAATGCATCCATGTGATGATGGGTTGTGTGGGTTGGGGAGGAATGCAGCGCTGCCAGCCACGCACGATCCGCTTGGTGTGGAAATCAGGCTGGTAAAATAAACGACAGCCTTAAAGCTAATTACAAATAAGTTCAGCTCTGCATATGAAGATAAACTGTCACATTTTCCAGCCTCTTAAGCAGGGATTATTTCTGGGAGAGGTGGTTGTAGACAGTCTCAGCCCGCAGAGCAGGGAGGAGTGGAGAAGGAAAGAGCAGTCCAACACACACGGGAAGGTTTGCAGCAAAATGAGCAGCTTTACCTCCATGGATGCCAGGGACATGCGGAGAACGGAGCTCCCACAGGGTGCAGGAGCCAAAGAGCAGTTTGGTCTCTCCTTTCTGAGGGCTGCTCTTTCCATTTCAACCCAGCGGCCTGAAATGCTGCTCCAGGACACGCCAACAGGATGGCAGGGCCTCAGGGATCTGGGCACACGAAGTCTGGTCCCTCAGCCCCGGCTGCATCCCTACTGACTCCAGTCAGCGTTGGCTGCCCAGTTCCCAGCCAAGCACCGCTCTCAGCACCCAGCCCTCGCCTCTCATCCCATCGCTGCTACCTGGGAGAAGAGGCTGACTGCACCCCGCCACAACCTCCCTCCGGGCAGTTGCAGAGTGCAGTGAGGTCTCCCCTGAACCTCCCCTCCTCCAGACTGAACAATCCCAGCTCCCTCAGCCGCTCCCGTAAGACTTGTGCTCCAGACCCTTCCGTTTTGCTGCCTTCTGTGGACACGCTCCAGCACTTCCACGTCTTTTCTGTGAGGAGCCGCAAAGCGTTGCTTGCTTCCAGCCCCTTACTGCACGGCCACCTCAGCAGCACATGCCGCCGGTACCCTGCTATAGAAGCAGACTGACGAGGCGAACAGCACTTCACATCGCACACCGCACTCATTCACACGGGCAGAGCAGATGCCGCTCCGTGGGCGTCTCCCCGGTGCGGCTGATGCCGCAGCACACAGCCGGGGCGCCGCGCACCGAGCCGTGACCCCGAGGATCGCGGGCGGCGGGGCACGCCGAGCCAGGGGAGGAGGGCATCCCCCCCCGGCGCCACCGCGAGGAGCACGGCGCCACCTCCGCGCCGCGGGGAGGGGCGGGGGGCCGCGTGACCTCACGGCGAGGCGACGGCCGCCCCCGCCCGGATGCACTGACTCAGCCGCCGGAATGACGGCGGGAGCGCGCACGCCGCGCCGACTCCCGAGCCACGCCGCGCCGACTCCCGAGCCACGCCGCGGGGCAGCCGCCGATCACGCGCGGGGCGCCCCGCGCCCATTGGCGGCCGCCTCACACACCTTTGCCGCCGATTGGCTGCCGGGAGGGCCACGCCCCGCCCACCCGCGCGGGGCGCTGGAGCCGCCGCCACCTGAATGGGGAGCGGCGGACAAAAAGAGGAAAATCGGCGCGGGCACAGCCGGCGGCGGCGGCGCGGGGTCCCGGCACGGCGCGCGGTGAGCGGGGGCTGCGGGAGGGGCGCTGCGGCGCTGCGGCGGGGGCACCTCGGGGAGGGCGCGCAGGAGGAAGGGCACGGCGCGACGGGAGAACCGGCAGAGCCCGGGGCCGGCCGGCCGGCCGGGCGGCGGCGGCGGCGTGAGGGGAGCGAAGGGTACGAGGCGGGGGGCGCCGCCGGCACTGCGGGCGGGGAGCGGGAAGCGTCCCCCGGGCAGCAGGACGGGCTGAGCTGTGGGCGCTGGGCGGCGGTACTGCGAACAGCCTGTGCGCCGCCGGACGCGGTGGCCGCGGCCGCGTCTCCGCGGTGCGGTGCGATGCGGTGCGGCGCTGCCCCGCTCCCTTCCTGCGCCGTCTGAGGGCGGGGGCGGGCGCGCGGCGAACTGGGGGAAAGGTCGGAGCGCGGCGCTCCCAGCAGCCGCCGATCACGCTTTGTTCGCGTGCCCCCGCCCCGGCCGCGCCCCGCCCGGGGCAGCCAATGGGGGCGGGGCGGGGGCGGGGCGAGGCGAGGCGGCGGGGTGCGCCGAGGTGACGGTGGCGCGCGCCCAACGGCCGCCGGGGATGGGGGCGGGGGTGGGGCTGGGGCTAAAGATAGGGAAGGGGACAGGGGCGGGGGCGGGGCGTGCGGCCGTGCCTCGGCGCTGCCCCGCGCGACGGAGCTCCCCCAGAGCGGGAGCGATGCCGCCGGCGGCTCCTGGCGCGCGGCTCCGTTCCGTGCGGCGTTCGGCCAAGCCGCGCGTGTCCCGACGTGCCGCTCCCCGAGCTGCCGTCCGCACGGCTGTAAACGTGGCTGCGTCCGCTCCCGAGCGCTGTGGGAACACCGAGTGGCGGCTGACGCGTTCCGAAGGGAGCGGCGCTGGGCGCCTCGTAGCCGCGGGTCAGAGCGGCGGTTCGGAGCGGGAATGGAAGCAGGGTGCGGAGGGAGGGGGGATTTGGGCTCCGTCCCGTGTTGCGTTTCGTTGTTTTAAGCTTTCGGCCGCAACAATACGGAATAACTTAAACTATTGCGTAAGGTTTGGGGAAGTTGATTGGCCTCGAGGAGCTGTGTCATCCTCAGCAGATGGCAGATTTCCCCGCAGATGACTTAAGAAAGCATCCTGTAAGGAGGGCAGTGCAGCTATACCCCGTGTCACCACGCACGTTTCCCTGCACGAGGCGATCTGTGCTGTTAGCTAGCAGAGACCATCGAGTTAAAGGCTTATTGAACTCTGACCCAAACAGGAAGAAGAAATGGAGATGATGACTGAGAAGCAGGGAGATGCTCGGTATTTCTGGAACAGCACCCCTGAGAAAGGCGATTACGAGGCTGTTGAGGCCCTGATTTCTATGAGCTGCAACTGGAAGTCTGACCTGAAGAAGCATGCAGACGTGAGACCCATCACCCCAGCCTCTGATGTGTCAGAGGACAGTGATGAGTCCCTGCTTCCTGGAGTGGCAGACTTCAGCACCATCCCCGCATTTGTAAGTGCTTACCGTGTGCAAGCTCATTTCTCTGTGTCCGTGAGGCAGCAGTTGGTAAAGCGTGGCAGCAGGTTGTTAAATGTCCCCCTAATCTCACCTCTTCCCGCAGTGCCTGACTCCCCCGTACAGCCCATCCGACCTGGAGTTGTCCCACACCACCCCCACGCCTCGTGGAGAGGCTGAGCCACACGCACCCAGAGCCCTGAAGGCCCAAGCGACCAGCGTTATTCGCCACACGGCCGATGCTCAGCTCTGCAATCGCAAAACCTGCCCAGCGAGAACAGCCAGCGTACTGAAATACCAGGATGGTGCTTCGTGGGACACCGATGGCAAACTGGACAGCAAAGAAGAGTGCTCAGCTACAGCACTGAGCAGAGTGAGTTATGAAAGCAGACGATTGCCAACTGCAGAAAGAGAAACTACAGAGCCAGCTGCTGGCCCTGAGCACTCAACAAAGCCTGCAGTCAGCAGGCATCCATCCGTCCCTGGGTCAACGCAGCAGCCAGCACTGATGGCAGCCCCATCCGCTGTCCTGGGAAACGGAGCCCCCCCTGTGCCGATGATCTGCCAGATGGTCCCACTATCCACCAGCAACTCTGTCATGACTGCCGTGGTGCCCGGTGCTGCAGCCAGCCGGCCGCCTGCGCTCTGCCAGCCCATGGTGCTCATGGGCACGCAGGTCCCTAAGGGTGCCGTCATGTTTGTTGTGCCCCAGCCAGTTGTGCCGAGCGCAAAGGCTCCAATCCTCAGCCCAAATGGCACGAGGCTCTCTCCTATTGCCCCCGCTCCTGGCTTCATACCTTCTGCAGCCAAAGTCACTCCTCCAGTTGATTCTTCGAGAATAAGAAGTCACGTTTGCAACTACCCGGGGTGTGGGAAAACTTACTTCAAGAGCTCCCATTTGAAGGCTCACGTCCGAACACACACAGGTTGGTCACTCGTTCTGGCTGTTAAAAGTTAACATGACGTTGCAGCTGTATGCGCTACTTGTTAAGAATCTCGTAGTTATTTGTTCATGGAGCATATTGTGGGGCAGCAATGAAAGGCTTCTTTCTCATTGTGTGCACTGTAATGCTACCTAATCTGCGAGAGGAAATACTCGGGGGGGAAGTTGATTCAGCAGTTTGTGCTGGCCTTACTCCATGTCAGAAGGCAGACAGCAACATATCTTACAAGCGTTGGAAGCAAGGCCCTGCCCAAATGTAGAAAAAGCTTTTCTAGTAATTACAGTTTTCTGGTAGTTACAGATGCCTTATTAGGCTTCTACACAAGAATGCCTTAGTGAGAAGTAGGTTAAGGTTAACTTAAAGGGATTCTTTTATGAACAAAAGCAAGTGTCCAGTCAAAGCTGTTCCCACTTTGGTTATCTCTGAGCAACTTCGTGTCTCAGCTCTTATTCACAGTAGCGAAAAGAGGCGTGTGCATTTTCACAGAGACTCATGGTGTGCTGCCAGAGCTCTGTTACGTGGGAATGGGACCAACATCGTTATGGGTTGCATTAAGGGGGAGCACTTTGGTTGTGCTGAGGCACCATAATCTACGGCACCCATGGAGCTCAGAGCTAAAATCAGCCCTGTGTGCGGGCACTGGGAGCATTTCAGATAGTTTGTTGTCCAGAGGAGTTTTCACACCTTCTTAGTATTAAGCACTAGCACTACTTAGTATTGATGATAGCGAGTCTGCAAAGTTTAAATGTTAGTACATTTTTTTTCACATTTCTATATAAAAGTAATTAATATTACTTTATATATATATATAATTTTACTTTTATATATTTATATATATATAAGTAATTAAGATTTATATGGAGCTTGGTTGTAATGGAAATGCTTTTTTCAAAAAGTCAGCTGCTGTCAGTCAAGCCAGTAGTGTTGTTTGCTCAGTGTTCATGGCTTTCCTTCTAGGAGAGAAGCCCTTTAGCTGCAGCTGGAAGGGCTGTGAGAGGCGGTTTGCCCGCTCCGACGAGCTGTCCCGGCACCGCAGGACGCACACGGGGGAGAAGAAGTTTGCATGCCCCATGTGCGAGCGGCGGTTCATGAGAAGCGACCACCTGACGAAGCACGCGCGGCGGCACCTCTCCGCCAAGAAGCTGCCCAACTGGCAAATGGAAGTGAGCAAGTTAAATGACATCGCCGTGCCGCCTCTGTCAGCGGCTGCGCAGTGAAGGGACTTGGTCAGAAGGTGGTGGATTAACTGTTGTCACTGAGGTATGCCAGGTTAAAAAAAGAAAAAAAAGAAAAAAAAGAAAAAAAAAAAAAGCTTTTGCTGCAGTTCTGTGGTTCTCCAGTGCCAGCTGCTGATGGCAGCGCTGCAGGGAGGCAGAGGCGGTCTGTGTGCAGTGACACAGCGTGGGGCTGAGAGACTCGGGCTGGCTGGAATGGCGGGTGTCTTTTGCACTGGTGAGGTGAGAAAGGGAAGGTTCTAGAGCAGAGCAGCACGTGTCATGCAGGTTTTGACTTTTGCAGATTATTCATATATATATATATATATATATATCAGTCAAGCATCAGTGTTGCTGAAGGTTTGCGGCTGATGCTTGAGACCAGCACAGATTTTAACTGTTGGTTGTGAATCTCCAGCACAGCACAGATTAGATAGACAGCAATGTGCAGGCACAGGATTGAAAGCCCAGGGTGTATGTGCCAGAAGTAATCCAAATTGGTTTTCCTACTTCTGCTGCCTTTTCTTGGTTGGTGGGCTCAGTAGATTCCCAGGCCCAATGGTACAGATGGGTCGGTGCCATGCTCTGGGAGCTGTGGGGCCTGTCCTACAATTGGTGCCACATGCCCTGGGGCCACCAGCTTTGTGCTGCTGCCCAGAATGGGCCTTGGTGGGTGCTGAGGGGCACCCTGTGGGCAGTGGGAGGTGGGGGGGTAAAATGTTTGTGAATCCTCATCGGCTTTGTAATATTTTCCTGGCTTCTTTTGAAAGCTTTGTGATTATTACAACTGGTTATACTGAGGCATCGTATGGTGCTTCTGCTTTTGTGATGCTTACAGTTCCCTTCATACCCTCTCAAATTCCATACCACTGCATTTTTTCATAAGCAGATACAGTGTACTTTTAAGAAAAACAGTGAAACTGTAAGCTACTTGGGTTGATTGAGAGAGAAAAACAGGAACCTTAGGCTTCTTGACCATGTTATTCTTTGAAAGATGGTTTATACTAAAAATGAGATATGAATATGTTATGTATTGTATTAAATTAGAAAGTTGTGATTTGAAAAGTTAAACAAGGCAGTAAAGACACAGCTTAGAATTAAAGCTGTATATTTTGTGACAAATAATGTATCAATTTCACTATATTTTATCATATTATGTCGAGGACACCTATCAGAAAGTGAACCATTTGAAAATAGTGTATTAGATACGCTCTTTTGTGACTACTTTAAAGATTTGCACATTTCTTATGTTGTACTTTATACTTTGTTTACAATAAAAGCAATTTTCTTTAATACAGACTTCTTTTTTTCATATCAGAACTTTGTTGTATTCACCCCTTTGCAGGGAAGTGAACCTCAGAGTGAAATATAGTGTCCATCAGTGCATGTCCTGACTGGTGAGACCCATCTGTCTCAACCTTTGATTTATGAGCTCTGTGAAGCCAACAGGAGTGGAATTTGAAGTCTGCACTTAATGCTTAGAATACTTTTCCCCTCCCTACTCTTCATCCTTCCCCCGCTTTTCCACCAGGCACCAAAAATAAATGTCCTTATGTGGGCCACTACAGCGCTCATTTAAAATGATTGTTTTTCTGATGATGGTGAAACTGCGCTGTCTTCTGCAGGGTGACACACAGCCCACGTTGCACATGGCCGAGCCATCAGGTGGAGGTGGCAGCCACCACCTGTGCAGTGTGGGATTGGGATTCCTCTGACGTTGCCTGGAGCTGCTCATGAGCAACACCACAAGAGGTGTGCATTGAATTTCACCCTTCTGCAGGCCTGCCTGCCCACTCAGAATCAGCAGTCTGAGCCACGTCTGACAGGCAGCTTTCCCTTCACCACAGTAGGCAAGCAGCACCTTTCTCTGCTTTCTGCTGCTCTGTGCAGAGGATAATGGCTTGGTTCAGTTAATGCGGGCTCCTCCACGTCCTGCTCTGATTCCCTCCTCTGCCCGCAGAGATTCCCGTATTTCATGACTGTGTGGCTGCTGACTCACTGTCATTCCCTGTAGGATAAGTAGCATCAGGATTGGGGCACTCCTTACCTTTCCTGGTTGATGTAGTGCCCTTTGCAGTAAAACCCTGAGTCATTATGCTTTCTTCTTGTTCCAGGAGGGAACACAGCCCAGCATAGGAGACACTTCCCCATGAGCAGAGTCCTGGTCTTTCCTCTTGCCTCACACACTATTTCACATTTTGGAAGCAGGATCCAAAATCTCCCATGTACACAGATAACTTAAGTCAGCCAGACAGGGCTTACCTCAATGCTCCCTTCTGGCTTTGGAGCACCCCAAGTTCAAGAGAGCTACACATAAACCTGGGTGTCCAGGTGAGAAGCTCCATCTGCCAGCAATGCTGTGAGCCCCAGCACTGCACACTGGTGTTCCAGGAGTGGAACCTTACAGTGGCCTTCCAGTACCTGAAGGGGCCTACAGGGAAGCTGGGGAAGGACTTCATATGAGGGCATGTAGTGACAGGACGTGGGGAAATAGTTTTAAACTGGAAGAGGGCTGATTTAGACCAGATATTAGGAAAACATTCTTTACTGTGAGAGTGGTGAGACACTGGAACAGGCTGCCCAGTGAGCCAGGCTGGTTGGGGTTGTGAGCAACCTGGTCTAGAGGGAAGTGTCCCTGCCTAAAGCAGAGGGTTGGAAATAGCTGATCTTAAAAGTCCCTTCCAACTCAAACTGTTCAATGATGTTATGAGTGGACCAGCAGGAGGAAGGTTCTTTCAACTGCAAAGCTCCCAGACCCTCTCCACACTCTGAAGTGACACAGAAGAGTCAGCAAAACAGGTGGCCTTCTGCGAGCACTGGCCTGGACACAACAATTGTCTCAGCACGTACACATCCATTTGCTGTTTCTTTGCATCACCAGTGCATCCCAACATCGTATTTCCTGCCAGATCCTAGTAGCATCACAGAGCTCCTAGGGTGGTCGCATTTTCTTTCCTGATTAAATACATGGGGTCAGACCTCCAGGTGACGTGGGTCTGTTTAAGTCGGTGAATCAGTGCTAATTACACACCCATGGAGCAGGCAGGAGGGTGCAGGGCTCTGTTCAGAGCTGGGGTCACTCACCAGAACAGTGCTGGCAAATCTCAGGCACTGCTGGGAGCTAAATGAAAGAAAGACTCTCACTTCAATCTCAGAATTGAACAGGAAGGTAGTGCCCCCCTCAGCTCAAGGCAGGGTCTTAACAGTGAATTTACCCCGTGTACAGGTGTGCCTCACCGATCAGCACTGCAGATTGCAGCTGCAGCAGCAAAATAGGAGCCTGGGATTATTTTTTGGAGACCCTGGTTGGGTACGGGGGCTTGGGGCACGTCATCCCCTGCAGCACTGCATCAGCCCCCAGCGTGTCCGTGTGGTGCATAGGGCCTTTATCTCTGCGTGAGGAGAAAGCTGGAAAAGTCATAATTTCCCCTGTGGCTGGGAGAACAATAACTTCCATTACAGCATTTGTGGGAGGCCTGGATGCTAGACAAGTGAACTAATGTGCACTTTGCAGGAGGGGTCCTGAGACATAGCAGCAAGCTGGGAGCTGCAGCCGCTGGCAGGGCCAAGACGCCAATGAGGGAGCTCTGGCTGCAGAGCAGCGAGTCCGGAGGCCTCCTTCCTCCCTGCCGCCTGGCGGGGCCGTGACCAGCCAGCCGTGGCCCCGGCTGGGCGCTGCCGCCTGCGGACGTGGCGTGTGCCCCGGTGCCAGAGGGAAGGGCTGCACTGAGCGCAGGGCTGCTCCGCACGCAGGGACACAAGGTATCCCCGTGGCAGCTCGCCTGTCTCCTGCAAATAGATGATTCACTTGTCTGCTTTGGCAACATAACTCTGTCACCACGGAAACACTTACAAGCTGTCAGAAAAGTTATAACACACAATTAGGGCTGGAGAAATGCTGGATGAATGAACAGGCGTGTTGAGGGTTCGTTCTCCATGGGAAAGGGCTGCGGAGGATCACATATAGCCAGTGAATGTTTCTGGGATACATTTCCATTGGGGTAGAACATGTCACACAGTGATCTCTTTTCCAGGGTACCTTGACATGGGCTGCATCCTGTTTGCTCCAAAGGACAGTTTGACAGTTTATCAGCAAGAACAACACACATCTTGAGCCTCCTCATCACACTGATGAGAATGCAGACAGCCCGCAGATGCATTTGCTGTGCTGCAATATAAATCAGATGATAATAATGTCATATGTTAAATAACTCAGAACCTTTCCTATGGTACCACAGTTTTGGTGAAACTTGATACTGACTTGTGTGTTTTACCATGAAGGGCAAAGTCATCATAGAATCACAGAATCATAGAATGGCCTGGGTTGAAAAGGACCACAGTAATCATCTAGTTTCAACCCCCTGCTATGTGCAGGGTCGCCAGCCACCAGACCAGGCTGCCCAGAGCCACATCCAGCCTGGCCTTGAATGCCTCCAGGGATGGGGCATCCACAACCTCCTTGGGCAACCTGTTCCAGTGTGTCACCACCCTCTAGGTGAAAAACTTCCTCCTAATATCTAACATAAACCTCCCCTGTCTCAGTTTAAAACCTTTCCCCCTTGTCCTATCACTATCCACCCTTGTAAACAGCCGTTCTCCCTCCTGTTTATAAGCTCCCTTCATCGTGTCATCAGTGTGGACTGGGCTGAATTCCATCAAGTTGTCATCATCTAATTGCGAAGGCCGTGATCCCCTGCAGCGCTAGCTGGGTGCCTGGCACCAGGAGCTTGCTGCCAGGAGAGAGCTCAGCCATTCCCAATGCTTCTGCCTGGGAAGGAGGGTTCTTGGAACTTAATTACCTGAAAGGCAGCTGGTAATCCCAACCCCCTCCCCAAAATAGGGAAGAAAAATAGAAATCATTGCATGCGGACTGCTCAGTGTCCTGCCCTGTTCTGAAGTAAATGGAAAGCTTGGCAGCCGTGTTAATTTCTTGGTGTACTAAATTGCTCAAAGCCACTCAGCAATGACCTAAGGAGAAGCAATTGCTCTGTCTGTGAGTGTCCCGAGGGAGGCAGGAGACAAGACAGGATGCACAGACTGGGAGGACCAGGTGGCATCGCCTCTATCCTGCACAGATTCATCTTA
The DNA here is from genome assembly GCA_037305975.1 of Chrysolophus pictus. Lineage (NCBI taxonomy): Eukaryota > Metazoa > Chordata > Aves > Galliformes > Phasianidae > Chrysolophus > Chrysolophus pictus. The sequence continues at coordinate 75,631,169 of CM074577.1, read as the reverse complement.
GCACTTATCCTTCTGGCCCTGGGGCAGCAGGACGTGTTTCAGGTCTTCCATGGGAACACATCATAACCAGTTGTTAATGTCAGCTGGGGGGATCTCTCTTTTTTTCTTTTCTATTTGTGCCAGAGACTTCCCTGTTCGAGCGATGTAAGGAGCCTGATGAGTCTATGGTGAGTCACCAGGCCAGGAAAATAGCTGCAGGAAGGCCAGACTATTTATAAAAAGCAAAAGAAAGAAAGGAAATCTGTTCTAGATGCAGAGAGATCTAGAGGGCAAACCTAACTTTTTGGGGAGACTGTTTCCCCGGGCCGTGTGAGGAGTGCTCCCAGCACACAGGGGGGATGAGGGCATGGTGAGAGGGCTCTTGGGTGGGCCTGACGCCTCAGGCCAGGCCAGCCACGGTGGTGTGTCACTGCCGCCTGCAGCACAGACACTGGGCTGTGTGGTGATGGTGGTGGTGCCATGTGTGGTCAGGAAGGCACCACTGAGCCCACAGCCTGGCTTCAGGTCCCACAGCCCAGAGGCAGCTCATCCGGCTCTGCCATGTACAGCTGGGGTGGTTGCAGCCACTGTGGGACGTGGTTGGGTGGTGGTGTAGGGAAGGAACAATGAAAGTGCCACCACTGTCAAATGGAATTTTGCAAAGTTACAAATGGCTTTAGTTTTGCAACAGTGCTGCTGGGATGGAGAAGGATTCTTCAACCCCAGTGGGTCTGCTGCTGCCATGGCTCTGTCTAAGAAGCATGGTATTGGCTTCTGGAGCCATTCAAGCACACACTGAAACTGCTCCAACACTTAAGCAAATTTTTAATTGTCCTGGAAGGTGGGGTTTTCCTGAATCACTTGAATAAAAATCATCAGTGCAGCAAGGAATCAACTCTCACCATTTCCACACACCGCCAATGCAGTGTGTTGGTAGGGCAGCCTGCGGAATAAAGCATTTGTTTTGCTTGAGCAGCATAGCTGTGGCTTGTTCTGCTTTGCTGGTACAGCCCTGAGCTGTGTGTGCAGTGCCAGAGCTGAGCGTGGTGCTACTCCTGCTGTCGCTGAAGCAGAATGAAATGGTGCTTCCAATGACGTGCGCTGCCTTTTGCCCTGCGTTTTGTTTGTGCTTTGTGTTTCAGCGCTGACACTGTTTCCCCCACTGCTGCCAATTTCCTTCTCTAAAATATTTAATGAGCAGATCCCCACCCGCACTGCAGTCTTTTTGCCACCATTTCCCATTGCCCTCAGCTCCACACTCAGGCTGACAGCCTCTGTGTGCTGGGCTGTTCCTTAAAGTTTTGACAAACACTGATATTTCCCATGGCAACAGCCCCGTCACAACAGAGCTCTCTTCCAGAGAAACAAATGCAGCTCTGCAGTGCCAGCTGCCTTTCAAACAGATGTTTGACTGCAGAGGAGATTTACAGCAGCTCTTAGTTTGGAGAAATGAATATCATTGCCTGGACAATATGTTTTCTTCTTCTTCTTTTATTTTTTCCTGCCCTGATGAGTTATTTTTCTTAGCTAAAAGGAATCTTCCTGCGTTGCTCTTCTCACTGCAGAGGTATCTCCTGGTGCTGCTGCAGAAGTCCCAGCCCAGAGGTGACAGCCAAAACCACCTGGATGTGACCTGAAACTGCAACAAGGTGTACACGGACAGCAACTGGGGCAAAAGTGCCCCCAGAGTGCCCCCACGCTTCACGACCTGCCTTACAGCTTAGTACTGAGCAGAGCCTGGAAAACTTGCTGGTTCTAGGATCATGGGGAGAAGATTTAATCCATTTTTTTCTTTTTCCCCACACAACTTCCTTCAAACAAGAGATGGCTGTCACTTGAACTATTTTGGAGCTGTTGGAGCGAGTCCAGAAGAGACCATGGAGATGCTCAGAGTCTGCTGTGACAGAAGGCAGACAGAGCCAGGCTTGTTCAGTATGGAGAAGAGAGGGTTCCAGAGAGACTTCATAGCAGCCTTCCAGTACTTAAAGTGAACTTACAAAAAAATGAGGACTGACTTTTTACACAGGAAGATAGTGATTGGACAAGGGGGAATGGTTTTAAACTAAGAAAGGGAAAATTTATGTTAGCTGTTAGGAGGAAATTCTTCACTCAGAGGGTGGTGAGGCACTGGCACAGGTTGCCCACAGAGGTAGTAAATGTGCCTTCCCTGAAGGCATCCAAGGCCAGGTTGAATGGGCCCTGGGCAACCTGACCTGGTGGGTGGCAGCCCTGCCCACAGCATGGGGCTAGAACTGGGTGGGTTTTACGGTATCTTCCAAATAAAACTATTCTGTGATTCTATGATTCTATAATTCTTTACGTTCCTGAATCACCAGGACTAACACAGCCAGCTTGTATTTCAGTGTTCCAGAGAAAAACATGCAGTAGTTCACGAATAGTTCACTCCCATCTCCAAAAGAGTGTCCAAAATAGTTTTGGCTTTGCCCACAGATGTTAGTCAGAACAAGCACATGCATGGCTCCTTGCTGAGGGGTTCCTGGAGGGGACAAGCATTGCATGTGGTGTTGTGGGACACATTGTTTTCCAAAGCCTCAGAAATCTGCTTCTGAGGGTGTGGCTTTAGGCACATTGCTATTTTTAATTTGGGGTTAAGAGACGACATACTTGTGTTACCACTACTGTGTATTTGGGCATGAGGACTGGAACCCTTTCCATTCTGTGATTCTCCCAATGAAAAGCCACCGGGATGATGAAGGGCCTGCCACATCTTTGGTACGAGGAGAGGTCAGCTCAGAATGGAGGAGGCCCAGGAGGATCCTATCAGTGTCTGTAAAGATCCAAGGAGAAGGCTTTGTCCGAGAGGATGCAGCCAGGCTCCATTCAGTGGTGCCCAGTGCACACAGTGGTGCCAGGATGCACAGAGATTGTGAGGTCTCCTCCTTGGGGATGTTCAGAAGCCACCTGGCCATGGGCCTGGGCCCCCTTCTCTAGGTGTCCCTGCTGGAGAAGGGATGGGCCAGAGGGGCACAAAAAGTCCTGCCCCAGCTATATTTTTCCCTGTGATGCACAAATGTGGCCACCCCTACCACTGCAGCCACTGCTTGTCAGCAGGTCTCACGTCCCCCGGCCTTCCTCTTTGTGTTGTTCCCAGCACAGCTCCAATGCTTTGGGTGATGCAGTGTGTAAGGGGACTCTGGGGGCTGTGCAAATCTCCTGGTGGAGGCTGTGGCTGGGAGGAGGAGGACCACAGCCTGCAGATAGAGTCAGGACTGCACAGAGAGGGCAGCTGGGTACGAGGTAAAAGGGGACACTCCAGATGTGCTCCAAGACTGGTGTGGTGGTTCCACAGGGGTTTGAAAAATTGGCTTTTGAATAGGCCTTCTGAACAGAGCCTGAGAGGGTTGTTACTCACAGATCAGCACAGGCCTTGGGAGCAACTTCTGTGCTGCTGCCGAGCTGAGGAGCTGCTGCTGGTGGCCCTGCATGTACCGAGGCAGGCTCTGCAGCACCCAGGGGAGGCAAGGCTTTGTGCCAGGTAATCCTGAAGTCCTGCAAAGCCGCTGTCATGAAGAAGCTGTGAGCAGAGCTGCCAGGCATGAAGGCAGCACAGGTGAATGCGGGCTTTCATCCCATTTTGTGCACGGTAAAAACACTGGTAGTGGGGACAAGACGACGCATCCATCTGCGTGTCACCCCGGTTCGTGTCTCAACACAGCAGTGCTGTCACACACGGTTCGCAGCCAGGCCTCCTTCCTCCATGCGCCTTCCATGTGACAATCCACTTTGCAATTCAGAAGGAAAAAAATCTGAGAAAGGCAAATTGCAATTCTCAGCAGATTGACATGATTGCATTCTGAGTGTTCCCTGTTCTAATGGCAGCACTTGAGGTAACTCAGCAGCAAAGCTAAAAAACACTGCTGTATTGAGAAATTTGTTCAACAGGCCCTGTGGCTGCTCTCAGATTTCCTTCTTCTCCTTTAAGACAAACATACTGGTTTGAAGCCGAAGCCATAGCCGTGACCTCAGTCATGCCAGACCTCGCTGTGTGGGACACGGCCTCAGTGCCATTCCATTTGTAAGGCCAGCTTTTCACTTGCCAAGGGTCATAGCAGGCCCTGGCCACAGTTCTGATCACTCCTTTGCAGTTTCCAAGGGCATCTCCAAGGGATCATAAATATCGCAATTATCTCTATGAAAGTTTGTGACAGAGGAAGTTTTTAAGCTACAGTTGACCCCCACAAGCATGAGAAGCACTGAAAATCAATCACATGGATGCCTGCATTGGTAGTGTTATTTCATGGTCCCACTTCACAGACACAGGATTCCAGGGCCAAGCTCTGTGCAGACGGGGAGCTCCCCAAGGTCTGGATGCCTGCAGCTTCCTGACCCACCCCCTGGACCCCCCATATGCTACAGAGCTTGAATCTGTTCAATGCATGGGTTGGAGCCAGGGGGAGCAATGGATTCAGTTACTTTCTTTTAGGACCACAGATAAAGCAGAAAATCATCTTGTGCTGCAGATGTTTCTGTGTACACCTATTCCTGTATCCAGGATTATCCAAGATACAAGCCGTGTTTATCTGTGCCCACAGGCAGTCCCTCAAACTGCCCCTTCATTCCATGTGACTGCCCTAAAACAAGAAAAAAAAAAAAAAAATGCAGGGGAAGAGGAAAAGCCTAGGCTGGATCAGAGGGAGCATCAGCTGACGAAGCAACATTTCCATTTGCTGTTACAACTCCCACAGCCCAGAGAGCCTCAGCCAAAATTAAGCAATTCCCTTGCTCCACTTTGGTTCCAAGTGCCTGTCAATGTGCACCAGCTGCATGAGCTCTTATGAAACTTCTACTACTGCTTTGTTGATTAAAATCGATAATTAAAGAACAAACAAATGTCTTGGAGTCTTGAATTACTGTGGCATTTACTGATATAGCTGGCAGAAAGCATGAGATCACTTTTGTTCTTCTTTATTTAGACATCTTAAGGTTATTTCCTTGCCTCATTTGCCCTTATTTCAGGTGAAATGCAGCTGTGTTACAGCCCAGCTGGGTTTTGGTGCCATGACTTCAGCCCCCAGCACCCCACGGAGCTGAATGTCCCACAGCACTGCAATGGGAGCCGGGCAGCCCACATCCTGCTGAGCCTGTGCCAGCTGTGGTGTGGGGCTGGGCACAGCTGCGTGCTTCCCATGGACACAGCAGTAACAGAGGAGTAGGTGGAGTGTGTGCAAAAGGGTCTGGGAGCGCTTCCTATAAAAATGCTAATGCTGTCTCAGCCTCTTGAGGGTGTTCAGTGATGCACAATAAATTACTTTTATGGGGTTTTGTGAGCACTCTTGAATTTAACATTGTTTTCAGGGATCGAGAAGTGTCTCTATAATCACAGGCAAAGAGCCTGAATAGAACCCATTCCAATCAGCAAGAGTAAAAATGTCAGGCCTTTACCTTTAGAGTCTTTGTGCTAATGTTTCAAATCCAGCTAAACCCCCATACCCAGGAGAAAAGTAGCACAAACAGTGTCAGTGAGAATTTATGCTAATACCAGGAGAGCCTCTGTCTCTTCAAACATGCTTAGTTACTCTTCCTTCTGCATAAATCAAAGGAATATTCTAAAAATGTGAGATTATCAGCGGCAAGCTGCGATTTGTGGTGTCCTGGTGCAGGGCTGTGCCAGGCAGTAAGCTCAGAAGAAACGTGCTCCTGGAAGCACCCGGCTGAAGGAGGGCTGCATCCTCAGATGACCTCCCACCACAGAACTCTTGTCTATTTATAAGTGCCCCCAATAAGGCTAGAGTTCAGGAATGCAGCAGCGTTTGGAGCTATAATCACCCTCCGACATCCTCCTTGTGCCAGGGAATTCAGAGAGGGTATTTGCTCTATGGGGACGGCCAAAACTGGCCCCTAGAATAACCCTGTGTGACACTGTGCTGCAGAACACGGCAACACGCGGGAGCTGGCAGAGCAGCTGTGGCAGAGCTCAACATGGCAGAACACATCGCAGCCGCGTGAAGGAGGGCTCTTGCTGTCCCTTCGGTTTGCTGCCAGCCTTGCAGACACGAATGCATGGTGCAGCAGAGACCTGCCTTCCTGCTCTGGAAAAGCATCGCTGTTGATTTTGCTTTTAACAAATATTTACACGAGGATAAATCAAAAAAAAAAAAAAAAAAAAAAAAAAAAAAAAAAGCAGCAATAAATCTGCCACCTAGTGGCAATGTGATTTTTTTGAGGGAGATGCTCTCATGAGAATGCCAGGCTGTGTAACAGGGGCATTCATCTAGCAAGCTCTCCTCTAAGCAGTGTTGGGAGGATATTGATTCCAAGCACACCTGTGGGTAGGCCCCGGAATATCTGTAGCATGCGGGTGCTCACAGACCTATCTGAGTGACTGGCTTCTGTTACTGCAAAGATCGGCAGGGCGCTTTGCCTGGCCCACACTCTAGCACTGCGTGGGATATACAATGAGCTAGGAATTTTCTTCATCTCCTGAGACATATAACAGAATCTTCAAGGTTGGAAAAGACCTCTAAGATCATCTAGTCTAACCATCTACCAGTAGTATTGTTAACTAAACCATATCCCTCAGTATCACATCTCTACATATCTCGAACACTCCAGGGACAGTGACTTCACCACCTCCCTGGGCAGCTTGTTCCAGTGCCTCACCACTCTTTCCAAGTTTTTTCCTAATATCCAAGCTGAACCTCCCCTGGCACAAACTGAGGCTATTCCCTCACCTCTAGGGATGGGACATCCACAACGTCTCTGGACAGCCTGTTCTAGTGCCTCATCACACTTTTAGCAAATAATTTCTTCCTTGTATCTATTATAAATCTTCCCTCTCTTACATTAAAACAGCTACACCTTGTTCTATCACTACACTCCCTGATAAAATGTTCATCTTCAGCTGCAGAGCCTGTAGGGTCCCCTTTAGGTACTGGAAGGCCACCATAAAGTTTCTCTGGAGCCTTCTCTTCTCCAGGTTGAACAAGCCTAGCTCCATCAACCTTTCTTCATAGGAGAAGAAAAATATCCTTGTGTCCCTCCCCTTGACCCCCTGGACAGGTTCATGTCCTTCTTATGCTGGGAGCCTCAGAACTGAATGCAGCAATTCCAGTAGTACAATAGCAAGCTTGCACCTTGGGTAGAATAATGGCAAACAGTGAACAGCAAAGAAAAATGACATTTCTACAGGTTACATGGAAATAACAGTCATTTAAATGCTGCTGTTAGGCTTGTTCAGTCTGAGCCTTTGCATCTATTAAAGGCAGGGACAAAATCAAATGTGCTATTACAGAGTTTTGAGTCTAAGGGCAGATACACCTACAAGCTGGAGATGCTGTTTGTTCAGCTCCCTCCTGCCAGTACAGTGTATGTGCTAGGGGAAGGCAAACACCTCCTTTGCCACCCACACAACCACCTGGTTAGCCATGTCCCTGCTAATACCATACGCGTGGCTATTTTCTGAATGGGAAACTTAAAATAGAGCAGATTAATCTTCCACCCCCACCCCCCCCCAAAAAAAAATCTTTCGTTATCAGCTGTCAAAAACAGTGCATGACTTCCATTTACTTTACATCAGAAGAAAATACATAAGATAACTCTCAAAACATTTATCAGGATGGGGCAGGTTTGTACTGAAAATACTTATTCTGCTCTTCAGGCACAGGTAAGTGAAAAAGGACACTTATACAGTTGTCACTAAGTTCCATAAAAAGAACGGAAATAAGAAAAATAAACTAAACCAAAGCAATACATACCTCCCAGTCTCCAAGTCATCTATGACTTTAAGCACTAAGAGCCATATCAGTAGGAAAAAATGACTGTTTGTGGTTCATTTCTGTGAGAAAACACTTTTTTTCCTACATCTTGCTTTAATAGCATCCTCCTCTGAGCATTTCATGAACTGATGATGCCAGACGTTCTCATGCTAGTAACCAGGCATGACATTTAATTACAAGGGTATTAGTCACTGGAACAAAATACAAGAGAAGTGCTGGAGTCTATCACCTGAAGTCTTCACATCAAGACTAAATTCTTCTCTGGAAGTGACACTTTGCGTGCTGATTTGTGGTATAACAGATGAGAACACGTGATCTGATAGTGCCTTCTGGTCTTGAAATGTGGGGATAACATCGTATCTGTCAATAAAACCATGATCTCCCCCTCTTGGTGAGAGCAGGAGTCTCCCAGGTACCTCCTTGCAGGGTCAAGGCACATTTCTAGATGTCCTCCAACAACACCAGGAAAAGTGGGCTATCTGTACACGCAGACCCAGATACACACCAAGACCATAAAGCTTGAAGTTTATACCAGATATTTAAGATTTCTTGGATGCTGAACCTGCCCAAAGCAGCACATCTTGCACTGAGTTGAGTTACCCAGCTGGCTCCAGCCAAACCCATCCTCAGCCTCTTGCTGGGACATATGGCTGATGGAGCTGTTCTGTGAGGATTCTGGAGAGGCCACAGCACTGCTGACTTTTCCAGCCTGGCCCAAATGGCAGCAAATGACACCCTTCGGTACAGCTGAAGAAAGTTCAGACAATTCACTCCCTCCCAGCTGTAAACATCCTGAGCTCTTGATTCCGACCCGTGCTACAGCACTCATCTGCTGGGAAATGCTCTGCAACATTTTCAACACCTTCTAAATTAAAACCCTCTGTCCATCCAATGAGGCTCTTCCTAGTAATGCAAAATCTGTAAGAGCCAAATTGAGCGGACAAATGGTACTGATTGTGCTTTTTTTTTTTTTTTTTTTTGCTATTTCTAAGGGAAAGCTGACTTTGCAGGGCTCCTGTCTGCTGCTCCCACAGCAGCACCTCATCGTGCTGCAGCCCCACGTGGACTGCGACGGCCTATTCTCGCCACCTAACCAGCACACAGCTCTGGTGGCCTCCTATGAAATTTTCCAAGAGACAGAGCTGGTCCAGAGAAACTGTTCTGTGAGAAAACATGGGACATGGTGGAGCCACACTACTACAACATGTGCAGTTCCAGTGCCCAGAGGCATTTTCCTCTCTAACTATAATTAAATAATATTGGAAACCCACTAGTTCTGTGGGAAAGAGGAGAAAGCTCCGCTGGTGTTCCTCTCCATAACGGTGAAGAAGTGATTCACTAACAGATTTGCTAGAGGTGGCATCTCACAGGGAATGACATTGTGAGATCTAGGAAAATGCAGACAAATGTAGAGAAGAAATCAAGACACACCACATTCCAAAGAGCTGGGACAATTCTTCACTAGCAGGCTAGCCCATGGTGCTGCCTTGGAAGGAGTTTCCTTCCCTTGAGGTGATTTCTGTTGAGCCCTAGAAAATATCAAACAGCTCAAGCAGAAGTGATGGGATGGAGAGCAGTGCCCCTGTTGTAGAAACACGACTTATCAATGGTTTCATTTGGCTTTTGAAATCCTTGAGATTACAAGCAGCAGCAATGCCCGCTTTAAATCATGCTGTCTCCAGCAATGACCCCAGCCAAATATTCACCTGTACCTTTGAGTTTTCCTCTTGGTACCCCTTTTTGATCACCAAAATCCTTTGAAATGAGGGTAATACACTTTTTTTTTTTTTTTGAATGCTGTTTTGTTTTGGGAATAGCAAGGAGAGTTGGTAGTACCTATGGATCAACATAAAGGAGCAGAGGAACTACTCAGCACAGCCCGCCCAGCTGCGCCTCAGGAGCTCAGAGCCTCAGGAGACGAGGGCAGTGTCGTTGTGCTGTTTCAATCTTCACAACACTGTTTGGCCCTAGAGAGTACATCACCTCGTCTTCGCTCACCCCTGGTGGCAAGGTGATCTCCTTCCTGACTTTTTTGTAGTTATATTCCTTCCCTCGTGTGGTGGTGTGGGCCTCCTCGTGTTCCGCCAGCACCTGGACCTTCCTGTCCTTCACCGTCACAGTGACCTCCTCTGGGTCAAAACCCTTCACATCCATCATTGCTAAAACCTTGCGGTTTTGGGAAGAATTGCACATCTTGTTCAGTTTTCTCCGTACGCTGCAATAAAAACAAGAAGAGAGCCCTTCAGTCCAGCTCACGAAGGAATGTGTGGATCACTATGAGCTCAAAAGAAGCAAATATAATTACTCCATCTTCAAATACAGTACACGCGACAGTGTTGGCCCTCATCTGCAGGTACTGGTGGTTGGGCACATTTCAGTGTGTCCTCTTGGGGTGGAAAGCTGGGAATTTGAGATTTTTTTCACTTCAACACAAAGCCCAATGCTCTTTTTCATGCCTTCTCTGTTGTGTGTGCCCATGTTATGCATTGTCCTGTGTTGCTAATGGGTGGTTGCAATAGATCGCATTCTAGTTAGGAGAAGGGGAGAAGAGACACATCTGGTAAAAATCACAGAAACACTGCTGTGGAGCTGGTCTGGAGGCTCACTGACTTGTTAAAATGATTTCTGTTGCTGTCAAATAGCAAGTCTGCTTGACCAGAAGCAAGGCTCTTGGTCAAACCACGTGTGGAATGCACAACAGAAGGGTTGCCTCTCTTACCGCAGCTGAAGAGGACAGAAGGCACCAAGCTAAGAGGACAATGTGCCTGGTGAAAGAAGAAACGGGGCCATAAGAGGGGAAACAGGCATGGCCACTGCAGTCAGAGATCCCAGCGCCGTTTGTGGCCCATTCAGCATCAGCACTTAGAGCCTGCAGTGACCAGCGGGGCACGGTGTGTGACAAAAGGCTGGGGACTTCCCATCCCTCCTGGTTTCTCAGGGTTTGGCCAACCCTCAGCTCAAGCTGAAAGGTTTTATTCCTTCCTGCAGGGCTGCCTTTTGGATTTATCTGTACTGACATCAATCTTCATCTCCTTTCACGGCCTTGAAACCACCACAACAGTGGTTAGGCCCCAAATTTAGAAATCCCTTGTCCCTCCCATGCACACCGGTGTCAGCCTGCACCCTCCTGCAGGGGCTCGCTCTGACCGCTGGCCCAGGCTGTGCTGCAGCCCCAGGAGCCATTACCTGGCCAGATCTCGCTCCACTTCCCGTGCGGCCATCACAGCCCGGCTGGGAGCTGTACGGGACCATGAGCAGAGGCAGGAGGGTGGTGGGAGGTGGCTGCAGGGGCAGCAGGGCAGCAGTTCCTCCCGCAGCTCCTGCAGGTGCCGGTCCAGCAGCTGCATCTGCCTCTGCATCATTCTCTCCATTTGCTTAAAATCCCACTCATGGTCTTCCAAAAAGCTACTGAGCAGAGACATCCTCAGGCTGTGACAAACTGCATCAGTGCCCAAGTGCTATTTGCACTTGGGAAAGTAAAAAATTGTCCGGAAAGCTGCGGACAGGCGCAAGCTGCGGAGCAGAACTGTAGGTGCTCCTGGGACTCTTGTGACTTAGGAGGGAACCCTGTGATGTCACGGACCTGCTGACGTGTCACAGCTCCATGGTGTCCCACAAGAGCTGTTCCATACCTCTGGGCTGCAAGTGCACATTGCTGGCTCACATCCAGTTTTTCATCTAGAACCCCCAAGCCCTTCTGTGCTAGGCTGCCCTCAATTCATTCATCTCCCAGTTTGTATTTGTGCAGCATCTTGCACTTGGCCCAAAAAGTCCTGTGTGATTTCTAGAAAAACTCACAGGAGATGATGTGAATGGGAAATGGTTTCCATTTTGGAAAATTTGGGCTTTAAGGCCTTATAGTAGGTTGTGTATCAGCATGTACTAAGGCAGAGACAGTTGAGAAGTCATTCTGGGGCAGGCAGACTGCCGGTGGCGCGTGGTGCAAAAAGTCATCCTGTGTGGTGCAGAGTGGGCTCAGAGCTTCCATCACAGCATGGTGAAACTCTTCACCCGGGTTGTGCCATGCTGCAGCGCATGCTGCAGTGCATGCACTAGTGGGGAGGTCAGCAGGGACCCTGGGAATCAAATGGGAGCAGGTCACTGCCAAGGATGCACAAGGAGCACACACCAAAATGCTGATGTTTCATTTGCAAGACTGAATTCAAACATTCAACTAACTTTGATATGTACCTAATTACATCCACATATGCCAGCAAACAGTTGTTAAAAGCCAAATGCTTCATACATACTTTGAGGGCAGAACTTCTCAGCAAAGCGCTGTTCCCAGCAGTGATGCTCACCAGCAGCTTCTGTCCCGTCATCTCCAATAAGCGCCGCAGCTGAGACATAAACCATCCTCCTGCCGACCGCCACACAGATGCTAATCCCAACCAGAGCAGCAGCATCCCTGCCTCTGAGGCATCTGCAAAGCAGAGAGCTGTATGGTGGGTTGTTTTCCTGAGGCAAAGCGTAGTTTGGCTTTTCAATAAATCAAAAAAGCCAGCTTATTTTATATTGAATAATTGTCTCATCTAAAAAAAAAATTGCTTTATGCTTTATTACTCTCAAAAGGTATTGTCTTTTTTTAGTCTCAGGATGAATGTTTTATTTAAAAGCTGAATTCAAAGACTGAAGAGTCCCTCCTGAAGCAGTTTGCTTACATTTGCTGCAGTGTTCTGTCTCTAAAGCTTTGGTGCTCCTGATCTCTTCAGCTCCACATGAAGGAATCTTTCAGGAGGTCCCTCTCGTGTGGCAGGAGCCTCAATCATATATTTCACAGAGGATGTTTTGTTTACCGAGTCCTACATCTGAGGGCCACACAGCAAGCATCGAGAGAACTTCTCCAGTTGTTCTGTTCTCCTGGTAGGCTGCTCTGTGAGAGTGGGCCATCACGGCCCCCCTTGCAAACGAATCACTTGGAACTTACAAGCAACAGTTGGCTGGCGAGGCCAGACAATTTAATGGTTATGTTTTTATCTTATGTTTTATGATGTTTGTATAAAGATCAATGTGATTGTGATAATAATCCTCACTGCCACTTCCTAAGCACAGAGCAGAAGTGTGTACGTGCCTTGGCTGCAACAAGGGGATCTCCTGACTGTGTGTACCTGTTACAGCCTCCAATGGCTCTGGAAGGAGGCTGCTGCCTCTTTCAAGCACTGAGCTCTGTTTGCAGATTACAGCAGCTGAATATCACGAAATTAACTTCAGCATTGTGTTAGCCACACGTGATTTAGATTGTGGATGACCTGTCCCTGGAGGCATTCAAGGCCAGACTGGATGTGGCACTGGGCAGCCTGGTCTGGTGGTTGGTGACTCTGCACATAGCAGGGGGGTTGAAACTAGATGATCATTGTGGTCCTTTTCAACCCAGGCCATTGTATGATTCTATGATTATCTTTAGTAGTGTCTCCATATAGGTTACTCCAGCAAATGTCATCTTTAGGAAAAGGACCTCAAAAGCAGCTAGCTCTGGCTCTTTTGTCAAATGTTCGCAGGGGATGGGTTGCCTGGTATCCCCCCTCAAGATTCCCTTCCTTTGAGTCACAGCATTATAGAGAAACCCATGGCCAAAGTGGTTCAGAGGAACACTCTGAAGTTCACTGTGGCCAGACCTGCTTGCCAAGGAACAGGCACCTCTGCATAATTTGTGGGGAAGCTGGTGGCCATAGAATCCATGGGGACTCTATCATGCGGGAGTTTCAACTCTTCCCACAAAGCAAAGCTAACTGTGGCCATGCCCTCCATCGCTGGGAGCTTCACTTGTCCCACAGAGCAAAGCCTGAGCCAGGTGGAAGATGAAGGTCCCATTTCCCCTCTCTCTGCAGCCTACCTTCAGGCCAGGATGAGGGCAGCCTTGTGCCACTAGACAAGGACAACATACATGCTCTCCCCTGCAGTGAGCTTTCCCAGTGAGAACGACTCCCAGCCAGCAGGAACTGTCTCCTGCAGTGACACTATATTCAAGTACCAGATGTTTTCAGGGTGGTCAGCCACCACCAGAGCACTGCCAGGCCCTGCAGAGAACCCAGAGAGATTCTGTGCCCATGGCAGTCAGTGGAGGACACAGATGCGAGGTCATCATGAAGCAGGAATGTGACACTTGCTGTTTCCTTTGTGTTGCACAGTTACGGGAAGGACAAGAGTCATTTCCAGGTTAAGAAGATGCAACAGACATGAGGAGACTTGCAGACAGGATTGCTAAGGAGGCATCTCTTCAGCAAAGGTGCCACCAGAGATCTCCAGCCTTCACCTCTCACCACCTCATACCACACTGCTCTCTCAGGGCTATATTTAAACCCACTCACTTCAGTGATTGCTTTATGTCAAGAACCACAGATGCAGCGGATCCTCCATTTTCCACTGGGGATGGAGAAAAGGGAGCGCCAGGCTGGGAGGGCATCTCTGCGGCAGCACTGTGGCACACCAGGCCATGTTGCACCATGCTGTGCCGTGTCACACCACACTGCACCGCTGTACCTTCAGCCTGCAAGGCCAGCTAGGGAACAGATGAGCTGTGGAGGCAGCAGAGGAACCATCAAGTGACGATGCAAATGGGAAGTGTGGCCACACCAGCTTGAAACAGCTTGTGCCTCTGCTTTTAAGCAGTTTTTGAATATACACAACTCTGTAATGAATGGTTAAACTCCTGACTCACGGGGAGCATTTAACTCATGGAACCAGCTCACTCCTGAGGCAGGCTGACCTGCCATGTGCCAAACAAGCCTTTCTTGATGGGCTGCTTCCTTGCGGCCCGAGCCATGACCGCTCCTTCCCTTTCTCCCCGCTGGCAGCAGGCTGGGCCGTGAGAACCCATCCAGGAAATGCCAGGCAGCGTGAGTAATGCCGCAGTGCCTCTGGGATGTGTCAGCAGGAGATGGGTGCCGCACAAAGGGAAGCAGTGCCGCAACTATTTCCTGTGACTGCAGGAGAACCCGCCTGTTCCTCTGGGTAATCATGAGCTGCAGGCAGCCTGGATTGCGTCATTCCGGCAGAGCTGGGGACTTCTCAGCATGGGGAAATGGCATCCAGTTCCTGTGGGCATGCCCAGCTGGCCCAACTTGAAAGGAGCACCAGACACAGCTGAAAAGGTACATGATGGATGGAAATTGCTTCTGGCTCTGGTTAAGTCCACCTTGGAGTTGTGTTGCCTGTCACTTTAAGAACCAGCTCTGCTCCTTTTCCCAGACGGGAGCAAATGGCTTCTGACACCCCATTTGTTACCCCAGCAGCTCACGTGGTGGACCTAGCACAGGGTTTTCTCCCGGGATTCCTCTACGGTATGCCATGT
This sequence comes from Chrysolophus pictus, assembly GCA_037305975.1. Classification (NCBI taxonomy): domain Eukaryota; kingdom Metazoa; phylum Chordata; class Aves; order Galliformes; family Phasianidae; genus Chrysolophus; species Chrysolophus pictus. The sequence continues at coordinate 75,616,163 of CM074577.1, read as the reverse complement.
ACTGCTGTGGGTGAGATGTGGAGGCTGCTGGTGACATGCTGACATGTGAATGCTATGTGTCACTGGGAAATGAAGAACTACCAGGTTAAATCTGCTGTGATGTTATGTGGCATCAGCTTCATGAAGTCAAGGTGATGCCCACTGAAGTAAAGGTGAATTTTGACTTCTGCTAAGGTCAGGCAATGAAACATATTTCGGGCTGTCAAGTCTGATATCAAGTCTGACTTGCAAAGGTTATTTTGAGATCATTTGTTCTTACCACCAGAATAAACCAGAATAACACATCCTCCTGCTTCAGCTTTGCCGCACACCTACGGAGCTGCGCAGCCAGGTCTGGCCTGCCATGCGGAGGAGGGGGAGTGGGAGGAGGAAGGAGCACATCAACCACAGCATCCATCTCTGATCTGGCCCTTGTCAGTCTCATGGGTGGTCTTGAACTCACTCCCACTGTGATAATAAAAGCAATAGCATTCCAACTCGGCTAAGCCAAACACAATTTAGGTTCTTTGTTTCTTTGTTTCAGAGGCTTTTACGGTTCCTGCCTTTCAGGATCTTCCTGACATCCATGAAGCTGAGAGCTTTGCTCTTAAAATGTAAAAGGAGAGTTGAGGGAAAGTCAAATGTGCCTTTCTAAATGCTGCCAACTGTTCGGCACGACTGCCTTTCCCTGTCCTCAGTGAGGAGCTGGAGACCCCTCAGAGCCCAGATTGTCAGGACAGCCCATGGAGACTTTAAGATATTCAAAATGACTTGAAAATTGCAGAAAACAAACAAACAAAAAAACCAAAACAAACCCAAACCAACCAACAAACAAACACAAAACAAAACAAAAAAAACATACCCTAAGGGCTGGAAACACCACTGCTTTCATTGCCCTTCCAAACACAATGCCTAAATAAACCTGATCTTTCAAAGCATCTCTTGTCTTCCCTTGAGCAAGAACAGATCAAGTACAGCGAGTACTGATCAATTCAAATGGTGTTTGGTCAACATATTTTTAGACTACCAGCTTCTGACAGCATGTCTGACATATTGATTTGCAAATATCAACCAGAATCTCTTAAAACTCCAGCCACGTTATTAAGTGTGCTTTAAGGCTCTTTCTTTAAGCCTGGTCTGTAATAACCCTCATATGGTAAGCGCAATGTTGTTTAACTGAAAGTGAAATCACAAACATGGCACTGCAGCCACACACCGAAAGCAGGTAACCATATGCTCAAATGGATTATAATGATCATTTTCCCCTCTCCTGATTTCCATATGCAATGGAAGTAATTAGCCGTGTAACTGTGCACCTCTGTGCCCAGCCAAGCAGTGCTGAAAGCCTTGGAGCAGACCCAGGCAGCCAGCTCTCAGGCTCAATCCGCTCCTCTTTCGAGGGTCGATGACTTCCTGCACAGAATGATGTCCTGGGGATGTTATTTCTGGATTCCCAATACACTGCTTACAGAAACAGGAGAATCCCTTGGTATCCTCTTGGTTTTACCAACATGTTTAACACTCTTCAATTTTCCTGGGAAAAAATATTCTCGTTAGATCAAGAACTGTTTTTTCCATCTTTCTTCAAGGAATTCTTTCTCCACTTAAAATTCATAATGGAGCAATTGAGTTCCCTCAATTCAAATTTAAATGATTTGTTGAATATTTTATAGTGATTCCTCACTCTGCTGCTCAGTCAATGTTACAAGACCTTCAGTCAGTGTTACAACGGCTTCCTTTCTCTGATTTTCTGACATCTCGGTCTGTCTTTCACTTCTGTACTCCCAAAGGGACTAAGCAGTGAGATCTGAGAGCAGGGGCACCATATCCCAATTCTTTCTCCTGACGAGGTCTAGCCACCAGACAGAAGAAAATGAATGTTACCTTCCCTATTTATAGAAAAACATATAGTTAATTAATTGCTGACTTGCCAATGGTATTTTCAGTCTACCTTTGCATATTTGAACACAATTAAAGGAGTGACAAGTTTCTCTCCAGAAGATTTCAGGTCACTGCAGAATCCAGCATCTGTGCTAAAGATGCATTAACTCATTTCTTCATGGGATCATGATGGAACACCCTGCTGCATTGTGCCTTGGAGATAAGTCAGTGGTGTGCCCGTCTCATCAAGGCATTTGCACTCATTCACTAAGCTTGTCCTTAGAGCCTCTTCTAACCCCAAATGTCTCAACATCCCCACATTAGCTCCAGTTCTGCTGGTTCACAGTGGTAGCCTCTGGGACAGCTCAGCTCGGTTGGACTAGATGACCTTAGAGGTCTTTTCCAACCTTAATGATTCTACCAGTCTACGTTTTGCAGTGTGGGCCGCTTGGAAGATATACTCACAGCAACAGCTTCCTGCTGACACATCATGGGGACCTAGGGGTGATGCTACAGAAAGGCTCTTCTCTCTCCCTCCAGTTAGTCTGTCCTTCCCAGAGGCAGCATCTGAAAGGTGTTGTACTGCTTAAAGAGAACAGCCTGCTGCTTACATTGAAATGCCTTCCCTCTGCCTCAAACAGAAACGTATCCAGGCTGCCAACATTTCTGTAGTGCAAACGGAATGGCACCAGTAGTTTTCAGACCTTAAAGCTGCTCTGAAAATCCCCTTGTTTCCACTTTTGTTTTCAGCCAACGTTTCAGTATTCCAGCTGCTCCCATTTGGTTCAAATAGCTCAGCAAACTGCAAGTCTGGAGCCCAGAAGCAATTTAAAGTGTGGAACAACTGAGGACAAGTGCTATCTGTACTTTCCAGCTCTCAGGTAAGCAGAAGAGATGTGTGGGTGCTATGCACCAGTGCACAGCCAGGAAGGCACGAGCTCAGGACTGGTAACAGGTGCCAAGAGCCAGTGGCCTCCAATGGGTTTAGTACGGAGTGCATTTGCTGGATCTTATTCTTAATATTTAGGCATCTTTTCTACCGACATGTAAATAAAGAAGATGTTATTCTCTATAAAAATGCATTTTATGTTGCTAGTTAGTAGTTCGATATCCACTCTGACATCCACTTCTACTCAGGACACTCCTCAAGAAATGAAATAGATTGCTGCTGGTGTAGAAATTAATGTGCTAATGTGATATAAGAAAGAACTCTTATTTCTACAATGTCCACACTTACTTCAATGGAAAAGAGTACATACTTGCATAGCCACCTTTTCTTTTTCTCTCTGCATTATGGAGGTAAGGCCTAGCCACTTGTCAGAGAAATGCCAAGGTTACTTGAATGCTGGGGAAGTCCTCTGCATTTCAATCAGTGTTTTCTGGAAGAGGACCAGGAGCATCTGATGGGATGTGCATGGGAATTCCCTTTGCAGCAGGCTGGCTAGGCTGGCTGCCCTCAATCACTGCAGGCAGAGATGTGCCTGCCAGCAGCATCACCGCGCTTCTCCAGCTTGCACAAGGAGGCTTGAGGTTGTTGGAATCTCAGAACTCACATTTTCTTGGAAAATTTGATTATTTAAAACCTCCTTTCACTTCAATTGAAACTTAGTATAAACACCAAAACAAGATTATTGAAGCCCTTTGCTTAGATGCCAGTGTTTTGATGTTTTATGTGATTCAAATGAAGTTGAAAAACATTGAAGGTGCTTAAAAATTCTGTTATATCTCAGTAAAAGCTGTGATTATGTGAAACATTTCCAATCTCATCTGTTCTGTTAAGGACTGAAAAAAACCAACCAGTTTTAATGAGTACTGAGTTACGAAATAATCTTATGTCACTCATCAATACTGGCCAACCACTCTGGACTACCAAAGACGTGTTTTACTGGTAGTCACATCTCAGCACCTACTTCATGTCATTTCTGTGACAGCTTCTCTCTCTATGAACAGAAAAGGCATGGGCTCTGGCAACATAAATAAATAGACACCCTAATTTTGCCTTCATTCTCTCAAATTTTCTTCCCTGATCCAAGAAGGGTGAGCAGCTCTTGCTTGCCCACAGGAAGTAAGGATTGTAGTGATGGCAGTGACGAAGTGTGAGTGTTGCAGCAGTACAGATCCTACTTGGTGACAGGAATATCCTTGCTAGTGGTGAACTGGAAGCTGTATCAACCTTACCTTCTCCACCGAGTCTATCCCAGGACCACAGGGATTCTATCTATGGTATCCCCAGAGCAGCGGTAAACAACCCCATGGTTAAACTGAAGAGCTCCTGGCAGCTTGTTTCTGCAGCGCTAGCAGCAGCAGTGAGCTGAAGGAACAGCTGGTTGATGGTTGTGGAAATACCACTGGGCACAGGCTGGACTCTGAGAGATTCAGCATTGCGAAAGAGGTTCCTCAATTTACGGATTTTTGTTTCATCATATTTTTTTCTGTTGCTGGCCTCTAATTTTGGGAACACCTGCGTAAACAAAAACTGAATCATCCCCAAAAGTAACCAGATCCTAAGGTACAAGGGAAGGTTCTACATGCTATGAATCTTATAGAAACAGGCCAGAGCTTCAGCAGTGGCATTACAGGCAAACACATTACTAAACTACAGTTACATACAGAGGAGAAAGAGCACAAGATGTCTCCATGAAGTGTTGTTATCCAAGACTTGTATGAATTGATTTTCTTCTTCTGTGGGTAATTATCAAATTAAATGTCTTAAGAATAGAAATTAGAAAAATTCTTTGAGAGACAAAAAAGGTAGCCCCAGAGCTTAGCATCCTCTCCCAAGAAACCTGTGAAGTCTCTCTTATAACACAAGAACTATAATTTAATTGTATTATACATTAGACTAGAAAAAAGGCACAAATCAGGCTGACAAGCACTTCCAGACACCTTGATTATAAAAATCTCAGCTCACAGCATGAACCCTCTCCAGTCACATCCAGAGGGCTTTATTTGTGAAACAGATCAAAGATCAGATAAAACCACTGCTCTGATCAACTCCACTTTCAAGGAATTCTGAATGCCTCTGTATGACACTGAGTACAATTTTAATTATCCCCTTCTGCCTTTGGCAGCAGCACTGCTGGGACATAGAATCACAGAATCATAGAATCAGGAAGGTTGGAAAAGACCACTAAGATCACCTGGTCGAAACTGTGACCCATCCCCCCATGCCCACTAACTTGTGTCCCTCAGTGCCACGCCTACAAGTTTCTTGAACACCTCCAGGGACAGCATCCACCACATCCCTGGGCAGCCAATGTGTCAATATTCTTTCTGAGAATAAATGTTTCCTAATATCCAACCTGAATCTCCCCTGGTGCAACTAAAAGCCGTTACCTCTCATCCTACTGCTAGTTACCTGGGAGAGGGGGCCAATCCCCATCTCTCTGAGACCTCCCTTCAGGCAACTGTAGAGAACAAGAAGGTCTCCCCTGAGCCTCCTCTTCTCCAGACTGAATAATCCCAGTTCCCTCAGTTGCTCCTCATAAGACTTGTGCTCCAGACCCCTCATCAGCTTCATTGCCCTACTCTGGACACATTCCAGAGCCTCAATGTCTTTCTTGTAGTGAGGGGCCCATAACTGAAACAGTACTTGAGGTATGGCCTCACCAGGGCTGTACCGGGGGGATGATCACCTCCCTGCTCCTGCTGGCTGCGCTACTTCAGATACAAGCCAGGATGCCATTGGCCTTGGCCACCTGGGAACACTGCTGGCCTATGAGGCAGGGACAGAGTGCAACCTCTGATGTTAAGGAGAAGTTTAAAATAAAGCCCACACCCTGATGAACCATAGTGATCACAGCGTATTGAGGCAGCACTGATCTCTCAGATCACCCACTGGTGTCAGTACCGGTGTCAGGCTCAGGCCTGAGGAAAGAGGTAATGCTGCCTACGCACATGGATGCTGTGGAAATGAACAGGGTTTGGGGTTGCTCTGGCATCCTGCCTCCGATGGCTACTGCCTGTTCTGGATGCTCAGGGGAAGAGTCTCTCCAAGGAGGACAGTGCTGCTGCCTTGCATCCTGATGTGAGCTGGATGGGTGCTGCTGGGCTACGTGAGCAGCTCTTGCTGCTATGCCAGTCACTTCTTCCTTCTACAACATCTGCATTTTAGCCTGCCTTTCCTGTTCTCCTGGCTTCTCAGCAGCTCTGCCTTGGAAGCACAACTTGCCTGGGTGCTGCTCCGCAACAGGTGAATGTGGGGAGCTGGCAGGTGCGGGGTGGCACGTTCCCAGGTGACTGCAGAGGTGATTCACACCAGGAGCACAACTTTGCTTAGGGAGCTGTGCCTCTCGAAGGGGCACCACAGCCAGCTGAGCAGGGACAGACGGCTCCCACCTGCAGTCAGCAATCACCTTGACCAGGCCCATGCAGTCCCCATCAAACCTCTACAGAACACACATCCATTCCCATCTGAATTTCCTTTGAGGCAATGAAGAAAGAGAGGCGCCTGATTAATGTGCAACTAAGCCAGTTAGGTCCCTATTTCTCCCAGCTGGATACAAAGAAGGTGCCGAGAAGCAGCTCGTGTGGGCATTCACACTGCAAAACAGGTGAAATGAATGCTGCTTTCTGCATCCCAAAGTATGGGAGCTGAGAGTTTCTGGATGTAGTATTCCTCTCGCTGACACCATTGGAAAAGCTCTCCGTGCAAGTATGTAATCTTTTTTGACATGCAGAAAACCTGGCCTGAACTAGGAAAGCTCCAGATGTATTTGCAGATCTTGCAAAATGTTGATGTTCCAGAAGATATATTGAAAGAAAAAATATATACTTTTTATAACTAATAGCTGGGTGTCTGCCACTATATAATATTTTAGAGCCCTTCCTACCCAGCAACACAGTCGCACAGCAAACGAGCACTGCTAGACCATCGAGTGCAAAGCTAGTCTAAACCTGTCAGTAATATCCAAGGCTGATTCTACGCGTTAATTATATGTTGTGTAAAAAAGGATTTCCTAACAGCTTTTTTTAAGTTAAACTGAAGATTTGGATCTTTCTTTTTTTATGTTTCAAGGGACAACACAAAGCAAAATGCAGAATCCTTTAACAGCTGCACTTCACATACTGCATATCAGCACATCTCCTCCAGAGTGCCTTCCTTGCTGTGAAGTGAATCCCTGTGTTTTGAAGAGAAACTTTCTTCAAAAGAGCATCTTCAGGCCTAGCACACTTTCCTGGTTTCTCTTAATGTATTGCATTCTTTGAAGGAGTGCAGATCACAAGGCTCAGCTTTTGTGTGCAAAGGGCTTTTAGCTGTGCCAGGTCATCTCAATAGATGGAGGACTGGGGAATGTGCTGGGCAGGCTGTGGTGATGTGGCGGTGTAGAAAGGATGTACGTTGTCAGAAGGGGATTTGTAAGGGCTGCAGTATCACAGGAGTCCCACACATGGGAAGTTCAGTGAGACTTCAGCCATGGCCAGCCTGCTTTGCTTATGGTGTTCACAGCATTCATGCACCTCACATCTCATATGTTTGGAAGTCTGTTGAGGAAATGTATAGATGAGCAATCCTAGCAATACCTGAGGTACAGACGTGTCTTATCCCGGTCACAAGTCTTACTGACAGATTACTTAATGAGGAATGAAAAATATGTTCTTGATGATTTCCCAATCTTTCAGATATCAATTGCCCTGAAAAAACAGGCTTGAATGATCACGTTCAGCTAAAATGTAGCCATAGGAAAGTAATCCAGAGTTAAGACAATTAAGATCTCATAATTATGGCTACTTTGTAGAAATTTGGGCAATAACAGCCATTTGACTCAGTGGACCTGCAGCCTTCCCATTTTCAGTTCATTCACCTTAGCTTTCTGGAGCATCCTTGTGCAGGAAAACCATACCAGGGGTGGGAACAAGCTCACATGAAATATCTGCTGGCAAAAACCATCCTGAGGCCAAGTGCCACAGAGATGGGGCTGCATGAGCTTGCCTCCAAAGGACTGCCATGGCTGAAAGCTACCATATTTGAATCTTAGCACTGGCAAGGTTACAGTATAATTTCCCAGGAAACAAGGATCTTTCCTAAGAACCTAATCAAGATGACTGCAGGCATGAGCCAGCAAAGCTTCCTGAACACAGAGGTCTGGGCTTTGGCAGCAGTGTGGGTGGGACCTTCATGTCTGGTCATCAGTGATGGCTCCTGGAATGGTTTACAGCCCCTTGAAGCTGCACGGATTTAGCACGGACTGTGAGGCATTTCCTGAGGTTTCATTTAAGGAAATGAATGCAGACTGCAGTTTTGCACACTTTTTTTTGGGAAATACACAGGCTGGCAGGTGGTTACAATTCTCTTACAGGTGCCTGCTTTGCAGACTTCACAAATGCAATGCAGAGGTTTCCTAGCAACTTCCTTTCATGGTCTTTGTGCTCAAATTTGGTTTGAGATGTGGGCTTTCATAAAACAGCACTTCTGCCTATTTAAACAAGTTCAGTTCTTTTCAGCAGGCAGGGCAAGCACAGTAGCAGCAGCACTGTCTGATTTATATCCTTTTCAGCTGCTCTCTCCAAAACTAACAAATCCCTGAAATATTTATTAGAAGTGATGGGTTTCTTACTTTTTTCACTAACCAGTTCTATTGCTCAAATTGCTGAGCAAGTGAAAAACTCCAGGTTCTTTTTTTTCTTTTTTTTTTTTTTCTTTTCAATTTTTAAAGAAGACATGGGACCAATATTTCCTGTAATCTCTGCATTTATTCCTTTTTCCTGTTTCAAATAACAGATGTTGATTCTGTGCTTTGGACAACTCTTTACAAATACGTGAGAGCAAACTAAAGCAGCTAACCCTTGCTAACCTTTGTGTGCGACAAGTGCATTCAGTTTAAAACTGTCAGTAAGTTTTACTTAAGTCTGTCAATGCACTGATAGCATCCAGGTTTGAAGACATTGAAGAATTTATCCAGGATGTTGTGCCAGCTCTAACAGCTTGCTCCGACATCTTTAGCTAAAAAGGAAGTGAGTGAGCAGTTGTGCGCACAGCGAACCTGAGTTTGGACGTGAAGGCATGCAAATTGAGAGGAACCCAAACTGCCCCAGTCTCCTCGAGGAGCTCTGAGACATTGTTTGTTACTGAAGTCATTCACTGCACAAACACGTACTTCTTCAAAGATAGCAAAGGGGGAAAATATCCCTGCACCATTTAGCAGCTGGAAGATGAATGGCAAGTGCCGTTGTGTATTCACTGGCCCTGCGCTGTTCTGGGAGCTCTCCCTCAGCTGTGAGTAACTGCTGTGCCAGAGGAAAAGCGAGGTCAGGCTCTCCTGCATGCAGCCCTCTGTTGGAACTGCAGCTGCTTGACACTGAACACACACGTGCTGTTGGAGCTTGCTGTCCCACTTGAGTGTGGCTGGGCTTGGAAGCAGTCCTTTCAAAGCCATCCTGTGTGAAACCACGCTGGGCTGCTGCTATGACTGGCTTACCTCTGCAGCAGGCATCCTCACCAGAGATTAGCTGAGCATACACCCTTGTGTGCATTGGGAATTTGCCAAATCCTAGCATTTGTCATGCTTCACTGCTCTAAACCATTGTATTTCTTGCTTAAGACCAATGTTTGCACCAGTGCAGCTATGTTTGGCATCAGTTGCAGAGACCAGGACAAGATTCCAAAGCAGATCAGGACCTGGATTTCTATCAAAACCCATCTGTTACTGGTTGAGTCATTCTCACTACCTCTATATCTGGGTGGGATGATGAGCTATTGAACTCACAAACCACCACAACATGCAGCTCTTTAAAAACCCTTCTTTCCAGAAAGTCACAGCTGCTCCTTTATCTTCTATTGCCAAACCAGAGAGCCGGGATGACTTCTTGATACTGCCAGTTGTTTTCAGAGTTGCTGAAGCTTGAAAAGGCAATTTAATCTTTCTCCCATGACAGTCACTTCAAATACTCTCAAACAACTCATATTAAACAGTGGCCAACAGCCACGACACTTCTCCAGGCTGATTTTGGATATAGCTTGTGCTGGACAGGAATGCAAGGTGAGCACTGCAGCAATTTTATCTCCTATGTCAATGTAAAACCAATAGTTAATCACCGTGTGCACAAGGGTTAGCCTCGTGTCACAAGACCTGTTATAGGACAATCATAATTACAGTTGTGAGGTCTGACGAGTGTTCACACAGTACTGTTGTTCGGGCACTTGGCACCGAGCTGCAGCACAAAGAGTTAACTCTGCTGCATGCCTCCAGAAATCTGCATAATGCCTCGCATTTGGCAGCTCATTTGCATAATTTAAAATGACTCTTTTGTCTCGGAAATAAAATCTAAAACACAGCTTCAGAAATAAGTGGTAGATATTAATGTTTCACGTAACAAGAAGGTTCAGTTCAGTGTGTTTGTCTGAAGTCTTCAACCGGGCTTGCAAAACCAATTTTTACAGGGAGCTGTTGTTTCTTTGCTATTGCAGAGCCTTGGGCGTTCTTCCCCGGTGCCATCTTGGCTGCCCGCAGCCAGCTCTTGTGCTCACACTGAGGTGTCCCGCAGTTCCCTGAAGACCCCAGGGAAGGACACAGCTCCCCAGGAGCGGAGCTGAACTGCACTCTGGCTCTGCTGACAGATCTACAGAAGATCAGACACCCGAGTGCAGTCTCTTGTCTGCATGTGACTCCCAGCCCCAGCTTGGAGGGCAGTAATGAAGTGCTTGCTGCTGGTTGAGCTGCATGCCTCAGAGCTCCTTGCTCCCTCGTTTTAGGAGACAGATGTAAAGAACGGTATCTTCTTGAAGTGATGCTCATCTGTGTAGGAGATGCCTCACCTGGCATTTCAGTATGTTTTAAATGCCGAAAGCCTAAGAAATCTAAAACCAAATGCTCCAATACACGTTTAACTTTGAACCCATCTGCAATGGCCACCACTGGAGCACAGCTGATCCCACGTCAGTGCCTACTGTACCCAAACAAATGCACTCCCAGCCCTAGAAACCAGGCAACACCAAAAAAACATTCTCAATTTATGCAGGTTCTCTCCATGATGCTCCTCTTCCTATGGCACTTTGCCTGGAGGAGCACCTGGGGGCAGAAAAGCCTCAGCCCCCTCCCTGGAGGCACACAGAGCAGCTTTGCGGAGAGCTGGATGCAGATCCGGCTTGGTTTGGGCAGCGTGAGCAGGCTGTATATGGGGAAAAGAACGAGAGAACATATGTAATCCTGAGTGAATAGATCTGTCAAACGCTAACAAGCTTCTGCACAGCACGTTTAGCTCAGCTTTCCTTTTGTCCGGTGCTCATAACCCAAATTCAAGTGAACTCTGACCTTTCATGTGATGCCCTCCTTTCTGAATGCCCTCCTTCAGACTTCAGTTTTTAATAAAATACAGTTTTTAATAAAATACTTCAGAGATGATCTAGGGACATCTTTGTCTATCACCACCTTTTGCAACAGCTAACCCTTTTAACTGAAACTCTGGCAAAAATTTAGCCAATGGCAGTACACAGTGTGAAGAATTTCAGCCCAAGTTAAAGCCTGATACATCTATAAACACCCCAGTTCATTTCAGTTTACAGCATGAGGCAACACTGATTGCAGTTGTATATTCAGGTACTAGCAGGTAATTCTGTATTTGCAAACCTGCCTGCCTTTTCCTATTAACTACCCACCCGTCTACACCCAACACATACACAGGTGTGAACCACAGACAGATGTTGTAATTGCTGTTACCCACAATAAAATATTCATCCACCAGTTAACAGTCCCTCCCCACTGCAAGGAAAAAAAAAAAAATCTCTCAGAGTATTTATTCAGGATTGCTTTACTCCATTCATGTCAGTAACTGCAGCAGCAGTTCTCTGGTCTCTCTGTACTGCCTCTCTTTCTGCTTGGAGTCCCCGCTGCTTTTTTTTTTTTTCTTGAGCATCATTACCACAGAAATCCTAATGCATCATTTCATGGGACTTCCATCAGTTATAGCTGTCTTTCTTCACAGGAATCAACATATATTTTTCTGACATTTAATCGCTTGTGCAACTGGCTGAGATGACCTGGTGCATTTATGTTCTCAGCTTGGGAATATGCTACTGGGATAGAGGAACATTCAAAAACCAGCCTTCCTGTTCTGTGTAAATGTCCTTGGTGATTTAAGGGGAAAGAAAACGCTCACAAGATTGCTAGCAGAACAGTGAGATCTTTCCTGAAAGCAAAGCCCATCATTTAAAGAGAATGGAGAAGTCCAAGTGATGAGCATTTCACTGCTGGAGTGCTGTGTTCAAAACCATACCTGTATGCCTTCAGCCAAAGCCTCCAGCTGACAAATTTGGAAGAGTTATTTCAAAAGGACATGCAAATTTGCAGCCTCTGTGTACACTCATTCTACAGAGGCCAAATTTCTCCCGAACAGTCACTGTTTATCACTTCTCAAATGACACAGACTCTGGTTTGCTTAAAATGCCAGCTGTAAATGGAGGCTACTCAGGAGCTGTTCCACAAGCAGCTCAGCTTCCTCTGCGTGTGCCTGTGTTATTGCTCACATCAGGAATCTCGATTTGAAGCTGGCCTTCAGCTCACTCTTCCTGCTGCCATTTCAATCGGTCTGAGCACTCAGCCCAGCCTCCCTTGTGGTGAAACTGGATAGAAACCCACGCTTCTGAAAGGCAACTAATGCTCTGGAGAAGCTGGCAGGTGTTTGTTGCGGGTGGCACAGCTGGACTGCTCAGCATGAGCACCCCAACATGCATGTGGGATGGGTGTTTGGTCACCACTGTTGGCTCCTCTTAGAACTCTGGAATTTCAATTATTTTTAAAGTGGAATCGAAAACAAATGTGAGAATCACCTACTCTTTCTTTCTATATTATAATTAGCTGTCAGTGGCAGGTGACTGTTTGATGACAGAGGACCAGAGGCCAGAAAATAGATTAGCACACAGAAAGTTAAATCCTGGCTCCACCGGAGCCCATGGAATAATTCACTTGATTTTGCACAGCAAGGTCTCCACTGCCAGTAACAAATTGACACTGCAATAATTTCTAAAGACAGTACATGAATCAAGGTGATTCTTTTTCAAAGGTGCCATTTCTGAAGGTAAATATGGTTAAGGCAAGAGTAATGAATCCAACCCAATGGAAGTTTAGAGGAATCCAGTTTGATGCAAACTAGCTAAACCCCACTTTTCCATTGCCTGCATAGAAGCATCTGCCCAGGTGACACAAAGTTGCAGAAATATATCCACCACATACACCGCGTCTGTGTGTTCTCTACACACTGCCTCCCAAGCACAGACTCAAAGTGCTGCTGTCCATGGCCACTGTTCAGGGAGAATTCAGCTCCTGCAAAATACCCAGAAAGCCTGATGAGCTCCTCTTCTCATGCTCAGTCACACTGGTTGGTGGATGGGTCAGTTCAACATATATGAAAGCCATCACTTGTACTTTGTGGCTGGGTCAGTTCAACATATATGAAAGCCATCACTTGTACTTTGTGGCTGGGTCTGGACAAGACATCCTGGATGGATGATTGGAAGGAAAATGTATTTAGATGTGTCCTTGTGGGAGCTGGCAGAGGGGCATGCAGGTAAGGGGTCATTAACAAGGGTGAGCTGCAATGCCAAGTGAAGGCTTAGGGGCAGTAAACAAAATTGCAGTCTGCCAGATACTGGTGGATCTACAAATTGTACTGAGTACTGACAGAGACGCCACCTCAATTCCAGACACACTCCCTAACTGGGAGAAAGTAACTCTGAGCGCACAAAAGAAAGAAAAAATGGGTGCAGAATTCTGATTTCTAATCCAGGAGTCCTTCACTGCAGAGCTGGGGGAGGAAATGCCAAGCAGATGAGACAAGAAAGGGGAAAGGAGATTGGGTATCTGCATTATCACTTGATTTCAAACGGATGCATTATAGTCTGTGTGTGGTACTAAGTGTAGATGTGTCTGGCTCAGCACATTAATTTCTGAACATCTGAGCCTCTTTCAGCCAAATTTTGGCATAAGGCTCGTCTCAGAGGTCTCTGCTAGCTTCACTGACCCAACGACGGGAAAGACTGCAGCAGATTTCAATGTTTTTTAGTTACTGGAGAATCCACAGAGCAGAGAGCCATAGCATGTACTTTACCAGGCCCACTGTAAGAAAAAACTTATGGGAAACAAGTTTTCATCAACTCTAAGCCTTACTAAACTACCTTATTTTTTGTGGCCTCAAACAACAATTCTTCTTCAAGACCAGCATCATTTTAATGAGAGAACAAAGAAATTATTTTTCTCTTACAGCAACCTTGTCGATATACAGCCAGGTACAAGTCAGAAAATTAGAGACTATAAACAATACCTGGCATCTACTGGCATCAAGATGAAGTTTCAGCTATCATAAGTCAGCAACATATTAAAAAAATCAGGCTATTAAAATCTGAGATGAGAACATGACAGAATGTAACCCAAGACAGCAGAAAGCAAATGACAAGCAGCACAGACCTCCACACCTGGAATTCTTTAATTCCTAGTGTTAACTCGCAAATAATGGACAGCTAGTTAAAGTGATGCAAAAAACATGGATGTGGTTTAAAAGCTTCATACTCCCACCTCAAACAAAATACTCTTACTCTGTACCTAGACAGAAGTAGCGAGAGACTTGCTTTGCTTAGGTTTGTAGCACAAGGTGCTAGGAACAATATTCCTTTCTTTATAGTGCACTTTGCTGATCACTCTAGAAACTTCTATTCAATCTTGGGAATAGTCAGGAAGCTGAAGTCTTCTACAGAGCATTCTTGTTGACATTTGCAAGAATGTTGGCCTCATTTCTTCCATGGCAAAATATCACATTAAGCTGCCAGCCTCATGTCATCTTTGTTGACATCCAAAGTTAACAGCCTGGAAAATGCACAGTAGGGTCCTCCTTGGATGCCTGAGGCTTTTGCTTTCGTTCAGGGCCTCTTCCCCTACATCAGTGAGCTGCATCAGCCATGGGTACCACTGCCGATGGCACACGTGCCACCATCTGCTTCCACTGTTTACAGAACAAAGTCCCTTGCAGTCTTTCTACCCCAATCCTCCCACTTCTACCGAGCTCCCTCCCTTCAGGACTAACAGACTCGCAATAGAAACCACCAGACCTGCAGCTGTAGAGTGAGTTGAGCAAGCTGTTGGGAATAAGCCTGCCCTATTGCACATTTTTCAGAAGATGCTTCTGGAGGAAATTTCCCGAACCATCCACTTGAGCTGGGTGTGCCTTCAGCAGAGAGCTTCACAAGATGGCCTCCAGAAGTCCTTTCTACACCACGTGCTTCTCAGATTCCAAGAACTTCAGATGCTGACGATTATCAAAGTTCCAATTTCAGACATGACCACAATAAGTCCACAGGAGTTAATTTATATGGCATTTCCAAGCTGGCAAAAATTCAAATTAGACAAAAACACCAGCAAGAAACTTGTTCTGCTGGTTGGGTGTTGGTGTATTTATAGCTGCACCTTCACAAGGAAGCTTCTTTGTTATCAGCAGCCTGAAAATAGCAACATTTGTGTGCAGAAGAGTTGTGTAACAAAGGGAACTGAATTTCTTAGTCCAAGACAGAAGTCCTGTCTTAAAAACACACTTTGTAAAGCAAGAAAATGTGGCTCTGTTCCTGAGTTTTTTTCATGACTTAGTAAATACAATTTTTTTGATGTTGTCATCCAACAGAGTTGGATAATCCAAAGGTCTTGGGAAAAGTCATTTATTTTGAAGTCCTTAACAAACATGACTGAATGAACAGTCCTACGATCAGAAAGCAACTCTATCTGGATTCATTTCAGAAGATTCTAAGGTCCAACAAACACCATCACCTATGTGATTCTTACATAGAAAATACACCAGTGGATAATGGGAGATATTCCAGAGGTCAGTTGGTGAAATATAGTCTTTCATCCTTGTTCTGAGGTGCTTCTGACAGTATGCTGAACCTTTCGTTGTGTTACACGTCCACATCAGAATAACAAATGTCAACTAAACGTTAGGATTGATGTCCTCTCATCTACACTTGGGATTATCTGCCATTTGAGGCCAGGTATAAACTCTTGGGATGAACAATAAAAGCCGAGATTTACATTACAGTTTATTCTGGATCTGAGCACAAGTTCCAATGGAATCAATTTTTTCTTCCCGTTTGCTTATGCTGAGTGTTTGTGTTGGCACAGCCATAGGCAATGGCTAAAACTGAGTTTCAGTCATAATGTAAAGAAAATGACTACTTAGAAATGCCAGCAGCAGATTGCTGAGCCCTAACAGACATATGCTCCATTTGGACTTTTCCAGCTCTTTTCCTGTCCTTTATCTAATAGGTTTCCATACCCCATTAACTTTTAAGACTTGCTTGTGAAGGGCGGAAGGAATAGAGTAATTGAAAGTAATTGAAATCTCATCCTTATGCCCAACCCTTAAGAGAACTCCATTGAACAAGTCATGTTATTTGGAAATGTCAATGCTTTGGAAACTAGGTTTTAATCCCAGGAGCAAACATAAATTAACTGTACCTTCCCAAGTTCCACTAAATATAGTAGAAACACCCCCAAGGATGCAGCAAGACCTACCACAGGACTTCACTTAGCCCAACAGCTCAACAGAAAAGAAAAATGACTGCTAAAAGCAAATATGCAATTACTGCCTGTCGAAAATAAAATAAATACAAAATGAGCTGCCAAATTTTACAGGTGACTGTCGGAACACGCCAGAGATTGTGATAAAATGGCTGAGGTCGAGACGCTTTAGAAGAAATCTCCCATTGCGGTAAACAATGGGAATACTTCAGGGAAACCGTCAGCAATGGTAATAAAGCAGAACAAAACAAACGCTGTGCTATGACTTAAGTCATCCAGCAGGTCCTAGCTCCGTTCTAACAGAAAAGAAGAAAAAAGAAAAGGATCTGCCCGCTTCTAAAAGCACAGCTACTGTATTGTCTCAGCACAGAGCAGAATCAATCACACTCCACGCCCCGTGTATCGCTAGAAACCTGTTAGGCTCTGCCTTAACGACAACCTGAACAGCTTACACGTACAGCCCCAGCGCAGCTGTCGGTTTCTGTAAGGACAAGCGCCCGTTTCGCTGACTTCGTCACTCAATCTGCACCGAAGCGAGATGGCAACGCGCTACGCGCGGCTCAGCCTCAGCGCTGTGGGACGGAGCTCTCGGCGCCGCACGGCCGCGCGCTCCTCGGTGCGACGGGCGGCTCCGTCACGGAGCGGCCGGGCCGCGCCGCCGCCAGTCGCACGCACGCAGCTTCCGAAAGCGACCCAGCGCGGGCAGCGAGCGGGCAGGGAAACCCCTCGGCCGCCGCCGGGGCGGCGAACCCCGCCCCCTAGAGCTGCGGGCGGCCCGCCAGGCGCGGCGACTGAGAGGAGGCCGGGGAAGGGGGGGGGGGGGGAGGGGCGGCGCGCGGGTCTCCCCGAGGCGCGGGCCAGGCTCTCACCGCCCCGCCTCACGCGGTCAGCCGCGTCCCCCGCGCGTGACGTCACCGCGCACGGCGCGAGCCGCCCTCCTATCGGCGGCGGTTTTAGTGGAACGGCCCCGCCCGGCAGCGCGTCCGCCACTCGGCGCGAGCGTTGCAGCGTGGCTACGCGGCGCGGCCCCGCCCCGCCCGGCTCGGCGCACGGAGGGAGGGAGGGAGAAGGGCCCGCTGGAAGTTAAGATGGCGGCGCGTGTGTGAGCGCGGTGCGGGACGAGCTTCTTCCCGGCGCCGTCGTAGCTTGGCCGGCTCCGCTTCGAGTCCCGCGCGTCTCCCAGCGAGCCCGGCGCTCCGCCGGCGGCCGCGAGCACCCCGGGGGAGGGCCGGAGGCCGAGCGCCCCCCTCCCCCCCGCCCCCATTGTGTGCCCGGCCCCCGCCCGCCCGCCTCCCTCTCTCCCGCCGCCGGGGGGGGCGGCGGCGGCGGCGGCGCCGACCATGACCTCGATCCACTTCGTGGTGCACCCGCTGCCGGGCACCGAGGATCAGCTCAATGACCGGTGAGGGGCAGGCCCCGCGCGGCGGGGGGCGGAGGGGAGGGGCCGCCGGCGCGGCTCGGCCCCCGGCGCGGCGGGGGAGGGACCGGGCGGCTCCGGGCGGCGCGGAGGGATCCCTCTCCTCCCGTACGGCCGCCCCGCTGCCGTCCCGGGGGGCCTCGGCGCCCGCCTCGAGCGGAACCCCCCGTCTCCGCGCAGCCTCGGCCCCGAAGTTTGCTCCCCCCCGGCTCCCCGGCGGAGCTCCGGGCTGCGGGGGGGCGATGCGGGGCGGCCGGAGGTGGTGCGGGGGGATGGCTGCGCTGCGCTGCGCTGCTCCGCGCTGCCTGCCGGGCCGTGCGGCTGCCGAGGCGATAAAGGCACGGCCCGTCTCCTCCTGATGGCCGCTGCGGGCGGCTCGGCAAGGATCGGGTTGACCTCGCGGCCAACTTTATTCGTCGCCGCGGATGGGGCCGAAGCGGACGATCCTCCAAAGGGCTCGGGAGGAAATACATCTTGGAAGAGAGTTCTGCCTGCTTGGTGCGGGTTTGACAGCGCTCTGCGTTGCAGCCCGGTGTTTTCCTGCAGTAATCGCGGTCAGCCCGCATCGTAGTTTGTAAATGCCACCGCTGCGCTTACCTCGTCGTTCTTAAGAACGTGTAGGTCTTAGTCTTTGTTTCTTAGAGATACATGTGCAAATAGCTCAGGATTTTTAATCGTCTCTGTATAGAGACTTACATTTATTATTTTTTTTTACACTGCTGAAAAGTGTTACTTGTTTTTTATAAATAGCTTCTTGATATTTATAATTTATAGGAGTGCAGGCTTTTAGTGCCGTTCCTCTGGTTTCTCATCTCACCAGGCTGCAGGGTAGGTCAGGGTCCAGCTAACTTTGCTGCTGTTGGCACTTTGCATTAGGAGAAGCGACAAATCTCTGCTGAGACATCTCCATTAATGCACAGCTGAGGTCCCAGAGCTTATGGCGAGGAAAATAGGTCATCATAGAGATAAAACTTCTGCCAAACTGCATCATCCCTGCCCTTACAGAGGGAAAGGAAACTCCTGTAGATAAAATAGGTCCTGGACTTGCAACATCTCAGTGTGATGTGTTTGTTTATTTCTTAGCCCACTGATGTGTTTTTCAGGACCTGACCTGGAGGAGGCCTGCCCATTTGTAAGGGGTTGCTTGGCTGCCTGCTGGCTGCCACACAGCTCTGGCATGCATCCTGCTCCCTTAGAGTGACAGACAGACAGGTGATGCTGTGCTAGGAGTTCTGTTTCCTCCTTGGGCTGTTTTCACTTAGGGCAGTGACTGAGGACTTTGAACTTGAAAGGACCCCAGTGTTTTTTCTTTATCATTCTTTTTATTTTTTTAATGTTGATAGACCCTTTAGAGAACATTTAGCATGTAATTATCATGTCTTGCTTGGAGTGAGAGAGCTTATCAGTTTTTTCTTTAATGTTATGTGTTTTATTGACTTACCATCTAATATGGTGGCCCTGAAGTCTTCATAATGCTTCCCAAGTTATTTTTTCTGCTCCTTAATGCAACAGCAGCACTTATGACTTCTGCTTGATATGGGAAGCTTCATCAGGTGTGGTAATTAATATGTGGAAAAGGCGGTAGAGGTGCCCTGAAGTAGTGACTTGTTCTGAAAAAATCAGGTAGCTCTTGATCTGAGCTGCAAGGCATACATTTCCATTTCATAAATATAATTTTACAAGTGTGGTGGCTGTGCAACAGAACTTGAAGTGTGGTGAAGTTACAGCGATTCATAAATAGGGTGCTGGAAATGCCATGTCAGTGTTAGCGGTAGCTGTTCTGTCCCTATAGGTCAGGATCAAGAGAGCTTAATGAATTTCCATATTTGTGCAAGTAGCAGTTAGGATCTTGGAACTTATCATTTCTGTATGATGGGATGCCCCATCCCTGGAGGCATTCAAGGTCAGGTTGGATGTGGCTCTGGGTAGCCTGGCCTAGTGATTGGTGACCCTGCACATAGCAGGGGGATTGAAATTAGTTGATCATTGTGGTCTTTTTCAACCCAGGCTGTTCTATGGTGCCTTCTGTGACGTTTCTTCCACCCTTTGCCCATTGCAGTCAGTGCTGCAGATGGTGGCCACAGCCTGATTTGTTTTCTATCTCCTTTCTGAATAATGATTGCATCTTAAAATCTGACTTAGGGACTATAACTCTTTGTTGTACAGGTTCATTAGTAGCGCATGAAGAACATGGTTGATTATATTCCTTTCGTGGATGCAGTAATCGTGTTTAAAACCTGTGATCTTGATGTGTTCAGGATACTTGATGGCTTTCAGTTTTTTATAAGAAAGTATTTGATAACACTGTGCTTAATCATCTGTGTGGATATGGTAAGTGGGTGAATTGAATTTGGAAAACATCCTTCTGTTGAAGTATTGTTCTGCTCTTAGGCTGTTTCCACAATATGAGGAGGCAGTTCTCTTCAGCTTGGTTTGGTGCGGTTTATGTCATTCTGTCCTGCAGTTTTTACTCATTTTTCTGTGCAATTAGGTATCCCTCTTACTCATGCAGCAACTTGAAGAACAGTGAAAAGCTTTGCAGTGAAAAAGTAACGGTAGAACCCAACAATTTGGAAGATGCCTGATTGCAGAGGTGTAATGAGACAGTATTCCTTAATTAGCATTTTTGGAAATGGTTAGCATTGTGCCTTGATGGCATTCGCTGGACTTCTCTCTGCTTCCAACATTTGCTTGTTCGTGGTGCTCATTCAGATGTCCAAAAGCTAGCTGCACTGGAGGAAGCCCATGGAGTACACTGTTAAGTTTGCTTCTGAAGCTGTTAGGTTTCATTTGTTTGAAATCATAGAATCAACAAGGTTGGAAAAGACCCACAGGAACATCCTGTCCAGCCATCTATGAGTGACAGACCACTCTTGGGTTTTGGGTGAAGTAGTTAAGCCTTTTCTGGTAGGTTTATTTGGGAAGATGGGCAGCTTGGGGTTCCACAACCCCGGCAATGTATTCGATTTGAACTGAATATGAAAGCCCTGATGTGAAAAAAATCAGTATGACCTGCAGTTTAAGAAACAACTTCATTTGGGACATAAATAATTACTTTAACCTTTGAAAAAGAGATACCCAGCTTCTGTTGCAGTGTGAGTTAAATATATTTATTGGTTATCCACCTGTTCCATGTATGTTTCGGGGTTGGGGACTTCGCACTTCATAAAGGAAGCTTGGCACACAATTGGATAGATAGCAAGTGTTAGTTAATTTTTTTTTTTTTGTTGCTTCCTATTTTTTTATTTTATGTTAGGGTGGGAAATGGGTGTAATGATGACAAATAACCATTTCTTGACTGTTATGAAACCTCACAGGAGCAGCTGAACTTGCTGCTGTGTGGAAAGGGAAGTCTTTCACCTTGCATTAGGCTTTGTGGCTTTCTGAACATGAACTCCCGTTAAGGACAGGATTTGTCTTAAGACTTTGCCTCTGCTATTACTTTCTTACAAGAAAATTCTCATCAGCTAAGCCATTCAAGTTACAGCATAAAGAAGGTAAGATGCCATTTCTGAAGTGGTTATTGACGCATGGTTAATGGGCTTTTTTCTCCCCTGTGAAGATGAGACCTAATGAATTTAGTTAAACTGGGTATTCTGAATGTAAGGTGAGTGGTATGTAGTATGTTTTCTCATGGTAAGCTCTTTGAAGTAATGGGACAGAAAGCTCATTCTGGGCTTCTGTGGGTATTTATGCGCAGTCAGCTTTGGGGGAAGAAAGGAGTCTCTTGCTTCTAAGTGAGTTAATTCTCCCTTAATACATTCAGTGCCTTTCTCTGTTATTTGAACGTTACTTAATTTAGGCCATGTCTAAACTGAGAAATGAACTCGCATTCTAAATTTATGTAGTCCGTGTTGCTTATACTCTCTGGTAATCAACTTCTGTGAAAAAAGTACCTGGCAAGAGAGATTCTTTCAGCCTGTGCCTGTGTATCTCCTTGCTTGGGTATCCAAAAGCATCATTTCCAAGTAATGGGCAAGTGAAGAATGGATACATGGACTGCTGCTCCTGCAGACTTTCTTATCCCCTCTGCGTATACTGATGAGCAAATCGGTTAAAAATCCCAAGCAGATGTTGCTGGAAGGAGCTGGGGCAGGGTGTGGTGTGGCTCTGTGCAGGAAGCCAGCAGGGATGAGGAGCTGTGTCCTGGCCCCAGATGCCTGCAGGAGAGGGAATGTTCCACGTGTCTGCAGTCCAGAACTCCATCTTCCATGTCCTCGGTCCTACTGGGAGACCTCCTGCCCAGGAGGGAGGGGAGGTGCAGTACTGCAGCCTTCTGTAATTACTTGAGCTCCAGTCAGTGGTTTATTTTGGTGTGCTTTAAACTGCTTCCTAATCTAATGTAGCACAAGTGAAATTAGCTTACCTCAAAGAGAAATAGGTGTGTTTGTTTGTGGGGAAACATTGCTAATGTGGCATTTGAATTCCACGAGTTACAACTGCTTCACGAGCTTCAGTGACTGGAGATGTGCCGACTTCTTCTAGACTGGAGTGAGGGAATGGCAGGGCTGTCAAGGTGTTATTATTACTAGACTTTAGGTTTATACCACCAGTGAGGTTCATACATAGAAAGCAGGGCATTAATGTTTGATCTCTTGATTTCAGTATTGCTTAAGGATAATAATTTGGGAACTTGAGCATGTTCTTCAGTTTATTATCATCTTCATCTATGAACCAAAGTAGGTTCAGTGGAAATTCTGCCTGCATATTCTTTCTTTACTTTCTTAAATGTGTGAGGCATTTTTTTTTCTTTTTCCTTGTAGATCTGACTAAGAAATCTGACTTACCTTTGGGCAGCCTCATTCTAATTTAGTTGGTAAACAAGAATGTTTCACACTGAAACTAATGTAACTTCTGTTATTTAACAGCTTAAATAAATTGTGTGTATGTTTACTTCATAACTTCCAAGGCAAACTTCTCATTGGCTGCTCAGAATTTACCTGTGAGCATCCTTTGATACTCAGCTGATTGTCTGAGGTTGCTTATACATACACTGTCCATGCCTGTTTGGACTTTGCTTTGCCAGGGTCCTTTTCTGTCTCTATTTTGTGCTGTGGCCCAAAGGCTGTTTCCTTTGAGCGGTTTGGCTGTGAATGTCCTTGCTGGAACTTTGATGAGAAAGTGTAAATCAAAGTAACTGACCTCACAGAATGAGAAAGGTTTGTTTGTCTCAGCTCTCACGTTCCATCAGCTGTGAGTCTGATCCCACGGTGAACTGGCTCGATGGTAAACTGTGCAGTAAGCACAGTTTTGTGGATTGGTGAGTATAACTCCTAAGTAGGTACGCATCAGGGGAGGATTTTGGAAAAGTGCTACAGGAGGGAGAATGGGAGTGAAGAGCAAGGGAAGAGGAAACAGGATTGAGTTCCTTCCATTTTGAAAGCAGCAAGTTTATTTTGGCTACTGTAATGCGAAACTGCACTGTGAATGTGATCTGGGATGAGCGTAGTTGTGACCAGTCACGAGGAATTCAGGAAAATAGCAATTGGGCCACAAAGACAGCCTCGTTTTTTTTCGTTCTCAAATTATCTGTGCAGTTTGGGCATTTCTGTTGATTCTACCAGTAAAGAAGTAAGGATTAATATCTTGATAGCTGTATTTTAGGGATGGCAGTGTATGTCAGAGCTGTCAGAAAACAACTTTAATTCTGGGAAATCTAAGCTGTCAGTCAGCGTCCACATCTTAATTATTTTGTAAAGGTTAAAATCTATGATCAATTGCATATTTCTAAGGCAATTCTGCTATATTGTATTTATTAAATCTTGCAGAAGTATGCTTTGTGGAAACTCAAAGGAGATATGTCATAAATATATAAGTAAGCCACGTGCGTTTAATGAATGTGCATAATACCTTTTTTCTTAAACTTTCTAAATTTTTGAGTAGGTAAATGTGATTGTGTACCAAACAGTTATGTAAGAAGTTACTTAATGGTTGAATAAAGCAACCGAAGACGTACCAGAGCACGGCAAGCTCTGCAGTGTGCTCTGTGCTGTAACACTTATGGTCAGCTGTTCTTGAATTAAAAGAAATAGAACGTGAGATGTGTTTGAAAATGAGAAGGGGGCTTTGGAGCACCTTCCATAGTGGTGATATTACACTGTCTGCAGTCTTGGTAGCTGATTTTACAAGGTATTCCACGTAAAAAGTTCCGTCTTTCCCTGTATCAACTCAACAGCCACTTTAAGGGAAAGAAAATCAGATAGAAAAACTATATGTGCTTTTCAGTTGGTTGTTTTACGCTTGAATTCATACTCCTGTATGGGCTTGGTTTTGATTAACACACACTGAAGGCCGTGCTTAGTGGGTGTCTCTGTGCCACAGAGAATGTGGGGCCAAGGCCTCGTTACAGTGGCTAGAGGATTTTGAAGTGGGAAATTAAAAACTGGAGGTAAGAAAGTATTGAATTAAGCATGAAAATATAATTTTCAAGGTGTACGTGTTTTTGGGGCAATGTTTTGAGCTAATCAGTTTAAATGAAAGTGGTCACGGTACAGATTAGTCCACTATAGCAACAGTTACTCACCTTTCACATATTAAATTCAGTATCTTCTTGGCCTAGTGTTATTTAATGTTATTTTGACAAGTAAAATGTAGAGCACATAGTTAAGAGTTTGTCTGTCAGTGTTCCCCAGTACTGCTTACTCCATTCTTCCGTTCCAGAGACAAAAAAAGAGCTGTTTTGTATTGTTTTCGAGATCTTTGGTACATTTGACAGAGAAGTTGTACCCATACAAAGATACAGAGCTTGCCTCTTCTTGAAGTGCAGACATGCTCAGTGGCTATTTTTGTAATCCCAAGTCTGTTATGTTATACCATAAGGTGTCTCTTGGAGACTTCTCATGTTGTGTATATCCAAAAAGAGATGAAATTTGGGTAGCTCTTTTGCAGTAAGCCAGTTACTACCTGTTGCCAGAAAAGATGCTTCAAAATAACCTTGATCCCCTGCGTTTCTGATGTTTAACTTTTTATGTAAATCTTACAATGTAGAATGTGGCATAAAACCCAGAAACACTCAGTTGATTAATGCTATTTTGGAAGTTGACTGTGTTGGAGCTACCAACTATCAGTGTTGGTTTATTGCCAGCCGTGAGGTCTGCCAACTGAGTTTTGTGACAGCAGTAGTGTAACTCGGCAGATGATTGCATGGAGGCTGCTGGAGGCTCTCACCGCTTTGTGAAATCTGTGTCTTCAGGAAAAAAGAGTGGGAAGGAGTACATAGGAGCATACTTTCTGTTTGATTGGTTTGTTGTTTTTTTTTTTCCCTTGCTCCAACCATCACTATAGACGTTTGGGAATATCACGAGTGATCCAGGGCTTTGATAGCCATACAGCTGCAGTTCACTGGAAAGCAGCTCCTGGGGAAGCTTCAGTGCTCTGTGCTCAGGACTTTGTGTACCTCTGCGGTGAGGTGGATCTTAACTGGGGCCTCTGAACACTACTACATGTTGTCATTTCACTGCACGTTTTTCTCTGTGGAGTCTGACACTACTTACACATAGAAGTATTTGTTCTATTCTATCTTCTACCAAAGCTTTAATTGGAAAAGAAATAGTTACAGATCTGGAAGTGGTTTTGATGAGAGCTGTAGGCCTTACTCTTATTGCTGGAAGTTGCAGATTTGTGATGCTTCCTTTGGTGAAGGTGGGATCAATCGGATTTCTCTTCATCTTGCAAGATTTTGTTTTCTTAAACATCTTTGTGTTCATTCTTTCCTTTGCAACATGAAGATTTGCTGTTCTCTGTCAAGTGTGAAAGTAATCAGAGGCACATCTATTTCTTTCTGGTAAATACAAAGAAGTTCTTCAAAAAAAAGAAAGAAAATGAGAAAAGAATTTACGACTTTTAATCTTCTTTTTTTAAAACTCTTGAGAGAGCAGAGGTGTTGTCTAACCTTCAGTGAAGATATGAAGTTCTTTCTGTTCAGCTTTGACCTCACTTAAAGCATCACTACCTGCAGCCCTCCCTGCCACCAAAAGACATTGATGCAATTTGCTGTCTTTGGCAAACTGTATCTGTCTCTACAGCAGGGATTTAAAGGTCCTTAATGAAGCATTCCAGTGGAGTGAACCATACTGTGGGGACAGATCATGTGTTGGGGATTGCCCTCCCTGGATGATTGGGTGTGGGGGGGTTAGCAGGGGTTTGCTGGTGTGCTGTCTGCTTCTCTTGTGGCAGTACAGCTGTACTCAGTGAAGCTGTGCCCTGAAACAGGACTGCTGTAGGCCAGATGTGAGGGAGGAGGTACTGTGCTGCGTCATGAGCTCTTATAGAGGAGCCAAGATGCTAGCTGCTCTGAGGGAAAGCACCTGTACTGCTGTGCCTGCAGTACAGGTGGAGAAGAGAGAATCTGCTTTTTGGCAATGCATAAAAAGGGCTGTGAAGAGCTGTGTACCTCAGAAAGCCAGGTTTGCTCTGGAGGGATTTTGCCTATACTGTAATGCTGCAAAGGAACAACTTCAGGAAGAAAAATGAAGAGAATTCTTTGATACTGTGTCTGGGACTGCACAGTGTTACTTGCAGAGTTCAAAAAGGCTTTCTTCTTTCTGGAGATGTGCAGTCTGCAAACATCTTATTTTACTTCTCTGTATTTAAATGCCATGTTTGGATCGTTTCACTTGAGTGAGTTTTACGGTGTGTTCTTTAAATACCCAGTTGACACTTACAAATTTAGGCTAAAGTTACAGAGAGAAGTGAAAAGTTGTTTCC
Source organism: Chrysolophus pictus (assembly GCA_037305975.1). Lineage (NCBI taxonomy): Eukaryota > Metazoa > Chordata > Aves > Galliformes > Phasianidae > Chrysolophus > Chrysolophus pictus. The sequence goes on along the minus strand of CM074577.1, from coordinate 75,589,685 downwards.
TCTGCTTCAGTAAAGGTTTTCATCTTGGAGATGGTGGAAATTGCTTTAATTGTTTTAATGTGCTCTTATTGGCCTAAAGCCACAACACATCAGATGAGATATTAGCACCTGTAAATGTTTTTTTGTTGCTGTTCAGTGGTGAGTAAGTCTTTGAAGAGAAAATGATGCAATTCTTGCTGCAGCTATTGGGTGAGATTCCTATTTACAGTGCATCATGCTTTCACGATACTTACCAGATTAAGAAGATCTTGCACATGTCTAGTGAGTGTCAAAAATGTTTTTCCTTCCTTTTTTTTTTTAACTACTAGCTTCCTAACACATGGCTTGGAGAGGAAGATGGACATACATAAGTGGAACAAGTAAAAAAAAAAAAAAACCCTAGAGTGGTCAGGTAGTTCAGCTCACGTCCTCTGGTTGCTTTGTTGGGCAGTGAACTGAGCCTGGCGTGATGAAAGTGTTCATGAAAGATGGCTGTTTCCCAAGGATAACCAGCAAGGGATGCCTTTTGAAAGCTGAGTGTGGTGAACATTTACAGTGAAAGCCTATATTAAATCTTAGGACAGCTTGCATACTTTCATGAAGAAAACTTCCATTCTTATCAACTGGATAAAAGTTACGAAACAAAATTTAACTTACGTGAATTTCAGCACTTGTGTAAATTAAGTAAAACTGCTTTAAAATTTACAGAAGAACTTCAGTACTGTACACGGTAGTATGAATTGAGTCTGCAGCTCTCTTGCATTTCTGAGCCTTGCTTGATTTTCTGTGGTGAGATGGCACAGATGGAAGGCTCCTTGGATAAACTTCTCTGGGAGAATAAGTGTATTTTGAGAGAAATAACAACTTCTGGTGCATAGAGTGCCCTGTGTGAAGGCTGACTTCCTGTGATCATGACCTGGAGTCTTTTGTGTTGCTTGATATGAGTGTAGCTCCTTTCTCTTCTGATCAGTTTGGAGAAGCCAGAGGTTGTAGCTGCTTAAACGGAAATAAAGAAAACCCTGACATGGCTGGGGCAGGCTGACTGCTTGTCTTTCTTCACAACTGATTTTGCATCAATTTTGGCTGGGCTATTTAAAGAAATTGCGTCTTAACACAGAAGCCATTGACACTGACGTTCTGTCCAGTGTGTTTCACCAAAAATCTGCTTGTGAGCCAAATGCACAGTGCTTCTGCCTTTATCCTTTGAAATGGCTTAACTACCTTTAACGAGATTTTGCTTTTTAAGGCTTAACCTCTCTGGGCATTCATATTGGAGATCAGAGATAAGAAAGATTGAATAAGAGGTCTCAATGTTGGCATTCCTTAATGCAAGAATTGATTAAATCATCTCTGCCTATGTTTCTGCTTTCGGAAGGTGATGGAATCTCACTGTTACAGTTAACCCAATCTTAAAGCTGCACTTAGACCCTTTGCAGGACAAATGCTGTAGCACAACACCCAGCAGCTCTGCAAGCAGAGTAATGGATTGCTGCAGGAAACAATTTTTGTGAAATGATTTAGAATTTTAATTGCACAAACACGTTCTCTGCACAGAACATCTAGCATGGTTGTTTAATGCTTGCCTTTCAGCAGGCTTAGTTCTGTGACTGTGGTTGGCACAGACCCCAGTGGCAGCACAGGGATGAGGCGAGTCCCCTGCAGGGACAGGGCACTGACCTCCTTCTGGCTTTTTGTTTGGTCGGGGCTTTTGTATTTTTTTAAACTTAGTGATGTTCTGTACCAAATTCAAGTCCTTGTGGTTCAAGCCTGTTACAGCAGCTGCAGAACAGATGGGAGGTTTGTGCAAGTGTAATACTTTCAGTATTGTAGCTTATAACCTGCTCTCTCACTCTTGGTGTTGTCAACAACCTCTCTGAGCCACGTTAGCTCTCTTTTGATCTTGACTTGTTGCAGGTAGATCTGCTCTTCAGACTGGCATTGCTGACAGTCTCACAGAGCATGCAACTCTTACCTTGCTGAATGTTTTCCCCCCTTTTTTTTTTTTTTAACAAGTTGAAAAAGGGTGAAGATGGATTTTTTTACAAATTGGATAAGTCTCTTACTATAGTCATGACATAAAGCTCATAAAGGAGCTCGGTGTTGCGGGTAGACCATTAATAACTGTTCCCAGTGAAGCATTACTTTATGTGCTGCCAGCTTTTCTTCAGGCAATGCTGTGAACTTAGAGGTGGTTTTCCCATTCCTACTTGCCAAGAGGAGGAATGCTAACAGAGACCCAGTCAGTGTTCCTTGGAAACTCCTGGTGATGTGCTTAAGACATGAAACCTCAAGGATGTTTACCTAGCCATACGTTATGCAGCAGATTCCTGCTTGTTTATAGGACTTCATAGTGTTTGTGGACGATGTGCCTTTCATCTTTGGGGTTTGATTCAGTATCCCACAGTAATTCATAACTTGTATGGGGTACCTCCTACACAGGTAGAATATGAAGTTCACGTTGCCTTTTGGACGTGGCCTCCACAGAATCTTCACTTCTCTGTGTGAAGAAGCTGTGGCTGGTAGTTGGGATGCTGCCCGTGCCCCCTTACAGAGCAGCAGCTTGGCTGGGAGTGCAGAGCGTGGCTGCCAGTGTTTGCCTCCTGCCTGCTCCCCTTTCACTGGGGTACTTCTATTTTGTGCTTGTATTGAGTGTAAAGCTGTTTCTATCAGTGTAAATTGTTTTGTTTCTCTAACAGACACGTGGTTTCTTTTTCCCCTCCACCTCTCCATCCTCCCCCCAGGTGCTGTGGGGTTGGTTACTTGATAACCTAACTTGATAACTAATCTTGGCATTAAGATAAACATAACAAAGAAGACTCCTTTCATTAGGAAGACTTTTTTTTTATTTTACAGGCTTCATCTCTTGTTTTTTTTTCTTTTTTTCTTTTTTTTTTTTTTTTAGTTTCTATAATGCAAATACTCTAGCTAAGTTTGGAAGCTCGGTAGGAACTCTTTCAGATCTCTTGCATTTTGGAAGGCAGAAGCCCAAGGCCTACCTGAAGTGCCTGGTATTATGAGAGTATCTTTTCTAGGTCAGTGGTAAGGGTAGGAATTTTGTTGGTTTCTATTTTGGGACTCTACTGGCTAAGCAGAAGCGGTCTGTGGATTGACCAACTTTTTGGGTTCTTATCTTCCACTTCATGTACCATGCGAGTGAGCTGGAGGTTCTTTTGGAAACAGTCCCTTTTATAATAAATGTGATACTTTTAATAATCCCATAGAAGATGAGTTTTGTCCAAGTTATTTTTTCTACTTGTCAGTTTTTCATTTGTGCCTTTGATGCTGGCTTTTGTATATGTTTTCCTGTACATTTGGTTCTGGGGAGCTTACTGTTTAGCTCAGACATGCCATGTGCTTGGATTCCTTAGAACATGAAAATCATGGCTGCTGTGGGATTCTGTATTGAATCTCATTAGAAGGAAGTAAAATCGTATCTAGAGCTAGTGCTTGCAGCTTCCTCTGCTTGTGTGTGAAGTTATTAATGACTGTAACAAGGCAACGTTCTGATAGTGACTTATAAAAGATACCAAAATGCAGGAGATCATGGATTCTGTGGCAAGGTAGTAAGTAGAAGGGTAACACTCTAAAACAAAAAACCTTCAAAATAAGAACTTAATTTGAAACTGAGTACCCTCATTTCTGATGTAGACTCCGAGCAGTGAGTAGCATTTATATTAAGCTTCATTGTATCTGGTAGTAATTCCAGTAATGCAATTTCACTGTCCCCTACTATGATGTCATCAGATTTGTTTGCTGTTCAGCGGTTTGTTAATAGTTAAATGTGAGATTGAGATGTTCTATTTAATCAATGTGTAGTATCTTGAAGTATCCCTGCCAACTATACAAAACCATGTTGTAATTGTGCCAGTTATGTGGCTGTTATGTACAGTAGAGGATATTTCTCAAATAACATCTAATATCTTCATTTCTTTTTTTTTTTTTCAGGTTAAGGGAAGTATCAGAGAAGCTGAACAAATATAATTTAAACAGGTAAGGTGTATTACATGATGCTGTAAGTAATTTAGGAAAGTATGATGTTTCCAATAAGAATTAAGACTGTATTGTATCTGTAGCCTTAAAGCTTCACTACTAGTACTAACGTTCAGAAATGCCTTACGTAAGAGAATTTTTATTAAGGTGAATATGTTAGATTTTCGGTTATGACATGCTAAATTATTAAATACCCACTTTATCAAATGACTCTTGAAGTATGGCACTTACTGTTTATTAATGATCAAATCAAATGAAAAATCTGTCATTTTTTAATGTTTTGTTCTACACTTTCTGTTCTTAATAACTGGAAACACATCACAGTTGCTTCAACTGATGCACGTTTAGTCATTCTTGAATGTTTTTATCAGTGAGCTTTGCTGCACATTGTTCCTTCCATATGCCACTTGTTTGTTTGTTGTTTTTTGTTTTGTTTTTGTTTTTGTTGTTTTTTTTTCCAGGCTTCAGAAGTTTAAAAATATTATATATGCTCACTTTTTGTTTTCAGCCACCCCCCTCTGAATGTATTGGAACAGGCTACTATTAAACAATGTGTGGTGGGACCAAATCATGCTGCATTTCTTCTTGAGGTAAATGATTCAATCTGTTCAGATAACAATTTGATACTGTACAGTTAAAACTAATTCTTCAAGCATCAAATTGATAAACATTCTTCAGCAACTGAAAACTTGTTTTTGCTTGCTTTTTTTTCCTGTAACGCTGTCTTGCATTTCAATTTTGGACGCTTGATTTTCTTGTTTTTAAATATAGGATGGTAGAGTCTGCAGGATTGGTTTTTCAGTTCAGCCAGACAGATTGGAATTGGGTAAACCTGATAATAGTGATGGGTAAGAAACACTTTTCTTTATATTAAATGTTTCTTTGAAGTGTATGAGCAGCTTGACTGCTTTTTTGGTGTGGTATTTGTTTGCCTATGGAATGGGTATTTTTAGTAGATACATAATAGTTACGGTGATGCAGCCAAACAGCCTAGCTTGACAAATTGATGTAGGAATAAACACTAGATTTGGCTCTAAAACATAAGTGAGACAGGATATCAATAAATTAAAGAAACATACCCCACCAAAAATAGTCATCATGAAAGAAATTGTTTTAAAGTGTTAAGCCCATTGTAGAATCCACTCTGAAAGTGGTCCCATCTGGAAAGGCTTACTTTCTAGATCTGCTACTTTCAGCTTCAGGTAAGTCTTCAACAGGACTATGTAACAGTTACTGTTTGGATGTAAAATGCTTATTAATCTTGAAGAGGCAAATTCAGGCTCAGGTCTACAGATAGTGTATGTGTACAAATGATAATTGCTGATTCTAACTGAAAACACAGTGGCTATCTCAAATCACTGATTAGCTTAATGTGTATTTGCAGCTGTGCTGTTACGGATTGCTGGTGTACATACAGACTAGTAGACATGCTTCCCATTTTCTTTCTTCACTTTACCTCTTAATATACAGTTAGATTAGTTTGGAATATTCCCCAAGGGTGTTGCTTAAGCTGGTATGTTACCAGACTAAGTCCCTGAGAATTTAGACCTGGGATTCCAGGTTTTGTTCTTGACCCATTTGGGATTGTTTTGTGACTGATCTACCATCTTTTACTTTCAGTTCAAAGTTGAGCAGTGGCTCAGGGGCAGGAAGGACATCCAGGCCAGGCAGGACTAGTGACTCCCCATGGTTTCTGTCTGGTTCTGAAACTCTGGGCAGACTGGCAGGCAACACCCTTGGGTAAGTTTTGATAGGATTGAGGCTGCAATCTGTTTGTTCCATATTTGAGTATATGTGTATACACATATATAAATTGTATGCAGTATGTGTAAGGGAACATATCATTAATTATACAGCAGTTGTATAGATAGGGTATAATAAACATTATTGACTTGGTTAAAATGACAGGTATGCAAGTGACCCTTCCATACTTAGGATATGGAGCATTCTTCGTATATGTGTGGAGAGTAACTTGTTTTGGCCTTGTTGTCTTCTGACTGTTTCTTTTGGTTGCTTCATTGTGAAATACAGTTTCTTTAGAGGGACGCGATCAATTTAAGCTGTCTAATAGGATTGTCTTGTAAAGTAAAAGGAGTTCACTTCTGCAGGAGGAATCTTCATTCCATATATTTATGGGCTTGTGTGCTCAGTTTTATTGTGCCTTCCCTTACTCCTGCCCTAAGTAATAAACTGCATTTTGTTAGTTGGGGTTTTTATCCATATTAGTAGGAAGGAAACATTTTAAAAGGTTATCACTTAGTACCTTTAAAGTTTTACTATGTACTGAATCAACTTTACAGGCTCAATTTTTTTATCGTTAGCTTTAAAATTGATGGTGTCCCTCCATATAACAATTTTAAATAAATCATCTGTACGTAATCACAGTGAATTGTTACGTACTTTTAGAAAAAGTTGAACATGCTTCTCTGAGGTGACTAACCATAATAAAGAGCTTTGCTTTTAGAAACTGTACTTTCTGCATGAGAATATCTTGTTAAAGGGAGAGAAGAACTACAGTTTTTCCCTCAATGTGAATTTGTTACCACAGAAGCTAATTTTGCTGGAAGATTAGTTACATGAAAGATACCCCATGCCCCGGCTTCCTGTGAAACTTTCGTACTTCTGAATCTAAATTTGTTTGTTAAACTTTAAAGGCATATTAGTACTGTCATGTTTAAAAACCTGCTGATGAAAGTGCAAGATATTTTTCCTCAGATCAGGAATGTGTTGAATTTGTTTTTATCTGATCTTAGCCATTGAAATTATTTGAAGCTATGTACTTAGGTTCCTTATTTCTTCCTATGCGTGCACCAAACTCATAGAGTTAACAGTGGATACTGTGACTTCTCTATTAAATGAGAGTGCTTGTCATAATAAACCGAATCTTAAAACATTGAAATGGTGGAGTCCTTAAATTAGGTCATGGGATTTGGAAGATGGCCGTCATTCTAGTGGGCAGTGGAGAGATGTGAAAACAGGAAGATTGCAGTTCAACGTCAGTAATCTCTTTAGGTTAGAAAGCTTCTGTCCAAATTATGTCCTTACGGTTTTTTTTTCTTCCACTGTTGTTTGGGAGCACAGACCTGTTAAGCTAAAGGTGTATAACAAGGGATTTAGAGTATGTCAGGTGAATACAAGTTTACTTGAAAGGTGTCTGGATAGAGGGGGGAAGGAAAAAAAAAGCTTTGCGAACAAAAGGGAGGTGAATTTTATGAAGGTGGTTTTTGTACCAAGGTTATATATAGGAGTATGTGTATTAAATACCATAGAGTTCAAGGAATTAAGTTTGTTTCCTGTCATTTTTTCTTTAAAGAACAGGTTTCAACCACATTTTAATTATCTTTTAGTTACACTAAAGTTAATGCCTGAAAATGGCAATACGCTGAGTCAGTGGGTGTCCCCAGACCTGATCTAACTTGAGCTAGTACAGTACCTACCTGGTATGGTGTGATTTTTTTTTTTTTTTTTAAAGGAAACATTTTTCTGATGCCTCTTAGTTGTCAAGATAGGACACACTTGGAATATTTGAGCCATTATATGTTAGATCTCTCAACTGTCATCAACACTGAGGTAGAGAGATGCATCTGTAGTCAAATATTAACATCTAATACATAAGCTTTTCTTAAACTTGTCTTCTCTACCAAGAGTTGAAATGGAAGTTTTTGTCTAGAAAGGACTTGTCTTCCCTCAGCCCTTTTACCAGCCTGCAGCAGCAAAATAACTAGCTTACTTTAAATAAAATTTCTCTTTTTCCCCCTGCTAGTATCTTTTTGTGAGCTCTTTTTATAAATCATGAGATAAGATGTTTTCTGATGTCATCATTGTATTGCTTATTGTCTTGTTTGGAGCTATTGTCTTTGTGTTTGCTGAGCAGAATCCTGAAAATGTGGTTGTGTTTGTGAAAGGGCCTCACCTTAGGTAGATGCTTGAGCTGTGTGGTCTTGTCAGAAAGAAAGAAAAAGATATTGGCAATTAACTTAAACTGCAAAATGTAAGACAGTTATTTTTTATTTAATTAGCTTTTACATCTACAGGTGATACGCTTTTAATGTGAATTTTAGATACTGTTTCAGAGAATGTTTCTCTTGTCTTGATAGATTTTCCATACTAGATCTTTAAAAATTATTTTTAAAATAACAATAATACCATTTGCAATACTCTCTCAGTTGATTTGTGCAATAACCATGAAGACAAACTAGAGTCTCTTTTAGCTTTTCAGGACAGCAGAGCATCTAGTCTTACTTCCAGAGTAGATTCATTTGACTCAGTTCTATGGTGTTAAGATTAGTAGAAAGTTGTAATGCTGGTGAGATGTTTGTTTCCACAAATCACTGTTTTTTATTATCTTGTTTTAATACTGACTTCTAAAAAAAAAAAAAAAAAAAAAAAAAAAAGCTGCTTATTCAGTCAGTTTCTACATACTTTGCTGTGGAGTTGGTCCTGATTTCTCCAGTAGCAGTAGGGCCAGAGTAGAGTATCTCTAGAAAACCTATGTGAATTAAAGAACTATCTGGTGTCGGGTTTGTCTTGCAGTCAAGTCTGTTACTTGATCTTTTTCAGAGTAGTCTAAGGCAGTTTATTAATGTGAATCAAGTCTCAGAATTTTGAAGAGCCGTAGGAGTACAGAGACCTTATGCCAATCCACTGACCTTGAAACTTTGCTTTTGTGCTTTTATAGTAAAAAGTTAACAGTTGAGTATTAGATATTATACTTCTGATACTGTTGCTTTTAGAAGCTCAGGGAATTGGTCCAGGCATCTTCCAGTTGGAGTCCTGCTTCATATGTCTTGTCTGATTCAGAACTTTATTAAATAACCTTGTGCTCTTATCAGTTTTGTGAGAGACTTTAGCAACGTCTGCCTATGAAGTCAATCTCTTGTACTTTTCAGACAGTCTACAAGTTATTATTGATAGTAAAACTGATGCCATATTTCTTGACATGGTGCTATAAGAATAAATATATCTAAATTCTTTTAGGAGTCGCTGGAGTTCAGGGGTTGGTGGAAGTGGAGGAGGATCTTCTGGGAGATCATCTGCTGGAGCTCGAGATTCTCGAAGGCAGACCAGAGTTATACGCACAGGAAGAGACAGAGGATCCGGTCTGCTGGGGAGTCAGCCACAGCCTGTGATTCCAGCATCAGTCATTCCAGAGGAACTCATTTCACAGGTACCTGAGCTTGTTTTCAAAAACTTGAGCAGGAAAGTGTTTTAATAGTACTGTGCTTTCTCCAAGGGTTAATGGTATATAATGCTTGCATTTTCATTTCCCAAACTTTCACTAAGACAAGGTATGTTTGTAGTCTGTTCAGTGTTGATGACGAATGTCATGTGTTCTTCATTTGAAGAAGTCAAATATTTAAAATTCCTTTCAAGCGTATAGATAACAAAGTTGTTTCTTGAGTGAGTGTAAGGAGGGGGGACAGGCTGACTTTTTTTAGTAAAAGGAGCAATCCCTTTTAGATTTGGATGAAAAATATCCAACCTATTTAATCTTAAATAATTTTTCTTCATGAAAACCTGCACTTAATTTTTTAGTAAATGGAACTGATTATCTTCTTGTATAAATTGTTTTGCTTTTACCTGTCAATGCACCACAACCTCGATAAACTGATGGATTTTGTGTGATTCATGATTTGTTGAAACAATTTTTTCTCCATGCTTCAAGGAAACACGTTCAAAATACACAAGAGATGAATGCATTTTAATTCTTAGTTCAAGACAAGTTGCTGGTCTGCTACACTTAGAATACATATACTAAGTTGCTAGGCCGAAGATAATCTGCTCATGCGGCCTATGGCATGGCTGGCATGAGATAGGAACCAGCAGGCTTAGTGTCTGCATACACACCAGTAGCAGACTGACTTCCTGTCTCTTCTTTAATTGCAAACCTAGTAAAAGCTGGGAGCTTCTGTCTTCACAGCAGCAAGATACTGGAGGTGTTAGTTACCCTGAACTCAGCTCTGCTTTCAGCAAGTTATGTGACCTCCAGATATTTCTTTAAGCTGTGCTTTTTGTTTTGTCTATCTTATTTGTACCCAGGTTGGATTTTTTTTTTTTTGAGAGCTTATGGATGTATTTGATACTGTACATAAAAAAGAAACACTGCTCTATTCTGTATTTTTATATGTGGCTTGTTGGTAAAGTCTTAGCATTGCTTCCATTCCTATCATCTTTTTCCTTTTTTTTTTTCTTTGTATATTTTATTTTTTAAAAAGCATACTTTGTCTTTCAAACAAAAATGTCTAAAACAGACTAGGGGGAGAAAGAGCTCCAGAGCTGGTCTATAAAACATACATTCTGCTGTATATCAAAAATTTGTAAATAACTTCTGGCATTTAATATTACGACAAAGTTTGCCTTTGTACCCTGTTAAATCTTGTTTTCTTTCCCTCCCTTCCCTCCCTTCCTTCTTTTTCTTATTACCAAACTATTTTATTTGGTGCCTCATTTTTACTGTATTATGAGAACATCCAGTAGTAGTTTCGTATGCACCTTCATGTTGCTTGTAACCTTCCAGAAGTCTGTCATCTTTTCTGTGGGTAGTCAGTCTGGAAATGTAAAATGCTCTGGGGCCTAAAGTTTGTGGAAGAAACCAGTATGCTTCTGTTTAATATTTGGAAGGTTTCTTTCGTATTTATGCTTTTCTAGTATAAACCCAGAAGATTCAGAAACTGCTGAAAATGAGCCTCTAGGAACAGAATGGTAAGAAAAGCAGAGGAGGTGGTTATAGATTGAAGAGCACTGGAAAGAGAATCAAGCATCAAAAAGACAGGGATTGAGGTGTGGTTTGGGAAACAGAAATCAGCAGAAATCTGCTGATTGACATACTTTAACGCTTCTGTAGAAACATACAGGAAATTTTCAGAAATAGTTTGTTTCAGTGTTATTCCTTGCATACCACATTAAATGTTTCAGTAAGTAAATCCTAAAGTGACCCATAAGGAAATGCAGCACCAAGGTTGGAGTCAGTTAGCCTAAATTGAAGTGATAGAAAGTAAAATATCTATTACAAGATGCTGAGAAAAGAAATGAGCCTTTGCCTGTATGTACTGTCAGTGACTTCTGAGACTCTCTTGGTTTTTGTTAGACTACCTTTAGAATTAAGCATCCTTATCTTAGGAAAGATGGTGAGCTGACCATGGTTAGCAATAATTATTCTCTGTACTTACAGGCACAAGTTGTTTTACAAGGGAAGTCCAGAAGTATTATCATTCGGGAACTCCAGCGAACAAATCTCGATGTAAATCTTGCTGTAAATAATTTGTTAAGTCGTGATGATGAAGATGGAGATGATGGGGATGACACAGCAAGTGAATCATACCTTCCTGGAGGTTTGTATCCTGTAACTTTTGATAAGGAAATGTCAGTATGTTCTTATTTTTCTGTATTTAAACACTCACAGCATGCTCCGTGCTATGCAAGGTATGCAGTGAAGACAATTATTTCAGGAGCCAAGTGTAAAGATGCACAAAACAAAAGATGCAGTGGGATGTTTTGAGGGATTAGATTAGGCATTAAAGAATAACTCTTGATTCCATGGGTGGCATGAAAGTGATTTATGTTTTTAAGAACCCTAGCTTCGTAACATGAGCATTTCTTACATCTGTATTTTGCTGCTTGATGAGATGCTGAGACTGCTATGTGGCTTGCTTGTAAAAGCTAATTCTAAAACTTTCCAGTCACCTGCATGTTATTTTTACTACTAACGCATATTCTCAAGGCTCAGCGGTTAAGTGAGGGCAAAATGGTTTACAGTTGTTACAGTTATACTGAGAATTTATTTGTCATCTTAAGTACCTCTCATAAACACTGTAGTATTTGGCAGTACAGATTTAATGCTATAATTGAAGTCCAGCTATTCTTGAAATATTGTCTGTCCCATGCAATTGTTTTTTTAGGAAAGACTTTGAGTCTTTTCATTGGCTAAATAAGGTAATCCGACTCTTGTCAAGCAACCATTTGAAAACTGCAGCCAAATCTACTGTTTGTACCAGGTGCACTGTGTGATAAGAGCACATCTAAACTCTGGCGACATATTAATTTTCTTTCTGTGTGTCAGAATGACATTTTGCTATTTTTCTAATAGATATTTTTTTTCTGCTCATCTGGTTCACCAGGAAGATTCATGGGCTTCCTTCATCTTTATCTTGTCCATCATGCGATTAGACAAAGGGTTTTTTGTTCTGCAGCAAAGCTGCAGCTCTGTCAAGGTTCTTTACTCCTTAAGTTGAGTATTTTAACAGTCAGTTTCATAGCATTAGGTGCATTGGCGTAATTGAATTCTCTTAACGCTTTGCATGTATTCAAAGCAGTAGTTCCTACTGTAAATGTACCAGGTCCTGCCTTCAGAAGACTAATGACTGCTAGTAATCATTCACAGTAAATGATCCTTTTAACTGTACTAACCAGCTTTCTACAGTACTAGCTATTGTCTTAATACCTCTTGGGATCATAGAGGTCAGTGAATAGGGGACCATCTGACAACCTGTAACTAGCTGCTTTTATTTTCAAGGTGCCTGCACTGCCTCTTGTAATTGAGATGATAGGTTGAACTAGGATGCAGAGTTTCACTGTCTTCAGTAGCTGTCTAGAAATCGACTTTGTTCGTGGCTGAATTTTTAAAGCATCTCACCTCTTTAGCTAATCTTTCCTGTAAGAGATGAATGTTGTTATATTATGAGATAAGTATGAATATTTTTTCCCTTTTATCCCACAGAGCAACTGAGCTAAATTTTCCCAGTGTTTGTGGGAAAAGAGATGGAGTTTCAATTGAAATGAAATCTGTTTTGTCTTAATCCCTGTCTGCGAGGATGTAATTCACAGTTTGTAGAACGTGCAGTGTTTTCTGTGTCTGTTACTTTTGCCAATAGTACTCAAATAACTTTGTTGAACAGAAATGGACTTTAACTGAATGTGATCAAAACATGAGGAGAAGTGGAGCTGAGCAGTGGTCAGTGCTGTTGTGACTCCACTGCTGGTATATGATGTAGCATAAATTACCAGTCCCTACTTGTATCACGTGATTGCAAGAAAACTTGGTGGCTAGAGAACCTTGCCTATAGGTGTGAGGCAAAAAAACCAACAACATTTTGCCCTTCAGAGCAATATAGAACCAATTTTTAAGTTTTTTGCTCTAAAATTTTCATTTTTTTTGTGGTCTTGCCTCTGGATGTTCTTTTTGGACCTGTAACAAAGTTCATAGAAGAAAACTGTAAATAACCAATAATTGCTGTGTGCATTCTATTTTTAGTCAGGTATCCATAAATGATTCTGAATGGTAAAGAACTTTTACTTTTTATGATGTCAAATTAAAAGGTTTTATTCCTTCCAAACACAACAAAAGTAAATGACAAGGCTGCTCCTTGCCTTAGGGTTTTGGAAGTTCTTGCATTTTAATTAAAAAGAGTATGCTAATTTTTATGTTTTCCTTTGTGCATGTCTGGTGCTTTTCTTAAATTAAGCCCTTTGGGTTACTCCTCTAAACTTCCCAAGGCAAAGAAGTTTGTGCTTTTTTATTTTTTAAAGAGAAACTTGCACTTGATTTGAAGTAAACGGAATGGAAGAAATAAATTTCACTGTGGCTGGAAAATAAGTTCTTGTTTAATACATCAGGATTTCATTGGTATATCAGTTGTGCTATAGTTCCTGTTAGTATTTGTAAGGGTTATAATCTGATTTTTTTTTTTAATAAAAGAAGCAATTCTTCACAGATGTCTTAAGAGAATAAAAAATGTCTTAAACTTTCTGTACAAATTGCTTTAACGAAGTTCTCTTAGTAATTTTACTTCTAGAGCCTTATGTACTCTGACTTTTCTGATGAGCCCTGTTTCTTTTGTTTTATGGTCGTAATGTGGACAGAATGGGGTTTCATTTGATAAATAATGAATACACAAGGAACAATCAAGAAGCTGCATAGAACAAAATCATTTTTCATAGTAAAGACTCAAAGTTGTGTAGAAAAAGTTTCCTGCTCATTTCAAATTGTGCTAGAGGCTTCTTCCAGGCTTTGTGCGATTAGTGTCTGGTTTTGTAGAATTCAGATGCGTGCATATTTGCTTGGTAACTTCTACTTCATTTATTAGGTTCTCACTGGTGGAGTTTGTGAACCTTGGTTTTAGCAGTATCCAGACTACTTTGACTTTTGGAATCTGAGATGAGCTTGTTCCAAAATAAAAAGTAAAAATCCACTTTTTTGGAAGAGAGAAGAGACTGGCTTTCATCAGCAGTATTTACTGTATTGGTTTGCAATGAGGAGAGGTGGGAAACAGAACACAGTGTAGGAATCAGTTTAAAACCTGGGTGTTCAGTGGCTTTCCTTTAGCGAGGACAGTTACGTGCATGTTTGCTATAGTTTTGTTAGTATGCTTTTTTTTGTTTTGCTTTTTGTTTTTCCTCTTGATTCTGAGGATGAACATCAAGTTTAGTAATATTTTGAATGAAAATAACTTATCAAGAAATGAGTTCTGGAGTTCTGCTGATGTCTGGTTGGCTAGGAAACCAAAATACATGTTTTTGTCTTCAGTGTCACAGTTTTGCCAGTTTGATAGAAGTGGAGATACTGAGGACATATTTCTGCATGTTTCATAAAAATATGCAGCTGAGAATGAGGAAGACCTCATGATTCCCTCAAGTGTAAATATCTGATGTGAGCTCTGCTTGATGCCCTGATCAGTCTCGGCAATGCCTTGAAATAATGGATCCATAGGAAATGGTGTTAATGCCTATCCATGGAGCATTGGAAAATAGAAATATTTTCGGTACTTGAATTGGTGTTTACGTACTTATTGGAAGTGTCTTTTCCTCACCCTTTTTTTTTTTCCATTTCTGCTGCCCTGGCTATGTTTTTCATGCCAATTTTCAATCAAATTTACTTAGAAAATGATAGGTACATCCTTACGTAAATGGACTGATCAGAATCATCACATCTAAATTAGTATTTGAGGGGTTTGATTCTGATCTTTCACTGCAAAGGAAATGAATGATATCATGGGACTGTCCTGAAAAGTGGAAAAAAAACCCCAACAGTCATAGAAAAGGTTTAGTGGGCTTTTTTTCTTTTCTCCCTCTGCCCCCACACCTGGATTCTTAAACTAGGTGTAGCCTTGCAGTATCTGTGTTTTCACAGAACTAAACAATTCCAGCGATGTTTGAAGGGGACTGGATTTGGCTCCTATCCCTACTGGTTTTAGCACCTTTGTTTGCTGGTATAGAGGATGGCAGAAGGGGAATCTCTCGCATAAATATTGGAAGAAAATTTAAAATCTGATTTGAAGCTGAAAGAAGAGGGTAAGAAAGGTTTGATTTCTTCACTTGCATTAATGCATATGTAGCCAAAAATGCATAGTTCTGGTTCTTGGATATGATTGTTTGAATTTTAACTCTCCTGTTTGGAAACAAGGCTAACCTCAAGATGTTAAAATACTTCCAGGGATGGGTGGGTGTGTGTTAGTGTTCCAAGTTAGTGTGTATTTTCTTACAAGAGAATTTCTAGCTTAGTGTAAAGCACATACCGCGTGTTTTGAATAAGGCTGGTGAGTTCTTTTCTATGCTGACCAATTCTGTTCCTAATAGAGATGAAGATTTTTTTTCAGTTTATACCTGGGTGCAAGAACAAGTTGTGAGACTGTATGGAGGTTGGAGCTTACCTAGGAATAAGTGATAGGGTTGAACATGGGAAAAGGGAAGAACAGCGGTGTGTGAACATCAAAGTATACAACAAAATATTGGCTGTCTTTCCAACATTGCTCTTACAAGTTGATGCTCTTAAGGTGAGGTGTTCTGCTACTTCAGTGTTTCGATGCAAAATGGTTAAAACAGGCAGTAGGGTAAGACCACCCTGAGACATCTGAAATGTTCTGGTAAGGTGGAGCGTGTTTGCCAAATAAGACTTTTCTCTTTTACTAGGCTTCATGAGCAGCATGACTTTCTAAAATGTACTGCATGGACCACTCAGTTCCAAACACTGTGCTTCTGGCACATACTATGCTTTTAGTGGGTAACTTTTTTTTTTGCAAAAATCTCTCCCAGCATGTTTTGAAGTCCATGGAGCTCACTTCTATAGCTCTGTTTTTATGTTAACTCATTTCTGCAGGGGGCAACTGATGGCTGGTATGTATTGAAGTTCTAAGCTCTCTCTGAAAAATGCAAGGATTAGTGTTGTGATTTGCAGGGATGTGAATGTCTCTAACACCTTTTGTGTCACTAAAGGAAACAATTGAGTGAGTTCTCACAGTGAGCGAGGATATCAGGCAACTTTTCAGTTTCTGGATACCCTCGTTTGTATGTTGGTGCTTGTTTGTTTGGCAAGTTTATGGCCTGAAATGACTTCTTTTAAATTCGTATTTCCCACCTTGGCCCAAGGAGATCCCTTGCCATAGAGCTAAAGGAGAGAAATAGGACTGTTCCTTCTGTAGCGGCGAGATGGTCGTGTGGTTTGCTTGTCTTGTTGGGCAGTGTTCTTGGTCTTTGCTAAATTACATGCATTTTCAGCAGCCTTGTGTGGTAGCTAGCTATTGGTTAGTAAGCAGAGGGAAGTTGTTTGATAATTCAGTGAAATTCAGTATTTAGAGAAATTTGGGTATTTAAAAGAGTAGCTCGGGTTGTCACAAAATCATATAGTTTCATCCTCCTGGGTATTTTTTTTTTTAAATGTGCGGTGTTAAAAAATGGAAACAAATGCTTTCTTCCAGATAACTGTTGTTGTTCTTAATGTAGCTACCATGTGAAGATTTGAAGAGCTGAAAGTTTGGGAATTAAGTATGTAATTCTCTGAAAGAAATATTCAGTGGAGGAACTGTAGTCTTTGACATCAAAGATGTGGCTTTGCAAAGGCCGGCTTTCACCATCCTTCCTTAATTCTAGATCATTTTAAGTGCTTCATGTGCACGAGTGCTGTGTACATCTATGTACTTGTATCCACCTTGCTCTAGGTCTTTGTTCTTCCAAGAGAAAGGCTAAAATTTGAATTCCTAGGCTACGAAAAAAAATGTTTTGGGCAAGACTTATTTGTGAAATGTGGTTAGATAAGTGACAGAGAGTAGTTTTTGTAAGGAAACTAGTTTTGTGCACTAGACTACCATGCTTGATTGTAAATGTGGGTGTGTAGGAGGCACATGAGTTGGAACTGGTGAATCTGAAGAGCAGAAATCCAACTAACAGATAGGTGTTTTTTTATGTTTATTTAGTTGATGGTCTCTCTAGCTGATGTTTTAAGTAGCTGATTATTCACTTAAGACCCTTGTCTCCTCTTATAGAGGATCTTATGTCTCTTCTGGATGCTGACATACATTCTGCTCACCCAAGTGTCATTATTGATGCTGATGCTATGTTTTCAGAAGATATTAGTTACTTTGGTTATCCATCCTTTCGGCGCTCATCACTTTCCAGGCTAGGCTCATCCAGAGGTAATTTTGCACCTTTTTTTCTTTGTGATAAGTAGTTTACTGTGCAAAGCTAGTGGTAGTACACAGTGGTGGTTTAGATTCCAATTTAACATGAAAGTAGACTGTGATGCGATGTCAGATATAGAGTAGACAAGTAGATTTTTTTGTTACTCATCAAAATTATTATTGAATTCGGAGCCTCAGCAGGTAAGTTCTATAAGAACCTTCATTATCATGTGTTGTTAAAAATCTAATTGTTGATGTTGCAAGGTGTAAAACTTCTGCATGCTAAATTTTGTTTTAAACTCTGTAGTGTTTGCTAATATATATTATGCGATACAAATATTTAATTTGGTTCAAAAATAAGCAACAACTCATGACATGCAGCATTCTTAATCATTTTTTTCCTGTTTTGGGTTATTCTTTACGCAGTGTTTTTTCACATTTCCTGAGGTAATCCATGACAGAAGTTCTCTTTGTAGAATGAGGAGAAATATGTTTAACTGTCAGGGAGGGAGAAGAAACCTGATTTTTTTTTCACTTTTTTTTCCTTTGAAAGCATTTTTGTAGCTGGTTTGGGAGAACTATTGGCAGTTGATATAAACACCTTGATCAATGCTAAGGTGTTTTTTTGTTTGCTTTGTAAAATGTATTACAGTTATAACATTTAAACAGAACATGCAGCAACTTGGAGCTTTTTGAACCCATTGTACAAATGCCTAGAGTATTTCCAGACTGTTAATCCAACCTCTCCTGTGCTTTTTTTTAGTACAGTTTTATTGCCTTTCATGAACCCGTTTCAGTATATTCATTGTTGAATGAGTAAGTTCCAGTTACAAAATGATTAGTCAAGGGTCAGAGGGATATTTGCTAGAAGAGAAGTAGAATATTTTATGTAATATATCTGTAAGACAAGCTGTTGTGTTTGGCTTACGTGAAAACTTCGCCAGCTTTTTAATACTGCAAAAGACCCAAGACTTGGCATAATTTATTGAAACTATGATACAGTAATGTGGTCATCTCATAATTCCAGTTGACTTGTGTAAGCATAAGTGAAGTATTGAATAGGTTAAATGCATTGTGTGTGTACAAATATTCAGCATCTGACGTAACTCCTTCTAAATTCCTCCTTTTTTTTTTCCTTTCCTAAGGTTATTCTATATAAGACGTTACCATGAATTTTATAATCCTTATTTTCCATGCATAGTTGACTCTTGGAAAATTAGTTTGATTACCTGATTTAAAAAATTTATCTGCATGAGTGAACTGCAGAGTACTGCCTTTAGACAGTTTGTAGGCCAATTGGAGGGGAAGTATTTTGGTAAGGAACGTTTTCCTACAAGGATCCTTTTTAAAACTTGTCTGACTATTGAAAAGTTTTCATTTCATACTCAAAACAGATGCACATAATTTATTAAATTCAGTCTTATAGAATATTGCTTTTAACAAAAGGGGTTGGATTATCAAGCTTGTATACCAAGAGCTTTTTTAATGCTTGCTTTCTTTAACCTTTTCAAATTACTGTTTTTTGGGGGAAGATTGTTATGAAACTCTCTAATAAATACTCTTTTTGGTTTGCATAAATGAATCTAACAGACAGTATAGATCAGAATTTTTGTTGTTTCTTCATTGATTAAAAACAGTACTACAAAACTGCATATTATACTAAAAAACTTCAAATTGCTATTTTTCAAGTATTCGGCCTCTTACAATGCAAGTAAAAGTGCTGTAGCATTTTTGATAGCACACAAAACTGTGAGATTTCTTTATTTTTAGCTTACTGTTTTTATATTTAGTAATTCTAAAGTACACGTACTTGGAAAGCTTATTATTCTGAATGTTGCATGTCAGGACTTTATTATTTTTAATCTTTGTGAGTAGATTTAACTGCTGTTAGTTGCATCCTGAAGGGTCTTTACTAGAGAGTGGCTTACTTTTATCCCACTGGTGTGACCCAATTGCATACCAGTTCTCCTTCTTCCCTTAGAGAGAGACTCTGAGCTGTTGCGTGAACGTGAGTCCGTTTTACGTTTGCGTGAACGAAGGTGGCTTGATGGAGCCTCATTTGATAATGAAAGAGGCTCTACAAGTAAGGAGGGGGAACCAAACCTGGACAAGAAGAATGCTCCTGTTCAAAGTCCTGTTTCTCTAGGAGAAGACTTGCAGTGGTGGCCAGATAAGGTACTGAAAATTTTTGTCTATTTTATTTGCAGTTTGCAATAAACCTGTCTTTTTCCCTATATTAATACTGTGTTTTCTTCTTGAATATTTCATTTTAGTTTGTGAGAGAGAATGCAATAAAGTATATTCTTTGTTATATGCTTAGGAAGATTATAAATAACTAGTTATTCCTTTTGATAGTTAATTCTTTTTTAATCCTGTTTTTATTTCTTTGTTTTGCATCCTTGCTAAAGTCATAAGATTTGTTGTTTTTTTTCCTTTTGTAGATATTCAAAAAATTTAACAGGCAGTAGGAAACTCTTAAAGCAATTGATTCAGTTTAATGCTTTATTATTTTCCTGTTTCTGGTTTTTTTTTTTTTAATTTTCTTTTCCTTTTAGACACAGTATGGATAGATTGAAGAGGGAGGTAAACTTCAAATCTTATTTCTGTTTACAGCCATTCACCTCTAGTTCCTGTCTTGGTTTTGGTGTTCGAATTGAGAAATGTAGATACCCAGAAAAAGAATATTGGGTCAAATTGGGTCAGATGGTTCCTCTCCCAGCCAGACCTTGTCTGGCAATTAGCTTTGAGCTTCTGTGTCAGTGAAAATTAGCAGGTCTTGTCCCTCTCCCTTTGTCACGATTTTTGAATGAAAAGATCATCTAGCTTGGAAAGAGAGATTTTAGCGTTTTTAGCATAACAGAATACATTTAGTTCATGTTAGGGATACTATCTGTGTTTTTCATATAAAACACTGTTGTGGTTTTAAAACGTAATGTTAACATCATCATTAATATGTTTTGTCTTATTACTCTGCTACTTCAGCATGTTTGTCCTGTTTCGTTCCTTCTTTTTCCCACCCGTTCTAATTTGCAGACTCAGCAAGTTATGCCCTAGGATAATTACTGCAGTCTTCTATTGGATGTATTTTATGGAATTCACTTGCTAGTGTATGTAATTTCATAGCTGTGCAATTTAAATATACGGTACTTCTTCCCACAGACATTTTTGCGTATGCACTCTTGTAATCCCTAGCTTCCAGTTAAATGAAGGTGTACCTTACTGGAAGGGCCTCTCATCTTTGTACAACATTAGTCAATCCTTCTATTCTGTCCTTCAGCTGAACATTCATAGCCCCTTTTTTAAGTTCTGTTAGTGGTATTTCCTGACAGAAGTTCTTCATGATAAATCATCCCAAGTATTTATTCTGTTTTGAGAGTCCTAAAGGAGATGCTGGAGATAGTAATGGAAGTTAAAAGCAAGTTAGATGAAAGATGCAAGGACGTGAAGAACTGCTATGAAATAACCAGTTTTGTTTTCTTTCATTTTTTGTTACTTTCACATTTAGCATTTGAGACAGAGCTGTATTACTCTGTAGTAAGGATGGATGGTAAATTTGAGTTTATGAGAGGTAGAGTACCAACAAAACACTAATGTAGCGAAACGTGTTGCATATGGATTTTTTTTTCCACCAAATTAGTCAAGTCAGATGTCCAAGAATTCAAATAAACAAACTAATTCTAATAGATCAAATCTTATTGGACAGTAAAACTATTAATCTCTGTCTCTTACCAGTGAAAACCTGGTGCTGTCTGTGGCAGAGCCACTCTGTTCTGTAAAAAAAAGTATGGTGATTTCTTTCCTCCTTGAGTGTAGTTGGGTGCAAACTGGACTTTATTTAGTTTGTTGGAAGTTGGTATATTCTATTTAAATAATGAGATGTAAAGATTTTAATCAGCAATCTGAATTCTGAATGATTTTCAAGCTATTTTCTGATCTGGACTCAGAATATAGAGTTGAATACTTGAGACTCCGGTTATGGTACCAGGGCTGTCGTGTCATTTGTGCATCTTCATGCTGACACTCTTTTGAATGGCCTTATCTCAGAATCATAGAATGGCCTGGGTTGAAAAAGACTACAGTGATCATCTAGTTTCAACCCCCCTGCTACATGCAGGGTTGCCAACCACCAGACCGGTTGTTGTATGTAGCCATGGTCCTGACTGTGGTCCTGATTAGAGCTGCTGATATTTTAAGGGGAGAAAAGACTTTGAATGTTGAGTCTCTTTAGTGTTGAATTTGTCATATAAATCTGCTTATAAAAAAATCATAAAACAGATTAGCAAGAATAAAAAATTGCTTTTTCTACTTAAGTAACCCATAAGTGAAAGCTTATTTGGCTTGCTAGATATTAGTGATGCATTGAAGTGATGTATTGAGCACACCAATTTTTTTAACATTTTTTTTAAAATTGACCTTGTTTGCTCTTCAGAAGTAGAAGATAGAATTGTTTTATAAATGGGGTAGTGGATTTGAAAATTCTTAGAAGGTATGTTCATGAGAATGCTTAGGAATGGAATAATGGAATTTCTTTTTTTTTTTTATTCATTTCAGAAAGCTAGAATTTTAGAAGCAATCTGTTTTTAAAATGCCAGAAATCAACAGATATTCCCATCTTTAATTTCATGAATAGTGTTTTATTCTTAAAATATTCTGGAAATTCTTAATAAGCTGCAAGAGTTAATTGCCAAATATTTTCCTGTAATTAAACAATAAAATACATCTAAACACTTTTTCTTTCCTTCCTCACCCTATCAACGGCAATACTGCAGGTTTTCTTGATATTTGAGGGAATGCTGAGCTTTAGACAAGCTGAATACATCTTTGTTTTCAAGTTCAGTAGACTTCATATGTCTGTTTTTGCAGGATGGAACAAAGTTTATCTCTATTGGAGCCCTATATTCTGAGCTTGTGGCAGTTAATAGTAAAGGAGAACTCTATCAATGGAAGTGGAGTGAATCGGAGCCTTATAGAAATGCACAGGTACTACTCATCTTTAAGTCCTACCTTCAGAATGTTTTATATGCTTTGAATATCTAAAATTTTGTTTTGTTGTTTCCAAAGAATCCTTCCCTCCACCACCCACGCGCCATGTTCTTGGGATTAACCAATGAAAAGATTGTACTCCTTTCTGCAAATAGTATTAGAGCAACTGTTGCCACTGAAAATAACAAGGTAGGAGATGTCTGCTGATTTCTGAATTTGACAATGCGGGGGTGCTGTTTTTTCTTTTTTTTTCCAGTTATTGCAGTGTATCGTAGAGAAGTTGATCCTTCAGCTTCAACAGTAGTAGAAAATACTTCACTAATTTGTTCATCTCTCTTCATTTTCCCCCTATTGTGGTATAAAAAAAAAAAAAGTAAAATGGAGCAAATATCCAATTGATGTCTTGTAACAGGGCAAAAAAGTTAACAGTTGGGAACAAGCAATGAAACCAAAAACCCAGCTAAGCAACCAAAACCACTCAGATCTGATAGACTTGCAATTGGACAGTTGAGAGAATATCTGAAGCATATCTGTTTAACCTCATTACCTGAAATGCTTGAGTTCTTGCTATTACAGCGGAAATGATGTGGAGTCTGGAGCAAAAATGCTTGTTAGCATTCTGTATGTAAGTACTGGAAAAGCTAATCACATTGAAGCTTTCAGTACTGCAAATGAATTTATCTGAATTCACTTTTTTGTGCAGTTGAGTGAATGTGAAACTCTGAAGCTTTTGGTTTGGTGAAGAATAGCCATTTGCTGTATTTTTATGATGCTTGTCTGTATTTTTGTCACCTTTTTTTGGTCGCGTTTTCTGATTTTTTTTTTTTTTTTTTTTTTTTTAAATTAAGTGACACTATAGATTTTTAAATTTTTTTATCTCCCCCACGCTCCTTCCATCTTCTGTTTCTTTATTCCTTTCTCCCTTAGGTTGCTACCTGGGTGGATGAAACTTTAAGCTCAGTAGCATCTAAATTAGAACACACTGCACAGACATACTCAGAGCTTCAGGGAGAACGGATTGTTTCCTTACATTGTTGTGCTCTTTATACATGTGCTCAGCTAGAGAATAACTTGTACTGGTGGTAAGTAAATATTGTTTACATGTAGTAGCAGCTGCCTTCATGTCCTCATGTCCTTGCTTGTGAGAAATGTTGCAAAATTACTGGACCGCAGTTCTTTTGGTTCTGAAGCTCTCCTCTTGAGCTTAGATTCTCTTTTAACAATGTATTTATTCTCTTCTTTCACACCTAAAGCTTTTTAGCTGAGTTACAAGGTCTATGAGAGAATAAGATTATTCTTTTAGGGGATGCACACAAGTGTTTTAGCATTTAATTGTATCAGAACTACTTAATATCAAAAACTAACCTTCTTAGGCTTTTCATGCTTTTTTTTTTTTTTTTTGACTAAAAATGTGAAACTTACCCAAGCATGAAGTCCACCTTCTTCTGTCAGTTCTGTTAGAAGTTCTGGTCTGTTGTTTGTGTTCCCACTCTAAAGAAGAGAGGAATAACATCAAAAGCTCCCTCTGGAACTTGTTTGGTGAAATTATCTAACTCATAAACGTTGTAATATAGAATGTTAAAATATTTTAATAATTAAAAGATTTTCAATGGAATCGTCAGAAATAAGACACTCAAATAAGGTTTGACACTTATTTGTAATTTGAATGAATTTATTGAATATTACTGATAAGTTGTCAGTATGCATTATTTTTGTCAGATTGTTAGGAGCAGCATGCTGCATTATACATTGTACCCAAAGCTTCAGTAGCTTTTTAGACATGGATTGAATTAAATGCTTGAAGATAAGTTGGAAATTGGAGCACTTAAAATTGATTCTATGAAATAGCTTTCTTACTAAATTCTCATTACTCTGGACAGTTGTAACTAGGCTTGTAGTTAAATACAGCTATATTTTATTCTAACTTCTGGTCTCAGATGACAAAATTACAGTGAGAATATGGCACAGGCTGCCCAAAGGAACTGTGGGTGCTCCATCCTGGAGGTGTTCAAGGCCAGGTTGAATGGGACACTGAGCAGCCTGATGTGGTGGTTGGTAGCCCTGCCTGTGGCTGGGCGGTTGGAACTGGGTAGGCTTTAAGGTCCTTTCCAACCCAAACCATTGTAGGATTTTATCATTTAAATTTCTTTTAAAGACTATATTTATTTATTAATCAATGTGTCCTTTCTGGAAATATGGTCAGTGGTTTTATTCTAATTGGATGTAGGGAGAGCCTTCTGCTACTATTAATGTATTGCAATGCATTTAAAGTTGTTTGTAGTATATTAGACAAGATTTTTGGTCCCTGCAACACTGCCAGTTGTTCCTTTTTTTTTTTTCACTTATCATGAAGAAGGAGGGTTTCTAAGAAAAGCATCTGAAGCTTTAACCCACTGTTTAAAATGTAAAGTGCTGCAGTTCTGTAGTATCAAAATAAGCATGCTAACTGTGCGTGTAAGTGTTATTTTCAGCTGAACTGAATGGATATCATTATAAAAACAGTGTTTTGGTTTGTTGCACAGTTTTTGTGTTTTTTTGTCTTGTATCAGCTTATCTGTGATAGGAGTCTGAAGTCCCTCAGCCATATCTCCAGGGAGGAGGAGAGGATTTAAAAGTTTGTTTTTTTTAAAAAAAAAAAACACATACACCTCCCCAGTAACTGCAAATTCTGACAGTACCCACTAGTCATAGGAAGGAAGGATGCTGTCAAGATAGGAGAGGAGAATGTGCAACGTTAAGGCAGTGACTGGAACACGCCATCTGAGATGGAGATCTCAAAGCACATCAAACTAAAATGAAAGCCTTTCAGCAGCTTTGTGTTTTTCAGACTCTCTCTATTCCTCCTTCTCCAATACAGTGACTGTTGGAGGTGAACTTGGAAAATGAGGATGAAGAGAGAGAAACGTGTCATTTTTGGAGTTGTTTAGGTTTTTGGGGAAAGTGACAAAGGCTTTTATATTGAATCATAAGTACATGAAGCAGAAGGAACAAGTTGTTCAAAGATAAAAATAAAATTTCTTTTGCTGCCTTTTAAAAGACAATATGTATTTTTCCACAGGGGTGTAGTTCCTTTCAGCCAAAGGAAGAAAATGCTAGAAAAGGCCAGAGCAAAAAATAAAAAGCCCAAGTCCAGTGCTGGTATCTCCTCCATGCCAAATATAACTGTTGGAACCCAGGCAAGTGCAACTATCATCTCATGTTTTTCCAGTGTTGTATGATGAGCTTACAAATAATAATAATATAAAAGTCAGGTTCCATTCTTGTTGTGCGCAAGTATATCAGTAACTTTGGTGTTAAGGTGGTATACTTCAATTACATGTCTCTGAAGTGAGGTGGTGTGACCTATTAATGTTATTTCTTACTGGTATGGTAATTGCTGCAAACGTGGAGGAATTAACTGTACCTATACAGGACGGGGGGGTTTTGTTGGCTTTTAAGTCAACTACCAATTTTGTATTTTGAGAAGGTGAAATTTTAGCAATACCATGACTTTCAATGATGTACCTGGCTTTGTAGGTGTGTGGGTTGTGGGTTTTTTGTTTGGTTGGTTGTGGGGTGGCTTTTTTTTTTTTTTTTTTTCCCATTTCAGGTATCTGCAAAATCAAGACCTGGGATTTATTATATATTCAGTAGAAAATGCATTTGATTTGAAACCATTACCAAAATGATTAATCGCTGATTCAGAGAGAGAACATTCTTTTTGTGATTATTATTAGAACTAGTGTGAGAGAAAGCAATCCTTTTCTTGGGAGCACGTTTCTTTTGGTTCCCAATCCATTCTAGTCAGCTCTAGGATGAGTCTTTTGTTTTTGGCTGAATCACTCCTTTTGTTGTCGAGCATCTGAATGTTGTGTATTAAACAGTTACACTGCTAAAGCTGTTGTTTTCAGCTGTGAATTGCACAGTAGTCTCTTTCTTCTAGCAAAGTGCATAGTACATCATGCTGACTTTTCTTTTCACTTGCTCCCATAAGGTTTCTTTCCTATTTTTTGATTACTACATATGTTACCAAGAAAATGCACACATGTGGTTTCCTTTGGCATAATACATCATTCTCATAGAAATAAATATTTCTATCTGTAGGTGTGCTTAAGAAATAACCCCCTATACCATGCTGGAGCAGTTGCTTTTTCAATCAGTGCTGGAATTCCAAAAGTGGGTGTGTTAATGGAATCTGTTTGGAACATGAATGACAGCTGTCGATTTCAGCTTCGGTCACCGGAGAGCTTGAAAAATATGGAGAAAGCTAGCAAGACTACAGAGGCCAAGTAAGTGTGTTTAGAATGAGAATGCACACACACAGAACGTGTACGTGATATTCTTTTGAATTGCTGATTGATGCAGACTTAGGGAGGTCATGTTTTTCAGTTTCTAGCTTTCTTGCAAACTGCTGAATGTACAGAAATGCTCACTGCTTGAAAGGTGTGTCAGTGATGTAAAAGCACTATGAAAAGCAGAAATGCAAAAGGACTGTTAAATGAGAATTTTTTCTCCAATGTTTCTGAGGTTTTATATTTGAATAACTGAAATTGGCTTTGTTTATGGAACTTGAGGGCTTGAAAAGATAGTTTTCATGGCATTGAGACCTCTTCCAGCCCTTCCAAGGTTGGGATGGTTGTTTGGATCAGTGATTGCCAGTTTATCAAAACAAATTGTTAAACACTTTTATGAAAAACCGAAACAACAGTTCTCCTGTTTCAGCTTATTGTATAAAGCTAGTAGTTCTTTGTCTCCAAGTAAAACACAAAGGTTGTTTATTTACTGTAATGTTATCTTTATGTTCCTTTAATGTTATTGAAGGCAATAATAATTAAGAAGCAGAACATCATTAACAATGTTAGATGCATAACCATGTAAATTAGGATGTTTGTTCCAAAGTATGAAGCTATTTCACTAAAGCTTTGCTTTTTTTTAAAAAAAAAAGTGCTGTTGCTACTTGAAGTCTAGAATGTGGCTGGTTTCTTGGACACAGTGGCACTTCATTCCATTACCATGGAAGAGATCACCTTTTTCTTTCTTAATTTTAAGTAACGATTTTCATTCTAGGCCTGAAAGTAAACAGGAACCAGTGAAAACAGAGATGGGTCCTCCACCTTCCCCAGCTTCCACTTGCAGTGATGCATCTTCAATAGCAAGCAGCGCATCAATGCCATATAGTAAGTAGCGTATAGCTCATAGTAACATAAAACATTTCTATAGGTAAGAAGCTCTTGTAGAAGGCAGTTCTAGAAAGATACTATACTAACTTAAGAATCTAATTAAAAAGTGAAAATGCTTTTCGTATTACAGTCTGACCCACAATATATGTAAAGGCTTAATAGTCTTTAGATAAGCAGCGAATTATCACCGTTAAACTTAAATGTAGTAGGACAAGCAGTGACTACTTGATGCAAGGTGTATCTAAGTAAATAAAACATTTAGTTCTCAGTATCAAAAGTATCTTTGGGACATAGTGAATAAAATAAACTTAAGTATGTGAAGTTTGTCCTTTTTTTTTTTTTTTTACACAAAAAGCATAAAACCAGACATTATGCACTGATGTATAAAAGCACTCAGGGAAGTTTGATGGCTGTACTTAGCGGGGTTTTTTTGTTTTGTAACATTTAAATCCACACGCCAAAAGTGGTTAATTACAATACTATCAATGGAAGGAATCTTCTTTGCCTTTGTTTTGTCTACATAGTGCAATTTTAAGAAGTGTCACTTAAAGAATTAAATGGCCTCATTCTGTGACTGAGAGTCATTTATGCTTAGATGTGCAGAACTAATTTATTGAACAGTACAATTGCTTGCTACTGATGTGTTCTGTTACATGCTTCTATCCATAATTAATTACTGAATAAACTTTGCTTGGGATTTTGATCTAGTGTTTGAAGTTTAGTCTCATAGCTTGTTCTTTGCTTCTTGCTTTCATTATTTTGATCATCTTAATTACACTTATAGAAACTTCAGTAGATAAATGTTCTTGTCAGTGTTAATTTAGAGATAGAAGCTTAAATTTGATCCTGAGTGGATTTGAGCTTCCTGTTGTTACTGTGCAGATAGCTATTTGGACAACAACGTTTGCTGCTAAGACACTATTTTCTGCCTCATGTGCTGGTCATCTAGTTGCTTACCAAATAATCCATGTGGACAAACAGACTTTATGCAAGGGTGATAGAAAGCACCGTAGCAGGGTTGAATGAAGTCTTAAAATGTCAGTCTTGTTACCTACAACTTAAATGTCTGAGCTCTGCTGAAATAATTTCTTGTAATTATTTTGTTTAAAAGTCTTTAAAACTAGCTTTCTTTATCTAATGGTCTTTATTTGCCCTAATATCACAGGAGGAAAAAAGCATTCAAGTAGCATAGTATGCTGTTAGGTATTTCTAATATCTGTAAATCCAGCATTCTGTTATTAACCTGTCCTTAATTTCTAGATTTGAACACTGATGCTCTTTTGCGGAGGAAACAGAGTTTGGTGAACAATGCCTTTTGGTACTTTGGTTAAATATTTCAAGTCTCTTTTTTCAGTAGTTGCTTTTTCTTGTCTCAGAGCGACGACGATCAACTCCTGCTCCAAAAGAGGAGGAGAAAGTGAATGAGGAGCAGTGGTCTCTGAGGGAAGTTGTGTTTGTGGAAGACGTTAAGAATGTTCCTGTTGGCAAGGTTTGTCTGAAATCTACCATTGATTTCTTTTTTTTAATTACTTTAGATAAACTAATTGTCCAAGTGGTATAGGAATTAAATCATCTAGGCAGTTCAGTACTAAGCTTTTCCAAACCAAGAAAAATGGGAAGGCCCAGAGAAATTTTCCACAAGTTTTAAAGACTGGATTGTTTTCAGCTTCATTCATGGAGGCCCTTACATACATAACATATTAAGAATTGTATAAAAATCCAGAATAGGAACTGAAAGAGAAGGCAGTAGATTTAGCCAAGGTTATTATAGTTCCATACTTAGTGGTATTACTTGTGCAGAAGTGGAAGATGTGCCTTGGGCAGTACCTTTGAGTGGAAGAGATCCACAATGAATTTTTGTGTTTTAGATAATTTTTGCAAAGGGGGAACATATTAATTCATTAAAACACTTCAGTTTTTGTAAATGAGGTTATGAGGTCTAATTGAAGTCACTGACATCGTTTGCCTCTTACACAAGCTTTTTACTTCTACTTGTAATGATGTTTGTTCTTTGTTAGATGCCTCGAGACGAAGTACTAAAGAAATAAAGAACAGTTTGAATTTCTATGTTTTCATATTTTCACTGAAATGCTTAAACCAATAAGTAGAAAAAGCAATGAGTAGGCTGTCTTCTGAATACAATAACTGATTTCAAATCTATTTTGTAACTGTTGTTTATGATAAAGATGCTTCTTTCCTCATAGAGCTTGCTGTTTCAGTGATGTATATGGTCATTTACTTTCCTCCTGTCACATTTTTTTTTAACATCTTTGAAGATCGAATAAAATCCTGCAGGCAAAACCACTACAAAATAATAGTCTAGTGGTGCCTACATTAGGGAGAGAAACACAGTTCATGCCATGTTATGTGTTTTACATGTAATTTGGATCAATTGTGAAAAAAGGCTGGAGGCAGCTCAATCTACCAAAGGGATGCTCTGTGCAGCATTTTCCTGCAGGCTTCCAGGATTTCTGTTTCTATTCATTGTTAAACAGTTATGTTAGATCACAACAAGCTAAATTACTGAATTAAGCAGAAAGATAATTTGACTTCTAAAGAATCAGGCTGGTCAGTACGTGGATAACTTCTGAAGCATATAGAAGTTTTGACTGCAGAAATGTATTTAAATGAGTTTGGAGTTGTTAAAACTTTCTGTGTTAAGAAGTACTGGCCTTTTAGAGTTGTAAATATACTTTCAGCTGGTTTTCCATAGCCATTTGTTTGCTGAATGATGTTCTAAAAAATCACATCCTTGATGTATTGCTCTGGGTGATCTCAGCTTACAAAGCACCTTTGGTTATTTAAAAAATAAAAATAAAAATTCTATATGTTAAACTGGAAGTTGTGTTTGAACAGCTGGCATGTGATTTCAGGCTTTCAAGTTAGTTTGACTGGCTGAAGAAAATAAAATCTAAATGAGTTTTGATTAAATTTTGTAATCAAACAGGAAGCATTTAGACAGTGCTCTCAGATGTATGGTTTAATTTTCAGGTGGTCATGTGTGGAGCCAGGAATTGATGATCTTTGTGGATCTTTTCCAACTCAATATACTCTGATTCTATGATCTTTGTCTAGAGTCTTGTTAGTCTCAGAACAAACGTTTGTATGTTGTAGATCAGAGTTAATGTTCATGAATCTTGTGACTAGGTCTGAGTTTTCAAAGGTTCAGTAGCATTCTTGCAGCTACCACTGTTGCTCTGCTGATACAACTAGCAACTCTGCTACTCGAGTAGGATTTCATTATGTGGTTACTAAGTGCTCTGACTATGCGTAATACTCCTTGTAGTAGAAATCTTCTAACACCTTCATGATTGTCAATAAATCCTTTTCTCCACTGTACTTGGTAAGTTAACTTAACCAGACAAATTGGGAAAAAGCAAGGAAATGCCTGGATTTTTATTGTTTTCAATGTCTTGAAAGTATGAAAGTTGCTTTTTATTCCAGGGGGCCTCTGAGATGCTAAGCTTATTACAGTTAGGTTTTTATTGCTTTGTAGGCACTTTCTATGTAGGAAGTATTGAGAAGTCAGAGCCTAGTCAAGACTGATAGTTACTTGTATCTAGGTCTCTTCATGATTGCTAGTTAGCTTTGTTTTTCTTTTGAGAAGATTATGGTCTCGGGTGGAAAGTCAGAGGGCCTTGCTGTTTTGTGATATTCTCAGCTGTCAAGGAAAACTATTTTGACAGTTCTGATTAGATATGCATGGCAGCAACTCTTCAGAGAGGCTTACAGTAGCAGAAATAACTGTGCAGGTGCAGGACTGAAAAATTCGTTTCCTTGGGGGGAGGAGAAAGACATAATACGCGTGAAGTGTTTCTGGATGGACTTTATCCTTCAGTCCTAAGGGACTGAGTGGAGAACTTTATCACTGAGTATAAGCAATAGATAATAAACCCACAAACAGTTTTTTTTGTAATACATTCACCTTGAGGAATGAGCACTAAGACACAGAACAGACTCGAACAAAAACTCAAAAATATGGCAGAAAAAAAGTGATTTCCTGTTTCCTGTAGTAGAAGAGCTAATAGGCAGTTAAAGTCTACATCGACTTTATTCAGCTGTTAAATAATGTTTGGAATTCACTGCCAAAAGATAGTGTGTTTCCAAAATTGATGAAACAAATCAGTAAGAGAAGTATGTATCCAGGCTATTAAACCTGAAGTTGTTATCGCTGCTTCCCGTAGATGAGAAGAATAACAGTAGGAACTTCTCCAGTCAGTTACATTGGTTTCTGTTGGAGGTAGGATGCTGAAGGGAAGGGGCCTTCAACCTGCTTATGAAATAATTAAGAAATACAGTTTAAGTGTTCAGAAACTTCAGCAGAACAGCAGGGCTAATGACCAAGAGCTGTAGGATTTTTATCAGTGATCATCAGCTTTTTTATTTTCCTGACAAAGGTCTGGTTTATTTTGAAGAATGTTAGGCTAAACAGTGTCTATTTAAAGCCTTTATTAAAACTGTAATGTTTTCTGCTTGTAGGTGCTAAAAGTGGATGGTGCTTATGTTGCTGTCAAATTTCCAGGCACCTCCAGTAATGCAAATTGTCAGAGCAGTTCTAATTCAGATCCAGATCCTTCCTCTCTTCTCCAGGATTGCAGGCTACTCAGGATAGATGAACTACAGGTGTGTATTTGTGAAATACTGAAAAAACAAAGTGTTTTGAAGTGTCAACAGTGTGTGTTTTACTGCATCTTAATGTTTTATGGATGTTTCTAGGTCGTGAAAACTGGGGGAACTCCAAAAGTTCCAGACTGTTTTCAAAGGACACCTAAAAAGCTGTGTATTCCTGAAAAAACAGAGATTCTAGCAGTAAATGTAGATTCAAAAGGTAACTCGGAATTAACCTCTTAAAGGTACTCCATTATGTCCTTCACTACCCTTCTCTCTCCTTAGTGGGAAACTGTCACTGTCAGACTTGCTTAAATAGTTGTTTTCGTTGACCTTAGTAATGCAGTAGTTAAAGAATTTTTACTGAATACTGTGTATTAACACTTTTTTTTTTCCTGTATCTCTGAAGGAGTTCATGCTGTCCTGAAAACTGGGAATTGGGTTCGATACTGCATATTTGACCTCGCTACTGGAAAGGCTGAACAGGAAAACAATTTCCCTACTAGCAGCATTGCATTCCTGGGTCAGAACGAAAGAAGTGTTGCTATTTTTACAGCTGGACAGGTTTGTGGTGTTGCATTTCAATCATTAACCTCACTACATTTCACTCTTGTCATCTTTAAGTGAAATGGTACACTCTTTCTGTAAGGCTTCTCTAAGTACTGGTGAAGAGTAGCTTTTAAAAGAGTGGATTATGAAAAACTTGGTACCACCATTAATATTTTGAAGGGATATGTGGAATAGAAGTCGACATACTTAAGCACTTTTTAATTATATTATTTAAATGAAGGGACTGAATTTTCGTTGTATTTCAGCATATTCAGCTTACTTGGGAATATTTAAGTAATCTGAAAGTGTAATGTAAGTACTATATATGTGTTTCATTAGTAATGTTTCTTTATGAACACTTGTCCTAAGATAGGTACTCTAAATAATATTTACTGTCTTAAGCAAATCTTGGGCATTTGAAAAAAAGAGTTTACTATGTTCTGCTGCCCTGTTTGGAATTAAAGGAGACAATGACATAAGTGAGAGTTCTGGGTCAACTGTTGTCTCTGTTGGCAATCAAGTATAAAATGGGCCCTTTTGTGAAGTGTAATATTTGTAAATTGTGGAGTTTCATTCTTAACTATTGTTCCCCAATGTAGGAATCTCCTATTATTCTTAGAGATGGAAATGGTACAATCTATCCAATGGCAAAAGACTGCATGGGAGGGATACGAGACCCTGACTGGCTTGATCTTCCACCTATTAGTAGTCTTGGAATGGGTGTTCATTCCTTAACAAATCTTCCTGCCAACTCAACCATCAAAAAGAAAGCTGCAATTATTATTATGGCTGTTGAGGTAAAATAGTTTCTATAATACAGAATTATATGCTATTTTTCTCTTGCTTTTATGAAATTATGCTTCAGGCAATTTTGTGTTTAGATACAAGCTTGTGTTTTTACTACATAAATAATGTCACAGAATTACAGAAACACCATGGTTGGAAAAGACATACAAGATTATCCAGTCTAACCATCCTATCACCAGTAGTTCTCACTAAACCATATTCCCTCAACACAGAATCCAAATGTTCCTTGAACAGCTCTGTGGTCAGTGACTCCACCACCTCTCTGGACAGCCCAAGATTCTCTTAGAAACATGAAAGCACAAATTGATGTAAAGTGGAAGATCTGGTTTTGGTAGTCCATAGCTTCTTACCAGGTTTTAATGAATAGTCTTTCCTGGTGTACAGCTAATATACAATTTTGTTTCATGGGCTCAAAGCTTTTCTTTGAGAGGTCCAGGCATCTTATTTTCTTATGAAAGTAGCACATTTTTGTACCTTTATATTTACTGTAAATTATCAAAATAATTAACAAAATTTAAAAAATTTCACTTGAATTTCATAGAATTGTAGAATTGCTCAGGTTGGAAAAGAACCTTAAGGATCATCAAGTCCAACCGCAACCTAACCATACTATCTTAACAACCCTCTGCTAAATCATGTCCCTGTGCACCACGTCCAAATGGTTTTTAAACACATTCCCACCTCCCTGGGGAGCCTATTCCAGTGCTCAACAACTGTTTCAGTAAAGAAGTTTTTCCTGTACTCATCCGTGGTGCTGTATGAACGGTTTTAGCTGTGAATTTATCTATCATGCTAAAATCAACTAAACATTGATTTGTTTTTTTAGTTAAATCTGTGCTGTGCTGCTGTGCACCCATTAGGCTGGGACTGATTTCACGATGGAGTATTCAGCCACTGTTGAATATAACCATGTTATATTGGAGATGAACCTCCCAGACTTTCAGCAGCATCTAGTTATTTACTCCTCAGCGTGCATTATCATTTCTCTAAAACAAATATGTAAAAGCTGGTTAATGTTGACTGCTTTTTTTTTTCGGTTATACCATTTTTCCCATGTTAAATTAAATGGAAGTGATTTGTCTTAAGAACCTATCTGCAAAGCCAGAGGCATGCTTTTGCAAGTCTTGATAACTTCTGCTGCTTGAACCTGCCCTTCCTTTTAATTCCTTTGCCTGGATGCTTTTTTTTTTTTCACGTTTTTTAGTAGTGCTGTAACTGAGATTGTGTTCTCAGCAGTTCTTGCTGAGAATGTCCTATGTTTAGGCTATTCTTTTAATTTAAAAAATTAAAGATGAGAAGTACCTATGAAACTTGTATGCCTATGGTTTTTGCATTTTCATTTAACTTACTCTATTCTTTTGAGTACAGAAACAAACCTTAATGCAACACATTCTCCGATGTGACTTTGAGGCTTGCAGACAATACCTGATGAATCTTGAACAAGCAGTTGTCTTGGATCAGAACCCACAAGTGCTGCAGACATTCCTTGGCCACAGATGTGATGGAAACCGCAATATTCTGCATGCTTGTGTGTCTGTATGCTTTCCAACCAGCAACAAAGAAACAAAAGAGGAAGAGGGTGAGCTCAACAGAGTCATGAAAATAGTTTGAAAGTAAACTTTTATGCATTGTCCAGATAACTTGATTTAAAAGCTGCATTCTTCAGATACGGGTAGCTTAAAATTTAGCACCTGAAATGTTTCTGAACTTGCCAAAGGTGATGAGGTGACATTTATATTACTGTCTTAGAGAATTTAAAAGAATTTAGTAGTTGGGAATACTGAACTATTTTTATTCATTATAAAAGGCATCTTTTTGCATCTCTTTGCATCCCTGTATTAATTTTAAGTGAAAGCAAATATTTTTCACCTTTGTCGCTAGTATTCCTGTTACATCACAAGCAAGCTTTTAAAGGAACAGTATTTAATATTTTTCAAGTGTTATATGAATGCTTCCAATGTTACTTTCAGTTGACATAGTAAGAAACATGAGAGACTTTTTGTTAATGCTAATCACTGACACCATTTTAAAATATCTATTAAATGCTGTTATGTATAAAATATGTTAACAGAACAACAAGGTTGCTAAGTCAAGCACTCAAAAAAAAAAAAAAAACCCTAAAAAAATAAAAATTAAAATTAGGAGATGCCAGAATTAAGTTGACCCAGGTGCTGTACGTGGGTATGCATTGTGAAATGGTCTTTAATTACACCGTCATGCTATTTTTTCCACAGGACTACCTCATTCAGTGCACAAGATGGACGGTGCTCACCGAATGGGTAGCTATTCAATATTTCTTTTTATCCTCATCATTCAGTGTGTGGCCCCATTCCTTACTTATGCACACCATACAAACCTGCACTGAATAATGAATGAACTCTCTTGTGAGATTTTTTTGTATGGTGCTGTCATTGAGTTTTAGTCATTTGTAGACCTCAATTGTTTCTCAGTATCCCTATCTATAAGATAGGGATAACGGTACAGATTTCTTATCTTTTGAAGGTGGTATAGCTTGACATTTTTCTGCATCCAAAGCTGTTGGCTAATTTTGAGAGTTCTGTTGGAGAAACCAGGGCATAATTTCACCTTTTTGTGTAGGTGTTATTTTAAAACATTTTATTCCAGAGATGGATTCAATAGTGATTTTATTTGTTTTATGAATGTTAATTATTTCTGTGAGTCAGGCACCTTTTATGTGTCCACAATTGAGTTAAATGTATTGCTGTAATCTATGAAAACGTGTTTAACAAAGTTCTCTGTGCTGCTAGATGTGATGGAAATAGGATCCCATTCTCCAGAGTGGTGTTCAATGGTGTTAAACACAGGACGATGCTTTCCCCTCTCCTTTCCAAGCTGTTAATGCTTTACTACATGCTGATCAGACATTGCAGCAAACAAGGCACAGACAGCTTGCTCATTGTACAACCCTTCATCTCTAGTGTGTCGTCCATCCTGTGCACTGATTGAGGCAGGGGTCTTGTTGAGGGAAAAAATAAACAAAACAAAGCAAAAAAAAAAAAAGAAAACCACCACCACCAAAAAGCTATCTATGTAGCTGAAGACTGTTTTGATTATAAGCACACAAGGAAGCTGTAATAAGGATGCACGGGCAAATTTAATCTGACTTTTCCTAATTTGAGTGCTTGTCTTTGCAACCTTGGCATTCTTTCAGTAATTTCGTTTGGATGTAATTTAACTTCCTGAAATACAGAAAATGTGAACCTGGTGGACTTTAACACCCCTCTGCCTCTCTCTCACAAATGTTGTTTATAAAAGGGTATTCATGTCTTTATATTCAATTCACATTCACCTTCTACTTGTAACTGCTAGTGAATGATATTAGGACAAGCTTATTTTCTGTGCATCATCTGGAGGGCAGTGTGATTAATGTTGCTGTCTGTAAGTTATGCAGCCATTTGTTGAACTGAAAGAAGATTGATGTAGAACTAAAGGCTTTAATTCCAGGCTCTGGATTTGATGTCCCTTGGCAATTATGGAACCTACAGTCCCTTCTCAGGTGGTGCCTGACTGAGACCCTTCTCTCTACCTCCTGAACTGCCAGAAAGGGAATAAGTAAGGGCAGGGATAAGGTTTTTGTC
This sequence comes from Chrysolophus pictus, assembly GCA_037305975.1. Classification (NCBI taxonomy): domain Eukaryota; kingdom Metazoa; phylum Chordata; class Aves; order Galliformes; family Phasianidae; genus Chrysolophus; species Chrysolophus pictus. The sequence goes on along the minus strand of CM074577.1, from coordinate 75,552,623 downwards.
TTCTCAGACCTTGTGTCTAGTTGTCTCACAGCTCCTGCTTTGGATAAAAGAATTACAGAAGAAGTGGACCTAGACCATACAAAACTGGGGACAAGTTACTGCGTTTCTCTGTGATTTGATGTTTCCTGAGTCTAGCCAGTAGAAGTGATTTAGGAAAGACAGGTCTAGAGGAAATGTCCAAAGTAGGTAAAATGCTTGAAGACTTATGATAGCAGATTTCAGATAACTTTAATGAATACCTATGAACTGAGTTTTCTTTCTGAGTGAGCAGTAGCTGTAGCAACTCTGGGAAATGTTCTGAAAGAATGATCAGATTCATTTCAAAGATTTTCTTTTTAGTCAGAAAGGCACTCTTTCCTTCTAGATTGTAATAAAAATAGCTGTTGGCTCTGTTGACGTGAAAGTTGTCCCTCTCCTGGCCCTTGTCCTGCTAAGTGTAGTTTCTCCTTCAGTTCTTTTTGGATCCATTGCAACAGTGACTTGTAATTTGCTGTGTAATGGCTTGCTGGTAGTCCTAAAGAAGGGGTGGCTGTTAGTTGTGCGCAGCTGACTTTTTACCACTTTATCCGTGTTTTTATTTTGCAATGAAATTCGGTTTCTTGTTCAAGTGGTTGCTTCAAGTTGTACTATATACAGTTAGGCAGGATTTTATAGTTTGTACAGCACCTGGCACAACTCAATCCTGGTTATGACTAGGACTTCTAGATATTGTGGTGCTTGGATTTTAGATACTAGAAATAATGCTCATACTTAAATTTAAATTGGTTGCAGTACCGTATTATATTCTCACCACAGTTAATTTTCCTAAGCATACTCATAAGTAGAGCACATCTTAGGGACCTAGAACTGTGTTGCTGCTCATTGTGAAGTATTTTATTTTTTTCGTTTCATTTTGTTTGTTTTTTTTAATTGCCATTACTTTGGAACCTTGTACTCAGCAAGTGTCTACAGTCAGCTGTATTAGATCCTTGTCTGATGATACTGAAAACTTGTTCTGGAATGTGTGTACTTTGTATTTCCTTCCTTTTAGAAATCAAACCGTGTCAAAATCATGGTTAATGCTTGTCTGTTTAAAAACAAAACAAAACACAAACAGAAAAAAAAATCAAGAAAAGAAAACCCAAAGTAACTACTTGAGCCTACTGTGTCCCTCTAAATCTTAATAAAATAAATTGCAGGGAACATACTATGATTAGTGGCATTTCTTACTTTATGCTCCTTCCTTATAATTTTCCGAAGTAAAAGTTTGACCCTAAAATTGTTCTTATTTTTTCAGAAGCAGAGCGCTCTGAGAGGAATACATTTGCTGAAAGGCTCTCAGCTGTGGAAGCAATTGCAAATGCAATTTCAGTTGTGTCAAGTAATGGTCCAGGAAGTCGAGCAGGATCATCAAGTAGCAGAAGGTAAACTGACTGTTTTTCTCTTGTTTTCTGTATTCTGATTTTTGGTACTACTACCAGTCTCTTATTTCTTTCCTTCAGTATAGCTCAAAAATTGGCTCTCTTACTAGTTTGAAGTCAGATCTCACATCTTTGAGTAGTCCTTCTGGATTGGTAGCTAATGGTGGGATATTTCTAAACTAATTCCATTTTCTGGGGTTTAGGTGTTGTTTTTCAGTAGTAAAGTGGAAATGTTTCTCCTTATGAGGAAAGACAATTTGAGGATAAGCTCTCATGTTCTTCAAGATGAATTAAGTGTCTTGGAAGTACTTTAATGGTGAACAAGTTTTTTTCTTTAAAGAGAATTTCTGTGGAAAAGTGGTCACTTAGTCAGATAAATAGAACATGAGAGGGGAGGAACTGAATTGGATTCTTTTTATCCTAAACTGTCGTTGTCATATAGTTGTTTTTATTGAGGTGACTCTAAAGGATAGGCTTACCTCTTTGTTCATTCTACTCCATGCTGAAGAGTTTGGTTTCTTTTTCCAGCATGAAAGTTTGCTTTAAGATATTCTAATTGTAGATTACAATTTTTTTAAAACTCTTTTTAATTTTATTATTCAGTCTGAGGTTAAGGGAAATGATGAGAAGATCCTTGAGAGCTGCTGGACTGGGCAGACAGGAAGCTGGTGCTTCATCGAGTGATCACCAGGACCCAGTTTCTCCACCAATAGCTCCTCCCAGCTGGGTTCCAGATCCTCCTGCGATAGATACAGGCAAGTCTGCTGTTTTAATAGATTGAACTGTAAAATGAGAGATTTACTGAAGGAACCAATGGCATTTAAGGTAAATTTGTTAGGCTTCATTTTGAGACTTAAACGCTTAATATCAGTGAGGTAGCAAGAAGTGCTTTAAGAGTTTACTGAAGACTTAAATGCTCTTTTAAAATTTAGTATGTGTCTTTTGTGTCTTGCTAGTGCTGATGTCAGACTTTAGTAAAATATGCCTAGTAGTTGATTGCTAGTCTAGGAACGTGGCCATTTGTAGGAAAGAGTACCAGTTAAATACAGAAAACGTGCAGTGTGTTAGACATTGCAGAAAGAACATGTTGTTAGGGATGTCTTGATATATTGATATACATCCTGCTGTTCTGTTTACTGAAAGATGGTGACATTGATTTTATCCTGGCCCCCGCTGTGGGATCTCTTACCACAGCAGCGACCGGCACCGGCCAAGGACCGAGCACCTCCACGATACCAGGTGAGAACATTGTGCTTATCTGATAATGCTTCAGAAGCAAAATGAACTGAAAAGCCGAAAAGCTTGCACGCACCTTCTACACATGCAAATGCCTCTTACCAAATGAAGATTGTGTTGAAGCAGAAACTTAATGAGTGTGCAGAATACGTGAAGTTTTATGCAAAAATTATTCTTAGCTAAGTAAAATTATGCTTACTGTCTCTTCTTAGGAATGTAACTTGGAACTGAAATTCTGAGTACTTCAGTGAAATGTTACACACCTAGCAAACTGCTGGATAGTCCTACTGATTAATCACCCAAGTGAAACATCGAATTATTTGCCTTTTATAGGTAGTCATTTTTTAAGGGAAAACGACTCCTGTGCACTTTCATTTTGTCATTATAGGGCCTTCTACTGAACCATCTGTAGTGGAATCAAAAGATCGGAAGGCAAATGCTCATTTCATACTGAAATTACTGTGCGATAGCGTTGTTTTACAGCCTTATCTTCGAGAATTGCTCTCAGCCAAGTAAGTTTTTTCGAGTAGATTCTCACTATTTTTTTTAATGTTATATCGCTTTAAATGTATTGCACAGAAGCCTTTTAAAAAAGGTTATTTAAAGGCACACTTTGTAAAATGGAGAATGCTACAAAGCTGTCAATGTTTGTATCTTGACATCCTTTGAAATTAGATTTATTTCAAGTAAAATGAGTAAGAGTACTTAATCTCACAGTGTTTTTCTGGTTTGCATGAAGTTAGCACTGTTGAGCGTTTATATTTATTTTGTACTTTTCTTGTTTAAAATGAAATAAATTCAGTGTTTTGATCTGTTTGATTTTTCCTCCTCCTTCTCCCCCACCAACCAGGGATGCAAGAGGCATGACACCATTCATGTCGGCAGTTAGTGGCCGGGCATATCCTGCTGCAATTACAATTCTAGAAACTGCACAGAAAATTGCTAAAGGTACACTAGTTTCACAAATCATTAGTGTGTTGTTTCCTTCTGAAGTTTGGCCCTAGCCTGTATTCAGATTCATTGCTAACAGTGTATCATGTATGTGAGATTGTGTTTGAGCAACTGATGGTTGGACTTTCTTTACAGAACAGTGTATACTTCTGCGTGTTTTGGAAATCTTGTTATTTCATGCCAACTTAGATGCTGTTACAGAAAGGACTTTTATGTAAACACAGACTTCATGACTTTTAAGCAGCAGTGTTTAATTAGCCATGTATGAAGCTAAACTTCATATATAGGGTCATAAGCAGATTAGAACTGATGTGTGACAGCGTCTTTCAGACTGAGTGTGTTCCTCATAAGAATATTGCTCGTAGACAATTTTTTAAATCCTTTAAAGTGGTGATCTCTTGTACTGATCAGTGTATCAGTGAATTTAAGACAGGGAAAGAGTTGTTGGTGATAGCAGCTTCTAAACACCTGTGATGTGATTTGTGGTTTAATCCAGCACGTAGCTAAGCACCACACAGTCATTTGCTTGCTCCCCCCACGTCCCAGTGTGATACCTATATAGATATCTATAGATAGATAGATAGATACAGCAATTCACAAGCAATTGCTCATCACTGATGCCCCCCTAATTCCTGCACAGTGGCAGCCAGCCCAATGAACTCCTCCCTTTTTTTATTTTTTAAATTTCCTTCTGCATCTTCCATGTGATCTCATACGATATGGAATATCCCTTTGTCCAGTTAAGATCAGCTGTCCTGATTCTGTCACTTCCTATCTCCTTGTTTCCCCTCAGCCTCTTGCTGGTAGGACAGCATGAGAAGCTGAGAAAACTAAAACAGCCTTGACTCTGTGCAGCAGTGCTCAGCAACAGCTAGAAACATCAGTGCTTTTCTCCTAAAACCAAACCTAGCATCATAGCAGACACTATGAAGAAAATAACTCTGTCACTAAAACAGTGACAAAAAAAGGTTTTCTCAAAAATATGTAAAGAAGACTTTAGTTAAACTTAAAATTCTGTACGTGATTTTGTACTGTCATTCTTTTGTTTTGTATATGGGTACTGTTGGTGATTTTTACTGTGGTTTGCTCTTTTGTTGCTGTTTTTTTTTTTTTTTTTAACATGGCTATTCTACTGTTCCTTTAGCTGAAGCAACTTCAAGTGAAAAAGAAGACGACGTATTTATGGGAATGGTTTGTCCTTCTGGTACAAATCCAGATGACTCTCCTTTGTATGTTTTGTGTTGTAATGATACGTGCAGTTTTACCTGGACTGGTGCAGAACATATTAACCAAGTAAGGCTTTTTTTAAGTTATATTTTTCAGCCATATATTGTATTAGTCTAGTGATCTGATTTTTCAAATGATTAAAATGGTATTGTTTTAATTATTGTAACTTCTAATTGTATATTGTCATTGCCTCCCCTGATTGCTTCTTACTCTTGAGGCTGGCAGTTTTGGTCAGAATATTGCTGTTAATGGGTGTGGTTTTCCCCTCACTAACTTTAGCAAAGACTTTAATGGAAACTGCTCTTTGAAAACAGTGAATATTCTAGCAACAGTTTCACTTCCTAGAGCTGACTGACTACTTAGTGAAGACATCATTTTGAACAAGTGCAATTTTTTTTAACCTCATATGTTTTGAAAGAACTACATAATATTTTGGTTAACTTTTTTAGGATATATTTGAATGCCGAACATGTGGTCTATTAGAATCTCTTTGTTGTTGCACAGAGTGTGCAAGGGTGTGTCACAAAGGACATGACTGCAAGTAAGTCCTTTGTTCTATTTCTTATAATTAGTTCTTATAAAACTAATCTTGTGTCTTCATTTCTCTCTCAGAGATTAATTAGTTTAGGTTGGTTTTTTTTCTTGGTTAAAGTCTTCAGATACTATAAGATTAATAAACTATTTTAAATGTCTTTATTTTCCTTCCCTTCTTCTCTGTAAAATTGATTTTATCGGTCAGAATTGAAATAGTAACATAGGGTGGTCTTTTACTTTCCAGTTTATAAAATTCAGAGTAAATGAATAAGTCCAATATCCATAAGTGCTTAATTATCTAAGAGTGATGTTCTTCATTTTGGGCATCTCCAAAAGTTTTCTGAAGCCAGTGAATCCCAATGACAGCTCGTCCTGTGAACTTTCAGAAACAAGTGTAGTATATTCGTCCCTGAAATCAGATATAAAAAGGGAGAAATGAGCTACAGTTAAATGAGCAGTTGGGATGTCTGATCAGCCTAGTACAGCTTTGAAGGTGCAGATGTTTTATACCACTGTTACTGTATATAAGCATTACCACGTTAATATCCTTGCTATAATAACAGTGCTAACAGACTTGATTATAAAGATTTTTCTCAACATTTCTAAATTACTGAGATTTTACTGCATGTAGAAGGTATTCTCAGTCTAACTTTCTTGGCTGGATGCTGTTTTGGATGCGACTGTTTTCTTGGATGAGTTTTAAAGCACTGTGAAAAACTGTCCAGTGAAACTGCCTTCATAAAGTGAGTGTAAGAAACAAGAATAGCAAATGCCAAGTGTAGAAATGCACAGTTTCTACACTGCTCTTTTAAGCCGTATTTTGGTATCTTGCTAATAAGGGAAAGCTCTGGCAGGAATCTTAATGTTTACACTTACACCCCAGCCTGTGTAGAAAATACTTGATACCTTGTGGACTGCTGTAACAGTTTTGCTTCTTTTCTTCTTTCTTGTAGACTGAAACGAACATCACCCACAGCTTACTGTGATTGCTGGGAAAAGTGCAAGTGTAAAACGCTAATTGCAGGACAGAAGTCTGCTCGCCTTGATCTCCTTTATCGTCTGCTTACCACCACAAATCTTGTAACTATGCCAAATAGCAGGCAAGTTCATACGTGCAATCTTTATTACTTTAAAACACGTGGTATATCATATCTCCATTAATTGACTTTTTTTTTCACTATAGGGGAGAACATCTTCTGCTGTTTTTAGTACAGACAGTTGCCAGGCAAACTGTGGAACACTGCCAATACAGACCACCTAGAATTAGGGAAGATCGCAATCGTAAAACTGCAAATCCTGAGGGTAAGAGTGCTTTTGCTTAATAAATGGTATTTATAATAAATGGCAAATTCTGTATTCCAGTACCTCCTTCTTATATTGCTTTTTTTCTCTCTTTAGATTCTGATATGCCTGATCACGATTTAGAACCTCCTCGATTTGCCCAGCTTGCTTTGGAACGTGTTTTGCAAGACTGGAATGCACTGAAATCTATGATAATGTTTGGCTCCCAAGAAAATAAAGACCCGTGTGTATTTACATATAGTCATCAATGTAAAATTTGATCTAATGTTTGAGACCTGCTGACTTACATAAATTTTGATTTCTTTGTTTTTCTTTTCCAAGTCTTAGTGCAAGCAGTAGGATAGGCCATCTTTTGCCTGAAGAACAAGTTCACCTCAATCAGCAGAGTGGGACTATTCGCTTGGACTGTTTTACACACTGCCTTATCGTTAAGTGCACAGCTGACATTTTGGTAAGCAGGCTTAGCCATGTCTTACGTAGATTCTGAATAACTGTAGAACAGCATGGGTTGGGAGGGACCCTTGAAGATCATGTAGTCCACCCGCCTGCCATGGCAGACATTTCTGTTGATCATGTTGCTCATAGCCTTTTGCAACTTCAGAAACTTCCATTAACGGGCTGTATGCAACATCTCTGGGAATCTGTTCCAGTGTCTCACAACCTTCATCATGAAAAATATATTCCTTATATCCAGTTTGAATCTGCTTTCTTTCAGTTTAAAGCCATTGCTTGTCATCTGTGTCAGAGCTTGCTAAAAAGTCTTTCTCCATCTTTCTTATAATCTCCCTGTGATATAATAAGATATTCTAGGGTATTTGGGGTGAAACACTTGGAGACTAATTTAAAAATGACTTGAAATTAGTTGTGTTTTTTTTTTTTTTTGAAATCACACCGTTATCGCTGTGGTCTGTTTTCTTGAATCTTAATCTGGCTTGTTTCACACATACCATTATTGGACTCTAATGATCTGTTTCTGCAGCTCTTAGATACTCTACTGGGTACTCTTGTAAAAGAATTACAAAACAAGTATACACCAGGACGCAGAGAAGAAGCTATTGCTGTTACAATGAGATTCCTGCGCTCTGTGGCAAGGGTGTTTGTCATTCTTAGTGTCGAAATGGCTTCTTCCAAAAAGAAAAAGTAAGTGTGGGGGGCGTTTGTTTTCACTGTTTGCTTTTACTTATTTTTTAATTGTCTCAACATGAGTTGATACTAATCACCAAGAGACAGAAACTAATAATTTGAATTAATTTGCAGTCTGTAGACAACATTGTTTATGATGGTGTGTACATCCGAACTGCGTAGTAGCTGCTGCTATCGTGTAGTTTAAGTTTACTTTCTTATTAACATAAATGCTGAACTTCTCTGTTAGGATTTTTGTTGGTAGGTTTTTTAATCAAATTGATTTAAAAAAAAAAAAATACAGTCTATGGCTGTTTGTCAGTGGTAATTTAAATATCCAGCCCTAATCTCGTTATTGAATGATGACTTCAATAGCTTTGTATATAAATGTACATATAGCAACACTATGTATTAAAGATAACTATTTCAACTTTCTGAAAAAAATTGATACAAAGAATTTTTAAAAGACAACATACTTAACCTTTATTTTTCTTAAAAAAAAATTTTTTTTTCCCTCTAGCAATTTTATCCCACAGCCAATTGGGAAATGTAAACGTGTATTCCAGGCGTTATTGCCTTATGCTGTTGAAGAGTTGTGCAATGTAGCAGAATCTCTAATTATTCCAGTCCGGATGGGAATTGCACGTCCTACAGCACCCTTTACTCTAGCTAGCACTAGTATAGATGCCATGCAGGGAAGTGAAGAACTGTTTTCTGTGGAGCCTCTACCACCAAGACCATCATCTGACCAGTCTACCAGGTAAACCTTGCTGTTTTTTCAGAAATGTTCAGGGTGGTTTTGTTGTTTATGTTATGTTTTATTGTTAGCATTTTGCTAACAGAAAGGTGGTGAAGCTTTTTATTCTGGCCATGCATTTTGGAAGTACTTCCTACTTGACAGATCTTTAAAGTGATTTAGGTTGATAGGATGTCCAGAGGTCTTAAGTTTTATAACTCTGTCCCTTTTCCTGCCTGTACCCCCAAAGTTCCCACTCAGGTTTTGTAAGATCACTCAGGCCCTTGTCCATTTAGGCTCTGACTCTCTCCAAGAGTGGAAATTCCACACCATGTTTTGGTTTCTTGTTTTAACTTACAATAATTTCTTCTTGCCTTTCACTGTTTACCTCTGAGAGATACCAAAAAATGTTTTTGCCAGCTTTTATCTGAATGTAATTGGTCTACTGAATTTGGATGTATTTACACATGAAGCTTGGTGTTTCTCTTACTAGTTTAAAAGATTTTACTAGCTTAGGTGTTCCATTTGTGCTAATTTACCATTTCAGTTTGGCTTTGCTATCAGCAAGTCATTTGGCCTCCTGTGCACCCATCTAGAAACAAAGTTATCGTACTTTTGTGATAAACCTACAGAAGTTTTTTTTTTGCTTCAATCTGTTTTTTGTCTAGCTATTGCAGTGGCTTGTTACATTTCCTTTAAAAAAAAAATATATATATATATGAAGTGTTGCACTATTTCTTAATGTTTTTTTGTTATAACAAATTCTTTCTTCCCCATTTTATTTATTTATTTGTTGATTAATTTAAGTTCTAGTCAGTCTCAGTCATCCTACATCATAAGGAATCCTCAGCAAAGACGAATCAGCCAGTCGCAGCCAGTTCGTGGCAGGGATGAAGAACAAGATGATATAGTTTCAGCAGATGTGGAAGAGGTCAGTTTCCTAATTATTTTACTTCCTATGTATGGCACCTGATGCATTAGCATATGCTTTAACACCTGACCCAAAAATCCATACATCAGGACCTCCAGTTTGCAAAACTGAAACTATCCCCTACAGTACTGTTGAGTCTGTGAAATGCCATAAGCATTTTGCTTTCACAAAACTTTGTAATCAACACTGTTTTGTGTTCAACAGTAGTCTCTTCAGAGTATGAGATGTGCCTTGAGTTTGGCCGAATATGCTTTAATCTACCAATAAATACATTTGTAGTATCCTTTGAATGTAATTTTACACTGTATTAAAACACTTTTTACCCCATTAAAACACTTAGAAGGTATATGGTTACTAGAGGATGGTGACTCTCCAATATATTGAAATCACTTCTAGGTTTTATAGTCAGTTTTATCCTTTCAGCATAAAAATCTAATATCCAAAGCAATTTCTTGTTTTTTGGCATGGATTTTTTTTTATGATGCTGTGGCCTCAACAACTGTAAACAAATACTGCGGCTGAAAGTTCATTTTCTCTTTATGTCAATTCAATTGTGAGGTTATCTTTCTTAAATGTATTTTCTTGTTCAGTAGTTTCTTATATCAAAATGTTATGCTTGTTTGTTTCTGAAAACATGTAAATCGTCTTTTATATGGAATTTATTGTAACATAAAATTAAAATACCTCTTTCCAGGTTGAGGTTGTTGAGGGGGTAGCTGGTGAGGAAGACCATCACGATGAGCAGGAAGAGCATGGTGAAGAAAATGCTGAAGCAGAAGGGCAGCATGATGAGCATGATGAAGATGGTATGTATACTATACATTGTGCACATTGCTGGTTAGGTTAACAAACTGTGCACCAAAAACGAGATCTTCATTGCCACCAATGGTTGTAATCTGTGAGACTGACATGAGCAGAGAGAACTAAAGGGCTTAGGAGATGATTTTAGGGCAAAATTATGTACAGTTCGTGTTAGGACCGTGTGGAAGCATTTTTATTTTTCTTTGTGCATGAGGAAAGAATGCTGAAGTATCAAAAAAAAAAGTTTTGGTACCAGCTTCTGTTTTATGTTTTGTATTTGCTGCTGCTGACTATATTGGTACAGTTTCTTACACAAATTCTTAGGTGGATTGAAAAATAGTTTATTCTCAAATGGCTAATGATAGAGCAGTGGTTATAGTAGGTGTTCTCAAAAGGGATCTGAAGCGTCATGAGCTGGTTTTCAAATCAGTCATGTAACACTAAATTCTGGATCAAATTTTTAATAGATAAAATTCATCCATTATGTGTGAAACTTTTTTTCCACTAATGTGATTATCTTGTATGAGTCACTTTGGGATTAGATTGCCCAAAGCTATGATAAAGGAAAAAAAGACCTCCTTTCTTACTGTGCATCGTGTTTCCAGTCAGCTAATTTACAGGACAGGAAATGAGTTTATTTGCTTGTTGAGTATTTAGAACGCTCAATCTCAAAACTTAAAATTGGATAGAACCTGTATTTTTAGTTAGATTTACTTAGTTATTTTCAGTTTTCCGATGTTTCTTGGGTATTTGTTTGAAACAGCATGTGGTTAATTGTTCTAATACACATAAGGGAAAAGTCACAAAGCCTTAATTTTCAGCATGTGTGTGTTGAATGTATACGCACATTGAGTGAGAAAGCCAGGGATTGCTAACTGCTGGAAAATGAGGAAATAAGCTACAAGTATTGCTGCATATTTGCACTCTCTCTGTGCTCTTTCCCTGCATATCTATTAGTTTTTGCTATAGCAAGAGGCTCTGGGTTTAGTTTAATGTCTTTGATCCACCACAGCCATTCTGTTTTTTTCTGTTTTTAAACATGAGATTTTTTTTTATATTGTTTTTGTAGGCAGTGATATGGAGTTGGATTTGCTAGCTGCTGCTGAAACAGAAAGTGACAGTGAGAGTAACCACAGTAATCAGGACAATGCTAGTGGGCGCAGAAGTGTTGTCACTGCAGCTACTGCTGGGTCAGAAGCAGGTATGCCACATCATCTTGTGTTTCCTCTAGCTGTTGAGGTATTAAAACTAAGTTACACAGGACAAAGAAATGCTAGTGGTTTAATTCAGCTTTAACAGGGGCGGGGCTGTTTTCATCTAAAAAACATTATCCTTCATGTTTGGATCTGGACTCTTATCTGGCATTCCAAAGATGCCCTGGAGAAATTATTTACTTTGCAGTTAGATTGAGCAGAGCAAGAATTACCTGATTATGACATTTCATAACAACTACCTTTTCCTTGTAATCTTATTTTCCCTTTCTTTTTCCTCTTCACCCACCTTCTTCTCTCCCACCTCCATCTTTCCATTTTTCTTGTTTTTCCTTTGCTTTTCCTTTGCCTGTAGTTGGAAAAAGCTATGCAGACATTTTCAGAACTTGTGCTAAAATTAGACCTGTTTTCTCTACTCTTATGAAGCTTCTGCCTGTGTTAGTTAGCTAGAAATTATCTGGTATCGTTGTGAAGGGCAATTAAATGTTTTCACTCATTTTTAGTGTAGCAGTTAGCTGTGGTTTAAAAGAAAATGCGAAACTTGGCCAGTCACTTTAAGGCTTCTTTGAAAGAAACTGTTGTGCTGTCCAGTTTGAAAGCCCAATTTTAGAACTCATTGCCTGGGGACAAAATCAGTGAAGATTTTAAGAATTGAATTATTTCTTAATTTCTCTTTTGAAACTCAGATAATCTTAGTGGTTTCTTATGAACCTGCTATGGAAAATTTACAGTATGTCATAAGGATAGCTTGTTAAATTAGCAGTTGTGGCACCTGAACTTTTATAGTTTGTGTAGTAAATGTTTTCATGAGAACAAACAGCGATAACATGATATATGCATGTGTGTATACAGCTGTAGTTGTCAATTACTGCTCATTGCTTGTTTTCTTTAATAGGAGCTAGCAGTGTTCCAGCATTTTTTTCTGAAGATGACTCTCAATCAAATGATTCTAGTGACTCGGATAGCAGCAGCAGTCAGAGTGATGACATGGAACAGGAGACCTTCATGCTTGATGAGCCTCTGGAGCGAACCACAAATAGCTCACATGCCACTGGTGCTGCCCAGGCACCCCGTTCGATGCAGTGGGCTGTACGTAATACCCAGAACCAGAGAACGACTAGCACTGCTCCTTCCAGCACATCTACCCCAGCAGGCAAGTATGAGCAAAATGCATGTGTGAATGTCAGTTAACTCATGGCTTTGCTCTCTTCTCTGTTTTGTTCGTATAAGAATGGAATGTTATGTATTTTTTTCAGAAGGATAGCAATGATATGTCTTGACTGTTCCAGTTCTGGGTTTGAAATTTAACAAAAGGAGGGATCTAGTTTGGTTCTTGAGATGTTACTAACTACAGTAAGCGTACTTAGCGTTCTTTTTTGGAGATAGTAACTTTTTAATAGGTACGGTTGTTAAGATCAGTAATATCTACAAGTTTTTTTCTTTCCTAGAAATGTTAATTATATTGGTCAATACATAAAATGCATGGCAAAGCTTAAATTAATTAATGTCATACTTTTATATTTAGCGAGTTCAGCAGGCTTGATTTACATTGATCCATCAAACCTACGCCGGAGTGGTACCATCAGTACAAGCGCTGCAGCAGCAGCTGCAGCACTTGAAGCCAGCAATGCAAGCAGCTATTTAACGTCTGCAAGCAGTTTAGCACGAGCATACAGTATAGTGATACGACAGATATCTGACCTAATGGGTCTCATTCCCAAGTACAATCATTTAGTGTACTCCCAGATCCCAGCTGCGGTGAAGCTGACTTATCAAGATGCAGTTAACTTGCAGGTAAGAATATCCAAAAGTTTGCAGATAAGCATAATTTCAATATAGCGGAATTTTTTTGCTGAGGTAGAATGATAGAATTGTTGAAAGAGACCTTTGGAGACTAGCTAGTCCATATTCACTGCAGTCTAAGTGGAGAAGGCTTTTGAGGACTTTGAAATTCTCCAAGAGTGAAAATTTCTCAACTAGTCTATGCAACTTACTTCAGTGCTGGACAGATCTCGCAGTGAAAACAGTTTTTTCTTATGTTTAAATGAGTTTTCCAAGTATTTCAGTTTGTGTCTGTTGCTCTCTGTCCATTCACTGGATACCACTGAGAAGGCTTTTTACCTTTTCATCAGGTAAAGAGTCATTAAGAGCCTACTGAGTCTGTTTCTTGAGGCTAAATGATACCGACTCTCCTAGGCTCTTCTTGTTTGAGAGAAAAGATAGATTGAAGTAGCTCTAGTTTACTAGTTCCATTAAGTTGTTTGTATATTTATATCAACATTATTCTTTGACCTTCTTTGACCTGAGCTGTTGAGTCTCATAAAATATGAAAGTTAGCGAGGTCCAAATAAATTGAGGTAAAGAATTTTGAAAATGTACTTGTTTGCTTTTGCTTCTTGCAGGGACATAATCATCCCTTCCCTCTTATGTACATATTTCTGGTACTGTGCTCTTGACTGTTGATCTTTTGAAAGTATATGTGAAATGCAAAATGCACCTTTGGAGAAATAATTGGAAGGGAGAATTAGTACCTGGCATGCATAGGCAGAAACTAGTCTCAGACACTAAAAATTGTCTGAAGGAGGAACTTCAGTGTTTTGACTGTGTTTATAGGTTTGAATATGGGCATACTGTATAGAGGCAAATAATCTATACAGATTTTAGTACAAAAATCAGCTGTAAGAGTATTACTGCTGCATTAGAGTTCAGAAGTTCAAGCGATGATCTTTTCTTATTTTTGCTGTTAATAGTACTGTGTTCTGGGGTGTGGAAACAATGTAATTACTTGTAGTTGTGCCATGAGGTATCTGTATTGGCTGTATTTTCACAATGCAGTGGAAGGTTTTTGTTAAGGAAAGGATTGATGCATAGATGTTCCTGTACTTCAGTGATTCCAGAATAAATATGTAGGGAAAGAAATAAGAGAATCCAGATTAACTACTGACGGGGCTAAAATAAATTTCTGTGCAGAAGATTCTTTAAGGGAAAGTATTGTTCTGAGTAGAGATGTTTTGCACTTATTATGACATAAGTGCACAGGAGTGTGTCTAGCTGAAGCAGTGAGTGGTGTGTGTGGAAGTCTGAGAACTGAACTTTGATTTAGAAACAAAAATAGGGGTTGAGTTAGGGTTTTGTGAGACTGCTGGATGAGAAAATGTTTGAAGTGTGAGGGATGCTTTCAAAGACCAGAATATAAAGAAGTTTTGTTTTGGATCAAAAAAAAAAAGGGGGGGGGGGGAATAGAGGAGGAGTTAGGTAGAATAAAAACCAATATGGTGGAGTTAGTAAATGGCAAGAAAAGCAGGCTGCAGAGCTAGTTTTTGGGATAGAGGAAGTGAGGAAAAGACTGAACTAGGAAGGGAAATCTCATATGCAGGCATAGATCTCTATGTAGGTCTTAATTGTGTCTTTATAGAATTAGTTGTGAGTGGTGAAGGCTGGGGATTAACATTCCAAGATTAGAACTGAAAGGATACCAAAACAGTGGAAACTAGACCAAATCCCCAGAATGTGTGCACCTGGGAGGTGCTGTGTGGTCATAAGGTGAGAATTAGAAAAAGTGCCCAAAGAAAAGAAGGGGATGGTGCTTTACGGTCGTAAAGAATGGTTTACGGTCACAAGGCTAGTAAGTGATTAGATCTGTACACCTAAACAATAAATCAGCTGTCTCACTAAAGATCTCAGAATTTTAAAATTTTTTTGCTCCTGAATGGGCTTTTACAACCTGTTTGCAGGAGCAGTGGTGTAAATGTAAAAGCCATGGGTGAGGGCTTATGCTGAAATTGCATTCTTATCATCTAAATCTGTTGTTTGTAAAACTCACTAAATCTCATTCTGTATAGAATTATGTAGAAGAAAAGCTTATTCCTACTTGGAATTGGATGGTTAGTATAATGGACTCCACAGAAGCCCAGCTGCGTTATGGTTCTGCATTAGCATCTGCTGGTGATCCTGGGCATCCAAATCATCCTCTCCATGCTTCTCAGAACTCAGCCAGAAGGGAAAGGATGACAGCCCGGGAGGAAGCCAGCTTAAGAACACTCGAGGGAAGAAGGTATGAAAATAGCCTGATTGCTGGATGTGGTATGAGTGCTATTTTTACTGTGCTATTTTTACGATCAAATCTTTACATTCACAGACTTTTAAGGATTTACTTTGGTAATCTAGGAGTAATTTTGATGTTTGCTTTTTGTGTTGTTACAATTTAGTTTATTCTGATCTACTAGATTTGTCTGAAGTATTAACTGTTAGTAATATATTGCGCGTGAGCCACTAATGCATAGTGAAGCATGAAATTGTGATCATTACTCTTACTGAACTTCTTTGAATTTTGACATCTGTATTTCAGATGCAGAGACTAAATTGGAAAGGATGCTTGTGGTGCCTAATTCCATTGTATTCCTTTCTTTTCTTTCACCAGACGTGCTACTTTACTCAGTGCCCGTCAGGGAATGATGTCAGCACGTGGTGATTTCCTGAACTACGCGCTGTCTTTGATGCGTTCTCACAATGATGAGCACTCAGATGTTCTTCCTGTTCTCGATGTTTGTTCACTAAAGCATGTAGCCTATGTTTTTCAAGCGCTTATTTATTGGATTAAAGCGATGAATCAACAGACAACATTGGATACTCCTCAGCTGGAACGGAAAAGGTATCAAGTCTGAGTCATAGAAACAAACTTTTGTAAATATTGCAGATGCCCCTATCTTTGGATGGTAATCAGCAGCTCAAATACTTATGTTTCACTATATACGTAAGTGACTCTGAGAGGAATGCCTCCTATTTATTTCCATGGAAACTACAACAGATACAAAGAGCACAGTATTACTAATTGATAGAGCAGATTTTCAGCTACAGAACGCTTTTTCAACATGGTTACTACCATTACCTGTGTGCTTTTGCCAGTGATGAACAAAAGCAGGCATACCACACTTGTAAAAATCTGTACTAGTGGAAGTGACCTGCACTTTCACAGCTGCTATGATGGCATAATTGCTAGGAATTTGTTGCCTACACAACCCATCTTTCATTGGCCCAAATAATGGAAGTCAAAAGGTGCCAAATCCAGACAATACTGTGGGATGATAAGGGCAGTCCAGCCAAGATTGACAGTGTCCTCCATGATCTTCAGATTGGTAAGAGGCCTGAAATTATAATGCTGTGAGAGAGATTTTCTTCTCTGGCCTGACTCTGGCAGCTTGAGTCTTCAGCTTAGTCGATATCTCAATGCATCAATCAGAGTTGATGGTTTATCTGGTTTCCAGGAAATCCAGAAGGGCGTAATGAAATAGGAGGCATTACTTTTGGACAGCCCTTGTAATTCCAGAACATATTTGAGAATCCTCGTGCTGCCACAAGTGAATACTAATCAAAGTTCTTGATCCTTTTTATAATACAGTAGAATTCATTTCTCTAGTAAACAATTCAGAAACCTGATTAATTTTGTTATATGATTGGCATTATTTTTTAGGTTATCTAGTGTATTCTACACAAGTAAATATATTATGGACTATTATTCACCTGTAATTCTTCCCCTAATTCAAGGTTCCCATGTTTTTTTTTTTAATATTGGCATAGTTTTTAAAAAAGAACATACCCACTGATGCCTTATGCTTTAGCTTCAACTCAAGCTGTCGAGGTGGTCAAATGGGGTAACTGTGTGAGTAATGTAGTGATTATGTAATGAAAAGTACTCTACAGCTCTGAACACCACCTCCTCATGCAACAGCTCTACTTATTCACCAGTCATTTTAGAGTTCTTATTATTTATAGCTTGCAGATATAATTCTTGTTTAGGGTCTGGCTTTTTATTGACTTCTACAGCTGTAAATGCTTTTTATTCTTTTAGAACTCGAGAGCTTTTGGAACTGGGTCTTGACAATGAAGATTCAGAACATGAGAACGATGACGACACCAATCAAAGTTAGTATACAGAAATGCTCTTTTAGCATGCTAAAGTACAACACTTTTGTAGTGTTTTTGTCCCAATTAGCTAGTTGAGACTTTTAATAAATTGTTTATATACTTGCTATTTCATCTACTTTCTCTAAAAAAAAAAAAAAGCTGCAGTTTGTGCCCTTGGAGTTCTGCGCAATTGCCGAATTCAAAATTTGAATTTGAATTGAACTGTAACAGTTTTGAAAATGTTGCCAAAAGTAGTGAAGTGTGTATAGAGGAGCAGTGCACATTCAGTAAAATTTGTTGCAGTAAAAGGTATTAAAAATGACAACAAACAACTTAAAAAATAAAAATGGGGGGTTTGTGGATCAGCAGAAACATCCTATAGAACTGTTAAAATTACTGGGAGGTGGCTGGCATTCCTGCTCCTCCAGTCAGATAGCTAAGAAGGATGCTTGATTTTTGATAATTTATGTTCTTTTTGCTTTTATAACTGAAAATTGAAGTGGCATCTCTCTGATGTTTAGGTGCTGCGCTCAATGACAAAGATGATGACTCCCTTCCAGCAGAGACTGGCCAAAACCATCCATTTTTCAGACGATCAGACTCAATGACATTCCTTGGCTGCATTCCACCCAATCCTTTTGAAGTTCCTCTGGCAGAAGCCATTCCCTTGGCAGACCAGCCCCACTTACTACAGGTGACACCAGAGATAGCATTCGGGAAGATAACTGAAATTTACTTTTTCTTTTCTAACTGAAGTATATTATTTACCCAGAATGCTTTTGTTAATTTTCAGCCAAATGCTCGCAAAGAAGATCTGTTTGGTCGACCAAGCCAGGGTCTGTATTCATCTTCTGCCAACAGTGGGAAGTGCTTAATGGAAGTTACAGTGGATAGAAACTGCCTTGAGGTAGATGTAAAGATTTTATTATTTTAAACAGTGCAGATAATTTAAGCCAGTACCTAAATTCCCAAAAAAGATGCTTCAATTTATAGTAAAAATTTTAAGTAGCTTTCAGAACAATAATTCAAAAGCACTTTAAGTGTGAAAACTTTTGACTTCTGTTTTAGTTTCTACTTAAGTATTAATTTTTTTGAAATGTAAGGATTTGTATAGTTACTGATTAATAGCAGATTTCAGGCAATATTTTTAAAGGCTACAATATGATCTATGTTAATTTTGAAATGCCAATTGAGTAATGATTTCTAATAAGAAATATTACTGTGTGGGGTAGATTTGACATGCCTACATTATGCCTACTGAACATTGTGAAACAAGTATATGAAATATAAATGTAAAAAAGGAAAACTGTGTTTCCTATTTATTGAAACCATTGAGTTTGCGTATTATCAAAGCAATTGCAGTTATTTTTCTATGTTTTAATAATAATAATGTGTTTTCTGAAAAAGCCTTTGCTTTCAATAAATTGTAATTAACTTTAACTTTTCCTTGTTTAGGTTCTTCCAACTAAAATGTCTTATGCAGCCAACTTAAAAAATGTTATGAGTATGCAAAATCGGCAGAAGAGAGAAGGAGAAGAACAAAATGTGCCTACAGAAGAATCTGAGAATTCAAAACCAGGGCCTTCAGCTCATGACCTTGCAGCACAACTAAAAAGCAGCTTGTTGGCAGAGATAGGACTGACAGAAAGCGAAGGACCACCTCTCACATCTTTCAGGTAGTTGGACTTAAAATTACTGTATGAAATGCTACTGAACTGATAAAAGGATATTTAGGACTCTAAAATCTTTTAAATTAAAACAGGTATCTTTATTTAGTTTGAATGTGTTGTTTGTATTTAGTAGCTTTTAAATGAACAGTTGAACAGTCTCGAAGTCTGTGCAAACTACTAAAGTCCTTTACTACCTGACTTTCTTCTGCCGACGTAGTATGACTTATTAGTAAGCCATGTGAAAAATGGGAATCGACAGCTTCCCACCTGTGTCTTTAGATACCAGCTCCATTTTATGCATTTAGGAATTGAATAGTCTTCACTTGGAGTTAACTCTTATTTTTTTAAACAAAGTTTTTAGTTGAAGGCAGCTCCAGAAGAGTGCATTCCAAGTAGTAATGAAGTTGCTTGTGGAGTAATTATCTTTTTGAAGCAGGATTTGAATTTCAGCTGTGGTAATGTTCTATTTTAGCAACTGTTAGCCAACGTAAATTTAACTTCTCTGTTTAAATCAACATGTATTATGGGAGACAGATAATTTAATAAAGGCTTTATAAAGATTGGAAGGATTAGGATAAGTTACCATTAAGTTATCATGGAGAATAGACATCCAGCTTAATTACTTTCTATGAAATTAAACTTCATTTGACTGGCTTCATAAAAATTACATGCTCAAGTACTTGTGAATATTTAAAACCTAGAACTGCTAAAATCAGTGCTGAAATTTGTAACTGGTACAACAATATGCAAAATCCTAAGCCTTAGTAGAGGATTTTCAAGCACGGCTGTAGGAGCACAGGGTTATGTTTAGAAGTTTGGGGACTATAACACAGAACTGAAAAGTACTAACTTCTTAAAAATCTTAAGGTTTATAATTAGCACTTCAGTATGAATGTCCAGTCTGCTCTTCCTGTTTAAAAAGGAGAGCTGTAATGCAGCTTTACATAAAAGGAGGAATGACATACAGAAAGTTTTTTCATCTTTCTTTCACCTGTGTCACAAAGTGTGACCACATTTTGAGAAGAATTCTGAATTGAAAAAATTAACTTATTTAAATTACTGAAACTTCTTAGTCGAGACAACGTCTAATATAAGTAAATAGAGCTCACAACTTGTTTACTGGAGTGGAGGAGGAAAGACTCCATTGTGTCAGCATTTTTTATATTTTTCTTCTTGGACAATCTGCTAGACTTTCACATTCAATTTATTTTTGAAGGCTTTTTTCCTCCATTGCAATTGCTGCCAAGTACTCTTACTCATTCTTTGTTCATTCCAAATGCATATCGAGTTATTAGCTCCTGCATATGCTAATACGTAGTAACTGCTTAGCACAGTAGGCAAAAGCCATTTTTAACTGGCCACACTCTAGGGCATTGTAAGACTGGGCTCAATGTGTATAATTCCGTGTATATTAAGCCAAGTTGTATTGGTTAACCCTGTACAGCACGTGGAAAGACCTCTCCAGAGGATTTATGATCAGATTACGTTACTGTAGATAACAGGTTTTATTATTTAAAGTGTGTTGGCTTTATCTGTGAGTGCAGTGTAGAATGTTTTAACTCGCATCTTGCTTAGCTTGTAATCAAGTAATTAACACAGTCATTTGAGCTCTACACGTTCCTCTAGAGTGTAGTTGGGTGATAGACCAATTTCTCAGAAATCAAGAACTTACTTGGAGGCAAGATATTATGTAAAAATAAAGTACACCAAATGTATCTAAATTTAATTTTATTTTTTATCCTTCTTTTACCAGACCACAGTGTAGCTTCATGGGCATGGTTATATCTCATGACATGTTGCTGGGACGTTGGCGTCTTTCTTTAGAGTTGTTTGGTAGAGTATTCATGGAAGATGTTGGAGCAGAGCCTGGATCGGTATGTACTTTTTAGTATGAAAATAATTACTTTTCCCGCTAACTGTGAACTTCTCTTATTCTGATTTTGGTTTTAATTTCTATTTTAAGATCCTGACTGAACTAGGTGGCTTTGAAGTGAAGGAATCGAAGTTCCGCAGGGAGATGGAGAAACTTAGAAACCAGCAATCCAGGGATTTAACGTTGGAGGTAAAAAATGTTAGTTGTTCTTCCGAATTTCTCTCATTAGAAATTGAACCATAAGATGTTGCATTGACTTAATAGAAGAAGCTATGTTTCAAAATCTGCAAGCAGTTGTCTTAAACCTTACTGGATGAGCTGTGTTGCAATTATGGCGTAGTTTTTCATTATCTATTTGGTATTTTTTGAATCTATACAGAAATGTCCAGTTGCTTCCTTGTGAAGCTGAAATTCTCTCAGTATGATGATTGATGAAGAACAGAAAAAAAAAGTTTTGTTTTTTTTCCACTAGGTTGATCGAGACAGAGATCTTCTAATTCAGCAGACCATGAGGCAGCTCAACAATCATTTTGGTCGCAGGTGTGCCACCACTCCGATGGCTGTCCACAGAGTGAAAGTTACTTTTAAAGATGAGCCCGGAGAAGGCAGTGGTGTAGCACGGAGCTTTTATACTGCCATTGCACAGGCTTTTTTGTCAAATGAGAAACTGCCAAATCTAGATTGTATTCAGAATGCCAACAAGGGTACCCATACAAGTAAGTGAAATGTTGCAGTTAATTTACAGATAATATTCGTAAAAGCATCAAATGCTTTTTTTATATGTTAAAATGCTCGCTGTTCAGTCAGCATAGAAACTATGAAAACTCTGTATGTTATTTCTTTGAGGCAAGAAAATGGATTTTTTTTTTGTTTTCAGAGTAAGAAGTTGATGTTTTTCTAGAAATGTATCCACTTCAGAAGTTCTTAGCTTTTTTTTTGAGTATCTTTCTCTCCAGTAGACTATCAAGATTTTATGTCAAGATTTTAGTTAGTACAAACATTTAAGGTGACTGCTGCATCTTGCTTGTCACGAATATTTGTAAATGTTTTTTGAAACTGTATGAACTTTTGAGATCTTCTTGCATTTGTAAGTTCGTACAAACACTTCAGGTTCCTTTCTTAAGCTTGGCTGAACCTGGATCACTACGTTAATGAGAGAACCACTTCTTTCATGTCTTTCAAACTGCCTTCTGAAACTGCATCCTTCTTATACTTCTCTCTCCATCCTAAATTTCAGTGTAAAGATACTGAGGGTTATGGTTTTTTTCCTTCTCCATAAGGTCTGATGCAGAGATTGCGAAATAGGGGGGAGAGAGATCGAGAGAGGGAGCGTGAGAGAGAAATGCGGAGAAGTAGTGGCTTAAGAGCTGGTTCTCGGAGAGACAGGGATAGGTAAGTGAGACATTCATAATTTGTTGGAGCTGATCTGTCAAATGGAATAACTGCCTGGGTTATCTTCAGAAAGATACTTCTGCTTACTCATTTAATGTCTTTTTCACTTTTGAAACCAAATGATATGGAATTTAAAGAAATAGCCACATACACTTTTTAAAAAAATTATATAGTTGACATTAGTGTTGATAGATGGTTTCAATAGTATGCCATAAATCTCTTCTAAAACAATAAATAAAAAACTTGTGTACTAGCATGAAGTTACGGGGTGGTTTAGAAACAGTGTTGCCATTGGTGACACACTTGACTGCTTCATCTGAAGTACTGATAGTATCAAAATATCTTTTATTTTGATTCTGATTCTGAATAATTCTCTCTATATAGCTATGAGAAATATTCCTGGTATAAAATGCTAACGCTATTTAGAATTTGTGTGGAGGGGAATAAAAAAAAAAGTCCAGAGTATTTTTATTTCCTCTGAAATTAGTACAAACTGCTCTAACTTTTTTTTAAGGGACTTTAGAAGACAACTTTCCATTGATACAAGGCCTTTTAGACCAGCATCAGAAGGAAATCCTAGCGATGATCCTGATCCACTTCCTGCACACAGACAGGCGCTTGGAGAAAGGCTCTACCCTCGAGTGCAAGCAATGCAGCCAGTATGTCTTAGCTAGTACATTAAATAATATGTCAAGTGTCCCTGCATCATTTAATTGAGAAATTAATTTCCTAGTCAATTGTTAACTTAACTGAACATAGTTGAACGTGTATTCCTGCTTTGTATTCTTCAGGATATTCTTCAGATTTTGCTTCTGTAATTTGTCATGTGGCCTGTGAGGTATCTTGTAATGCATTCTATATTTTAAATGTTTAAACTTTCATAAAACTATATTTGAAAATGAGAGAACTGACAGAGAACAGTAACATGTCATTCTGTATCTCCAGGCATTTGCAAGTAAGATCACAGGAATGTTGTTGGAATTGTCCCCTGCTCAGCTGCTTCTGTTACTAGCTAGTGAAGATTCCCTTAGAGCAAGAGTTGATGAAGCAATGGAACTCATTATTGCACATGGCAGGTAAAGTATTGAGGATTCTGTAAGAGATGAAATCTGATTTTGTGGTTAAAAGCACTTTACTGTGCTGAATTTAATACATTTAATTGATACATCTACCTTACTCATTGCTTTGTTCTAGACTTTTTTCTTTGGATAAGTGACTTGTTGACTTCGGTTTGATTAAATCTGTCTGGTTTCAGAATATTTCTTATTGTGAAATTAAATCATCATTTGCCTTTGTTTTTTTTTCCCTGTCAAGGGAGAATGGTGCTGACAGTATATTGGATCTTGGATTGCTAGACTCTTCAGATAAAGTGCAGGTAATGTACTGATGCTTAACTAGAAGGGGGAGATCCAGTTATCAGTTAATTTTAGAAACTGGCTGGAGCCGTCTCTCATCATGCAATGCAAAGTTTTATGTAATTATCTTGTGGAGTTATCAAGAATATATCTTTACTCAGATAATTTTTTTTTTTTTTATGCTATTTGTTTATGCCTTTGAAAAGATTAAGTAGTAATCACTCAAAAGTATAAAACATTACCATCATAAAACGTAATCTTTGAGTCGGGTTGCAAGAGCTTGCTGAAGTGGCTTGGTAGCTAGAAGTACATTTGTGAATTACTATTCTGGCTTTCAAAACAGGAGAACAGAAAGCGACATGGTTCCAGCCGCAGTGTAGTAGATATGGAATTAGATGATACGGATGATGGGGATGATAATGCACCACTTTTTTACCAACCTGGAAAACGAGGTTTTTATACACCAAGACCTGGTAAAAACACAGAAGCAAGGCTGAACTGCTTCAGAAATATTGGCAGGTATGTGACAAACTTGTCTGAAAAAAATGTAAAAGAGATGAGTACCAAAGAAGAGTGCCGTTGATGCAAGCTGCAGAAACTTCATTTATACTTTATTTGCTCTGTATCTTGCTCTGGATGCTAAATAGTGGAGAATTTGCACACCTGGATATTTCTCTTCGTGATATAATTCATCTTTTTCGACAATCTTAAGATTTTATACTGCAGAAAATACAATGTCCACAATTTTCTTTTGTGGATTGATAGGACTGGGAAGCTTAATTCTTATTTTAAATTTTTTAATCTGAAAAATCACCAATGTAACTCGTGTCATACTAAAACAAAAATCGTGTTTATTTTCAGAATCTTAGGATTGTGCCTGTTGCAGAATGAGTTGTGTCCTATCACATTAAATAGACATGTAATCAAAGTTCTTCTTGGCAGAAAGGTAAGTTGATCATAGAAATTTGAATTTGATTTATTCATGTAGAAACTCATCTTTAACTGCTTTTTCTTCCTTGTGTGCATTGACTAGTAGAGTTAGTCCTGGAACTGTAAGTATGCTTTTAACTTGAATTGAAGAAGTTATTTTATTTTAGATTGTGAAATGAGTAGATCTACTTGAAGTCAGGTATTTGACCAAGATGGAAGGATTTGCAATAGGTTACCATTTGAGTTAGCCCTAAGACTGATGGCTTGAAGAGGTACTGTTGGACTATATCAATATCACTTGTTACCCAAAAGCTTTTTCCTACCTGATGGAACTAACTGAATTGGATTATAATTACAATTTTTTCTCAAGTGCAGGGATAAATTAATTCAGATTAATTGTAATCTAAAATCTTGCAAAAATGTCCTTCCCTCCTGCTTCCCTCCCCACCTGCCCCCCAAAAAACCCACCACTTAATCCTTCATATTTCATTCATTATTTAAGAGCATTGTAAGATTTCTGATGCAAAAACTTAAGCCAAGGTTTGTTAATGTTGGCCTTTTGTAACAGAAAACAATTCTGATCACATAACCAATTACTCAGTGTATTTATGATCTTAACAAATAGTGTTAGTGACAAGAAGATATGTCGTCTCCACAATACCTTCCAAGAGAGGTTGCCTTTGAGGATTTTCTTTTTGAATATATATTTCTTCCAGTTAAATGTTCAGTACACCCAAGGATATTTTAGTTAGTGAATAATGGATTACTTTTCTTTACAGCCTGATAATACACAAAGCAAGAAACAGCAAAAAATAGGTGGTGTTATACTAATTTTTGGAAGCTGCAGTATATGTCAGTCATTAAGTGTATAACAGCAGTAAGTACTTAAGTGGAGAATAGTCTTTCAGTATTTTGGAGCACTGATGCAAATCATTTCCAACTTCAATCAGCCACCATCAAATCTGTACTGATCTAAGTAATATGTAGAAGAATTTCTTAAAAACAAAGCCCCTTCATACTTCTCCAAAAACAAGAAAAACAAACAGAACTATTAAACTTCTTTGTACTGTTAAATTTCTTTATAAGATCTATGTCCATAATAGCAGGAAGGGCTTTACAAGCCTGTATGTTCTGCTAATGCACTTGAATTGAGTATTGTTAAGCATCTTCGACAGCATGCTGAAAACAGGAGTTTGACTGCTGTTATTTTTAAGTGTTTGTATGCTTTGTTACGTGAGTTATTTTGTGTTGTTACATGTGCACTGTTGTACACTAGTGATTAGGCACAGGTCACATAATTTTGAATATATCTGTAACTAAAGGTAAGGGTTTTTTGTTTGTTTTTTAATAGGTGAACTGGCATGACTTTGCTTTTTTTGATCCGGTTATGTATGAAAGCCTTCGGCAGCTTATACTTGCTTCCCAAAGTACAGATGCTGATGCAGTGTTTGCAGCAATGGATTTAGCATTTGCCATAGACCTCTGCAAGGAGGAGGGTGGAGGGCAGGTAAGGACAAAAAGCTGACTCACTGTAATTTCAGAATTTTATAACTTAGCATGTTGTCTTATACATATAATGTAGGCCCTTGTAAGGTTTCAAAGCTGATCTTCTACCTTTTTCTAGATTCAAATGCAGCATTCTCTTTAGACATTGAAGTGTGGTGTGTTCCGTTTGGTTGAGTTTGTCTGTCTTTCCTTGAAGGTAGCGTAGGTAGAGCCTACCATAAAACCTGGAGAGCATAATCAATCCTAGACAATCTCTAACATTAGGGTGTTGTAGTATATTTTATTTCAATTTGGAGAAATGTTGAACTATCAATCACTGATCAACATACGTGTCTGTTGTAATAATTAATCTCATTTTGTCTTTCTTTCCTACAATGATCTTTGATAATTTGCCATAGGTTGAACTTATTTCCAATGGTGTAAATATACCAGTCACTCCTCAGAATGTTTATGAATATGTCCGGAAATATGCGGAACACCGAATGTTGGTAGTAGCAGAACAGCCTCTGCATGTAAGTTCTTGGTAGAGTGTTGTGGGCTTTTTTCCTCTCTATCCTCATTATGGTATTGCTAATCAGGTTCTTTTTGAAGTGTGACAGCTTGATTAAAAAGAATCTTTTTTTGTTGTAATTGCACCTCTAGTTATGTGGTGCTGTGAAGAATGACCGATTTTTTTTTTAACGTGATCAAAGATAATTCCTTTTAAATGTGATCTCATTGGTTAAGTATATACGATTGCCCCTTAAGCTTAAATGACCTCTTGGAATTCTTGCTTTGGGTTTAGCAGTTACTTTATACTAGTAATCTCTGTCACCTTTTGTTTAGCCTTACAGGCAAAAATGTATATAACTTACCTTGAACTTCTGACTTGACTGTAGTTTTGCTTTAAAAGGAAGAATCTGTTATGAAACACAACTTTGTTCTTTTTTACTGGTGTAGCAAAAAACTATTAATTGACTGTAAAACTGTATTAAAAACTTTGAATTTTGAAGCTCTTTTAAAGGAATGGCGTTCTACACCTAAACTTGGTAATTTCTGCTGCAGTTCTGAGTTAGGCTAGCAGATTCTAGATTACTTCTGTGCATATCAAGTTCAGAATTCTACAAAAAAAATGAGTGTTCCTGGAATTAAGTCACTCAGTCTCTGTGTCTGCATGAATTAATAAGTATTTAAACTCTCTCTTTATTATAAGAGTTGAAAATTGTAACACATTGAAACATGTATGTATGTGTACACACATGCATGTGTATTACATTTTTAAAGCAGAAGAGCCATGTGAGTGATTCGGGAAGCAAAGTGGAATTAAGATGCGATGTGCATTTTGTAACTCTCATTAGATTCAATATAGGTCAGTAAAATATCTGATATTTTCAATAATAGAATATAATTTGCTTCTGCTCCTGTTTGAGTAGTATTGCACCAACGACCATTACTGGTTTTTTTTGCAATCATATACTTGTACTGCTCTGCTGCTTAATTTGCTGCAGTTTTTTGTTTCAGAAGATTGGCATCTTGGATCGTAAAGCTTTGACAGAAAAGAACAGCCAAGAGTATAATAATTATAATTTCAAGTTAATAGGGAATTGGACATGGAACTTGTCAGTAAATGATATGACTGTAATGTGAATCTTGTGGTTTTCACTTAAGGCGATGAGGAAGGGTCTTCTGGATGTACTTCCAAAGAATTCATTAGAAGATTTGACAGCAGAAGATTTCAGACTTTTGGTAAATGGCTGTGGTGAAGTAAATGTGCAAATGCTAATCAGCTTTACCTCTTTCAATGATGAGTCAGGTATGAAACAACTTATCTCTGCAACTCTGTTTGAATAACTTTAACACTGTTCTACATGAAGTTACCAGCTTTAAGCTGAAACTATCTCTTAAAATTTGTCATCAGTTGCTAAGTCACTCAAGTTGATGACAAAATTTCTGTGTTCTTTACATACCTTTTAGAGCATTTACCTTGAGTGAAGGCAAAAAAAGGGCACATTTTCCAACTTCACTGTCACTTGGTGTGAGATAAAAGAATTATGTTACTGGTAGTACGTCTTTCCTTCTGGAAGTTCTGACCTAATGTTAAAACTACAAATGTGATGTATGCAGTCTAATGTCTTTAAGTTTTTTTTAACTCTATTTAGCTTTTACTGGACTTTTTAGTTGGGAGGGTGTGATACACTGAGGTATGACAGACTTAGCCTTTAAACTCAGGAGCGTATATTAGCTTTGAAATGAGTCTGTCTCCAGTGTCAGAGACTGGCTGAAATCCAGCTTGCATGCAGTATATTTAGAACAGATCTCTTAATATTTATTGTTCAGCGCACCAACTGAATTACATAAATACACAATGTATATTGTTTTTTCTCATATAGGAGAAAATGCTGAGAAGCTTTTGCAGTTCAAGCGTTGGTTTTGGTCCATAGTTGAGAAGATGAGTATGACAGAAAGACAAGATCTGGTAAGTTGTTCATTTTTAGTGGAAGCGTGCAGAACAACTGGGATTACTTTTGTATCATTACTGTTCATTCAGTATGTATACCAACTTTGTATGCTAACAGTAAGGTGGCAGACTATAGTAGTAAGAATTGGTTAAACTTTCAGTTCTGGAAACATTAGGTGTGAATCATAGACCTTGCAGCTGAAAGTAAATGTGGTGTTTCCTTGCCCTTATTTACAAATCTGTTATGTGGAAGCATGCTCACATTCTTTGCAAAGTAGTTCTTAAGTTACTGTTGTTAGTCAAGTGTTTTGTGGGCTGGTATATTAGATTTCTTGAGATTGATTGATTTTTTTTCTTTCCCTGGATTAGTTGCTCTCTTAACTTCTGTGTATCCTGAGGGCAATGCATGTGTCCTGTCTATAAGATGTCAGTAATGATATCATCTCCTTTTTCTCAAAGCCCTTTCAGAATAGCTGATGAGAAGCATGAAAGAAAAAGATTCTGTTTCACTTTGGAAAACTTGCCTGTACATTGTATCCATTCGCTTCTTAAAACTACTTGCATTTAACTTACTACTTAAGGTACTATCTTTCCTTTACGATTTGCTAACAGGAAACAAGGACTAATCTGAAAAGTGGAAAATCTGGATCATAATTGTTAAGGAATATCTCTAATTATACTTTGGGTAGTGACTCTGCTCTGCAAGTCCATTATTTGACCCTTGAGACTATAAACCCAATATTCTCCATTGTTGATTTCTGTCTGTACAAGTGCTATATCACCCGGTCATGAACCGGCTTGGGAGCGATTTCTGATGTGAGAGATTTTTTATTTTGGTTTCATATTGTTGAGAGTTAAAATCTTCCCAAATGGAGCTGGGGACATCATATTTACTGAGGATTTGTTGATACAGGATCATCTTGAGCGCTGCTGTTATTAGTTTTAGCAGAAGTGTATAATATAATGGGCAGCACAGGAAAGGAAATGAAGGAAGCTATTACAGAAGTATACAGCGTGACCACTGAGTTGAGTTGGCATGCTGACAGGATTGTACTGTGATCAAACTGCTGCGACTATTCTGTGCAGTTATTTTTTTTAAACCCATGCCATAACAGTCATTTGTATGCAGTGTGAATTGTAGCCTTGCCCATCACAATTTTAAATGCTGTCTTCTTTTTATCAGGTTTACTTCTGGACATCAAGTCCATCATTGCCAGCCAGTGAAGAGGGATTCCAGCCCATGCCATCAATCACAATAAGACCACCAGATGACCAACACCTTCCTACAGCAAACACTTGCATTTCTCGCCTTTATGTCCCACTCTATTCCTCTAAGCAGATTTTGAAACAGAAGTTGTTACTCGCCATTAAGACCAAGAATTTTGGTTTTGTGTAGAGTATAAAAAGTGTGTATTGCTGTGTAATATTACTAGCTAAGTTTTGTAGATTTTTCCATTTGTCTATAAAAGTTTATGAAAGCTAATGCTGTCATACCCCTGGTGGTACTTTAAAGATTTAAATGCAAACATTCCTGTACTAAATTTGTAATGTAAAGGCCTAAGGAGCACTGGCAATATCTGATTGCGACAGTTTGCTAGTCAATAACTCCTTGGACTAACCCCAGCCAAAGATGACAGCAGAACAATATAATTTACACTGTGATTTATCTTTTTGCTGAGGGAAAATATGTAAAATGTTCTGAAAATTCACTGCTGCCTTTGTGGAAAGTGTTTCAGCAAAGGTTCTTGTATAGAGGGAGTAGGGAATTTCAAAATAAAAAATTAAGTATGTTCTGTGGTTTATTTTAACTTTTTTATGGTGTTTAATTTGTGGTTGGCTGCGGTTGTGTACCATGTATATTGAACTTGTAAAAAAAAAAAAAAAAAAGAAAAGAGGGAAAAAAAGAAAAAGTTCCTGACAGCTCAGATCCCAGAGTTGTGATTGTTCACTTACAAAACCACTTTCATTGCAATTTTTGCTCTAGCTGCATTGAACTCTGGCACATCAGATGCCACCACTAATATTTTGCATGTAATCTGTACCTCCAGTGTTTTGGGGTTTTTTTTGTACATATGCTGAGGCCAATGCACAGTATTTCATAGTTCACAATCAACATTTTGTATCCCTTTTTCAGTGAACAGACAGTCAGGAGATTGTTCCACTACCAGTTCTAACCCAACACTTGTACTACATTGTCTAACTATGTAAACTCAGCCTGGGCACTTTCTGGTAACTGTAAAATGTTTATAAGATCATGATTATTGAAGATACTTTTTTGGAAAACTTTAATGTTCGTGAGCAGCTTAACTTCTTTTGTATCTAGCCTTTTTTTAAGTATCTTGTTACAGTTTTTTAATAAAGAAATTACAGACAAAATACCAAGTCATACTGAAGAAACAATAGTTTTTATTTATTTAGCCATTTATAATTTAGCTAACAGCATACACCAAGCACAGTTCTTCATCAAAATCTGAATTTTGTAACTGAAAAATTGACATGCAGAAGATATTCAACCCACATTTTACAGTTAGCAGAGAATCTTGAATCAAATGGGCCAGGCAACCCCTTCTGCTGACAGTTTTGGTTTGAAGGGAAGGTGGCTTGTTTTGAAAAATCTCAAGGTTATTAGTTTAGAATAAAGTTTTTAAACTGTGTTGTAGTGGGTTCTACTGTATTTTCACTTTGGAAGTGGTGGCTTTGGGGAGGGCAGTCATTGAACATGACCTAGGTATTGGTTTTCCCAATGCATGCGTGGCTTTGGAGACTTTGAGTGATAATTAAAGGCAAAAGCTGCTTTTTTCTGTATCATAGATTTCTGAAAGCTTAGCGGACTGAAGAATTGAAGCTTAAGGGCTTACAGGGCTTTTTCCTGCTTTTTCAATGCCATGAGTCTGTTAGTAAGTTTTTTTTGTTTTGTTTTGCTGGAGAGAGTTAATTGATGTTTCATTAAAATCTAAGTGGAATTCGATTCTGCAGTTCCACTAGATTTTCCTTTGTGTCAGCTAGTTGAGGATGGCCGGAAGTTACCTATGTTTGTGATTGGTTGGGTTTTTTTTCCAGTTTTCATTATTTAGTACCTACACGTGTGGAATATGGTTGAGATCAGAAGTTTCAATCACCAGTTGCCAAACTGATGCTGAACATCTTATTTACTAGATAAAATGGATTGTTTCAGGCTTATATAGTTAATCTGCAGATAAATCAATACACAGATGTAGAATTATTTCTGTATTTACTGACACTTTCTAAATCAGTCATTTTAGAAAAGAACTGTTTCAGTGTGTGGGGATTGGAGTCTGTTCTGGATTTTCTTTTGTGATTTTCAGTGTATCTTAAATTCAAAATTATCTCATTTCACTATGCTAATGCTTCTTTAAAAAGAGAAAACCCAGTACAGCTATGCAAGTCTAAATTTAAGGAGCAGTATAGAGAAAATTTTACTGGCATGTCTATTCTCATATAGTAAGGAATATAGTTAGAGAGGTACAAAGCATTGTGTGTCTTCTGCCTGGGTTTCGAACCGGTATATTTATTTCATTACCAAAAATGCCTCTAATGGGAATGTTGTGAAGTTAGTAGGAAGCAGGAATAAACAAAAGCAAACAACAGGAACCTGTTAAGAATAGGCCTCAGTTCTACAGTCTGTAAAATTAAAGCTCCCTTCCTCACAAAGCTTTGTGAGACTTGATGTATTAAAAAGTATTCAAGGTCCTTGGATAAAAGGCCATATATAAATGTAAAGTACTGTGTGTATATATATATATGTATTGTGTGTATATGTATATAAGTGTATGTGTATGTATAACATATATTTATATGTTATATGTATATATATTTCTGTATATAGATTAAACTTTTTTTAAGTCCTGTAATGTATAGCTAGACAGAAATTATGCAGATAACTCATAGTAGCTCACCATATATACACACAAGGCATTCTGATGACAGAAGTGGAGAGGGAATCTAGTTTGATTTATGCTGTGGTCATTGACTTGAAATGTGTATAAATAGCTTTTTTCCTCTGTATGGTATATTTAAACTATATCAAGATTTTAATAAGAAAAAAATGTTTATTAAAATCATACACCTCGTCTCCCTTTGACTTAAGCCCTTCTATTAGTTCACTTCCAAGATGTGGTAGAGAAACAAGTTAAAGCAAAAATCTGTAATACTTTTTATATAGTCCAGATAATTACCTATATTTATAACTTCTGAAATAGGAGATAGAGATAGCAACTAACAAAATGTTGCCACCAGCACGCCAGTTCCTATTCTGAAGCTAAAGTGAACTGACTCTTTAGCGTGGTCTACCCATAGTTAGTCCTCAGTGATAGATTTTGTTGGATAGTTTACTCTGTCCAGTCCAGAAGGTAGACTGCTTGCTTCGGGTTGCTTACCTTACCAGAAATGAAAAATTACACAGACTTTTCTTACGGAGTGGCCTTTTCTTTCCACTTGGTTTGGGAGTTACTTTTCTTTCCTGCAAGTAAGTTACTGGTTATAGGTAGCATTTATTGGAAAAAAGTGAACTGGTGAACTTGTGAATCAAAAGTGCTACCCATCTTGTACAGAATCAGTCATTCAGGGAGGTGTAAAAAATGAAAAATTCCTAATCCTTTAGCCTATGTTTATCTTTTAAAAGATGTGTACAGTTGTGTACAGATCTACTGTTTTAAAAGACGTTTGCTTCACCGTGCGTCCAAATAGAAGTGCACAGAGAATAACACGTAGGAGCTTCTGATTTCAGTTTTACGGATGGCAGAAAGACATGAGTCACACCACCTTGTATCTAGCAGGTCTGTTTCACACAGTGCTCTTGTTGGAGGCCTAGTTTAGCACAGCTTGGTCGTTTCTAACGCTGTGACAGATTGCTCAGTACATTAGGGCCTTGGTGAGGCTCTGGCACAGGCTGCCCAGAGAGCTGTGGGTACTGCATTCCAGGGCCAGGTTGGATGGGCCCTGGGCAGCATGAGCTGGGGGATGGCAGCCCTGCTACAGCAGGGGGTTGGACCTGGACAATCTTCAGTGTTCCTTCTGTGATTCTAATTTCAGCAATCTTATCTGTTCCTCTTTCATCTTATAAGCTGCATGAATTTATGTAAATGGCATTCTAAACTTTTTTGCACTCATTGATGCTTTCATTTTTCTAGCTTTCTATGGCAAACAGCTACCTAGCTTACTAGCTTTGTTTTGCTTTCCCTTTTTAAACTGGATAATTTGACCTTTTAACCTAAACTCTTCAGTTGCCCTAATTGTTCTTAGTAAATAGTCTGCCAAACCAAAATATAAGACTTTGCAAATCCTAATAATTGGATTTCAGCATACGTAGTGTTCACTTATCCTAAGCTCTGAACGTCCACACACACAAATGTGGGTGCAGATTAGTCATGTAAAAGCTTCACTGAGCACCTCGACCCCTCAGTGCTAGAAGTTCATGCATGCTCTGTAAGGAGAACTTTATAATCAAAATCTTTTCTAAAGGTGACTTGCATACAGTGTCTCTTTGTCCGTGATTTTCTGAATGTAATGCTCATTTTTGTCATTAATCACAAGTTACCGTTGTAATATACTGTTTAGTAAGAAGCAGTTGGTTGCTACTCAGTCTTTCAGAACTTTTCTTCTCCATAATGTTGAAACTTCCTTCATCCATGACAACATCTAACACAGCGTATGTTTGAATACAGTAGTCAATATGAACTTACTGGAAAACACATTGCTGCCACAACCCTTGTTAGCTTCTGTGCAAGGAGACTTCTAAGGTGGCTTTCCAGGAAATGCTTATTTTGGACATGCTGAAATTATTCACATACTGATTTGCACATTGTGAACAGTTTTCAGGTAGGAAGATTGGTTTGACTTTGATTTATAAATGAAAATTCTTCAACCTACCTAAAATAGCATTCTTTACATAAAATGCGATTTCTATAAATGTATTTTTAAAATACAGACAAATATTCTCAAAGTAAATAGTATCATTAGGGGGAGGGAGGAAAGAGGCACTGTAGCTCAAATTGTGATCTGCATTTTGGATGTTACTGTTGACAAATTTCAGGGACATCTTGCTCTGGATTTCCGC
This sequence comes from Chrysolophus pictus, assembly GCA_037305975.1. Lineage (NCBI taxonomy): Eukaryota > Metazoa > Chordata > Aves > Galliformes > Phasianidae > Chrysolophus > Chrysolophus pictus. The sequence goes on along the minus strand of CM074577.1, from coordinate 75,518,029 downwards.
ATCCTGCTCCTCTGGATAACACCCCTGCACTTTCAGGAGAGATCTATGAAAGTTTGGTGAACACGAGTACCAGAGATTCCATTTCTTGGTCCAATGCAATGATGGGAGGAACGCCGAGTTGGCGCTTGCGTGCTGTCCTGAGAAAGAGCGGGTATGACCCCTGAGTTCAGCTTCTGTGCCACCAAGTAGGTTAGGAGCTGAAGAAGGAGGAAAACATCCCATTCACCTGGTGATGTTTTCAATAGGTTACAGGTTCTTTGTCTTGTAAAACTGTGCATAATACTACATGTATTTAATCTGGATGTAAACTATTTTACTATTCCACAAGTGCTTTTCCATATTTCATTATCATGTACGTTATGTAATTAATTTATATGCAGTTGACAGAAGTTGGTGGATTCTTGTGGAGATGTGAGAAGAGCCAACTGCTGTTTTGTTAATCCTCTCTTTCATGGTACGTGTCCTTTGCCACGTTTTTCCTCTGTATTATTCTTCAGGCACTGTGTAAATAGATGTTTGCTGTGCATCTGTAGAAAAGGAAGTGTGTCTTTAAGAAATTATTCCTAAATATTCAAAGTCCTTTCTGTTTTTAATTACATGAATTTATGGTTTAGGTTTAAAAAACCCAAGGTTTTCAAGGACAGTCCCTAATTTGGGGGTGACTGGATTTAGGGGCAGAGAGCTGGAACTATCAATAGGCAGGTCAGTGTTATTAAATAGTATGATTGGTACTTGAGTTTTGGTGCTTGTTCTTGTTGAGGGGGAAGCATGAGTTCCTGGGAAATCAGCACTGTATTGGATGCACCAATGAAATGTGTTGGTGTTGATGGGTCATTTGGGCTTGCTTCAACTCAGAGTTCCTCTCATCATTTGCTCTGGATGAAGAAATGGAATCCCTGATACTCAGTATGAGAAAGACTGGAGCTGTAGTTGAACACAGACATTACACAGCATGTATGGGTACATTTGGGCAATGAAACTTTAAAACTGACTCAAAAAGAGCAGTAGTTGGATAACAGCAAATGTTTGTATAAGACTCTATTTTCTCATTTTAATGCCTGTTCTATATTCTGGTACGCTATTTAGTGATGTGACACTTAGGTATGTGTTTTTTGTCAGAAAACTCCATTTAAGGAAACCAAACCTGTTCTGTGCTTGGGACCAGCAGTCACTTGAACTCAAGAGCAACCAGGCAGCGGTGATGGGGATGGTGCGGTGAGTGCAGACTTTTCTCCACGAGGAACATCAGACCTCCACATCCTCCTCCTCAAGTGTCTATTCCTGGCACTTCAAGTGCTCCTCTCTACTTTTACAGAGTGGCTCAGTCCTGGATCTGTGTCAGCTAACTGTCTTGGGTGCTCGTCAACTATTTTTCTTTCTCACTGGTGTTTGCTTTCATATTTGTCCAATTTCAAACGGTTGTACCAAACCACTCCCTGCTGTCTGGAGCAGGGCTTTTCTTTTTTCTCTCTCCCGCCTCCTGGGATTGTGTTGACAAATACCCCATGCATCCATAGAAACTGGAGCCCAAGGGCCTGGCCAACCTGGAGACGAGGACGAGGAAACAAACGAACTCTGGCAATTACAGTCTCTTGCAGAAATCTGTTCGTAAGAAAAGTGACTTGCAATAAACGGCAGAAACATTTTAGCAATGCTTTCACTCTCGCTGCTTGCTCTCACGGCTCCTACAAGCAAGTCCAGGGGAAGGGACGAGAGTTTTACAGCTGGGAGCAACTACGTCTGTTACCCGATTGCTTAAATGTATTCTGAGGTCTCTATCAAGATAAAAAAAAAAAAAAAAATGCGGGTTTCGTTGTTGCATGGGTGGGTTGGTTGGGTTCTGCCACGTGCTTTTCAGCGTTTATCCGCTAGCTGACGCTTTCGGGCGATGTAGCAGCGCCAGCTAAGCATACCGTCTTCCTCAGCGCTCCTGCTGGCCGCCAGCGCTGTCGCGCCGCCGAAGCCCGCCGGTGCGGCACGCCTGCTGGAGGCAGGGCTCGGCACGGCCGGGGAACGCGGCGCCGGGAAAGGGCCGGGCCGGGAGGAGGCCGCGCCGCCGCCTGTCGGGCTCCGCCTCGCGGAGGAGGGGCGGCCGCGGCCGTTCCGCCCTCAGCCGGCGCTCGTGCGGCCCAGTCACCGCGGGCCATGGGGGAGCGCCGGGGGCGAGCGGCCCTGCGGGAGGCGGCCGGGCCGGAGCGGGTAAGGGCGGGCGGGGCGCCGAGCCCTGTCGGGCGGGGGGCTGCGGCAGCCCGCCTCGGGCGCTGCGTGACTGCGGGCTGCTCGCGCAGCGGCTCGTTGTGCGGCTGACGGGATTCGGCCCCGGGCTCCGGCCCGGCCTCGGGGTTCGGTGGGCTGCCCGCGCGGCTGGCCTCCGTGTCGGGAAGTGCGGCGGGAAGGGAAGGGCGGGGAGAATCCTCTCCTTAACCCTGCGGGCCTGAGGGGCTCTGCTGGGGAGCTGCCCGAGGCCCTTTCTGCGTCCTCGGGGCACGGTCTGCACAGCCGGGCCTGAGAGCGTGAAGCTGACGGTGTGCGGAGCAGAAGCGCAGCCGATCCTTCCAGAGGCTGGGTTCCAGCCGTACCCGAGCTGCTGGAAACTGGCATGTGCTGTATTAAATACAAGCCTGAAATGTACATCTGTACACGCACACTTATTTCTTTAATCAGTGTTGTGCTATTCCCCTAATGCGGTTGGCTTACTCTGGCCTGCTAGAAACAATTAGCAGAGCTATGCTCTTCCCTCTGGGGTGCAGGCGATCTCCCTGGTCAGTTAAACCCATCTGCTGCACATGGAGCCTCCGCTGCCCAGTGCTGCCGCAGGCCTTTGGGAGCCTGTGGCGTATAAGGCGGCATGGAAGGCATCCTTCCTTGTACGCCCCAACGGCTTTTATCAGACATGGACCAGATGTGTCACAGTGCCAGCCCTGCCAGTGCTCTTCTTTCTCTTCCTTTGCTGTAATTAATGCAGGGCACATAGCTGAAATCGGTGCTGGGACTGGTGCTATTTCATGTCTTTGTAGGCAACACGGACAGTGGGATTGAGTGCATCCTCAGCAAGTTTGCAGGTGACACCAAGTTGAGTGGTGCAGTTGACACACTAGAGAGAAGGGATGCCATCCAGAGGGACCTGGACTGGCTTGAGAGGTGGGCCCATGTCGACCTCATGAAGTTCAACAAAACAAAGCGCAAGGTCCTGCGCCTGGGTCAGGGCAATCTCAAACACAGATACAGGCTGGGTGGAGAATGGCTTGAGAGAAGACCTGAGGAGAAGGATTTGGGGGTGTCTGTTGATGGAAAGCTCAACATGAGCCAGCAATGCACGTTTGAAGCCCAGAAGACCAGCAGTATCCTGGGTTGCATCAAGAGAAGCATGACCAGCAGGTTGAGGAAGGTGATTCTGCCCCTCTACTTTGCTCTTGTGAGACCCCGCCTGGAGCACTGTGTCCAGTACTGGGGCCCTCAACACAAGAAGTACATGGAGCTGTTGGAATAGGTCCAAGATGATCAGAGGGCTGGAGCACCTCCCCTATGGGGATAGGCTGAGAGAGCTGGGGCTTCTTAGCCTAGAGAAGGCTCTGAGGAGACATTATAGCGTTCTTCCAGTACCTGAAGGGGGCCTACAGGAAAGCTGGGGAGGAACTTTCTATAAGGGCATATAGCGATATAGCGACACGATGAGGGGAAATGGCTTTAAAGTGGAAGAGGGTAGATTTAGACTAGATGTTAGGAAGAAATTCTTCACCGTGAGGGTGTTGAAACGCTGGAACAGGTTGCCCACTGAGGTTGTGGATGCTCCCTCCCTGGAAGTACTCAAGACCAGACTGGATGGGGCTGTGAGCAACCTGGTCTAATGGGAGGTGTCCCTGAATATAGCAGGGAGTTGAACTGTATAATCTTCAAGGTCCTTTCCAACCCAAACCATTCTATGATTCTATGAGATACTTGCGTGTATAGTCCAGCATTTACTGCTGTAGGGCAGTGATTTTCTATGTATATATACTAATATTTTCCTAGTGTGCTGAATATGAAATTCATGGAAAGAATTTCAGTACCACTAGGCAATCTTTGTTATCTATTGTGTTTATTGACTTCACTAGCAGCACTTAACCTGCAGCAGTTGCAGAATAACTAGTTTGGGGAAAGGCTGGGAATGTAGAGTGGAACTTCAGTCATACACCGTGAGGCTGGGAGAGCTCAGCCTGCATGGAGAAAATAGAGGAAAATAGAGGAGCCAGACTCTTCTCAGTGGTGCCAGTGACAGGGCAGGAGGCGGTGACAGAAGGTTCCACTTGTGCATTAAAAACCCACTTTCTTGCTGTTCAGGGGGTCAAACACTGGCACAGGTTGCACAGCGAGGTTGCAGAGTTCTCATCAGTGGCGATGCTCAGACTGCCAACTGGATACTACCTTGAGCAACCTACTGACTGTACTTTGTACACCACCATGAGATTAAGGAAAGAACGCAGGGTGCCAAATGGAAGCAGGAGGTGTACGGGCTCTGCGAAGTTTGCCTCGCCAGTTCTGTGTTCGTCCACTGCTTTTTTGGGGTCAGAAAGGCAGGCGTAGGAGTGTGTCATGCTCTTGTTGTGCAAGGGGACAGCAAGGGGAGCCCTGGCAGTGATCAGCTTCTACTGTATTACAGAAGTAGAAATCAGAGAGTCATCTGTATTTGTTCAGCTGCGTTGTACCAGGGGATGTACCAAGTTAACAAACAGGCTTGGTGGCAAGTATTACTCTGATAAAATTTTTGCTTGTAGGAATGGAGTTCAGAACTGAGAGACAGCACCATGTCACAGTAGGATTTGCCTCCTGTGAACGCAGAGACAGAGCATGTGTGCAATACTCCATCCTCAGAAGAGCTTAGATTATATTGAGGGTGCAGAGAGAGGGAGTCCCCAGCACGGCGTGTTCTATGGACCGATTCTTCCTTGTTCATAGAATCATAGAATGGCCTGGGTTGAAAAGGACCTCAAAGATCATCTAGTTTCAACTCCCCTGCCATGGGGACCAACTATGCCAGGCTCCCCAGAGCCACATCCAGCCCATTCTTACATTTTTTTAAATTATAACTATTTTTTAAACTGGTATCACTTTCTAGTTCTGCAGTTCTCGGGGAGCTCTCACTGGAGCCTGGAAGCCATGCTCCATTTCCCTGCCACTGGGACTCTCCAGTCTGTATATACTGCTTCCTGGCCTGCTTCTTCTGTTACCTTTTTGTGCTGTGTGCTGACAGCACTACTGGCATGCTGTTAGAGACCATTGGGAAAGACACACTCTCCTGCCTCAGTGTTAATCTCCAGTTTTCTTGCTATGCCTTCCCTCCACTTCTATACACCAGAAGTATTTTCCAAGTTATCTTTCTACATGATGGGCCCTGCGTGCTGCTTTTTGGATGGTGCAGGAACAGCACACTGGGGTTAGGGAGCGGAATGGGGATGTGTGATGCCAGGTGCAGGCTGGCCTTGAGGAGCTGTTGGGCAGCACTGTCACCTTGCATGCGTCCCCACCATGTTTGATGGCATCTTTTGAGGGCATAGTGCAAGTGCAGCTGCGGTTTCCTTCTTGTACTGCAGAAAAGTGCTCGCTTTGGCACTCGAGAGGTGCAGCTGCTCAGGGACTGGTTGATGTGAGAAGTGCAGGACAGAGCAGGGCAGGAAAGCAGTGCTGCCGCCTGAGCAGGGCACGGATGGAGGGTGAAGGGGTGAGCACCCCAGGGAAGGGTGATGCAGCTGCCTGTGGGGAGTGGGTGAGTGTCTGCCTGATATTGTGGACTTTTGGGATGTATTTTTGTGACAGAGGGAAGAGCAGAGAATAGTAACAGCAACCTTAACCAGGACTGTGCTTTATTTTCAGAGCTCCTCTCCAAGTGAAAATGGCTTGAAACCTCACGAGGAGCCTCTTCTCAGAAAAAATCCTCGTCGGTTCGTCATCTTCCCCATCCAGTACCCGGACATATGGAAAATGTACAAACAGGCCCAGGCCTCCTTTTGGACAGCAGAAGAGGTGAGCTCTGGGATATGGAGCCTGGAGTGTCATTCCTAGCTCTGCTGCTGGCTTGTGTTTTGTATGGGTTGGGGTTAATTTTATTGAACATGAGGCACCTGCACCAGAGTAGGACTCCCTTCAGGAACAGTGGAAGGAAAGCTGCTTCCATCAGGTGATTCAGCTGGCCTGGTTTGAGTGTTTTGTTTAGGATGAAGTGGAATTGTATCCTGGGGCACTTCTCTGGGTATAGAGGGAGCCTGTGTCTGGCTGTGACCTGCTGTGATCACTGTGCCTGCAGCTACCTCCTTGCTCATGTAAAAAGTTCTGAGCAATTTCATGAGAATGCTGCTCTTTAATATTAGGCATTTATTTTTCAGAAAGGTGGTGATAATCAGAAATACTTGCTAACAGTGTGTATAATTTGCTGCTGAGTGCCCTGGTTAGATGCTCGTCACCATGTTGGAACTGACTGTGAGTTAGGACATGTCATTTTCCCTGAGATTGCTGATTAGCCAGGCCTGAGCAGTACTTAGCTCACTGCACTTGCAGCAATGGAGACTTCTGGATTTGCATGGATTATCTGCCAGTGAGCACCTTGTTGCAGCTCAAAGCTTCTGTAATCTTTGTTCATCTGTGAGTAGAAGTCTGCAATTGCTGAAGAATGACAGACTCTAAATAGTCCAGAAAGCATCCTGGGATAGCAATACTATGTAGACTTCATTCCATTGCCTGCTGGGGAGGCTGCTGTCTGGTGTCAGTAGAAGTTGATTTAAACAGTTACGAAGCACTGAAACTCCTGCCTGAATAGCACTACTCTTACTTATCACTGGTTCCTTCTTCCACTGTCCTACCATCTGTCATCACATTTCCAAATGAATTGGAAAGTTAGACGTAAAATTGGTTTGTGTGTACTTACGTGTGAGCATGCATATATATTTGTACATAAATTGTATGCACACACACAATTCTAAAAGCTTTTTTAGGCCTTGCTGCAGTTTTCCCATCTGGCCCTGCTTAACTGCTGCTGTGGCTCAGAAATCCCTCAGAAACAAACAGACAAAGAAAGATGGCCAATGCTAAGGAGCTTGTGGTTTTTTACCATGGTGAGAACCAAGTGTCACAGGCAGTGCAGTTCCACATAATCTACACGCACTCTTCACTCCTGGAGGCTGAACACCTGTCAAAGGCAACATTGCCTTCCATACGTCTTTTGGCACACTTAGGCACAGGTTTCTTGCAGTACCAGCATTTATTTCAAGTAGAGTTTATAAATGTTTCAGAGAGAGATCTGCTCGTTGATGCATGTTCATACTCATGCCAGTAAGACACTGATGCTTTTTGAAATCTGGTTTATTTATAACATGGAATAAAAACAATATATATTGAATTACGATAGTATAAACTGCAAAGCAAACACAGGATGTTGCTGTTGCAGAGAGGCAGCAGTACTGCAGTAGTTTGTTGTGCTTGATATTCATGCATATTTAAATTCTCTACGTGCGAAGATTGTGAAAGCCAATGCCAGAGCTTTGTCTCAATTGTTTGACGAGGCCACTTTTATTCCTACAGAATAACAAGCACAAAGGGATGGTAACATTTTTTCTTTCTTTCTTTTTTTTTTTAATCTTTTTTCATTAGGTTGATTTATCAAAGGACCTTCCTCACTGGAACAAGCTAAAAGCAGATGAAAAGTACTTTATCTCTCATGTTCTCGCCTTCTTTGCAGCCAGTGATGGAATTGTAAATGAAAATCTGGTAAGAAAGCCTTACAGTTTGAATACTTACTTTATTAGCTATTGGCTTTTCAGTTTGGTTTTCTCATATTAATGCATAAGATTATTAAATGAGTGTATTTTCTTCCCATCGTCTCACCTTTGCCAAAGGAAGTAAGCAGCTTGTTCTGCTCATCATCTGAGATACGTTGGAGCCACTGTTGTCAGCAGGACTCCAAATGATGCCTCTTGAACACAGTTTTGAAGCTCAGACTTCTGCCTGACTGTGTTCATCTGCAGTTATCGGTGAATTAATAGAACCCATGCTTCTTCACATACCTGTGTTAGATGAGAAGTAGCAGGAGGATTGTGCTGTGCCATGCTCTGTGTTCTTTATTTAGGTAAAACCCATTCTGCTCTCACTAAATGGCACCCTGGGATATTTCAGGCATAAGGGTGGGTGCTGTCAAAATGATGGGGAAACCTTTCTGCTGAAATCACTTCTGGGCTGCAGAATGTCTCACTGCAGGTTGCTGCTAGACCAGAAATCCAGATCATTTTAGATCTTGAGTATCTGTAACACAGATTATATGATAATAAATTTTTATATATTTCATGAACATGTCATACTATTTACTTTTTAATGATGAACAGAAAATATGAGGCTTTGTTTACTATGCAGTTTTTACTGCTGCAGCATTTTGCTCTTTTCTTCCTGTGTGTGCCATCACACATCACTGCAGTTCTTACACAGTATGCTGGTGTCTTCTATCTGGCTTTCCGTATTTGCTTCTGCATCACACCTATCCTACTGACATATTTGTTAATAAAGTAGGGCTGAATTGCTCCCTTCCCTTCTCTTTTGCACAGATCTGTTGTCTCTTATTTGGCTCATGCAGGACCAGTTTTGCTGTACTCACTGTCATGCTTTTTGGTTTTGGTAGGTAGCACGCTTTAGTCAGGAGGTGCAGATCCCAGAAGCTCGTTGTTTCTATGGCTTCCAGATTCTCATTGAGAATGTTCACTCAGAGATGTACAGCTTGCTTATAGACACTTACATCAAAGATCCTGAAAAAAGGTAAGTTTCTGAATGGGCTGCAGACCCAAGGGAAATCTTTTAGCTAGTCCGGTGGCACTGTGGATGCTAGGTAACAGCTAGTTTTCTGTTTCACATTGACTTACTGGAGAGCTTCCTTAGAGCTCTCTGAGCCATCACTCCTGGTCCCCAAAATGCAGGGAAGTATTACTGACTGATGACCTTCCATAGGAGTGTTCAAAAGGCTGGTTAATATTTGTGATTGCAGGCAGTGCAGACTGTGAAACTCTGTTAAGCATTAAACAGCCTTCTTGTGGTTATTGTGCTCCAGAGGTACTTGTAACTGCCATTTGTAACATATGTTGATCAATGCCTTGCATCCTTTCAGCTTTTTTATCATCAGTTGCTTTTCCATGCAACAAGAGTGACTTATTTTTAAAGACCTGGTTTGTTTGGAGAGCCCCCACACCTTTGTGGTCTGCAGATGTGCCTAGTTGAAAAGATAATACATTTGGAAAAAAGTACTTTCCATCAGAAATTGTGGTGATGGTCAGATAGAGCTCAGTTTCCACGGTGACATCCTATGTGTTGAAATAGTGTCCTGCAACCCCACAGTACAGGGCTAGCAGGAGGTCTGCAAGGTTTTCTGAGGTGCTTAGCATGGGAAGAGATCTTGTGCTTATCTGATTCCTTTTGTGGAACTGGGAGGGGTGAGGGTTATCTCCTTGAGCAGGTTCAGGCTGCTGTTTGTCTTGGTCTGAGAGCCAGCAGAATCTGGTGGATAGTCCCACTGGCATTGAGGGTTTGTGTTCCCTTCCCATCTCTGCAGCTCCTCTGAGACCTTGGGTACACCACTTTCTGCACATCTGCCTCCCTGTTCTGCCTCTTGTTGTCAGACATCATCCTCCCTTCAGGGCAGGAACTCGAGTTGGGTGATTTCGGAGCTTATAGTGTAATGGGTTCCACTTTCTGGTGTAGACAATCAGGACAGATATACATAAATCCATTCTTTGCTTTGTTATTCTGGTGTTCCCTTTTTTTTTCTTTTGTAGGGAATTCTTATTTAATGCTATTGAAACAATGCCTTGTGTCAAGAAGAAAGCAGACTGGGCTCTGAAGTGGATTGAAGACAGACAATCCACTTTTGGTGTGTATCTTCTTAAAAACTTGTTTCTGTTGCACATCATGAAGTTGGTTCCTATTTTGTGCTCCAGTGTTAAGAACTGGACAGCTGAAGCTTTGCAAGTCCAGGCTTTCTTTGTGTGCACGTTCAGATAGACAAATTTGTGTGTGACATTATCTTTTTTTTTTTTTTTTTTGCAACATTATGAATGAACTTGGGAAAAAAAGATTCGAGAGTCATCTCTCTCTCTTTTCTGGCTCACTGTTGTGACTAGGTTTCCAGCTACTGTATCTCATCTCAGAGCTGGGTCACTAGGTCAGTTTCCATCAGAATGTATGAACGACATCCGTGCTAATGTTCAGCTTATAATGTTAACTTTAAAGTATATGTTGTATCTGAAATGAATGGTGGGCAGACAGGTGAATTTTCTAAAAGAAATATCCTCTTTACTTGACGAAAGTATAGGAGATGGTGAGATTTGGCAAGACTAAGAAAATGTCATTCTGCATATCATTGTTTTGCAACATCCATTGTTCACAGCTTTTGTTTTGGGCGTAGTTCTTTTCAGAACAGTAGATTCTGTTGTCCTGAAGTGTCCTTCTGCCTCCTTAGTCTGGCTTTGCTTGCTTTATGTTGAGTCTCCTCATCTCCTTCATTCAGCTCCTGTCAGCATGGGGCGTGCAAGGAATCAGAAGGTTTCCTGACTGTAAAAGCAGTATCCTTTTTCTTTCTTTCTTTCTATTTTTAATTCCTTCTCTCCAAATTTCATCCTATCCAAATTTTGTAAAATGTGTTTCTACTCCTCTGCTTTTTTCATCTTACTGAGAAAAGTTACCCAATCTTAAAACATTCTGGGGGCCTGGACCTTATTCATATGGATTGTGAGATATGTTATCTGAAAGTGGCATGCTTAGTTAGTGCTTCCTTCCGGACTGGAAGGCTGGCCTTCAACAGGGTAGCTGTGTTTGATTTCTTACACTGAGGGATTAGTTGCTGTGTTTATACTCTCAGCCTCGCAGTGTGCACAGACATCTGTGGTACTGCTGGCAGGAGATTTTGTTTCAGCATAACTCATTTATATGAATGTTAGTCAGGTGGAATGCAGTAAAAAACACTGGTGTCCAGGAGATGTTTATGCAGCACATCTCCCCTCCTGTCTAGAGCTAACCTCGCAAATTTTAGAGTCAGATAAACTCTTTCCTTAGTAACTTCTGTGATACTTTTAAGTACATGTTGAATTTCTTCAGATAAGCCAGCAGGTGGCATTTGCATCTCATTTGAGGATGCAGAACAGATGGAGTTTGGAGTTCGTTGTTTTTATTTTTTAAAAACAAAAGTCTGTGCAGTTCTCAGTGGTGAAAAAGACAGCAGCATTTAATGCGAAAGATCTGCATATTGAAATGTATTCAAGAATCTTCTGGATTTGTTTAAAATAGAGCATATGCAATCAGATAGTCTTGTAGTCTGAAGAAACACTTTCCTGTAGAGAACAGAAAGAACTGGGACTGATAATGCTGTGATTTTCTTGGATGAAAGGTGGAATAACATAAATATTTGTGATGTGATGAAGGTTTTTTGTTTATTTTATAGGAGCTTTTCCCCTTCTGTATATTAGCTACACAGCCATTTTTCTGCCTCTTTAGAGAAAGAGATAAAGCTGTACTAATACTTTACCTGCTTCTGACACTTGAGGCTTTTCCCTTCTCATTTTCCTGCAGCAGTTTCAGTGGGTACCCTGTTTCTGTTCTGCTTGGGGTTGCCTGTGGCTATGTTCTGTTGCACGTGTTGACCTTCTGTGCCATAGGATCTGCTGAAAGATGTGGTCAGCTACAGCACCTGGTGTGGCAGTAGATACTTCCCATCCAGCATCAGTCTGTTTGATGCAAATGGTGCACTGTGCTGGCTGGCAACACACTCTTTCATGTCTAACGGAAAATGCGTTATGTTAAACAGGTGAGAGAGTGGTTGCCTTTGCTGCAGTTGAAGGCATCTTCTTTTCGGGTTCATTTGCTGCTATATTTTGGCTGAAGAAGAGGGGCCTGATGCCTGGATTGACTTTCTCCAATGAACTTATTAGCAGAGATGAGGTAATGTATTGTGTCCTACGTATTTGAAGAAAAGTGAGTTTCAAGGAGAAGGGCAGAATTGCATTTGTAAATAACCCGTTGTTTTGCTAGAGCAAGTCAGCGCTGTGGAAGTGGGTAAGCTTGGAGAAAGCTGAAAAGCAGAAAGGGAACAAAGCAGGTGAGTGGGTGCAGAAGTAGTGTTTGGCAGGGACGGGTGAAAAAGCGAATCCAGCAGTGAGCAGGGGATGCATGTCTGGACAGTGTTGGAGGTCGAGGTCTCTTATTCCGCCCCCATATCCCCCTAGTTATGGATCCCACAACTTGCAAACAGCCACCTGCATCCATCACCTGGCCAGCTGTGGATGAGCTGCTGCAGAAACAGCAGATATTGGTCCTGTCTGTGTCTCTGTGAGGTGTCTGAGGGGTGCATGGCAGCGCACTGAAGGTGGGCTGTGAGACTGTGTCCTCATGAGTGCCCTTTCTTTTCACTGCTGCCTAGTAGTTGGCAGCAGCTCCCTATGGCTGAGGCCTGTATGTAAGTTAGCACACAATTTATGGCACTGTCAGCACTGAAAAAGCAGCTAGATCAGTTTTATTTGCAAGATAAATCTGCTAACAATTGAACTTATCAGAGTTCTAAAGGTCTAAAAGTAAAGAGCTTTATCATAATGGAAGTAATCACTGTGGGTTAGATAAACTGATTTGAAAGGAGACATCTTGTGAGATGTCCTTAATTTGAAAGACTTTTGTTGTTTAAGAAAATGCTACAACTGGTAAATAAAGCCAAACAATTCTTCAGCCTTGATTTCCTCGTGTCTTGTTTCTGTGAGTCATCATGAGCTGATCCGTTCAAATAAGGAAGTATTTATTTGTTAGAAAGATGACTTGTAGATGAATGGGATGCAAATTCCCCACTACAGCAGTGTAACTGTTTCTCTGCAGTGTTGAACACAGAAAGGTGTAGGATTTTTTGAGTTCTGCTGGCATATTTCCAGCTGCAAAGCTGTTGATTATGAAGAGTAAGGCACGGTCCGCACCGCACCTGCATCAAAAAACAGGAAATACTGTTAAAAAGCAGTGACAGTTAAAGAATCTACATTGGAAAATTACAACATGAATATTTTCTGATGCATCTGAGCAGATAAATGGTTGATGCTTAGTCTGGTTTTGAGCTGCAGACTCCTTGAGCTGCTAACTCTCATTCTTAGAGGTGCCAACCTGCCCGAGGCAGCAGTCAGCACAGCACACTGGTTTGACCAAGAAGCCAGTCACCTCCTGCTGGTGGTCCTGCCCAGGCAGCTGATGTGTCCATGGCAGGGGCGTGTGTGCCAGATTTTATGGTTTCAGGACTCTTTCATGACCTGAAGCATGCAGATTTCATAGCCTTTTTGAAAAACTTTTTGCTTTCATATTTTGTTTTAACCCTCCTTCATGACAACAGTGGGTTGTCTTTTTTTACCCACAGCCTGCCTGATCATGCTGACTAGTTTGCACTCTGAATGTGCCCTCATGGTACTCGTGTGCTTTAATCAGTGTGTTGCCAATAGGAGAGGCATGGTATCACAGTGCTCATTTGGAATGAGTGCAGTTTGTTAGGCTCTGTGTCGGGTAGCTGGGTGAAATGTACAGGCTTACGTTTGATGGGTTGAATTGGGATGTGGAAACAAAACATTACAAATCTATAAAGGGCCTGATAGCAAGTCCTTCACACTAACTGCATTTTGTGTGGAGAGAGAGATGACTTATCTCTGATTTGATGACTCTAATCTGAATCTACTCTTGAAAATGCTGTAAGGAAAAGCAAGGGAAGAAAGGCTACTAAAAAAATAAAGATTGATGCGTAGGTATTTCAAAGTCAAGAATGGCTAGTGAGTTTATGCTGACTGACATATTTCTGCAGGTCCATATGTAGGAGTCTTTCCACAAAAGCATCTCTGATAGGAGGCAGGAACCCAGCATGGCTCTGCATGGAATCCTTAGCAGTAGAACAACTCTCAAAATGGGACTGGAGAAAGTTTATGCTGATTGTTATTTTGTTATAGGTGGCGCCTGTTGGATTTCAGATGTTACTGAGTTTTTAACCAAAAATGCCCTTATGTGTCTGTTATGTGTAGTAACATTAGGCCTGTCAACAATCAAGTGTGTAGGACGCTTAAACCTAAATTGAGGCTGCCTCTAATTAAGAGCAAACTGTGCAATAGGGAAAAACTTTCTTTATTGTTGTTGTTCTCTATTATTTCAGGGTCTACACTGTGATTTTGCTTGTCTAATGTTCCATTATTTAGTGAACAGACCATCAGAAGAGAGGGTCCGGGAGATCATTGTTAATGCTGTTGAAATTGAACAGGTAAGTCTGGCCAGGACAATATCACGAGCAGCACAGCAGGAAATGTATGTGCAAAAATAAGCAAATTAACTTCTAACTTTTGGAATTTCATATTTAATGCTTGGATCCCTGATGCATTATACCATTCTTTCCCTCTTCCTTAACTGTGACAATAAAAAGCAGACGCTTTTTGATACAGCTGTCAAATATATGCGAGAAGCTGAAGCTGGCAAGCTGCTTTCTTCCTCAAAAGCCAAAAAGAGAAAACATTCGCTCTTGGAGAAGAGCTTGTTTACCTGTGACCTTTAGGATCTTTGTCTCTCCCTACTCAGATACGCATAGCTGTTTGTCCTCTGTGAGAGCCCAGGGTCTGTTCTGGATGTGGGTACAGTGCTGTGTTCTAACTTTAAAAAAACTTGCTGTTCTTTCATAGGAAGTGCTACCCAACTTCAGCTACGTGTTTCTGCATTGCGGAGTGTTTTGCAGAACTGTAATTTACTCTTTCTTTTCTGTTGTCATCTAACTGCTGTGATGATGACAAATGCCCTGGCCTTGCCTTACAGCCATGAAAGGTCTTGCATCAGCACCTAAACATGCACATGGTTGAGCTCAGTGCTCGTGTATCACTGTCCTCTGGTTTGTTGTTCTGTAATAGCTGGAAGCCAAGGAAAACTGGAGATTTCTGGATCTATTCCTTCTCCCACTCCTCTGGTCTGTAGGTTTTATTGAAGTTCGAACGCAAGCTTTCACTGAAGCTTGGGATCTTGTGGGGAAAAAAAAAGGAGGGGTGCACTCATAAAAATTCTTGTACCTTTTCTAGAAAAATGTGCTAAAAATAAAGGAAGATACAAGCAACTACTGAAAGCAGGAGATACTTGTTGAATTTGGTGATGCATGTTATTTATTCAGACAACTGCCTGGGGAGTCTAGAATATCACAAATTGTGTTACTGTGAAACACAGGTGTCTTCTCTCCTTTTCTCCTCTTAAATTTCATTTCTCTAAATGTCATCTGTATTTTAACTTCCAGGAGTTTCTCACAGAGGCATTACCCGTAGGTCTGATTGGAATGAATTGCACTTTGATGAAGCAGTATATTGAATTTGTTGCAGATCGGTTATTAATGGAGCTTGGGTTCTCAAAGGTAAGAGATGAAACTGCAGAAACGCTGGCCTGCTGGAGCAGCCCAGGAAAGCTGTCAGCACAAAGTGCTTTCCAGATGTACCTGCAAGCAAGTTGCTTTTAGTGCTTGTACTTCTATGAGTGACAGATGAAACCACAACATTAATATATGTGCTTCCCTATTTAAAAGAGCAAGAGTAATTCAGGCCATTGTTTCTCTTCAGTTGCTCTGCAGGTTTGTGTTGGGAAATTATGCTGTGCTCACATGCTGTGCTCTTAGAAGGCTGATGAGCACCTCGCACAGATGAACTTCAAACTTCTGGGGGCACACAATACTGAACTTCCTTACATTGCGCCCATAAATTCTACAGCATATTACACTGAGGGATAATCTAATCTGAAATACATATATATATATATATATTTTTGTTACACATTGTTACCTTTTCAGAATCAGCAGTGTAATAATGTTTATTTTCCCCAGGTTTTTCATGCAGAAAATCCTTTTGATTTCATGGAGAATATTTCTCTGGAAGGAAAAACAAATTTCTTTGAGAAGCGGGTTTCGGAGTATCAACGTTTTGCTGTTATGGCAGAAACAATGGACAATGTTTTCACTCTGGATGCAGATTTTTGATGCCTTGGCAAATTAGCACTGACTGTCTCCCTCTCTCCCTCTCATTTTCTTCCATGAAGTTGTCTCCACTTCCTCTGCTGGAGTTGGAGTCTACTGGGATTTTTTTCCTGGGTTTTCATGTTGTTTTTTTGAAGAGTAAATGCATTTTGCTCTGTGTTACTAAGAAAAAGAAAAAAAAGAAAAAGGAATTCTTTTTAAAAAATTTGTAAGGCTTTTTAAAAGGACAGCCTTTTTAAGATTCATGTGGTTAATCTGCTGTAATTGCTGTCTTTAAAGATGATCTGAGTACTGCTACTTTTTTAAAGACTTCAGTGCTGTTTTAAGAAAGCAGTCAGCTTACTTACCTCCTATTGTAGTACTTTAGTCTGAAAAAACAGATGAAGTATCACTCTATGTATATATGTTGCTATAAATTATTTTCATTGTTACTATATTCATGTTTATAAATCTGATCAACAGTAGAAGCTCTTCCCTTTTGTCCTGCTGCAGATAGAGTAATAGGGGATTCTGAGAAGACGTGAGTTTGATAAGGTAGGAGCTTGTTACACCCAGGGATACAGTTTGGTCTCTGCATTAACCTGGGTTCTATCTGGAACAGTTTTTACTCAGTTTGCAAACACGATGGCTGTCAGTAGGAGTACAAAACAAATACATATGAGTTTTGTATTGCAGCTGTTGTGAAGCATGTCAGCAGACCTTGAGTGGTCCTTGACAAAGCAAGCCTGTTAATACTGGAGAAAAAACACATCCTGTAGTTCTCTGGCTTGTGCTGTTTTTCACTACTTCTATGAACAAGTGCCTTATAACAGTTTGTGGTTCTGCCGTGCTGCGCAGCTGGAACAGCGAGCACTGGGTGTTGTCTGTACTTTCTCTGTTGTGTTAGGTGGATGTTCTCTCCTTCTCTATTTCATTGTGCACTGATGAGAGGGAGAAGGCATATTGCTGCAAGGGATGGTTCCTTGAGGTGCTACAAACATGCTGCTTGAGCTGTGGAGAAGCACCTTTAACGTACTGAGGTGCTTCAACTTGTGTGTTTAATGTGAACTGTTAAAAGCATTGTCACAGCAGAACTTCTGCAGTAAGGTATTAAATATTAAACCTTACAGAAACAAATCTTGAAGTAGCATGGATTGGCAGCATCTTACAAAGGACTGCTGTTGGATTTTTAGTGTGCTCCAGTTTGTGTGCCCAAGATTTGAAGTCCCTTTACACTGCGTGCTGAGAATGGAGCATTTGATGAAGACCTTAAAATACTGCAGTGATAGGGTGAAAGGGATATTATTCACATACAGGTGGATTGTTTGCAAATAGAGAGGTTTTTTTTTTCCCCCAGGATGACATAAGTGTGAATGAGTAGACAAAGAGTTCTGCTTTATTAAACCCAAGCATTTTTTCACAAGATTAAGCAATTTGTATAAGAGCTTTTTTAAGTTCTTTCTGTTGTTGCAAACATCTTGTGCTGCTCTAAATATACCTGGCATGAGATAAGCTGGCAGCATTTAGTGGTGGTGGGGTGGTACAAGGTTGTTTCTCCAGCAGCCTAGATTAGCCACAGCCCCAGGTAGCTGCACTCCGTGAAGTGAGTTCACTGCAGTAGCATAGTTCCTAGTGAGTAGCTTTCTCTGCTGTGAACATTAGCAGCAAAACTGACTTTTTGTTTGGCCACAGTAAGATCATGGAATACTTAGTGAGCATATGAACAGGACAGCTTTTTGTTTTTTCCTAGAGAAGAGCTTGCATCATTTGACATAAAGTTCTTGTGGGGATAGAGGGAGACCTGGAAAATACAGAGACAAAAATAGATCTGCTGTCGCTAAGTAAAGCTCTATAACTGCAAGAGAACTGTGGAATCCTGAGTTAAAGTCCAGCACCTTTTGCAAATACTGTATTGATGTTGGAGAATATGCTGTAAATGGATCAGTTGTTGGAGGAATGGAAAGTGTTTTGATGTCAATGAAAGAAATAAAAAGCATTTGTTTTGAGTGCTGTCAATTGGGAGTATACAGATGGTTTAAAATGAAACTATTCTGTGCTCAGATTTTCTAAATGTACACGAGATACCAAAGTGATCACAGCTCATACTCTATTTTTGTGTAAAATATCTGTATAGTTTCGATAACACTTGAACATGGACAGGAACATGCCTTTGTTTGCTAGTTGTGTGCTTTATTGTGATCTAAAAGGATATAATTAGGCCGTGCCAGAGAAGCTTGGTGTTCTTAGCAGATGGTTTCTGGGAGAAAGCTAAATGTGCCTGTATGCTGTCTTGTGCTTTGTAAGCTCTTGACTCGCTGTTTCTTGTTCCAGAGTATGCAGTTTAGGGAACAGAGAACATTTTTTGTCCTGGAATTTTCTGGATTAAGGAGAAAGTTCTTGGGAGTCTTTCAGATTCAAAGATTACTTAAGGAAAGTAATTTCACTGTGCTGTGTCTGATACCTGGAGCTGGAGGGGAGCAGCCCTCTGCCTTTAAGGGTGGTTGGCTACTCTTCCCCTGTTCACTGGCTGGGAATGTGTTTATTTGGGGAAAAATACCTGAATATCAGGAGATGGAGATGTTGACTGAGGTTGTGATCGCAATGTCTTCTCTTTAAGCTGGCAGCCTGTTAGGAGTGGGGTGCCCCAGTGGTTGCTGTAAGGCCCTCTACTATTCAGTGTCTTCATAAACTATCTGGATGGTGGGATTGAATGTGCCCTGATGAAGTTTGCTGGTAACACTAAATTAAGTAGGGAAGCAGACGCTTCTGAAGGGAGAGCCACCCTACAGCAAGACCTTGACAGGTTAAGGGAGTGAGCTAACAAGAACCATATGAAGGTCAGCAAAGACAAGCATTGGATCCTGTGACTGGGATGGCATGATCCAGGAGTGTTGGGGTCTGCTTGGCTTAAGAGCAGTGCTTTGGAAAGGAACCCAAGCTCAACAGGAGTAAATACCATGCTGCTGCTACAAGGAGATGCCAGGAGGAATGCAGCATTTTGCCTTGCCAGCTGTGAAGAGGCACCTAAAGGAGAGCTGTGGGCTACATCCTGTGCTGGTGGGATGGGTTAGCGCTACATGGCACCACGCAGTCCTAGGGCATCACCTCCTGCCCTGCCATTCCAAGAGGCCTCGCTGCTTGCCCCATACCAGTCACTTTCTGTGGGCTGAGGCGTAGCTGTTCAGAAGCCTTGAGTAAAGACAGCCCCTGCTTTTATAATACCTTTGCAACTCCTCATGTTTTCTTTCAAGCAGAGGAACATGAGTCTGAGGAAGAACAGGTAAACTGATCGACAGTAGCCACAGATGCTTAATACAAGCTGACAGCATACTGCCAGCCATCATGATACTGCTGTGGAGTTCACTAGGTGGGTGATAATTCCCAGCTCTTGCTGGAAAGAAAAACAGTGATGGAGTGAGGACAATATGCATAGCTCTACCTGGAGCTGCAGCCAGCCCTGGCAAGCTGACACCGTTCCCACCCATCGTGGTAGGCTAAGGGCTGACCAGGGTTGGTTTTCCTCCTGGTGGAGCCCTCGAGTCAGCAAATACTCATTTATCAGCTGCTAAGTTCTCCAGAACTGGTTCTGGGAGAGAAACATCGGCTGAAGATGCCCACGTGATAACAATACCCATAGGTTAGTATGTTAGCCAGAGGGCTGCTTGTGTGTTGGGGGTGGCTCTCTGCCCTGCGTTGTGTGCTGCAGAAACAGCACATGCATACAGTGCATGTCAGTATGTACAGGTAGGGAAGCACAGTGCATGTATCTGAAATGAGAGCTGGGGAAGAAGCAGGCCTCGGGGGAGTGGCAGAGCAGTTAAAATTTTTTTTCTCTTCTTCGCAGTTGGCAGATCCAGGAGAAGCATTAAGAACAACTCTTAATGGGCAAATAGTTTTTATTTGTTGCTAAAAGCCTCTGGCACTGGAGTCAACTTGAACTCCAGAGCTGCAGGAGGCGTTTGGCTGCCCAGAGGAATTTTTTTTTTCTGCCCAAGTACTTCCCTGTGATGCTCAGTGTCGAGCACAGCCAAGCCTCAGGAGGGACTGCCTTCGAGTTGTGTTATGAGGAAGAAGGGATCCTCTGTCAGGCAGTGACCGGGGTGCAGGAGCTGCCAGGCTGCAGCACAGTGTCTGCCCAGCAAGCCTTTCCACCTGGAGTCTGCCACCACGGCACAGTCAGCAGAACTTCCCACTCTACCAAAGCTAGGATGGTGGCATGGTTTGCCCTCCCAAAGTCTCAGCAGTATTTCAGAGCACACTAGAGCACAGGTGTGATTTTTTTTTTCTGAAGCAGAAGCCCATGAGGAGGCCTGCAGTCTATGAGCGGCCCTGGGCCCTGCTGGGCCGTGTGGGCCCTGCCCCCACAGGGCAGGCAGCTACCAAAGGGGCTGCACAGCTGGGAGGGGGTTCCTTTAGTTCCCAGTGGCCACCCTGCAGACCTCATCTGGAGCTGATTAATTGTCAGCAGCAGCTGTCCTGATTTTATGGCGATTGGAATGAAAGGGAGAAACACGAGGCCATAAAAGAGGGCCTTTGGCTGGGGAT
Organism: Chrysolophus pictus; assembly: GCA_037305975.1. Taxonomy (NCBI): domain Eukaryota; kingdom Metazoa; phylum Chordata; class Aves; order Galliformes; family Phasianidae; genus Chrysolophus; species Chrysolophus pictus. The sequence continues at coordinate 75,497,505 of CM074577.1, read as the reverse complement.
GACCGGGGCCATGTCCATCCTGCGGGGCTGCCAGCTGCTGACACAGCCCTGCAAAGCAGGGAACCCCATGTACATTGCTCTTGGCTCCTGGGACCGCTTCCGTGGCAGGGAATTTACAGGCTCATAAATGTATCTGAGGGATTTTTAGATTAGCCAGTAAACTTTCCAAGGGTCTCGCAGACATGGTTCTGTTGGGCAAAGGGCTGCATCCTGAGGGTGCACAAGCACACAGTGGTGTGGGGCTGTGGTCTGGGCACTGCGGAGTGAGCGCAGACCTATGGGCAGAGCAGGGGGCCGTGGTGTCAGCCCAGGGGGTGGCACGAAGGCAGCTGCTGTCTGTGGGTGAGGTGGGGATGGCAAGCACTGCGGTTTGCAGCAGCTCTGTGCTAGGGCTCATTCTGTGCCTTTCACTGACTCTGCTTACATCTCCTGCAAGAAAAAAAAGAGAGAATCATGCAGAAGGCAAATTTACTTTACCAATTAAAAATAAACCCCAGCCCCCCGCTCAGCTGTTCCTTGGCATCTGCTCCCACGCAGCAGCAGCGTCTCAGTGGCCCTGCTGCTGATGGGTAGTTATTTTTTGGTTGTTTTTTCCTGGAGACACAGTCACCAGCTGCTTGGGGTGAGGAGGGCTCCTGATCAGGGTGGGAGCAGCCAGAGATGGGGCTGCGGGGGGGGAGGGTGGAGCTATGGAGAACACTGGGGGCAGGGGAGGGGCTGGCCAGTGGACAAAGTCGCACTGCATCTGTATTCCTACCCACTTAATAACTTGAATCTTGCACTAGAAGCCTAATTAGTGTGAGTTCTGGGCCAGGAGCTGCAGTGGAAGTTGGCTCTGCAAGCATCAGGAGAGGTGAATGAGAGGAATCCCGATGTGACCTGCTGTAATTGGCACCTTGCTCTCATCCTCACAGTTCTTCCAAGCTCAGGAGTGTCAGTGAGATGCAGTAGGATCTTGCTGTAAATCACATCCATTGATGAATACAATTTATGGAACTCGCAACACAGCGATCAGGGTGAAGTTATAGTTCATTTACTCTTGTTCTTTTGAGGTGTGCAGTATCCTCCTCTCACATTTGTGGACGACATCCAGCCCACAGCCCCAGCACTGCATGGTTGCAGGCTCTGCCTCCAGGCTGAGGGATCCTGCAAGAGCCTGATGGAAGCTGGGGTACCAGTGGATATGCAGAACATTTGATATGTATCTCCTGGGTTTGCTGAAAGACCAGTGCTGTCCACCGCTGAGGAGAAGCTGTTGCATTTTTGGGTCTTTCTTACAGAATCTTTGATGTTCAGTGGCACAACTTTGCCATTCCTGAAAGTGGCATGAGGGAGCAGTTCAATCAATCATTTATTGTGTTAGAAGATCCAGAAGGAATCACAAAATGTTTGCCAAATGCTACATCAACTGGGAGCTATAGGTATCAAGTACACCAGCCATGGTTGCTCTTTAGTCATTACATTGCCGTTATCTGTTTAACACATTCTTTATATTCTTCCATGGGCATGAGAAAACATGGCTCATGCCTGTACGGCCAAACTCTTCCCTTCTCCACTCCCACAACCACAGTGGCTGTGCCCATTTTCCTCACCAGAAGTAGGTCTGCTCGGTGCTGTTGCTGGGTAGGGACTGGATCCATGCTGGTGGTTAAGCACTGCAGGTCAGTGCTTGGAACTGTTCAACTCCCTGTGTACATAAAGGTATACAGCCCGTATGTCTGGCTCTGCACTGGCTCTGCATCAAGCCAGTGATGAGAGTGGATTCCTGCAGAACAACCTGCGTTTAATCATGAACTGATGGACTGGGCTTGAAATGTCTTGCATGCATTTTTGAACCTAAATCATACTGGAAATCAGAGCAGATGGTCAGCATCTGGTTTAAAAATGTATCAGTCCATGATCAAGAACCTCCATAAACAGAAATGTCTCATGATGAGGATGATTTCAAGGCTGACTCAACTTGACTTTCAGTGACCCCCTGATGGGTTCCCCCAGGTCTTAGTGGGCTTGAGTGCAGTCAGGGCATTGTACATGGAGGAATTCACTTTCAGCTTTGTGTGTCTCCTGGCTTTGCTTGGAAGAAGATGGATTTTACCCCTCTGCTATGCACAGCAAGCAGTGTTCTTGAAGAAGAAAGAAATTAAAAAACAAAACAAAACAAAAAAAAAACCAAATCTCTTCTTACAGTACAGGTCTACTCTGGGTCATTCAAGGCAGTGCCTTTTTCTCCAGTTTTCTGTTGCATATCTCAACTTATTAGCTCTGTCACATCAGCCTCGTCTGGTCTGTTAGATGTGCTGCATGGCTTGTCTCTGCACAGAGAAAGTGCTCAGGGAACTTATTTTGGATTGCATAGACTTCCACACCAGGAATCTACTATCTGCCTGATCCTTTCAAGTGTTTATCATGGTGGGTTGTCAGCTCTTCTTGAGCTTCATGATTCCATTACCTTTTAGCCCAGTGACTTTGGCAGCTCCTGTGTTTGCTACTTGGGGCTGGAGCTCAGAGGAGAGCTGGCAATTCTCTCTGCATGTGATGTGTTACCTGCCACTATTTTGAGCAGTCACTTCCATGTAGAGGAAAAAACTCCAAGTTCTATTTTCTTCTGGAAAGTGAAGATATTTGTATGCTGTAGAGGGAGAAAAATGTATTGAATACTTGGCTATCAAACCTCTCCACCTCTGTCTACAGCACCGTAAGCTGTAAGATGCTGTGGGATACCAGAAGAGCTTTATTTCTTCCATGCAGATCTTCCATTTCACCTTCATAATCAAATCCAAGGATTTTTATTGTATGCATACACTTGTAATTTTACAAGACTATAATGCTGCACCTCATATATTTTTGAAATCTAAGATGGTTGTTATTATGATAGTGATGGACATTCTTTCCTCCAAAACATCCTTTTTCTAAATAATTTTCTATATCTGCATCTCTTTTCCTTCCCAGTTCCATTTCCTCTTCCTGGTGCAGCTACATAAGAAGACAAGCATGAGAAGGACAGCAAGGCCAGGTGCAGTGATTCTAGTGTTTTGATACTTGCAGAAGTATATTTGCTTCAGTAAGCTAAAAAGGGTCTCAGGTAAGGGTCTTAAGTGTAAGCTGCTGAGCAACAGAGGAGCACCTAACAGCGAGGCTTTGACTGCCTCAGGTTTGGCTTCCTGCTTCCTCACTGCCTACAGGCTAAGGGACAGGGCAATCTGCTTCTGCTTTTAGAGTCATCCTCATTATCACTGACAATAGCTCAAGCCATGTAAACAATGGAAAATGAAAATAAAGTGCATCTAAGATCTACTGTTCCTTTTTTGGTGGCTTTTGAGGTTGTAAAGCTGCTACAATTTAAAGTTAAATCTCAAATTAGCTGTTATAAGTAGCATTCATTTTAAAAATTCAATACCTGTATTTGATTAAGTTTTGAAGAACTGTATGTGCTGGATAACAAGATGAAATTGCATTAACAAGTCATAATTTAATTTCTCATTAGACTTCAAATGAATTTTCTACTGATGCGCAACAAATTTCAAAGTTGTTATGGTTCATCTTTCAAATGTTCCCTCTTTTTGAGGTTAATGTAAAAACACACTGCGCAAACCATGGGACAAGGCAAGCAGGGAATAATCCCCTTTGGTGTCTTTCTTGGAGAACCATAGAATTTTTACTTATTTGTAAAAAAAAACATATGCCAAAAGGAAAATATTTTATATAACTGGATCAAAAATGTTTATTTATGTTTTTCCTTTCTCCTAAGATGTTTCTGAGCGATCTTACTAACAGACTAGTAGAGCGATTATTTATTTATTTACTTATTTATTACTTAAAACTCTTAATTGGAACATAACTCTCCAGGTAAAATGTGGCACAGATAGCCTGTTTTTGTTGTTGTTGTTGTTGTTGTTTGTTTGTTTGTTGTTTGTTGTTTGTTTTTAAAGTGCCCAGAAATACAATTAACTGTTAAGTGTTGGTCTGAACATGAGTTTCCTGCAGTGATATCAGTGATATCAGAGAGGTTAGTAGGAAGTGTTGCTCCAACTGGAGCACAACTTCATGGGATTAAATCCAGTCTACCCCATTATATGTGAAGTTTTTGCTGGGTCTGTAATAACCCTACTGGGTAAGAACATGGTGGTGCTAAACTATCCTGTCCAGAACTAATAATGCCATGGTTCTATTAAATTAAAACTATTCTCTGTCAATTGTTATCTGGCAAAACAAAAATACAGTTTTTGTTTTCCTCAATCTTCTAAGGTGCAAATAGATGAAAGGAAAGGTAAACAGCATTGACTAGAACAATGTGCTGCGAAAGAACAGAGAAAATGATAGCTTTTATTTTGAAGAAAATAACATGGTAGAAAAGAAAAATACATAAAGAAAAACTTTCAACACAGGTGTAGGTTTATTGTTGCAATTTGCTAATAAAACTGTTGATAGCTCAGCCTCAAGGCAGTGTCCAAAACCATAAGCCTATAATTGGAATCTGTGGGCTGGTGGAGATCTATTTTGGTCTGCAAGTGTGAAGTGCTCTTGTGCAGAGAAGAGAAGTTTATCCAAGAAATGCTGACAAGAGCACTCATTAAGATTATTCTAACTAAATAATCAAGGTGATATCTGTTACTTCGGTAATAAATGTCACCACCACAAATATTTCTGTAAGGTTCAATGGAGTTGTGAGTCACTGAAGATTAATTTTGCATTAAGAGCAGATTTTTACCTCCTAGAAGTAATTATACAATAAGTCAGATTTTGGGTTTGTCTACAGTGCCAACTTGTGTGCATGCAGCCCAGGCCTGGTTCTTGGTGTTGCTGGGTGGTGGTGCAAAGCTGGAGCTATTGAGCTGAGAGCACATTGGTACCACACTGCGACTGGTAGTGGTCCTTTCCAGCTGCCAATGGGAAGATCTTTAAGTCACAGAGATAACTGTAGCACAGCCCGAGTTGGACAAGACCCCCAAGGATCATTGAGTCCAATCCCTGGCTCCACACAGGACCACCCGAAATTCAAACCCTGCATCTGAAATCATTGTCCAAACGCTTCTTCATTTGATCACAAAAGATCTCAGTACAAAGTAAATAATTAGTATACAAGGTCTTTGTGGCATGAAGAATGGTGTTTGACACCTTTAATTTTTACTTTGTGTTGTGTCCCACAAAACCTTGTTATTGCATGAACTCCTGCCTTGAAAGCCATGTTTGACTTTTTAGCAACATGCTGTGATTAATCGCTCAGCATACGTGCTACTAAGCCAGAAATTCCCACCTTTCTTGTCCCTGGGACTGATCTCTTTCCTTGTGCTGATGTATAAGTCCTGTTGACTTCATGAAGTTCATACATTCCAGCTTAGATTTTCAAACTATATCTACACTCCTTAAAGATGCCCAGGGCTGTTTTCTCCAAGGTTGCATCGTTTGTGCCTTTTTTGTTTAATTTGCCACCTATCAGACACTTCTTAGTGTCTTGCAGGTAACCAAGATGAGAAGCGGTAGTTATGGTCTTTTCTCTTTAATCTTGTGAAGTCTTCACCACGCAATTCCCCCAGATGTTGTGGTTGGTTTGATACCTCACTCAGACTTAATAAAAAATGGCTCACCCCATGCTGACCACAGGCTCCATGGTGGCTCCAATCTCATCTTCCTGGTCAGGGTGCACAACATCACTGCCTGCTGATGGCCAAATGCAATAAAGGGGTTGGTCTCATTTGACAGTTTTGTGAAGTTTATGATAGAGAATATGTGAATAAAGGCTATTTCTCTGTCAGCAATCTATTTCCAGTGCATTACAATATTCTTCTACATATAGACTTACTATAAATATCTTGCTGCAAGTCTTTTCTACAGTACAAATAAAACAGTATGGAGTCTTCAAGTCCCATTGGCAAATCTGTCATCAGCAGAGACTTGATTTTAGTGCAGTTCACATGCAGTGTGGAGAAACACAGCAGCATAAGGTGAACAGCAGTGAAACGTTGTCTTCTTGCATCTGGGCACAAGGAGTAGAAAAACAATAACTATGAAGCGTAGAAAAATAGGATTTCCTGGGGCCTTGTGAGCTCCCCAGTCCTTCTTTTGGAGTAAGGCAGGGTGGAGAGCACTCCTGCTGTTCCTGTGGCACAGCAACCATTGTTCCCTGAGGGCAACCCAATCTCCAGTACCAGATCCCTCAAACAGTGGAAAACACAAAAAAATGAACAGAGAGACAGAACAAAACTTCTGAAACACGTATCTCCCACAATAAGTTTTTCTGTATGACTACAAGTGTCCTAAAGCTGGTACTAGGGCTGCACCCTGGCCTGGTTTTCTTTGAAATGTGTGCTTTGCTGGGGAAGAAGTGCAGCTTCCAGCGCCCTTTGCTGAGATCCTCATTTGAGGGGGTGGGCATTATTTTTGAAAGAAATAACCACTCCATTGTCACAGACTACACAAACACAGACTTAATTCTTCTGGACCTACTCAGCCTCTGACTCCTCACCAACAGAATCGAACAGTTACGTTTAGAAAAAACATAATTCCAGGTATTTTTCTGGAAGGATGTTTGAAGGATTCTCCCCAAAAGTTTGCCTCAGTTCCTGTCTCTGCAGCTAATCTCGTTTTTCTTAGTCTACAAGCACACATTTTCCGAGAACAAGGTGTATATCATTCCAGGTCTGTGCGCTGAAATTGGCCACTTTAACTCACATTCAGCCACAGCTGCAAGAAATCTGTGGGTTACTTTCCCATTCATCCCTCCCTTCACCCAGCTTCTCTCACAGAATGAAGCTGGCCGTGACAGTGACAACCCAGGGAAGTGTTGCTCTCAGAGGTCACTGCTAGCTGTGGTTTGCCAGCAGCTTCTGGAGACATCTCTGATAGAAACCAGAGCGTGGTGGTGCTCCACAGGGTGTGCACCTCACAGCCACTTTGCTTTGTCACTTCTCGGGACACCATTGGAAATGACATTCATGTAACGTGCTCATCCTACTGGATTTAATTAGAAACACTCTACTTTAATTAAGTGTTTGTTTTGCGTTCCCTGTAGTTCTATTTTGATAAGACTTTGTCATGTAAATCCTAAATGAAGCTGAAGAAGTAGATTACTGCATGTCATAGCTGCTGGGTAATGATTAAAGACAATGCAGCGTGAGATACAGTCTCTGGGAGTGGGAGGCTGCTCCGTCTTTGTGTTGTTTACCACATGCTATCCAGGATTTCCCATATCATTATTTCTCATACTTATTTTGCTCGTTCTTTGCTTTCAGCGTCCTTCCCCGCTGACTCAAACAGGGTTTGAGGGGTGCAGTGAGGACAGGTGTAGAGGGCATTATGGGCTGCACAGTGCCATGGACTCATCTCCAGCTTTTGACTCAGAGTACATGAGGAGAGGGCAGTCAACAGGACTCCATCCAAAAGTGGTAGGACCTTCACCTTGCATCTTCTCAGCACACCTACGATGTTCCTCTTCTTGTTTTTTGCACAGTTTGAGTGCTTTTCTCATGAAGGCATGCTAGCTGTGTGCTCTTGGTACAGAGTCTAAAGGTGAAAGCATCCTCAGAAACATCCAATGCCCAGGGGTCCATGCAGAAATTTGTATTATCAGAGCAAATACTGAAGCTGATGAAGAAGGTTCAGCCTTGACCTCAGAGGCCAGAATGCTGCCATTTTACCAGCAACGCAGTTGCTTACAGACAGGCATACTGTATGCATCATACACGTCTGGAGTTAGTCATTAGCAGTACTGACCTTTAGCCAGAGATTTTTTTTTCACATGAAGGAGTATAAATACTCATTTTCTCTCCCTTTCTCTCTCTCTTTCTTTTTTTTTTTTTTCCCATTTTTTTTTTTTTTATTCTTAGTTTTTGAGGGAGCTGTAATGAACAAAACCGAAATGACAAGTCTCAGACCCAGGAACATAAATCAGCTGATGAGTGACACCTGTGCAAGTAATTAATTTCCACCTGCATAGTCCCCACAGCCTGGAGCACTCCTTGACCACATTCTTCTTGCAGAACCAGAAAATAATCTTGCCTGCAAGGCAACTTTGGCCATCACTCAATTGCTTCCATGTTTTCAGAAAATTTTTCCCTTCTCCACTGCCCAAATACAGCCCTCCCAGCTTGATTTCCCCAAGCACCTCAGTTAGCACCTACTTGGCCCAAGGGCCAGCCGCTGCTCTCAGTCAGGCAGTCATCCCTTTCAGCCTACAAACAGGGACATTCCCCAGCCCATCAATTTTCACAGAAGAAATTCGTGATATTGGCCAGAACTAGGTCTCTGAATGCATACAATGCATAGCAAAATCTCTAACCTAACAGTGAAAATGTTAGCAGTATTTACATTTTGTGCAATAACATTTTAAGGAACGAAAATTGTCTTCTTTGAATTCATATTATCTGGCCTCCACCAACTTAACATGAGGAGCAGGCTAGACAAACCACCAGAGAAGTTCCTGTGATGTCCTAGAGACTGTTGGCTACACCGTGCTCTATAGCAGAAGCCTTTACAAGTCAGATTTGGCTCCAGGTTTAAAATGTCCCTTGATCAGGGAGAATGTTTAGAAAGGTGGGAAGTGAGGGTTACCACGCACCTGCTCTGCCTTCTCAAAGATGTCTCCGTGCTGTGATAAAACCTGTACAGTTAGAAGCCTTTTCCTGCATGAGCCTGAAATGTCTGTACTGGAGGACTTGGGGTTCACCTGGGCATGGGCATGGACATCAACTGGAACATGGGCATGGGGACTGTCATAGTCATGGGCATAGACACAGGCATGAATATGGCTGTGGGCATGGACATGGGCATGGGTGGGAGGACCCCCTTCTTCTCTGTACAGCAAGTGTGATGCTGGAAACCTCCCTGACAGGTGTGTTGAAGGTTTATAAGAATGCACATTGGTGTGCTCCTGCAAGGCAGACTCCTTCCTGCTTCCTTCCCCTGCTGGGCATCTCTGAGTTCCACCAAGGCACATCCTCTCCCACCAGTGCCAGCTGGTGCAGGGGCCTGACTCCCTTCTGCTGAAATCTCACCAGCCAAAGCATTGCAGCTGCCCCCAGGAGCTGCCCAAGCCAGTACTGAGCCCCTGCTGCAGCCATGCATTCTCCTTTCCATCCAGGGCAGAAGTTAATTCCTGTCTTCTGCCAGGCTGAGAAAACACAGCGGGGAATAATGGTAGGAAGTGTGGATTCAGTGCGAATTGCAGCCCATGAAGAAAGAGCCCAAGTCTTTTCCAAATGGTTTGTTTTTCTGGCAAATGATTTGAAGAAAAACAAGGCTTACATAACTCTGCCTGGGTAGGTGAAAGTGTTCTCATAGCTCTGTCCTAATGCAAATTATTTGCAATTTACTTTCCTTTTGGTTTGACAAATATAGCCAAAGCAAAAGCAGCCCCTAGACATGAAGCAGGAGATGACACTGCAGACCCTCCTTGTCCCCTCCCTGCAGAGGAGAGGATGCGATGCTATCGCACATCTCAGTGCTTTGCAGCCTCTCAGAGTTAGCCTGTCCCCACTGTGCTGCAGTGCCCAGCTCAGCAGTGACTGTGATAGCTTCCCATGGCACCACTTCCCACACACATCAGATGTACTCTTGCAGCAGTGCGGAAATGATTATGCACATTCCTGTGTGAACAGCCCACCCTGCCTGGCAATAGGGTTACATAAAGAGATGACAGAGAAGTCTTAATCACTGCATGAAAAACCCTTTTTACTGTTGCCTGTCTTGCAAAGAGGAGCAGCACCTTTAAAGCCCTGGTGACATTTACATGCTTTAAGCTCAGAATCTTAAGTCGCCTGCCATCTATTAGCCTTGATATCTGGTATAGGAATTAGAATTTATGTATCAGATTTTAGTTAAAGAACTTGAAGAGCGTTAACTGCCATCTACATTCAGGTCTTGGCTCCCAGTCTCGTTTCCTACTCTCAGGATATCTGGGTCAGTAGAGAAGACTCACTCTCCTTTCCTAAGCACATATATATATGCACATGCACTAAGAGGCAGTTTGCAGAGCTGAACTAACAAGCCAACCATTTATTAATCACCATTTCTCAAAGAGATTTTGGAACAATTCCCCATGCAAGCTTTTATTTCACACCAATGTTTATACCGGCAGGTTACAACAGAACAGCTACAATGCAGCAGGGCGGACTTTCCCCTGATGACTTTCTGGGAATGCATTGGCACAGGGCTGCCAGAGATGCGGCAGAGTCACCGTCCCTGGAGGTGTTCAAGAAAAGTGTAGATGTGGTACTTAGGGGCATGGTTCAGTGGGCATGGTGGGGATGGGCTGACGGTTGGACTAGCTGATCTTAGTTGTCTTTTCCAACCTTAACGATTTTATGGTTCTATAATGACGGGACTCAGAATGTGCTTCCTCTGCATTCCTGGTGGGATTTGGTATCTGTCTAAACGCATGGCCGCCCTGAGGCAGACACCTCATCTTCCTTTGTACCTCCAGCACTCAGCAGATGTTTAGGATGTAAGGGAGTAACAGTGTAACAGCCATAACTGCAGTATGAAGATATGTGGCTGTAATAAAAGTTGTGGTAGCAGTATTGGATTTTTGTGGTTTACATTTCCAGCTTTGACTTTCAGAAAGTGACATTTATATGCACTCTGGGAACATGAAAATAATCTTAGTATGCCAAAGTAGTTTTCTGGTTTGAAGGATAATGTAAAATAAATTAATTTCAGTTCTTAGATTAAGCATCTCCCCTTCCCTAGATGGCAACTACTCAAAACTGCTATAATAAAATTTAATGGCTGCAGCACTGTGATTTTTTTTTCTTTAGTTTATGGATATTTGGTTGCTAGCAAAGATGGAGTGAAATTTGGACAAGTAAACCCAGAACTATTGGTTAAAGGTCTTTCTGTACAAAAGTAGCTCCTAGTGTTGGCAGTAACATTGCTTATAAATTCTAATTGTACTGTTTAAGTACAAAAAAAAAAAAAAAAAAAAAAAAAAAACCAACTAAAAAAAACCCCAAAAGTTTGTTTCTACAGATCTCTGTTTGCACAAACTCTATTTTTTCCCTCTTAAAATATTTACAATAACATTTTATGTGAAGAATTTTTGGTGGAAAACTGCCCAAGAAACTACTTGTAGATGTAGGGAACGACCCCAGTGGGTATTGGCTACAGACACTACTGGATTTGCTGAATATAGAATGCAGGATAAATGCTAAGAAGACCCAAAAGTTTATCACAGGCTGAACACAGCACGTCCATCAGATGCACTTATATTTTTCAAAGCTCTGATCAGATGATTGTGGCTGTTCAAGCTGTTAAGGTCTGGAGCAGTAGAAAGCTATTAAAGGTGACAGGAAGTGACAGAAATGATCTCATGAATTAGCCAGCTGAATTGTATTAATAATGTGATGATAGCTTCTAAGGAACACTTTTTAAATCTCACTCAGTACAATAAACCATCAGAAGGAGAGTCCTTAAATTTCCACTCTGTAATGAAGTGGAGGTGCTCTGCCCTAGGAAGGATTTTGGAGGTGATGTCCCCAGCTTGGGGCCTGCAGGGAAAGGGTCACTCTAAGTGGGAGAAGCACAAATGCCACACTGCACATGTGAATGATTCCTACCCATTTTTTGTCTGGCCAGTTAGGGACTCTTCCTATTGCTGAACATGTCAATAGCATACAGATGCACAGCTTCCCCAGTAAGTATTCAGAAATGAACCGGGCTCACCTCTGTGTAAATATGTTGTTCATTGAAAAAGTCAGTCTGGCTATGATGACATTTTGGTACAGCCCTGTGTGCAGCTGCAGTGGTTAGCAAGCTTTGGAGGCTGGCAGGAATTCACATGAATGTCTTGCGTTGGAAGGAACCTCAAAGATCATCTAGTTCCAACCTCCTAAGAATGCCTCTGTTTTGATCTTGTTCATGGATATATGGAGAGACACACAAAGAAGCATCTTTAAAAGATGCTCACAATACCTACTTGTCTACATGGCCTGAGAAGCTGAAGCTTGAGGAGCATGGGGTGGCCACACAGGGCTCGGTGGTTTGAGGTGCACCAGCCTGAAACCAGGAGCTTTCCCCAAGTCCCAAAGATGGTTATTTCATCTGGATCCCTTGTGTTCTTCTCCATTACACACAGATGCCCAGAGAGCAGAGCCATCAGCCTGGTCTACACAGAGACTTTGCTCTGATTTCAGGCCACAGTACTTGCCCCTAATGCTATGCCATGGTGTAACTGATGGGGCAAAGCTCTGGCTTCTGTGTATGGTTGGACTTAGGGGGGTTTGATGAACACAGCAATGTTGATGTAGGTTTCTTAATTGTGCTGGTTTTCTGCAGGCAGTGATCACTGCATAACAATGTTCCAAGTAACTTCACGATTCCTGATAGAGCACAATAGCTCCTGGAACAGTCAGGGTATTGTCAGAGTCTATGGGGGAGAGAGGGAAGAACACACGTAAGCTTTCAGACTTGACTTTTAAGACCAATTCCCAGCCGTGCAAGTCTCTTTTTCTGGAATGTGGGTGAAGGGCTGTAAATCAAGAGTCATGTCTAGTTTAGCAAGAAGACATATTGTGACCTTTCAAGCACATTCCCTGCCAACTTCAGAATTACACAGAGTTGTCTTAGAAATGAATAGAAGCAATGTAGAAGTGATAAAAAAAAATTTAGGAAATTACAGAAGATGCTTCTTTGGAGTATTTTTATTTTTTGGCAGTGTCTTCCTGTTGTCCTTCCAAATGCAAAAAAAAAAAAAAAAAAAAAAAAAATTATCAGCAGAAAAGTTAAAACTAAAAGGGTATTATTTAGTCATAAAGCAGAGGATTAACCACGTTCAAAAACACAGTTATCCTAGCCAAGGCAAACAGGGGAAGCCTTGTGTTTTATTTACAGAGAGATAGCTGCCCTTCAAATATTTACAAAAAATGAAGGCAAATTCAAGAGCAGTTGGCAGAAGAATTGGAAGCAGCAGTGAGCATCTTATTTTTGGGGTGAAAAAAGACTGCAATAAACGTTAATTCTGAAATTATGAATGTAAGTAAGAGGAAAAAATATTTAACCCAGTAAGTGCTAAATGAGTTCTGGATCAGTAGTCATATTAGTTGATGTTACTCTTTCAGCATCTTTGATTTTGGGAAGAGTGGCTGTCTGAAGGAGAAATCGTAATTTCATTTCTGTTGTTTGAGGACCACAGTGGCTTTTTTTCCTAGCTGACTTAGGGGAGAGATTCCTCTTGTCCTTTCCTCTCCTTTCCACCCCAGTTTCCTTGAATCTAAATTGTCAGAAGGAGTTAAGGACAGAAGGGATGTTACCATCACACAGGCAGAGAGTGGTTTACTCAGTCCATAGCTCACAGACTTGCTGGTCCCAGAACCTCATTGCTCCAACAGAGAAAGAAATAATTTCCAAACAAGATACACTTGAGACTAGTTTCTATCTTTTTTTTTTTTCTTGTGAAATGTTTTTGTCTGAACAGTTCCTTTTATTCCCTGATATTCCTCTTCCTCCATTGATATTTAAAGAAAGCTATCCTCTCACCTTTTGGCTTTTGCTCATTTAGGCTAAGCAAGGCTTCACTCTCAGCTTCCCCAACAATTCTTTTTTTGCACCACTGCCATTTTGAACACCTTTTCTTGAATATGGCTGAGTGGACAGCTAGAGCTGCTGTAGAGTGAGGAGAGTTTGATTTCAGGTGCTGCCTATTTACACCCTGTTGTGCGTGCAACTGCAAGACCAAAGTAAGCTCAGCAGTGTTCATTGCTGTGAGGTAGATACATCCATCTCTAAGACTGGGTTCGGGTTGTGAAAAGAAAGAAAAAAGGCAGTAAATCTGACACAGGCAGAACTTGAATGCCTCGGAGCCATCAGAACTTGTGAAAACATTATCTGAAATCCACACCCTGATGAGCAACACTGTGCTTGATAAACAAAGATATGCAGGCCTGCCTTATCTATCTGGCAAACACAGAGATCTGGAAATATATCGGAGAGAGAGCTCCTTGGGCCCAGAACTGGTAAAGCAGAAATCTGTCACAGAGCAATAACTGATCTCACTTCCACTGACAACATTGCAAAGATCAGAAACTCTGCTGGCACTATCGGGCTCTTCCCTTGAACAAAGGCCCAGTGTGCCCTGATCCAAAGGGAGAGCTGCGATGATTAAGCAAGACCAAACTATCCTCTGTTACTGTTGTGGTTTTGGCAAGCTCTACTAGCACATGATGTGGTGGATCTGAAGGTGCCATGGCTGAGTGCTGCCCTGGCCCTTCTGCCCCAGGCCCACCTGCCCAGGCCCAAAGGCCTCTCTAGCATTGATGAACAAGCACAACATGGACCAAGGTGGAGACTGATGGCAAAAATCTGTTTCTGTTTGTTGCACCCAGATCAGGCCAAGCTGCTGGTGGTTCTCACTTGCCATCTCACAGTGCAGTTGTGCTCTCATATTTGGTGCCAAACTTTGTCAAGTCCTCTTGTGCCCACAAATTTTTCCCTGTGACAGATTTTCATGCTATGTAAGAGATGTCTGTTCAACTTATCTTCCCAGTCCCAAAAATCATGGGACCTGGGTTGTTGTTTCTGTTCAGGTTGGCCGTGTTATTCCTTTTCTATGCTCCACACTATTCTTTACTCCAGTATGCATCTTGATGCTATTGTGCCATGAGGCAGAGTGCTTTCCAACCAACAAGGCCGACTTATCTGTTACACATCTTTCCTTCTTCCATTCATGGCTCTAATATTATCTCAGCTGGAGCACCAGTTTTCATACTGTTCTGGTGCCTGGTTCCTGCATGTGGATTGTTTTCTCTTTGCACCACATGCTCGCCCACTCATGGTTTCCTGCATTATCTCTCAGTCCTTATCTTTGTGTCATCTTCCTGCTCTTTTCTGTTTCTTCCCAACAATTTCTCTTTCAGTCCTACCTTCCTTGAGCAAATTAATGTTCATTTTGTTTGTCTTGGTGTCTTTCACTTCACACAGTCCCTTGGTGTTATCATCCTTCCCTCATCCATTTGTTCTTTTCTTTGGTTGTGGCTCAGTTTTTTACACATGCTGTGATGTCTTTCTGGCTGCCCCTTCTGTGCTTGCACACTGATTCCCATCCACATCTCCTCCAGCAAGTTTTAAAGACCTGGCCATTGACTGCTGGTTTATAGAAACCTCCCACCCAAATGGAACAAAACCTTTGGTCTGTGGGTGGGCAGCCAGCTGCCACAGTGCAGGGGCTGCTGATGGCACCACATCACAAAGTGAGGAGGGGAAGAGCAAACCACCCCACGCCGCCTGCCCAGGGCACATCACTCTTTTGCCATCATCCCTGTTGATGTCAGCAGGAGCTGGCGATGCTCATTAGTGCTTTGCAGCAGCACGTGGCACTGCCAGCCCTGCTTAGCCATTGCACAGCAGGTTCATGGAGTGATGTGGTGAGTGATGTATTGCCAAGAGGCAGGCTGAGGGGAGAGAAGAGGCTATGGGAGGTGGATAGACGATGCAGGGAGGAGGGAGGGTGGAGGAAGGCTCCTACTGCAGGAGAGAATAGGCTGTTCTTGAGTGCTTCTTCAGACAAACAGAAAAATCAAAGCACATCTCTGTCGATGTTTGTATGAAAAAGTCAATTTAATGCAGTTAGAGTGGGAAATCAAAAAGTAAGAGAAGTGCAGAAATATTCAACAGCGTAGTTTGGGGCTCACAGGGCTTGCCTTGAAGACCTGCGCTCCTCAGAGGAAGACACCTGCAAACAGTCTGCCCACTGTGCAGGGCAGCTTCTTCCTCCAGATCCTGACTAATGCTGCTTTCCTTTACCTCTTCTCAACCTGCTTTGACTTCCTCCCTCAGTGTCTCTTTCTTATATCTCATCCTGCTCACTGAAGATGAAATGCTATTTCATGCCAACCTCTACAAGAGCCTTGTATTATTTTCCCTTTTGGTTCTTGTCTTCAGATGGAGTGGAAATACCAGGAAATGAAGCCTTGGTGGCAATTTCAGTAGAATTCAGTGCTTGTGGAAAACTGCAGAGCTCCCTGAAAGAAAAAAAAAAAAAAAAAAGAGGGAAAAAATATATTATTGGCTCCAGGACAAATCTAGAAACAGAATCTATTGGAAGATTTCAATGTGCTTTCAAATTTGGGGATTCTTTTTTCTAAACTGTAGTGAATGTAGAGCTGTACCTGAGACTGGCAATGGTGAAAACCGCTTTCAGCATGTGGTCACAGATCTTACCCAATCCTGTGGATAAACTGCTATTAAACTTAAATCAAAGCAAGGGAAAGCTGTCTTCATTAGTATTTCAGCCCTGTCCCTAGCAGTGTGTGGCTAATGCAGACTGATGGGTGCATCTGCTTTTTTAACATTTTAGTACAGAAAGGTGGTTTTTAGATTTCCTTTTTCTGATTATAGCTATTTGCTACTTTGTATTGATTTTTGGATTTGTTTGTTCTCAAAAAGTAATGCTATATTTGAGTATGATATTTTACTTGTTCCCACTGCTTTTCATTAAACCTTTGACAGAACTCTTCCAATGCTCAGTACAGGAACAGTCATTAGCATTGCTCCAGCTGTAATGTATGAAAATTGCCTCGTGTTTCTAGGCCAAAGTATGAAGTGATCCTGAATCATGCTAAGAAGTCTAAACTGCTATGAATTAAATAAGATTTCAAGACATTCATCACTTCACTGGGGTTAGTCAACTGCATAAGACATATTTACAGTTTTACTTCAAAATGTCATCAAACTGTAATAATTTCAGCGATTTTTTAATTAAAATGCCCTGGAGCTTCTTCATTTGTGCTCTGATCTTGACATGTCAATATTCTCTAAGCTGTAAATCATAGAATCATAGAATGTCTTGGGGTTGGATGGGGACCATCAAGTTCTAACCTCTCTGCTGCAGGCAGGGTTGCCAACCACTGGAACAAGTACAGGATCAGATTGCCCAGTGTCCCATCAAGCCTTGCATTAAACACCTCCAGAGATGGGGCATCCATAGCCTCTCCGGGCAGCCTCACCACCCTCTCAGTGAAAACTTCCCCTCACATCTAAATTAAATCTTCCCTCCTTTAGTTTAAAACCATTCCTCCTTGTCCGATTACTATCTACCAGTCTAAAAAATTGGTTAACCTTCTGTTTATACACTGAGAGGCCATAATGAGCTCTCCCTGCAGCCTTCTCTTCTCCAGACTGAACAAGCCCAGCCTCTTCAGCCGGTCTACGTAGGAGAGGTGCTCCATCCCTCTGAGCATCTTTGTGACCTACTCTGGACCCTCTCCAAAAGCTCCACATCTTTCCTGTGTTGGAGCTCCCAAATTTGGACACATACAGAGGGCAGAGTAGAGAGGGATAATCCCCTTCTTCTTACTGTTGGCCACCTAACATGCATTTTGATGCAGCCCAGGATACCATTGGTCTTCCAGGCTGAGAGTGCACATAGCTCACTCATTTTAAGTTCTCCATCCACCCTAAGTCCTTCTCAGTAGGGCTAGTCACAACGAGTTCTTCTCCCCGTCTGTATAGATACTTGGGATTATCCCGACCCAAGTTCAAAACCTTGCACTTGGCTCTGTTGAACCTCATTAGGTTCATGTGGGCCTAGCTTTTG
Organism: Chrysolophus pictus; assembly: GCA_037305975.1. Taxonomy (NCBI): domain Eukaryota; kingdom Metazoa; phylum Chordata; class Aves; order Galliformes; family Phasianidae; genus Chrysolophus; species Chrysolophus pictus. Next base: position 75,479,984 of record CM074577.1, on the reverse strand, counting down.
AGTTTGTCAAGGTCCCTCTGAATGGCATCCCTTCCTTCTGCTGTATCAACTGCACTGCTCAGCTTGATGTCATCATCAAACTTGCTGAGGGTGCTCTCAGTCCCATCATCTAAGTCACTGATAAAGATGTTAAAGAGTACCAGACACAAGATGAACTCCTGAGGGACACCACTCATCACTGACCACCATGTGAACACAGAGCTATTGACCACAGTCCTCTGTGACCTCCCAACCAGTTCCTTATCCACCAAACAGTCCACCCTTCAAATTCATGTTTCCCTCCAATTTAGAGAGATAAGGATGTGGTGCAGGACCATGTCAAAGGGCTTGCACAAGTCCAAGTGGATGACATCAGTTGTCCTTCCTTTGTCCAACACTGCTGTCACTCTATCATAGAAGGCCACCAGATTGGTCAGGCATGACCTTCCCTTGATGAAGCTGTGCTGACTGTCTCAGGTCACCTGCTCATCCCTCATGTGCTGTAACATCTCTTCCAGGAGGATCTGTTCCATGACCTTCTTAGGCACAGAGGTGAGGCCTGTAGTTCCTCCTTCATTCCTTTGTTATAAATGGGAGTGATATTTCCCTTTTTCCAGTCACTGGCAACTTTGCTTGATAGCTGTAGAGTGGCTCAGCAACCATGTCAACTGGCTCCCTTAGGACCGTGGGATGCAAATTGTTTGGCCTCTTGGGCTTATACACATTCAGTCTCATGAGGCAGCATCAGACTTGCTCTGCCCTTACAGTGGGAAGGAGTTTGCTCTCCCACTGAGAGGCTGTACCTTTCAGGGATGTGAGAAATATGAGAATCCTGCATGTCAGTGAAGACTGAGGCAAAGAACTCATTGAGTACCTCAGCCTTCTCCTTATCTTCTGTAGCCAGTTCTCCTTAACAGTATGTTGTTAAACATTCAAACAGATTCATTTCTGAAATGTTCACATAGGACACTAAATCTGTCTCGTTGATCTCAAAATCTCACTGACTCTTCTGTAACAGCTGTAAATCATTGGTAGTTAGTGCATATTTTCTGCATATTCTATCACAAAAATGATCTCCAAGTCCCATCAAAACCCAGTCAAGCAAAATGTTGTTAAAGAGAAATATGTATTGAGTAAGTTCGTTGGTTTAGAATATCTGTAAAGAGCTGCATGTGATTGTGGCATTGAGCATTCAAAAATCTGACAAAATCATCCATAAAATACTTGAAGGATCTTTTTTCTTTATTTTCAGTTCGTAGAAGCATTTTAACAGAAGAGAAGAAAAAATGTACTGTACTTTCTGAATGGTTACAAAGCAGGATTATAAAGCACTTATGCAACTTCCATATTGTTCAAAAACCTCTGCTAGTACAGACAGATTTAAAAACAACTGCATCTTTCAAAGCAATGTCGTTTTAATGCTCTTAACTTGATGAATTTACCATGTTTTTCAAAATTAAACCTCCCCTGGTGTGCACGCGACCAGCAGTGCAAAAAGCAATGGTGAGTTCTTGAGAAATGGGATGCTTCCGCCATGCTGCAGTCAGCTGGTTTCTATAATTTCTTGCTATGAAGTGGTGATTTGTGCTTTATTTCTGAGGTGTCTGTCACTGTACTATCTTGACATCTTGAAAATAGAGCATGGAACGATGAAGTCCACAAAAGGAACAATAAAATCTATGCAAGGAATGATGAAGTCTACTCAAGAAACAATGAAATCTATTCAAAGGGTGCATCCTCACATTATTATTATTATTTTTTAAACCGAAGCAACTGCAGGAGGCTATGAAAGAGGCTGCACTATGAATGTGACTTACCATGTGTTTTGAAGGCAACAGAAATTAGCTATCAGCCATTTTATTGCTGAGTATACCATTTTGGAGTTCAGGTATTGGATTGTCATGGCAGACCACGCTGTTCTGCTGAAAGGAGAAGGTGGGATCAGTAGTTTTAGGGATGTACTACTTCTACTACAACAGAAAAGAGGATCTGACAGTCTGAAAATCCCAGTGGGATTACTGTGGTTTTTTTTACCTCCACTCCATCTCACCAGTAGAAATCATGAAGAAGAGTGCAATGTGTATCAGCTTATGCTTTGTCAGGGAAATATTACTTTCCCAAAAGTCACTAGCCATGAGGTGGGCAGGCCTACACATAGGACTGCTCATCAGTAGGAATTACCAAGATTCAACTGTAGTTTAGAAATATTTCTGGTGATAGGACTGGATCTGATTCAGCTCCTAAAAAAAAAAAAAAAAAAAAAAAAAAAAAAAGTTAAAAAAAAAAAAAAAAAGCTGGGTTAAAGAGTGAAAAACTTCCAGATATCCATGGCAACCCATAAACTCATGAGAGACCTTCATCAAGAATACGACATTTACTGCTGGTAGTCCTAAAGAAAAACAACTAAAAAATCTCCATGTAATGGAGATGGTAGAATCAATTTATGTGGGGAAAAAATGGGATTTACCAAATGGCAATTGCATGAAAAGAACATAATAATGGTGCATGGAAAGTCACAGGGAGGGGCACACTGCACCCAAAATTCATGAAAATGAAGTGTTTGGACAACAATCTCATACACAAGGTTTGAATTTTGGGCTGTCCTGTGTGGAGCTGTGAGTTGGACTCAGTGATCCTTGTGGGTTCCTTCCAACTTGGGATATCCTATGATTCTATGAGCAGCAACTTGCTGTTTTTGCAAGTGTTATTCTTTCTCTCTTTCCAGTGATAAGGAAGCTTCTGAATGAAAAGGATAAATAAAAACCTTTTTGAAGCAACTTTGAAAAATAGTTTTCCTTTCCAAGTCTCTGTATTTACATGTTCAGTCTCTGCACAAATAATGTGCAGAGTGTGCAGTATTAGCGGCTGTAGGCAGGAATGCAAAAAGCAGAGATAAGAGCAGAGCTGACCCAGAGCTCCACCACCCCCACATACAGTGGTCATGTTGGTGCTGCTAAACACAAAGGAAGAACAGAAAACAATGATTTCTGGATGTTTTTCAAAGGATTATAGTGCAAAAAAAGAGATGTGAGTAAAAACTTCCTTTTGCTGTTTCATGCCTCCAAGGCAAAGCACAGAGTTGTCCTGCTGTTAGGGTTTTGCAGAGCATATGTATGTGATCACAGGGTAGAGAGGTTGAGAGGAAAGTATTATGAACAGGCATAACATGGGAAAGGACTCAAATTGCAGCTCTCCACAGTGAAAGGAAGAGCAGAACATCTTTCTAGCTGTCACCACCTATCACAGGTATGGGGAGCACATCACCGCTTGCATGGGACACAGGAATGAATGCAGCTGTAACTGAGCTCCATTTCTACACAGCAGGATGCCTGCCCAGCTGCTGTCTCTCTGGCTTCCAGTATGGCAAAACCAAAGGTCAGCATGATGTGAACTTTGGGTCCAGATGGTGAATGTTGGGGGTGTGCTCTTCTGTGCAATGCTTGATCAGAACCGAAACATGGTAGGAAAGAGTGAAAGGCAACACATTCAACAGCTTACTGCACTTCTGCTCTGGGTGATTTTCTTGTTTACCGACAGAAGTGTCACTTCATCATTCAGCTCTGCTTCCTAAGGCAGAGCCATTTATTTTTCCCATTAAATCAATAAAGATTTGTGAAATCTGTAGTCTGGGGGCATTTTATTCCTTAATGATGGGCAGGAGTTCACAGGAATCAGTTTGCTGCTATAAGCAGGGGTTTGTCTTTGTCTAATCTGCAGCTGTTCCTAGAGCCAAAGATCTGTAAATTGTCTTAAAAGGTTTTAACTGCAGAAATTGAGTGTTTAGTGAGAAGTAACATCTTTCTTTTCTGTGGTCCAGATTTTGACCCTGGCTGAATTGGCACTTGGTGACACACCTATATCATGCAGTGATAACCATGGAGTTCCTATGAAAAGGACCAGCACTGTTTTCTGAAATTCCCTGCAATAAGAATGCTGCTTGAAGAAGGAAGATCAAGGGTTCAAGACGTCAGAGAACAAATGCTGCTGGACATACCGTGATCAGCCAACCATCTTATCACTTCTTAAATTCTGGGCTAGACTGAAACCCTGATGTGACAGACAGCTTGCCTGTGACCTTGTCTTCATAAACCATGGTATGCCATCAACATTTATACTTTCATGTTGACATGCAGTGTTGCTTGTACTGACAGGTCTTAAACCTCTTCACATGTTGGGGCTTTGCCTTTCTCTGGTGTAGCATGTCAGAGAACCCCATTTTAATCATTATTCTGCTTGGACAGATTGCGCGGTGTGGGCAGAGCAAACCTCTACTGCCAGCTACTATGGGATGGAGCTGGAGGTGGAGTGGAAAACATTACTCTTCTTCTGTCTCAGATGCTCTCCATATCTGTGTCTCCATTCTGGATTTTCAGCTCCAGACACTGATAATACTTGAATTCATGTCACAGAGCTGTGGCGTTAATTATCTTCACCTGTGACTTCACAGCAAGCTTAACTAGCTTTCAGAATACATTCTAAAACTCTAGTTTTACACGATAGTTACCACATGAGGTCTTCCCTTCCCTTCCCTTCCCTTCCCTTCCCTTCCCTTCCCTTCCCTTCCCTTCCCTTCCCTTCCCTTCCCTTCCCTTCCCTTCCCTTCCCTTCCCTTCCCTTCCCTTCCCTTCCCTTCCCTTCCCTTCCCTTCCCTTCCCTTCCCTTCCCTTCCCTTCCCTTCCCTTCCCTTCCCTTCCCTTCCCTTCCCTTCCCTTCCCTTCCCTTCCTTTTCTCCTTATGCCTTTCCCCTTTCTCTATTCTTTTTCCTTTCCATTTTCTTATTCTCTTGTTCCTTTCTCTTCCTTCCTTCCTTCCTTCCTTCCTTCCTTCCTTCCTTCCTTCCTTCCTTCCTTCCTTCCTTCCTTCCTTCCTTCCTTCCTTCCTTCCTTCCTTCCTTCCTTCCTTCCTTCCTTCCTTTCTCTCTCTCTCTCTCTCTCTCTTTCTCTCTCTCTCCCTCTCTCTCTCTCTTTCTCTCTCTTTTTTTTTAATTTGCCAGAACCCAGCTCATGAAGAAAGCCAATTATAAAAATAAGTATTTTTTTTCCTGTGGTTCCTGTCCATACAATGGAATCTCGGGAAAAAAAAAAAACTGATCCAAGACCCAAATTCCCACTTTCACATGGAGTACTTTGCAGCTGATTAATGTGCCAGTGCTGGAAAAGGGCATCCAAGTGGATGAGGGGCTTTCTGGAGTAGAGGAAATGTTCTTCCCAGGGTGTCGGTGGGATTGCCTGTCACAGTGAATTATCAATGTGGTGTGCAGGTGAAGGTTGTAATATATCACACATACACCTCCAGGAGCTAATGGAAATTTTTGCATGCATTTCCTTCTTCTCATGGGCCTCCAGGACTCATTCTTGACATTTTATTAAGGATAGAGATGTTTCTAGTGATGATGCTGCTAGGCATGCACCTCTTAGGGCCAATCTTGTGCTGTTTCTCGTGTCCTAATGGTGTTGAATTAAAGTACAGGGAAAGCAAGGTATCTCTGGATCAAAGCTTCCCAGCACACAACTGAGTGTGGTCTCACGAGACAGAGAACTCACTGTCAGGACTGAAGCTCAGCTAACAGAAATTTGGGCAGGCAGTGGCTCAGCTGACCGTTCTGACTGTGGCGGCCTTTGCTGTACAGCACATCCTTAAGGCACGGGGCTGTCCCTCTGAAGCTGTGGTGCAGCTCAGGGAGGAAGGCAGTGCTTGGCGGTCAGTTCAGGTTCCCCGTGCATGTGCATATGCCGCACTCTGTCTTTGAACAACATCTGTGTTGTAAGTGTGCACAGTAGCTCGGCCGTGACACATTTTTCCCTCTGTAAAGACAACGCCTAAGGCTGCTCCCACGAGACATCAGCTCTGTGTTAGTTTTAAAGCATCTTTTTGAACGCTGCCAAAGCTCACACGGGTTTCTCAGCATGAAGTTCCTGTCACTCAAAGCTGTTGGGGGAACTGCCTTTTCAGCTGGAATTAATTTAAACAAGCAAACAGGAGATGCATGCTTGGGCCTCGTAGAAATTTTACTTCTATTTTTAAATGACAGCTCTTCCTCTCTGTCTGGCAGGACGAGTTCAGATGTCAGGCACCCCTGTGAAGGCATCCTTGGGATCTCCAGCGGGGCCTGGGAAATGCTTTCAGCTCCTGTGGGGTTAGGGCACGGGGACCACGCTGGAGAGCCCCACCAGACCAAGGCCTGGCAGCTTGACTGAGCCCGGCCCACCAGCTGCAGGTTCCACCAGCTACACAGACAGCATGGCAGGACCAGGGCTGTCTCCAACACAGGGCAGGAGATCTCGGGCTGCCTCCGCTACAGTGCTGAAAATGGAATTTTGAACTTTGTGTGTTTGTATTCTGCATCATACATCATAGGGCAAAACTAACAACTGCCTTCATGGCAATGAGCATAAAGTAAATTTAAAGAGGAAGAGATCTGTGGACAGCTCTTCTTCTCCCCTCCCATTTACATCTCCCCCAAGCAGGGCAATGGGCTGATATTGGGATCCATTTGAGCCTCCTGGAAAAAGCACCAGAAAAAGCTGCCCCAGCTTCCCCCAGTGCTTCCATGAGTGTTCATGGCATTGCTTTCCATTCAGCAACAGCAGGTTCTGAAGGTTTCCATCCTGCAAGGAGAGAAATGTGGGTGGCAGCTGTGTCTTCCCCTTACTCAGAGCCTGTTATTCATGCATTTTAATTTGTTTTCTTTACAATGAATTTGGAGGCAAAATCAGTGTACCCAAGATAACATAACAGTTTTGTTAAATAACTTTGCCTCCTTCTTCTGCTTTTTGAGATCACCTTCATTTAGCAACATCAAGGTGAACATTTTATAGAGATAGACCTGTGAAAGATGGGAGACAAAAGTTGGGAGGCCCATAATAAAGTGCAGTTTGAATAGTATCACATACTTTCAGCTTCTTCTATAGTAGAAGTCTGAATGGGTGTCACTCCTTATGCTGAAATACTGCTGGAGATTGCTGAAGTTTCTTGACACATCCGGTCTTTCCTTTAGTAAAATAAAATATGGTATCAGGTTGCAGTGAGGACACTGGGGCAGCCCCAGCCCCGTACATTGGGCACATCCTGGAGATGGGAATGGGACATGGGGCTGTGGGTGAGAGTGAAATTAATATTTCTGCATATCAGTAATAGAATTTCTACAAATTAATTCCCATAAATATTCAAAGTTGTGGTTTTGTACTGTTTCTGAATATAGAAATCTCAAAAGGCCCATTTTAATTTCAAAGTAGCAGCCAGCATTCCCTCATTTCCATGTGCCCATCCTGCCTTGTATGGAGCAGTCCCGGTGTTTGTTCTGCCTGTGGCATGCAGGAAAAGCACATCACATCACTATGCAGCAGTGTGGCATAGCATGACATGGCAGCGTTCATCTGAAAAGATTGTCTTAATAGTCTGTCAAGCTTACCGCTTGGTCTGAAACTTTCTATACTTATTCTCCCTCAAAGCAGAGATTCTGAAATTTGCAGTGTTAAATCCCACTGATCCATTTTTTCCTTACCAAATGTAAGAAATAAAACGGACAATTGGACTCTGACATGCAGCACCATTCTGAGGTCTCTGCCATATCATCAGGGCTGTGTGCTTATCAGACCAGAATTTTTCCCAGTTGTAATAGGATTTGAGGTCTCCAAATATGAACTCCAGTGATATGGGAACACGTGCTTGCTGTTTCAGTTGCCAGCACAGTCTCTGGCCCAGCCATGCCACAGAGCAACCCAAAAAACTCCCAGGCACAGCCCGGGAGTGCCAAGACCTTTCCCAATTAGTGATGAATAACCTTTCTGTTTCATTATGGCTGTGATCCCCATGCTTTAGAGCTTGAGTGAGTTTAAATACATTGATGAGTCAGTAAAAGCTGCTCTGTGTCATCAGACTTGAGTGCCAGATAATATCCATATGGTTATTAGCAGACATGTAGCCTAGAGGTATCTTCCCAACACAGTTTTCCCTGAATTTTTCTTCTTTCCATTGACCATTCAAGGTATACTTGAATTCTTAGCCTTGTTTCCTATGGCTTTGAGGAGAGTGCTTGGTATGTTTCCCATATCCACAGTCAACTTTTTTTACACGTTTCAAACAAAGATTCTGTGGAAGCAGTCACCTCAAAGCTATTAGACATCCAGAAGTCTGATGTAAGTCTGGGGACAGGTAGGAGAGAAACCTTATGGAGCTTTGCAGGGGAAAAAGATGGTGTGAAAGCCCATGTCCTATCAGCAGCCAGAGATTTTATAGGGGGGTTAGTAGATACTGTAAATATCCCAGCTGTGTGAAAATCTCCAGGATGTTGTGTAGGTGACACACACACACACGGGAGAGCAAAATGGATTGAGTACACCCTGATCAAGTTTGCTGATGACACCAAGCTGAGTGGTGCAAATGATACAGTAGAAGGAAAGAATGTCATTCAAAGGGACCTGAACAAGCTTGAAAAGTAAACTCATGTGAACCCCATGAGATTCAACAATGCCAAGTGCAAGGTGTTGCACTTGGGTTAGGACAATCGTACATCTGAGTACAGACAGAACTTCTTGAGAACAGCCCTGCGAAGAAGGACTTGGTTGTTCTAATGGATGATACAGCAATGTGCGCTTGCAGCTCAGAAGGCCAACAGCATCCTGGGCTGCATCGACAGAGGATGGCAGCAGGGAGAGAGAAGGGGTTGCCTCCTTTGCTCTGCCCTCGCGAGACCCCATCTGGAGCACTGTGTCCAGTTCGGGGTTCCCCAGCATGAGGGAGGTCCAGGGGAGAGCCACAAATGTGCTTACAGAGCTGGAGCACCTCTCCTAAGAAGAAAGGCTGAGGGAGTCAAACATGCGCAGCTCAGAGAAAAGAAGGCTGTGGGGAGACCTCATTTTTATACAGAGGGGCTCAAACCACCAGATTTACATCCTTCTTTCTTGAGATGTTTGACTTGCATTTTTCATTAACATTTTGAATAAGCAGTCATGAAGAAATCGAAAACAGGGTTATGAGAAAGGCCCGCCAAGTTTCTGTATAGATTCTCTTCAAACCAGACTCTCTAAATAACTGGGAATAGAGTTGATTTCCTACAATCCAGTACTGAGAAATTCTGCACTTATACTGATGTTCCCTCCCAGGCTTTGTATCAGTGCATGTCCAGCAGAGGCTTCCCTAATGAAGTATGTTTATTTCCTGATGAGAAATCTGTCACAAGAACTGATTTCTGCTGTGACTAGCTGAAAGCCTATTAAATGGTGCAATAATGGCTTTTAAATTACTGCATGAATTGAGACAGACCTGCTAATAGGGTGGATTTTGTGTGAATTGAAATGGCCCTTTTTAGCAGGTTTGCATTGCGCCTGTGTCCTCGTGGTCTGGAGTGGCAGGCTGCAGGGGGTGTTCTGAGAGCTTCATTGAAAAATGCTGCATGAAAACAATATGATGTGGACAGCAGGAGGGAGCAACCAGCCCTGCCTAACATTGCTGTTTGCATGGAGCAGGGGGCGAGTGCCTCTCCCTGATGGCCATCCCTTTCAACGCTTTAAATAGCTCTCCTTGACACATGGCAATGAAAATGGCTTACTGACAAGTCTCTCCTAGCCCCGTGGCTATGAGGTCTGTTCTCTAAAGAAAAATAGATGTGGAGACCATTTGGCTTAAAACCCCTTAAGCAAGTGGATAAAATTAATCAGCTGTCTTTTAACTCTGATTCATTTTTCCTTTAATTCAATTTACCAAAATGTGTGGGCAGAGCCTGAGCCTCTGGGCATATTAACATTAATAAAACACAATTAAGCAAATGTTATTATGTTGCCAGCAACAAAAAGAATGCCCCTGAGTGTACAACTTCCCCTTGCTGTAATGAATATGCAGACATGAGTACTGTGCCTTGCAACCCGTTGCTTAAACAGTCTTAAAAAAACAAAATACCCTGTTTGGTGAATACAAAGAAGCCGTCAGGAGTAGAACAAAAGTTAACGCACCAAGGCCTTTTGCTGGAGGAGGAGGAAAGGAGCAGGTAGGAAAGTTTTGCTTACTTATTATAATGCAGAGGTCTCAGCTGGACAGGTTAGTTGTAGACGATAACTCTTAGACCTTTGAGAATGATTGTATTTTCTTGCTGCTTCCACAGCGTGTTACAGTCATAACTCCACCCTCAACAAAAAGAACAGAGGAACAAAAACAGCAAAATAAAAAATCAGTGACACTAATAATCAAAGTGGAAATCTGATGAAAAATAAAAATTCTAGGGAATTTTAAATGTGTGAAAACAGACTACCTGAAACAACTGAAAATATGCATATTCCTGTACACCTTACAACTACAGTTGTGCAAGGATCCTGATAAATTAAGATGCGTACAAGAAAGTTGATTTCTCATGTAACAAGACTTTGCAGCCACAGAATAATGATGCACACATTGCTTAGGAGCTAGAAGGAACCCAATTTACCAAACTTTACTCTAAATTCCATTTGTAATTATGCAAAAAATGAGAGTTTACATAATGATACTGTCTTCAAAGAATTGAATTAGCCATTGTCAGGTAATTGTTGAAAATACCAATAAAATGCAAAAATCAGGCCAACAGGATTAAAGTTGCCCCTTTGGCATTTGATCATAAATTTGAAAGTGCTTATTTGAGCAGACTGAATTTCTTAGCTCGTATAATGGAGGGAGTATTTTCCCTGTTTTTTGACCCCAGGTACTGAGGTTATGTTATTTATTCTTCTCTTGGACTCTTTTCCTCATTGCTTGCAGCTCTGCCAAGTTAGGATAGATGTTTATGCTAATGATCTGTATAAATCTGAATCTTTACATCATTTCATCAGGAAAAAAAAGCAATTCTTTACTTCTGAGAATGAGCCAGAGACTTTTTTTTTTTCCGGGATCCAATTCCTAAAGGCATTTAGTTGTGATTCTTTTATGATTTAGTCCTTTAGGAGAAAGAAGAGAAAAACAGAAGTTTGGAAGACAGATGCTCCGATTAACATGGGGCATGCTGTGGGGCTTTGCCCTGTTCTGAGTGTCACATGTGTGACTCCTCAGCCTCTTCCTGGATTGCATTCCAGCCGAACTCATGGACATCTCCTGCATTTGAGGCAATTGAAGCCGAAGCTGCTGCTTTGCCCCTCACCATGTTACTGCTGCCTCCAGCAGAGCCCTGCAGAGCTGGGTCATTGGGTCCTATGAGATCAGCCCTTCCTGGCAAAGTGGTGGGTGCAGGCCCAGCACTGTCACTGCTGCCTTGCACTGGGAGAGTGCATCTGTGGAGTCTGAAAGCCAGTACGAATCATAAAGAGCTGGAGGAGGCAGGAAGAAATCCAGGTAAAAAAATATACCTGTATGGAAAGCCTGAGAAAAGTTATGGTTATTTACTCAAAACAAGACTAAAGGAACATGTGATAAGCATTTCTAAACACAGCAGTATAATGCGCTGTTCATAATGTCTGTTCAGGTGCAGGAAGGATTGGAACAAGGCAGGTTTAGGTCAGAGATTCCCCACTGGTTTCCAGCTGCCAGGAGAGCCACACTGCTGAGTGGAGCACCAGGGGAGATGCTCCAGAATTTTCTTATGGAGGTTTGGGGAGGCTGGTAAGTAAAGCACTGTCAGTCAGGAATGGTTTCTATGCAATTTCTGCTGCCTTGGTGTTTCGGGATGGACTAACCAACATATTGAGTCCATTCCAGCCCCCTTTGCTGAGATTTCCACATTGTATAAACTCAAGTGTAGGTCTGACCTAGCTGGAATGTTTTTGCCATTAAGTGAAACAAAAGGCTTACAGATGTGAATGGCAAATTACGTACTGCAAATTAAAGCTTTAAGTAATTAAGCATGGCCTTTTCACATTTATTTATACTTTTTGAAAGTTATTTTAGTTCATTGCATATAAATAACAAGTTGAGAATTGCTGTTCTTAATTGAAACCATCTCTACTTTTCTGTGACAAGAGATTACCATTTTTAACAGACCCTTTGTGATCCACTGAGGCTCATCATAGGATTTTTTTGCATTGTTGCTAGGCAGCTTCATGCATGCCAGCAGACAGACACTGCTGGGTATGTCATGGCTAATTAGGAAAAAATCTCTGTACTTTTGAGTATACTGCTGCTCAAGTTTTTCAAGCTTGCTGCTCTGGATAAGGAGAAATTAATTGATATGAGGACTGACAAAGCACCATCATGGCAGCTGTGCTGTGCTCTAATATTTTTTGTTTACAGTCCCCTGGATCCACCGAGTGAATGAAGTGGTAAATATCTAAACATTATTTGTTTGTGTTTGTGGGAAGAGAGCACTGAATGGAGCTGTGCTAACATTGCCTTTGTCCTGGCGATTTCAAAGAACTGAGCATCACTTTCAGATACATGATCTGCTCAATTAATGCAAGCAAAATATTTTGCAAGGAAGAATCAGGAATTTTTGGAGGGGTGTGAGTAGTTTTATTTCTACCAAACAGTTTGATAGTGAAAAAATCCTCTTAAATGTTATTGCCAGCTCTACCCTGACTGTTTTCAGCCAATGCATGGGGTATAAATGCCT